>OY723276.1:785496-1985496 GCA_963210315.1 Rhynchopus euleeides
GCGTGCAAGATCGTCCTCCGATCAACGAGTTGAGAAGGACAGTGCATTGTCCTGATGTGTGGACTCCGATAATCAACAGGGTTGTGAACGATGCGGTTAGGAAGTATAAACGGCACGGGACATTCCGAACGAGTTTAACCAAGTCCTACACTGTTACGTCTTGAACACAGCCACCAGACAGCTCAGGACAGCAAGAACGGCGCACTTCTTCATGAGGGACAAGTAAATCGAACAAGGCGACAACCGGATAAATGCGGCGACTCTCCTGACCCCCACCGTGAGGTGAGCCCCCGTGGTGTGCAGCTTACCGTGATGGTGGAGCTGAAGCGCGAAGTGCTGCCGGGCCCCTCACACAGTTCTTCGAAGGGCATCTTGGTAGGGACTGGTTGTGCGAACCGCATACTGATAACGTTGACATGCAATACCTTATACACCCTTACAAGTCCTCCTTTAGACTCTTCTGCCCATTAGATATGGCCATTTGGTTGTCAGAGCGAACGCGACAATATAAGAAGCCTAGTCATATACTGGCTGGTAACTTGAATCGTAATGACGCCGAGATACGTTACTCCGTGTACCGCACTCCCTTACATGCCAGTACAGTTACTCCGTGTATTCCACCGTATCGTCAGAAGCTTGTGCTGCATTCCACCGTATTTATACATAATTGTATCCAGAAGGGCAGGGGCACGACCTTCTCCTACCTGGGAGACCCGAACGGCTGTGATGGGTGATGGCACCACGATGCTGAACCAACAACACAGCCCGCTTGCCCTGCACTGCAGCGGGGGTGCCGCCGTGCAATAATTGCGGCTCTGCCCGCAAAATCAGCAGCGGCTGCCCCTCCGCCGTCCTCCGTGCTTGTGTGCACTTCGTGTGTCTTTCCGACAAGAGACAGCGGGTGTGTTCCTCGCGCCATGTTGTGCTAGTTTGGTCTGCGAGGTAGAGTTTCAGCCATGAAATTCAGCCGGAAATGAAGTTTCGGGGCGCAATGCGGTCTCAGATGCGCGGAATCGGACGGAATCAAATCCCCGTGGAAGCCCATCACGGCGCGGACAGGCAAGCGCGAATGTCGGCATGCCCCTTCTGCCCACAGGCAGCAAATGCGGAAACGCGGCATCCTGCTTTGTGGGGAGGGAAGAGGGTGGTGTTCCCATGCCAGACAGCACCCGGAGCTGCAGTATAGAAGATGTCGGGGCGATTCGCCCAGAAGTCATGCCTGAACATAATAGGCGATACGCTGGCACACTCCGGCACCACCTCTGGAAGCACCTCTCGTGCATCCTCTGCATCCCAAAGGCTGGCCCTGATAGGATAGAAGCAACATCACGAGGGAGCAACTCTGCCTCGGGCTCTGGGCACATGCACGATGCATGAAACGAGGAACGGGTGGACGAAAGGTTTCTCCTGCGTCCTAACTTGCCTGTGCCTGGCAAGTGATTCTGGCCAACGGGAGCCAAGCTCACCCCACGCCGCCACGGCGGTGTGGGGTGATGTGCATGCATTGGTGCAGGGGGTCAGCACCGAGTTCCAAGTCGTATCACAGGATGTGTGATCTTGCCTTTCTTACCGCTGGGGAAGGAAGGGCTACATCGAGAGTGGCCGCCGGGCTTGCACACAGACAACAGGGTGTGTGTGCACACAGCCTGCACCTTGCCTCGTGCAGACGAGGAACAGTGCGCAGCAGCCGTGGAGGGAGAAGCAGCGGGAGGCTGCCACAATCTGTGGTGGTTTCCCGCAACACGACGAGGCGAAACCGCGCGCCGCAGATATCAAGGCTATATTCGGCTTTGCCAGAATGTCTTTGTGGGTGGCTGACAGGCTTGCGGCGCACCGAATGGGCGGAAGGGAAGGATATCACCCAATGCATGTGTCGAAAACGGGGCTTGGTTTTCAAAGGGAAAAGTAGATCCCATTGACCACAAACAGCACTTGGTTGGACGATACTGGCCGGAAGAGAAGTTGCCAAGCCGAGTAGGAGGAGGGCGATGGCACCTACAGATGAGGGCCAGCCCTTTTTGGCCTCTTCTACAGATTTCCTGGTCCCAACAGCACATCGCACCTGGGCCGCGCTAGGTGCTGCGTTGCCGCGCTCTGCGTTTGGATACCTCGCAGTAGTGGCATCATCCGGAGACTGCAGTGTGGGCATTCAATCTGCTCTGGCTGCTGCAGAGTTGCGTTCCACAAACAGAACGGTGCCAGAGAAGCACGGACTCTCAACAAGGGCGCATCGGGCAGTGCTGTGACAGTCGCAGCAAGCTTGTGCGGCGGTGTCGGGTGTTACTGCGAGGAGGATTGGATAATTACCAGCTACGAGCGACGAAGCGTAGCGAAGTCACGAAGTAACGGAGGAAATCGGACGACTGAGGGGGCCTTCGCTACGGGGTGATCGTCAGTGCATTTTGGTGCATTTCCTGTTGAATTAGGTGAGAACTGACGAAGATTGACGAAGTATAACGACCAGAGAAGACCACCTGAAGCTATAAAAAGATCACACCTTCATGCCACTGCACAGGTGATTCCACAGCCTTTGACACAGGAGTGTGCGCTCGACAAAAAGTAGCCTGAACCTGCCTTTTTGCAATTGCTGGACAGGCTGGTTCTCTCATTAGATCAGAAGGAGTACGATCCCTGACTTGAGACACTGTATGTCTGAAGTTCCGGCTTCTGAATAGTCAGGATTGTACGGGCGAGAGCGGAGAGCTGGGAGGGCAGCTGCACAGACGCCTACTGAGGCGACGCTGACTCGAGGAATCACCATGCATGGCAACTGTGCCAAAGGAGGCCTAAACAGGCGCGAGGACCTGAGCAAAGGCGGCACTCTTCAACAGGGACCTTGACAGATGCAGCACAGAGGTACGGCATCGGGAAACCTGCTCGGGTGTTACCAACCCCACCCCAACAATACAGGAAGTCCCAGTTGCTGAGGGAATCTGCGTCTCCACTCAGGGGGCGATGGAGACAAACAACCATCTCAGCCGCCATAGCTCCTGAGGGCCAAGGTTAAAAGCAGTGAGATCTGGCTGGACCCGCTGCGACAATGCGCCGATACCTCTCGTTGTGAACGACTATATCCGGTTTTGCGGGAATATATCGGCAAGTGGACTTGCATGAGTGGGTAAGGAAAAGGAACGCCTAACACCCCCGCCACGCACACCAATATCTACATCAAGCAAACACGCGAAGTCTGCTCCAGTGGGAAACCCAGATCTCACCTCCACTACGGGCAGCTGATGCGAGGTTGTGTTTGCGTAATATTGGAGGATCCTTGAAATCGGTAGTGGACAGTAGCGGACAGGGCGGACATTTCCTTGTGGAAAAAGTGCCCGAAAAAAAAATTCGAAAAGGTCCCCCTTACAGAATTAGCCTTTTTTCAAAAAATCGGAAAATTTCGGACCGCAATTTGTACCCAAGAAAGTGCCGAATTTTCGGACTTGGTCCGATTTGAACGATTTCCGTGCCTCTTGCAACCCGGGGGGCTGCTGTTTCGGGTTCTTCCGGTGGCACATGCTGGGGTGTCAGGACAGGGAATCCTGCTCGCTGTACCCGGTGATCCCTGACGCAGCCAGGAAGTGGAGAGCCTTGGAACCCTGGTTGAGGCCTGTAACACCCGGCCTTCCTGCCACTTGTGGCATTGTGGAGTGGAGGTGGTTATGGAGAAGGTTCTCTCTCCGTCCGGTCGAGCACAACCGTCCTCTCCAGCCAGGGGTCATCTACTTTCCAAACAAGGGCCAGGAACATGCTCAAACAAACTAATTGATCAGAAAATCTGGCTTGCCGTGGAATCATTGAGCAAAATTTGGGGAGTGATTGGTGCCCCATTGCTGCGTATGACATGTCCATTTTTGACGATTTTTGGGCAGAATTTGGTGCGTGGGACCTTTCGATTTTCATGAATTTTTCGGAATTTCGTGGGGACCGGTACCCCATTTGAGGGCCAAAAATCTCATTTCCGAGGCCTGGGAATGGTCGCAGTGGCCTCAGATGTCCAAAAACGTTCAATTGACCTCTCCTCGAAAAAAAATTCGAAAGGTCCCCCCTACTGGCACCCCGGATTAGGACATGTCTCTGGGGGTGTCCGGGGGCATTTTTGGCCCATTTTTGGCTGGGGAAAATGGGCCATTTTTCACGGGGTTTTCGGTTTTTTGTCCGGACCGGCACCGCATTTGAGGGGCCAAAATCTGATTTCCGAGGCCCGGGAATGGTCGCAGTGGCTTCATTTGGCCAAAAACGTTCAATTTACCCTTCTCCAAAAAAAAAATTCGAAAGGGTCCCCCTACAAATCGCCGGTCTTAGGAGCAAAAAATTTGGGCACCCAGATTTCAAAAATTTTCAAACTATTTTCTGGACCAAAAATCAAACTATTGAGGTCCTGGCCGGACATGTCCGGGGGGGGGTCAAAATTGGATTTCCCGAATTTCCGGGTCCGGACATGTCCGCCCGGACATCCGGACACCAGAAAATGTCCGCCCGGACATGTCCGCCCTGTCCGGGGCGGACATTTCTGGATGTCCGGATGTCCGGGCGGACATGTCCGGGCGGGAAATTCGGGAAATGTCCGGGGGGGGGGGGGGGGGGGGGGGTCAAAATTGGACCCGGACATCCGGACACCCGGATTTCCGGGTCCGGGCATGTCCGCCCTGTCCGCCCTGAAATCGCCTAAGGGGCCGGGGGAAATCCAGGAAATTCGGGAAATCCAGGAATATGAAGAATCCTCCATTGTGCAAGCCATAATTCGACACGGGAATCCAATGCAGATCAATCGCACAGTCCACCACGAGGTGAAGTCATGAAGCTGCCGAGCAGATGAACTTCGGAAGCCGCCTCACGACGTGCGAGAGGGGTCGGGGTGAGGCCAAGCGGGTGCGAGGGGTCCTGCTGCCAGCCCCTGTTTAGAAACGGTGGTGAAGCTCACTGGCGACAGAGCCCGGGATTTATAACGGTCAAGATGGCGAACATGCGCAGAGGTGCTTCCACAGGTTCCTCTTCACCGGGTGCATTGGGTGGCTGTGCCCAGCACTCGGCTGCTGAATAGCTGCGTGAGGAGGTGCGCGACGGACCGGTGTTTGCTGCAGATCGCAGTGCAACAGGCTTGTTCTGACCAGCAGTCGTATGATGGTGTGCGACACTGAGCATCGATGGTTTGAAGGGGATCGAATGCTGGTGCAGCGAGAAGGGAGGGATGTGTGCTGCACATCGGCAGAGGCACGGGCCACCCGGACCTTCGGCACTAAGAGCCACCAGCACTTGCGAGATGTGCAAAGGGGTTTGTCGCACCTTGCTACAGGAGAGCAGCCGCGCTCGGGGGTCGAACTGAACATGATCTCAGGATACCCGGCACATCAGCACGAGGCCCTCACAGCCTGGACGAGGATAGGCACAGAACGGGACCACACAGGGCAGGGGCAAGGGTGTTGCGTCATGGCACGTCAGGACAGGGGCCCTCGTTGCGGCCGCCCTGCAGTCGGGAGCGGGCAGCCAGGCAGCGGACATGAACTGGTGGCCAGGCCTGCGCAAAGCAACACCTGCACTGTCGTCAACCACCCCACCGGCGAAAACACTCACTGCTCTGAGGAGCTGACCGGTGCAGCCATTGGACGTCTCCGCTTGCGGAAGATGAGAATACTAGGCTGTAGGTTGCCGAAAAGGACACTCCATGACTGGACACATTCACGGACACGCAGGAGACCTTCCGCAAGGCGAAACCTTCAGCACGGGACAGGACGGACAGGATCCCTAGTTGAACGGACCTGACACACTTCGACAACAATGCGACAGGTGGATACAACCCATAAGACTACGATGTCACCACCCCGCCTCCTGGAGGGGATGTGAAGAATCACCCATAGCCGCACAGCGTAATCCCATTACTTCGAACAAACCACACGGCGCACCCACTGCGAGGTCTCCGAGACCGGCAGCCGAACCACCTGCACCCCCCATGATAACCTACCCAACCGGATCACCTCACCACCCCAACATGACCTTACACAACCCCACCTGACCTTACAACCTTGTGAATATCCTCTGTGGCGTTACCCGACCTGAACCATGATCATATATAACCCTGACCTGATAATGCCATTGACCTAACAACCTACCTGCGCTCCGAGGCACTCTGCAACTGCATGCGAGAGCAGCAGGAGGGCCGCATCGCACAGGACACAGGACAGCGGAGAATGGGGTCCAATGCCTCAATACTTAGAACCCGGACATCTCATTCTCTCTGCGGCCTGATGTGAACCCGAGACACCCGATGGTAGCTGCACGTGAACTGCATGTGCACCCTGTAGAGGGAGAAACCGATATGACCCTTGTGTGTATTCATGGTGACGGATACACTATCCAAACCCAACCTGGTGCTAGATGATGATCGGAAGCCCTGTTAGACCTTATGAACCCCGACAGAGTATAGAGGGACTTAGTGCCATGAGATATCTGGAAAGCCACCCTCTTTATGAACCCCGGCAGAGGCTTGTCGAACCTGTGTGGCTCGAAACCCGACCCGACATGACAGGATGTGACAGTCCCCTCATCCTTATAGGGACCGTCTCTGCCCAATAGAGACAGCAGCGATGCCAACCAGCAATGATCAGGTTGGTTTGCCGACCCCACCCCCTGCGCAGGCGTCAGCTGAGCTGACCCCCGTTTGGCGCTGTTCGGCGACACCCAGCCCACCCACCCCGCATGTGCCTGCGCACAGCCCCCCTTCCCACCCGAGGTGTCGGGTGAGCGACCCCTCCTCGCCAGGTGGCGGAGACATCCATTCCCCACCCCGTCCTGATCTGCTTCGGAAACCCACACCCCACCCACTCCCAAGGCGTCGGGTGAGCGACCCCTCATCGCCAGGCGGCGGGATGTCTTCGGCATTGAAGCTGCTGCTGCTGATTCTGCTGTCGGCAGCCCCCACCCCGCCTTCCCCACCCAGCCCCCCCCCCCCCCCGCACGGACAGTGCGGTATACTCAGCTAAGCTGAGGACACGGCGTGCTGCAAGCCTCACATGCGGTGCGAGTCCTCCCTTCTGAAAGGGGCTGTGCGGGAGAGGAACACCCCCCGACTGACACCCCAACACAGGCAAGTGATGGCACGCAAAAGAGCTGCGGTGAGATTGCTGTCGAGGAGGCCCTGCATCACCTTGAGTTCTGTGGCAATGCCCATACCGCACTCCAGAACAGAGCACGACGGGACACCCTGTGTCGGGAGGAGACAAAAGGGCATCTCCTTCTCAGCCTGCTCCCGACAGAAAGCCCTGCACGGGCTGATGCAGTGTCAGCTCGCAGGACCCCACCCTAGTCACTGCTCGGGCACACCCCCACCCCCTGCGCAGGCGTCAGCTGAGCTGACCCCCGTTTGGCGCTGTTCGGCGACACCCAGCCCACCCACCCCGCATGTGCCTGCGCACAGCCCCCCTTCCCACCCGAGGTGTCGGGTGAGCGACCCCTCCTCGCCAGGTGGCGGAGATACCCCTTCGGCGTCAGCAGCAGTCGCCCGGCTGGACCCACCCCCCCCACCACCACCCCGCCCGTTCCCAAGGCGTCGGGTGAGCGACCCCTCATCGCCAGGTGGCGGAATGTCTTCGGCATTGAAGCTGCTGCTGTTTCTGCTGTCGGCAGCCCCCCACCCCACCTTTCCCACCAGCCTATCTCCCGCACGGACAGTGCGGTATACTCAGCTGAGCTGAGGACACGGCGTGCTGCAAGCCTCACATGCGGTGCGAGTCCTCCCTTCTGAAAGGGGCTGTGCGGGAGAGGAACACCCCCGATTGGCACCACCCCTCCCCCAACCCCAACCCCAACCCTTGTAAGTAAGGCACGAATATATCGAATCTCCACATATGGGGGTGGCGCAAGGCACACTGCGAGATAATGCAAACCACAACACGCAAATCAGACAAAAGGGATGGGCGTGGGTGCGGGGGGAGGTGCGGGGGAGCGGGGGCAGGGAACCTACTACTGAACTGCCTCAATACTGCCTCACTGCTGGCTCATTTGACACGACACTCCCCGCCTGTCCTGCTGTTTGAGAAACCGGATTCGCTGGGTTGCAGCAACCCTCTTGGTGTGCTCTCTGTGTGTGTATCGTGACCCTGATTTAGACATGACCCACATCCACATCACGGCAGACTTGTCATCCCCTCCGCCTCTGCAGAACACCCACTGGAGTGCAACCACCCCGCCACGCATCCCATCCCCCCCTCCCCTCCCCCCCTGTTGTGGCAACCCTGCAACATCCGAGACCCAGTGCTCCACTCGGGGGCAACCCTCCGTCATCATACTACGGGTCCAGCGAGGGGGGTAATACTGACACCTGCACGCACAACGATGCTGCCGACAGCAGATACCTCCCACACGGGGACAGGAGGACCGACCCTGCAAAACTGTGGTCGGTTTCCCTGTATATGGGGCGGCACCCCCTGCCGATGGCCCACACGGGGGTGCACCCCACAAACCCTCTGCAGGCGACCATGCCGGTGTCCCACGCCACGCTGATGGACCTGATGATGGAGGGGCACCCGTGCAGCACATGCAGGCATGCCTTCTCGGCGAGGCTCCACACGCGGAGGTCTGTATCGGCACCGCCCGACACCGCCAGGCTCCCATCGGGGTCTGCCACGACGCGGTTCACCTCTGCGGTGTGCCCCAGCAGCACCGCGCTGCAGTCGCCGGTAGTGCTGTCCCACATGCACACCGTGGAGTCATCGCAGGCTGTGATGAGGGAACCCACCGACAGTGCGATGTCATTCACCGGGCTTCGGCTTCCGAACCCGATGGTGTGAAGCAGTTGGGCCGACTCTGCGTCCCACAGCCTGCACATCTCACGGCACGCCGTCACCGCAGTCCCCCCAGGGGTGAACCGGACGCGGTTGGCACGCGCGTGAGGCAGCTCTCCCGTGGTGTCCCCTGTGGTGGCGTTCAGCAGCAGCGCATGCCTCTGGCTGCGCGCGGCGAGGACACGCAACCCGTCTGGGGAGAAGCAGATCGACAGGATCCTGTCGGATGTGGCGGAGTCGGGCAAAGCCTGGGTGCGCCACAGCAGCGCATGCGACACGCCGTCCCACAGAGAGATAGTGTGGTGGGTCCCTTCGCCGAAGGCGATGCGGCCGTCAGGCGTGATTGCCATCGAGGTGGCATAGGCGCTGTAGGAACTTCCGCTGAGCAGGGGGTACGCGGCCTGCACCGCCTCGATGCGTGTGCCGGAATCCACGGCTGTCTCAGCGAGGGGTGTTGCGTCGGCCCCGAGGGGCGCGCCGGTGTCGGCGTGGGATAGTGTGATGGAGGCGGCGGTGCCTTCGCCCTGGAAGAGTGCCCGGGCAATGGCGGTGCGGAGGTCGGAGACGGTGGCGTCGCAGGGTACCTCCACAGCGCAGTATTTCCCGGTGGCGCAGGAGATGGCGGTGATCTCCATTTTTTTTTGCGTTTTTGCAACCCTCGCGCAACACACACACACACCGCCTCGGCTGTAACGTAGGGTGGGATGGGGGTGGGCTAGGACCCGTGCAGGGTTAACCCACCTAAAAAGCGATCAACACACACACACACACACCACTCCCACCCCCGTTCTCTCCCACCACACACAGGCAGCCGACCCCCTGCCAGCAGGCCCCTTCAGCCTTCCCCAGCGGTGGTGCTGCTTTGAAGAACACAGGTAAATGTGGCAAAACAGACAACCAGTCACAGTAGGACCAGGCCTGCAGCTGTTTCTTTTTTGCTGGGTGGAAGGGGGGGGGGATCAGGGGAGGGGACACGGTTTTGTGTGTCTACCACGCCTGAGGGGGGGGGGGGTTTGATTGTCGAGGGTGAATGGAAAAGCAAGTCTCCCAGCACCTTCTTGCAATGTCAGTCCTTTTTGTAGCCACCACAAACGGGGGGGGGGGGGGGGGGGATTCGCAAAATCCAGCCAAAATGGGCACAGTGTGGGGGAAGCAAATGTACAAAAGCAGTGGAGGAGGAGTGGGGCACGGGGTGGCTGGGGAGAGGGCATGTGACACTTCCTCATGAGAGCAGCGAGGCTTCGTTTGCACACAACACGACGCGGTATCCAGGGCCCCGGCTCGCTGGATCCGGCCTACACTCTCAGTTTTCCTCACTATCCGGTGGCCGACTCGCCGCCGGGTAGCTGGACTGGCGAGTCCGACTCTCCGGGGAGTAGCCGGTGGACTGGCTAGCCGGGTCGCTCCGGCTAGCCGGGGTGCAGCCGGGATCGGAGCCATTCCTGCCGAGTTAGGAAGGCAGAGGGAACCCGGTGGTGGGGTGGTGCCGGTGATGCCCGCGGGGCACAGAACGCGACAGCTCTCCCGGGAAAAGCTTTCGCACCCGCACCCGGCATGCGCAGCGCCTCACCTCGGGTATGTTTCGAAGGACCGGTCTGCAACGCCCTGTGGGGGGGAGACTGGCGGTAGGCTGCGCTGTGCTGCGGCGACAACCTCCTCCAGGTCATGCAGCTCCATCGCATGTTTATCCGCCTGTGTTGGGGCGGGTGGGTCGAAATGCATCGCATCAAAGAGGTGGTGCAATTGACACACTCTGCAGAAGAGACAGACACAACCTACGAGCCTTGCTGACACGATGAAAGGTGTAAGGTGCACATATCCTCCGGAACTAGGGATCGGGATGCAAGACAATGTCTTGCGGTAAACACGGATGCGCCCACAGAGGGAGTCGCTCACACTCCTCACACAGCTTAATGCCGAACTGGTCACCCTCGGATAAACTGCATGCAAGTGCCCCTTCAGGGAAGCCGTGGGCAGGAGAACCGACCAAACCTATCTGCACCCCCACCCCACGTACACCCTTGCATTCCATCCGGGGTTCGAGGTCGCAGTGACACAGGCTGTGACATACCCATTCCTGCAGCGCCTCGTGCGTGTGTGCACCAGAGAGGGGAATCACGCTTGCAGATGCGGGGAGGGTGACGCGCAGGCAGGCCTCGTTGTGCCGTGTCGGCAGGGCTTGCACCGCCGCGTCAAGAAGGAGGACAGGCGCGCCTGACGTCTTCTTCATTGCCTGCACCGCGGGCTTTGTCACAGCCACAACCCTGCAGCGGCCCGTCGCATCGCAGACTTCAAACTCCACCACCAGCACCTCGTGGTTGTCACGCGACAGACGCGTGGACACCGTCTCCCCGAGGTTCCCAACGACAAGCGTTGCCCGCGTTGCAGGCGCAATGGATGCTATGGTGTCGTGCTCCATCTCGCCGGCAGAACTGGGATAGAGTGAGTCGGGTGAATATGTGTCTTATGTGCGATACACAAGACACGGAGGACTAGCCCACCCGTGTGTCTCTGGCACAGCACAGCTCCGCAAACCCCAGCCCACAGCGAGGCGGACAGGAGGTAGGAGTGGGAGGGGCAGGAGGAGGCGACAATGAGGCTGGGAAGGCACAAAAGAGCTCGTCTCCTGCACTCGATATGCAGGTGGGGTGGAGGGGCGGGTGGGGTTGCGGGTGCCGACAGTGTTTCAGGATAGGACGGCAGCGTGTGTGTAGGTGTCCCAGATCCTGGGTGTGGGGTGGTGCCGGGGGTGGGGGTGCGGGGGAGGAGGAGCGGAAGGTAGAGAACGGCAGGGATCTGCAGTGAGAGAGAGAGTGGGGGATGGGTGGCTTGTTTTGCGTTTGTGAGTCTCCGCGTGTTGACCCCAGGGAAACCCCCCCCCCCCCCCCGTAGGGGCCGTCTTAAGGTACCAAAAAACGTCAAAATAACGACATTTTTCGACATAGGCAACTTTCGGCCAGAAACACCCCAAAAATGCTGAAAAAGTGGCCAGACCACCCCAGAAACCGTCCCTGGGTGTGAGACACCCACTTTGGTGGCCCGGAACGGGGCTGAAATGCAATGCTGAAAATTTTGTAGTGGTTTGGTACCGAACCCCTCCCCGGCTGAGTCTCCCGAGCACCCTGTCACCTGCGGCATCAACATCCCCCGTCGTGTACCACGTTCTGCCGCCTCTGATGAGGCATCTGAGCACTATCGAGCCAAAAAGGCGACGTTTCAGTGGGTGTTCTGTCAGGTTTTGCCCGATATTATTATCAACAAAGACCGGGATGTGTCCGCGCATGCAAGGGCGTCACTCGGGGGGGCTTTCTGACGTGCCCTCCGTCGAATGCATGGGGGTCATCCTGGTCCACTTCTGGACAAGGATGAGGTGTGCGGCCACGGCGAAGCTGTCGCAGTCCCCGCGACTAATGGTTTCTGTGAGTCATCACGTGGGACCCTGTCGTACCAAATGGCAGCAGCTGTACGAGGGTGCAGCAGAACGGGCCACACACGGCGGCATCGAACATGCAGTCCGCAGCAAGGATCAGGTCGAACGGGCCGTGTGTGTGTTGTATGTTGGTGATGTCTGGCATGCCCCACGCCAGCAGCCCGATCACACCCTCCCCGCGTGATTGGCATGCAGGTTGTGTGACACGGCCTGCTGCCACTGCACCTGCGCAGCTGTGTCCGTGAGGACGGCCTTTGCAGCGCCGCACCCCACAAGGGCGACCAGGCTCGGTATTCCCACCCCGCAACCCAGCTCCAGCAGGCGCTTCCCGCGGATGCGGCGGGGCGGCGGCGCAGGGCCAGCAGGTAGGCAGCGAGCACCACTGCACACCCCCCTGATCTATAGTCACCGCGCAGCACAGATCGTACAGTTCAAGCACAACAAGGCACTCACCGGTGTGCCAGTGACCCATTCTGCTGAAGAATTGAACTTACAGTTCAGGCATGTTCAGGAAGAAGGCCACTCCATCTGCCTCTGCAGCGAAGGATGTCCACAGGGATTTGGAAGAGGCCGAATTCCGAACGAAGCCAGATTGAATGCCTGCTGCAGAAGCGTGCGCGCTTGCAGCAGAACACAACATCGGAGAAACTACTGAGAAGGCACTCCTTCCCAAGCTTGTCACGTTCCTGCACTCCCAATTTGAACCGAAGGCAGCAGTGCCCACTCAGGAAACGAAAAGGCGGAATGTTGCGAGCAAGTAGGGCGGGACGGGGTCGGGAGGGGTGTTCAAATGAGGGGGCCGGAACCAAACCACTACATTTTTTTGAGCATGGTCACGGATTGGCTCAGAAGTGGCCAAATACCCCCAAAAACCACCCAGACCGCCCCCAAATACTCCCAGGGGCCGGGGTTTCAGGTTTACAGCCATTTTGTGCGTGTTCCTCGCCTAGGTGAAAAATGCCGTTATTTTTACCCCTTAACCCTTTGGTACCTAATGACACACATGTGTGTCGAAAAGTCCAATTTTTTTCGCACCGGGCAACCAGAAGCGTTCTACTACGAATTTTTGACCGATTTTTTTTATAGTGAACTCAGATGTCGCAGAACGTTGCAAAGAAGCGAGAGGAAAATTACGACGCGGTCTCCCGACTACATTGGTTGCGAGGAGGAAAAATGCGATTTTTCGGAAAATCCTGAAAATCGCGTTTTTTCGGATTTGGGGTTCCATTTTCTGTATGGCCAGTAATAGGGACTGTACTCCACCTTTTCCCCCGATTTTTTTTATGGTGAATTGTTTTTGCCTCGAAAAAGCGCGTTTTCGCCATGTTTCGAAAATCCGGGGGGGTGCAAAAAACTAGGCTGCGTAACACAGCCTGGAGAGGGTGGCCCAATTTACATAAGTCGCCCCACTATCGCCAGAAAAAAAATTTTCGGGAAAAAAAATATTCTCGGAAACGGCCAGAGCAGCGCGTTTCACGATAACATTTTTTTCGAAAAAAGTCCAAAAATGAAATTTTTCCCGCCGAGAAAATTTGTTGGGTCCACCTATTTCCAGGTTTTTGGTGGTTTTTGGCCACCCGGGGGACCTGCGTCTGTGGCCACAGAAATGGCCTCGAAACACCCCCAGGCACCCAAAAAACGTGTTTCTGGAAAGATATGCCCCAAAACTGCCCGAAAGTCACATCTGGGTCTGGTGACCCGACCCCACAGACCCTGTATTTTACACCTTTTTCACCGGAATATTGGGTCAGCAGGCAAAAGTCGATTTTTTTGGGATTTTTCAGAAACTCTGGGCATCGTGGAATGCTCTGTCCTCGTTCTGCCCGAAAAACGCATTTTTCAGACATTTTTCTCAGATCTGGGGGTCTGGTTCGGATATGTGGTTGGGTCCCAAACCGGCGAAAAATATTTTGGGTGGTCATTGTGAGTGGCCTGCCGTGAAAAAAAAATAATTTATCTCCCTAAAATAATGTTCTCTCATCAAAATAGCCTGCGGCCCTGCAAGATAAGAAAATTATTTAATCCTCCACCAGCACAACGTTGAAAACGTGCAGTAGATTTTTCGAACCCCATAAAGTTAGATTATTTGACGGTAAAATAATGTTGACTCTCCTTCACGCAAGTTCCTTACAAGCTGTTAAGAAAAGCTGGCATTATTGCCTCACAGGGGAAATCACCTAAAATAAAAGTCGGCCAAAATAAAACAATGTCTTTAGGCAGGTCGAAACAATCTAAATTACTTCACTGTAAACCTATGCGTGATCTGGGGTCCCTGCAGTCCAACAAATCTGCACATTATTTTACTGTAAAATAATCTAACTTTACACGGTGGACTCCAGCGGGGGTAGGGTAACCCTTTTCGGGAGTCTCAACTAGGGGGAGTCCAACTCCCGCTAGCGGGAGTATAGACTCCCGCTAGCGGGAGTCTATACTCCCGCTAGGGGGAGTCTGACTCCCCCTAGCGGGAGTCTTTTCACCTATTTTCACTCATTTTTCCCATGATACCTATGCAATGTGGCACTCGTCACTGAAGTACAGCCACACCAAACGAAACGGACGTTTCCACCCATCCCAGCTCGCAGACCTGATTCACAAAAATGGGGAAGACGACAACGAAGCCGGCAGCGAAGCCGGCGGCAAAGTCGATTAAGAAGAAGAAGAGCGCAGAGAGTCCCGAGGCTGCGGAGGCGACGAACATTGTGCATGATTTTTGCACGGCCTTCCCTGTTAAAAAAGGGGGCAGTGTGCTGACACTGGGATCCATTAGAAGGCTCCTAGCAACGGTGTTGAGCAAGGAGCTCCACCAGCACAGCACCCAGGTGGCCAACGCAATCATCGCCATGTCTTCCCTGACATGGATAAGTTCGCTGTCAGGGAAGTCGCAACGATGCGGAAGGAGGGCGCTCTCCGTCATATACAAGGTGGAGGCGAAGTATGGCAAGGTGCAGGATACAAACGTGTCGTCGGGGGCAGCCTGAAGCCGCGAATGATCGCGACACGGGCGAACGGCTTGGCACCGTGGGTCTGGATAGATGCTGGAGTTCGGCCGGGTGAAACCGGAAGTCGCAGCAAAATTTGCCCCCCCAGATTTCTTCCTCAAACCCACCCGTGGGCTGATCCGGCCTTGCACGGTGGACTCCAGCGGGGGTAGGGTACCACTACCGGGTTTAACCCTTTTCGGGAGTCTCAACTAGGGGGAGTCCAACTCCCGCTAGCGGGAGTATAGATCAGCAGTGGGCAACAATGAGGCGATGCGGGGGGCGAGGGCACCGATGCTCACTGTGCGACATCCCAGAAGAACGCTGGTATCAACAGGTGCATCGATACCCGCACCTGACTCTCTCTGAGATGAAAGAGGCTGGCTACCCCTCCCTCTTGGCAGGTGTGCTTCCCAATGCCCGCTACGTCACCCCAGCACTCCATGACTGCAAGGGGCTCGCCATGCGGCTGATCAGGGTACTGGATGACAGGGGTGGAGCTTGGGGGTTTTTTCGGGTCAGCTGACCTGATTTTCTGCAGGCCCTCACAAAAAATCAGGTCAGGGGTAAAAAGAAAAAAAAATATAGATTTTCGGGAAACCGGAAAAGTTGGCTCCTCGCCTTGGGGCCTCAAGGTGACCAGGAGGCGTTTCGTGAGCAAAGTGACCCCAGCGACATGAGCACAGGCCTCAAACAGTCACAATAGAGGACAAATGAAGCTGCCCAACCCGTACCGTGCAACAGACGTTTACTACCGTGGCCTCCGGTGGCTGGGGGGCTCCGCCCCCCAGACCCCCCTGTGGCATGTGCCTGTCTTGTACCCAAGCCCTTTACATCAGGGAATCTCAGTATCCTCAGGAGGACGCAGCCAACTCACACAGAATCCGTACGCCCGCAAGTCACAGATGTTCACTACCGTGGCCTCCGGCGGCTGGGAGCTCCGCCTCCCAGACCCCCCCTACGGCATGTGTTTGTCTTGTAACCAAGTCCTTGCGCGTCCGGGGCTGCATATCGGTTCCGGTACCTCGCGGGAGGCTGGGCCCGAGCACTGATCTCTGAGACGAACCGGGGGGGAACCCATAAGAAAAAATTGGCTGACCCGATCTGACCCGATCCAGCCCGCAACCCCATATTTCAAGCTCCACCCCTGCTGGATGAGACAACAAAAAAATATTCGGCAAGACCTGTACAAACCTTGCACTGAATGTGTCGCAGCATGGGACAGGTGCTCAGTTCCGGAAGGTCGTGCTTGCCTGTCACAGGACACACCTACAAGGGCTTGTTCCGCTACCTCTTTGTCTCCCTTGCAGACCTCATGCATTTCCGGTATGCAGACATCCCCTGGCGCTTCTGGGGATGCAAGGATGAGTCAGCCCGGATTCCCTTCTTGCGTGCTCGGATCTCAGGGCATATATTTCACTGGTTGATGGAGCATGCCGAAAAGGGATCAACGCGCAATGCCTACGTACACAGTCTCCATCATTGGTGGGCTCCAGAAGATGCAGTGCCTCTGCAGAACAACGACGAATTTGAAGAAGCAGAGAACGGACATCGCAAGAAAGATGCCGTTACAATCGCCAGCTCCGCAACTTACGAGAGAGATCTTGCGATGGCAGAAGAGAAGCGGCGCGCATCGGGCATGCCTTGGAAGGTTCCGCACCTGTCGCAGGACGGGATTCTCGGGTATAGAGAAGTCATCCTGTGTCCGTGTCTGCACACCCGACACGCTCATAGATTGGCTGTGTATGTTCTTTGCACACAGTTGACACAGCTGCAGAAGGGGTTTGTGCACTGCAACACACAGGACTTCGTTGAACCCATCAGCGGATGGATCTGTCGAAAAAATGATGAAAAAAGTGCCCTGCTGGGTGTGGAAGGTGTCCTGATGACAAGGTAGGGCCCACGACATTTTTTTTTTGGGTTTTGGTACCGAAGGTCAGCTGGAACTCGTGCCCAGCCCCGGAAAAATTTCTCGTGAAAATTAGGGGGGGGGGGGGCAAAAAAAATTTACCCATGTGGTGCCCCTGATTTACCCCCTTTTCACTACGCACAAACTACGCAATCTGGGGGGGGGTCTCGCTTTTTGGTCCCCCCCCAGTTTTTTTTGGTCCCCCTTTCTGTGTGGCTACTGAGACAGGACTGGAGGCACTGCGCTGACCGAGAAAAAAAATTGCCAGAACTCACTATGTACCGTCCGAAAGAACAGGGGAAACACCTGGGCAAGGTTGCCCCATGCCCAGAAACACCTGGGAAGGAAGTGAGCTCCAGGAGCCGCGTAGTACCCCCTACACACTTCTACGAAACAACAGCTGCAGAGATGGTCCGGATGCCCCGAAAAAAAACCTACACACACACTCCATCATCCACACTGCACCTAGGAACAACAATGTCTGGGGAAGAGGAACAGCTCTTCACCATCGTTGCCTCTGTTGAGGGGTTGAGATGCCTCGCGGGGACCATCGCAGGATGTGTCACCCACGAGAAGCTGCTGGCGCTGCTTGAGGAGGTGGGGCTGCAACCGGAGGGTGACTGTCTCGAGGTGCATCTGCTGAAGGGTGGTGACGTTAATTCATTGGAGATGCGGCCTCTCCCAGAAGGCCTGTGGCAGAACGCGCTCCCGGGCTCGGCGCTGTTCCTTCCGGCGAAGGCAGAGACAGTGCCAGCATCCCGCCTGGACGTGCGCGACTGGGTCGACACCGCCATGCAGTGCCACACCCCTGTCTCTAACATCCACACCCTCATCACCAAGTTCAAGGGCGAGACGGTGACCCGCCATGCGGTGGAGATGTCGTGGCAGCAGTCGCTACTGCTACGGGATGTGTTGTTTTTACGGGAGACGCAGGGCATCCGGGAGAACGGCGAACTTGTGTTAATTCACGACCTCACACCAGTGTTTGCGGACCCGTCAAACACTACCAAGCTTGGGCACTTTACGGTGCAGTACAGGGTGAACGGGATCCTCCGCTACCACGTGCTCGCCACATATCTGACGCTGTCATCTGATGGACCCACTACCAGAGTTGACCTGGCCGTCGCCTTTAAACGGTTTTCGGACCTGGCCTCTTCAGGCCAGTTCTCCGTCCTCGGCAAGGATGACGTGGGGTTGTCCGAGGAGTCGTTCTCGGCTTTCTTTCTGGACCGCGGTGCCAGTCTGAAACCCGAGCTGCAGAGCGTTGTCGTTGTGTTCGAGCCCCACCACCGCCTGCATCTGGCCTTCCGGCGAGTCATTGAGCCTGACTTGCCCTTCATGACTCTGATGTGCTATGCTGCCAACTACTGTGCCGCAGCACCAGAGTTCGCCGCCTACCTCCACAGCACGGTAGGCATCACCATCAGCAGCTTCCTGTGGCAGCGGGCCACAAACGGCCGCTTCCTCAGTGGTGCAGCTGCCTGCTTCTCGCTGTCGGCTCGCTGCGGGGAGCTCACCGTCGCTGAGCACCTGCACACCTTCTTCTCGATGACGACGACGGAATCGTCGACAAAGAAGGTGGCAGTGAAAAACTGCCTTGCTGATCGCAGCGCCATCGACAAAGTGTGCCTCTACGGGAAGCTTTTCAGCAAGGTCTTGTACCCTCTGCTGACCACCATCGCAGACTCAGGGAGTTTCACCACCGACCCCAAATCGTTGGGATGGCTGCAGATGTACTGGCGCTCGGGGGCCTTCGACCTCTTCTCTGCGGCCAGGAGTGAAGCGACGCTGGAGGCGTGCAGCTCTGACGGGGACCTGACCGTCTTCCAGAGCGCCACTTCATGCAGGATGGTGACGGTAGGGCGGCTGCGCTTCCACACCTCGCCGCAGTGTCCCTCCCTCGACATCCGGGAAGTCAGCGATAGTGACCTGGACGGCGTCCGGCCGGATGACTTAGTGCAGCACGGCCTCGATGCCTACTTTGGGAAGCAAGGCATCCCAACCGAAAGCCGGCTCATGCCCGTAGTGTCCTTCGACAGCGGCGTGGAGTTCTTCCGCACCGCCCTGGTCATTATCGGGACGAGCATGCTGGTGGAAGCGGTGAGGTTCGGGGCAGCCAGCGAGGAGACACGCGCGGTGCAGCCGTCGGTGTCGTTTGGCCCGGCCCTCTTGGAAGGGATGTGCGGGAGGTCTAAGCGTGTCATCGAAGTGGCTGGACACTCATCCGTTCGTGACGACTTTGTCCGTGCTCACTGCTGTATTCCTGAGCATTTCTCTGATACTGATTTGAAAACTCTGCATGCTGAGGTTGGTGAGCCGAAACTCACTACGATAGTGCGTTCCCGTATTCCGGAGACTACGAAGGAGCGCAAGCTTCGGATTGGGAAGCGGAAACTTGAAGACTTGAAATCAGCATCCGAAAAAGAGGAATCAAGGAAGGAAAGGCGAATTGCAAGAGAGACTGCCCTCAATGACATTGTCCTCCGTTTTGATTATTCCGATAGCTTCACAAACTCGGAACTGATTAATCAAGCTCAAAAGCGTGGCAAGCGAGGTGTACAGAATGCCTCGAAATCACGGTTGATGCAAATCCTTCGTGAATTTGATAAAGCCCGCACAAAAGAAGAGCTGCA
The DNA here is from genome assembly GCA_963210315.1 of Rhynchopus euleeides. Taxonomy (NCBI): domain Eukaryota; phylum Euglenozoa; class Diplonemea; order Diplonemida; family Diplonemidae; genus Rhynchopus; species Rhynchopus euleeides. Next base: position 805,218 of record OY723276.1, read on the forward strand.
GGAGATTTGTGCCGAACGTGGGATTGAACGAAACGTTCAAAATGACCGCGTGGACTGGCTGCTGGCAGCTCTCAAGAAGCAGGATAAAAAGGATCATGCGTGATAAAATGAAAGGGCTGCTGCTACTCTTCACCCCCCCCCCACCCCCCGCTTTGATTTCGTTGCTGGATCAATGCAGTGCCTTCAATCACACACTTCGCCCACTCCAGGAGAATATTATACAAGGCCCAATGCAGTGCGTAACGGTGAAGTACAGCCTGCGGTATCGCGAGAAGGAGTTCGGCAGCTTTGCCGAGCCGTTGCTCGTGACGAGTGTCGACACGTTCGACACCGTGTGGAAGGCGTTTGAGACACGCCTTCCTCCCAAACAGGGTCGCAAAAAATCCGAGAGTGAGCGGGACTACAAGAGGCGCGTCCGAGCGATCTGGAGAGCGCACTCCTTTCTCTGTGGCAAGGACGCAGTCGTGGTTGGGTCGGTGCAGTTCGAACACGGGGAGAACACCTTGGAGATTGCAAGTGATGATACGCTCACAGCCTTCAGGGCGATGCAAGGTGCCACCCTGAAGGTGGCCCTCGACATTAAGGCGAGCGTCGACCGAGGGGTCGACGAAAAGCTGAAGAAGGCGCTGCTGGCACGGGACCCCGCGGGGTATACGGAGGTCACCGCCACACAGGCAACCTCCGCTGACAACGTCCAGGAGACGTTATCAGAGGGGATCACAACGGCACTAGAGATCTGTGTCACGGGATCCAGGCGCCCACTCTCCCTCGACGGTCTGGGGATTGTTGTTGGGCATGGTGTCGTTACCTGCAGCTGCAAGAAAAAGATTCCGAGCCACGTCGGAAAATTGAGCAGTACCGATGCATTTCTACGCCACGCAACGAGCTGCAAGACACTGAAGAAGAAGCTGGATCATCCCGACGAGCTGAAGCAGGCACCGCGCCAAAGGGCACCCCGAAAGACAGCTGCAAAGCCGGCGTCGAAACCCGCACCGAAGGCTGCCAGCGCTGCAGCACCTGAAGAACCTGAAGAACCTGCAGCACCTGAAGCGCCTGCACCCGCACTGACCCCGGAACAGCAAGAACTCCTTGAGTTTGGGAACCCGGCAAAGAGACAGAGAACTGGCTGAGGCCGGAAAAGGGGACCAAAAAATGAGACCCCCCCCCCTTTTCACTACGCACAAACTACGCAATATGGGGTCGTCAGGGGCACCACCATGTCGAAAAAAAAAATTTTCGCCAAAAAAAAATTTTTTTTTCGCGTGCCTAAACCGAAAATCGGGCCCTCTGGGGTGCCACACCCACATTTTTCGGAAAATTTTCGGATTTTTTTGCGATTTTTTTCTGCCTAGCTGGGTACCGGTCCAGGGTACTGACCCAGGGTGGCCGAAATTTCGACATGTCGAAAAAAAATTTCCGGGGGGCTTCGCCCCCCGGACCCCCCATGTGGGGGGCTCCGCCCCCCACGCCCCCCGCCCCCCCCCACCTCCCTCCCGGCCCAGGCATGTCGCTAAGCGTCGACCGTCGACCCAGTGATTTTGGGTTTCCCCCCCCATAAAAAAGCGTCGACCCAGCGTCGACCCAGTGGACTGGGTTGACGCTTGGTCGAGGCTTGGAGCGTCGACCCAGTGGAACTGGGTTGCCATTCAAGCCTGGACCAAGCGTCAACCCATTTATTACACTGGGTCGACGCTAACCTAGCGTTGACCCGGTTACACTGGGTCGACGCTCACCAAGCGTCGACCAAGCGTCAACCCACTTTCACTGGGTCGACGTCGAAGAGAGTATGGTTTTGCAGGAACAGATGATCACTACCGTGGCCTCCGGCGGCTGGGGGGCTCCGCCCCCCAGACCCCCCTGTGGCGTGTGTCTCGTACTCAAGTCATTCGATTCCCACCGGGTCAGGGAATCCAACCACTCCAGTCGCCTCAGGGGGACACAGCCAACTCACACAGAATCTGTACGCCCACAATGAACAGATGTTCACTACCGTGGCCTCCGGCGGCTGGGGGGCTCTGCCCCCCAGACCCCCCATCTCGCGTGCCCGTCTAGTAACCAAGTCCTTGCGCTTTGACGGCCGTGGCATATCAGGGGGCAGCGTCGAAATCATGGTCCCGAAAGCCATTTTTTGGTTTCCTCCGGCACCCGACGGCGCGAGCGGGAGAGGAACCACGGAAGGAACCCAGCGCCTCACACCGTGCCCACCTAGTGGTCCACCGATGGGAAAATTTGGCAACAACACGAGCGCGCGCGAGAAAAATTGACCCCTAGTGTTTTCCCCCCTGATCCCCCCCCAAAACAGGAGCGTCAACCCACCAAATCTCCAAAATCGAAAAGTTAGCGACAGGCCTGCTCCCGGCCGGGGGCCGGTTCGGTCGGTCGTCGGCTGCGCCCAAAGGGCGTGCGGTAGCCGACGCCCTTTTGTGCTCGCCTCCTCCCTCCCACACATTTTCGTCGTCTTTCATGACCGACGGGTTTACAGCCCTGCCTCCACGCCCTGACTTCTGTGACCCGCATCCCACGTCTGAGAGAGAGTCTTCCGAGTGCAGCCGCCGAGTCCAGGCCGCTATCTTCAGTCGGTTTCTGATCTGCATATATTTCCGTCCGTCAAGTGCACGTGGTGACAATGACTGTGACCCCGTCCCCCCCGCACCCCCCCCCTGAACACACCGTCACGGGTTTGTGGCGATCGGTCTTCTGGTCCCTCCCTGTACTTGCGCGACAATTTATCGTCACATCGGGTAGGGTCTGGCCCCCCCGCTCTTTTGCTTGGGTCTGGCTGATCGAAGGATCTGGTTGTGTTGCTTCTTCCTCTGTTGTGCCTGTCATCGAAGAACTGTGGGGGGTCGGAACCAAGGAGGAGGAACTGCTGGGACAGAGCTGCATACTCTCTTGGTACACCTTGGTAAATCTGTGCTACACTCGCGGTAACCCTAGACCTGGAAACAGGAGACGTCCATCTGGTAACAGATGACCTTGATCGTGGTACCCATCTTTGCTGTGAGCTACGATCAGGTTTTTGTCGCCACATGGGTCCATGATCAGTGGTTCTCTGGTGTTGAAGGACAGGGTGCAGTTCTGGAGAATGCATGGTCTGAATCTGAGGGGCTGATGGTGGGTCTGATATGATGCAGTGCATGATGACTGTATGAAGCTTCACGGCTGATCTGGAAATCCAGGTGCAACTCAGGTGATGGCGGGGAGGTCAAAAACATGCAGATCTCTTTTTCCAGCACCTGCTGTCCGTATGTGCAGGGGCGGTGCATCCAGATACACCGGGGGTCCGCCGTTTAATGAGCTCGCCCGCTTCTCCTCTGTGCATATTTCTCCTGTCCGTGGCGGCGAATGCGACGAGGAACTGCGGATTGAGCTCCCCCCCCCGTCGGCAGGGGCGGAGCGTGGGCAGGCTGACGGGGCAAGGCTGTGGCTGTTGATCCATCGCTCTGGGAGGCAGCAAACCTGGAGGAGTAGGTGCCACCCCCGCCGGGGCGCACTCGCACCCGCTGCACACCTGCAGCAAGATGAGTTGCGGTACCCCGCACAGGTGTTCGAGTGGGCTGCCATGGTCCTGCTCACGACGACCTGCAGGTCACCCGTCCCTGTCGTACAGGCAGTGCCAGGAGGTGGTGGCCTCGTCAATCTAGCAGTGTTTGAGTTGACTGGGACGAGGCACTCCACTCTGGGTCTGGAACAAGCAACAAGCAGGCGGGGTGTTCAGGGATTCGGAGTGGCCCTCAAGGAGCACACTGGCATCCGTGCAGCAGCACTATCCCACCCCGTATCGCCCCGCGTAACACCGGTGGGAAGGACGTTGTTCCTGGGCATCTAGAGGAGGACCCGGGCCGTTCGTTGTATTCTTCACAGTCGCAGCCTCCGGCTTGTCGTTGTTCGTCAACGTTGCGCCCACCCAGCCTGTGCAGAGAACTTGTGCCGTCTCCAACAGTAACTTTTGGCCGACAATTTTTGGGGCATTTTTTCACCAAAAAAAATCACTCTGCGGGCCAAGTCGAAGACTCGTTTGGGGACTTTTGGTGTCCCCAATTTTTCAAATTTCGAAAAATAAGCTCACTTTGCTAAACTGGACCCAACTCCCCACACTCTTTTTTTAGCGAAAAACAGCAAAATTCGGCCGATTTTTTCCGCATTTTTTCTCATTTTTTCTCACCCACTTTTCCATACCCCCATTTTTTCTCAAAAAAAAGTTGATTCTCGGATCGTTCTGAAACAACGCAGTCAGGGGATAAGATAGGTCTGGTTTTCCGGTTTTCAAAACCAGGGTTTCCCGGTTCCCGGTTTTCTGGAAAAAAAAAAGGTCGATCTCATTTTTGGCGGTTTTTTTTGTGACTTTGGGACAGTAAAACAGTCAGAAAAAACGCCATAAAAAAATAGAAAGTGACCCCATCGTGATCCGCACAGAGCTCAAATAGTCCAAAGAAGGCAGAGAAGCGGAGAAGAAAAAATGGACCTAGCGGGTGGCCCGGTGGGGCCCGGTGGGTGGTGATGCCCTCGTCATGCAGGCCTCTTCTGTTTTGAAGGTGCACACATGGTGGACTCCAGCCACCCTAGCGAGTGTCTAAGAGGGAGTCTAAGACTGCAGTCTGTACTGGAGACGGGAGTCTATTTTCCAGCTAATTTACGACTCCCGCTAGTTGAGACTCATGGGAGACACACGGTGTACTCCAGCGGAGGTAGGGTAACCTCCGCTGGAGTTCACCGTGTCGTCTGCCTCTGTGCAGCGTCACTCGGTGCCATCGAATACATGGCGACAGCCCACCAACTCGAGACAGATCTGCTTGTCTGGAGGGCTGAGACGAGAACACGAACGACTTTCAAGCAATCTTGAAGGTCGCCAAGCCTATTGGGGGCAACTAACAGATGAGATTTGTTTGTTGCCTGTCGTCACAGCTAGGTGCCCATTTCCTCGATAACGGAATGTGTGCAGAGATCTCGTGGACCCTTTGGCCATTCTGTCGTGCACCCACTCCACCCACAACGCACACCTGTCACGAGTGGTCGCTCCCCCGTCCTCCTCCACCCTGAAGGTTGAACCCTCAAGGACCAGTGATCTCCTGCTGGCCGGGCTGCGATACAGCGAAGCCTTCCTACTTACAAGCGAATCCAGACTGTAGGGAACAGATGATCACTACCGTGGCCTCCGGCGGCTGGGGGGCTCCGCCCCCCAGACCCCCCTGCGTAAAAAAATTGCACCAGACCGGTTTTTTGGCCGAGAGTCCAAACTTTCAAAGCAGCTGCTGCGCCTGCCCCACCAAGCAGCCTCAGTACGACAGGACGCGCGCAGGCACCGGGCCCTCTCAGATTCTGGGAGGGTTTGCGCGGGTCGCGCGCGCCGAAGGCGCGCGCGAAAAATTTTCAAAACCAGAAAAACCGGAAAACGGCGCCAGAAAAAAAGTCTATCTTATACCCTGAACGCAGTTCACCATAAAAAGAAATTCTGATTTTGGTGGAGTGGAAAATTCCTTACTGGGGAAGGTGGCCAAAATTCCGGATTTTGGTGAATTAAGTCGCCCCCCCACCGGGCTGTAAGGGTTAAGATTTTGCCTACCCCCCCCCCCCCGCGCGCGCGCGGGGTGTACCCTATGGGATTGGGGTGGCGCACAAAACAAAGCCCCTCTTCGCGACGCTTCTTCGCTATTGCATCCTCCTGGATAGGGGGGAGGAGGAGGGGGGCAGGGGGAGGCTGCCGCCAACCGGCGGGGGAAAAAAAAGAGAATTTCAGCCCATCTCTTCCTGCGCTTTCTCAGAATCTCTAATCACCGTAAAGATCTCACAGAGTGGGGGGGGGGGGGGGGTGGAGGTGGGGGTGGGGGGGGGGGGGGGGCAAGGGAGGGCCAATCGGCAGGAGAAGCGAGCTCATGCCGACACCCGCACCCCACGTGTTACACAAAGAGCGCCCCCGTCATCTCAGCCTGCTCGGTAGTTAGGCACAGGCATACAGGCCTTTTGTTAGGCCACACACGCTGAAGGCCATGCGCGCTCGCCGTGTGGCAAAGTGTTGCGAACCAACCTACCCTGATGTGGAAGCCTTTTTTGCGGCGATACTGAGCGAAAAAAAATATTGCGGCAGGAGGTTTGTTTTTGGTTCTGTTTTCGCGCGGCGCTCCTCATCACCCCTGGGACTAGAGGTGTGTGGAGGGCGTGGGGGCAGTTCTGGCCCTTTGCCCCCCCCCCCCCCAGCACAGTCTGGGCGAGGCGCGCTGCGCACTGCGGGGCTGGACGGGAATCGTACACCTCGTCCGGTGCCCTTCCACACCCCCTACCCCCCCACCCCCCCCCCCCTCTTTCGCTTCGCCGTCTACCTTATCCCCATCCTTTTTGTTAAGACTTCTCGTTCCGATTCTTTCCCGGGGGGTTCGCCAGAACAGACAGACAGATGGCACGGTGGGAGACGAACCAAAGGCTGGGGGGGAGTGGGGGGTGTGTGCTGGAGTGGCGATCCAGCTTGGGAGCGCCTCCAGTATTTTTTTTCTCGGAAAATTGTGGTATGCTAGGTGCAATGAGGTGGTGGTGATGCTGTTTTTGGTTGAAAATATGCATCGTTCACCCGGCGCTATCCGGCAACTGTTTTTTTCTTCTTCTTCGGACACGACACCTCCTCTCGAAATATTCTGTGCACCACTGGAATCGAACAACGGCAACGCAAACCATGGCAACAAAAGCAATGCGGGCAGCACATATACATGGCCCACCACCCATCCCCCCCGCTGACCCGTTGTGCGCACGATACGCCTGCTGCCACTCCCTTTGGACTGATGACCACCGCAAGATCCAGCAAAAGGTATGGAAAGCGTTTCCCTCGGTCTTCGACTGCATGCATCAATAAACAAACGGCGCTCAAAATCAACATCGGGCTGCCGTGCGTGCGTGCTGTGTTCATTGTCACCCCCGCCCCCTCCGCAAATCAAGGTGTGGTGGGGTGGGAGGGAGCGTGCCTCGTACGTCCCACCCCGTGGCAGGCAGGTGCCCCCAATTCAAGGAAGGTTATGTCCCCCACTCTCAAAACTGGGCTGCTGCCTTATTGTCATAATACTCTGGCAAGAAAGCTGTGTCGGGTGCAAACCATCGCGCAACAAGCCAAGCCTTGCCGGCAATCGTTTACTTTTTATTGGAACACACCCTCCCCCACCCCCTCCTTTCCCTTTTGTGTACACGCCACTTCCTCTTCGGCTGCCTTTCGTATTCTCAGGCGACCTTGGAGTTGCGTTCTTTGTTTGTACGAACGGTGCCTGCTGGTGCATGTGTGCAGGATACCGAACGCTGTCCCGGCTCTTTCAAAAACACGACATTCCGCCCACAAAGAACAGCACAGAACGCCTCTCCCTCCGGAGTTGGGCTGCGCCCAAACCATCCAGAGCTCAACCCAGTCAGCATTCCGTGTGGGAATGAGGACGGAGGCACCTCTCGCCACATCTGGGCACACCCCGACGCCTCCCAACGTAAAGGTGCAGACTCGTCACACTCTCCCAGCCCACCCGCCCACACCCCCTGCCTGATGAGAACCAGATGAGAAGATGCACAGAAGCACCACGACCACCCGAGGTCACACATTCAGGTCAGGGTGCGATGCATCAGGCGGCAGCGATGCATGCCGGCTTGGAGGGACCGAGCGCGTGGCGACGGTTGACGCTCTCCGCAGGTTTTCGCCAGACCGGCCAGCCCTGCAGGAATGGGTGGGTGGGTGGGTCGATCCGGCACCAAGTGAGGCAGCGTAGGGTGGGATGGGGTGGGATGCATGGAGCGGTACGCTGAACAGAGATGGAGGCTGAAGCGGCCATTGGCAACCCACAAACGCATGTGTTTTTCACCCAGCTCCGCTGTGCGTAGAACAACGGAAGTGCACTGCTGTCTTGCATTGCAAAGCGGGGCAATCTGTGCATACCTCTTGAGCATCTGGATGATGCCTTTGCGCGTCGCGAGCCCGACCAGCTTGTTGTTCTTCGCGACAAGGCAGGTGCGAATGCCCAGCGACTTGAAGATGTGCAACAGGCGATTCACCGTGGTGTCAGGTGTGATGCAGATCGGCGTCGGGTCCAGCGCCAAGGATATGTCGAGCACATTCCGGTTCTGCTGCGTCGTGCGTTCCGTCGGGTTCATCTCGTAGAACAGAACCTCTGTGGCCTGGTCCACAGGAGTCCCAACTTCCTGAGCCTGCTCCAGGGCACGGATCAGGGAAGACCGGCTGATGTACCCCACGATACGCATGTCGCTGTGCGACATCACCACGGGGAACCCGGAGTAATCACACCCATCGAGCAAATCGTTGACATCCTGCACAGTCCAACCCACGACTGTGAGCACCTGGATATTGCTCGAAACCATAAAATCCGCTGCAGTTGCGTAGAACGCAACCTCCTGCTTCGGGTCGAGGTAGGGGTACCCGTTCAGCTCGATGTGCCTCTCGTAGATCGAGTCGGCATCGCCGATCCCCTCCCCCACCCACTTGCTGATCAGCACGGCAAGCATCACGGGCACAAGATACTCCAGACCGCCTGTCAGCTCGAAGATGATCACAACAAGAGACAGCGTCATACGCGTCACACCACCCAGCACGGCTGCCGCACCAACAATGGAATACACCCCGGGAATGATGCAGAACTCCATGCCGTGGCATTCGGAGAAGACGCCACTGTCTGGGCTAGCCTCGTATGCGGACTGCACCAGGATCCCCACCACACGCCCAAGGCAGGCCCCAATGAAGAGGGACGGGATGAAGAGCCCCGCTGGCACCTTGATGCCGAAGGTGAAGATCGTGAGGAGGAATTTTGCGGCTGCAGCAATGAGGAGCTGGAGGACGACGTACCCCGCTGTCTCGGAGCAGACGGGGTGGTCCGTCCCGACGCAGTCTTCAAAGAGGCGTGCGATGAACTCTCCGGCACCGCCGTGGAGGAAGGGAACGACAAAGTTGAGGGTTGCCGTCAGCACCGCGACAGCGCAGACCTCGGCAACAGGCCAGAATTTGAGGCTGCTGCCCTTCCGGAAGCCGCACCAACGCACGTTGAGGGAGATGAAGGCGGCGCCGACAATCCCCCCGATGACGCCGATCAGGGCGTAGGGGAACAGCTCAAACCAATGCCACTGGTGGTTGTACCCCACCTGGAAGAGAACAAGACGCCCTGTCCCGCTGGGATCCACCCTCTTGAGGACGATCGCAGCGACAACCGCGCAGAAGAACGACCTCCACATGGTTTTGTGAGGGAAGTAGTACGACGCCTCCTCCAGCGAGAACAGCACGCCGCCGATGGGTGCGCCGAAGGCGACGCTGACCCCTGCGGCGACAGATGCGGAGATAATCTCACGCTTCTTCGACTCGTGGAAGCGGTAGCCTTTGAAGAACTTCGCGACGATGTTCCCGACACAGCTCGCGACATGCACGAAGGGACCCTCCATCCCGAGGGAGAGTCCCGCACCGACTGCGAGGGACACCCCGATGCATTTGATGACCAGCGTCCACTCGTTGAGGTAGCGCTTGATGTGCACGCCGGAGAGGATCGTCTTGATCTCGGGGATGCCGGAGCCTGCGGCGTAGGGTGCAAACGTCTTCACCAGCCACGCAGAGAGGCCTGCGAAGCAGGTCGACACGAGGGTGAAGGCGAAATAGTCCAGCACGGTGGTGGAGGTGGAGGCGCGGATGCCGTTTCCTGCGGAGTAGTCGCCCCAGGTGTGCCAGGCCTCGCAGTGCTGCGGCTCCTGGTTGGGGCAGCAGTTTTTGAAGGAGAGCCAGAAGGCGTCGCTGCACATGCCTGACTTGAGGTCGCGGAGGAAGTCGACGCAGGTGTGGATCATCCCTGCGAGCAGGCCTGTCAGGCAGCCCACCAGGAGGACGGCGATCCAGCCGTAGCACTCGAGCCAGACGTTCTCCACCCATTTGGAGAGGTCGCCTTGGCCTTCGCGGCGCAGGGCGCGGAACTGGTGGAACCGTTTGTGCGATTCCATGTCGTGGACCCAGTCAATCATGTCGAAGTCGCCGATGCCGTTGCGGTGCTTCCGCAGGACGCTCAGCTTGAGGAGCGGCTGCGACCCGCCAGCCCCGGCCTGATGCTGAGCAACCGTCGACGCCATGCTCCGGTGAGAGCTGGTCGGGTTCACCGGCACCGACATGGCCACCTCCTCATCATCCTGAGGCATGCCCACCCCCACCCCCACCCCTGGTCGCCTTTCCCGCCTGCCCTCCTCTCAGCTTCCACCAGGCCCTCCAGGCCGCCCTGTGCGGTGTGTGTGTGTGTGGCGGGTCGGGGGGCAGTGAAGTAGCACTCCACTCGATATGCAGGACATGCGGGTTGGGGGTAGTACCCGATACCAGCAAGGCACAGGGTTGGCCTCCCTTCGCCCTCTAGGCAATGTGTGTCCGGGATGTGACATGCTCAGCATGTGTTGGGGCAATATGGGCTGCAAAACCCTGGCATGGGTCGGGCTGTCGGGGTGGGGCAGATGACGGCAATAGCAGGGAGACAGGGGCGGGGCGGGACGGGCAGCCATCGTATTTGTCTTTCTTCTATTATAAACCTGTGTTCTGCGATAGCAAGCAGGGGCAGGGGCAGGAGGCAGGCATGGCATGACATGTTCAAGAGCTGTCCTGCTGCAGTAGTATTCTGGCAGTGCGAATCCGGACGGTCCCAGAGTAAGATGTATAAAGCCACCTGCCACAGGGACTTATCGCCACACGGACAGACTGGCCCACACACTTCAACCCGGCATGCTGTCCCGCGCCGAGGTGGTGCAGGAATAAGTTTTCAAAAGCAGAAACAGTTGCAATGAAGCCACCCTCTTGTGACACGGCCACACGCAACAAGATTTCGCTCGTGCGCAGAGTCTGCAGACACTGGCGTGTGATGGTGCACCACACCCTTACAGTTGTGTCATATGAACACGACACCAGCTGCTGCTCGTCGGTGGTGAGGGCAAGGCACTTCACTTCGGATGTGTGCCCCTCCATGCTGTCAACGTAGGTCAAGCTTTCGAGATCCCAGAGACAGATTGAGGTGTCGGCGGATGCGCTGAAGATGGCTGTGCGTGACACGGCAAGCCCGCAGACACCCATGGTGTGACCCTCCAGCACAGCGCACTTCCCCTCCACATCCCACACGCGCACAGTGCAGTCGAGCGAACCCGACACGAGGCGGCCGCAGTGCGTCCATGCTGTGCAGAACACACATTCTGTGTGTTTCTCAAGGATGCGCGCACACTCCCACGATGATGTGCGCCACACACTCAGGGTGCTGCTCTCTGTGCCAGCTGCGACCCACTCGCCACACCTGGAGAAGGCAACGCATCGGACAGCTGAGGCACTCGGGGTGAGCTGCTTCACCACCTTAGCAGTGGTGGTGTCGAGCACGTCAATGACCCCGCCGTATGTGCCAACACAACACAGCCTGCCGCAAGGGGATACTGCCAAGCAGTAACAATATGAACCTGTTGTATACTCAGCAGGTGCCTTCGCGTCAGCCCAGCGCTGCACCAGTTGCACGTCGTCTCCACCCTCCAACCGCGTGTCGGAGATGCGCTGTGTGTCGTCAAGCCCGTCCCCCTCTGCAATACCCGCACCGATGCGTGCCGCCAGGCAGTCAGCTGCTCTGCAGGTGTCGATGATGTGGCCTGCGAAGATCTCCTCCACCGCGCGTGTCTTCAACGCCAGCACTGTGTCGGTGTCCGCAACACTGACGACACAGCTCTGTCCGCTCGGCGCGTGCGTCACCGTCACCTCCATCCCCCTGCTCTGCTTCCCCCCTCCCTGCTGAGCTGCGGTGTGGTTGCACCGCATGACATAAGGCACACAACTGCATGCTGCTCACTCATGCAAGGCACACTGGGAAGAACAACCCCCAGCCCTCCTCACCAACACGGCACGATAGACCCTCACCCAACAACATTGCAAGCTGCACATTGCAGTGGGTACGCCGCCGGAGTGCCACTCTCAATTCGACACTGCCCCTCAATGCCAAGTGTATGTGTTGACGGATAGACCGGTGCATCAAACCGGTGGCAAATCATCCGAGCTCCCCCCACCTACCCCCTGGAGAGCAGCTCCGACCACGTGTAAGAGAAACACTTGGCTCTGCGATGCCCCCCCAGATGCATGGCAGAAGTCTAAGCAGAAGAGGCAGCAAGCCAAGGCAAGCCCGGCCCCCCTCCCAACACCCCTAATCCGCCGAATCGGGAACAGGCCGCCTGTCGACGGCTTGTGAAAACAGAACATCGGCATGCCTGCCGTACACAGTGGAGGAGATGTGCGTCGTATTGACGCAGTGCCTCATCCATCCATACTGCTTCGGCCGTGACACCCACACCGTCCCTTCAATGTGCACTGCCGGGTGGAAGCGGTTGGTCCCCCCGCCGCTCCCGCTGACGAAGAAGAAGGTGCGTCCGCCACCGCCACCACCACCACGCAGCACCTGCAGGCTATGGTCGTCACCACAGAGGTACATGTCCACTGAGGCAGCCTCTAGGGCAGGACCCAACGCGCTTGCTACCCGCCGCGTCTTCTTCGCCCACGACCCTCGTCCTGTCACCGCACCGTGCGCCGCCCCGCCAGACACCACGGGGTTGTGCCCCACCACCACCTTGGCAGCGCCGGGGTAGCTCGCGAAGAAGCGGGCGAGATGCCCGGGGATGGTGTCCCTCAGAGCCCTCTCGCTGTTGGTGTCGACGAAGCAGAAGGCGCAGGCCTGCGGGGGGTGCGCGAAGGGGACAAACCGCACCAGGGTGTACGCCTTGCCCGGCATGTTCCACCGCCTGCTCACAGCAGTGTAGTTCAGCAGGGCTGCGGCAGACCCCCGCTGCTTGACGTCGTGGTTCCCCAACACATTGTACCAGGGGGTGTGCAGGAGGGGGGCCTGTGTATAACCCGCTTCGAACGTCTGCTGCAGCTGCGGGTCATGCAGGCCCGACACACCTCTGTCGTAGAAGGAGTCGCCCGCCCCAACTACAGCTGCGAGGGGGGTCGACGCGGAGGACACGGAGGCCATGGCAGACGCGATGTCGGATGCAGCTCGGGTGGGGCGCCCCCAGTCCCCGATGTGCGCAAAGCACAGAGCTGAGCCGGCCCTGCCAGCGCCGCCCTTCTGCTTCTGGGCCTGTGGGGCTCTGTAGAGGAAGTCGATGTTGTAGGCATAGCTGGCCTCGCCGCTGCCGCTGATGCTGCTGCTGCTGCCGTCGCCGTTTAACCCCGTGTAAAACTGGCTGGGGCCGGAGGCCCCAGTTCCGGTGGGGGTGGTGGCGGCGCAGGGATCAGCAGGCGGGAGCACTTCGATTTCGATGGCGATCTCCTGTGCGGCGTCGAACCTTCCCGCGGCACCGCCTGCATCCGCTGTGTTCGCTGTAGGTGCAAAGATGGAAACCTCTGTGGGTGGCGTGTGGGCGGCGCGGAATTTGGAAGGACGGGGGCGGCCTTTGGTGGTGCTGCTGCTGCTGCCCACGGGGCGCCCCTCAGCAAGGTCCGCAAACCCTTCGGCACGCAGGGCGTCCAGCGGAGTTCCCCTCTCCCCCGAGCCCTGTTGCTGATCCGCAGCAGCAGCTGCGTCGCACAGCCAGTCGCGCTGCGCGAGGACAGCCGCTTCGATGCTCCGCCCCGACGCACTAACCCCGCCCCCACCGACCCGGCGGAGCGGCAGCGGTGCAGGGGGGCAGCTGCCGCTGCCGCCGCACCTCACCGCTACCGATCTGACGGCGTGGCGGGGCAGGCATCGGGCTGCAGCCGGGTTCCCCCCTTCTTCCGCTGCCACCACCAGGCGCTGCTGCACGCGGAGTGCCGCGATGCGGAGGGGTGCCGGCAGACGGTAGGTGATACTGAACCTTGCAGCCCCGCCCTCCCCGTCTGCCCCACCGCCAGGGGCACGCAGCGAGCACTCGACGTAGCCGAAGGGGAGGTGCCCGCAGGCAGGTGTGGTGGTGCGCAGCCCGAGCGCATCGCGAAGCTGGACGTAGCGGTGCCAGCCCACGGGGGTTGGCTGTCGTGGCCCAGCGGGGCGGGTGGGCCCCGGGTCAGCTGTGACGGTGTGCCGTGGGTGTGCCTTGCCGGGTTCGCGTTGGGAGGGGCTTCGGTGTCTGCTGTTGCTGCTCTGCAGCAGAGGCGGCAGGTGAGGCGGCGTCGTCGCCGTGCTGTGTGGTGGGGCAGGCTTCCGCGCAGCCCCGGTGACTGCCCTGTGGTGGGCGCCCAGCATCCCAGCACCTGCCAGGCAGGACACGGCGATGGCAAAGCTCACGGCAGCTGCTGTGCGCATGATTGCCTCGTGGGAGGGGGAAAATCACCTCCCTCTTTGGTGCAGAGAACAGAGGTTGGCCTTCCCCTTCACTCCGTATGCAGGGCAATCCCCTCCATCTCCTGCGCGCGTGTGTGTGTGTGTGTGTGTGTGTGTGTGTGTGTGTGTGTGTGTGTGTGTGTGTGTGTGTGTGTGTGTGTGTGTGTGTGTATGTGTGTGTGTGTGTGTGTGTGTGTGTGTTTTGAAACCAGAGTTTGCGTAGCGTACTCTTGATAGGGTACTGGCCACGCCGGTGCCATGACTAGGTCACAGCACCGCCACCCGACCGAGTCGGGTGGTGTTTGCGACAGCAGGCCAGTACCGTCTCATGGGAGGCTACACAGTTACCACAACGTGTGAGATTGTGAAGAGTACAGAATTGAGCCTCTGGAGAGAGACCGTCCCCGGGCCTATGGTGGCGCTCACAGCAGACAGATGGTCGGGTCCGGGCCTTTTTACAAGGCACACACCGCGGTTTGTTGTGTACAGGGCACACTAGCCTTTTGCCATTTGTTGCACGAGCGACACCAGCAGGCACAGGGATCGGGGGTTCTCCAGGCGCCGGTGAGTATAGCGAGCCAACTGTGGGAGCTGCGGGAGCAGACCCCCAGCAGGCCGCTGACTGCCAGTCCGCAGGGTAGAAGCGCTGCGGCAAGAAGCCTGCAATCCAGGAGGCATCTTGGGGAAAGTACAGAGAAATTACATTGTCATTGGAAGCCGGAGTACGGAAATACCCTTCCAATTCACGTACGACATTAAGAGTTAACGGGGAGAGCTTTGGTCTACACACGAGACCAGGGAGGACACCACCCCCCAGAGCTGTGAGGGGAGTTACCTTCGCACAGTGACACGGCCATACAGGATGGCCGAGGGCCTTCGTGAGGGCGGTTCCAAGCCGTCTGAGGGATACCGCCTTCCCCAGCAGGCTTGCGTTGTAAGCCGCGTGCTCATCGCGTGGGCAGCGGCTGCCGGATTCCGCCTGCAGGATCAACGCCGCTTCATCCATTGCCTGGTTCGACAGGCCGTCCGCATCGGTGTTTTTCTCACGCCGGACATGCTCAAACTGTAAAGACAGGTTTGGCATTTCGGCGATGAGTCGTCTCACCCTGGAGTAATGCGGCTCCAGGTTCGCGCGCGGCCGCTTCACACCAGAGACGATGTCGATGACCGTCTTGCTGTCACCACAGACAAGGACATCGCCTTCGACGCGACAGGATTTCAGCAACTGCAGGCCTACGTAGAGCGCTGCAAACTCTGCAACGTTGTTGGCCCTGACGCGGGGAAGAGGTATCGCGCACTCCGCGAGCTTCTCACCCCCCTCGTACAGGACGGCTCCCGCCCCCGACACTGCATACGGCGTGCCGTTCATCCTCGCACCCCCATCGAAAAAGAGGGTGGCGTCTTCCTCATCGATGATATCAGCTGCGGGGGACGATCCGGATGGTGTGAACGCTTGTCCAGGGGGGGGAATTGTTCCAGCAAGGGGCAGGGTCAGCCCGGCGAAGAGCTCGAAATCAATCGCAAGTTCCGCAAACGTGATGGGCTCGCGCTTTACACTCCAGGAGAGTTGAGACAGCCAGGCCGTGAACGCCTGCAGCATGGCGTGTCCAAAGACCCATGCCGCTCCTACATCGAGCGGTGAAGGTAAGCGGAGAATGTGGGGCTCCGTAACCGTTGGTGGTTCCCAAAGATACGTTCCCGAAGTAAACTTGGTGCCGGTGGTGAGCGCGATGCCATCATGCACCTGCCTGCAGCGTAGTACCTCGAGGAAGTACAGGTGTAGGCGCCTTGTGATATCGCGGCGCTCCATCGGGCATGAGGGCACTTCGGACCAGGTGGCCTCCTCCGGGCAGCGGGGTGGCAGGGGCATGATGCCGTTGATGCGCAGGCAGGGCGGCCACAAGGGAGATGCCGCAGTTATGGTATGCTGCCTCCGCACGTCATCCCATCTGCTGCATTCCCACCACATGTGCTCGACGGTTTCGGCCGTATCCGAGTCACAGTACGGGCACGACGTGCGCGCAATCCCAGACCGGCCTGTTGTGGTCACTGCACCTGTAAGCACTGCACGCAGCAGACCCCGCTGGTACCCAGTGAGGTTAGCGGTATCGTCGAGGAGGAGAGATCTCGTGCTGAGCCCGTCAATCCCCTGAGCTACGCCCGCAAAGGCAGGTCGGCGCAACTGCAGTTTGTTGAGCTGCGCAAGGCGGAGGGAGAAGCGGAGGTCGTGGCGTAGTTTTTCCCACCGCGCCTTCTCGCCGAACACGCCTACTACCTCAACCTCGCAAGCAATTCCCTCCGAATCGGAGTACGACAGCGTTGTTGGGGCAGACCAGGTCCATCCCGCCAGATTTAGGGCCTCGCAGAGCAGGGTGAAAGGGCCCATGGTGTCATCCCCGAGAGAGTCGCGGGCCTCCCATGCGGTCTCCGACATTTCTCTCACGTGGGCCCACTTCGCGGCTTGTTGTATCCATGTGCAGATGCGGCGGTATGCTGGGGCGATCGCCGGGTCGATGAGATGTCCCCGAGATAAGACATGAAACACCGCTTCCACCGCGCGGCGGGAAACTCCTGTCCACAGCGCCCCGGCGAGCGCAGAGGCAAGGTCACGGAGCAGTGCGGGGGACAGCGGAGTGATGGCACAGCCATAATATGCCTGAGCCACCGCCGTTGCTACGAGGAAGCGCTCTTTCGCAGTGAGAGGAATTGGAAGCTTCTTCAGGAGGCGTGCTACTTCTCGGGCTTTGCACATGCGCCCCCAGATGCGGCCCGACAAGCCAGATTTATCACGGGTCCGTCGTCGCCGAGGGGCCCGACCTACATGTACCATAGCTCCGAGGCAGTCGAAGGAGATGCATTTCTTCACACGCCTGCGTCCGTTCGTCGTGGGCAGCATGACTTGGACGCGCTGGGTGCCAGTTGCGAACGCACGGCATTTACCGTGATTGGGGTGGATACCGGTGCACTCCGCGAATTCAGAGGTGACATCAGCGCAGCGCTGCAGCGTTTCGGTGTCCGACGCTAACACATATGTGTCATCAACATACGAGCTGGCCGAGACGGAAGGACTGACATCGCTCACCGCCCGCATCCACACCGCTACAATGACGTTGAGGAGGACAACGCTGAGAGGGCAGCCTTGAAGGATTCCATTGGTCACTTCAAAGGGTTCCCCAACCCCACCACCCACGCGAAAACGGCGCTGCATGCCATCGTATGCCGCTCGCAGGGTAGCAGACACGCGGGTGTTGAAGCCCAGCCGGTCGAGCAGCGCAAATGCAATACCCTGTGGCACAGAGTCAAAGCACTTCTGCAGATCCAGGGAGATGCCACATAGGGGTTCCTGCGTGATCTCAGCCAGCTCCAGGCGCGCCGCAAGTGTCCAGTACAGATCCTCCGCAGAATGACCAGGGCGTGCGCCGTGCAGGGAGTCCGGGACCCATGAGTCCATCCACCGCAGAGCGCTGCGTAAGCGGACCCCGGCCCAGACTCTGTACACAACCGAGGTGACGCTGATGGGCCTTTGGCGCAGTGGGTCCGCAGAGTCACCACCCTCCTTCGGAATGAGGGATACGAGAGTGTGGAGCAACTGCGGTGGCCAGGTGCCCGTTTCTTCAATCGCGTTGAGGAGGTCGGCGAGCGCTTTTGTAAGTGTCGGTGGTAGCTGTCTGAGTTCGTGCACTCTCCAGCCATCTAACCCAGGGGCACTCGAGGCGGACATGCGGCGGAGCACCCGTTCTACATCCTCAGCAGTGATGGGGGAAGCTTCCATGGGGGTGCTGTCGGGGAAATACTCTTCAAAGCGCGCCTCGAAGGTCTCCCAAGACGGTTCAGGGTTTTCGGCAGAATACCGCGCAAACACCTCACCCCATGCCCCGCGGAGGAGCTCGTCCATCTCGGCCTGTGCAGCTGTCAGCTGTCCGTCACTGCGTCGCAGAAAGTCCTGCGTGGGACTCCGCACCCCTCGGAGGTAGCAAAATACCAGGTGTGGGCGGGACATCAGGTTGCGTTGAAGGGTATCCTTCCACTCTGCAAGCCTGCGTTGCCGAAGGGACTCCAAGGCACGTCTCTGCGAACCCTCGATGTATGACAACATGCCCGCCAGGCTGATGGTGTCGGGGTTCTCCATGTCAACGTTGGGGGGGGAGCCAGGCGTACGTTTCGCAAGCCTACGGTAGGCAGCCCACGCATGGGTGAAGTCGTAGGACGGTGCCCCAATGCCGTCATGTGCACCGCGGAGGCGGATCAACGTTCGTAGATGTCCCCGGAGGCGGTTGAGGCGGCGGCTCCGTTTGTCGAGGGCACCGTCTCTGCCGGCATACCGCGAGGCACACCGTTCCCACCGGAAGCACGGCCCCCCAGAGCGTCCAGCCTGGCGGTTATCTGGAAGATCATGTGTCCCTGACAGCCAGGCCTCAGCCGCGCGACAAAAAGAGCGGTACCGTTCCTCCGTGGGTGTCGCCGCAGCGGGATCCCCAAGTAGGCGCACAGCTTCGGTCAGCGCCGCGTCCTTCGCTTCTGCGCAGGCCTGGCCCCCAGCAGTCGGGAAGGCCCGCGCCTTGATGCACTTGAGCGTGCGGGCAGTGAACGCCGGTACCTGAAGGTCGACGAATAGGGGAACATGCGTGGGTATACCACATTCATCACGATCCATGGTTCTAGAGGACAACACCGCATGCGACGCGACCTCATTCGCTAGGCAGAAGTCTATTCTGGAACCATTTGCGCTCTTCCAGCAAGTAGGGGCGGGCTCGGCACCTGAGCTCCGGGCACACTTCTCAGCAGCATCCACCCAACGACCAGTAGCTAGGGAAGCCGCAAGGGTAGCGCTCGATGCGACGTTGCAGTTGAAGTCACCCATGATCACCACCGGGACATTCCCGAGTTGCGCCGCTGTTTCGAACACCTCACGCAGTACCGCTTCCCTGGCAGTGGCATCGCGGACAGGCGCATACACCGAGAAGACATGCAACAGGCGGGAGCCATCCTCAAGTGCTACCGCGGCATGGCACCAGCGCTCTTTGGCCGTGATGGTCGTCGATCTCATCGTGGAGCGTACAGCTATGGCGACACCCCCCGGGGCGGTTTGCGACCCAGTGCGCGCATGCTTCACAGGCGGCAGGAGGGCGCCCCAATGCAGCGTCCAACCCAGAGCAGAGAAGGTGGTGTCCAGGGTGTTCTGGGACACAGCATCAACACGCGTTTCTTGCAGACAGATCACATCGCAGTCTAAGCCGAGCACATCCAGGTAGTGTGACGGCAGGGAGGTGACGTTGGCGCTGCAGAGGGTTATAGCTTGCGGTGGGGGATCGTCGGCTACCTCGACGACACGCGCCCTGACTGGAGGGGTGCGACTCACGTCCGTGTGTGCAGGAGTTGACCTTGCATGCGGTGTTGGGGAGGGAAGAGGGGCGATCGGCGACGGACTCTGTGGCGAACTTCGGGGGGTATCGGGCGGAGAGGGGGGCGTCAGTCGGATTACAGCAGGGCGACGCCGCGACCGCAGGGCGCAGATCTCGTCACAAGTCAGGGAAGTGGTGGTATCAGGTACGAGGTCGAAGAGCCAGCGGGGAGGGCGTACAGCGTCGTAGTGGTGGGGTTGGTGGACAAGGAACGCGGTGTGCACATATCCCGTCGGCTTCACAACCAATTGCCATATGTCCGGGCTGTCGGCGCGGAGAACGAAGACTCTGGCTTTTGCACAGACAGCTGCGCGCACAAGGGACACTCCATCCCCGTAAGTGGAGGGGCGGGCAAGGTTTTTGAGGTATTGTGCAAGGTCAGCAGGGGGTATCTCCGTCGGAGGGGAGGCACGGAAGCTGCGTACCACAGCAGCTCTGAGCGAGAGGGCACTCTCATAGGGAGTGAAGTGGGCTATGGCTGCAAACATACACGCCCCATCCCGCGGCACAGCGACGTAGGCCCATCCGACGGCGGTCGCCACCGCACGGAGTTGCTGTGTGCGCTCCAAAGCTTGTGCCGGGGTCCCCACGGGGTCGCCCCCACCACGGTAGGGGTCATCTGCCCGCGCGGGCAGAGAGGGGGCCCCCGGTGTCGAGGGACCCCGTCACATTCCACCGTAGCTGGGACTCTGCTGCCCAAGAGCTGCAGTGACCTGCTGTAACTGCGCTGTGAGGGTTTGCACCTGCTGTGCCAATCCGTCTCGGTCCGCCTTCAGTTCGCTGATCAATCCCGCAGCTGTTTCCAGATTCTGCTGAAGGACCTCCTCCTGACCCTGACCCATGTCGGACTCCACAGGTGCCGCAGTGGCTGCCGCTCCAGGGGTTGGCGCTGGCTGCTGCGCAGGTTGCCGCGCGGCTGCCTGCTGCAAGGCTTGTATGGAGGCCAGCACCGTCTGCTGGAACTCCGCCTGCTGCTTCGCCATCTGCTGCTGCCAGAGACGCTGTTGTTCAGCCTGCTGCTGCACCCACGCAAGGATATCCTGCTGTGGGGGTGGAGGCGGCGGTTGTGCAGCCGAGGGGTTCCCCGGGCGCGCTCTGGGAGGGGGAGCACCACGCGCAGGCGCGGGCCCAGCGCTCGGGCGGGTCCCCCCGCGGAGTGCAGAAGCATAGGAGCTGCCTGCGGCCGGCGGGTTCGCTGGGAAGGTTCGAGGGAGAAGGTTGCGGTTCCCCGTTACCTCTTCGATGCTTAGGAGCTGGGAGAAGACTACGGGGTGGAAGGAGGAGGGGCGTGACCCCGACGTCACGAGGAAGTAGCCCGCCGTGATGGGGGTGTCGGGGCTCACCTCCACCTGCCAGTGCAGCTTCTCCAGCAGCACTGCCCGCAACCTTGACGCGGCGACATGCGAGGGAACATTTCGAATCCGGAAGGTTCGCCTCACCTCGGCCGTGGAGAGGGCCATCAGTGCGCTTGCACGGTCGTCCCTGTGGACCCGCACGGCGTAGCCGCGGTCCCCAACTGCCAGTCCGAAGACGCCATGCTGCAGGGAGGCACCCCCGAGGACCCCCATCTGGGCACGGGCCTCCGCCTCCGTGGCCGACCACAACAGCGCCAGGGGCGGCGCATCCCCGGGCGTCTCGTGCTTCGTCCGCACAAATACGCCACCATTCCCGGATCCGCGCAGCCTTGCCTCCAGCTCACCAGCTGGCACGTCGAACATCGCCTCGACACTGCCATCGAGGTCACGGGTTTTGGTGGCCCGGGTATCCACCACCCCACGCATCCTGAGCAACGCCTGGTGCCGCCGTTCACCACCCTGTACCCGGGTCCGCAGCACCACGCACACCGACCTGCCGACACCTCCGGATTCCGGCTCCAGCTTCCTGCGGGCATCCGACGGATCCCCGATCGAGGATACCCACAGGCGTTCCATGCGGGTCGACCCGTCAGAGAGGCGAACCAATACATTCCAATGGCGCTGGTGGGGGCACCCCGGGATGGGGGAGGGCCCGACGAGCACCAGCTGGGCGTTCTCCCGGAGTCGGCGAACCCCGGTCGCAAGGTTGTCGTCCCAACCAATCACTGCCGGCCCGTTCACAACGTCCTCCCGGGACGCCACGGGGAGAGCCCAAAAATCGGGGACCAGCTTGGGCGGTGGTACCGGCGCCTTCGGGGAAGGCTTCGGCTTGTTGGAGGGGGGCGGGGCGTCGGTGGCGAGCTCCGTCGCGGGGAAGGTGCAGGCGTCCATCAGCGCCTCGTAGCCCCCACCTAGTTGGGGGTCCCGAATTACAGCAAAATAGTGGGTACCGGTGTACCCAAGCAGGAAGAAGGTGTGGTCGAGGGCGTGCTCCCCGCCATCATGCACGATGGTCGTCAGGCGGAGCTGCCCCTCCGGACCCACGTCCAACACGCCGACGCGAACCCCGAAAACCCTGCAGCAAGCCTGCAGCGAGAGGTGATCTCCCCATGCCCCCGCAGTCCCCACCTGCGACAGATAGGCTTCCCAGTCGCCGGATACGTGGTCGCGGTAGCGACCCGCAAAGGCGGCCATCTCTTGGTGGGCCGCCTTTCGCACGGAGGAGTGATTCCCCGCGTTGCCCTGCATCAGGTATGCGAGGGACCTATACAGGCAATCGCCTGCCCCCCCACACTCCCTGACCCGGAAGCCCAGGCGCTCCACCTGCTGCACGAGCCCGTGCACAACGTGCTGAGCCGACGGTTCGGCCAGGCTGTCGGTGGCGGCCTGGGCGAGGTTGTGGACCTCACGCAGGCGGACCGAGTCCCGGATGTGGGATGTACGGAGCACGGGGGCTCCCTTCCTCCGCTGCAGCTCCCGGAGGGCTTCCTTCGCCTGCGCGACGAGGGGGCGCAGGTGTTCCGCTGAACACCCAGCGGTGCCAAGCACCTGCGCGACCTGCGTCTTGCAGGAGGTGTCGGCCCAGAGAGCGACCTGGGTACGGGGGCGGCCGACGGCCCACTCCAGGGCAATCCGCAGCGCATCTACACGGACCTCAGCCAGCGAGGCATGCGGGTTGGCCGCAGACGTCGACCACACCTCCTCATCCCCAACGTACGCAGCCATAGCGTACTGGCGTTCATGCGCCGCTACGTAGACGGTCGCGGGGGGTTCGGCACCCCCGCACCCCGCACGGAAGGGGCAGAGACACTGCCACCCAGGGAGCCCACATGGGCAGGCGGAGGGGGCATCCCAGTTGGCCGACGCCGGAGAGGCGTCGCCCAGGGCCAGCCGCGAGGAGGCCGGGATGCGGCGGGCGGAAACACAGATCGAGGGCATATCGGCGAGAGAGAATGTGGTGTTGAGTTTGTGTGTGGCCCCTGTGTGTGTGTGTGTGGTTATAAAGTTTTAAGGCGGTGTCGCCCTGCACGGGCAGTAGCACCTCCCCTTCAGTATCGCACTCCCGAAGGATTCCCCAACACGACGTGACACCGGTTTCGACGCGTACTCTTCGTACCCCTCCCCCCGGCCGCGTCTCTTCAGCGAAGAACCGGGGATAATCGGACCAGGGCTAGCTAAACCCTGGTGGTGTCACGGGTGGGGTTGGAGAGGGAGAAAAGGAAGAAATGAAGTTGCGAAAAAGTCAAACACTGACACGTGAAATCAATAAAAAGGGTGGTATATATCGCCCCCTTGCTGCGACGAAGACACTAAATAGTCAGGCCGCTTCAAGAGTCTTGAGGGCTTGAAGGAAGAAACAGGTTGCTGATGAGTCTCAGGAGCAGGCACCTTTTGTCCGCCCACATGACCTTCGCCCGAAGGCGAACCTCGTCCAGCTTGGCTCGATCGCCACAGAGAAGGGGATCATTCTCCGCTGTGGTGAACATCTTAAAAACCGAGGGTGCAGAGGTGGGGCAGCCCACTGGTGCGACAGCAGACCGCCCCCGGATAGCTATAACTAGTGCATAGGAAGCATACGACGGCACACGCAACAGATGCCGAAGGCACAACGGCGGGTCACTTTTAACCACCAGAGGAGTGGCACTCCCGAGGGGTGGGGAAGGGGGGGTAGTCACAACACTTTCGAAGGAAGAAAAGGGGCAAATGGGATGTTTTGTGCAAGGTAGAAAGGAAGTCACAACATGGGGAAGGGGGGTTTGCTCATCAGGCCTGGGGGAATAGAGGGTTTGTGTGTGGTTATGAAGTTTTAAGGCGGTGTCGCCCTGCACGGGCAGTAGCACCTCCCCTTCAGTATCGCACTCCCGAAGGATTCCCCAACACGACGTGACACCGGTTTCGACGCGTACTCTTCGTACCCCTCCCCCCGGCCGCGTCTCTTCAGCGAAGAACCGGGGATAATCGGACCAGGGCTAGCTAAACCCTGGTGGTGTCACGGGTGGGGTTGGAGAGGGAGAAAAAGGAAGAAATGAAGTTGCGAAAAAGTCAAACACTGACACGTGAAATCAATAAAAAGGGTGGTATATATCGCCCCCTTGCTGCGACGAAGACACTAAATAGTCAGGCCGCTTCAAGAGTCTTGAGGGCTTGTGTGTGTGTGTGTGTGTGTGTGTGTGTGTGTGTGTGTGTGTGTGTGTGTGTGTGTGTGTGTGTGTGTGTGTGTGTCTGTGTGTGTGTGTGTGTGTGTGGTTATGAAGTTTTAAGGCGGTGTCGCCCTGCACGGGCAGTAGCACCTCCCCTTCAGTATCGCACTCCCGAAGGATTCCCCAACACGACGTGACACCGGTTTCGACGCGTACTCTTCGTACCCCTCCCCCCGGCCGCGTCTCTTCAGCGAAGAACCGGGGAGAATCGGACCAGGGCTAGCTAAACCCTGGTGGTGTCACGGGTGGGGTTGGAGAGGGAGAAAAAGGAAGAAATGAAGTTGCGAAAAAGTCAAACACTGACACGTGAAATCAATAAAAAGGGTGGTATATATCGCCCCCTTGCTGCGACGTAGACACTAAAGAGTCAGGCCGCTTCAAGAGTCTTGAGGGCTTGAAGGAAGAAGCAGGTTGCTGATGAGTCTCAGGAGCAGGCACCTTTTGTCCGCCCACATGACCTTCGCCCGAAGGCGAACCTCGTCCAGCTTGGCTCGATCGCCACAGAGAAGGGGATCATTCTCCACTGTGGTGAACATCTTAAAAACCGAGGGTGCAGAGGTGGGGCAGCCCGCTGGTGCGACAGCAGACCGCCCCCGGATAGCTATAACTAGTGCATAGGAAGAATACGACGGCACACGCAACAGATGCCGAAGGCACAACGGCGGGTCACTTTTAACCACCAGAGGAGTGGCACTCCCGAGGGGTGGGGTAGGGGGGAAGTCACAACACTTTCGAAGGAAGTAAAGGGGCAAATGGGATGTTTTGTGCAAGGTAGAAAGGAAATCACAACATGGGGAAGGGGGGATTGCTCATCAGGCCTGGGGGAATAGAGGGTTTGTGTGTGGTTACAAAGTTTTAAGGCGGTGTCGCCCTGCACGGGCAGTAGCACCTCCCCTTCAGTATCGCACTCCCGAAGGATTCCCCAACACGGCGTGACACCGGTTTCGACGCGTACTCTTCGTACCCCTCCCCCCGGCCGCGTCTCTTCAGCGAAGAACCGGGGATAATCGGACCAGGGCTAGCTAAACCCTGGTGGTGTCACGGGTGGGGTTGGAGAGGGAGAAAAAGGAAGAAATGAAGTTGCGAAAAAGTCAAACACTGACACGTGAAATCAATAAAAAGGGTGGTATATATCGCCCCCTTGCTGCGACGAAGACACTAAATAGTCAGGCCGCTTCAAGAGTCTTGAGGGCTTGTGTGTGTGTGTGTGTGTGTGTGTGTGTGTGTGTGTGTGTGTGTGTGTGGTTACAAAGTTTTAAGGCGGTGTCGCCCTGCACGGGCAGTAGCACCTCCCCTTCAGTATCGCACTCCCGAAGGATTCCCCAACACGACGTGACACCGGTTTCGACGCGTACTCTTCGTACCCCTCCCCCCGGCCGCGTCTCTTCAGCGAAGAACCGGGGATAATCGGACCAGGGCTAGCTAAACCCTGGTGGTGTCACGGGTGGGGTTGGAGAGGGAGAAAAAGGAAGAAATGAAGTTGCGAAAAAGTCAAACACTGACACGTGAAATCAATAAAAAAGCGGTATATATCGCCCCCTTGCTGCGACAAAGACACTAAATAGTCAGGCCGCTCCAAGAGTCTTGAGGGCTTGAAGGAAGAAACAGGTTGCTGATGAGTCTCAGGAGCAGGCACCTTTTGTCCGCCCACATGACCTTCGCCCGAAGGCGAACCTCGTCCAGCTTGGCTCGATCGCCACAGAGAAGGGGATCATTCTCCGCTGTGGTGAACATCTTAAAAACCGAGGGTGCAGAGGTGGGGCAGCCCACTGGTGCGACAGCAGACCGCCCCCGGATAGCTATAACTAGTGCATAGGAAGAATACGACGGCACACGCAACAGATGCCGAAGGCACAACGGCGGGTCACTTTTAACCACCAGAGGAGTGGCACTCCCGAGGGGTGGGGTAGGGGGGAAGTCACAACACTTTCGAAGGAAGAAAAGGGGCAAATGGGATGTTTTGTGCAAGGTAGAAAGGAAGTCACAACATGAGGCAGGGGGGATTGCTCATCAGGCCTGGGGGAATAGAGGGTTTGTGTGTGGTTATAAAGTTTTAAGGCGGTGTCGCCCTGCACGGGCAGTAGCACCTCCCCTTCAGTATCGCACTCCCGAAGGATTCCCCAACACGACGTGACACCGGTTTCGACGCGTACTCTTCGTACCCCTCCCCCCGGCCGCGTCTCTTCAGCGAAGAACCGGGGATAATCGGACCAGGGCTAGCTAAACCCTGGTGGTGTCACGGGTGGGGTTGGAGAGGGAGAAAAGGAAGAAATGAAGTTGCGAAAAAGTCAAACACTGACACGTGAAATCAATAAAAAGGGTGGTATATATCGCCCCCTTGCTGCGACGAAGACACTAAATAGTCAGGCCGCTTCAAGAGTCTTGAGGGCTTGTGTGTGTGTGTGTGTGTGTGTGTGTGTGTGTGTGTGTGTGTGTGTGTGTGTGTGGTTACAAAGTTTTAAGGCGGTGTCGCCCTGCACGGGCAGTAGCACCTCCCCTTCAGTATCGCACTCCCGAAGGATTCCCCAACACGACGTGACACCGGTTTCGACGCGTACTCTTCGTACCCCTCCCCCCGGCCGCGTCTCTTCAGCGAAGAACCGGGGATAATCGGACCAGGGCTAGCTAAACCCTGGTGGTGTCACGGGTGGGGTTGGAGAGGGAGAAAAGGAAGAAATGAAGTTGCGAAAAAGTCAAACACTGACACGTGAAAGCAATAAAAAGGGTGGTATATATCGCCCCCTTGCTGCGACGAAGACACTAAATAGTCAGGCCGCTTCAAGAGTCTTGAGGGCTTGAAGGAAGAAACAGGTTGCTAATGAGTCTCAGGAGCAGGCACCTTTTGTCCGCCCACATGACCTTCGCCCGAAGGCGAACCTCGTCCAGCTTGGCTCGATCGCCACAGAGAAGGGGATCATTCTCCGCTGTGGTGAACATCTTAAAAACCGAGGGTGCAGAGGTGGGGCAGCCCACTGGTGCGACAGCAGGCCGCCCCCGGATAGCTATAACTAGTGCATAGGAAGAATACGACGGCACACGCAACAGATGCCGAAGGCACAACGGCGGGTCACTTTTAACCACCAGAGGAGTGGCACTCCCGAGGGGTGGGGAAGGGGGGGTAGTCACAACACTTTCGAAGGAAGAAAAGGGGCAAATGGGATGTTTTGTGCAAGGTAGAAAGGAAGTCACAACATGAGGCAGGGGGGATTGCTCATCAGGCCTGGGGGAATAGAGGGTTTGTGTGTGGTTATAAAGTTTTAAGGCGGTGTCGCCCTGCACGGGCAGTAGCACCTCCCCTTCAGTATCGCACTCCCGAAGGATTCCCCAACACGACGTGACACCGGTTTCGACGCGTACTCTTCGTACCCCTCCCCCCGGCCGCGTCTCTTCAGCGAAGAACCGGGGATAATCGGACCAGGGCTAGCTAAACCCTGGTGGTGTCACGGGTGGGGTTGGAGAGGGAGAAAAAGGAAGAAATGAAGTTGCGAAAAAGTCAAACACTGACACGTGAAATCAATAAAAAAAGGCGGTATATATCGCCCCCTTGCTGCGACGAAGACACTAAATAGTCAGGCCGCTTCAAGAGTCTTGAGGGCTTGTGTGTGTGTGTGTGTGTGTGTGTGTGTGTGTGTGTGTGTGTGTGTGTGTGTGTGTGTGTGTGTGTGTGTGTGTGTGTGTGTGTGTGTGTGTGTGTGTGTGTGTGTGTGTGTGTGTGTGTGGCGACGAATCTCTCCGGATGGAGTGAATCGGCAACAAAAGGTGTCCGTTCCTGCAGGTTTCCTGCTCCTTCTCGGCTTGGCTCAGGGAAGGAGGCACAAAGATGATCTCCCTTCACTGGGGGTGGGGTGAGGGTCAGGGGGAGCAATCTCCTGCGCAAATTCTTGTTCTCTTTTCAAGTTAGATGCACTGCACAGGTGGCTCCAACCGAGCTGGGGCCAGGTGGGTGCTGTGTTGGGAGGCAAGAAAACAAGTCTGTGGAAAAAGAGCAAGACACAAGGCAAGGAGCAGGGTTCTATCCAGAGACAGGACAACCTAGTTTTGGGCGTAGGCCACAGCACTCAGGGTGACATGGAAGGCACAGCACACACAGATACAGAAATGATGATCGTTGTGTGAAGGCACACCTCCCGCAGGGGCTGAGTGCAACTCCCTCGCTCTGTGAGTCTACCGTCCCTAGACATTCGTCTGTGCTGAGGCGATACAGCGTTGTGGCGATCGGAGTATCCGCACCTGGCTGTGGTGAAGGTTCCGAGACGCTGCACTCAGGGCGAAATGGAAGACACAGGACACACAGTGACAGAAGTGCTGTCGTTCGTTGCTGTGAAGATCCACCTCCCGCAGAGGCTGAGCGCAACAACACCGTTGCCCCCTGTGTCCACCTTCTCCAGACACTCACCTGTGCTGAGGCGATACAGTTTGATGGTAAAAAGTATACCCACTGCAACAACATCACTTCGCTGTGACACAGCGACTGAGGAGGGATACTCGTCAAGTTGCACAGTGCGCAGGCAGCTGAGGGAGGTTGTGCACCACACCTTGAGTGACTTGTCGGCGGAGCACGACACCAGGCTTTGCTCGTCCTTGGTCAGGGCGATCCTGGTTACCCAATGAGTGTGATCATGCAGGGTGTGTGTGCGTGCGAGGGTGCTGAGGTCTCACACACGGATGCTTTTGTCAACTGACCCGCTGAAGATCCTCGTGCTGGACACAGCAATGCTGTAAACGCGGTTGCTGTGACCCTCCAGCACTGTGGCCCTCGGTGTGCCCTTCAAATCTGGCAGACTTAGTTTGCTTGTGAAGTAATCAGCAATGCCGCGAACAGTCCAGCCGTGATCGTCCGATACTGTGGCGCTCGGTGTGCCCTTCAAGTCCCACACACGAATTTTCCCAGAATTGTCTCCGGAAACCAGGCGTCCGCAGTGTGTCCACGCTGCACTGTACACTCTGGTGCTGTTGTGGTTCAGCATGCACACCTCCTCCCACGTTGATGTCAGCCACACGCAAATTGTGCCGTCGTACGAGCACGTTGCCAACCACGTCCCACAGACCGAGAATGCAGTGCAATCTATACTCGTGTTACCATGTGTTAAGTTCGCCACCACAGCAGCGGTGCTGGTGTCAAACACAGTGATGCATTCTTCGAAGGAACTCACTGCACACAGCATCCCACACCTTGACAGTGTGATGTCGCGTATCTTGTTGTCATGCGCAGATGAGTAGACTGCGGGTGCCTTGACGTTGGGCCAGCGCGGGACCAGCTGGACAGCACCCCCGTCCTCCAGACCCGTGTCGGCAACGCGCTCTGCATCGTCCAGCTCCTCCTCGCACCCTTCGATGTGTGCTGCCATGTTTGCAGCCTCAAGGGCTGCGTTGACAGCACCCGCGAATATCATTTCTAGCGCATCCGCCTTCAGCTCGACCACGGTCCCGGCTTCTGGAACACCGACGACACAGCTGCGCCCGGTGGCGGTATGCCGAACAGACACATCCATGGTATTGGTTCGCTATTCCCTTCCCGTTGCACACAGAAACAAAATGCAACGCTTTCCTGGAGAGTATCGCGGTGTGTGCAGTGGGCGATAGGGGGGTATTCAAACAGAAATAAAAGGGCAGAAGGACGATCTCCCTTCACTCGTTATGCAGGTTGTGTCTGAGATCCAGCAAAGGGGGTGGGGGGTGGGAAACAGCCCTCTGGAAGGAAAACCTCTGTCGAAACACCACAGGATCCCTCCCCGCGCGCTCTGCGGTAGCAGAGCGGGACAATCCACCGCTAAAAGTCTCCAAGGAGATTATTAGCTTCAAAAACAATGAGTTGGCTTGATGGGCACAGAGCAATGGCACCCTCTACGGGCTGCCCAAGAGGCGGAATGAAATGGCACGTCCCCTGGTCTCCATGCCGCCTTGGAAATGGATTCCCGCTAACCTGTCTCAGGTCACGGGATAGAATGACTGCTGGCAGGCATCGCACGTGGACACACATACACAAAAATCCGGGTCTTCGCTACGGTGTGAAAACTGGTGCGTTTTGGTGACTTTCCTCCTCTGCACCATACCAGAACAACAGCCGCTGCCGAGGGAGTGGGGAAAATAATCCGGACCCGCCCCCTCGGCTTCCGCATCTTTTTTTAGCATCGACAACCTCCAGCCGGAGGAGACGACCAGACTGCGGTGTGCACACTGCTGCCAGAAGGCATTGTACTCACGGAGTATAGAAGCACCTCAGCGCCACCTTCACATCTCAGCGAGAAGGAACCCAACAACAGAAGGAGAGGCAGTATGCACAAAGAACGGGAAAACATCTTCTGTTCAGCGGGTTGGGAATTACTCCCTCGCATGTTGGCTCACTTCATATCACATACAAGGTAATGATTGACAACGTGTCGCCGGATGCTACAATCCTGAAGCAAAATTAGAGCAAGCTCGTCAGATGCAGACGCCACGTGGTGGTCTCCCGGTGCTTGCTGTGTTTCGGCGCTAACATACAAGGTAGTGCCACATGGGAGCTCAGCAATGCAGTTCGCATGCGAAGCAAAGTTTCCACCGTGGTGACAATCCCAACTTGTCATGACACTACTAAGGCCAAACCAGGTCAGCTCCGGTGATGAGACAACAACCAAACGGAACGGAAAAAATCGGAAACTGGGGAATGAGTGGCAATCGCTAATGGGTGGAGCTCAGCTTTTGCAATTTGTCATTCGGGGATGAAGCGCACCAACAAGCGCTGAACTGATGCGGTGCATAGAAAGGAGTGATGGTGTCTAGAGACAGCCGGGGGACGTGAACATGGAACCCCCTGAAAACAGATTATATGCGCCCCACACCCCTACCAAAGCTGCGGCCTCGGCTCTGACCAATGGCATTGATGGCGGTGAAGGTGTGAGAGCGGTTCCAACGCGGAGAACCCACCGGAGAAGAATCGCCATTTGACATCGGATACCATCTCGAGGACTGCATACGGGGTGAGGGCGAGACCCGAGGGCTTCTCGGCGACGAGGGGAATCGGTAGAAACTGGCAGACTGATGCCCCTGGGGCGACAGCAGGCCCTGTGTGCTACTGAGGGTATAGTCGCTCGCATTTGACATCCCGCGGTACAACAGGGGCGACGGCGCGGTGGCCGGCACAAACGCACTATTGGGTGTGCCGCCATCGCCGTCTGCAGATGACATAGGGCTCTTTATCAGCGGCACATCCAGGGCTGGGTTCGACGTATCCGCCATCTCCAGGTATGCTTCGCTGAAGTTCTCGGAGATGCGCAAGCTCCTCCCCGCCTTGTGCTTCCGGGAGGTGTGTGTGTGATCCGGTGCAGAGCGGTCAGGGATGTTGTACAGTACGCCCGCCAGCTCGAGGAGGCTCTTAGGGGTGGTGAACGCCATGCTGGCATAGACGAACCACACTGCAGCGCGGCCTGCAGTGCTGGTTCCGTCAGACCCGAAGAGGTGCACCAAACAGCATACAAGGGTAAGGGTCTGCGTCGCCGCAGCGCCGATGGAGAACACGTTGTTTACCAAGGCCTGGTACGGACGCCTCCACACCAAAATGGTCAGATACGCCAGGTATATCAGGAGGATGGTGAAGGTCTGGATGCGGCATGTCCGCTTGTTTGTCACCTCCACCCCGTCAATGACACCGAGGAGTGCACTGAACCCCATCTCCGCAAGCATGAACCTGTAAGTTATGGGGTAGTAGTCACAGAAGGTGAGCCCGAACATCCACACAAACCGGTTATTTTCAGGGCTCTCGTAGTCGCCCTTCCCATTGAAGGCGCGCACGATCTTGCCCTTCAACGGCGACGGGGCCTCGCTCTCTGTGAACTTGGCGGGAAAGAGAGAAGGGCGGAGCACCCAGTGCACACCTGCGAGCAGGCCCACACTGTAAATCAGCAGCACACCCACTGGCAGCAGCTTCTTCACCCAGTCAGGCTCTGTCCGGGTCACGTGAACGCCACTCACGATTGTTGTCTGGTAGAAGAGCATCGCGGGCAGGAAGCTGTAGGAGGGGAAGCGGGTACGGGCCATCGCAGCCAGGGTGCTATGCCGGTTGGCGCTGTGGCTTGCGTACCATGCCAACGCAACAGCAGCGTGCAACAGGAGCACGGTGCCCAAGAACATCAGGTTCCCCAACACTGCACCCGCGCTGCCTGGCGAGTCGTATGAATCAAGGCGGAGGCCGAGTGGGTTTTCTGTCCAGGACATTTGATCAGCACCGAGGTCCATGGGGCAGTCAATCGCCTTCAGCAGCAGGCTGGTACGCCCAGTCTGCATCGGGGTGCCGAGTAAAGTGGCACCAGCAATAGACTGCAGTCTCTGCCTTGCCTCCACACTCATGATCTGGGAGTCAGCCGTGATGGTGTACGTCACAGCGGTTGGCTGGTAAGGACCGGAAGCGTTGAGCGCCGTGCTTCTGATCTCGACCGCCAGCACCTCCTCGACAGCAGCTTTGTAGCTCTCGCTGGCGGCAAGGGTGATGGCAAGGCGCGCCCCCTCCACCTCCAGGGTGATGTACCCATCCTTCTGGGCGTGGTGGTGGAAGCCGTGGCGCAGCTGCGGGTGTGAGGTCTTCAGGACGATGTCGGCAGGGCCTTCCCCCGTCGTGCTAATGCGCAGCAGCGCAGGATCCTTCCACTGCCCGTTCTGCAGGTGCAGCATGATGACGCCCTGCCCGTCCTGCACCTCCTTGCTCGACGTGCCTGCAGACCAACCTGGGGCAAGCGACACGACAGCTGGCGCACCAGGTACCGCGCTCGGGCGCTGTAGAGGGTGTTGGTTGGGTGAAAACAAGCCACCGGTGTGTGGGCACGGCATGGGGTATGCCACAGGGCAACAACTTTGGTGTAACTCTGAAGGAAAGTGAAGAGACGGACCTGTGTCGTTCGCGAGAACACCTTCACGCCTGCTGCGTGATGTTCTGTAAGGTTTTGCACGGGCACAGTGTCCTGCATTATGACTGCAACTCTTAAAAATGGTGTTCTTGTTGATGAGCTGTCTGCGAAGGCATTCGTGGGGCGAGCGTGGGCGGCAAAGGTGTCAGAGGTGAAGGTGTTGATGGGACGATCGTAGAGGGGGAAGCTGTTGGTGGCGGTGGTGTTGGCGGTGCGGGCGTTGGTGGCGACGGTGATAGAGGTGCTGGCGTTGGTGGTGCGACTGTTGGTGGCGAGAGTGTTGGCGGCGCGACTGTCGGAGGTGAAGACGTTGGCGGTGCGGGTGTTGGGGGTGAAGATGTTGGCGGCGAAGATGTTGGTGGTGCAGGTGTTGGTGGCGATGGTGTTGACGGTGCTGGTGATAGAGGTGCTGGCGTTGGTGGTGCGACTGTCGGAGGTGAAGGTGTTGGTGGTGATAGCGTTGGGGGTGCGGGTGTTGGGGGTGAAGATGTTGGTGGTGAAGGTGTCAGAGGCGCGGGCGTTGGTGGCGATGGTGATAGAGGTGCTGGCGTTGGTGGTGCGACTGTTGGTGGCGAAAGTGTTGGCGGCGCGACTGTCGGAGGTGAAGGTGTTGGTGGTGATAGCGTTGGCGGTGCGGGTGTTGGGGGTGAAGACGTTGGTGGTGAAGGTGTCAGAGGCGCGGGCGTTGGTAGCGATGGTGTTGGCGGCGAAGATGTTGGTGGTGCAGGTGTTGGTGGCGATAGTGATAGAGGTGCTGGCGTTGGTGGTGTGACAGTTGGTGGCGAGAGTGTTGGCGGCGCGACTGTCGGAGGCGAAGGCGTTGGTGGTGATAGCGTTGGCGGTGCGGGTGTTGGGGGTGAAGACGTTGGCGGCGAAGATGTTGGTGGTGCAGGTGTTGGTGGCGATGGTGATAGAGGTGCTGGCGTTGGTGGTGCGACTGTTGGTGGCGAAAGTGTTGGTGGTGCAACTGTCGGAGGCGAAGGCGTTGGCGGTGATAGTGTTGGCGGTGCGGGTGTTGGTGGCGCGACTGTCGGGGGTGAAGACGTTGGCGGTGATAGCGTTGGCGGTGCGGGTGTTGCGGGTGAAGATGTTGGTGGTGAAGGTGTCAGAGGCGCGGGCGTTGGTGGCGATGAAGTTGGCGGCGAAGATGTTGGTGGTGCAGGTGTTGGTGGCGATGGTGTTGACGGTGCTGGCGTTGGTGGTGCGACTGTTGGTGGCGAAAGTGTTGGCGGCACAACTGTCGGAGGCGAAGGCGTTGGCGGTGTGGGTGTTGGTGGCGCGACTGTCGGGGGTGAAGGTGTTGGCGGCGCGAGTGTTGGGGGTGAAGACGTTGGCGGCGAATATGTTGGTGGTGAAGGTGTCAGAGGTGCAGGCGTTGGTGGTGATGGTGTTGGCGGCGAAGACGTTGGCGGTGAAGGTGTCAGAGGCGCAGGCGTTGGTGGCGATGGTGTTGGTGGTGCTGGCGTCGTGACGCCACATCCCCTCGCACTGGCTATCTGTGCTGGTGTCAGAGGCACACTGAAGATCACAAGCTCGTCCATCTGAAAACTTTTTCCGTGCGCTCTTCCTGACGAGCTATGCAAGTCGTTTCCCACCAAAGCTAGGCCACGGCCGTACCCGTTGCCACTGAAGCTCATGCTGTCGACATTCGAGATAGAGGATACTAGATTGCCGTTACGGTAAAACCGGATCTTACGGTCAGTGCCATGCACCGCACATATATGCCGCCACTGGTCACTGTCCTCATTCTCGATGGCTTTCGTCCAGGTGCGGAACGCACTATTCTGTAAACCGTGTCCCTGAAACACAATATCTTCTTCTCCGAAGTAGAAGGAGTACCCGGACTTGGCCTCGTTTGGACCCTCCTCGTTGAAATTCAGACTGAAGATCGGGCCAGCGGCACTGTCTTCGTCGTACTTCACGAGGAAGCACACGGTGAAGTGCTGGGTAGGGTACTTCCCGTACTGCCCATTTGACGGCAGCTGAAGCCCTGCATTTTGGGCAGTTCCGAATTTCAGCGCATTCCCCGAGTTCCCACCTGAGACAACAGCTGCATCGGTATCGGCATGCACCTCCACGCTGGGCCACTGCCCGTCGGGGTTGGTGAGGAGCTTGGGCAGCGTGCCGTAGTCGAAGGACAGGTGCAGCAGCAGGTCCGCCGCGGGCACCCCCACCACCTGCGAGCACTGCCCGCTGACCGGCATGGGGGAGGCCTCGGGGCGCTGGCACACGAGCTTGGTCCCGGCGGGAGGGGTAGTCTGCGCCTTGACCTCCGACCCGGTCCACACCGCGCGCTCCACCGACACGCCCTCAAAGGTGGCCGTGCTCCACGGCCCAGGCACACTATGTGTCGTGGGGATGAAACCGCTCCCGCTGTCCCATAGCCACACAGGCATGGCGCCCCTCGTCCGGTGGGGGAGCACCCCGGCCCCAAGGAAGAAGGGTGAGGCACCGATGATGGACTTGATTGCAGTGTATTTTGCGTCGGACTCCACCGAGACAACAACCCCGCCCTCCTCCTCGCAGATAGCCTGCGCACACGACGAACCTGTCCCCAGGTCGCCGAAGGATTTCAGAGCCACCCCCTGCCCAGGCACCGAATTCCAATCAGCGAACGTGGCAGTCCGTTTGCAGATAAACTCCCTTGCTACGGTGCAGAGATCCCCACCAAAGTAATACGTCACAAGGGGTGTGTGCTCCTGCACATAGAGGCAGTTGCGGTACCCTGACGCGCCCTCGTAGGCTGTGAATGTGCTGATGTACGGCGCCGCACAGGGACACGCGGCAGGTGAAGTGCACGTCTGGGATGCGTGGATGTTGCAGGTGTCCCCCCCACCCGTGGGCTGGAAGTGCCCGATCCACGCGTCCTGTGCATGCCGTGCCGCCCACTGGAACTCCTCCTGAGATTCGAATGACGCAAGCGTGGCGCCCTCCGCCTTGCACCCCTCCACCGCATCCCCCCACGTCTTCGCGCCAGTCATCAGCTTGTATTGGTTGCCACGGAAGGTGATCCAGTTGGTGCGTATCAGCCCTTCACTGCACACGTCGCACTTCCCTGACACATAAGAGCAGCCGCCATACCTGCACTCATCTGAGGTTGCGGAGTCTGACGAGTAACACATGTCAATAGTTGACCCGGAGACAGGCATCCTACTCAGCAGCCACAGCACAGTCGCTGTATAGATCGCACACCTCAAACATTGGTGCGCTTGCGTCATGTGTGTAGCACGCCTGGACACCAAACCGCGGTGCCAACAGACCAAGCCCGGGAAAATGACCGAGCGTGTGCCACCTGTAGTGTGTGGTGTGTGTGTGATATTTTCGTTTTGCTTTCGCGGAATGCCGTGGCCAATGTTTAGTAGCAGGTGCGTAGCTAACAGGGATCCCTAATAAAATTGTGTCACCGAAATTATTTCGGTCCAATTTCGGCCAAAAAAACGGCAAACCGGACCCCACCACACATCTAGACTGCCATTTTTCGGTGTTTCTTGGGGTCTGGGGGTCCAGGGGGGCACTTCGCCACCTCTCTGTCATCCCACATGGGGTCCCAAACAGGGCACACAGGGGTTCACAAGGGCACAATGGCCAGCACCCCCGACCCGCAACCACGAGAATAGGCAGTGAATGGCTTGGTTGACGGGAACGGCAGAGACGCGGTGTGGGGTCACTAGCAAAAGCAATCGGGATCAGAGACAACTTTGGGCTTTGCGTGTAACCGATTGCTGGGGTTTGGGGGTCGTTGATGGCATGTTCAGGTACGGGGCACGGTAATCACATTGTTTGGCGAAAAGTGGGCCAACTCCGGGGACATGCCAGCTTTGCACGTAACCGACTGTAACCGATCATCATTTGCATGTAACCGTTTGTAACCGAGGTAGAGGAGGCGGATCTCAAGCAATCCCTCATAAAATGTCCCAGTACTGTCGCACCCTCGCCAAATGCGTTACTGGGGGGGGGCAAATACAAGGGTATACTCTTCTATTCACCGTGCCAGCTTACGTAATTCAGGGTTCTCAAAAAATTGTTTTTTAGCTGAAAAGTTGTCTGCCATGCAAATACAAGAGTATATACACGGTGGACTACAGCCACCCTAGCGGGAGTCTGGGAGCGGGAGTCTGAGAGGGTGTCTTTTTCTGCAGTATGTACTGGAGACTCCCGCTAGCGGGAGTCTATTTTCCAGCTAATTTAGGCTAAAGACTCCCGCGAGCGGGAGTCCGAGACTCCCGCTAGTTGAGACTCCCGAAAAGGGTTACCCTACCCCCGCTGGAGTCCACCGTGTACTCTTGGGAGGTCACCTTAAGACACGGGGGGACACGGGGGGACATCCGGGGACAAACCGGTAAAATCGGGGAAAATGACCAAAAAAAAGAGTGTGGGGAGTTGGGTCCAGTTTAGCAAAGTGAGCTCATTTTTCAAATTCCAGAAATTTTGGGGACGCTTCCTGTACCCGGCCTCGCGGGTGGGGTGTTAGGGAATCCACCCCGTGGTCACCCACTGCCCCCTGCGACACGGGGACGGGGTTAGGGGACCGGCACAGCCCAGTACAGCGATATACGACTTGGTGCTGCTGATAGGGACTCGAAACGAGAGCAGTGCACGGTCAGCAACGCACGGATACAGGTCGTTGGTGGCAGGCACGGTCTACCTTTGAAGCCGTACCCCAGAGACTCGGTCGCTCGACAAGCGAAGGCACCGCCCGGGCGCGCGGGGGGAGGACATGGCAGACGGCCTCAGGAGTGCCGGTCCGGGCATCCCACTGTACCGCCCTGCGTCAGCCACGCCATCCTCAGGTCTGCACCAGGTCAACCTGGAAGTGACTCCAGCACGTGCCACCCACCGCCAGGTAGATGCTGCGAGAAGTGAGCACACCCGTTGTCGACACCCAGGTGCAGGAAGCGTGACACAAAGTTGAGGAGCACACTGCACTGCAACGCTCCACCATCCACCACGATGCGGCATGCGATGGTGGCACCTGTGAGGGGCACACCTCCGCTTCGCTAAGGTGAAGTCGACCGCGAGGAGACTGACGGCGTCACGCTGGGTACCACGGGGGGTCCACGTGTCGACTCCGGTGAGTATGTGGAGCCGCCGCCACTGTTCGTTCGTCTGCAGCAGTATTCCCGCGAAACCTCCCGTTGGTGTCCGACAGCCACCGATGGGAGGTTTCGCGGTGGCGCTGAAGGGACACATTGCTCCGTGTTGCCACAGCTTCTGCACCGTACGCCCTCACTCAATGACTCACTGACGGTTGCCCCCCCCCCCCCCCCCCGGCACGCACATTCGCAACCCTCTCTAACCCTGGAAGTCAGGGCGTCGAGACAGCTTCGGTACCGACCAAGCAGGAAAGAGAGCGAGGAGGTGTCGGAGGGAGGAGGCGAGCACAAAAGGGCGTCGGCTACCGCACGCCCTTTGGCCGCAGCCGACGACCGACCGAACCGGCCCCCGGCCGGGAGGGAGGGGGGGGGGGGGGCGTGGGGGGCGGAGCCCCCCGGAAAATTTTTTGAGCTATTTTGGCCAAGTCCCTGCCCGTATGGGCAGAAAAATGGAAATTCGATGACGCGTTTTAGGCCTGAAATCGGGCTCAAATATGCAAAATAGGCCCACCCCGGAAATTTTTTTGAAAAGGGTCCCCCTATAGACGGTCCACCAGAAAACCGCCAAAAAAGTTTTGAGGGGACACAAAAAAACCGGTGCCACCTACCGGTTTTACCGGTCCGCCTGTCCCGCGTGTCCCATGTCCGGTTACCGGTAAAAAAACCGGTACCTGGGACCCCCCGTGTTTAAGTCCCCCCCCTGGAGGCGATTTTCGGCCGGGGGGGACTTAAACACGGGGGGGGCGGACCTAAACACAGGGGGGGCTTAAACACGGGGGTGGCACAGTGGAGACCAAGAAGACCTCTTCCTCTGCTGTCGTAGGGGGGTAATTCCGGTCCGGATGGACTTTTGGCACCCCACTTTCGACTCTGACAGCACCTGGAGGGCCTAGGGGCCACCTGATGACCCTCCAGACCAGCCCACCCCCGTGTTTAGGTCCCCCTGTGTTTAAGTCCCCCCCATGCCAGACCCCCAGGGGGGGACTTAAACACGGGGGTAAGGGGGGGGGACTTATAAACGGGGGGTCCCAGGTATTGTGACAAAGGCCCAGCGGTAAACTAGCGGTAAAAACGGTAAAAACGGTAAATTCGGTATTTTGGGGTGACCTCCTAAGTCAAAAAACGCATTTTTTGGGGAAATGCGCCGAGGACCCTCCGGATCGTTTTCTGGGGTTTTTGGGCGATTTTCGGCCATTTTTGGCTGAAAACCGCCAGATGGCCACCCAAAAAATTTTGAGCTATTTTGGCCAAGTCCCTGCCCGTATGGGCAGAAAAATGGAAATTCGATGACGCGTTTTAGGCCTCAAAACGGGCTCAAAACTCAGAAATTCCTTTGAAATCGGGCTCAAATATAGAGGAGGCATAGCAAACGGAAATCCCTAACAAAATTTTGTCTCCGAAATTATTTTGGCCAATTTTCTCCCGAAAAACCTAGAAACCAGACCCACCGCACATCGAGAATGTCATTTTTCGGTGATTTCTGGGGTCTGGGGGCCTTTTGCCACCCTCCCGTGCCTCATCATGTGTTGATCCCTCCTTTATTAATTGTCAGGTAGGTAACCCTGCACGGGTGTTGTCACCGTTGATCACTCTTTATTAATTGTTAGGCGGGTAAACCCTGCACGGGTGTTGTCACTGTTGATCGCTCTTTACTAATTGTTAGGCGGGTTAACCCTGCACGGGTGTTGAGCCCTCTTTGTTAATTGTCAAGTGGGTAACCCTGCACGGGTGTTGTCACCGTTGATCACTCTTTATTAATTGTTAGGCGGGTAAACCCTGCACGGGTGTTGTCACTGTTGATCGCTCTTTACTAATTGTTAGGCGGGTTAACCCTGCACGGGTGTTGAGCCCTCTTTGTTAATTGTCAAGTGGGTAACCCTGCACGGGTGTTGTCACCGTTGATCACTCTTTATTAATTGTTAGGCGGGTAACACGTCACTCCAGGAATACCTCCATCCTCCTGACAGCAGTCAGCGAGACATTGAGCGATAGACATCTTCTTGACACCTGGCTGTCGTGCAGCGAGCCTGGCGAGGAGGAGAGCCGGTAGCTTCTGACACTTGCGGCGAGACCCCAGAGATGCAATAGCGGCCTTCAACTCATGCACGTTCACAGGAACTCTCGGGGGCATCGTAAGTGTGGCTGACCAAAAAACCTCCTGCCGGTGGGGATGAGCAGTGCAGAAAAGCGGTGGCACTGACAGGCACAAGGGCTACAACGACAGGTTGGGGAGGGGAGACAGACTGTCGAGAGCGAATCAAAAAAGCGACGCTCCCACCTTCTCGAAATGATAGTCCTTTGGAAGTCCGTTCCGGAGGGGAGGGGGGGGCCTGATTCGGGAGGGGAGGGGTCACTGGGCGACTGTGGACTCCGTCACAGAAATGGCATTCAGAAATGCTGCGCCCCGTGACATTCCAATGCCAAGAAACAGCAATCTCTCACTCGGAAATGCAACAGCGAGGAGTTTCACGAAAATGCCACATGACAACGAGCTGGTACTCAGAAAAGCCACAGCTAGCTGTTACTGGCCAATAAAATGCCACAGCAATCTGTGATTTGGCAATATAATGCAACAGCGAGGTGTTCCTCGCAAATGACATTCTACAGCTAGCTGTTACTCACAAAAGGCATTCTACAGCTAGCTGTTCCTCGCAAATGACATTCTACAGCTAGCTGTTACTCACAAATGCAACAGCTAGCTGTTATTTGGCAATATAATGCAACAGCTAGCTGTTACTCGCAGATGCCATTCTACAGCTAGCTGTTACTCGCAAATGCAACAGCTAGCTGTTATTTGGCAATTTTATGCAACAGCTAGCTGTTACTCGCAAAGGACATTCTACAGCTAGCTGTTACTCACAAATGCAACAGCTAGCTGTTATTTGGCAATATAAGGGAACAGCTAGCTGTTACTCGCAAATGCCATTCTACAGCTAGCTGTTCCTCGCAGATGCCATTCTACAGCTAGCTGTTCCTCGCAAATGCAACAGCTAGCTGTTATTTGGCAATATAAGGCAACAGCTAGCTGTTACTCGCAAATGCCATTCTACAGCTAGCTGTTACTCGCAAATGTAACAGCTAGCTGTTATTTGGCAATATAATGCCACAGCTAGCTGTTACTCGCAAATGCCACTCTACAGCTAGCTGTTCCTCGCAAATGCAACAGCTAGCTGTTATTTGGCAATATAATGCAACAGCTAGCTGTTACTCACAAATGCCATTCTACAGCTAGCTGTTCCTCGCAAATGCCATTCTACAGCTAGCTGTTACTCACAAATGCAACAGCTAGCTGTTATTTGGCAATATAAGGCAACAGCTAGCTGTTACTCGCAAATGCCATTCTACAGCTAGCTGTTACTCGCAAATGTAACAGCTAGCTGTTATTTGGCAATATAATGCCACAGCTAGCTGTTACTCGCAAATGCCATTCTACAGCTAGCTGTTACTCGCAAATGTAACAGCTAGCTGTTATTTGGCAATATAATGCCACAGCTAGCTGTCACTCGCAAATGCCATTCTACAGCTAGCTGTTCCTCGCAAATGCAACAGCTAGCTGTTATTTGGCAATATAAGGCAACAGCTAGCTGTTACTCGCAAATGCCATTCTACAGCTAGCTGTTACTCGCAAATATAACAGCTAGCTGTTATTTGGCAATATAATGCCACAGCTAGCTGTTACTCGCAAATGCCACTCTACAGCTAGCTGTTCCTCGCAAATGCAACAGCTAGCTGTTATTTGGCAATATAATGCAACAGCTAGCTGTTACTCACAAATGCCATTCTACAGCTAGCTGTTCCTCGCAAATGCCACTCTACAGCTAGCTGTTACTCACAAATGCAACAGCTAGCTGTTATTTGGCAATATAAGGCAACAGCTAGCTGTTACTCGCAAATGCCATTCTACAGCTAGCTGTTACTCGCAAATGTAACAGCTAGCTGTTATTTGGCAATATAATGCCACAGCTAGCTGTTACTCGCAAATGCCATTCTACAGCTAGCTGTTACTCGCAAATGTAACAGCTAGCTGTTATTTGGCAATATAATGCCACAGCTAGCTGTTACTCGCAAATGCCATTCTACAGCTAGCTGTTCCTCGCAAATGCAACAGCTAGCTGTTATTTGGCAATATAATGCAACAGCTAGCTGTTACTCACAAATGCCATTCTACAGCTAGCTGTTCCTCGCAAATGCCATTCTACAGCTAGCTGTCACTCGCAAATGCCATTCTACAGCTAGCTGTTCCTCGCAAATGCAACAGCTAGCTGTTATTTGGCAATATAAGGCAACAGCTAGCTGTTACTCGCAAATGCCATTCTACAGCTAGCTGTTACTCGCAAATGTAACAGCTAGCTGTTATTTGGCAATATAATGCCACAGCTAGCTGTTACTCGCAAATGCCACTCTACAGCTAGCTGTTCCTCGCAAATGCAACAGCTAGCTGTTATTTGGCAATATAATGCAACAGCTAGCTGTTACTCACAAATGCCATTCTACAGCTAGCTGTTCCTCGCAAATGCCATTCTACAGCTAGCTGTTACTCACAAATGCAACAGCTAGCTGTTATTTGGCAATATAAGGCAACAGCTAGCTGTTACTCGCAAATGCCATTCTACAGCTAGCTGTTACTCGCAAATGTAACAGCTAGCTGTTATTTGGCAATATAATGCCACAGCTAGCTGTTACTCGCAAATGCCATTCTACAGCTAGCTGTTCCTCGCAAATGCAACAGCTAGCTGTTATTTGGCAATATAATGCAACAGCTAGCTGTTACTCACAAATGCCATTCTACAGCTAGCTGTTCCTCGCAGATGCCATTCTACAGCTAGCTGTTCCTCGCAAATGCAACAGCTAGCTGTTATTTGGCAATATAAGGCAACAGCTAGCTGTTACTCGCAAATGCCATTCTACAGCTAGCTGTTACTCGCAAATGTAACAGCTAGCTGTTATTTGGCAATATAATGCCACAGCTAGCTGTTACTCGCAAATGCCATTCTACAGCTAGCTGTTCCTCGCAAATGCAACAGCTAGCTGTTATTTGGCAATATAATGCAACAGCTAGCTGTTACTCACAAATGCCATTCTACAGCTAGCTGTTCCTCGCAAATGCCATTCTACAGCTAGCTGTTACTCGCAAATGTAACAGCTAGCTGTTATTTGGCAATATAATGCCACAGCTAGC
The DNA here is from genome assembly GCA_963210315.1 of Rhynchopus euleeides. Taxonomy (NCBI): domain Eukaryota; phylum Euglenozoa; class Diplonemea; order Diplonemida; family Diplonemidae; genus Rhynchopus; species Rhynchopus euleeides. The sequence continues at coordinate 848,578 of OY723276.1, forward strand.
TGTTACTCGCAAATGCCATTCTACAGCTAGCTGTTCCTCGCAAATGCAACAGCTAGCTGTTATTTGGCAATATAAGGCAACAGCTAGCTGTTACTCGCAAATGCCATTCTACAGCTAGCTGTTACTCGCAAATGTAACAGCTAGCTGTTAGTTGGCAATATAATGCCACAGCTAGCTGTTCCTCGCAAATGACATTCTACAGCTAGCTGTTACTCACAAATGCAACAGCTAGCTGTTACTTGGCAATATAAGGGAACAGCTAGCTGTTACTCGCAAATGCCATTCTACAGCTAGCTGTTCCTCGCAGATGCCATTCTACAGCTAGCTGTTCCTCGCAAATGCAACAGCTAGCTGTTATTTGGCAATATAAGGCAACAGCTAGCTGTTACTCGCAAATGCCATTCTACAGCTAGCTGTTACTCGCAAATGTAACAGCTAGCTGTTATTTGGCAATATAATGCCACAGCTAGCTGTTCCTCGCAAATGACATTCTACAGCTAGCTGTTATTTGGCAATATAAGGCAACAGCTAGCTGTTACTCGCAAATGCCATTCTACAGCTAGCTGTTACTCGCAAATGTAACAGCTAGCTGTTATTTGGCAATATAATGCCACAGCTAGCTGTTCCTCGCAAATGACATTCTACAGCTAGCTGTTATTTGGCAATATAAGGCAACAGCTAGCTGTTACTCGCAAATGTAACAGCTAGCTGTTATTTGGCAATATAATGCCACAGCTAGCTGTTACTCGCAAATGCCATTCTACAGCTAGCTGTTCCTCGCAGATGCCATTCTACAGCTAGCTGTTCCTCGCAAATGCAACAGCTAGCTGTTATTTGGCAATATAATGCCACAGCTAGCTGTTACTCGCAAATGCCATTCTACAGCTAGCTGTTCCTCGCAGATGCCATTCTACAGCTAGCTGTTCCTCGCAAATGCAACAGCTAGCTGTTATTTGGCAATATAATGCCACAGCTAGCTGTTACTCGCAAATGCCATTCTACAGCTAGCTGTTCCTCGCAGATGCCATTCTACAGCTAGCTGTTACTCACAAATGCAACAGCTAGCTGTTATTTGGCAATATAAGGCAACAGCTAGCTGTTACTCGCAAATGCCATTCTACAGCTAGCTGTTACTCGCAAATGTAACAGCTAGCTGTTATTTGGCAATATAATGCCACAGCTAGCTGTTCCTCGCAAATGACATTCTACAGCTAGCTGTTACTCACAAATGCATCAGCTAGCTGTTATTTGACGATATAATGCAACAGCTAGCTGTCACAGGCTTCGTAACCGCCGTCCCCCCTGGCGCCTGACGTCGGTCCTGGTAGACCGGACACAACTGTCCACAAGCGTCCACAACCGTCCACAGGTGAAAAAGTGCCATAACAGCCCCAGCGTGACCCCCTGGGGGTGTTTTTTGGGTGTGGACGGTCTGCCCGAGGACTGGCGACCTCTAACAACGTCTCGCAACCACCAGAAACCTCGAACAACCTGTTTTCAGACCGTCCGCAACTGTCCACAACCGTCCACAGGTGAAAAAGTGCCAGAACACCCCCATATTGACCACCTGGGGGTGATTTTTGGGTGTGGACGGTCTGGCTGTGGCCGTAAAATGCGAAAAAACCGATTTTGGTACTCGATTGGCCTGTGGTGGCCCGTAGAAATGGAGTGATTGCGATTTTGAGCCATTTTCCTAAGGAAACGGGCCCAGTTGGCAGGAAAATGTGAAATTTTGAATTTAAAATGCAACATCGAGCATTTAGAGAGTGTGGACGGTTGTGGACGGTCGTCCCGGACCGATTTGGGACCACTTTTGGTATAGGGTCGAAAAGACAATGCGATTTTTAAAAAAATAATTTTTTAGACAGCCAGGCAGGCGTGTATCTATTTCACGGAATGAAAATAGGAATTTGGGGGGAAAATATTTTTTTGCACTATTTTTTTTGCGTATCCGTCAGGTGGACCACCGGGTGGGGAGAGATCCGGTGTGAGGCACTTGGGTCCGTCCAGGTGGGCAGGGGGAACCTGGGGGCGGGGGGCCTCAAAACCCGTCTACCAGTGCCGCTTCTAATCTCGTTTTTTTTGCACTTTTTTCCTTTGGATTTTATTGTGACCCTACTTGGTATTGGCAGAAAATTTTTATGTTCCCGGTCTTGGATGTGCTCAAACATTCAAAAGAACACATTTTCCGTGGCCAAAAAAATTTTTGCACCCGGAGCAGGCGTGTATCTATTTCACGGAATGAAAATAGGAATTTGGGGGAAAAATATTTTTTTGCACTATTTTTTTTGCACTTTTTTCCTTTGGATTTTATTGTGACCCTACTTGGTATTGGCAGAAAATTTTTATGTTCCCGGTCTTGGATGTGCTCAAACATTCAAAAGAACACATTTTCCGTGGCCAAAAAAATTTTTGCACCCGGAGCAGGCGTGTATCTATTTCACGGAATGAAAATAGGAATTTGGGGAAAAAATATTTTTTTGCACTTTTTTCCTTTGGATTTTATAGTGACCCTACTTGGTATTGGCCGAAAATTTTTATGTTCCCGGTCTTGGATGTGCTCAAACAGTCAAAAGAACACATTTTCCGGATGCAAAAAAAATTTGCACCTGGGGGTGGAGAGGGGGGTCGGAGGGCGGTGGTGTGAGAGGCTTGCTCTCAAACCAACAGATGTTCACTACCGTGGCCTCCGGCGGCTGGGGGGCGGAACCCCCCAGACCCCCCCATGCGACATGTGCTATCTGTCAGTTGTGTTGTACTTGAGCGTATGCGACTATGGAGCCAGGCCAACAGACGTTCGCTACCGTGGCCTCCGGCGGCTGGGGGGCTCCGCCCCCCAGACCCCCCTGTGGCTTGTGCCTGGTCTTGGAGCCAAGCTTGCGCGTACGGGGCTGGGCATATCGGTTCACACCTCGCGGGAGGCTGGGCTGAGCCTGATCTCGCAGAGACGAACACCTTGCGAATGCGATCGGGTTTGCGGGCTTGCGGCTATGACATCTCGAAAGGGTCGTCGGGGCCCGTGATATGTTTCGGGTTCACTTGGTGGGCATCCGTGGCGAGGAACCACGTGTATGTGTGCGAGGAAGCAAGGAGATACCACACCGGAGCCACACAGCACCAGGTCGACCTGGATCTGGTCGAGCTCAGGGGGAAGGAAGCACAGTCACCAAAGTGAGTCACCACCGCCGGCCTCAACCACCAAACTGCAACGCAGAGGTTCCGCTATTCTCACAAGGAAGGCGCCCTGGGATATACAGTGATTTGTGTGCAGTAGAGGAGGCATAGCAAACGGAAATCCCTAACAAACTTTTGTCTCCGAAATTGTTTCGGTCAAAATCTCACGAAAAAAACGAGAAACCAGACCCACCGCACATCGAGAATGTCATTTTTCGGTGATTTCCGGGGTCTGTGGGTCCACGTGGGCACTTGACAACCTCCCCTTCACCCCAGATGGGGTCCCAAACTGGGCACACAAGGGGTAGCACGTCAAAATAGGAGGGTCTCCGACACACCATCACAAAAACGGGCAATGAAAGGCTTAGGAAGTTGGTTGAAGGGAGGGCGCTAGTGACCGCATTGAAGCGAAGCGACACACACCTGCGAAACAGAAGAGGCGAAACGTTCTCACCCCAGTCAAAGCAAGCAGAAAGAGACTTGTGTGGAGGAAAAACGGTGCTCCACTGGGACACGCGCCCCTTGCCCCACTCGGGGGTCGGGGAGGAACGTCTGTCGCGTGGGGTACAATGAAGCCACTCGACACCAGTAGGTCGCGAGGGGGGTCATGGGTCGGGCGCGGGGGGGCACAGGGGGGGCGCAGGCGGCTCCGCCGCCCGCGCCCGCCATTGTAGGACCCGCCTCCGACGAGTTACCAAACCTATTTCCTGGCTACCGGGACCTCTTATCTGACTACCGGAACCTATATTCTGGCTACTGGAACCTATTCCCTGGCCACCGGAGCCTAATTCCGGTCCACCGGAACCTATTCTCTGGCTACCGGAACCTATTCCCTGTCCACCGGAACCTATTTCCTGGCTACCGGAACCTATTTCCTGGTCACCGGAACCTATTTCCTGGCCACCGGAACCTATTTCCTGGTCACCGGAACCTATTTCCCGGCCACCGGAACCTATTTCCTGGCTACCGGAACCTATTTCCTGGTCACCGGAACCTATTTCCCGGCCACCGGAACCTATTTCCTGGTCACCGGAACCTATTTCCCGGCCACCGGAACCTATTTCCTGGCTACCGGAACCTATTTCCTGGTCACCGGAACCTATTTCCTGGCCACCGGAACCTATTTCCTGGTCACCGGAACCTATTTCCCGGCCACCGGAACCTATTTCCTGGCTACCGGAACCTATTTCCTGGTCACCGGAACCTATTTCCCGGCCACCGGAACCTATTTCCTGACTACCGGAACCTATTTCCTGGTCACCGGAACCTATTTCCTGACTACCGGAACCTATTTCCTGGTCACCGGAACCTATTTCCTGGTCACCGGAACCTATTTCCTGGCTACCGGAACCTATTTTCTGGTCACCGGAACCTATTTCCTGGTCACCGGAACCTATTTCCTGGCTACCGGAACCTATTTCCTGGTCACCGGAACCTATTTCCCGGCCACCGGAACCTATTTCCTGACTACCGGAACCTATTTCCTGGTCACCGGAACCTATTTCCTGGCTACCGGAACCTATTTCCTGGTCACCGGAACCTATTTCCTGGTCACCGGAACCTATTTCCTGGTCACCGGAACCTATTTCCCGGCCACCGGAACCTATTTCCTGGCTACCGGAACCTATTTCCTGGTCACCGGAACCTATTTCCTGGCTACCGGAACCTATTTCCTGGTCACCGGAACCTATTTCCTGGTCACCGGAACCTATTTCCTGGTCACCGGAACCTATTTCCCGGCCACCGGAACCTATTTCCTGGCTACCGGAACCTATTTCCTGGTCACCGGAACCTATTTCCTGGTCACCGGAACCTATTTCCCGGCCACCGGAACCTATTTCCTGACTACCGGAACCTATTTTGAACGATTTTTTGAACGATTTTTGGCCGTGCTCGTAGCATTCCCCGTTGAGGGGGTCGCTATTTCGTGTTCTCCTGGCCGCACGGAGGCATTGCCTTACGTCGCCTCTTCCTCTTTTCCTTTGGTGGTGTGTTGGTCTGGCACAGAGGGCGGGACCGTGCTGATATGCACAGTGACGACTCTCCCTTTTGTTTTGTGCCCGCCTCCACCGAGATTCGGCTGATGCCTCTCAGACTGGGGGCGGGCGGTCGCCGACCCTTTTCTGTACGAGGTTTTCCACAGGCTGCACACCTGCCCCGCGGCTGTGTGGCAGTCTTCGCGGAGTGCAATGCGAAGGTCTGGCCTGACGTGGTGTGACTATTTAGACTCCAGGTGTCTCCACCCTTCCTGGTCTGGGGAGCCTCGGTACCCAAGCAGTTTTCGGTCATGCCCTGGACCACGGCCGTGCTAGACTCCTGGTGCAGGCACCCGTCATGGTCCGGGGACGGCCCCCCCAGGCAGTTTAACGTCTTACCCAGGACCTGGGTTGTCCTCTCGGCCGGAACCTATTTCCTGGCTACCGGAACCTATTTCCTGGTCACCGGAACCTATTTCCTGGTCACCGGAACCTATTTCCTGGTCACCGGAACCTATTTCCTGGCTACCGGAACCTATTTCCTGGTCACCGGAACCTATTTCCTGGTCACCGGAACCTATTTCCCGGCCACCGGAACCTATTTCCTGGCTACCGGAACCTATTTCCTGGTCACCGGAACCTATTTCCTGGCTACCGGAACCTATTTCCTGGTCACCGGAACCTATTTCCTGGTCACCGGAACCTATTTCCTGGTCACCGGAACCTATTTCCCGGCCACCGGAACCTATTTCCTGGCTACCGGAACCTATTTCCTGGTCACCGGAACCTATTTCCTGGTCACCGGAACCTATTTCCCGGCCACCGGAACCTATTTCCTGACTACCGGAACCTATTTTCTGGCTACCGGAACCTACTTCCTGGTCACCGTAACCTATTTCCTGGTCACCGGAACCTATTTCCTGGCTACCGGAACCTATTTCCTGGTCACCGGAACCTATTTCCTGGTCACCGGAACCTATTTCCTGGTCACCGGAACCTATTTCCCGGCCACCGGAACCTATTTCCTGGCTACCGGAACCTATTTCCTGGTCACCGGAACCTATTTCCTGGCTACCGGAACCTATTTCCTGGTCACCGGAACCTATTTCCTGGTCACCGGAACCTATTTCCTGGTCACCGGAACCTATTTCCCGGCCACCGGAACCTATTTCCTGGCTACCGGAACCTATTTCCTGGTCACCGGAACCTATTTCCCGGCCACCGGAACCTATTTTCTGGCTACCGGAACCTATTTCCTGGTCACCGGAACCTACTTCCTGGTCACCGGAACCTATTTCCCGGCCACCGGAACCTATTTCCTGACTACCGGAACCTATTTCCTGGCCACCCGAACCTATTTCCTGACTACCGGAACCTATTTCCAGTCCACCGGAACCTATTTCCTTTATGTGCACCTGCAGTCGGCCCAGTCACACCACCCACAACCATCCACAACTGTCCAGAACCGTCCACAACCGTCCACAGGCGAAAAAGTGCCACAACACCCCCATATTGACCACCTGGGGGTGACTTTTGGGTGTGGACGGTCTGCCCGAGGACTGGCGACCTCTAACAACCTCTCGCAACCACCAGCAACCTCGAACAACTTGTTTTCAGACCGTCCGCAACTGTCCACAACCGTCCACAACCGTCCACAGGTGAAAAAGTGCCATAACACCCCCATATTGACCACCTGGGGGTGATTTTTGGGTGTGGACGGTCTGGCTGTGGCCGTAGAATGCGAAAAAACTGATTCTGGTACTCTATTGGCCTGTGGTGGCCCTTAGAAATGTAGTGATTGCGATTTTGAGCCATTTTCCTAAGGAAACGGGCCCAGTTGGTAGGAAAATGTGAATTTTTGAATTTAAAATGCAACATCGAGCATTTAGAGAGTGTGGACGGTTGTGGACGGTCGTCCCGGACCGATTTGGGACCACTTTTGGTATAGAGTCGAAAAGACAATGCGATTTTTAAAAAAATAATTTTTTAGACAGCTAGGTCAGCAGGCTATGCCTCCTCTACCCAAGGAGGAGGTGGCATCGTGGGCGAGGGAGAGGGTGGCCTTCTGCCGGTCTTTGCCTAGGCCCCCTCCGCCGGTCTGCGTCCTCGCGACATCCTCCAAGAAGACGGCGAAGGAAGCCGCTCCGCTCGGGATCTCGAATTCGCGGAGCGTCCAGCGAGAGGGGATCGGCATCTCCACCCCATCGCTCAGGAGCTTGATGATGTCGCGCAGCACCCTGCGCGACGACTCCTGACCGATGCCAGCCATCCGCAACTCCAACAGCGCCCGCAGCACCTTCATGGGGTAGGGCTCGGTGCAGGACTTCCGGCCCGTCACCCCACGAAGAACAATGTCCCCCTTGCGCCCGAGAACCTCGTGCGCAGCAGCCAACTCCTCCGTCAGCTGCGCAATGCGGTCCTTCGCCCTCAGCAAGGCCTTCTGCAAAGCCTTGACCTGCAAGACCCGCTCGGGGAGGGTCTTGGAGGGGCGCCCCACGGGGGCCGGCGGAGGCGTGCCCTGTCCGACGAAGTGGAGGCTGCACGGCCGTCCCGGCACTGCATTTCCGATGCAGTACTTCTTCTTCATCCCCCGGGTATCACTACCCTTCTCGTGAGGATGCAGAGCAGAAGACATGCAGTCGGCGTTCTCCTTCACCAGGGAGAAGAGGGCGGTGTCCGACACCTTCGCACCTGCGGGCAAGAGGGAGCGCAGGAGAGTCAGGTACTCGGCGCTGCTGATGCAGCACCACCCCTCACCAGCAGCCACAGCGTCACGCAACGCGTCCATCGCAGTCGCAACGGGGGAGTCGGTGTTGGCGTGGGAGGCGGAGTCAACGGGGCAGGCGGAGTCGGCGAGGTCGGCGAGGTCATCGAGGCTGGCGAGGTCGGCAGGGTCACTGCACACAGAAGAACCAATGTCGACATCGTCGGCGGGACTCGTCGGAGACGTCGGTGGGAGCGCGGCAGGCAGAGGTTTCGGCGGCACGGGAGTCGGTGACGGAGGCGCCTCAGGCTCATCAGGCTCGTCGTTGCCAGCAGCAGCAGGACCCCGCGTGACCGCCGAGATCACGCTCTGCGAGACGGGATCCGCATCCTCGGGGTGGGGGAGGAGCGCCGCCTGATCAGCGAGATCATCGGGCTCACCCAGAGGAGCGATCAGGACATCGTCGGGGAAGCAGCGGCCCGGGGACGAAGCAGTCAACTGCCGGATTGCCTCTTCGGAGGAGAGGGGATTGGGCCGACGGATATCTGCCAAGCAATACATCTTCTGCACGCCGTTTGAGGTCCGGCTCGTTACGGGTTTCGGCCATCCTGCGTTGCGGAGAAGCGCACCCGCGACCTTCCCCGTAGTCTCGTCTGGGATACCCTGCAGCTTGCACGCTTCCGCGAAGGTAACCAAGCCGGACATTATCAGAAGCTGTGGAACGTGCCAGTGCCTGCAGTGGGTTAGTGCTGTGTGAGCAACGTAGGTGCAGCAAAGTTAAAGTTAAGCAGTCTGCTGAGGGGTCCGCACACAACATCTGGGAGGCACGCAGAGTGACCGAGAGTGGAGGGGGCAAGGGGAGACACCGTTCTGTTTCGGTTACAATCGGTTACATGCCAAGAACAATCGGTTACATGCCAAGAACGATCGGTTACAATCGGTTACATGCCAAGAACAATCGGTTACAATCGGTTACAATCGGTTACATGACGAGGGCAATCGGTTACAATCGGTTACATGCCAAGAACAATCAGTTACAATCGGTTACATGCCAAGAACGATCGGTTACAATCGGTTACATGACGAGAACAATCGGTTACAATCGGTTACATGCCGAGAACAATCGGTTACAATCGGTTACATGCCAAGAACGATCGGTTACAATCGGTTACATGCCGAGAACAATCGGTTACAATCGGTTACATGCCGAGAACAATCGGTTACAATCGGTTACAGGCCAAGAACAATCGGTTACAATCGGTTACATGCCGAGAACAATCGGTTACAGGCCAAGAACAATCGGTTACAATCGGTTACATGCCGAGAACAATCGGTTACAATCGGTTACATGCCAAGAACGATCGGTTACAATCGGTTACATGACGAGGACAATCGGTTACAATCGGTGACATGCCGAGAACAATCGGTTACAATCGGTTACATGCCGAGAACAATCAGTTACAATCGGTTACATGCCAAGAACGATCGGTTACAATCGGTTACATGACGAGGACAATCGGTTACAATCGGTTACATGCCGAGAACAATCGGTTACAGGCCAAGAACAATCGGTTACAATCGGTTACATGCCAAGAACGATCGGTTACAATCGGTTACAGGCCAAGAACAATCGGTTACAATCGGTTACATGCCGAGAACAATCGGTTACAGGCCAAGAACAATCGGTTACAATCGGTTACATGACGAGGACAATCGGTTACAATCGGTGACATGCCGAGAACAATCGGTTACAATCGGTTACATGCCGAGAACAATCAGTTACAATCGGTTACATGCCAAGAACGATCGGTTACAATCGGTTACATGACGAGGACAATCGGTTACAATCGGTTACATGCCGAGAACAATCGGTTACAGGCCAAGAACAATCGGTTACAATCGGTTACATGCCAAGAACGATCGGTTACAATCGGTTACATGCCAAGAACAATCAGTTACAATCGGTTACATGCCAAGAACGATCGGTTACAATCGGTTACATGCCGAGAACAATCGGTTACAATCGGTTACATGACGAGGACAATCGGTTACAATCGGTGACATGCCGAGAACAATCGGTTACAATCGGTTACATGCCGAGAACAATCAGTTACAATCGGTTACATGCCAAGAACGATCGGTTACAATCGGTTACATGACGAGGACAATCGGTTACAATCGGTTACATGCCGAGAACAATCGGTTACAATCGGTTACATGCCAAGAACGATCGGTTACAATCGGTTACATGACGAGGGCAATCGGTTACAATCGGTTACATGCCGAGAACAATCGGTTACAATCGGTTACAGGCCAAGAACAATCGGTTACAATCGGTTACATGCCGAGAACAATCAGTTACAATCGGTTACATGCCAAGAACGATCGGTTACAATCGGTTACATGACGAGGACAATCGGTGACAATCGGTTACATGCCAAGAACAATCGGTTACAATCGGTTACAGGCCAAGAACAATCGGTTACAATCGGTTACATGCCGAGAACAATCAGTTACAATCGGTTACATGCCAAGAACGATCGGTTACAATCGGTTACATGACGAGGACAATCGGTTACAATCGGTTACATGCCAAGAACGATCGGTTACAATCGGTTACATGACGAGGACAATCGGTGACAATCGGTTACATGCCAAGAACAATCGGTTACAATCGGTTACAGGCCAAGAACAATCGGTTACAATCGGTTACATGCCGAGAACAATCAGTTACAATCGGTTACATGCCAAGAACGATCGGTTACAATCGGTTACATGACGAGGACAATCGGTTACAATCGGTTACATGCCAAGAACGATCGGTTACAATCGGTTACATGACGAGGACAATCGGTGACAATCGGTTACATGCCAAGAACAATCGGTTACAATCGGTTACAGGCCAAGAACGATCGGTTACAATCGGTTACATGACGAGGACAATCGGTTACAATCGGTTACATGCCAAGAACGATCGGTTACAATCGGTTACATGACGAGGACAATCGGTGACAATCGGTTACATGCCAAGAACAATCGGTTACAATCGGTTACATGACGAGGACAATCGGTGACAATCGGTTACATGCCAAGAACGATCGGTTACAATCGGTTACATGACGAGGACAATCGGTTACAATCGGATACATGCCAAGAACAATCGGTTACAATCGGTTACAATCGGTTACAATCGGTTACATGCCGAGAACAATCGGTTACAGTCGGTGACCTACCGAGAACAATCTCGCATCCTGGAGCAACCTATTGGCAGACCGTCCACAACCGTCTACAGACGAAAAAGAGACGTACCGTCCCCATCGTGACCAACTGGGGGTGTTTTTTGGGTGTGGACGGTCCGCCCGCAGCCTAGCAACCTCCAGTAACCTCTTGGCAGACCGTCCACAGCCGTCCACAACCATCCACAGCCATCCACAGCCGTCCACAACCGTCCACAGGTGAAAAAGTGCCAGAACACCCCAATATTGACCACCTGGGGGTGATTTTTGGGTGTGGACGGTCTGCCTGAGGCCGTAGAATGCGAAAAAACCGATTTTGGTACTCTATTGGCCTGTGGTGGCCCGTAGAAATGGAGTGTTTGCGATTTTGAGCCATTTTCCTAAGGAAACTGGCCCAGTTGGCTGGAAAATGTGAATTTTTGAATTTAAAATGCAACATCGAGCATTTAGAGAGTGTGGACGGTTGTGGACGGTCGTCCCGGACCGATTTGGGACCACTTTTGGTATAGGGTCGAAAAGACAATGCGATTTTAAAAAAAATAATTTTTTAGACAGCCAGGTCAGCAGGCTATGCCTCCTCTATGTGCAGCATCAAGAGGCACTGACCGCCTTGAACAGAGAGGTAGTGTACAGGTGGCGAGCAGTGGGAGGGCGTGCTGTGTCCTTCCACTTCCCCATCTACCTCCATTCGTTCACCGTTGTTGATAGCGATTTTTTCGCCATTTTTTCGAATCGTATGCATCGGTGAGGCCGAGTGAATCAAAATAGCGCAAAACTCACACCAAAATCTGTGTCTGAGGCACAGAAATCGTGCAAAAAAGCACCCAAAAAAAGTGCAAAAAAACCAAAATAGGATTTCGAAAATCGGCCAAAATACCCCCAAAATAGAGCCACACCTGCAGCCAGGTCAGCAGGCTATGCCTCCTCTAATATGGAGGGAATATTGTAACCGATCGTTCTTGGCATGTAACCGATTGTAACCGATTGTTCTTGGCATGTAACCGATTGTAACCGAAACAGAACGGTGTCTCCCCTTGCCCCCTCCACTCTCGGTCACTCTGCGTGCCTCCCAGATGTTGTGTGCGGACCCCTCAGCAGACTGCTTAACTTTAACTTTGCTGCACCTACGTTGCTCACACAGCACTAACCCACTGCAGGCACTGGCACGTTCCACAGCTTCTGATAATGTCCGGCTTGGTTACCTTCGCGGAAGCGTGCAAGCTGCAGGGTATCCCAGACGAGACTACGGGGAAGGTCGCGGGTGCGCTTCTCCGCAACGCAGGATGGCCGAAACCCGTAACGAGCCGGACCTCAAACGGCGTGCAGAAGATGTATTGCTTGGCAGATATCCGTCGGCCCAATCCCCTCTCCTCCGAAGAGGCAATCCGGCAGTTGACTGCTTCGTCCCCGGGCCGCTGCTTCCCCGACGATGTCCTGATCGCTCCTCTGGGTGAGCCCGATGATCTCGCTGATCAGGCGGCGCTCCTCCCCCACCCCGAGGATGCGGATCCCGTCTCGCAGAGCGTGATCTCGGCGGTCACGCGGGGTCCTGCTGCTGCTGGCAACGACGAGCCTGATGAGCCTGAGGCGCCTCCGTCACCGACTCCCGTGCCGCCGAAACCTCTGCCTGCCGCGCTCCCACCGACGTCTCCGACGAGTCCCGCCGACGATGTCGACATTGGTTCTTCTGTGTGCAGTGACCCTGCCGACCTCGCCAGCCTCGATGACCTCGCCGACCTCGCCGACTCCGCCTGCCCCGTTGACTCCGCCTCCCACGCCAACACCGACTCCCCCGTTGCGACTGCGATGGACGCGTTGCGTGACGCTGTGGCTGCTGGTGAGGGGTGGTGCTGCATCAGCAGCGCCGAGTACCTGACTCTCCTGCGCTCCCTCTTGCCCGCAGGTGCGAAGGTGTCGGACACCGCCCTCTTCTCCCTGGTGAAGGAGAACGCCGACTGCATGTCTTCTGCTCTGCATCCTCACGAGAAGGGTAGTGATACCCGGGGGATGAAGAAGAAGTACTGCATCGGAAATGCAGTGCCGGGACGGCCGTGCAGCCTCCACTTCGTCGGACAGGGCACGCCTCCGCCGGCCCCCGTGGGGCGCCCCTCCAAGACCCTCCCCGAGCGGGTCTTGCAGGTCAAGGCTTTGCAGAAGGCCTTGCTGAGGGCGAAGGACCGCATTGCGCAGCTGACGGAGGAGTTGGCTGCTGCGCACGAGGTTCTCGGGCGCAAGGGGGACATTGTTCTTCGTGGGGTGACGGGCCGGAAGTCCTGCACCGAGCCCTACCCCATGAAGGTGCTGCGGGCGCTGTTGGAGTTGCGGATGGCTGGCATCGGTCAGGAGTCGTCGCGCAGGGTGCTGCGCGACATCATCAAGCTCCTGAGCGATGGGGTGGAGATGCCGATCCCCTCTCGCTGGACGCTCCGCGAATTCGAGATCCCGAGCGGAGCGGCTTCCTTCGCCGTCTTCTTGGAGGATGTCGCGAGGACGCAGACCGGCGGAGGGGGCCTAGGCAAAGACCGGCAGAAGGCCACCCTCTCCCTCGCCCACGATGCCACCTCCTCCTTGGGCCGGAGTAGTGTCTCGCTGCACGTTGTCACCGCCCACGTCGCTGCAGACGAGAATCGCGTACGCGGGGCCTGCGCCTCCGCCCTCCCCCTGAAGAACGGGAAGGCTGCAGGGAAGACCTCCAACCTGCAGGCGGTCCGCCGCATAGTCTCCGCCCACAAGCTCCGTATTAGCAACGCCACCCTGAGCGACCATGCTAGCACGGAGGCGAAGGCGACCAGGGACGCGGGGGGCGCCATCGTCCACCTACGGTGCATGCACCATAAGGTTGGAGGCGCACTGAAGTACGCAGTGCAGACGGCGGGGAAGGCCTTGATGATGTCTCATCGGGTCGACCCGGCAGCCAACGTTGCCAGCGTACTTGCAGTCCTCGACCCGACAAACGGCCGGTCAACCGCCGGGGTCATTTTCGTGGATGCTGAGCTTGGGAAAGCACTTGACATGCGCTACCCCCGGGGCCTGGGGTTTGCCCGTGAGCGGGGGTCGAAGTGGCATGCCCGTCCTCAGCAGTGCTCCCGCCTCCTCAAGTTCTCCGCCTCCATCCTGGAGATGGTGAGAGAGGAGCGGTTCACCCCGACTGCGACAGAGATCCTCACTCTTCTGGGGACCCCCACCGTCGCCGCCTACTGTGCAGCCTGCCATTTCATTGGCAGCCTGTACTTGAGGTTCCTCAACGACCTCAAGCCCAGGCGGTTGAACGAGGAGACGGGCCGCCTCGAGGTCAACTTCGAGGCGGGATGGGGTGTGCTGAGGCCGCTGCACCTCCTCGCCCGCGACCTGAGCGCCGACTCCGCCGACAACGACTTCCCTGCCCTGCGGAAGCATTGGGGACAACCCCGCCACGGTGAGGAGGAGGTGGGGCGGGCTGAGGCGTTGGAGGTGGTGAAGGATCACCACGATGTATTTGCGGAGGTCTGGGTTCCCTGCATCCAGGGGTTTGCGAGCACATTGGCAAGGTTCATCGGCTACGATGAAGCTGCAATGGCGTCGGCATCACCCGAAGACCTCCCTTCGCTACCCTCCACACAAGACCTCGCAGAGTGTGTGGCTGGGAATGCATCGTTCTTGGCGCAGAGGGCCCCCAACCTCTCTTCTGCTGCCTTGTCTGGGATTACCCAGAGCAAGGTGAACCGCTTCCTGTTGGGTTATGGCAACTGCAACAACGCAAGGTATGCAGGCTCTTCAGCCTCCTTTTTTCTCCCCTCCCTTCGTTCTTTTTTTTTACATCGCAACAACATATGCTGGCAGAGTCAGAACCGATAGATTTTTTTTATCTCATTCATTGTCATTCTCTCTTCCTCTCTTCTTCATGACTTTTCCAAGTCACGAAGAAGACTACTTCATTATCACCATTTCCTGTTTTCAGTGTGATTCGTCGTACAACCATTCCTTTCCATCGCCTTACAGGTACGGCCGTTTGCTGCGCCAGGCGAAGCGGGCGCGGAAGAAGACCCGTGGCGGGATGTACACCGAGGCCGCGGCGAACACCGCCACGGGGGCTTCTGCGGCTGCGCTGAAGGCCGTCAGCGGGGTGGCCCACCCTGACCTCGTCCGCCTCTGCGCCCTCCACGCCATCCCTGTCACGGCGATGAGCAAGGGAAAGGAGGTGGCGCGGCAGAAGGAGGCGCTGACACGCAGCTTTGCTGAGAAGCTGTGTGGCCCTGGCTCTGCGGATGCCCGTGTCTGGGTGGAGCGGCTGAAGTCCGTGAAGGAGGCAGTTGGCATCCTTCCGGTTCGTTCGAAACCGCTGTCCAGATTTTTGCGGAAGGCGGGGCTGAAGCCGTGGGGGTCCGACGCTGTCTCGTCTGCGTCGCACGACGTCCGTGTGCGCTTTGCCCTGACGCAGTGGGGGCGAATCCTCCCCATTCTGCGGGAGAAGGGGCAGCAGCTGCAGCCGAGGGAGCGGCTGGGCCGCCTCGACGCCCCCACCCTGTTCGCGTTGTTGGCCAAGGCGGGCCTGAAGGTGGAGGCTGGGGAGACGAAGCGCGACCTCTCCGCCCTCCTCCTGCGCAACTGGACGGAGCAGTTGAGTGGCCATGTCGAGGCCGTGGAGGAGACCCTTGGCTTGAAGGCCCGCACCTTCCCCGACACCATCTCGCCCTCCGTGGTAGATACAATCACGGAGCTCTACCGGAGAGTGAAGACTGCACCTGCTGCGTTGAAAGAGGAGAAGGGACAGGGTGAGGATGGCAAGGGTTGTGAGGATGGTGAGGAGGCTGTGGATGCTGTGGATGCTGTGGAGGAGGAGGAGGAGGAGGAAGAGGAGGTGGAGGTGGGTGATGAGGCTGATCCTGAGGCAAATGATGTTGGGGCGGCTAGGATCGCTCTCCTGAATGAGCATTGTTTTCCTCTCGGCCTCCACGCCTCTCCAGGTTGTGGGCGGCAGAAGGATGGTGTGTTGCATGCGTCGGAGTCCACGCACGAGGGGGGTTGGGCTTCCCTCAACTGGTTTTTGGGTGAGTGTGGCATCCAGTTTCTCACCTTCCGGGAGATGCAGGTTTTGCAACACGAGGTCAATCCAGAGAGCTTTCACTGGACCGGTAAGTTCACGCTGGCAACGATGCAACGGGCCATCGAACAGCACACAAGTGGACTCCGGAACAATGGCTATCGGCTTCTGCCGGTAAGTAAAAAAAATACCTTTGTTGATGATCCTCAGTCTATTTCTTCCCCAGCCCTCTTTTTTTTTAACCGTCAAACTCTGCATTGGATGGTTGCCTTCCCCCTCAAAGACACCGTTGCCACATTGCAGAAGTTGACTCCAGCCCAACTGCACGCCTATCCGCGCGAAACGCTTTATTGGGTGGTTCACGACACGGACACTGCCAAGCGCGCCATTGCCGCAGGGGATCTGGATCGGGAAAGCCATGCATATGAAGTTTTTAAACTTGTGCCGAAAGGTGTCCTCCCCACCACCAAGGCACAATTTTTTGGCACCCGACCCAGGCGCACATTCCCTGTGGCAGTGAAGTCGCGTTCTGTTGTTCGGAGCGGGCCCACAGTCCGGAAGAGAAAACGGTTTGGGGGGACTGAAGTCATTGACCTCTCCCAGGTGCCAGAGACCCCAAGAGACAAGAAGGGGCGCCTTGGACATGGGAGGTATGATACGGCTCAACTGAGTGACGAGTCATACATTCCAGCAACTTCCCAACGCCACCTCATCCCAGAGACCCTGCTGTATTTTTCGAAATACCACCATCTCCCCGTCACAGATACTGTGCAGGAAGGTGACGGCTTTTTTCTTTCCCTCCTCCGTTTCAACCGTTTTTCTGCGTACCAGTCAGTCCGCGCTCTGCGTGAGAGTGCCTTTGGTGACGCAACAAACATGAAACACGACCTGGAGGTGTACCTCATGAAAATACACAAGGATACCCTTGCTTCTGTTTTTGAAGAGAAGGGGGAGAAGAACCTGCCCATACATGAAAGGCACCAGTCTCTCGTTCACTGGCGCAAGAGTATGTGCAAAGCGGCGGAAGATGAAAAGGTGACCCAACGTGGTGGTTCTTTTGCCCTGCATTTTTTTGTGAATGTGCACCAGATTCGCTTGAGAATTATTACTCAGAACAAGGAAGGTAAACCCAGGGTCAGGGAGTTACGGCCTCGCACATGGTGTGAGAAGGCAAAGAACTGGGAAGCAGGAAGTACGGCTTCTCTCCCTACTATCTTCCTTTACCAGTACCGGCAGGATACCCAAACGAATTTTTACTCCCTCCACCTCCCCACTGAGCGTGACTTTTCCCGTGCTTCAAGTGTTTTTTATAGAATTCAGAACATGGGTCCAAACGTGGAAAACGCACAAGAACAAATGGAGCAAGAGGATATGCGGAGGAAGGCGGTCCCCATGGCACTCCCCTGTCCCGGTCCACGGAGGCCCCACGTACCTGACAAGGGCATCGACAATCCCGCGTCTCGTCATGATACCCTCACGCAACGTCTTCTCTTGTTTTCCCTGAGCACAGTCAATGTGCCTGGTGATGGGAATTGCCTGTTTCATGCTTTTCATGAATGTCTCACAGGCAACCCACGTGGGGGCGCTTCCCTTCGCGAAGAAGCCGTCAATTTTGTGACTGCAATGGCGGCTTCTCTTTCATGCAGAGAGGTGCAACCGGAAGTGGAGGCGGTGAGAATGTGGGGAAATCTCCCGTACCATCCCTGCCAACCCCTTGACGACGGTAGTGAGCCATACGTGCTTACCCGTTTAAGAACGAGAAGGTATGCAGAGGATGACGAAATTTCTGTTCTTTCCACAATGAAGAATGTCTTGATCACAGTCGTCACGAACATGATTTATCCTGGTAATCATGATGACTTTGCTTCAGGATTTAACAGTTATGTCCCCCTTTCTTACAACTTCACCTCCATTAGAGGAGGCATAGCAAACGGAAATCCCTAACAAAATTTTGTCTCCGAAATTATTTTGGCCAATTTTCTCCCGAAAAACCTAGAAACCAGACCCACCGCACATCGAGAATGTCATTTTTCGGTGATTTCTGGGGTCTGGGGGCCTTTTGCCACCCTCCCGTGCCTCATCATGTGTTGATCCCTCCTTTATTAATTGTCAGGTAGGTAACCCTGCACGGGTGTTGTCACCGTTGATCACTCTTTATTAACTGTTAGGCGGGTAAACCCTGCACGGGTGTTGTCACTGTTGATCGCTCTTTACTAATTGTTAGGCGGGTTAACCCTGCACGGGTGTTGAGCCCTCTTTGTTAATTGTCAAGTAGGTAACCCTGCACGGGTGTTGTCACTGGTGATCACTCTTTACTAATTGTTAGGCGGGTTAACCCTGCACGGGTCCTGGCCCGTGCCTGTGTGTGTTGGGGGGGGGGGGGGGGTAGTGAAATAGAAGTAGAAGGGAGCGGAGCACAAGAATGGTGTGTTGGGGGGTGGGGGAGCTCTTTCCAACATGTCCGCATCTGCATTAAAACCTATTGTCTCTTTGTGCCCCTCACCACTCAACCATAAAGGTTGCCCTGCCTTGGGAACAGGGAATGGGGTTTAACACGTGTGGCGGTCCTGTTGGATGGAGTGCACATGGAACAGTATGGTGTGGGAATGTATCGTGACTTGTGAAAGGGAGAGTGGGTGGGGGTGGGGGCGGGGGGGGGGGGGGGCGGGGGGCTTCCTTCAGCGATTCCAGTGAGCTGCAATCCCAAGGCTGTCCTTTCAAACGCTTGCCAAGGCGTACGCCGTTTAGGTGTGGACTATTGAAATAAAAGGAAAACGAGGCTTTGGAAAAAGCCAAACTGATCGAATGGAAGATTGAAGGATGGGCAAAGTTTGTTGAAAGTAACATGGGGGGGGGGCAGTCAAGAAGTGGGGGCTTGATTGTCGAGAGTGGGGGGGGGCAACCCCTTGATTGGCCTGTGTCAGGTCCCAGCTCTTGTTGAAACAGAACGCAAACCCTTGCGATGTGTGGCTTCCAAGTTGGCCTGTGTCCCTTTGATCCACATGAAATGATCCCCAACCCCAGCCTGACCCAGGTTAGCCAGGGTCACACGTCTGTCTGGAGGAAAATCCTGGAGGGTGGTGTCAATGGAGGTGAAGTTGTAAGAAAGGGGGACATAACTGTTAAATCCTGAAGCAAAGTCATCATGATTACCAGGATAAATCATGTTCGTGACGACTGTGATCAAGACATTCTTCATTGTGGAAAGAACAGAAATTTCGTCATCCTCTGCATACCTTCTCGTTCTTAAACGGGTAAGCACGTATGGCTCACTACCGTCGTCAAGGGGTTGGCAGGGATGGTACGGGAGATTTCCCCACATTCTCACCGCCTCCACTTCCGGTTGCACCTCTCTGCATGAAAGAGAAGCCGCCATTGCAGTCACAAAATTGACGGCTTCTTCGCGAAGGGAAGCGCCCCCACGTGGGTTGCCTGTGAGACATTCATGAAAAGCATGAAACAGGCAATTCCCATCACCAGGCACATTGACTGTGCTCAGGGAAAACAAGAGAAGACGTTGCGTGAGGGTATCATGACGAGACGCGGGATTGTCGATGCCCTTGTCAGGTACGTGGGGCCTCCGTGGACCGGGACAGGGGAGTGCCATGGGGACCGCCTTCCTCCGCATATCCTCTTGCTCCATTTGTTCTTGTGCGTTTTCCACGTTTGGACCCATGTTCTGAATTCTATAAAAAACACTTGAAGCACGGGAAAAGTCACGCTCAGTGGGGAGGTGGAGGGAGTAAAAATTCGTTTGGGTATCCTGCCGGTACTGGTAAAGGAAGATAGTAGGGAGAGAAGCCGTACTTCCTGCTTCCCAGTTCTTTGCCTTCTCACACCATGTGCGAGGCCGTAACTCCCTGACCCTGGGTTTACCTTCCTTGTTCTGAGTAATAATTCTCAAGCGAATCTGGTGCACATTCACAAAAAAATGCAGGGCAAAAGAACCACCACGTTGGGTCACCTTTTCATCTTCCGCCGCTTTGCACATACTCTTGCGCCAGTGAACGAGAGACTGGTGCCTTTCATGTATGGGCAGGTTCTTCTCCCCCTTCTCTTCAAAAACAGAAGCAAGGGTATCCTTGTGTATTTTCATGAGGTACACCTCCAGGTCGTGTTTCATGTTTGTTGCGTCACCAAAGGCACTCTCACGCAGAGCGCGGACTGACTGGTACGCAGAAAAACGGTTGAAACGGAGGAGGGAAAGAAAAAAGCCGTCACCTTCCTGCACAGTATCTGTGACGGGGAGATGGTGGTATTTCGAAAAATACAGCAGGGTCTCTGGGATGAGGTGGCGTTGGGAAGTTGCTGGAATGTATGACTCGTCACTCAGTTGAGCCGTATCATACCTCCCATGTCCAAGGCGCCCCTTCTTGTCTCTTGGGGTCTCTGGCACCTGGGAGAGGTCAATGACTTCAGTCCCCCCAAACCGTTTTCTCTTCCGGACTGTGGGCCCGCTCCGAACAACAGAACGCGACTTCACTGCCACAGGGAATGTGCGCCTGGGTCGGGTGCCAAAAAATTGTGCCTTGGTGGTGGGGAGGACACCTTTCGGCACAAGTTTAAAAACTTCATATGCATGGCTTTCCCGATCCAGATCCCCTGCGGCAATGGCGCGCTTGGCAGTGTCCGTGTCGTGAACCACCCAATAAAGCGTTTCGCGCGGATAGGCGTGCAGTTGGGCTGGAGTCAACTTCTGCAATGTGGCAACGGTGTCTTTGAGGGGGAAGGCAACCATCCAATGCAGAGTTTGACGGTTAAAAAAAAAGAGGGCTGGGGAAGAAATAGACTGAGGATCATCAACAAAGGTATTTTTTTTACTTACCGGCAGAAGCCGATAGCCATTGTTCCGGAGTCCACTTGTGTGCTGTTCGATGGCCCGTTGCATCGTTGCCAGCGTGAACTTACCGGTCCAGTGAAAGCTCTCTGGATTGACCTCGTGTTGCAAAACCTGCATCTCCCGGAAGGTGAGAAACTGGATGCCACACTCACCCAAAAACCAGTTGAGGGAAGCCCAACCCCCCTCGTGCGTGGACTCCGACGCATGCAACACACCATCCTTCTGCCGCCCACAACCTGGAGAGGCGTGGAGGCCGAGAGGAAAACAATGCTCATTCAGGAGAGCGATCCTAGCCGCCCCAACATCATTTGCCTCAGGATCAGCCTCATCACCCACCTCCACCTCCTCTTCCTCCTCCTCCTCCTCCTCCACAGCATCCACAGCATCCACAGCCTCCTCACCATCCTCACAACCCTTGCCATCCTCACCCTGTCCCTTCTCCTCTTTCAACGCAGCAGGTGCAGTCTTCACTCTCCGGTAGAGCTCCGTGATTGTATCTACCACGGAGGGCGAGATGGTGTCGGGGAAGGTGCGGGCCTTCAAGCCAAGGGTCTCCTCCACGGCCTCGACATGGCCACTCAACTGCTCCGTCCAGTTGCGCAGGAGGAGGGCGGAGAGGTCGCGCTTCGTCTCCCCAGCCTCCACCTTCAGGCCCGCCTTGGCCAACAACGCGAACAGGGTGGGGGCGTCGAGGCGGCCCAGCCGCTCCCTCGGCTGCAGCTGCTGCCCCTTCTCCCGCAGAATGGGGAGGATTCGCCCCCACTGCGTCAGGGCAAAGCGCACACGGACGTCGTGCGACGCAGACGAGACAGCGTCGGACCCCCACGGCTTCAGCCCCGCCTTCCGCAAAAATCTGGACAGCGGTTTCGAACGAACCGGAAGGATGCCAACTGCCTCCTTCACGGACTTCAGCCGCTCCACCCAGACACGGGCATCCGCAGAGCCAGGGCCACACAGCTTCTCAGCAAAGCTGCGTGTCAGCGCCTCCTTCTGCCGCGCCACCTCCTTTCCCTTGCTCATCGCCGTGACAGGGATGGCGTGGAGGGCGCAGAGGCGGACGAGGTCAGGGTGGGCCACCCCGCTGACGGCCTTCAGCGCAGCCGCAGAAGCCCCCGTGGCGGTGTTCGCCGCGGCCTCGGTGTACATCCCGCCACGGGTCTTCTTCCGCGCCCGCTTCGCCTGGCGCAGCAAACGGCCGTACCTGTAAGGCGATGGAAAGGAATGGTTGTACGACGAATCACACTGAAAACAGGAAATGGTGATAATGAAGTAGTCTTCTTCGTGACTTGGAAAAGTCATGAAGAAGAGAGGAAGAGAGAATGACAATGAATGAGATAAAAAAAATCTATCGGTTCTGACTCTGCCAGCATATGTTGTTGCGATGTAAAAAAAAAGAACGAAGGGAGGGGAGAAAAAAGGAGGCTGAAGAGCCTGCATACCTTGCGTTGTTGCAGTTGCCATAACCCAACAGGAAGCGGTTCACCTTGCTCTGGGTAATCCCAGACAAGGCAGCAGAAGAGAGGTTGGGGGCCCTCTGCGCCAAGAACGATGCATTCCCAGCCACACACTCTGCGAGGTCTTGTGTGGAGGGTAGCGAAGGGAGGTCTTCGGGTGATGCCGACGCCATTGCAGCTTCATCGTAGCCGATGAACCTTGCCAATGTGCTCGCAAACCCCTGGATGCAGGGAACCCAGACCTCCGCAAATACATCGTGGTGATCCTTCACCACCTCCAACGCCTCAGCCCGCCCCACCTCCTCCTCACCGTGGCGGGGTTGTCCCCAATGCTTCCGCAGGGCAGGGAAGTCGTTGTCGGCGGAGTCGGCGCTCAGGTCGCGGGCGAGGAGGTGCAGCGGCCTCAGCACACCCCATCCCGCCTCGAAGTTGACCTCGAGGCGGCCCGTCTCCTCGTTCAACCGCCTGGGCTTGAGGTCGTTGAGGAACCTCAAGTACAGGCTGCCAATGAAATGGCAGGCTGCACAGTAGGCGGCGACGGTGGGGGTCCCCAGAAGAGTGAGGATCTCTGTCGCAGTCGGGGTGAACCGCTCCTCTCTCACCATCTCCAGGATGGAGGCGGAGAACTTGAGGAGGCGGGAGCACTGCTGAGGACGGGCATGCCACTTCGACCCCCGCTCACGGGCAAACCCCAGGCCCCGGGGGTAGCGCATGTCAAGTGCTTTCCCAAGCTCAGCATCCACGAAAATGACCCCGGCGGTTGACCGGCCGTTTGTCGGGTCGAGGACTGCAAGTACGCTGGCAACGTTGGCTGCCGGGTCGACCCGATGAGACATCATCAAGGCCTTCCCCGCCGTCTGCACTGCGTACTTCAGTGCGCCTCCAACCTTATGGTGCATGCACCGTAGGTGGACGATGGCGCCCCCCGCGTCCCTGGTCGCCTTCGCCTCCGTGCTAGCATGGTCGCTCAGGGTGGCGTTGCTAATACGGAGCTTGTGGGCGGAGACTATGCGGCGGACCGCCTGCAGGTTGGAGGTCTTCCCTGCAGCCTTCCCGTTCTTCAGGGGGAGGGCGGAGGCGCAGGCCCCGCGTACGCGATTCTCGTCTGCAGCGACGTGGGCGGTGACAACGTGCAGCGAGACACTACTCCGGCCCAAGGAGGAGGTGGCATCGTGGGCGAGGGAGAGGGTGGCCTTCTGCCGGTCTTTGCCTAGGCCCCCTCCGCCGGTCTGCGTCCTCGCGACATCCTCCAAGAAGACGGCGAAGGAAGCCGCTCCGCTCGGGATCTCGAATTCGCGGAGCGTCCAGCGAGAGGGGATCGGCATCTCCACCCCATCGCTCAGGAGCTTGATGATGTCGCGCAGCACCCTGCGCGACGACTCCTGACCGATGCCAGCCATCCGCAACTCCAACAGCGCCCGCAGCACCTTCATGGGGTAGGGCTCGGTGCAGGACTTCCGGCCCGTCACCCCACGAAGAACAATGTCCCCCTTGCGCCCGAGAACCTCGTGCGCAGCAGCCAACTCCTCCGTCAGCTGCGCAATGCGGTCCTTCGCCCTCAGCAAGGCCTTCTGCAAAGCCTTGACCTGCAAGACCCGCTCGGGGAGGGTCTTGGAGGGGCGCCCCACGGGGGCCGGCGGAGGCGTGCCCTGTCCGACGAAGTGGAGGCTGCACGGCCGTCCCGGCACTGCATTTCCGATGCAGTACTTCTTCTTCATCCCCCGGGTATCACTACCCTTCTCGTGAGGATGCAGAGCAGAAGACATGCAGTCGGCGTTCTCCTTCACCAGGGAGAAGAGGGCGGTGTCCGACACCTTCGCACCTGCGGGCAAGAGGGAGCGCAGGAGAGTCAGGTACTCGGCGCTGCTGATGCAGCACCACCCCTCACCAGCAGCCACAGCGTCACGCAACGCGTCCATCGCAGTCGCAACGGGGGAGTCGGTGTTGGCGTGGGAGGCGGAGTCAACGGGGCAGGCGGAGTCGGCGAGGTCGGCGAGGTCATCGAGGCTGGCGAGGTCGGCAGGGTCACTGCACACAGAAGAACCAATGTCGACATCGTCGGCGGGACTCGTCGGAGACGTCGGTGGGAGCGCGGCAGGCAGAGGTTTCGGCGGCACGGGAGTCGGTGACGGAGGCGCCTCAGGCTCATCAGGCTCGTCGTTGCCAGCAGCAGCAGGACCCCGCGTGACCGCCGAGATCACGCTCTGCGAGACGGGATCCGCATCCTCGGGGTGGGGGAGGAGCGCCGCCTGATCAGCGAGATCATCGGGCTCACCCAGAGGAGCGATCAGGACATCGTCGGGGAAGCAGCGGCCCGGGGACGAAGCAGTCAACTGCCGGATTGCCTCTTCGGAGGAGAGGGGATTGGGCCGACGGATATCTGCCAAGCAATACATCTTCTGCACGCCGTTTGAGGTCCGGCTCGTTACGGGTTTCGGCCATCCTGCGTTGCGGAGAAGCGCACCCGCGACCTTCCCCGTAGTCTCGTCTGGGATACCCTGCAGCTTGCACGCTTCCGCGAAGGTAACCAAGCCGGACATTATCAGAAGCTGTGGAACGTGCCAGTGCCTGCAGTGGGTTAGTGCTGTGTGAGCAACGTAGGTGCAGCAAAGTTAAAGTTAAGCAGTCTGCTGAGGGGTCCGCACACAACATCTGGGAGGCACGCAGAGTGACCGAGAGTGGAGGGGGCAAGGGGAGACACCGTTCTGTTTCGGTTACAATCGGTTACATGCCAAGAACAATCGGTTACAATCGGTTACATGCCAAGAACGATCGGTTACAATCGGTTACATGCCAAGAACAATCGGTTACAATCGGTTACAATCGGTTACATGACGAGGGCAATCGGTTACAATCGGTTACATGCCAAGAACAATCAGTTACAATCGGTTACATGCCAAGAACGATCGGTTACAATCGGTTACATGACGAGAACAATCGGTTACAATCGGTTACATGCCGAGAACAATCGGTTACAATCGGTTACATGCCAAGAACGATCGGTTACAATCGGTTACATGACGAGAACAATCGGTTACAATCGGTTACATGCCGAGAACAATCGGTTACAATCGGTTACATGCCAAGAACGATCGGTTACAATCGGTTACATGCCGAGAACAATCGGTTACAATCGGTTACATGCCGAGAACAATCGGTTACAATCGGTTACAGGCCAAGAACAATCGGTTACAATCGGTTACATGCCGAGAACAATCGGTTACAGGCCAAGAACAATCGGTTACAATCGGTTACATGCCAAGAACGATCGGTTACAATCGGTTACATGACGAGGACAATCGGTTACAATCGGTTACATGCCGAGAACAATCGGTTACAGGCCAAGAACAATCGGTTACAATCGGTTACATGCCAAGAACGATCGGTTACAATCGGTTACATGCCAAGAACAATCAGTTACAATCGGTTACATGACGAGAACAATCGGTTACAATCGGTTACATGCCAAGAACAATCAGTTACAATCGGTTACATGCCAAGAACGATCGGTTACAATCGGTTACATGCCAAGAACAATCAGTTACAATCGGTTACATGACGAGAACAATCGGTTACAATCGGTTACATGCCAAGAACGATCGGTTACAATCGGTTACATGCCAAGAACAATCAGTTACAATCGGTTACATGCCAAGAACGATCGGTTACAATCGGTTACATGCCGAGAACAATCGGTTACAATCGGTTACATGCCAAGAACGATCGGTTACAATCGGTTACATGACGAGGACAATCGGTTACAATCGGTGACATGCCGAGAACAATCGGTTACAATCGGTTACATGCCGAGAACAATCAGTTACAATCGGTTACATGCCAAGAACGATCGGTTACAATCGGTTACATGACGAGGACAATCGGTTACAATCGGTTACATGCCGAGAACAATCGGTTACAATCGGTTACATGCCAAGAACGATCGGTTACAATCGGTTACATGACGAGGGCAATCGGTTACAATCGGTTACATGCCGAGAACAATCGGTTACAATCGGTTACAGGCCAAGAACAATCGGTTACAATCGGTTACATGCCGAGAACAATCAGTTACAATCGGTTACATGCCAAGAACGATCGGTTACAATCGGTTACATGACGAGGACAATCGGTGACAATCGGTTACAGGCCAAGAACAATCGGTTACAATCGGTTACATGCCGAGAACAATCAGTTACAATCGGTTACATGCCAAGAACGATCGGTTACAATCGGTTACATGACGAGGACAATCAGTTACAATCGGTTACATGCCAAGAACGATCGGTTACAATCGGTTACATGACGAGGACAATCGGTGACAATCGGTTACATGCCAAGAACAATCGGTTACAATCGGTTACAGGCCAAGAACGATCGGTTACAATCGGTTACATGACGAGGACAATCGGTTACAATCGGTTACATGCCAAGAACGATCGGTTACAATCGGTTACATGACGAGGACAATCGGTGACAATCGGTTACATGCCAAGAACAATCGGTTACAATCGGTTACATGACGAGGACAATCGGTGACAATCGGTTACATGCCAAGAACGATCGGTTACAATCGGTTACATGACGAGGACAATCGGTTACAATCGGATACATGCCAAGAACAATCGGTTACAATCGGTTACATGCCGAGAACAATCGGTTACAGTCGGTGACCTACCGAGAACAATCTCGCATCCTGGAGCAACCTATTGGCAGACCGTCCACAACCGTCTACAGACGAAAAAGAGACGTACCGTCCCCATCGTGACCAACTGGGGGTGTTTTTTGGGTGTGGACGGTCCGCCCGCAGCCTAGCAACCTCCAGTAACCTCTTGGCAGACCGTCCACAGCCGTCCACAACCATCCACAGCCATCCACAGCCGTCCACAACCGTCCACAGGTGAAAAAGTGCCAGAACACCCCAATATTGACCACCTGGGGGTGATTTTTGGGTGTGGACGGTCTGCCTGAGGCCGTAGAATGCGAAAAAACCGATTTTGGTACTCTATTGGCCTGTGGTGGCCCGTAGAAATGGAGTGTTTGCGATTTTCAGCCATTTTCCTAAGGAAACTGGCCCAGTTGGCTGGAAAATGTGAATTTTTGAATTTAAAATGCAACATCGAGCATTTAGAGAGTGTGGACGGTTGTGGACGGTCGTCCCGGACCGATTTGGGACCACTTTTGGTATAGGGTCGAAAAGACAATGCGATTTTAAAAAAAATAATTTTTTAGACAGCCAGGTCAGCAGGCTATGCCTCCTCTACCTCCATTGACACCACCCTCCAGGATTTTCCTCCAGACAGACGTGTGACCCTGGCTAACCTGGGTCAGGCTGGGGTTGGGGATCATTTCATGTGGATCAAAGGGACACAGGCCAACTTGGAAGCCACACATCGCAAGGGTTTGCGTTCTGTTTCAACAAGAGCTGGGACCTGACACAGGCCAATCAAGGGGTTGCCCCCCCCCCCTAGGGGGGGTCAAATGCCACCCTTTTACGTGGACAAACACGATTTTTCAAAAAACCGGCGCAGAGGCCCCAAAGCCCCCGTAAACCCTCCAAACCCCCCCAGATCGGTCCGGAAACCCATCGAACCCCACTTTTCCACCATTCCGGGCACCTCAGGTGCCCGAATTGGGGTACCTAAATTTTGTGCCACCGTTTGGTACCGGACAGTGCCACTGTGTGGGAGGTTGGAAAAGAAAATGCCCCAACACACCACATCTGAGGGTTGCAATGCATGTTGCTTGCCAACCACGTCATCCGGTGGGTGTCAGGCGCTATGTAGGTGGCATTAGCCAGGTCTTCGATGAGTTCTGGCTTGTATATGTACCTCCCTGCCACCATGCACCGGGAGGCTGCCTGTAGGTACGGAACAAGTCCAGATGGTCGTGTGATTCCTGTGCAGCAGTGCTCCACAACCGGGATGTGTTGACAACGACTGTTGCAACACGAGCTGTACATTCCGGGAACACACGAAGTGCGCTGTCGTGGTACCCATTGTGCCAGAATTGGTAGTTGCTGCGGTCTACTTTGCCTGGCCCAAGAGCACTGGTACTGAACGGTGCAATATGCGTGGCGAGGTGAATGCAACGGAAGGGCGCAAAGTCAATACAGCTCTCGGATGGCGGGTGGTGGTGCCACTAGTGTGTGACGTTCACTCGAGGATACAACGCATCACAATGAATCAGCAACCGTGGACCGAGTACAATACGCTCTCTGTGGCTGGTGTGGGGGACAAAGGCAGTGCCTGTGCCGCAGGCAGGGAGGTACATATACAAGCCAGAACACATCGAAGACCTGGCTGATGCCACCTACATAGCGCCTGACACCCACCGGATGACGTGGTTGGCAAGCAACATGCATTGCAACCCTCAGATGTGGTGTGTTGGGGCATTTTCTTTTCCAACCTCCCACACAGTGGCACTGTACGGTACCAAACGGTGGCACAAAATTTAGGTACCCCAATTCGGGCACCTGAGGTGCCCGGAATGGTGGAAAAGTGGGGTTCGATGGGTTTCCGGACCGATCTGGGGGGGTTTGGAGGGTTTACGGGGGCTTTGGGGCCTCTGCGCCGGTTTTTTGAAAAATCGTGTTTGTCACCCCCATTTGACCCCCCCTACCCCCCCCCCCCCCCACTCCTGGTGTAGTGGTAGTGACTACAAAAAGGACTAACATTGCAAGAAGGTGCTGGGAGGCTTGCTTTTCCATTCACTCTCGACGATCAAACCCCCCCCCCCACTTCACTTTTCCATTCACTCTCGACAATCAAGCCCCCACTTCTTGACTGCCCCCCCCCCATGTTACTTTCAACAAACTTTGCCCATCCTTCAATCTTCCATTCGATCAGTTTGGCTTTTTCCAAAGCCTCGTTTTCCTTTTATTTCAATAGTCCACACCTAAACGGCGTACGCCTTGGCAAGCGTTTGAAAGGACAGCCTTGGGATTGCAGCTCACTGGAATCGCTGAAGGAAGCCCCCCGCCCCCCCCCCCCCCGCCCCCACCCCCACCCACTCTCCCTTTCACAAGTCACGATACATTCCCACACCATACTGTTCCATGTGCACTCCATCCAACAGGACCGCCACACGTGTTAAACCCCATTCCCTGTTCCCAAGGCAGGGCAACCTTTATGGTTGAGTGGTGAGGGGCACAAAGAGACAATAGGTTTTAATGCAGATGCGGACATGTTGGAAAGAGCTCCCCCACCCCCCAACACACCATTCTTGTGCTCCGCTCCCTTCTACTTCTATTTCACTACCCCCCCCCCCAACACACACAGGCACGGGCCAGGACCCGTGCAGGGTTAACCCGCCTAACAATTAGTAAAGAGTGATCACCAGTGACAACACCCGTGCAGGGTTACCCACTTGACAATTAACAAAGAGGGCTCAACACCCGTGCAGGGTTAACCCGCCTAACAATTAGTAAAGAGCGATCAACAGTGACAACACCCGTGCAGGGTTTACCCGCCTAACAGTTAATAAAGAGTGATCAACGGTGACAACACCCGTGCAGGGTTACCTACCTGACAATTAATAAAGGAGGGATCAACACATGATGAGGCACGGGAGGGTGGCAAAAGGCCCCCAGACCCCAGAAATCACCGAAAAATGACATTCTCGATGTGCGGTGGGTCTGGTTTCTAGGTTTTTCGGGAGAAAATTGGCCAAAATAATTTCGGAGACAAAATTTTGTTAGGGATTTCCGTTTGCTATGCCTCCTCTACTGCAGCACCTGAAGAACCTGCAGCACCTGCAGCACCTGAAGCGCCTGCACCCTCACTGACCCCGGAACAGCAAGAACTCCTTGAGTTTGGGGTCCCGGCATAGAGACAGAGAATGGCTGAGTAAATCAAAAAATGAGACCCCCCCCCCCCTTTTCACTACGCACAAACTACGCAATATGGGGTCGTCAGGGGCACCAAAGACCTGTACAAACCTTGCACTGAATGTGTCGCAGAATGGGACAGGTGCTCAGTTCCGGAAGGTCGTGCTTGCCATGTCACAGGACACCACTCACAGTTTACTGAGGGAATATGACCCAAGGCCATTGGCAGCAGACACCCCCATCCCCCTCATCACCCCTGACACCCCACAACCCCAATCCTGTTGCCTTTCCCCTCTCTCTCCCCCCATGTTGTGCCCATGCACCTTCCCGGGACACTTTGTATATAACTTTAACACCACACCACACAACACCCCCTTCATCAGGGTAATCTCCCCGCGGCCAACACTCTTCGTCTTGTCCGCTTTCTTTTATTGTTACACTCTCACCACCCCGACACCATGTCTCTCCCACCTCCCTCGCCGGACTGCATCAACCTCGACGGGTACACCCCATCAGCGGTCGGTACGGCGAGGGTGCGGGCGACGTCGCCGGCTGCGACGGCAGGACAGGGGCTTCCCGCCCCTGAGATCATGACCGCCCGCATGCTCGGGGACCAGGCGGCGGCTCTCGTCGACGCCTGCGTGGTGTACTCTTGTGCACCCGTCGACGGGAGCCAGCCGTTTCGGCGGTTCGCTGGTCGCCTGTCGCAGGCGCATGACGAGGAGGGGAACGCTGCGGGGTACGAAGTGCGCTTGTCCGAGGCGTACAATTACGTGTCCGACACGGAGCAGCACCGCGGGCCCGACGTCCTGTACAGGATGCCGGCGGACGGGTGGCAGTACTCCCGTCTGGTGGAGATGTCTGTCCACCAGACGGAGTGCGCCACCCGCGCGGTGACGGCGTCGCAGGAAGCGATGCAACGCTCGCTGGAGCAGCAGGCGCAGGAGTTCCGCGAGCGTGCGGAGGAGCAGACGAGGTCCTTCCGGCTGGAGCTGGATGCTCGCCTGCGGCAGCACCAGGACCATGTGCAACGTCAGCAGCAGCAGTGGGCTCACCCGCCACCGTCTCCGCCAGCACCGCCGTCCCCCATGGCCATGTCTGCCGGGATGCCGTACCCCGGGTCGGAGCGACACCCCGCGGACGCAGCCGACGTCCTGGAGTGGGATTCGCTGATCGAGTCCGACGCACCGTATCTGGTGCTACAGCTGGAGACCCGCTGGGTGTCGGGGTCGTCGCACCTCCCTGGAGGCCGCATCCTGGATGAGGCGTTCGCAGCGTTGCGCCTGTGGATTCTTGCCACGGCGTACGTGTCTGGCTGGGGGCGCACTCCCCAGCGGGAGCTGGGGAATCACCTGCTGCGACAGGTGCTGCTGCAGGTCGCGTTCGTGCGCGACAGGGTGCCGCGCGCCGCCATCGAGCGGCACCTTGCGAAGGAGGACCCCACTTCCCACCCGGTGATGCGGGCGGCTGCGGCTGTGGGGCCGGGGGCCGCCGCCCCCCACACACAACAACAACACACGCGCCCCCGCGCCGCTGCTCGGGCCCCCCAGCAGCGCATCGCGGCGAAGGCACCGGCGAGGGCGCCGGGAAACGGCAGGGCCGGGGGCGGGCGCGCGTGACTGCCCACCTTCCGGCTTCAGACCCACCCCCCCCTCACGCTTCTACATCACCCCGCCCCTCGCCGCCCAACACACCCCCCTGCACCCGCCCACAACATCATCAACAACGTCACCAACAAAACAACCAACAACATCAACAACAACAACACCTCAGCAACTTCTCCTCCACCCGCCACTTCCCTTCGACCCCACCCCGCTCAGCCAGGGCCCGCAATGCCCTCAGGCGCATCCGGCGCCGCCAGCGGGAGACCATCGCTCTTCGGGAGGGCGATGATGCGGCACGTGGCCGCTCGGGTCGGGGGCGTGGCGGCGCGTCGCACGGGAGAGGTGGAGGTCGCCCCCGGGGAGGCCGTGGAGCGCCTGCAGGCCGTGGTGGCGGGGATGTGGGCAAGAAGCACTTCGTCGCAGAGGCAGCTCCTGTGGGCAAGGCTGGTGCGATGGGCCAACGAGCACGGCCTCGAGGTCGACGCCGACACCGCCATGCTGTTCGTGCTGGCGACAGGGGTGTCGCCTCAGGGGATGCTGGCCTACGCAAAGGCGCTCTCCGGGACAATGCGGCACCTCGGCTTCGGCCAGCAGCCCCTCCTCAGCCTGGCAAGCGCGCTGCGGGCGGCCGGCGGGGCCATTCCGCAGCGGCAGGCGACGCCGATGCCGAAGGGGGTGCTCGTGGCGTGGGCGTTGCAGCAGCAGCCGCACCTCCAGCTGGCGGCGCTGACGGCGTGGAAGACCGCCAGCCGGTGGGGGGAGGTGTGCTCCCTCTCCTCGGAGCAGTACATCGCAGTGCAGCCCGGGGAGGTGATAATAGACTGGCACACCTCCCCGAAGGGCCGCCGGGCCAACCCGTTCACCCCCTCCAAGTGGACGGTGATATGCGGGGACCTGACCCCCCTCATCGCGGAGCTGGTGACGCGCCTGCGCCCCTTCGAGCGGCTGACGGCGGTTTCGACGGCAGATGTGACGGCGATGTGGCGGGCTACACCGGAGATGGAGGACTACTCGGGCCACAGCGTGAAGCGCGGGGCACTCACCTTCCTCTTCGGGCTCATCGGGTCGGGAGCGGATCTGTCGGAGATGCTGGTGGGCCGCCTCGCGAAGCACCACGGCGAGAGCGGCCTCTCCAGCACCACCATCCGCTACGGGGGGTGCCCCACGGAGATGGCGAGGGCGCTGCGGACGCAGGAGGTGACACGGCATCTGTGATGGCCGACCCTGAGTCCTTTTGCCGCAAGCAGCGGGGGCTGCACTCGATGACGCGGCGTGCGCACCAGTCGAGGCTGCCGGCGACGGAGGAGGAGCGCCGTGCGCCCCTGCATGTGTCTTCTGTGGCGGAGATGGACGTCGAGGCGCTGCGGGCGAGGATGACCGCCACTGTGAGGCGCAGGTTCGACGAGGTGTGGCGGCTGACGTTCCCTGATGCGCCCCCGCCGGGCACTTTTACTCCTTCTCCCTCTGAGGGGCGCTCCCGCCCCTCGCATCTACAACAGAAGCATGCGGAGCTGCTGGTGGAGAACGGAGTGGCTGGGCCTGCGTCGGGCCCGGGCCCCTCCCTGTGCGTGCCCTTCACTGTGATGGAGGAGAAGCCGTCGGGGTTGCGGCAGAGGTTCATCCTCTGGACCAAGCAGGCAAACGACGATCTGGAGGAGTCCTACACGGCACACGTCCCCCTGGGGCACATCTCGGGGTACCTCGACGCGGTGTTTGCGGAGTGTGGGTCGGCGCGGGATTTCAAGTGCGGGTTTTATCAGATCCCCATCCCTGCGCCTGCACGGAGGTTCTTCCGCTTCGCTGACGAGTCGGGGGACTGGTATGAGCTGCTGAGGTTGCCCATGGGCCACTGTTGTGCGCCCGAGCTGATGCACACTTTGGCTGCTGTTGTGGGTGGGCACCGGGACTACGTCCGCCAGGAGTTCTGCACTGCGCCTGAGGTGGGGGTCGACGTCTGGATCGACAACGTGCGTCTGACCGGCCCCCGCACCAGTGTCGAAATGGCGACGCGGCAGATGGACAAGGTGGCTGCGGCGTGCGCTGCGACATGGAAGCCGTCTGACTCGGTGGACACGGCGACGGTCTACGAGTTTCTCGGGGTGGCATTCGACCATGCTGCCCAGACCGTGTCTCCGTCGGACAGGCTGATGGCGAAGCTGGACAGCGTGGACTGGCAGAGGGTGACGGCTGGTGAGCTGGAGTCGCTGGGTGGAAGGTTGCTCCACGCCAGCGCCATTTCGGGAGTGTCCCCGGGGAGGTTCTGGTTTGGGATCAAGTTCCTCCGCCGGGTGACTAATTTTTTGAACCGGGCGGTCCTTCGGCCGCCTGACCCTGTGCGGATCCCCCCATCGGTCTGCCGGGAGTTGCGGCAGTGGTGTGTGTGTGTGGGGGTTGCGCGTGTTCCCCCCCACAGAAGAGTTATTCAGTCCACACCCCCGTCTTTTACTTGCTTTGTTGACGCCTCCCTCAAGGGTTGGGGTGGCGTCTTAATAGATTCCTTTACACAAGAAATGCAGGTCATTGGTGACTCGTGGACCGCAGCCGAGTCCCAGCTGCACATTAACATTCTCGAGGCGATGGCCCTCAACAAAACAGTGCGAGCCCTTCCCCGGTCTGTGTGTGGGGGGGCTGTAGAGATCTGGGTCGACAATACGACCGTGGCAGCTGTTGTGCGCAAGCGGCTGTGTGCCGCCTGCCATCTTATTAACAAGTCCGTCCTGGAGGCGGTAGAATACCTCACAGCCCTCCAGGTTTTGTCTTTTTCCGTTGGATACGTCCACACCTCTGCCAATCCGGCAGATCTCCCTTCCCGTATCCCCCCCTCTTGCATTTCTTCTCCCGAAACCCGGGACCAGGTTTCACTTGCGGTGCGGCGCTTCTTCACTCGCGGTGGGGCAGGCGGAGACCTCGCCTCAACAGCCTGAATTGGCGGTTGTCGCGGGATCTCTTAACCCCTTCGCGTTGCAAGTGAGGAAAAGCTGAACCGGAAGTCCCCCTTCCCCCTTCCCATCAACACCCCCACTACCCATTGCCTTTGCCATTCTTGTCGTTGCGCACACACACCACCAGGAGAACTATAGCCGAGTCGACGTGTGTGTGCCCCCTGTCTGCGATAGCCGGCCAAGGTATGATTCTCACAGTTTACTGAGGGAATATGACCCAAGGCCATTGGCAGCAGACACCCCCATCCCCCTCATCACCCCTGACACCCCACAACCCCAATCCTGTTGCCTTTCCCCTCTCTCTCCCCCCATGTTGTGCCCATGCACCTTCCCGGGACACTTTGTATATAACTTTAACACCACACCACACAACACCCCCTTCATCAGGGTAATCTCCCCGCGGCCAACACTCTTCGTCTTGTCCGCTTTCTTTTATTGTCCCACCTCCATCCCCCGGACCTCGCCTCAACAGCCTGAATTGGCGGTTGTCGCGGGATCTCTTAACCCCTTCGCGTTGCAAGTGAGGAAAAGCTGAACCGGAAGTCCCCCTTCCCCCTTCCCATCAACACCCCCACTACCCATTGCCTTTGCCATTCTTGTCGTTGCGCACACACACCACCAGGAGAACTATAGCCGAGTCGACGTGTGTGTGCCCCCTGTCTGCGATAGCCGGCCAAGGTATGATTCCTACAAGGGCTTGTTCCGCTACCTCTTTGTCTCCCTTGCAGACCTCATGCATTTCCGGTATGCAGACATCCCCTGGCGCTTCTGGGGATGCAAGGATGAGTCAGCCCGGATTCCCTTCTTGCGTGCTCGGATCTCAGGGCCAATGTGACCAATTCAACATGTTTGCAAAATTGGGGAAAATGTTGAATCAACATCGTCAACTTTTCAACACATTTGTTGAAAGTGTTCGCAGTTGACACCGATTTTCACCATTTTTCTGTCAACAGTGCAAACACTGTCAACAGCTGCATCTATTTTTTGCATTTTTTCAACTGTTTGCAATGTTGAGTCAACATCTGCAAACATCCCTGTCAATAGAGGAGGCATAGCAAACGGAAATCCCTAACAAAATTTTGTCTCCGAAATTATTTTGGCCAATTTTCTCCCGAAAAACCTAGAAACCAGACCCACCGCACATCGAGAATGTCATTTTTCGGTGATTTCTGGGGTCTGGGGGCCTTTTGCCACCCTCCCGTGCCTCATCATGTGTTGATCCCTCCTTTATTAATTGTCAGGTAGGTAACCCTGCACGGGTGTTGTCACCGTTGATCACTCTTTATTAACTGTTAGGCGGGTAAACCCTGCACGGGTGTTGTCACTGTTGATCGCTCTTTACTAATTGTTAGGCGGGTTAACCCTGCACGGGTGTTGAGCCCTCTTTGTTAATTGTCAAGTGGGTAACCCTGCACGGGTGTTGTCACTGGTGATCACTCTTTACTAATTGTTAGGCGGGTTAACCCTGCACGGGTCCTGGCCCGTGCCTGTGTGTGTTGGGGGGGGGGGGGGTAGTGAAATAGAAGTAGAAGGGAGCGGAGCACAAGAATGGTGTGTTGGGGGGTGGGGGAGCTCTTTCCAACATGTCCGCATCTGCATTAAAACCTATTGTCTCTTTGTGCCCCTCACCACTCAACCATAAAGGTTGCCCTGCCTTGGGAACAGGGAATGGGGTTTAACACGTGTGGCGGTCCTGTTGGATGGAGTGCACATGGAACAGTATGGTGTGGGAATGTATCGTGACTTGTGAAAGGGAGAGTGGGTGGGGGTGGGGGCGGGGGGGGGGGGGGCGGGGGGCTTCCTTCAGCGATTCCAGTGAGCTGCAATCCCAAGGCTGTCCTTTCAAACGCTTGCCAAGGCGTACGCCGTTTAGGTGTGGACTATTGAAATAAAAGGAAAACGAGGCTTTGGAAAAAGCCAAACTGATCGAATGGAAGATTGAAGGATGGGCAAAGTTTGTTGAAAGTAACATGGGGGGGGGGCAGTCAAGAAGTGGGGGCTTGATTGTCGAGAGTGGGGGGGGGCAACCCCTTGATTGGCCTGTGTCAGGTCCCAGCTCTTGTTGAAACAGAACGCAAACCCTTGCGATGTGTGGCTTCCAAGTTGGCCTGTGTCCCTTTGATCCACATGAAATGATCCCCAACCCCAGCCTGACCCAGGTTAGCCAGGGTCACACGTCTGTCTGGAGGAAAATCCTGGAGGGTGGTGTCAATGGAGGTGAAGTTGTAAGAAAGGGGGACATAACTGTTAAATCCTGAAGCAAAGTCATCATGATTACCAGGATAAATCATGTTCGTGACGACTGTGATCAAGACATTCTTCATTGTGGAAAGAACAGAAATTTCGTCATCCTCTGCATACCTTCTCGTTCTTAAACGGGTAAGCACGTATGGCTCACTACCGTCGTCAAGGGGTTGGCAGGGATGGTACGGGAGATTTCCCCACATTCTCACCGCCTCCACTTCCGGTTGCACCTCTCTGCATGAAAGAGAAGCCGCCATTGCAGTCACAAAATTGACGGCTTCTTCGCGAAGGGAAGCGCCCCCACGTGGGTTGCCTGTGAGACATTCATGAAAAGCATGAAACAGGCAATTCCCATCACCAGGCACATTGACTGTGCTCAGGGAAAACAAGAGAAGACGTTGCGTGAGGGTATCATGACGAGACGCGGGATTGTCGATGCCCTTGTCAGGTACGTGGGGCCTCCGTGGACCGGGACAGGGGAGTGCCATGGGGACCGCCTTCCTCCGCATATCCTCTTGCTCCATTTGTTCTTGTGCGTTTTCCACGTTTGGACCCATGTTCTGAATTCTATAAAAAACACTTGAAGCACGGGAAAAGTCACGCTCAGTGGGGAGGTGGAGGGAGTAAAAATTCGTTTGGGTATCCTGCCGGTACTGGTAAAGGAAGATAGTAGGGAGAGAAGCCGTACTTCCTGCTTCCCAGTTCTTTGCCTTCTCACACCATGTGCGAGGCCGTAACTCCCTGACCCTGGGTTTACCTTCCTTGTTCTGAGTAATAATTCTCAAGCGAATCTGGTGCACATTCACAAAAAAATGCAGGGCAAAAGAACCACCACGTTGGGTCACCTTTTCATCTTCCGCCGCTTTGCACATACTCTTGCGCCAGTGAACGAGAGACTGGTGCCTTTCATGTATGGGCAGGTTCTTCTCCCCCTTCTCTTCAAAAACAGAAGCAAGGGTATCCTTGTGTATTTTCATGAGGTACACCTCCAGGTCGTGTTTCATGTTTGTTGCGTCACCAAAGGCACTCTCACGCAGAGCGCGGACTGACTGGTACGCAGAAAAACGGTTGAAACGGAGGAGGGAAAGAAAAAAGCCGTCACCTTCCTGCACAGTATCTGTGACGGGGAGATGGTGGTATTTCGAAAAATACAGCAGGGTCTCTGGGATGAGGTGGCGTTGGGAAGTTGCTGGAATGTATGACTCGTCACTCAGTTGAGCCGTATCATACCTCCCATGTCCAAGGCGCCCCTTCTTGTCTCTTGGGGTCTCTGGCACCTGGGAGAGGTCAATGACTTCAGTCCCCCCAAACCGTTTTCTCTTCCGGACTGTGGGCCCGCTCCGAACAACAGAACGCGACTTCACTGCCACAGGGAATGTGCGCCTGGGTCGGGTGCCAAAAAATTGTGCCTTGGTGGTGGGGAGGACACCTTTCGGCACAAGTTTAAAAACTTCATATGCATGGCTTTCCCGATCCAGATCCCCTGCGGCAATGGCGCGCTTGGCAGTGTCCGTGTCGTGAACCACCCAATAAAGCGTTTCGCGCGGATAGGCGTGCAGTTGGGCTGGAGTCAACTTCTGCAATGTGGCAACGGTGTCTTTGAGGGGGAAGGCAACCATCCAATGCAGAGTTTGACGGTTAAAAAAAAAGAGGGCTGGGGAAGAAATAGACTGAGGATCATCAACAAAGGTATTTTTTTTACTTACCGGCAGAAGCCGATAGCCATTGTTCCGGAGTCCACTTGTGTGCTGTTCGATGGCCCGTTGCATCGTTGCCAGCGTGAACTTACCGGTCCAGTGAAAGCTCTCTGGATTGACCTCGTGTTGCAAAACCTGCATCTCCCGGAAGGTGAGAAACTGGATGCCACACTCACCCAAAAACCAGTTGAGGGAAGCCCAACCCCCCTCGTGCGTGGACTCCGACGCATGCAACACACCATCCTTCTGCCGCCCACAACCTGGAGAGGCGTGGAGGCCGAGAGGAAAACAATGCTCATTCAGGAGAGCGATCCTAGCCGCCCCAACATCATTTGCCTCAGGATCAGCCTCATCACCCACCTCCACCTCCTCTTCCTCCTCCTCCTCCTCCTCCACAGCATCCACAGCATCCACAGCCTCCTCACCATCCTCACAACCCTTGCCATCCTCACCCTGTCCCTTCTCCTCTTTCAACGCAGCAGGTGCAGTCTTCACTCTCCGGTAGAGCTCCGTGATTGTATCTACCACGGAGGGCGAGATGGTGTCGGGGAAGGTGCGGGCCTTCAAGCCAAGGGTCTCCTCCACGGCCTCGACATGGCCACTCAACTGCTCCGTCCAGTTGCGCAGGAGGAGGGCGGAGAGGTCGCGCTTCGTCTCCCCAGCCTCCACCTTCAGGCCCGCCTTGGCCAACAACGCGAACAGGGTGGGGGCGTCGAGGCGGCCCAGCCGCTCCCTCGGCTGCAGCTGCTGCCCCTTCTCCCGCAGAATGGGGAGGATTCGCCCCCACTGCGTCAGGGCAAAGCGCACACGGACGTCGTGCGACGCAGACGAGACAGCGTCGGACCCCCACGGCTTCAGCCCCGCCTTCCGCAAAAATCTGGACAGCGGTTTCGAACGAA
Organism: Rhynchopus euleeides; assembly: GCA_963210315.1. Classification (NCBI taxonomy): domain Eukaryota; phylum Euglenozoa; class Diplonemea; order Diplonemida; family Diplonemidae; genus Rhynchopus; species Rhynchopus euleeides. The sequence continues at coordinate 888,193 of OY723276.1, forward strand.
CCGGAAGGATGCCAACTGCCTCCTTCACGGACTTCAGCCGCTCCACCCAGACACGGGCATCCGCAGAGCCAGGGCCACACAGCTTCTCAGCAAAGCTGCGTGTCAGCGCCTCCTTCTGCCGCGCCACCTCCTTTCCCTTGCTCATCGCCGTGACAGGGATGGCGTGGAGGGCGCAGAGGCGGACGAGGTCAGGGTGGGCCACCCCGCTGACGGCCTTCAGCGCAGCCGCAGAAGCCCCCGTGGCGGTGTTCGCCGCGGCCTCGGTGTACATCCCGCCACGGGTCTTCTTCCGCGCCCGCTTCGCCTGGCGCAGCAAACGGCCGTACCTGTAAGGCGATGGAAAGGAATGGTTGTACGACGAATCACACTGAAAACAGGAAATGGTGATAATGAAGTAGTCTTCTTCGTGACTTGGAAAAGTCATGAAGAAGAGAGGAAGAGAGAATGACAATGAATGAGATAAAAAAAATCTATCGGTTCTGACTCTGCCAGCATATGTTGTTGCGATGTAAAAAAAAAGAACGAAGGGAGGGGAGAAAAAAGGAGGCTGAAGAGCCTGCATACCTTGCGTTGTTGCAGTTGCCATAACCCAACAGGAAGCGGTTCACCTTGCTCTGGGTAATCCCAGACAAGGCAGCAGAAGAGAGGTTGGGGGCCCTCTGCGCCAAGAACGATGCATTCCCAGCCACACACTCTGCGAGGTCTTGTGTGGAGGGTAGCGAAGGGAGGTCTTCGGGTGATGCCGACGCCATTGCAGCTTCATCGTAGCCGATGAACCTTGCCAATGTGCTCGCAAACCCCTGGATGCAGGGAACCCAGACCTCCGCAAATACATCGTGGTGATCCTTCACCACCTCCAACGCCTCAGCCCGCCCCACCTCCTCCTCACCGTGGCGGGGTTGTCCCCAATGCTTCCGCAGGGCAGGGAAGTCGTTGTCGGCGGAGTCGGCGCTCAGGTCGCGGGCGAGGAGGTGCAGCGGCCTCAGCACACCCCATCCCGCCTCGAAGTTGACCTCGAGGCGGCCCGTCTCCTCGTTCAACCGCCTGGGCTTGAGGTCGTTGAGGAACCTCAAGTACAGGCTGCCAATGAAATGGCAGGCTGCACAGTAGGCGGCGACGGTGGGGGTCCCCAGAAGAGTGAGGATCTCTGTCGCAGTCGGGGTGAACCGCTCCTCTCTCACCATCTCCAGGATGGAGGCGGAGAACTTGAGGAGGCGGGAGCACTGCTGAGGACGGGCATGCCACTTCGACCCCCGCTCACGGGCAAACCCCAGGCCCCGGGGGTAGCGCATGTCAAGTGCTTTCCCAAGCTCAGCATCCACGAAAATGACCCCGGCGGTTGACCGGCCGTTTGTCGGGTCGAGGACTGCAAGTACGCTGGCAACGTTGGCTGCCGGGTCGACCCGATGAGACATCATCAAGGCCTTCCCCGCCGTCTGCACTGCGTACTTCAGTGCGCCTCCAACCTTATGGTGCATGCACCGTAGGTGGACGATGGCGCCCCCCGCGTCCCTGGTCGCCTTCGCCTCCGTGCTAGCATGGTCGCTCAGGGTGGCGTTGCTAATACGGAGCTTGTGGGCGGAGACTATGCGGCGGACCGCCTGCAGGTTGGAGGTCTTCCCTGCAGCCTTCCCGTTCTTCAGGGGGAGGGCGGAGGCGCAGGCCCCGCGTACGCGATTCTCGTCTGCAGCGACGTGGGCGGTGACAACGTGCAGCGAGACACTACTCCGGCCCAAGGAGGAGGTGGCATCGTGGGCGAGGGAGAGGGTGGCCTTCTGCCTGTCTTTGCCTAGGCCCCCTCCGCCGGTCTGCGTCCTCGCGACATCCTCCAAGAAGACGGCGAAGGAAGCCGCTCCGCTCGGGATCTCGAATTCGCGGAGCGTCCAGCGAGAGGGGATCGGCATCTCCACCCCATCGCTCAGGAGCTTGATGATGTCGCGCAGCACCCTGCGCGACGACTCCTGACCGATGCCAGCCATCCGCAACTCCAACAGCGCCCGCAGCACCTTCATGGGGTAGGGCTCGGTGCAGGACTTCCGGCCCGTCACCCCACGAAGAACAATGTCCCCCTTGCGCCCGAGAACCTCGTGCGCAGCAGCCAACTCCTCCGTCAGCTGCGCAATGCGGTCCTTCGCCCTCAGCAAGGCCTTCTGCAAAGCCTTGACCTGCAAGACCCGCTCGGGGAGGGTCTTGGAGGGGCGCCCCACGGGGGCCGGCGGAGGCGTGCCCTGTCCGACGAAGTGGAGGCTGCACGGCCGTCCCGGCACTGCATTTCCGATGCAGTACTTCTTCTTCATCCCCCGGGTATCACTACCCTTCTCGTGAGGATGCAGAGCAGAAGACATGCAGTCGGCGTTCTCCTTCACCAGGGAGAAGAGGGCGGTGTCCGACACCTTCGCACCTGCGGGCAAGAGGGAGCGCAGGAGAGTCAGGTACTCGGCGCTGCTGATGCAGCACCACCCCTCACCAGCAGCCACAGCGTCACGCAACGCGTCCATCGCAGTCGCAACGGGGGAGTCGGTGTTGGCGTGGGAGGCGGAGTCAACGGGGCAGGCGGAGTCGGCGAGGTCGGCGAGGTCATCGAGGCTGGCGAGGTCGGCAGGGTCACTGCACACAGAAGAACCAATGTCGACATCGTCGGCGGGACTCGTCGGAGACGTCGGTGGGAGCGCGGCAGGCAGAGGTTTCGGCGGCACGGGAGTCGGTGACGGAGGCGCCTCAGGCTCATCAGGCTCGTCGTTGCCAGCAGCAGCAGGACCCCGCGTGACCGCCGAGATCACGCTCTGCGAGACGGGATCCGCATCCTCGGGGTGGGGGAGGAGCGCCGCCTGATCAGCGAGATCATCGGGCTCACCCAGAGGAGCGATCAGGACATCGTCGGGGAAGCAGCGGCCCGGGGACGAAGCAGTCAACTGCCGGATTGCCTCTTCGGAGGAGAGGGGATTGGGCCGACGGATATCTGCCAAGCAATACATCTTCTGCACGCCGTTTGAGGTCCGGCTCGTTACGGGTTTCGGCCATCCTGCGTTGCGGAGAAGCGCACCCGCGACCTTCCCCGTAGTCTCGTCTGGGATACCCTGCAGCTTGCACGCTTCCGCGAAGGTAACCAAGCCGGACATTATCAGAAGCTGTGGAACGTGCCAGTGCCTGCAGTGGGTTAGTGCTGTGTGAGCAACGTAGGTGCAGCAAAGTTAAAGTTAAGCAGTCTGCTGAGGGGTCCGCACACAACATCTGGGAGGCACGCAGAGTGACCGAGAGTGGAGGGGGCAAGGGGAGACACCGTTCTGTTTCGGTTACAATCGGTTACATGCCAAGAACGATCGGTTACAATCGGTTACATGCCAAGAACAATCGGTTACAATCGGTTACAATCGGTTACATGACGAGGGCAATCGGTTACAATCGGTTACATGCCAAGAACAATCAGTTACAATCGGTTACATGCCAAGAACGATCGGTTACAATCGGTTACATGACGAGAACAATCGGTTACAATCGGTTACATGCCGAGAACAATCGGTTACAATCGGTTACATGCCAAGAACGATCGGTTACAATCGGTTACATGACGAGAACAATCGGTTACAATCGGTTACATGCCGAGAACAATCGGTTACAATCGGTTACATGCCAAGAACGATCGGTTACAATCGGTTACATGCCGAGAACAATCGGTTACAATCGGTTACATGCCGAGAACAATCGGTTACAATCGGTTACAGGCCAAGAACAATCGGTTACAATCGGTTACATGCCGAGAACAATCGGTTACAGGCCAAGAACAATCGGTTACAATCGGTTACATGCCAAGAACGATCGGTTACAATCGGTTACATGACGAGGACAATCGGTTACAATCGGTTACATGCCGAGAACAATCGGTTACAGGCCAAGAACAATCGGTTACAATCGGTTACATGCCAAGAACGATCGGTTACAATCGGTTACATGCCAAGAACAATCAGTTACAATCGGTTACATGACGAGAACAATCGGTTACAATCGGTTACATGCCAAGAACGATCGGTTACAATCGGTTACATGCCAAGAACAATCAGTTACAATCGGTTACATGCCAAGAACGATCGGTTACAATCGGTTACATGCCGAGAACAATCGGTTACAATCGGTTACATGCCAAGAACGATCGGTTACAATCGGTTACATGACGAGGACAATCGGTTACAATCGGTGACATGCCGAGAACAATCGGTTACAATCGGTTACATGCCGAGAACAATCAGTTACAATCGGTTACATGCCAAGAACGATCGGTTACAATCGGTTACATGACGAGGACAATCGGTTACAATCGGTTACATGCCGAGAACAATCGGTTACAATCGGTTACATGCCAAGAACGATCGGTTACAATCGGTTACATGACGAGGGCAATCGGTTACAATCGGTTACATGCCGAGAACAATCGGTTACAATCGGTTACAGGCCAAGAACAATCGGTTACAATCGGTTACATGCCGAGAACAATCAGTTACAATCGGTTACATGCCAAGAACGATCGGTTACAATCGGTTACATGACGAGGACAATCGGTGACAATCGGTTACATGCCAAGAACAATCGGTTACAATCGGTTACAGGCCAAGAACAATCGGTTACAATCGGTTACATGCCGAGAACAATCAGTTACAATCGGTTACATGCCAAGAACGATCGGTTACAATCGGTTACATGACGAGGACAATCGGTGACAATCGGTTACATGCCAAGAACAATCGGTTACAATCGGTTACAGGCCAAGAACAATCGGTTACAATCGGTTACATGCCGAGAACAATCAGTTACAATCGGTTACATGCCAAGAACGATCGGTTACAATCGGTTACATGACGAGGACAATCGGTTACAATCGGTTACATGCCAAGAACGATCGGTTACAATCGGTTACATGACGAGGACAATCGGTGACAATCGGTTACATGCCAAGAACAATCGGTTACAATCGGTTACAGGCCAAGAACGATCGGTTACAATCGGTTACATGACGAGGACAATCGGTTACAATCGGTTACATGCCAAGAACGATCGGTTACAATCGGTTACATGACGAGGACAATCGGTGACAATCGGTTACATGCCAAGAACAATCGGTTACAATCGGTTACATGACGAGGACAATCGGTGACAATCGGTTACATGCCAAGAACGATCGGTTACAATCGGTTACATGACGAGGACAATCGGTTACAATCGGATACATGCCAAGAACAATCGGTTACAATCGGTTACAATCGGTTACATGCCGAGAACAATCGGTTACAGTCGGTGACCTACCGAGAACAATCTCGCATCCTGGAGCAACCTATTGGCAGACCGTCCACAACCGTCTACAGACGAAAAAGAGACGTACCGTCCCCATCGTGACCAACTGGGGGTGTTTTTTGGGTGTGGACGGTCCGCCCGCAGCCTAGCAACCTCCAGTAACCTCTTGGCAGACCGTCCACAGCCGTCCACAACCATCCACAGCCATCCACAGCCGTCCACAACCGTCCACAGGTGAAAAAGTGCCAGAACACCCCAATATTGACCACCTGGGGGTGATTTTTGGGTGTGGACGGTCTGCCTGAGGCCGTAGAATGCGAAAAAACCGATTTTGGTACTCTATTGGCCTGTGGTGGCCCGTAGAAATGGAGTGTTTGCGATTTTGAGCCATTTTCCTAAGGAAACTGGCCCAGTTGGCTGGAAAATGTGAATTTTTGAATTTAAAATGCAACATCGAGCATTTAGAGAGTGTGGACGGTTGTGGACGGTCGTCCCGGACCGATTTGGGACCACTTTTGGTATAGGGTCGAAAAGACAATGCGATTTTAAAAAAAATAATTTTTTAGACAGCCAGGTCAGCAGGCTATGCCTCCTCTACTGTCAACTGTTAAATTGGTCACTATGTACTCTGCTCAGCAAGAAGTCTCGGTAATCCGACGACTTTGCGAAATCGAGGCTCATCCGAGATGAAAAATCACAAAAAATCGCATTGTCTTTTTCCCGTACAAAATCATGAAAAACCAAATGTCACCAAATTGGACATCTATTTTTTGACTTTTTTCAACTGTTTGCAATGTTGAGTCAACATCTGCAAACATCCCTGTCAACTGTTGAATTGGTCACTATGTCAGGGCATATATTTCACTGGTTGATGGAGCATGCCGAAAAGGGATCAACGCGCAATGCCTACGTACACAGTCTCCATCATTGGTGGGCTCCAGAAGATGCAGTGCCTCTGCAGAACAACGACGAATTTGAAGAAGCAGAGAACGGACATCGCAAGAAAGATGCCGTTACAATCGCCAGCTCCGCAACTTACGAGAGAGATCTTGCAATGGCAGAAGAGAAGCGGCGCGAATCGGGCATGCCTTGGAAGGTTGCGCACCTGTCGCAGGACGGGATCCTCGGGTATAGAGAAGTCATTCTGTGTCCGTGTCTGCACACCCGACACGCTCATAGATTGGCTGTGTATGTTCTTTGCACACAGTTGACACAGCTGCAGAAGGGGTTTGTGCACTGCAACACACAGGACTTCGTTGAACCCAGCAGCGCGCCCTACTTCCTGTTCCGGTTCCCCGAAGGACACCGCAAATTATCGCTCTGCTTGTGCAAAATGCCAATCCCGCTGGGGGCGACTTTCACACCATTCGTGTCATCCGAGGCGACTTTGAGCACGCTTGACCAACGCGCACAGCAGGAGGGGGATGACAGTTCTGACGAAGAAGATGAGGAAAGCCTGCAGGATGGTTTGTCTTGCCCAAGGTGTAACACAACTACGACAGGCGACGGCCGCACTTTGACACCTCAAATTCTAACCGCTCACCTCCGCAGGTGCAGCCGCTACCAGGAGGATAGGTAGGTAGTCCAGAGTCCGGGGAAACTGACAGAAGCAAAACAAGCCCCTCCCCACCCCTCTTCCACCTTCCCCCCGCATGATTTTACCCCCCACGCCAGTAGACTGTAACTATATCATGGGAAAAATGGATGAAAATAGGTGAAAAGACTCCCGCTAGGGGGAGTCAGACTCCCCCTAGCGGGAGTATAGACTCCCGCTAGCGGGAGTCTTTGACACCCTCTCAGACTCCCGCTAGGGCCGCTGGAGTCCACCGTGTAATTAACCCCCCCGTGGTCCCTAAAGGGTTAAAACACGTTTTTTTCGTGTTTTTGCCCTTTGGCCGTCCTGTACATAGCGTTTTTTTGGATTCTCGGAAATGTCAGTTGGAAGGCAAATGTCAGTTGAATAGGAAATGTCAGTTTGGTGGGAAATGTCAGTGGTGTGGCACCTGTTCGGTTTGTTATGCTGCGGGTTGTCGATTGCAGGGGGATCCGCTGGCGCCGCAAAGTCGCTCGCCGGAGAGCGGGGCTGCCGCGAAGCGGCGCCCCGCGACCGGCAGAGCGACTTTGCGGTGATGGCGGATTCCTCTGTAAGTCGGCAGTATGGCTCTCAATAGAGGGTGGACCGTCAGGCTGGGGTCGATGCAACAAAAATTCTATTGTCTTCAGAAGGGCCAGTAGACCCCAAAATGGGTCCCATATGGGTCCTGGGGGGGTCTGAGACCCTGTCGCACCCTGTCGCACCCTCGCCAAATGCGTTAAAACACGTTTTTTTCGTGTTTTTGCCCTTTGGCCGTCCTGTACATAGCGTTTTTTTGGATTCTCGGAAATGTCAGTTGGAAGGCAAATGTCAGTTGAATAGGAAATGTCAGTTTGGTGGGAAATGTCAGTGGTGTGGCACCTGTTCGGTTTGTTATGCTGCGGGTTGTCGATTGCAGGGGGATCCGCTGGCGCCGCAAAGTCGCTCGCCGGAGAGCGGGGCTGCCGCGAAGCGGCGCCCCGCGACCGGCAGAGCGACTTTGCGGTGATGGCGGATTCCTCTGTAAGTCGGCAGTATGGCTCTCAATAGAGGGTGGACCGTCAGGCTGGGGTCGATGCAACAAAAATTCTATTAGCAGAGGGACACTTCAGCTATTTTCAGCAGAAAAAAAATGAAGCTTTAATTACCCTGTGTGGCCTTGTCAGAAAACGAGGTGCCGACCCACACCCAGCCCAGCCCACGTCGAACCTCCAATCGCGCATGTACTAGCCTTCATTCTGAACCAAACGGGCAGCATCTCGAGTTCAAACGGGCATGTACTAGCCTTCATTCTGCTCCACAACTTCACAATCCCGAGCCCAAACCTGCATGTCCTCGCCCTTTGCCTCGAGCAAACGGGCAGCATTCAGAGTCCAAACGGTCATGTACTAGACTTCATCCGGCACGACGTACGGTCGAAACGGGCATGTACTAACCCTGTGCCTTCCGCAAACGGGCATGTACTGGACTTCATTCTGCCGCAAACGGACAGCATTCAGAGTTCAAACGGGCATGTACTAGCCTTCATGATGCATCACAACAGCTGCGAACGGGCAGCATCTGGGCTTCAAACCGGCATGTACTGGACTTCGTACTGCATCATGACTGCAAACGAACAGCATTCAGTGCCCAAACGGGCATGTACTAGACTTCATACTGCAAATAACTGCGTCAAATTCGAATCGAAACGGGGAACGGGCAGCACCCAACCGGAGTGGTCATGAAAAACTGCTGGAACAGTCACAAATGAATTTTTCCGAACCGTGGTGGGGTCATTTTGCTCTGGGAGATGAGTTTTTGGCCACTCGAGAATTTTTCAGGTTTCCCAACGTAAATATGGACCACCCCAAAAAGTAAAACCAAAAAAAATCAGTTTGCTGAAAAAAAGTCCAAAATCTGAAAAAAATTTCAATTTTTTTTTTCGGGGTTGTCGGGAAAAACGAAACCCACGAACCCACTTTGGCCACAGTGGGCCTGCTCACTAGTCGGAGTTCCCAAGGTTCCTGCCCCCCTCTCCCCTCGGTTCCATGCCATCTCTCCCCTTCTCTATTCGGTCACAGGAATGTTGGCTTGCAGTCCGTATAATTCTTGGGTTTTACACACAACCCCCCACACCTCAGGTAACGACAAGCTCCAACTTACTTTCTCCCACGGACTGCGCAAAGCCTTTCTCTTTTTACACTTCAGAGAAGCAGTCCGTGGGAGAAGCTCTTAAAATGGAAGCGGTTACACAGATGCTCGACAGGCTCCACCAGCGCGGAGTGACCGAGATTGTGTACGAGGTCAGAGCATCCCCACAGGATGGCGACGAAATTGGGGGAGAGTACTCTCGCCACGCGGGGGTGCTGCGAAAAAATGAGGACAACACGTACACCATCCTCTACACCCTGCCGTTAGAGGAACTCGATGAAGTCGAGCCCACGGGGTTGCAAGAATGCACCATCCCCGTGGTGGGGTTTGACTACGCCAACCTCAGATCGGTGCATGAATACGCGAGGAAGCAGACCAAGGCACAACTCGACCTCATGAGAGAGTCGGTACTAGACCTCGCCAAGGCGGTCCGCGAAGGCGCCAAGCAGGCGGGGACTGGGGGGAAAGCGGGAGGTGAGGCCGGGGCGGCACAGGCGCAACCGGAGGGGAGCAGCCCCCCTGCCCAGGACCCCCCCAAGCTCCCGACAATCGGGAACCTGCAGTCGGCCCTCAGCCTGCCCAACATGAGGCCGGCTTGCGTCTCCCAGTGGCAGGGGTTTTTGAAGGCAGGAGGGGTGGCAGCGGCGCGGGAGATGATCCGAGACCTGAGGCTGCAGTTCGGGACATCGAACAAGGTGACCCACCTGAGCACGTGGGTCGCCCTCGCGCAGGAGGCTGCTGAGCGGGGGTTCTGGTCCACCACCGTGACCCAGATGGGGAACCAGCTGCTGCACGAGCTGGTGGTGAATGAGGCGTGGAAACAACACAGGATCCCCCGGGCGCAGGTGGAGGCGGAGATGCGGACGGCCGACACGGAAGCATCCGCTGCTGACCGGGCCATCGCCAAGCTGGCGGGGCGTGCACGCACGACGAAGGGGGGAAAGGGGGGCAACGGTGGCCCTCCCCAGTCTTTTCCCCCCCCGAATCGGTATTCCCCCTACCCCCACCACACATTTCAGGGAAAGGGGGGAAAGGGGGGGAAACCCCGGGGCAACACCAACTGGAATTAACACCGGCACTCGGCCAGGACATCATACAGGCACTCGGCCAAATCACGGCACTCTGCCAAAAACTGGGACAGGAAAGGCCCCCCCAACCCCCTACCCCCCCTCCCGCCCCCCAGAACATCGTCCAGAACACTCTGTCGGAGGTGTACACGCAAGCTGCGCCGGCAAGGACCCGGGCCAGGGACGACCACACTCTGTGGGAAGCAAAGGAACGGCTGGAAGAAGTCATGAAAGAGAGCCTGGCGGAACGCACAATCTCCACCAGGGGTGGGCTATGGAAAAGACTGGAAAGTTGGTGTGTGACAGCAGACCTCTCCCTACCCCCCTCGGAAGATGCAGCAGTTCTGTTTCTGGCGGGAATGACCCACTTGACAACAAGCACAGTCAAAAATTATGCATCGGCAATAAACGCAGTCGGTCTGCAGCAGGGGAATTGGTCCCCGCTCCCCCTTCAGGGCTATGCCAACGCACTGGCTCGTGCGACCCCCTTTTCCCCCCCGAAGCAAGCTGTCCCCGCAAAAAAGGCCGAAGTGACCCAGGCGGTGTTTGTTCTGTTCACAAGGGGGCACGAGGTGGAGGCGAACCTGTTGTTGTTTCTGTGGAAGACAGCCTGCCGCTACCGCGATGCGGCAGATCTCACGGTAAAGGATGTGAAACCCACAGCATGTGGAACACGACTCGTGGTGGATTTTTACAGGTCAAAGGCAATCAAGACGACCCCATTTGTGGATCGCAGGTTCGCAGTTGCAGCGGGGGCGGGTTTGGAGCGTCTGATTGCGTTCGTGGTGGAGAAAAGACAGACATGCCCCTTGGAATCCCTTCTGTTCGGTGTCCCCCACTCCCAATTTCTGCGCCTTCTCCGCCAATGCCCCAACTGCCAAGAGTGGACGCTTCATTCACCCCGACGGGGGGCCCTGCAATTTCTAGCCACACTGGCAGCCAACGGTATCCTCCCCCCCCAGGACATCCCCAGGATTGCCAGGCACAAAACCGCGAACCCCATTCTTCTGGCCACAGTGGGCCTGCTCACTAGTCGGAGTTCCCAAGGTTCCTGCCCCCCTCTCCCCTCGGTTCCATGCCATCTCTCCCCTTCTCTATTCGGTCACAGGAATGTTGGCTTGCAGTCCGTATAATTCTTGGGTTTTACACACGACCCCCCACACCTCAGGTAACGACAAGCTCCAACTTACTTTCTCCCACGGACTGCGCAAAGCCTTTCTCTTTTTCCCTTCCCTCCCACCCGGGGTGTCGTTCGGCGCTGATCGCGCGGCTCTTCCGCTGCGTCCTGCGGCGACCTGCGTCTTTGGTGACTTCAGCCGCGCGCTCAGCGTACCCCTGCGCTACGAACAGTAATGGTAACAGAAGATCGTGCTGCCCACTCCCCACTCCCCTCTCCACCACACTTGTAGGAAGGCTAAGTGCCAAGAGGGCAAGGCTTGCCCGGAATGTGTTGCTGCGTACACTTAGCCTCCCTCACACAGGAACCGATGGGGAACTCCCCCCACCACCATGAGATACCTCGCGAACGTGAACGAGGAGGTGGCCCTGGCCCTCTCCCCAGAGTGTTGTGCCCGTCTTTAACGGAACTTGGTGCCCCCCCCGAGCATAGTAGCCACTCCGGCATGGGAAAACGGGTGTCCAGGGGTTCCCTTCCAACCCAAGAACAACTAAAAGCCCCGTTGCATTGCAAAAAAGTCCCTATGGAGGGTGTCCGGTTCTCCGGATTTTCCTGATTTTTCCCGATTTTCCGAAAATTTTGCCACTGGTTGACACAAGGGCAAATTTCGAGCAAAATCCGAAAATCAGGAAAAATCGGGAAAAATCAGGAAATCCAGGGGGGGCCACCGGAGACCCTCCCCGAAAAAATCCGATTTTTTTGGGTCGAAAAAAAAATTTTTTTTCCGACCCGAAAATCTGTATCTGCGGACTGCCACACTCTGAAAAACCGAAAAATTTCCGAAAAAAATCGAAAATTTTGGCCTTTCCTGGCCTATGTGGTCCCAAAGGGCCCAGGTTGCCCGGTTTTTCACCCAAAAACACCCCAAAAATTTTTCCGCCGCCCTTCGGGCGGCGGATTGGCCGCCTTCGGCGGCGTCGTCGTTTCACTCTGTACTAAGGACGTCGGTGAAGCCGAGCCCTTTGTACAACCGTTTCACTCTGACTTCTGTCCGTCTGTACTGTGTGCCATCAGTGTGTCCCCGTTACAGTGATTCCGCTCTATCCCATTGAGTGTCTCTCAGTTCTGCTCGTTCTGAGAGTGGAGGTGGTCTCCTGCGACTGCGTCCGTTTCTTGGCTGCCCCGTGTCTGCAGTTCCACTTGTGTCATGGACTCGTTGTGGTTACTGGTGCTCTGCAACAGTTTCGCTGCTGCTCGTTAGTTCCGTCCCGTTTCATTCCCAGCTGCTCAGGGAGAGCTGCCCTGTGTTTGCCGGAAAAGGCGCTGCTGATCCTTGTTCCTCATCGCGTTGTGACTCCCATTCAGCCTGGCGGGGCAGTCTTCAGCGTTCAAACTACCTGATAGTTCCCGAAGTTCGCGGATTCCGCCGCTCATCTTGCACCATATGGGCACCAAGCCGGCAACGATAGCCTGTGGCGTTGAGGCGCCATCCGCTGTCTCCCGGAGCATTTCCAACCTCACATCCGTGAGGCCGGCTACCACCCAGGTTTGTGGGTTCCATAAAGAACTCAGGCGGGTGCCGCTCTCGTACCCCCGGATGCCTCTCCCGCCGCGAACGAGGGAGGCCGCCACGCATGAGGAGCTTCTCTTCGCCACCTCCCGCTGCTCGTCAGTCAGGGAGCTACACCCCGTTTTTTCGGTTGAAGTTTTTTCTGATCAGAGTTGCACCCACCGTTTCTCTCCGTCCAGCCCGAGAATGTCGAACCCTGAAAAATCGACAACACCCCACATCCTGCACCTGAGACGCGGCTTCCTTATCTGAGGGGCCGCGTCCAAATACACGGACTTTGCTAAACTGGATCCAACTCCCCACACCCTTTTTTTCGCCATTTTTTCAAAAAATCCCCCAAATTTTTCCAAATTTTTCAAAAATTTCCTAAATTTAGGACACCCTCCTATTATTTCTATTCCTGAGCAAGGCTCTCGGGCCTCCGGAGGCGCCTCCGGGCCTCCGGCCTCCGGAGGCCTCCGGAGGAGCTAAAATGGCCTCCTCCGGAGGAACCTCCGGAGGTTCCTCCGGAGGCGGGTGGAGGCCTCCGGAGGCGCCTCCGGAGGAACCCACCATGTCGAGCACAGGGTGAAAAATTGGTCCAAAACACGGTTTTTGGCCAATTTTTGGCCATTTCGGGAGATTTTTTTCGGGAGAAATTTTTTTTTGGTCGAGAAAGCCAAAATTCACCCAAAAGATGACCAAAAAAATTCTGACCCCAAACTCGGATTCTAGTGGTCTGAAACTGTCCATTGTCGAACGAAATCCTAAAAAAACTGATATTTTTTTTTTTTTTTTTTTTGTTTTTCCGCGTATCCGTCAGGTGGACCACCGGGTGGGGAGAGATCCGGTGTGAGGCACTTGGGTCCGTCCAGGTGGGCAGGGGGAACCTGGGGGCGGGGGGCCTCAAAACCCGTCTACCAGTGCCGCTTCTAATCTCGTCGGTCTTGTCCCAACCACCACCAGCCAGCCCAGAACGCCCTGACGCTGCGACCTCGTCGATTTTTCCGTTTCGCCCATCCGCCCAACTCCGCCAACCCAACCAGCCCTACCCTTTCTCCCAGTCAGGGCGGTACTCACACGAGCGGCAAAGCGCTGGGGGAGGGGGGGGGACCTCTATTTTCAGCAAAAAATGGATTTTTTGCTGAAAAAAATTTCCGGCCAATTTTATGGCCGGAAGTGGGCCCACCCACGACGGGAGGAAAAAAGAGTGAACGGGCAGCATGCCGTTCCTCTTTTTCCCCCCGTGAGGGTGGGCCCCCCCCTGCCAGGCAAGGTGAAAAAATGAAGAAACGGGCAGCATGCCGTTCTACATTTTTCCTTGCAAGGCAGGGAGGGCGCCCCCCATGCCAGACAGCAGCCACCCCTGGAGGGGCAACAACTGACGGGCATGGGGGAACGAGGTGGGTCTGGACCCGACACCGCCACCACACGCGCAGTGCACCTTTCGGATACACTGTCGTGAGTGGGGTGTGGGCAGTTCCCCTATCCTGTGAGCTCCTTTCGGACGAAGAGGTGCAGCGGTTATCTGCAACCTATATTTTTGGCCCCTGAATCCCCCATGCGGTCCCAAAAATCAAACAAATGAGGTTTGGTACGGTTTTGGGCCGAAAAAGCCGAAAAATCAGACAAGGCAAAAATCCACCCAAAAGGTGTTCAAAAAAAATTCTGACCCCAAACTCGGATTCTAGTGGTCTGAAACTGTCCATTGTCGAACGAAATCCTAAAAAAACTGATATTTTTGGCCCCTGAATCCCCCATGCGGCCCCAAAAATCAAACAAATGAAGACGGGAAAAAACCCCAAAAAAAATCCGGCCAAAAAAAAAATTGGGGTGCGGGCCCAAAATCCAAAAAAAATCCGGCCAAAAAAAAATTGGGGTGTGGGACCAAAATCCAAAAAAATCCGGCCAAAAAAAAAATTGGGGTGCGGGCCCAAAATCCAAAAAAAATCGGCCAAAAAAAAATTGGGGTGCGGGCCCAGAAATCCGAAAAAAAATCCCGAAACTCAGCCCACCCCTTCATTTCTGTGACGATTCGTCCTCGACATGACGTTAAACTGTCGGCATTCCATTTCAAAATCCGACACAGGCTATACTGGATTTCTGTCTTGATCCTAATTAGGGAAACACAGGCCATACCAGATTTCTGTCTTGAGGATAGTCGACACAGGCCATACTGGATTTCTGTCTTGATCCTATTTAGGGAAACACAGGCCATACCAGATTTCTGTCTTGAGGATAGTCGACACAGGCCATACTGGATTTCTGTCTTGATCCTATTTAGGGAAACACAGGCCATACCAGATTTCTGTCTTGAGGATAGTCGACACAGGGGGTCTTCGCTGGCCGTTATTCTAACGGTCACTCCGTAGCGAAGACCCCCACAGGCCATACTGGATTTCTGTCTTGATCCTATTTAGGGAAATACAGGCTATACCCAGTGATCTGAGTAGGTACCGTACCAGGTACTACCCCCCGGTACCCCCCGGGACTTCGAAAATCCAGACTTGGGTCCCAGCCCAAAAATTATCAGAAATTAGGAATTTCCGGATCAATTCCGGCCAGTAGTGTGGTCATTTTGCTCTGGGAGATGAGTTTGGTTGGTCGCAAATTTTTTTTGACCTCAGGTTCGAAGTACCCCCCCTCCATTTTTCATTTTGGGCTGGTCCACATTTCCTAAGGAAAATCGGAAAAAATTTGATTGGCCAAAAACTCATCTCCCAGAGCAAAGTGACCCCACCACAGCTCTGAAAAACGCCGGAAATGCAAATTTCGCGAAACTGAAAACGACCATTTTGGGGGTACCAGGGGGTACTACCCCCCGGTACCTGGTACGGTACCTACTCAGATCACTGGTATACTATACCAGATTTCTGTCTTGAGACTCACTTTGCAAAGATCCGATACAGGTCTTTTTAAGTTTCTGTTTGAACTTGTAATTCAATTGAAGAGAGTCAGCCCAGACTCTACCCTTTTTGAAATGACTTTGAGGGGGTCTTCGCTGGCCGTTATCCTCCGTCATTCTCCGTCAGCTTTCAGCTAATTCAACAGGGAATTCACCAAAACGCACTGACGGTCACCCTGTACAGTGATCTGAGTAGGTACCGTACCAGGTACCGGGGGGTAGTACCCCCTGGTACCCCCAAAATGGTCGTTTTCAGTTTCGCGAAATTTGCATTTCCGGAATTTTTCCGGACCGTGGTGGGGTCACTTTGCTCTGGGAGATGAGTTTTTGGCCAATCAATTTTTTTTCGATTTTCCTTAGGAAATGTGGACCAGCCCAAAATGAAAAATGGAGGGGGGGTACTTCGAACCCGAGGTCAAAAAAAATTTGCGACCAACCAAACTCATCTCCCAGAGCAAAATGACCACACTACTGTCCGGAATTGATCCGGAAATTCCTAATTTCTGAAAATTTTTGGGCTGGGACCCAAGTCTGGATTTTCGAAGTCCCGGGGGGTACCGGGGGGTAGTACCTGGTACGGTACCTACTCAGATCACTGCCCTGTAGCGAAGACCCCCTGACATTTTCATTTTCGGCAAGTATTTGTCTTGGTCATCTTGAATCAAACCTTGGGTTTTCATGCACTGATATTCAATTTCTCATCGATATCTGGCTATTAGTATTACGAGTTATACACAGGAATGGCGTACGGCACTCTGTCGGAAAGCATTTCTGTCTTATTTCATTCACCGTGTAGGAGAATGTGACATTAGTAACGTCATAAATCACTCGCTTTATCTCATCATACTTTCCTCCCGAACAGGATCTTTCCGTGGATGCAGAAACGATGAAGCGCGGCAAGGAGAAGGATGAGAAGAGGATTGCCT
Source organism: Rhynchopus euleeides (assembly GCA_963210315.1). Lineage (NCBI taxonomy): Eukaryota > Euglenozoa > Diplonemea > Diplonemida > Diplonemidae > Rhynchopus > Rhynchopus euleeides. The sequence goes on from OY723276.1 coordinate 904,743, forward strand.
GGACTGTGAAGCGCGTGTCGCAGTTCACGGAGGGGTTGGCAGAGAATGCTCACTTCATCCACGAGTGGAAGGAGCCACCATGTACAATAGTAGGTTTCACACTGCTGCTCGAGACGAGTCGATAAAATTGAAGTGCATACAGAACAGACAGAGTAAAAAAACCTATGGAGAACTCTTCGCTGTGGAGGGGGGGGGGGGGGGTGACATTGGATTTGCCTTTCTCTTTCTTGGGGCCTTCGCAAGCCAGGAAAATCCGCCAATCTCCACCATTTCCCCAAATGCAAATATGGAGGAAATACTTAAACACACTAATGGTGGATTTTCTTGGTCAGCAAAGGCCCTGAATTGCTTTCTTGTTTGGCCAGTTTTTGGCGTTGCTGTTCAAGTTGGTGACTCTTGATGAGCCTCATCATGATTCACCCCCATTCCTTTGCTTTTTTTTTCAATCTTCAATTGCTTTTGAACAACAGGTTGCTTCACCTCGCCACCGGGAAATGAAAAACGGGCAAGACGGAACAGAATGGTGGCTGATTCCAAAGAGGTAGCGGAGTGCTGCAGCATGGTAATAGGTTGGACGGTGAACCCAGCCCCCACCCCCCACCCTCCCTTGCCAGTCTTCGAAGCAGCATCCCCTCCCCCACAACACCCCACCCATCATCGTCACAATCCTCACGACACAATTTACTCAAATACTATTGCCAGATAATTCGGATTAGCGCCTCCCCGGGCAAAATCTTTCAAAAAATTCCAAAAATCGTATTCTATTTTCATTTTTTCACCGTACCAAAAAAAAAAAAGTGTCACCAAATGGGCAATCTATTTTTTGACTTTTTCGCCTCCGGAGGCGCCTCCGGAGGCCCGAGAGCCTTGTCCTGAGGTACTTCGGATGGCCAAGGGGCCAGTGCGTGAAAGGATCAGCACACTGCTGGACATGACAGCCAACCCCCAGGCCATGGCGCGGGAGGTCTCAGAGCAGAGCTGGACCCCGGCAACTGTGAAACCCAAGAGCCAGGCCTTTTCTTCTCGTTTTTCGGTGCAGCTGGAAGAGGCAGGGCTGGTGCGGAGAGCCCCGGACTTTGATTTTGGCAAGAGAAACCCTGTTCTGGCTATTTCCCCTTTCGTTGTCTTCGAAGAAAAGCAGGGGTATGGCCCACACGGGGGCCGACTGAGGCCCATCATGTGGACCAAAGACCACAACTCCCTCGCGGCAGCTTATGGATACCGCTGCCAAGTTGTTTTCCCCACCTCCCCAACAGTGTTGTCCAGGGTGGAATGCGAGTGCGCCTCCCAAAGAGACCTAGCGGCTCCCTTTTTTCAGATCCCCATTCCCGAAGAGTCTCAGAAATACTTCACATACCGTGATGACAAGGGGGAGGCATACTGCCTGACCCGTTTGCCAATGGGGGCGTCGTGGTCCCCAGAGTTGATGCACCTGATCATGTATGCACTTTCCCACTGCTATCTCTCAACCCCCCCCACGGCGGTATTCTCTCCCTCCCCATCTACATCCACTCCGGAACTGTGCGTTGACGTGTATGTCGACAACGTGCGGTACGCGGGCACCTGGGAGCGTGTTCGGGAGGCAACGGCGGCGTTTGACGTGGCAGCGAGACGCGCCGGCGCGACGATATCTGAGGCGAGCGACGGTGACACGGAGTACGTCTTCCTCGGGTTCGGCTTCCACTGCCGTCGAGAGGTGGGCGTTGGGCCCAAGGTGGCGAGGAAGCTGAGGGCGGCGCGGGCGGACCTGATGGCTCAGGGCGAGACGAAGCCGAGGGTTAGGCGGTGCGACTTGGAATCCTTGGGTGGTCGTCTGGTGTGGGCCTCGCCCCTGGTGGTGCAGCCTCTGGGCAGGTTTATCGACGCCATCATCGCCCTGCGCCGCAACAGCAACGCATTGAACCGTGGTGCACACCCGGACGAAGAAGTACAGCTCTCCGCGCAAACGACTGAGGCGGCGGTGCGTTGGATCGACGCTGCGCTCCAACCGAGGATGTACAAGGAGTTCACCGAGATGAGCCGAGGCCGGGGGGTAGAGATCTGGTCGGATGCTTCGGTGACGGGGTGCGGTGTTGTGGTGTCAGCAGGCGGCGCTCTTCGATCGTTTGGGCGACGCTGGACCTGGGAAGAGGCTGACGAACTGCCGGAGGAGCAGCGGTCGACGCGGATCGCGGTGCTTGAGGCACGTGCTGTGGTCTACGGCATGGAGGAGTGTGTCGGGGAGAACGCCTGGGGTGCCAACGTGAAGTGGTACCTTGACAACACCGCGGTGATCGGGGCGCTGCAGCGCGGGTATTCTCCGGCTCGGGCACTGAACAGAGAGGTGATGCGGATCCTGGGGCTGACGTCATCATATTTCACAGCGGTGCAATGGGCCTACATCAAATCACGGGATAACCCCGCAGACAAGCCGAGCCGGAGGTAGCGCAGGGGTAGCGAAGGGGTGTCGTTCGGCGCTGATCGCGCGGCTCTTCCGCTGCGTCCTGCGGCGACCTGCGTCTTTGGTGACTTCAGCCGCGCGCTCAGCGTACCCCTGCGCTACGAACAGTAATGGTAACAGAAGATCGTGCTGCCCACTCCCCACTCCCCTCTCCACCACACTTGTAGGAAGGCTAAGTGCCAAGAGGGCAAGGCTTGCCCGGAATGTGTTGCTGCGTACACTTAGCCTCCCTCACACAGGAACCGATGGGGAACTCTGGCCACAGTGGGCCTGCTCACTAGTCGGAGTTCCCAAGGTTCCTGCCCCCCTCTCCCCTCGGTTCCATGCCATCTCTCCCCTTCTCTATTCGGTCACAGGAATGTTGGCTTGCAGTCCGTATAATTCTTGGGTTTTACACACAACCCCCCACACCTCAGGTAACGACAAGCTCCAACTTACTTTCTCCCACGGACTGCGCAAAGCCTTTCTCTTTTTCCCTTCCCTCCCACCCGGGGTGTCGTTCGGCGCTGATCGCGCGGCTCTTCCGCTGCGTCCTGCGGCGACCTGCGTCTTTGGTGACTTCAGCCGCGCGCTCAGCGTACCCCTGCGCTACGAACAGTAATGGTAACAGAAGATCGTGCTGCCCACTCCCCACTCCCCTCTCCACCACACTTGTAGGAAGGCTAAGTGCCAAGAGGGCAAGGCTTGCCCGGAATGTGTTGCTGCGTACACTTAGCCTCCCTCACACAGGAACCGATGGGGAACTCTTTTCGAGAAAATAATTTTTCGGATTTTTCATTTTTTCAGATTTTGAGTCGGTCATATTTGCTTGTGGTATTTCGTCGTGAGGACCAAAAAAATTTGAGTGGCCAAAAACTCATCTCCCAGAGCAAAATGATCACACTGCTGGCTGGAATTGATCCGGAAATTCCTAATTTCTAAAAAATTTTGGGCTGGGACCCAAGTCTGGATTTCCAATGTTGGGGGTGGTACCGGGTGGTAGTACCTAGTACGGTACCAACTCAGAACCCTGCCCAGTCGGGGGTGGTCATGAAAATGTCGCGGAACAGTCACCAAACGCCGAAATAATCGGTCACACCTGACGAAATAGCCAGAAATACCCCCCCGGGCGGCATTTTTTTGGGGTGTGACCGATTTTGACATGTCCCAGAGCCCAAAAAAACATGTTTTGGGGGTCTAACTGGACTGTGACCGATTTCTGGTGGTGTGCGACCGATTTTTTGTCACTTTTTGGCCTTGTCTCTACCAAACCCCAAGGGAACAGGACCCAAAATGACAAAAAATCGGTCGCAGTGAAAAAAATGGCATGTACTAGGGGCGTTACAATCGCTGCCAATTGCAGATCGTCATTTTGGGACCACTTTTGGGGTTGGTGGGTCAAAAAAACACAATTCGAAATTCGCAGAATTTTTGTTTCAGCAGCCCGTGCTAAGGGTCCCTCCTCTAATTCTATTGTCTTCAGAAGGGCCAGTAGACCCCAAAATGGGTCCCATATGGGTCCTGGGGGGGTCTGAGACCCTGTCGCACCCTGTCGCACCCTCGCCAAATGCGTTAAAACACGTTTTTTTCGTGTTTTTGCCCTTTGGCCGTCCTGTACATAGCGTTTTTTTGGATTCTCGGAAATGTCAGTTGGAAGGCAAATGTCAGTTGAATAGGAAATGTCAGTTTGGTGGGAAATGTCAGTGGTGTGGCACCTGTTCGGTTTGTTATGCTGCGGGTTGTCGATTGCAGGGGGATCCGCTGGCGCCGCAAAGTCGCTCGCCGGAGAGCGGGGCTGCCGCGAAGCGGCGCCCCGCGACCGGCAGAGCGACTTTGCGGTGATGGCGGATTCCTCTGTAAGTCGGCAGTATGGCTGTCAATAGAGGGTGGACCGTCAGGCTGGGGTCGATGCAACAAAAATTCTATTGTCTTCAGAAGGGCCAGTAGACCCCAAAATGGGTCCCATATGGGTCCTGGGGGGGTCTGAGACCCTGTCGCACCCTGTCGCACCCTCGCCAAATGCGTTAAAACACGTTTTTTTCGTGTTTTTGCCCTTTGGCCGTCCTGTACATAGCGTTTTTTTGGATTCTCGGAAATGTCAGTTGGAAGGCAAATGTCAGTTGAATAGGAAATGTCAGTTTGGTGGGAAATGTCAGTGGTGTGGCATGTCAGTGGTGTAGCGGTGCCAGCGGATCCCCCTGCAATCGACAACGTGGGGGCGCGGGCGGCTTCGCCGCCCGCGGCCCCCCCGCGCCCCCGTGGCCGTGTCCGACCCCCTGCGTCCGCCGCCCTCACATGCGAGACACCTTCCCGCCGCGCCGTCGGACATGCCTGATTCGTTTCCAGCTTCTGTATGGCAGCATGTGGTACATGAGGACGTGTCTCGAGGTAGACTTCGTTTGCTGCACGTGTCTGTTCGCAGCAACAGCTGCTGCACGCCGACGTGGTGACGCCAGCTGGTCCCCGTTTTGCCCCTAGTCGGCTGGGTAGCCTGGAGGCTTCTGGGCTGGGAGCGTTGTGTCTCGGTTAGGTTCCCTGCTGAGAAGTGACTACCACTTTTTCTTCGAACATCGCATTGTCTCCAAGTGGGGCCTTCGCTACCGTGTGCGAAAAAATGAGATAGAATGAGGGGAAAAACGCTTAAAAAAGGAGTCAGGGGAGTTGCGGGTTCCCTAGCCTGGGCAGCATATTTGGACCCCGATTCCCGCGAAAAGCACGATTTCGGTGTCACTCAGATCCAAGATCTCACTCGCAGGGTTGCGACGTGCAATATCAGAAGAAACCCCTCATTGTGACGAAAAACGGCGACGCAGCGATTTTCACACACAAGTCTCGACAGCGGGACTGGGAAGACCTCTTGCCGAGGTGGTGCAGGCGCTCCGAAGAGAGTCGCGGGACAGGCCTGTCCGGACTCGGCCCAGGTCAAGAGGACCCTCAGGGCCTCGGCCCAGTCCAGCGGGACCGCCCCCAGCATCGGCCTTCTTGCGCGCGGGGGTTTTGTTGATGTTTGCTTGATGTTGTTTGCTGTGTTGTTTATCATCACTGTTGCTGCCTAGTGCAGTTTCCGCCACGTGCGCTGCACGGTGCGACGGGGGCGCGACCACCACCACCCTTCATCAGGAAATTGGGTTGTGTGTGCGTCAGTTCTCGGCCCCTCTCGCAGATGTTGACTAGGCAGACTGTCCCCCCTCCCCTGTCCGGCCCTCTGGGCAGCGAGCTCGTGCCTGGTGAGGCAGGTAGGGCAGCTGCCCGACCGGTCAAAGTTTTGGACACGAGCCCAGCGAGATCACTGCCTCTGGGCAAACTATTGCTTTGTTGTGCTTCTCGCGTCGAGCGAAGATACTTGCTCCGCACTATTCACTAAATCTCCCTGCCAGGGCCGAGTGCGCACAGGGTCCCCTCGGCATGGGCCGAGTGCGTCGAGGGTCCCCTCGGCAAGGGCCGAGTGCGTACAGGGTCCCCTCGACAGGGGCCGAGTGCGTACAGGGTCCCCTCGGCAAGGGCCGAGTGTGTACAGGGTCCCCTTGTCCCCCCGATTTGCCTTGGAACGTCTCCCAGTTTTCCCAGGTTTTGTCCCCCCTATTCAGACCGACCCCGCCACCAGTCACGTGACTGAGAGTGACTGGCAGTCAGCCGAAATTGCGAAAATTGGCCCTTCTCCCCTGGCCAGCCAAAAAACCCACCTGACTGACTGACGAGCTGTGACGAGCTGTGACTGGAAGCGAGGCCCCCCCAAGTATTTTTTGTTGCTTTTTGATTCCTACCAATTTTGCTGAACGGTCCCTCCTCTACAACTTGTTGTTTAGTCGGGTCTCCCGTCGCGTGTCCTGCCCCCCCCCCCCCTAGGGGGGGTCAAATGCCACCCTTTTACGTGGACAAACACGATTTTTCAAAAAACCGGCGCAGAGGCCCCAAAGCCCCCGTAAACCCTCCAAACCCCCCCAGATCGGTCCGGAAACCCATCGAACCCCACTTTTCCACCATTCCGGGCACCTCAGGTGCCCGAATTGGGGTACCTAAATTTTGTGCCACCGTTTGGTACCGGACAGTGCCACTGTGTGGGAGGTTGGAAAAGAAAATGCCCCAACACACCACATCTGAGGGTTGCAATGCATGTTGCTTGCCAACCACGTCATCCGGTGGGTGTCAGGCGCTATGTAGGTGGCATTAGCCAGGTCTTCGATGAGTTCTGGCTTGTATATGTACCTCCCTGCCACCATGCACCGGGAGGCTGCCTGTAGGTACGGAACAAGTCCAGATGGTCGTGTGATTCCTGTGCAGCAGTGCTCCACAACCGGGATGTGTTGACAACGACTGTTGCAACACGAGCTGTACATTCCGGGAACACACGAAGTGCGCTGTCGTGGTACCCATTGTGCCAGAATTGGTAGTTGCTGCGGTCTACTTTGCCTGGCCCAAGAGCACTGGTACTGAACGGTGCAATATGCGTGGCGAGGTGAATGCAACGGAAGGGCGCAAAGTCAATACAGCTCTCGGATGGCGGGTGGTGGTGCCACTAGTGTGTGACGTTCACTCGAGGATACAACGCATCACAATGAATCAGCAACCGTGGACCGAGTACAATACGCTCTCTGTGGCTGGTGTGGGGGACAAAGGCAGTGCCTGTGCCGCAGGCAGGGAGGTACATATACAAGCCAGAACACATCGAAGACCTGGCTCATGCCACCTACATAGCGCCTGACACCCACCGGATGACGTGGTTGGCAAGCAACATGCATTGCAACCCTCAGATGTGGTGTGTTGGGGCATTTTCTTTTCCAACCTCCCACACAGTGGCACTGTCCGGTACCAAACGGTGGCACAAAATTTAGGTACCCCAATTCGGGCACCTGAGGTGCCCGGAATGGTGGAAAAGTGGGGTTCGATGGGTTTCCGGACCGATCTGGGGGGGTTTGGAGGGTTTACGGGGGCTTTGGGGCCTCTGCGCCGGTTTTTTGAAAAATCGTGTTTGTCACCCCCATTTGACCCCCCCTACCCCCCCCCCCCTTCCTTACGTGTAGTGTCTGCCTCCACTCTGCCACGCCCACTCCCACAGTTGTGTCGTGACAGGGCATCACATGCCTCGTAACCTCACCCCCGAAGGCCGCGCTCGCATCCGAAAGAAGCATGTGTTAATCGTCGCCGGTGCCGTGAGTTGCCTTTACCTCGCAAATAGCGCTGCCATCCTGCTGTCCTTCCCACCGCCTGCCTCCCTGGACCCCCACGCATTTTTTCTTGGAGATCAGCTGGCAACAAGGCTCTCGGGCCTCCGGAGGCGCCTCCGGAGGCCTCCGGAGGGCCTCCGGAGGCGAAAAAGTCAAAAAATAGATTGCCCATTTGGTGACACTTTTTTTTTTGGTACGGTGAAAAAATGAAAATAGAATACGATTTTTGGAATTTTTTGAAAGATTTTGCCCGGGGAGGCGCTAATCCGAATTATCTGGCAATAGTATTTGAGTAAATTGTGTCGTGAGGATTGTGACGATGATGGGTGGGGTGTTGTGGGGGAGGGGATGCTGCTTCGAAGACTGGCAAGGGAGGGTGGGGGGTGGGGGCTGGGTTCACCGTCCAACCTATTACCATGCTGCAGCACTCCGCTACCTCTTTGGAATCAGCCACCATTCTGTTCCGTCTTGCCCGTTTTTCATTTCCCGGTGGCGAGGTGAAGCAACCTGTTGTTCAAAAGCAATTGAAGATTGAAAAAAAAAAGCAAAGGAATGGGGGTGAATCATGATGAGGCTCATCAAGAGTCACCAACTTGAACAGCAACGCCAAAAACTGGCCAAACAAGAAAGCAATTCAGGGCCTTTGCTGACCAAGAAAATCCACCATTAGTGTGTTTGAGTATTTCCTCCATATTTGCATTTGGGGAAATGGTGGAGATTGGCGGATTTTCCTGGCTTGCGAAGGCCCCAAGAAAGAGAAAGGCAAATCCAATGTCACCCCCCCCCCCTCCACAGCGAAGAGTTCTCCATAGGTTTTTTTACTCTGTCTGTTCTGTATGCACTTCAATTTTATCGACTCGTCTCGAGCAGCAGTGTGAAACCTACTATTGTACATGGTAACTGGGCCCATTAGTTTATCCTTCCTCTTCTCGAGGAGAATCATTGGTTGAGGAATGAGCTGTCACGAAAAAATCCCCTTCACCCCAACGGAACACGCACATTCACGCACGACGCTTCAGCTGTATTTACATTCGCATCCATGAATCAAAAAAATAACAAGGAAAAAAGAAAGAACCTGCCTGGAAGACGCACACGGATCCTCACTTCTTCAATTGGTTGTTTGAATGAAGCTTGCATTACAGAGGTAGAGACAGCTCCGCAAAGGGCCATCAGCTCGACTGTTTAAATTGTGATACCAGGATCCGAGACTCCCACTTCCCAAGCACTGTTGTCAGATCATCCCCCCCCCCAACACACACAGCTGCTCTTTTATGTGTAAGAAGACAAAAAAAATAGGGGGGGCTTTGGGATTGGGGCTATGAACATAATTACGGGGCGGGGTGTAGAGAAGAACAAGAACAAGAAAATGAAAAGGAACCACAGAGTTGACAATTCCGGCGGACGGGGGGGGGGGTTTGATCGTCGAGAGTGAATGGAAAAGTAAATCTCCCGGCGGACGGGGGGGGGGGGGGGCATTTCCTTGTGTTTGAAGCATTAATCAAAAACGTCGAGGGGGTCAGGGTCCGACTCCGGGGGGGCCACACCTTCCTGGCTGTGACTCGCAGGCTGCGAGGAGTGCAACGTCTGTGATAGCAGAGCCGCTCTCCTCTGCGCCCTACGATCCCGGCTTGCGTGGAAGACAGGGAAGTGTTCAGGATGAAGCTCTTTATGGTTTATCGCAAGGAACATGCAGTTGTCAGCCCGTTCCGCACTCAAGACGGCACGGTGTTTCGAGATGACTGAAGAGAGGCGCTTGAAGTGCCTCTCCACGGTCGCCTCAGAGTGTGCACTCTTGGCGAGGGCACGGGCAAACATGTTTAAGTTCGTAAAGTCATCGTTCTCATACCCTTCCCCCCAAAAGCCCATGAACGTGTGCTTGTCACTGTACCCCCGGAAAAAAAACTCTCCCATCTCTTTCTTCAGAAGGTCACGGAGTTCTGTGTCGCTAATGTCATTCGTGTTTGTCCGCATGCGTGTGTAGAGGAAAAGGTAGTTCATGACGAGTTTCACCCCCTCCTCCCGCTCTTCCTTCGCCAGGAGGCGGTGGTTCATGGTTGGGTCAAGGAATTTAAAAAGTTCGACCCCGTCAAAGGAAAAGTGTTTTGCGGTCCTCGTCTCGATAGCATCGATGAAAACTCGCGCCTTCTCCAGTGTGCTGCCCGTGAACCCCTTTTCTTCAATGACCCTCGTCACCTCAGGGATGAGGTTGCTGATTCCCTGGACAAAGTCGATGAACGATGAACGGGCGCTTTGCAGTCTGTCCGTCAGGACTGCGATGGGCTTGGATAAACTTAAAAACAATGTTGTCTCATCCCAAAATCTGCTGTCATCCCTGTCGACCGTCATCAAAAAGGGCCGCAGCTGCTCCAGACGTAGGGCACAGTCATACAGACTGTTCCACCGGACATTCGTTGGGCGGATGACAGAGAGCTTTTTCCCCGCACCCTGGTTGGCGCGGAGCACGGTGTACTCGTCGGTCTTGGATGACCCGTACCTTTTAACCAGGTCGATAATTTTACCCCTCCATGCACGCATCCCGGGCACCTTCTGCACCATGTCCCCGAGGATGAGCTGGAGACTGTGCACTGAGCACCGATAGCTCAGTATGCCCCAGTCTGCGAGCTCTTTCCTGGTGTCCTCGAGGATGCTGTCGATTATGGCTTCGAAGGAGTCAGAGGCAGAAGAGTCTGCGGCACTGGGTGCCGCAGACTCTTCTTCTTCCATGACATCCTCTTCTTCGAAGTCCTCTGTGACAGCACCCTCGAGATCGACCTCCAGCTCCCTCACCTTTCTGAGAGCCTTCTGCATCGTTGCAGCGTTGTCTGCGACAACGCTGAACACCCTGATGTGCTCCTGGGCCAACTCCTTGATTGTGGCCTCCAGCACCTCCACCACAAATTTTGCGTCACATTTTCCCTGCACCTCAACATTTTTGAGGTAGTAGCAGGCTTTGCCATCGGAGATGGCAAAGCCTAAAAATCCCCGCCGCACGACGGTGGCTCCGTCGACCATGAGGAAGACGTCCCGCCCACGGAGACGCCTGTACATCTCCTGGCGGGTCACCTCGGCAAGGTCGTCGATCCGTGTTGCAATTTTTTCGTGGAAAAAATTCTTCCCCTTGACGAGGCCCTTGTTGAAAAAAATGTTCCGGAAAACGGTGTTGCCTGTACCGTATGAAAATGGCAAGTTGCATTCGGCAAATCCGAATGCAACTGTGTCCTCGTATGTCGTGAACCCGTATTGGCAGCCGTCCCCCTCTGGAGGAGGAGCAGCATTCGACCCCCCCACAGATGGCTGTTTTGGCTGTGTTGAAGAGAGTGAAGGGGGTGCTTCTGCCGTCTTGATGAGTGACGGGTGCACTCTTGTAAAGTGGCGGTCAACATTCCACCGTCGGCTCTTCCCGTTTTTGAACGTCTGCCCACAGTCCTCAACATTGCAAACCCACTCATCGTCCCCCTTACTTACATGTCGCATGTGGTCTGGTTCCTTCACCTTCCTGCCACGAACAGTGGCGGTTTCTTTTTTACCTTTCTTCTCCCCTCCTCCCCGGCCCTTGTCCTTGCCCTTCTCCTTCCCTTTCCCTCGGCTCCCTCCCTTACCCCCCTTCGATTTTTTAGGAGGCGGGTCGCTCTCGCTCGAATCGCTGCTCGCGGCATCATCTTCCACGTCGTCATCCTCATCGCTGCTGGGGACCTCAGGCTGGCTCGGCTGGCTTGGCTGGCTTGGCTGGCTCGGCTTCTCCTCCCGCTTCCTCTTCTCTCTCTGCAACGCGCGCGGGTTCTGCGACGGCTGGAGCACCACGCCGGGGAGAAGGCGCAAGTCCAGCGTCGTCCCGAAGCCAGGATCCATGGGCAGGGGCAAGGAGTGCTTTGCTACAGTGTAGCGCACATCCACCTTCTTCCCAGGCTTCGAGACAAGCTGCCCCCTCCACGTGCGCAGGTTGCCGTCCATGTCCTTCCACTCGTGGATGAAGTGAGCATTCTCTGCCAACCCCTCCGTGAACTGCGACACGCGCTTCACAGTCCAGGCGATCCTCTTCTCATCCTTCTCCTTGCCGCGCTTCATCGTTTCTGCATCCACGGAAAGATCCTGTTCGGGAGGAAAGTATGATGAGATAAAGCGAGTGATTTATGACGTTACTAATGTCACATTCTCCTACACGGTGAATGAAATAAGACAGAAATGCTTTCCGACAGAGTGCCGTACGCCATTCCTGTGTATAACTCGTAATACTAATAGCCAGATATCGATGAGAAATTGAATATCAGTGCATGAAAACCCAAGGTTTGATTCAAGATGACCAAGACAAATACTTGCCGAAAATGAAAATGTCAAAGTCATTTCAAAAAGGGTAGAGTCTGGGCTGACTCTCTTCAATTGAATTACAAGTTCAAACAGAAACTTAAAAAGACCTGTATCGGATCTTTGCAAAGTGAGTCTCAAGACAGAAATCTGGTATAGCCTGTATTTCCCTAAATAGGATCAAGACAGAAATCCAGTATGGCCTGTGTCGACTATCCTCAAGACAGAAATCTGGTATGGCCTGTGTTTCCCTAAATAGGATCAAGACAGAAATCCAGTATAGCCTGTGTCGGATCTTTGCAAAGTGAGTCTCAAGACAGAAATCTGGTATGGCCTGTGTTTCCCTAAATAGGATCAAGACAGAAATCCAGTATGGCCTGTGTCGACTATCCTCAAGACAGAAATCTGGTATGGCCTGTGTTTCCCTAATTAGGATCAAGACAGAAATCCAGTATAGCCTGTGTCGGATCTTTGCAAAGTGAGTCTCAAGACAGAAATCTGGTATAGCCTGTATTTCCCTAAATAGGATCAAGACAGAAATCCAGTATGGCCTGTGTCGACTATCCTCAAGACAGAAATCTGGTATGGCCTGTGTTTCCCTAAATAGGATCAAGACAGAAATCCAGTATGGCCTGTGTCGACTATCCTCAAGACAGAAATCTGGTATGGCCTGTGTTTCCCTAATTAGGATCAAGACAGAAATCCAGTATAGCCTGTGTCGGATCTTTGCAAAGTGAGTCTCAAGACAGAAATCTGGTATGGCCTGTATTTCCCTAAATAGGATCAAGACAGAAATCCAGTATGGCCTGTGTCGACTATCCTCAAGACAGAAATCTGGTATGGCCTGTGTTTCCCTAAATAGGATCAAGACAGAAATCCAGTATAGCCTGTGTCGGATCTTTGCAAAGTGAGTCTCAAGACAGAAATCTGGTATAGCCTGTGTTTCCCTAAATAGGATCAAGACAGAAATCCAGTGTGGCCTGTGTCGACTATCCTCAAGACAGAAATCTGGTATGGCCTGTGTTTCCCTAATTAGGATCAAGACAGAAATCCAGTATAGCCTGTGTCGGATCTTTGCAAAGTGAGTCTCAAGACAGAAATCTGGTATGGCCTGTATTTCCCTAAATAGGATCAAGACAGAAATCCAGTGTGGCCTGTGTCGACTATCCTCAAGACAGAAATCTGGTATGGCCTGTGTTTCCCTAAATAGGATCAAGACAGAAATCCAGTATAGCCTGTGTCGGATCTTTGCAAAGTGAGTCTCAAGACAGAAATCTGGTATAGCCTGTGTTTCCCTAAATAGGATCAAGACAGAAATCCAGTGTGGCCTGTGTCGACTATCCTCAAGACAGAAATCTGGTATGGCCTGTGTTTCCCTAATTAGGATCAAGACAGAAATCCAGTATAGCCTGTGTCGGATCTTTGCAAAGTGAGTCTCAAGACAGAAATCTGGTATGGCCTGTATTTCCCTAAATAGGATCAAGACAGAAATCCAGTGTGGCCTGTGTCGACTATCCTCAAGACAGAAATCTGGTATGGCCTGTGTTTCCCTAAATAGGATCAAGACAGAAAGCCAGTATAGCCTGTGTCGGATCTTTGCAAAGTGAGTCTCAAGACAGAAATCTGGTATGGCCTGTATTTCCCTAAATAGGATCAAGACAGAAATCCAGTATGGCCTGTGTCGACTATCCTCAAGACAGAAATCTGGTATGGCCTGTGTTTCCCTAATTAGGATCAAGACAGAAATCCAGTATAGCCTGTGTCGGATTTTGAAATGGAATGCCGACAGTTTAACGTCATGTCGAGGACGAATCGTCACAGAAATGAAGGGGTGGGCTGAGTTTCGGGATTTTTTTTCGGATTTCTGGGCCCGCACCCCAATTTTTTTTTTGGCCGATTTTTTTTGGATTTTGGGCCCGCACCCCAATTTTTTTTTTGGCCGATTTTTTTTGGATTTTGGGCCCGCACCCCAATTTTTTTTTTGGCCGGATTTTTTTGGATTTTGGTCCCACACCCCAATTTTTTTTTGGCCGGATTTTTTGGATTTTGGGCCCACACCCCAAATTTTTTTTGGCCGGATTTTTTTTGGGGTTTTTTCCCGTCTTCATTTGTTTGATTTTTGGGGCCGCATGGGGGATTCAGGGGCCAAAAATATCAGTTTTTTTAGGATTTCGTTCGACAATGGACAGTTTCAGACCACTAGAATCCGAGTTTGGGGTCAGAATTTTTTTGGTCATCTTTTGGGTGAATTTTGGCTTTCTCGACCAAAAAAAAATTCTCCCGAAAAAAATCTCCCGAAATGGCCAAAAATTGGCCAAAAACCGTGTTTTGGACCAATTTTTCACCCTGTGCTCGACATGGTGGGTTCCTCCGGAGGCGCCTCCGGAGGCCTCCGGAGGACCTCCGGAGGCCTCCGGAGGACCTCCGGAGGCCTCCGGAGGCCTCCGGAGGACCTCCGGAGGCCTCCACCCGCCTCCGGAGGAACCTCCGGAGGTTCCTCCGGAGGAGGCCATTTTAGCTCCTCCGGAGGCCTCCGGAGGCCGGAGGCCCGGAGGCGCCTCCGGAGGCCCGAGAGCCTTGCTGGCAATGCGCAACACCTTCCACGCGCTTCTGGTGCTTGCAACCTCAGGGCTCCCTTTGACATGTATCACTTGGACGACCTCCCTTTGACATGTATCTCTCAAGAACCCGTGACGATCCTCTCGACGAGTTCATCCCAACATCGGTTCGTGTGCCACATTTGTGGCTCGACCACAAATAGTTCTTGTGTCCCCTTTAAAAGTGAATGGGCCCTGAAGATGCATGTACTCAGCCACACACGTGACGACGTCGTCTCGGTTGATGAAGCTTCATCTGACTCAGAACAGCCTCCGCGCAAAGCTCCGCGCCATTCGGTCAGAAATGCTTAAACTTTCTCTCGCCTCTTACGGTATGCGGGGTCCATACGACCCTCAGGGACTCAGCGCCCTTGCCATGCATAGCTGAAGTTGGGGACCCCCCCCCCCCCCCTAGGCATAGTGCCCCAAACATATGTTTTGGGCCAGAATATTCCAGAATATTTTTTTATGTTTGCAACTTTCAAAAAATATTTTCAAAAATATTTTTGCCAAAAAATATTTTAAAATATTTTTCTATTTTTTTTTCAAAACCCGTCTACCAGTGCCGCTTCTAATCTCGTCGGTCTTGTCCCAACCACCACCAGCCAGCCCAGAACGCCCTGACGCTGCGACCTCGTCGATTTTTCCGTTTCGCCCATCCGCCCAACTCCGCCAACCCAACCAGCCCTACCCTTTCTCCCAGTCAGGGCGGTACTCACACGAGCGGCAAAGCGCTGGGGGAGGGGGGGGGACCTCTATTTTCAGCAAAAAATGGATTTTTTGCTGAAAAAAATTTCCGGCCAATTTTATGGCCGGAAGTGGGCCCACCCACGACGGGAGGAAAAAAGAGTGAACGGGCAGCATGCCGTTCCTCTTTTTCCCCCCGTGAGGGTGGGCCCCCCCCTGCCAGGCAAGGTGAAAAAATGAAGAAACGGGCAGCATGCCGTTCTACATTTTTCCTTGCAAGGCAGGGAGGGCGCCCCCCATGCCAGACAGCAGCCACCCCTGGAGGGGCAACAACTGACGGGCATGGGGGAACGAGGTGGGTCTGGACCCGACACCGCCACCACACGCGCAGTGCACCTTTCGGATACACTGTCGTGAGTGGGGTGTGGGCAGTTCCCCTATCCTGTGAGCTCCTTTCGGACGAAGAGGTGCAGCGGTTATCTGCAACCTTCGTCCTGGACTTGCCTCGGGGGGAACGCCACGGTTTACCGCGGGTCCCGACGAGGGCACTCAGGCAGGATCTTCACGCCACCCCGCACCGAGGTCCCTTCTCACGCGGCGTGTCTCCCAGGTTCATGGCGGCGTCATCAGGTCAGGCTTTGTAGTCTCTACACCATCAGTAGTAAGGGAAATCCTAAAACCATACATGGAATCCACCTTTTGGGCCGCTGGTGTACGAGGCTTGTTCCTCCAATTGAATCATGTTTGCTGTGTCAGGCAATATCAATACAGCCGCTGAAAGAAGTCGAGGTGTTGTGGATCTGCTGCTCACAGGAAGGATTCAGGGTGGATCACAAGACTGACCACCCTCTTTCCTTTGTCAAGTACCCTGTAAAACATCAGAACACCAAGTATCTTTCAACACTACATGTTCAAGAGTGGAATCAGTGGAATCGGAAGGGGTCACACCCGACCACACGGACACAGTTCCCGCGACTAATAAATGCCGAGAGTTCCGGTGTCCGACCACCTGGTATTACTTGGCTCCATCCACCCAGTCATTACGAGGGGGCGTCCCTTGAAGCCAGTTCCGCAGAACTCAGACCCCCTTAAAACCAATGTCCTGTGTAGACAACTACTTAGCCTGCCTGATGACGATACCAATTCGCTGGGAGAGACGCCGCGGTCCAGGACCCCAATGGGGATGACGTGGCATTGTTTGACCGAATCGGTTGTGTAAGTGTGTAGCCCCCTCCGCCCTCTGTCCCTCCCCCCAGGGTGGTGTGTGGAGGCGAGAAGCGCAAGCATGCACAGCAAAAAAGTGCGGAGCCCTGCAATCAAGACAACAAGCGATGGGATGGGGCACATGACCTTGCACGGGGGTGGGGGGCAGAAGAAACCAGACAAATGATTTGACCAACTGAATCGTGCTAGCTAAACTCCAGAAAGAAGTGTCTTTTTTTCGTTGAACGCAGCCAAATGAAGAGCGTAACCTGTTTTTTGGCGCACAAAGTGCTAGCACGAACATGATGATGTTGGTCTTCTGGTTATGTCTAGTTTATTAGACTTACCTAGGGTACCCCGAGAGAATGTCACCCTCGGCCTCCGCTTGGGGGGTGACATTCTCACGAACATGATGGTGTTGCTCTTCTGCTTATGTCTAATTTATTCGACTTAACGTGTATGCAAGCAGGCTGGGGTTTCGGGCAGAAAAATGGCGAACATTGTCTGGAAACCCCGAAAAACCACCCAGAAATGGCCAGAACCCGGTTTTTGGTCCCATTTTCCACCCAGGAACACGTTTTTGGGCCTCTGTGAAAAATCGATATTTTTGGGATTTTTCGCGATTTTCGTCACAGTTTACTGAGGGAATATGACCCAAGGCCACTGGCAGCAGACACCCCCATCCCCCTCATCACCCCTGACACCCCTCAACCCCAATCCTGTTGCCTTTCCCCTCTCTCTCTCCCCCCATGTTGTGCCCATGCACCTTCCCGGGACACCTTGTATATAACTTTAACACCACACCACACAACACCCCCTTCATCAGGGTAATCTCCCCGCGGCCAACACTCTTCGTCTTGTCCGCTTTCTTTTATTGTCCCACCCTCCATCCCCCGGACCTCGCCTCAACAGCCTGAATTGGCGGTTGTCGCGGGATCTCTTAACCCCTTCGCGTTGCAAGTGAGGAAAAGCTGAACCGGAAGTCCCCCTTCCCCCTTCCCATCAACACCCCCACTACCCATTGCCTTTGCCTTTCTTGTCGTTGCGCACACACACCACCAGGAGAACTATAGCCGAGTCGACGTGTGTGTGCCCCCTGTCTGCGATAGCCCGGCCAAGGTATGATTCCCAACTACTCGCCAAGCCAAAAAATCGATTTTTGGCTGGGAAATGCAACAAATCAACGAATTAGGCCGTTTTAACCCCTTTCGTGCACTTTTTGGTCCCAGAAGGGTTTACGGGGTGTCCATAACGGCCCTTGGCACAAATCCTTTGGACCCAGACCGCAGCTTCGGGGGTCATTTTTTGGCGCGAATTTTTCGGATTTTCGTCCGGACCGGTACCGCATTTCAGGGGCAAAAATCTGATTTCCGAGGCCCGGGAATGCTCGCAGTGGCTTCAAATGGCCAAAAACGTTCAATTTACCCCTTCCCCCAAAAAAAATTCGAAAAGGGTCCCCCTATAAATCGCCGGATTAGGAAGGTTTTTTCCAACATATTTTTATATTTTTGAAAATATTTTTTTATGTTTGGAATATTTTCAACATATTTTTTTATGTTTGGAATATTTTCAAAATATTTCCGAAATATAAAAACACGGTATGGTGACGATCGGTCCAATTAAATCCACGATCGTGAAAAAAAACGATCGTTTTAATTGGAGGCTAATTGGACGATCGTGAAAAAAATATTCCAATTATTCCCACGATCGTGGGCGATCGTGGCTAATTGGTCGAAGATTTCCCTCCAGTGCCCACCTATCTCTGCAGTCAACCATGTGATGGACCACAGTTCTTCCGGGTATCGAGCCCTCTCTGCAGGGTCGGCTGTCAAGCAGGCTAACTCCTGGGCCTTGAGAGCCCCGTGGTTGGCCTGGAGTACGGCCTGGAGCTGTGTAGGACGGCTCCCGGTGGGAGCTGTTTCAACCGGTAGTCAGCGGTTCGACTTTTTCGCCCGCTGTTGGATACAGGGGGCTACGGGGTGATCGTCAGTGCATTTTGGTGCATTTCCCAAGGAAACTAGGTGAAAACTGACGAAGAATAACGAGGCATACCGACCAGCGAAGACCCCTCTATTTTCAGCTCAAGTTCACCCCAAATTTTCCTGAGTTTGGATATCCCTGGATTGATACCGCTGAATGGCTGAACACGCGAGCCGCTGAAGTTAGAGCCTTGTTGGATGAGGCCAGTCCCTTCACAAAGCCGCATCCCACTGGCCGATATTGTATACGTTCCCCAACCCAGAGGTGATCAAGCTTCGGTAGAGCTTGGTACTGCAGAGCTGAGCACCCGCTGAACGCTGAACGGTTACCGTTCCGCCTGATGATATTAGAGCCTTGGTTCGGGTGCCACACCTGAAACCAGTGGCTTGGTTGGCTGTGAGTGCATCAGCTTCCCCCGCTGTTCCATCTGATTTTGATCTGGGTTTGGGCGCAACCGGGATTTTCAGCCATTGGATGAGACCATTCCCGGATCATTCCATCAGCCAATAGTAAGCACATTCCGAATCCCAGGGCGTGCCCTGGTAGAAGTGTCGGGGATGCTCCTCTGGAGTTACTCCGGAGCACACCGGGCACTGGTAGCGATGTTTGGCGGCTTTGACCGGTGGCTGGAAAATACCCTGGTGCCCCTGAAAAGCGGTGCTTTTTCGCAGTGTTACGACATGGAGTGGGGACGTAGCCCTCTCTTCTGGAGGCCAATGTGGCGCAGTCTCCGAGACACAAAAATGAATCATACCTTGGCCGGGCTATCGCAGACAGGGGGCACACACACGTCGACTCGGCTATAGTTCTCCTGGTGGTGTGTGTGCGCAACGACAAGAAAGGCAAAGGCAATGGGTAGTGGGGGTGTTGATGGGAAGGGGGAAGGGGGACTTCCGGTTCAGCTTTTCCTCACTTGCAACGCGAAGGGGTTAAGAGATCCCGCGACAACCGCCAATTCAGGCTGTTGAGGCGAGGTCCGGGGGATGGAGGGTGGGACAATAAAAGAAAGCGGACAAGACGAAGAGTGTTGGCCGCGGGGAGATTACCCTGATGAAGGGGGTGTTGTGTGGTGTGGTGTTAAATATATGTACAAAGTGTCCCGGGAAGGTGCATGGGCACAACATGGGGGGAGAGAGAGAGGGGAAAGGCAACAGGATTGGGGTTGTGGGGTGTCAGGGGTGATGAGGGGGATGGGGGTGTCTGCTGCCAATGGCCTTGGGTCATATTCCCTCAGTAAACTGTGAGAATCATACCTTGGCCGGGCTATCGCAGACAGGGGGCACACACACGTCGACTCGGCTATAGTTCTCCTGGTGGTGTGTGTGCGCAACGACAAGAAAGGCAAAGGCAATGGGTAGTGGGGGTGTTGATGGGAAGGGGGAAGGGGGACTTCCGGTTCAGCTTTTCCTCACTTGCAACGCGAAGGGGTTAAGAGATCCCGCGACAACCGCCAATTCAGGCTGTTGAGGCGAGGTCTCCGCCTGCCCCACCGCGAGTGAAGAAGCGCCGCACCGCAAGTGAAACCTGGTCCCGGGTTTCGGGAGAAGAAATGCAAGAGGGGGGGATACGGGAAGGGAGATCTGCCGGATTGGCAGAGGTGTGGACGTATCCAACGGAAAAAGACAAAACCTGGAGGGCTGTGAGGTATTCTACCGCCTCCAGGACGGACTTGTTAATAAGATTGCAGGCGGCACACAGCCGCTTGCGCACAACAGCTGCCACGGTCGTATTGTCGACCCAGATCTCTACAGCCCCCCCGCACACAGACCGGGGAAGGGCTCGCACTGTTTTGTTGAGGGCCATCGCCTCGAGAATGTTAATGTGCAGCTGGGACTCGGCTGCGGTCCACGAGTCACCAATGACCTGCATTTCTTGTGTAAAGGAATCTATTAAGACGCCACCCCAACCCTTGAGGGAGGCGTCAACAAAGCAAGTAAAAGACGGGGGTGTGGACTGAATAACTCTCCTGTGGGGGGGAACACGCGCAACCCCCACACACACACACCACTGCCGCAACTCCCGGCAGACCGATGGGGGGATCCGCACAGGGTCAGGCGGCCGAAGGACCGCCCGGTTCAAAAAATTAGTCACCCGGCGGAGGAACTTGATCCCAAACCAGAACCTCCCCGGGGACACTCCCGAAATGGCGCTGGCGTGGAGCAACCTTCCACCCAGCGACTCCAGCTCACCAGCCGTCACCCTCTGCCAGTCCACGCTGTCCAGCTTCGCCATCAGCCTGTCCGACGGAGACACGGTCTGGGCAGCGTGGTCGAATGCCACCCCGAGAAACTCGTAGACCGTCGCCGTGTCCACCGAGTCAGACGGCTTCCATGTCGCAGCGCACGCCGCAGCCACCTTGTCCATCTGCCGCGTCGCCTCTTCGACACTGGTGCGGGGGCCGGTCAGACGCACGTTGTCGATCCAGACGTCGACCCCCACCTCAGGCGCAGTGCAGAACTCCTGGCGGACGTAGTCCCGGTGCCCACCCACAACAGCAGCCAAAGTGTGCATCAGCTCGGGCGCACAACAGTGGCCCATGGGCAACCTCAGCAGCTCATACCAGTCCCCCGACTCGTCAGCGAAGCGAAAGAACCTCCGTGCAGGCGCAGGGATGGGGATCTGATAAAACCCGCACTTGAAATCCCGCGCCGACCCACACTCCGCAAACACCGCGTCGAGGTACCCCGAGATGTGCCCCAGGGGGACGTGTGCCGCGTAGGACTCCTCCAAGTTGTCGTTTGCCTGCTTGGTCCAGAGGATGAACCTCTGCCGCAACCCGGACGGCTTCTCCTCCATCACAGTAAAGGGCACGCACAGGGAGGGGCCCGGACCCGACGCAGGCCCAGCCACTCCGTTCTCCACCAGCAGCTCCGCATGCTTGTGTTGTAGATGCGAGGGGCGGGAGCGCCCCTCAGAGGGAGAAGGTGTAGAAGTGCCCGGCGGGGGTGCATCGGGGAACGTCAGCCGCCACACCTCGTCGAACCTGCGCCTCACAGTGGCGGTCATCCTCGCCCGCAGCGCCTCGACGTCCATCTCCGCCACAGAAGACACATGCAGGGGCGCACGGCGCTCCTCCTCCGTCGCCGGCAGCCTCGACTGGTGCGCACGCCGCGTCACCGAGTGCAGCCCCCGCTGCTTGCGGCAAAAGGACTCAGGGTCGGCCATCACAGATGCCGTGTCACCTCCTGCGTCCGCAGCGCCCTCGCCATCTCCGTGGGGCATCCCCCGTAGCGGATGGTGGTGCTGGAGAGGCCGCCCTCGCCGTGATGCTTCGCGAGGCGGCCCACCAGCATCTCCGACAGATCCGCTCCCGACGCGATGAGCCCGAAGAGGAAGGTGAGCGCCCCGCGCTTCACGCTGTGGCCCGAGTAGGCCTCCATCCCCGGTGTTGCCCGCCACATCGCCGTCACATCTGCCGTCGAAACCGCCGTCAGCCGCTCGAAGGGGCGCAGGCGCGTCACCAGCTCCGCGATGGAGGGGGTCAGGTCCCCGCATATCACCGTCCACTTTGAGGCTGTGAACGGGTTGGCCCGACGGCCCTTCGGGGAGGTGTGCCAGTCTATTATCACCTCCGTGGGCTGCACCGCGATGAACTGCTCCGACGAGAGGGTGCACACCTCCCCCCACCGGCTGGCGGTCTTCCACGCCGTCAGCGCCGCCAGTCGGAGATGCGGCTGTTGACACAGCGCCCACGCCACGAGTACCTCCTTCGGCATCGGCGTCGCCTGCTGCTGCGGAATGGCCCCCCCGGCCGCACGCAGCGCGCTTGCCAGGCTGAGGAGGGGCTGCTGGGCGAGGCCGAGGTGGCGCATCGTCCCGGAGAGCGCCTTTGCGTAGGCCAGCATCCCCTGCGGCGACACCCCTGTCGCCAGCACGAACAGCATGGCGGTGTCGGCGTCGACTTCTAGGCCGTGCTCGTTGGCCCACCGCACCAGCCTTGCCCACAGCAGCTGCCTCTGTGACGAAGTGCTTCGCGCCCACATACCCGCCACCACGGCCTGCAGGCGCTCCACGGCCTCCCCGGGGCCGACCTCCACCTCTCCCGTGACGCGCACCGCCACACCCCCGACCCGAGCGGCCACGTGCCGCATCATCGCCCTCGCAAAGAGCGGTGTTCTCCCGCTGGCGGCGCCGGATGCGCCTAAGGGCGTTGCGGGCCCTGGCTGAGCGGGGTGGGGTCGAAGGGATGTGTCGGGTGGAGGAGATGTTGTTGAGGTGTTGTTGTTGTTGTTGTCGTTGTTGTTGATGCTGTTGATGTTGTTGATGTTGTGGATGTGGGGGGGGTTGGATGGGCGGCGAGGGGCGGGGTGTTGTAGAAGCGCGAGGGGGGGGCGGGCCTGGAGCCGGGAGGTGGGCAGTCACGCGCGCCCGCCCCCGGCCCTGCCGTTTCCCGGCGCCCTCGCCGGTGCCTTCGCCACGATGCGCTGCTGGGGGGCTCTGGCGGCGGTGCGGGGGCGTGTGTGTTGTGTCTGGGGGGCGGCCCCCGGGCCCACTGCCGCAGCCGCTCGCATCACAGGGTGGGCCGTGGCGTCCTCCCTGGCGAGGTGGCGCTCGATCGCAGCTCGCGGCACCCTGTCTCGCACGAAGGCAATCTGGAGCAGCACCTGTCGCAGCAGGTGGTTCCCCAGCTCCCTCTGGGGGGTGCGCCCCCAGCCTGCGACGCACGCCGTCGCCAAGATCCAGAGGCGCAATGCCTCGAAGGCCTCCCCCAGAATGCGCCCCCCGGGGAGATGCAGCGAACCCGACACCCAGCGAGACTCGAGCTGCAGTACCAGGTACTGCGCGTCGGTCTCGATGGCCGCATCCCACTCCGCGACGTCCGCCACATCCGCCGGGTGCACCGCCGCGCTCGTCATCGGCGCCGCCATCTGCGGGTACATCGGGGGCGGTGTCACCGGGGGAGCACCCATCTGCTGAGGAGGGGGAGGGGGCTGCGACGCCACCATCGATGCAGCCTGCTGCTGCATGGTCGCGACACGCCGGTCGAATTCCTCCTGGAACTGACGTGTTTGTTCTGCCGAAGCCTCGTCGAAGCGCCGCTGCTGCGCTGCTGCCTGTGCCTGCACTTCGTTCAAAGCCTCGCGCACCGCTGCCACCTCCCGTTCTGACTGCACCCGCATGTCCTCGATGGTCGTCGCCGCCATCTCGGTCTGGTGCACCGAGGTCTCGACGAGTCGGATGTAGACCCAATCCGGAGCGGGGAAGGGGTAGGTCACATCCGGACCGTCGTGCACTTCGACTCCGGCCACATAGTTGTAGGCCTCCGACAATGTCACTTCATATGTCGGAGAGCCGTCCTGGTCAGGTGCACCCGCAGAGAGACGCGCTGCGTAACGCGCGAAATCCGTCGATCCGTCAGACGGTCTGCACGTGTATACAACACACGCATTCACCAGGGCAGCGGCCTGGTCCCCCAGCATCCGCACCGACATCTCCACAGGGGCCACAAACCCCTGCCCAGCGGTGGCTCTGGGGGAGACCGCCCGCGCCCGCTGAGTCCCCACCCACGACATGGTGAAGGGCTGCAGGGGGACGACGTCAGGGGAGGTTGTCATTGTGTAGCGGGCGACGGGCGGTTGGAAAGGGCAGTGGGGAAGAAGGCGTGGGAACAGAAGGTGAAAGTGTAACAATAAAAGAAAGCGGACAAGACGAAGAGTGTTGGCCGCGGGGAGATTACCCTGATGAAGGGGGTGTTGTGTGGTGTGGTGTTAAATATATGTACAAAGTGTCCCGGGAAGGTGCATGGGCACAACATGGGGGGAGAGAGAGAGGGGAAAGGCAACAGGATTGGGGTTGTGGGGTGTCAGGGGTGATGAGGGGGATGGGGGTGTCTGCTGCCAATGGCCTTGGGTCATATTCCCTCAGTAAACTGTGAGAACCGTGTCATTGACGCCTTCATCTTCCAAGAATCAAGTAACTGGGCGCCTGGGCCACAGCAGGTGAATGTACGCACCCTCCGGAGCCGGAAGGAGGTGGTGGCACCGGAGGCCTCCGGGGGCTGATAGCCGTGGTTCTGGGTGCCTCCCTTCGACCCTGCAGTCTCTAATCCTATGATATCACGTCACGGCGACTACCTGAGCAAAGTTGTTTCAAACCCCACCTCTTGGATCACCAGCAGTTTTATGGGGTTGTATGGCATTGACCAATGAACAACTATGCGGTTGGTGTATCATTCTGGCAGAGGGACAACTTCCCCGTGATGTGTCCATGTGACATTCGCGCACGATGCCATGTGCCGGACTCATCACACCGTCGCCTTATTGGACGAATCGACATCACGGGTAGATATCCCTGTGGCATCGGTCAATACCAGGTTGGGCGATGGGCAAATTACTCGTCTCCGAGACTAAACAGAGACATCGTGGTCTTAGGCACATGACCACACTCCGTTCTTTTCCCACCATATTGATGTACTCATCTGAATCAGTCCGATGACGATCCGACATCAATACCAGCCCAGATTTGCACCATGTAACGTGTGCAGTAACCATGTAACATTGTCTGCCGACGGAGTTGTGCACAACAACTGACGGCAGAGCGACAACAAAACCACCACCCGAGCGAACCCATCCTGGTTGTCGAGTTTTGTGCAATAGGTGTTCCCCTTCGTCTCCGGGATCCCTCCCTGCGAGGGTGAATGTCCTGTCGTGCAACCGGTTGGTCGCAGATGGGGATGGGGAGTTCTTCCCGGTTCTCTCTGCGGCATGGCCTCCGCCGGATTTCAACCTCCACATCGGGGACCAGATCTACGCAGACTCTGTCGCAGATGCGGCGAGGGATTCTGCAAAACGCCACGGGAGGCCCTCCCCGGGGCATACGGACTACCTCCGTGCCTACAGGGAGGCATACCTTACGACCTGGACTAACCCAGACTTCTCTCTCCTCCTCCGCTCTGCATCAAACATCCTGCTGGCGGACGACCACGACATCATCTCCAACCTCAACGGGGAGAAGTGGCGCCCTCCAACAGCCACAGCATCACTCCCTACACCCCGGAGGCTGTGCAGGCCGCAGCGGTGTGGCTCGATGGGGGTTTGCGGTATCTCCGGTGGACTATGTGTAGTCGTGAATACCACCGATACCTGGGACTCCCGTGGTTAAGCCCCCCCCTGGAGGCGATTTTCGGGGGGGCTTATACACGGGGGGTCCCAGGTACATCGATGCACTATAGACCGTACCTACGTAGCTCCACACGGTTTTCAGGGGACCACGGTGGGTATGTATTGGCAGGATATGGTTCCTATTGGCCTCCGAAACCCGCACGGGTCGGGAATTTTGGACTGGCTGGTAAGAACCACAACCACCCGAGTCAGTCTTGGCTGTGTCTGCTGCATGATGTCACATGAACTCTAAGGATTTCCGAAGGAAAATTCCCTCCAATTATTCCAATTAGCTAATTGGAGCCACGATCGTGGCGATCGTGGTTTTTTTCCCCACGATCGTGGAAAAAAGTTAATTGGAGGCTAATTGGAGGCTAATTGGACCGATCGTCACCATACCGTGTAGAAATATTTTCGAAATATTTTCAAAATATTTCCAAAATATAAAAATATTTTGGAAATATTTTCGAAAAATATAAAAATATTTTTTTATGCGAAAATGAAACATATTTTTGGCAAAAATATGTTTATGAAAAATATGTTTGGGGGCCCATGCCTAGGGGGGGTCATAAGCCCCCCTATAAACGTACGAAAACCAAAATTTTCAACATACCATCAGAACCGCCCTAATACCTGATCTGACCCGAAAATCCGACCCATACCCCTCCGGAAACTGTCTGGGGCCCACTTGTGACACCTGATACGCACTTTTGTGATGATTTTTTGGGGTCCTAAAAAATGTACCTCAGTTTCGTACCTTGCCTTTGTACCTGAACCACTCCCGACCGCATTATTTCGTTCTTTGCCTTTTCTGCGGTGGTTCTGGCTCAGGTGGCACGCATGTTGCCTTCCCCAGTGCCTCGGCAAGGTCTTTCTTGACCTGATTAGTGGGAATGGGGGTATGGAAATTTAGTCATTCTTAGTCACTTTTAGGCGATTTACGCGCGGTTTTTCGGCTGGGGAAAAGAGAGTAAGATTTTCGAAAAAAATTGATTTTTTCGCAAAAAATCGCATTGTGTCGTAGTCGCGCGTAGTCACCCGTAGTCGCCAGGTCGAGGTTCCCAGATTCCATACCCCCCCGGGGTACTGAATTACCGATTTTTCGACATGTCGAAAAAAAAAATTTGGCCGAAAAAAAATTTTTTTTTTTCGGCCGACTAAACCCAGGGTATAAGATAGACTTTTTTTCTGGCGCCGTTTCCCGGTTTTTCTGGTTTTGAAAATTTTTCGCGCGCGCCTTCGGCGCGCGCGACCCGCGCAAACCCTCCCAGAATCTGAGAGGCCCGGTGCCTGCGCGCGTCCTGTCGTACTGAGGCTGCTTGGTGGGGCAAGCGCAGCAGGTTCTACTTTTTCTTCTACGAACTCTTAGCACAAAGACATGCACAACACAAACAACAATGCTCTAAGGGGCGGGGCAAGAGGTCAGGGGAGGGGGAAGCAGAGAGGAAGGGAGGAGGACGGGGGCGGGGGGGGCGGCGGAGTGAGCCGGCGGGGAGGGGGGGGGGGGGGGCGCACGAGCCCCGGCACCAACCGACTCAGGATCACACCCACCATGGTTGTGCCAGGCTCTGCCGAACAGCAGTGGCGTGTTGCTGTGCCGCCCGCAGCTCCCCGAAGGGACAGTAGCTGAGCTTTCGTTCTTCCAATGTGAATGCGTCCACGTACTGACGGAGCGCCGCTTCCGGAATCCCGTCCGGAGTGACACTACCCTCCATACAGATGGCCAGCGTGTTCTGCAGCTTGGCGTCGCCCATACGGTTGCTGAGCCTGTTCTTGATGATGCGGAGCTTGGAGAACATCCGCTCAGCACTACTTGTCGACAAGGGGATGGTCAGCACAATCTGCAGGAGACGCGAGGTGTGCGGGAAGGCGAGACGGTTCAGCTGATTCTTCAAGAATGCTTTGATGAGAGTGCTGAATCTGCGGCTGCGGGTATCCTCCTGTGTTTGTGCGGTCTCCTTCAGCTTCATTCGCACGTTGGCCAGCTCCAACTCCAGCAGACCCCGCTCTTCGGCCGGGAAGTACGGTGCACTCGGTTCCGTCTCCTTCTGCACCCCGTCGGCATCCTCAAATGTCATCACCTTGGGCTCGCAGAAATGATCGCAAAGTGCTTTGAGCTTCTGTGCCGCTGCTGCTGCGTTGTCGAAGTCGGGGCACCAGGGATCATACACAGAGAATGCTGCAAGCACCCCGAAGTCATCCATCAGCCCCTCGATCTCCTCCTTCAGGGTACGGAGGTAGGGCTTTGCGTACTGCTCGTGATACTGTGCCACGAACTCCTCCGTGATGGGAGGGCAAGAAGGCCGGGCGTCATTGATCAGTATCCAGCAGGATGCGTAGGTCGGAGACAGGTCGGGTCGTTCTAACAGCTTTCCGATCTTGCATGCATAGTGTGTCGCGATGCGAGGGAGATCACCGAAACACAGGCTTGCATGCTGTATGCACCGCGAGAAGGCGCCAAGACAGTGCATCACCTCCCGCATCAGGAATAACCCGACGAGGGTGCTGCTCTCCTGGTACACCGCACGCAGGGCAACTGCCTTCTCATGATCCAGCTTGTTGATACACATGACCACCCCTTTGAGGCAGTCAGTCAGACTCTGCGCACAACGCTCATGCGAACACCAGCGGGTGTCTCCAACACTGCACAAGTCGCGCTCACGCCAGAACCCGAAGCCATCGATCCTCTCCAAAGCGGACATGCATTCCCGAAAGCACCGGAGTTTGCCTGTGCCATTCCCAGCACCCCTGTACAGCAAGGCAAACGTGCTGGAGACAAGGTCGTAGCTTGCGCGGATGACAGGGTGGTCCTTGGCAGTGTGCATCGCAACAAGATTGAGTGCATGCGCCCGACAAGCCGCCCAGAAGGAGTACGGTGCTTTCCGTACCTTCACCTGCAACTGAACACCCTTACGACTCCCGCCCATGGTGTTGCACGAATCCGACGCAAACGCAAGCATCTTGTTCCAGAAACCGTCGCCAAGGTCGTCGAGTTGTTGAATCAAGAAATCTGTGATGTTTGTCGCAGTCTGTGATGTGTTCAGTGGAGTCATGCGCCAGAACAGTTCGTTGGTATCAAAGGTGGTTGGGTCGATGACCCGGATCAGGATGCAAAATTGCGATTGGCGTGTCACATCCTGCGTCTCGTCCGTGATGATGGATACGAACGGGGATCTTTCAATCTTGTGCTTCACTTCCGCCATGGCGTGGCTTGCCATCAGACCCACTACTTCGTCGTAGATTGTGTTCGAGGTGAGGTTGTGGTATGTAGCATTGAAAGACTTTACTTCTGGGGAAGTGTAGCTGTCACGCACGCGGAGGGATGCGAGGGTCGTCGTGAGGGCTTCATTGTTGCTGCAACAGTACTGTACGTCGTGCAGCAGGCGGCAGAGCATCTCGGTGTTCTGAAGCTGCTTCACCTTAGAGTTGACCCAGGCCCTCTGGTGAGCTGTGGAGCGGATCTCTCCTGCAGTCCCATGTCGGCGCACCGAGTCTTCTCTTGCCAGCCACTGTGCCCACTTCTCGGTGTGCTTCTGTCTCGTTGCCTCGGTGTGCTCCTTCGCGCGGGAGGTGAAGCGGCTCTTCACCTCATTCCATGGCAGGCACCGCCCGACGAAGACACCGCGCTTGCTTGCGTCAAAGCAAGCGCGGCACGCCAGCCCCTCGGGTGTGGGTTTTGCCCACGCGTGGGATTCGCGCAGCATTCCCATCACCCGGCTGTCCCCCTGGATGTCCTCCGGGACATGCACCATCTCGCTGGCGCGGGGGAAGGGCTCGGCAGGCGCATCCAAGCCGACGGGCCCCGCGTACTGCGCCATCAACTTTGCCTCCACGTAGGCGTAGACCTCGTGCTTGTGGAGGGAAGGGTACAGGCAGTCGTTGGAGTTGCGCACGGGGGTGGTGGTGTAGCCCCTCGCGCGTTGGCGCTCATTGGCGATCGCGGCCTCCAGAGCTTCAGCTGATCTCTCCGCATTATCATCAGCTGCCATCTCGACCTCAACTTGCCGTGCAATCGCAAGATCTGCGACGAGGGCTGGGGCCTGCTGTGTCGGGGCAGGCGCCGGCACGGCCTCGCTCTCCACCAACGGCATTTCGTCTGCCTTTGTCTAGAGGAGGCATAGCCTGCTGACCTAGCTGTCTAAAAAATTATTTTTTTAAAAATCGCATTGTCTTTTCGACTCTATACCAAAAGTGGTCCCAAATCGGTCCGGGACGACCGTCCACAACCGTCCACACTCTCTAAATGCTCGATGTTGCATTTTAAATTCAAAAATTCACATTTTCCTACCAACTGGGCCCGTTTCCTTAGGAAAATGGCTCAAAATCGCAATCACTACATTTCTAAGGGCCACCACAGGCCAATAGAGTACCAGAATCAGTTTTTTCGCATTCTACGGCCACAGCCAGACCGTCCACACCCAAAAATCACCCCCAGGTGGTCAATATGGGGGTGTTATGGCACTTTTTCACCTGTGGACGGTTGTGGACGGTTGTGGACAGTTGCGGACGGTCTGAAAACAAGTTGTTCGAGGTTGCTGGTGGTTGCGAGAGGTTGTTAGAGGTCGCCAGTCCTCGGGCAGACCGTCCACACCCAAAAGTCACCCCCAGGTGGTCAATATGGGGGTGTTGTGGCACTTTTTCGCCTGTGGACGGTTGTGGACGGTTCTGGACAGTTGTGGATGGTTGTGGGTGGTGTGACTGGGCCGACTGCAGGTGCACATAAAGGAAATAGGTTCCGGTGGACTGGAAATAGGTTCCGGTAGTCAGGAAATAGGTTCGGGTGGCCAGGAAATAGGTTCCGGTAGTCAGGAAATAGGTTCCGGTGGCCGGGAAATAGGTTCCGGTGACCAGGAAGTAGGTTCCGGTGACCAGGAAATAGGTTCCGGTAGCCAGAAAATAGGTTCCGGTGGCCGGGAAATAGGTTCCGGTGACCAGGAAATAGGTTCCGGTAGCCAGGAAATAGGTTCCGGTGGCCGGGAAATAGGTTCCGGTGACCAGGAAATAGGTTCCGGTGACCAGGAAATAGGTTCCGGTGACCAGGAAATAGGTTCCGGTAGCCAGGAAATAGGTTCCGGTGACCAGGAAATAGGTTCCGGTAGCCAGGAAATAGGTTCCGGTGGCCGGGAAATAGGTTCCGGTGACCAGGAAATAGGTTCCGGTGACCAGGAAATAGGTTCCGGTGACCAGGAAATAGGTTCCGGTAGCCAGGAAATAGGTTCCGGTGACCAGGAAATAGGTTCCGGTGACCAGGAAATAGGTTCCGGTAGCCAGGAAATAGGTTCCGGTGACCAGGAAATAGGTTACGGTGACCAGGAAGTAGGTTCCGGTAGCCAGAAAATAGGTTCCGGTAGTCAGGAAATAGGTTCCGGTGGCCGGGAAATAGGTTCCGGTGACCAGGAAATAGGTTCCGGTGACCAGGAAATAGGTTCCGGTAGCCAGGAAATAGGTTCCGGTGGCCGGGAAATAGGTTCCGGTGACCAGGAAATAGGTTCCGGTGACCAGGAAATAGGTTCCGGTGACCAGGAAATAGGTTCCGGTAGCCAGGAAATAGGTTCCGGTGACCAGGAAATAGGTTCCGGTAGCCAGGAAATAGGTTCCGGTGGCCGGGAAATAGGTTCCGGTGACCAGGAAATAGGTTCCGGTGACCAGGAAATAGGTTCCGGTGACCAGGAAATAGGTTCCGGTAGCCAGGAAATAGGTTCCGGTGACCAGGAAATAGGTTCCGGTGACCAGGAAATAGGTTCCGGTGACCAGGAAATAGGTTCCGGTAGCCAGGAAATAGGTTCCGGCCGAGAGGACAACCCAGGTCCTGGGTAAGACGTTAAACTGCCTGGGGGGGCCGTCCCCGGACCATGACGGGTGCCTGCACCAGGAGTCTAGCACGGCCGTGGTCCAGGGCATGACCGAAAACTGCTTGGGTACCGAGGCTCCCCAGACCAGGAAGGGTGGAGACACCTGGAGTCTAAATAGTCACACCACGTCAGGCCAGACCTTCGCATTGCACTCCGCGAAGACTGCCACACAGCCGCGGGGCAGGTGTGCAGCCTGTGGAAAACCTCGTACAGAAAAGGGTCGGCGACCGCCCGCCCCCAGTCTGAGAGGCATCAGCCGAATCTCGGTGGAGGCGGGCACAAAACAAAAGGGAGAGTCGTCACTGTGCATATCAGCACGGTCCCGCCCTCTGTGCCAGACCAACACACCACCAAAGGAAAAGAGGAAGAGGCGACGTAAGGCAATGCCTCCGTGCGGCCAGGAGAACACGAAATAGCGACCCCCTCAACGGGGAATGCTACGAGCACGGCCAAAAATCGTTCAAAAAATCGTTCAAAATAGGTTCCGGTAGTCAGGAAATAGGTTCCGGTGGCCGGGAAATAGGTTCCGGTGACCAGGAAATAGGTTCCGGTGACCAGGAAATAGGTTCCGGTAGCCAGGAAATAGGTTCCGGTGGCCGGGAAATAGGTTCCGGTGACCAGGAAATAGGTTCCGGTGACCAGGAAATAGGTTCCGGTGACCAGGAAATAGGTTCCGGTAGCCAGGAAATAGGTTCCGGTGACCAGGAAATAGGTTCCGGTAGCCAGGAAATAGGTTCCGGTGGCCGGGAAATAGGTTCCGGTGACCAGGAAATAGGTTCCGGTGACCAGGAAATAGGTTCCGGTGACCAGGAAATAGGTTCCGGTAGCCAGGAAATAGGTTCCGGTGACCAGGAAATAGGTTCCGGTAGTCAGGAAATAGGTTCCGGTGGCCGGGAAATAGGTTCCGGTGACCAGGAAATAGGTTCCGGTGACCAGAAAATAGGTTCCGGTAGCCAGGAAATAGGTTCCGGTGACCAGGAAATAGGTTCCGGTAGTCAGGAAATAGGTTCCGGTGACCAGGAAATAGGTTCCGGTAGTCAGGAAATAGGTTCCGGTGGCCGGGAAATAGGTTCCGGTGACCAGGAAATAGGTTCCGGTAGCCAGGAAATAGGTTCCGGTGGCCGGGAAATAGGTTCCGGTGACCAGGAAATAGGTTCCGGTGGCCAGGAAATAGGTTCCGGTGACCAGGAAATAGGTTCCGGTAGCCAGG
This sequence comes from Rhynchopus euleeides, assembly GCA_963210315.1. NCBI lineage: Eukaryota > Euglenozoa > Diplonemea > Diplonemida > Diplonemidae > Rhynchopus > Rhynchopus euleeides. The sequence continues at coordinate 937,258 of OY723276.1, forward strand.
AAATAGGTTCCGGTGGCCGGGAAATAGGTTCCGGTGACCAGGAAATAGGTTCCGGTGGCCGGGAAATAGGTTCCGGTGACCAGGAAATAGGTTCCGGTAGCCAGGAAATAGGTTCCGGTGGCCGGGAAATAGGTTCCGGTGACCAGGAAATAGGTTCCGGTGGCCAGGAAATAGGTTCCGGTGACCAGGAAATAGGTTCCGGTAGCCAGGAAATAGGTTCCGGTGGACAGGGAATAGGTTCCGGTAGCCAGAGAATAGGTTCCGGTGGACCGGAATTAGGCTCCGGTGGCCAGGGAATAGGTTCCAGTAGCCAGAATATAGGTTCCGGTAGTCAGATAAGAGGTCCCGGTAGCCAGGAAATAGGTTTGGTAACTCGTCGGAGGCGGGTCCTACAATGGCGGGCGCGGGCGGCGGAGCCGCCTGCGCCCCCCCTGTGCCCCCCCGCGCCCGACCCATGACCCCCCTCGCGACCTACTGGTGTCGAGTGGCTTCATTGTACCCCACGCGACAGACGTTCCTCCCCGACCCCCGAGTGGGGCAAGGGGCGCGTGTCCCAGTGGAGCACCGTTTTTCCTCCACACAAGTCTCTTTCTGCTTGCTTTGACTGGGGTGAGAACGTTTCGCCTCTTCTGTTTCGCAGGTGTGTGTCGCTTCGCTTCAATGCGGTCACTAGCGCCCTCCCTTCAACCAACTTCCTAAGCCTTTCATTGCCCGTTTTTGTGATGGTGTGTCGGAGACCCTCCTATTTTGACGTGCTACCCCTTGTGTGCCCAGTTTGGGACCCCATCTGGGGTGAAGGGGAGGTTGTCAAGTGCCCACGTGGACCCACAGACCCCGGAAATCACCGAAAAATGACATTCTCGATGTGCGGTGGGTCTGGTTTCTCGTTTTTTTCGTGAGATTTTGACCGAAACAATTTCGGAGACAAAAGTTTGTTAGGGATTTCCGTTTGCTATGCCTCCTCTACTGCACACAAATCACTGTATATCCCAGGGCGCCTTCCTTGTGAGAATAGCGGAACCTCTGCGTTGCAGTTTGGTGGTTGAGGCCGGCGGTGGTGACTCACTTTGGTGACTGTGCTTCCTTCCCCCTGAGCTCGACCAGATCCAGGTCGACCTGGTGCTGTGTGGCTCCGGTGTGGTATCTCCTTGCTTCCTCGCACACATACACGTGGTTCCTCGCCACGGATGCCCACCAAGTGAACCCGAAACATATCACGGGCCCCGACGACCCTTTCGAGATGTCATAGCCGCAAGCCCGCAAACCCGATCGCATTCGCAAGGTGTTCGTCTCTGCGAGATCAGGCTCAGCCCAGCCTCCCGCGAGGTGTGAACCGATATGCCCAGCCCCGTACGCGCAAGCTTGGCTCCAAGACCAGGCACAAGCCACAGGGGGGTCTGGGGGGCGGAGCCCCCCAGCCGCCGGAGGCCACGGTAGCGAACGTCTGTTGGCCTGGCTCCATAGTCGCATACGCTCAAGTACAACACAACTGACAGATAGCACATGTCGCATGGGGGGGTCTGGGGGGTTCCGCCCCCCAGCCGCCGGAGGCCACGGTAGTGAACATCTGTTGGTTTGAGAGCAAGCCTCTCACACCACCGCCCTCCGACCCCCCTCTCCACCCCCAGGTGCAAATTTTTTTTGCATCCGGAAAATGTGTTCTTTTGACTGTTTGAGCACATCCAAGACCGGGAACATAAAAATTTTCGGCCAATACCAAGTAGGGTCACTATAAAATCCAAAGGAAAAAAGTGCAAAAAAATATTTTTTCCCCAAATTCCTATTTTCATTCCGTGAAATAGATACACGCCTGCTCCGGGTGCAAAAATTTTTTTGGCCACGGAAAATGTGTTCTTTTGAATGTTTGAGCACATCCAAGACCGGGAACATAAAAATTTTCTGCCAATACCAAGTAGGGTCACAATAAAATCCAAAGGAAAAAAGTGCAAAAAAAATAGTGCAAAAAAATATTTTTCCCCCAAATTCCTATTTTCATTCCGTGAAATAGATACACGCCTGCTCCGGGTGCAAAAATTTTTTTGGCCACGGAAAATGTGTTCTTTTGAATGTTTGAGCACATCCAAGACCGGGAACATAAAAATTTTCTGCCAATACCAAGTAGGGTCACAATAAAATCCAAAGGAAAAAAGTGCAAAAAAAATAGTGCAAAAAAATATTTTCCCCCCAAATTCCTATTTTCATTCCGTGAAATAGATACACGCCTGCCTGGCTGTCTAAAAAATTATTTTTTTAAAAATCGCATTGTCTTTTCGACCCTATACCAAAAGTGGTCCCAAATCGGTCCGGGACGACCGTCCACAACCGTCCACACTCTCTAAATGCTCGATGTTGCATTTTAAATTCAAAATTTCACATTTTCCTGCCAACTGGGCCCGTTTCCTTAGGAAAATGGCTCAAAATCGCAATCACTCCATTTCTACGGGCCACCACAGGCCAATCGAGTACCAAAATCGGTTTTTTCGCATTTTACGGCCACAGCCAGACCGTCCACACCCAAAAATCACCCCCAGGTGGTCAATATGGGGGTGTTCTGGCACTTTTTCACCTGTGGACGGTTGTGGACAGTTGCGGACGGTCTGAAAACAGGTTGTTCGAGGTTTCTGGTGGTTGCGAGACGTTGTTAGAGGTCGCCAGTCCTCGGGCAGACCGTCCACACCCAAAAAACACCCCCAGGGGGTCACGCTGGGGCTGTTATGGCACTTTTTCACCTGTGGACGGTTGTGGACGCTTGTGGACAGTTGTGTCCGGTCTACCAGGACCGACGTCAGGCGCCAGGGGGGACGGCGGTTACGAAGCCTGTGACAGCTAGCTGTTGCATTATATCGTCAAATAACAGCTAGCTGATGCATTTGTGAGTAACAGCTAGCTGTAGAATGTCATTTGCGAGGAACAGCTAGCTGTGGCATTATATTGCCAAATAACAGCTAGCTGTTACATTTGCGAGTAACAGCTAGCTGTAGAATGGCATTTGCGAGTAACAGCTAGCTGTTGCCTTATATTGCCAAATAACAGCTAGCTGTTGCATTTGTGAGTAACAGCTAGCTGTAGAATGGCATCTGCGAGGAACAGCTAGCTGTAGAATGGCATTTGCGAGTAACAGCTAGCTGTGGCATTATATTGCCAAATAACAGCTAGCTGTTGCATTTGCGAGGAACAGCTAGCTGTAGAATGGCATCTGCGAGGAACAGCTAGCTGTAGAATGGCATTTGCGAGTAACAGCTAGCTGTGGCATTATATTGCCAAATAACAGCTAGCTGTTGCATTTGCGAGGAACAGCTAGCTGTAGAATGGCATCTGCGAGGAACAGCTAGCTGTAGAATGGCATTTGCGAGTAACAGCTAGCTGTGGCATTATATTGCCAAATAACAGCTAGCTGTTACATTTGCGAGTAACAGCTAGCTGTTGCCTTATATTGCCAAATAACAGCTAGCTGTAGAATGTCATTTGCGAGGAACAGCTAGCTGTGGCATTATATTGCCAAATAACAGCTAGCTGTTACATTTGCGAGTAACAGCTAGCTGTAGAATGGCATTTGCGAGTAACAGCTAGCTGTTGCCTTATATTGCCAAATAACAGCTAGCTGTAGAATGTCATTTGCGAGGAACAGCTAGCTGTGGCATTATATTGCCAAATAACAGCTAGCTGTTACATTTGCGAGTAACAGCTAGCTGTAGAATGGCATTTGCGAGTAACAGCTAGCTGTTGCCTTATATTGCCAAATAACAGCTAGCTGTTGCATTTGCGAGGAACAGCTAGCTGTAGAATGGCATCTGCGAGGAACAGCTAGCTGTAGAATGGCATTTGCGAGTAACAGCTAGCTGTTCCCTTATATTGCCAAGTAACAGCTAGCTGTTGCATTTGTGAGTAACAGCTAGCTGTAGAATGTCATTTGCGAGGAACAGCTAGCTGTGGCATTATATTGCCAACTAACAGCTAGCTGTTACATTTGCGAGTAACAGCTAGCTGTAGAATGGCATTTGCGAGTAACAGCTAGCTGTTGCCTTATATTGCCAAATAACAGCTAGCTGTTGCATTTGCGAGGAACAGCTAGCTGTAGAATGGCATTTGCGAGTAACAGCTAGCTGTGGCATTATATTGCCAAATAACAGCTAGCTGTTACATTTGCGAGTAACAGCTAGCTGTAGAATGGCATTTGCGAGGAACAGCTAGCTGTAGAATGGCATTTGTGAGTAACAGCTAGCTGTTGCATTATATTGCCAAATAACAGCTAGCTGTTGCATTTGCGAGGAACAGCTAGCTGTAGAATGGCATTTGCGAGTAACAGCTAGCTGTGGCATTATATTGCCAAATAACAGCTAGCTGTTACATTTGCGAGTAACAGCTAGCTGTAGAATGGCATTTGCGAGTAACAGCTAGCTGTTGCCTTATATTGCCAAATAACAGCTAGCTGTTGCATTTGCGAGGAACAGCTAGCTGTAGAATGGCATCTGCGAGGAACAGCTAGCTGTAGAATGGCATTTGTGAGTAACAGCTAGCTGTTGCATTATATTGCCAAATAACAGCTAGCTGTTGCATTTGCGAGGAACAGCTAGCTGTAGAATGGCATTTGCGAGTAACAGCTAGCTGTGGCATTATATTGCCAAATAACAGCTAGCTGTTACATTTGCGAGTAACAGCTAGCTGTTGCCTTATATTGCCAAATAACAGCTAGCTGTTGCATTTGTGAGTAACAGCTAGCTGTAGAATGGCATTTGCGAGGAACAGCTAGCTGTAGAATGGCATTTGTGAGTAACAGCTAGCTGTTGCATTATATTGCCAAATAACAGCTAGCTGTTGCATTTGCGAGGAACAGCTAGCTGTAGAGTGGCATTTGCGAGTAACAGCTAGCTGTGGCATTATATTGCCAAATAACAGCTAGCTGTTACATTTGCGAGTAACAGCTAGCTGTAGAATGGCATTTGCGAGTAACAGCTAGCTGTTGCCTTATATTGCCAAATAACAGCTAGCTGTTGCATTTGCGAGGAACAGCTAGCTGTAGAATGGCATTTGCGAGTGACAGCTAGCTGTAGAATGGCATTTGCGAGGAACAGCTAGCTGTAGAATGGCATTTGTGAGTAACAGCTAGCTGTTGCATTATATTGCCAAATAACAGCTAGCTGTTGCATTTGCGAGGAACAGCTAGCTGTAGAATGGCATTTGCGAGTAACAGCTAGCTGTGGCATTATATTGCCAAATAACAGCTAGCTGTTACATTTGCGAGTAACAGCTAGCTGTAGAATGGCATTTGCGAGTAACAGCTAGCTGTGGCATTATATTGCCAAATAACAGCTAGCTGTTACATTTGCGAGTAACAGCTAGCTGTAGAATGGCATTTGCGAGTAACAGCTAGCTGTTGCCTTATATTGCCAAATAACAGCTAGCTGTTGCATTTGTGAGTAACAGCTAGCTGTAGAGTGGCATTTGCGAGGAACAGCTAGCTGTAGAATGGCATTTGTGAGTAACAGCTAGCTGTTGCATTATATTGCCAAATAACAGCTAGCTGTTGCATTTGCGAGGAACAGCTAGCTGTAGAGTGGCATTTGCGAGTAACAGCTAGCTGTGGCATTATATTGCCAAATAACAGCTAGCTGTTATATTTGCGAGTAACAGCTAGCTGTAGAATGGCATTTGCGAGTAACAGCTAGCTGTTGCCTTATATTGCCAAATAACAGCTAGCTGTTGCATTTGCGAGGAACAGCTAGCTGTAGAATGGCATTTGCGAGTGACAGCTAGCTGTGGCATTATATTGCCAAATAACAGCTAGCTGTTACATTTGCGAGTAACAGCTAGCTGTAGAATGGCATTTGCGAGTAACAGCTAGCTGTGGCATTATATTGCCAAATAACAGCTAGCTGTTACATTTGCGAGTAACAGCTAGCTGTAGAATGGCATTTGCGAGTAACAGCTAGCTGTTGCCTTATATTGCCAAATAACAGCTAGCTGTTGCATTTGTGAGTAACAGCTAGCTGTAGAATGGCATTTGCGAGGAACAGCTAGCTGTAGAATGGCATTTGTGAGTAACAGCTAGCTGTTGCATTATATTGCCAAATAACAGCTAGCTGTTGCATTTGCGAGGAACAGCTAGCTGTAGAGTGGCATTTGCGAGTAACAGCTAGCTGTGGCATTATATTGCCAAATAACAGCTAGCTGTTACATTTGCGAGTAACAGCTAGCTGTAGAATGGCATTTGCGAGTAACAGCTAGCTGTTGCCTTATATTGCCAAATAACAGCTAGCTGTTGCATTTGCGAGGAACAGCTAGCTGTAGAATGGCATCTGCGAGGAACAGCTAGCTGTAGAATGGCATTTGCGAGTAACAGCTAGCTGTTCCCTTATATTGCCAAATAACAGCTAGCTGTTGCATTTGTGAGTAACAGCTAGCTGTAGAATGTCCTTTGCGAGTAACAGCTAGCTGTTGCATAAAATTGCCAAATAACAGCTAGCTGTTGCATTTGCGAGTAACAGCTAGCTGTAGAATGGCATCTGCGAGTAACAGCTAGCTGTTGCATTATATTGCCAAATAACAGCTAGCTGTTGCATTTGTGAGTAACAGCTAGCTGTAGAATGTCATTTGCGAGGAACAGCTAGCTGTAGAATGCCTTTTGTGAGTAACAGCTAGCTGTAGAATGTCATTTGCGAGGAACACCTCGCTGTTGCATTATATTGCCAAATCACAGATTGCTGTGGCATTTTATTGGCCAGTAACAGCTAGCTGTGGCTTTTCTGAGTACCAGCTCGTTGTCATGTGGCATTTTCGTGAAACTCCTCGCTGTTGCATTTCCGAGTGAGAGATTGCTGTTTCTTGGCATTGGAATGTCACGGGGCGCAGCATTTCTGAATGCCATTTCTGTGACGGAGTCCACAGTCGCCCAGTGACCCCTCCCCTCCCGAATCAGGCCCCCCCCTCCCCTCCGGAACGGACTTCCAAAGGACTATCATTTCGAGAAGGTGGGAGCGTCGCTTTTTTGATTCGCTCTCGACAGTCTGTCTCCCCTCCCCAACCTGTCGTTGTAGCCCTTGTGCCTGTCAGTGCCACCGCTTTTCTGCACTGCTCATCCCCACCGGCAGGAGGTTTTTTGGTCAGCCACACTTACGATGCCCCCGAGAGTTCCTGTGAACGTGCATGAGTTGAAGGCCGCTATTGCATCTCTGGGGTCTCGCCGCAAGTGTCAGAAGCTACCGGCTCTCCTCCTCGCCAGGCTCGCTGCACGACAGCCAGGTGTCAAGAAGATGTCTATCGCTCAATGTCTCGCTGACTGCTGTCAGGAGGATGGAGGTATTCCTGGAGTGACGTGTTACCCGCCTAACAATTAATAAAGAGTGATCAACGGTGACAACACCCGTGCAGGGTTACCCACTTGACAATTAACAAAGAGGGCTCAACACCCGTGCAGGGTTAACCCGCCTAACAATTAGTAAAGAGCGATCAACAGTGACAACACCCGTGCAGGGTTTACCCGCCTAACAATTAATAAAGAGTGATCAACGGTGACAACACCCGTGCAGGGTTACCTACCTGACAATTAATAAAGGAGGGATCAACACATGATGAGGCACGGGAGGGTGGCAAAAGGCCCCCAGACCCCAGAAATCACCGAAAAATGACATTCTCGATGTGCGGTGGGTCTGGTTTCTAGGTTTTTCGGGAGAAAATTGGCCAAAATAATTTCGGAGACAAAATTTTGTTAGGGATTTCCGTTTGCTATGCCTCCTCTACTTTGTCTTTGCCAGTTTGACGAGGCTACTCAGGGGCTTCCTCATATGAGGTGCCACCTCGTCGTCCGCGCGAGCAAGAGCATCGAATGCCTTGCACAGCGCGACAAGGTGCCTGTTTGAGGCGGCTTGGTGGTTGCTGAAGCCGCGGATCGAGCACTGGTTGCAGAGGAAGGCGTGCAAGTTGGCATATCGGTCTTGCCCGGGGTACTTGCCCGCCTTCCACTGGTCATACCCAGTGTGATACTGCGGCCCGCCCACCTCCTGCACCGTCCCCCGCACCGCCCTCTGCGATGCAAAGCCAAACGCGCCCAGCTGGGCCTGATGCGCTCTCCGCTTTGACATATCTTCTTACAGTATGCCTGCAGGCGCGTGGGGGTGTGGGTGTGTCGTGGGTGCCACCAGTCAGACACCTGACATGTGAAGGCTCGGTGTGATCCCTACGGAGGACGGTTCTGTGCCAGTTCTGCGGGACCATCACACAATGGAGGATCTCGAAACTTCAAAACAGAAGAGACCTGCATGACGAGGGCATCACCACCCACCGGGCCCCACCGGGCCACCCGCTAGGTCCATTTTTTCTTCTCCGCTTCTCTGCCTTCTTTGGACTATTTGAGCTCCGTGCGGATCACGATGGGGTCACTTTCTATTTTTTTCTGGCGTTTTTTCTGACTGTTTTACTGTCCCAAAGTTACAAAAAAACGCCAAAAATGAGACCGGCCTTTTTTTTTTCTTTTCAGAAAACCGGGAACCGGGAAACCCTGGTTTTGAAAACCGGAAAACCAGACCTATCTTATCCCCTGCTAAACCGAAAATCGGGCCCTCTGGGGTGCCACACCGATATTTTTCGGATTTTTTTCGGATTTTTTTTCGATTTTTTTTGGTTGGGGTGGCCACCAGTCCAGGCTGCTGCCCCAGGGTGGCCGGATTTTCGACATGTCGAAAGAAAATTTTTTTTGGCCGAAAATTTTTTTTTTTCGGCCGACTAAACCGAAAATCGGGCCCTCTGGAGTGCCACACCGATATTTTTCGGATTTTTTTCGGATTTTTTTTCGATTTTTTTTGGTTGGGGTGGCCACCAGTCCAGGCTGCTGCCCCAGGGTGGCCGGATTTTCGACATGTCGAAAAAAAATTTTTTTTGGCCGAAATTTTTTTTTTTCGGCCGACTAAACCGAAAATCGGGCCCTCTGGGGTGCCACACCGATATTTTTCGGATTTTTTTCGGATTTTTTTTCGATTTTTTTTGGTTGGGGTGGCCACCAGTCCAGGCTGCTGCCCCAGGGTGGCCGGATTTTCGACATGTCGAAAAAAAATTTTTTTTGGCCGAAAAAAAAATTTTTTTTTCGGCCGACTAAACCGAAAATCGGGCCCTCTGGGGTGCCACACCGATATTTTTCGGATTTTTTCGGATTTTTTTCCGATTTTTTTTGGTTGGGGTGGCCACCAGTCCAGGCTGCTGCCCCAGGGTGGCCGGATTTTCGACATGTCGAAAGAAAATTTTTTTTGGCCGAAAATTTTTTTTTTTCGGCCGACTAAACCGAAAATCGGGCCCTCTGGAGTGCCACACCGATATTTTTCGGATTTTTTTCGGATTTTTTTTCGATTTTTTTTGGTTGGGGTGGCCACCAGTCCAGGCTGCTGCCCCAGGGTGGCCGGATTTTCGACATGTCGAAAAAAAATTTTTTTTGGCCGAAATTTTTTTTTTTCGGCCGACTAAACCGAAAATCGGGCCCTCTGGGGTGCCACACCGATATTTTTCGGATTTTTTTCGGATTTTTTTTCGATTTTTTTTGGTTGGGGTGGCCACCAGTCCAGGCTGCTGCCCCAGGGTGGCCGGATTTTCGACATGTCGAAAAAAAATTTTTTTTGGCCGAAAAAAATTTTTTTTTTTCGGCCGACTAAACCGAAAATCGGGCCCTCTGGGGTGCCACACCGATATTTTTCGGATTTTTTCGGATTTTTTTCCGATTTTTTTTGGTTGGGGTGGCCACCAGTCCAGGCTGCTGCCCCAGGGTGGCCGGATTTTCGACATGTCGAAAGAAAATTTTTTTTGGCCGAAAAAAATTTTTTTTTTTCGGCCGACTAAACCGAAAATCGGGCCCTCTGGAGTGCCACACCGATATTTTTCGGATTTTTTTCGGATTTTTTTTCGATTTTTTTTGGTTGGGGTGGCCACCAGTCCAGGCTGCTGCCCCAGGGTGGCCGGATTTTCGACATGTCGAAAAAAATTTTTTTTTGGCCGAAATTTTTTTTTTTCGGCCGACTAAACCGAAAATCGGGCCCTCTGGGGTGCCACACCGATATTTTTCGGATTTTTTCGGATTTTTTTCCGATTTTTTTTGGTTGGGGTGGCCACCAGTCCAGGCTGCTGCCCCAGGGTGGCCGGATTTTCGACATGTCGAAAAAAAATTTTTTTTGGCGGAAAAAAAAATTTTCCGGGGGGCTTCGCCCCCCGGACCCCCCATGTGGGGGGCTCCGCCCCCCACGCCCCCCGCCCCCCCCCCCCCCCCCACCTCCCACCTCCCTCCCGGCCGGGGGCCGGTACGGTCGGTCGTCGGCTGCGGCCAAAGGGCGTGCGGTAGCCGACGCCCTTTTGTGCTCGCCTCCTCCCTCCCACACCTCTTTGTCCTCTTTCATGACGCGTCACCCTGCCTCCACGCTCTGACTTCTGTGACCCGCATGCCGCGTTGAGAGCAAGTCTTCCGTGTGCTGTCACCGAGACCAGGCCACTATCTGCTCTCAGGTTGGTAGCAATGGCCTTTTACCTGATGTCAAGCCCACGTGACAAAGACTCGTGCAGCTGAGGTCCTGGCTGGTCTGTCCTGTTGTCTGGGATCCTGTTCCCCCCCGCACCCCCCCTTCCCACACATGTCTGGTGCGTCGGTCGCGGGTTTGTGGCGCATCGGTCCTTTGGCCTGCCGGGCCTCCCCCCCGCACCCCCCCTCCACACGCGAACCGGTCCCCCTTTTTCAATTGCGACCCGGTTCCCGTGTTGTGTCGCGGCCCTCCCCGCCTCGCCTCCGACAGACTCTCCCCACAGTTGACGACGTGGGCAAACGGCGCCGACATCCTCTCATCACTTACCGTATTCTCATCAGGACGGTCGGTTTCCCTGACGCCACGACCACCAATGTGCTCCGATGCTTTTTGAAGGAGGTAGTTCATCCCCGACTCAGGCGTTTGCGGGAATGAGCTCGCCCACTTCTCCTGGAGGAGTACGCACCACCCGGTCGTGGCGCACCCGCACCCGCTGCACACCGCACATGACGAGTTGCGGTAGCAGCCGTACCCCACACAGGTTCGAGTGGTTTGCCATGGTCCTGCTCACGACGACCTGCAGGTCACCCGTTCCTGTCGTGCACGGGCAGGCAGTGCCAGGAGGTGGTGGCCTCGTCAATCTGGCAGGGTTTGAGTTTACCGGGGCGAGGCACTCCACTCTGGGTCTGCTGTTTGTGATGTAACAAGCAGGTCTGGCGGGGTGTTCAGGGTTCGGAGTGGCCCTCCTCGTTGGCATCCGTGCAGCAGCGCTATCGCGTCCCGGAATGCCCCGTGTCACACCGGTGGGAACAGGGGCCAGCACCGCCATCTCGAGGAGGACCCGGGCCGTTCTTTGGATTCTTCACAGTCGCAGCCTCCGGCTTGTCGTTGTCCGTCAGCGTAGCGCCCACCCAGCCTGCAGAGATCTTGCACCGTCTTCAACAGCAACTTTTGACCCGACAATTTTTGGGGCATTTTTTCACCAAAAAAAAATCACTCTGCGCGCCAAGTCGAAGACTTGTTTGGGGACTTTTGGTGTCCCCAATTTTTCAATTTTCGAAAAATAAGCTCACTTTGCTAAACTGGACCCAACTCCCCACACTCTTTTTTAAGCGAAAAACAGCAAATTTCGGCCGATTTTTTCTCATTTTTTCTCATTTTTTTTCACCGACTTTTCCATACCCCCAATGTTGTGTTGTTGCGTCAGCAGAATGAGTTCAGCCACCTTCTGGGTGTAGTACTTCGATCGCATATGGGTCATTGTGAGTACTTCGTACGCGTGGGAGGCTGCATCGGCATTAGTAGGCAGCGTTGTAGATGCTTTTGCTTCGTCGATCTTAGCCTGTGAAGGCACGATTGGGATATTGTACGCCCTGAGAGCCGAAGTGGTTATGATTGTGCTGTGTAATTTGCGCCCCGCAGGATATGCACACCACGCAGTCTCGACAACACGTATGAGAGTGTACCATGTGGGGACTCAACAAGGTCATTGGATCGGCATCTGCCTGCCGACTCAGCCCCCACACAGTGCGACCGCAAGGTCGCCAGGGATGTCTCAACGCCAGGGGAATACCCTCCCCTGGCGTTGTACAACCCTACTCTCAACCCTCGGGTCCTCTCCTGGAGGCGGTGGTGGCGGGCCCGCAACGCTTCGTACTTCCGGTACAGACTGAGGTAGTCTGCCCGGCTGACCCGCTCATTGCTTCCTAGATCATCTGCTGCTCTGGAGCTGCCATCACTCTCACTGCCCACATCAGTTGGTGTGGGGGTAGGAGCAGGAGGAGTGGGAGGAGTAGGAGTGCAGGTGACATCTTTCTTGGCTAGCAAGGAACGCCGCTTTTCCCGCACGTGCGTGCAGTTGATGCACCACTGCATATATCTGTCGTCACCACGTCCCACTCGCTCTCCTATGTACCCAGCCCGACGGAGCGCCCGAAATAATGTCGCCTCACCGATGTCGTGTGCCGTTTTCTTTTTACGCAGGTCTGCCACAACGCTCTCTGCCGAGACCCCGCACATCTCCCGTTTGGCGAGCGTCTTTCGAGCAAGGTACTCCTCTGCAGCAGCATCTGACACCTCTGCGAGGCCCTGGGCACGCGGCATGTGTTGCTCGGCGTGCTGAGTGAGCGTAGTGACACCCTTCCCTTGCAAAGAACGAAATAATGCGGTCGGGAGTGGTTCAGGTACAAAGGCAAGGTACGAAACTGAGGTACATTTTTTAGGACCCCAAAAAATCATCACAAAAGTGCGTATCAGGTGTCACAAGTGGGCCCCAGACAGTTTCCGGGGGGGTATGGGTCGGATTTTCGGGTCAGATCAGGTATTAGGGCGGCTCTGATGGTATGTCGAAAATTTTGGTTTTGTACGGGCTTATGACCCCCCCTACCCCCCCCCCCCCCCCCCCGATTAGTTTCCCCCCCCCCCCGCCGTTATACGGCAGGATGCCTCTGCTCTTGCCGTGACCCGTGGAGCCGGGCTACGATCCACACTTTTTTATCCTTTTCTTTTCTTTTCTTTTTCTTTTCTCCTTTTATCTTTTTACGTCAATACTTTTTCTCCCCCCTACCCCCCCTACTCTCCCACCCCCCCCCCCCCCCCCACCCTGCGTCCTCCACTGGGTCTTCTACCCACCTGACGAAAGGTACTCGATACCGGGCTGCCGGAGTCCAGTGGTTCACGCACTACTGCACAGTCGTGGGTTGGCAGCCGAAACTGCGTAGTAGATATACCCCGCTACGAAACACACCTGCTTTCCCTTCCCCTCCTTCCCTTCCGCCATTTATTCGTACAAAAAAAACAACGATACAGGGGCACAAAGTATATGGTGTCAAGGAGAGACTACGTATTACGGACAGACACCTGGTTGTGTTTTAGTGATACTGTATTGCGGTCCAACCACCAAGCCACTGACAGACAACTGCTACACACCCTCCCGTTGTGCATTGATCTGCCTTGTACAACATATCTGGTGTAGTGACTACAAAAAGGACTAACATTGCGAGAAGGTGCTGGGAGATTTACTTTTCCATTCCCTCTCGACGATCAAACCCCCCCCTTCCTTACGTGTAGTGTCTGCCTCCACTCTGCCACGCCCACTCCCACAGTTGTGTCGTAACAGGGCATCACATGCCTCGTAACCTCACCCCCGAAGGCCGCGCTCGCATCCGAAAGAAGCATGTGTTAATCGTCGCCGGTGCCGTGAGTTGCCTTTACCTCGCAAATAGCGCTGCCATCCTGCTGTCCTTCCCACCGCCTGCCTCCCTGGACCCCCACGCATTTTTTCTTGGAGATCAGCTGGCAATGCGCAACACCTTCCACGCGCTTCTGGTGCTTGCAACCTCAGGGCTCTACGTGGCTTCCCGCAACCGTGTCTGGTATATCACCGCATGGGTATACCTCACAGCCACATCCATCAACGCATTCGCCTGCGCCGCCACCGCCTTCCATGCATACACGACCACCCCCATCACCCCCGAGCCCACGGCAGAAGCCTCTCCTGCACAACACCTCGGAATCCTGACCCTCTGCCTTGCTCTCCTCGCTGAGGTGTGCGCCAATGCAGTCCTCCTTGCCACCTGGTGGCGCTTCCGCCGCCTCTCCAGCCCTGCCTCTGGTGACGACGACAGCCTCCCGGTCACCCCCCCGCTTGGACGCGGCACGCTTCTCCACGCCGCAGCCTACGCCGCCATCCTCGCCGCCTTCCTTCTCCGCAACGCCGAGGCCATCCTATCCGCCGCCGCCGCCCTCACCAACACCAACACAGCCGCCGAAGCCCCTCTCCACAGCTGGGCCTCCGTCGCCGTGGAAGCCATCGGGTTAGGCGGGCACACCGCTGTGCCCTGCGGCTTGGGCCTCTTCTACGTCATCCGCGCCCTCCCTGGGGACGTCTACCTCCCTGAAAGCGGGCTGGCCTACACCCTCGTCGTCGCCGGATCGCTCTACGCCGATGCCATCTCAGGCACAGGGGACATCCCCCACGGGGACACGCTGCAACACTCCCTTCTGACATACCTCAACGCCTCCTCTGGGCCACTGCAGGCCCTCAGCTTGGGTCTTGTGGGCGCGCTGCTCCTCCTTCAGGGTGCTGCGTGCCACGACAGGCCTGGGGAGGGTCAGGCGGACCCAGCAGAGCCAGCACCTGGGGCAGCAGGCCTCCCCCAAGAGATGGGCAGCACCCGCAGGCGGAACCCTCTGTCGCAGCGTGGCGGGTTCGCTCCACTGGAGGACAGCCTCGATTCGGCCCTAGAGGTGGAGGGGGAGCCCGGGGAGCCTGGCGTTGCGGGTGCGGCGGAGGACCCCACCCGCCCTACCCACCCAGCAGGCACCTCCGACGGTGGGGATGGTTCGGATAGGGAAGGGGTGCTCGGTAGCGACACCCACACCCCGCTGGCAGAGTTCCTCTCGAGGGATGCGCTGCGCCTCCTCCAGGCCCTGGCGCTGCTGCATGTCCTCGCCTGGTATGCCGAGTGCATATGCCTCCTCGTGAGTGCCCCATTTGAGGCTGCAGGTGGTGCAGCTGTCGCAGCAGGAGTTGGCGGGGCACACGGCGCTGTCCTCTATGGGGTACAGATGCTCAACCTGGGCCAGCTCTCAACGGAGGGGCGTGCGGTGTCCGGAGCCGAGCGGCTCAGGCGGCATTCGTTCCACACAGTCACATCCTTATTCTACCTTGCAACCGCAGGCGCTGCGGTTGCAGGGTGCCTGCGCCTGCTCGTCTTCACACCCGAGTCACGCCACGCCTGGCAGCCCTATGTGCTCACGGCCTGCAGCGTCTCCCGCCTCCTCTCCGCAGCCTTCTCCATCTCCACCCTCTCGCGTGGGGGTGCCTGGGAGCTGCGGAGTTCCCCTCCCCCGTGCAGCAGCAGCCCTGTCGGGGAGGGGGGTTGGGGCGCCACCTTGTCGCCGCGCAGTGCCTCTGCCGCGGCCCGGATGGCCGTGCTGCAGAAGGGTGCTGCTGCCTGTGTCGCCGCGGTGGTGCTGCTGGTTTGTGGTGTGATTGCGTCTATCGGCGGGGGTGGGAGTGGTGGTGGTGGTGGTGGCGCCCACCCACCCCACGTCGTGTCGCACAGTGCAGGCCATGCCCTGTCGTTTCACTTCAGCTTCCTGTATGCGATTCACGCGCTGGTTGGCATCTTCCACTATCGGGTGGTGTCTCTGTGGTTCATTCTGGCAGGGTCGCCCTTCATCGCGGTGCTGGTTGTGGTGCTGTGTGCTCGGCAGGCAGCGGGAGGGGTGGGCGCCCCGCTTGTGGTGCTGCTGCCTCTCGCCGCTGCGATCGCCGTTGCGGCGCTTCTGATGCTCAAGATCAAGAGGCTCAGCGCTGCGCATCCTGACCTGTTTCGCAGTGGCAATGTCGGGTGGCAGCCGTGGACCACCCTGCCTCAGCCTGGTCCTCCTGAGTGATGCCAGTAGCTAGAAAGCAGCTGATCGTTGTCGTGTCATCAGGATTTGTCGCATCGGGGGATCCGTTCCTGGCGAAGCCATCAGGCTTGCGAACACCCCACACGCCACAACTGCCCCGGCAGGCTGTGGGGGGAGGTGTTCAGCATTCGAGGAACACTAGCTTTCGCTGCCCATCTTCCCTCAGAAACAGTCCCTCCCTCCCTACGTTGAACCCCCCTCCCCACATCGCCTCTCTCCCTGGACATGCGTTCTCTCAAATGAGGCCAGCATTTCCTTCTGGTGGGTCGTGGTTGTGTTTCCTCTGTGTCACGCCAGATTTTGTATCTGTTCCCTCAATCGACCCGCGCGGAGTTCGCGGCCATGTTTTAGCTGCTCGGAGAGGCGTCTATGCTGCGAGCCTCTGGAGATTACTGCCTTCCTCATGACCCCCCCCCCCCCTTTTCTTGGCAACCCACCGCCTTCCTAGGAGTTGCCAGTCTCAAGTGCCCGTGATAATCCGGTTTGTATGCCTGATGAAGAAACCAGCGGCAGGATGCAGAGCAGTCGGTTCGAAACAAGATAGCATTAAGGGTCGGTCCACGTAGTGTTCGTACGTACTGATCATGCTGCACCACGTTGTCAAGATGTGAAGCGACGACAGGAAAAGTTCTAGGAATAATGC
This sequence comes from Rhynchopus euleeides, assembly GCA_963210315.1. Lineage (NCBI taxonomy): Eukaryota > Euglenozoa > Diplonemea > Diplonemida > Diplonemidae > Rhynchopus > Rhynchopus euleeides. The sequence goes on from OY723276.1 coordinate 953,812, forward strand.
TCGTGGCGAAACCATGCAGGCCCAGCAGCGTGCCAGTTGGGGGGAGACGTTTTACTACACACGCAACTGAGAGCACTGCCCAGTCGGAGCTCTGCGGGTTGGCACTTTGCACCCAGCATGTTTCTGACCCAGCCCCACCACCCAGCAGGTTGCCCTACACCTACACCTCCTCCTGCCAATATGCTGCGCGCCACAGCGCCGCGGATGTTCCGCGCAGCGGTGCTGCTGCACGGCAACGGGGTGTACGACGGCACGGAGACAACAGAGGGCGTGTCGCTGCTCGTCGCCCTGTCCCGCCACGGTGCGGACGTGCAGTGCTTCGCACCCAACAGGGACCAGGCGCATGTTGTGAACCACATGACGGGCGAGGAGGCCCCTGTGAAGCGTAACGTGCTGGAGGAGAGCGCCCGCATTGCGCGGGGTGCGGTGAAGGACCTGCAGGAGCTGGACATCGACTCATACGACGCCCTGTTCGTTCCCGGCGGGTTTGGCGCTGCGAAGAACCTCTCGAACTTTGCATTCGCAGGCAGCGACATGAAGGTCGAGCCCGACGTGGATGAGCTGCTGAAGGGCTTCCACACGAAGCAGAAGTACATCGGGCTGTGCTGCATTGCCCCCGTGCTCGCGGCCCGTGTTTTCGGCACAACCACAGGTGGCGATGGCATTAACCTGACCCTTGGGGGGACGGGCGACGCGTGGCCTTACGCAGGGTCGATCGAGGCAGCTGCAGCCTGGGGCAACACCACGGAGGAGGTTGACACCGCCGCAGGCTCTACATGCCACGACGAGGTGAACCGCATCGTCACCGCCCCTGCCTACATGAAGGAGGCAAAGCCACACGAGGTGTTCGACAGTGTCAGCGCCATGGTCGATGTGGTGGCGAAGAACATCTAACCCAATGCAACGGGATCTGGCGCCTCTCGGGGTGTATCACCAAGGTCTTCTCTTCCGATGCTGACGAGGCCCGATATTGAGGCCGAAGCTTTGTGTGTTTGGTGGTATTATTGGCGAGCGGGTCGCCCGTGTGTGTGTTTGGGATTCCATGTTTGTTTTGCACCGGCAGGGTTGGGATGAAAGGGGAGGAGGTGAAGCCTTCACTCCGGCAGCGGTAGAAAAGCGAAGCCACCTCACGATCCGGCAAATACACCCAACATAGCTTTGGCACACACAGAGCGAACAGCAAAACCCTGTAACGTGTTAGTGTGGTGATAGCGGGTGGGTAGAGCGGGGTGGTGAGGTGGGGCGGGGGTGGGAGGCAAGGCACTATAACGTGTACTCTACACTATTGCAACGGCGACTCTTGTGTGATGTGCATAGAGCGTGACGTGTGTGTGGGGGGGTCCAAACGTATTCACTGGCGCAGCTCACCCCACCCACCCCATCTCCTACATGCTGCATGCTGCTGGATACTCTTTACTGCAGGGTCTCGGTCCCGAGACACCCCCTCCCGAGATTCCCCCACCTATCAGCGATCAGTGCCACTGCCCACCGCACCAGACTACACAACTGCCGCTATTATGTTCGACTCATTTGAGGACAAGAACCGTGGGGTGGTGAAGCCGTCGCGGACCCCCCACAACAGGCAGTACCATCAGCGGTCCACGGAAGGGATGCTTTCGCACTGCGATGACACGGAGAGTGTGGCGTCGTCTATGCGGAGTGACCGGTTTGAGAGCTCGCAGCGGAACCGCACATCAGGGGACATCCTGGCCTTCCGCGACAACCACATGTACGACATCAGCAACAACCGGGTGAGGGTGGGGCGCAGGCCCATCCAGCCTGCCCTGGCGGATGACGGGAAGCAGCGTGAGTTCGGGAACCGGTGCCTCCCTGAGGTGCAGAACTCGGAGAGGTTTGAGAACTCGCAGCGGAACCGCACCGCAGGCGACATTGTGGGGCACCGTGACGACCAGCAGCACCCGGAGGAAACACCGCGGCTGCACCGTGCGCACATCGTCCCGCAGCACGAGCTGGACCGGCAGCGCGAGCGTGACGACGAGGAGGCGTCGGACGATGATGACACCTGCTCGAAGGCGTCGCGCATGACTCAGCAGTCGCTGAAGGTGGGCCGCGCGCGCACCGACCGTCCTGCCGCCATCGCCGCGTCTGAATCCACCACGCCGTTTGCCACATCGTATGCATGTTTGACCCCGAGCCCCGTTGCATTGGTGAACATTTCTTCATCGCACTGCACCATGTTTGCAGGGCTTAACCTGCCCATGCGGAGCTGGAATTTAAACTGCCGGAGCCAACCGGTTTGATGCATTGCCAGCTTCTCACACGGGTGGGGCCATATTCCCAGACACCACCTAGATAACGAGTGAGACGTCAACTTTATCGCTTACTTCTCCTTCACCACCCCCTCCCATATTCAGGTACACGCCAGCGGAAGAACAGAAGAAGCCGGTTCGCCACGCTAACCACCATGACCACTGCGACGGTCTGCTCACAGGCGGTTCGATGCAGCGCAGTAACAAGCCCGACCGGAAGCCGCTGTGGTACTGAGACATCACCATCCCCCACACGGGCATCACCATGCCCGCCCGCCCATGAGAAGAGGACGAGGCACATCGTCACCTGTTGTGCTGGACCGCAGATGGTAACGGCAAGGGTTGGATGCAGCACCTGCCCCCTGCCATGATTCACAGCAAAATACAAAGGGTCGGTGGGAGCGTGCGGCGCGTGCGGTGTGTTTTTGATACAACAACACGAAAGCGCCGAGTCACGTCAATACCCCTCTTCACCCCCCCCCTTCTGCAGGGCCACAACACACTGCCGCTCCACCCACACAAACATACCCTGGGCTCTTTTTGCTCGCTCTGGGTGAGGCGGCAGCGCCTGGCACAACGGTGTTTATTGACAAGGGGATTCTCTTTATCCCGTCACACCCTCTTCTCTCTGGCTGCCTGAGATTTGTGGTCAGTGCGATGCCACTGAATATCATCCCTGCTCTGGGAGGGCCTTCTCGTTACGGTGCCAAACAATGGCGGGTTTTGGTGCATCTTCTCTCGATTTTGTAAGAAAGACGCCGAGCTTTGCTGGAAAAAAAATGCCGATAGCGAGGATTCCCACCCTCTGTGAAAAAACACCACTGGCACTGCGTGCGCCACTGCCATGTTCGTCTCGCGCATGTCAGGTGGTGCGGTCGTCGGTCCCAAAGCCGAAACCCGCTGACCCAAAATATGGGGGGTGCCACATCTCTCAGAGATCCATCACGGAACACAACCAGCACCCGTTCTCCATACCGGGAAATGATGTGAATAGGTGCATCCAATTTAGACGCCGTTCACGAAACCAAAAAAATGCATGTCACATCCCATCTCGCCCCCGCCCCCTTTCCTCCCCGCTGCTGGTGCTTGCGTGAAGGATACCGAACGATGCCACAGGTGTTTTCTTTGAGAATTCAGCGCAGTGATCGCAACTTGGGGTGAGGGGGGTTTTTCTTTCAGAACAAAGGTACCGAGGGGTATTTGAGGAGCGTATTATGTTTTGGCTGTGTGTATGTGTGTATGGCACCCGTTTCGGAGTTCCTTTTCATACTATTTTTTTTGAAATCCCTTTCTTTTTTCGATGAACTGCCCAGCGCGTCCGGTTGCCCCCCTGTCTGACCCTGCGTACTTGCCTGCCTGCCTCTCAATCCCCCACCCCCCCTGCCACCACCTGCGATTTGAGTGAAGGGATGCCGGCGCTCTGTACCTTCCTCTTACAGCCCGCCTCCAATTCCCTATCAGATAATCTGTGTGAGTGTGAGTGTGTGCGCGCGAACTAGATGCCTCTGTTCCCTGCTTCAAGCCACCTCCTCCATCGTGGATGTGGTTCTTGTTGATGTGGGTGTTTTTGCAAAGGCTTTCTTCAAAACGGGGCACCCCACCCCTCCACCCCCGACGCATTCGCCCGACACACACAAGAGTACGATCAGAGTGACCGCAGAGGGTGTGCAGAGGGGTTTTTGTGCAGACATAGCAGCGCTGTTCATCGCCATGCATGCACCTGCGATCCACCGTGTTTAGTTTCTTTTCCTCTCCTTTTTGTTGCTGTTGTTAGTTAGTCATCTCACAAAGTCAGAGGGGGGGGAGGGTGGCTGCCTCCGAGGCATGCGATTCACTCATCAAATCCGGCAAGTCGGGGGGGGGGGTGTAGGGGGGGTCAAATGCCACCCTTTTACGTGGACAAACACGATTTTTCAAAAAACCGGCGCAGAGGCCCCAAAGCCCCCGTAAACCCTCCAAACCCCCCCAGATCGGTCCGGAAACCCATCGAACCCCACTTTTCCACCATTCCGGGCACCTCAGGTGCCCGAATTGGGGTACCTAAATTTTGTGCCACCGTTTGGTACCGTACAGTGCCACTGTGTGGGAGGTTGGAAAAGAAAATGCCCCAACACACCACATCTGAGGGTTGCAATGCATGTTGCTTGCCAACCACGTCATCCGGTGGGTGTCAGGCGCTATGTAGGTGGCATTAGCCAGGTCTTCGATGAGTTCTGGCTTGTATATGTACCTCCCTGCCACCATGCACCGGGAGGCTGCCTGTAGGTACGGAACAAGTCCAGATGGTCGTGTGATTCCTGTGCAGCAGTGCTCCACAACCGGGATGTGTTGACAACGACTGTTGCAACACGAGCTGTACATTCCGGGAACACACGAAGTGCGCTGTCGTGGTACCCATTGTGCCAGAATTGGTACTTGCTGCGGTCTACTTTGCCTGGCCCAAGAGCACTGGTACTGAACAGTGCAATATGCGTGGCGAGGTGAATGCAACGGAAGCGCGCAAAGTCAATACAGCTCTCGGATGGCGGGTGGTGGTGTCACTAGTGTGTGACGTTCACTCGAGGATACAACGCATCACAATGAATCAGCAACCGTGGACCGAGTACAATACGCTCTCTGTGGCTGGTGTGGGGGACAAAGGCAGTGCCTGTGCCGCAGGCAGGGAGGTACATATACAAGCCAGAACACATCGAAGACCTGGCTGATGCCACCTACATAGCGCCTGACACCCACCGGATGACGTGGTTGGCAAGCAACATGCATTGCAACCCTCAGATGTGGTGTGTTGGGGCATTTTCTTTTCCAACCTCCCACACAGTGGCACTGTACGGTACCAAACGGTGGCACAAAATTTAGGTACCCCAATTCGGGCACCTGAGGTGCCCGGAATGGTGGAAAAGTGGGGTTCGATGGGTTTCCGGACCGATCTGGGGGGGTTTGGAGGGTTTACGGGGGCTTTGGGGCCTCTGCGCCGGTTTTTTGAAAAATCGTGTTTGTCACCCCCATTTGACCCCCCCTAGGGGGGGGGTGGCCTCCTACGAGCCAGATTCGACGATTTGGAATGCACTCCAAGCATTGTGCAGCTGCACGACGCAGTAGCAGTAGTCAGGGTGACTTGTCGGAATTCAGAGTGACCCGACTACCGCGTTGTGCAACATGCCCCGCGGGTGAGTGGGGGGAGGGGGGGAGGAGAGGTGGGTGTGGGTATCGCGGGCTGGGTGCCTCGCTCCGACCTTCTCCCACCCGCCCCCCACACCTGCCCCACTCCCTTGCCCTTCCCCCCCTCCCCCAAACGGCCTTTCCCTATGTTAGCCCTCCTTGCCACGCATTTGGCACTGGACCCACCCGGGTCGCGTTCAGTGCTTTTGGCTGCGGTTTGTTGCTCGTCTGGTCCAGTCTGGCCTGTCACTGACCTGCATCCAACACGTGCGGTGCTCTGATGGGTGGCCTGGCGGGACGTACAGCCCCGAGCGTAGTTACCACGAAAGGAATATAAGATACGTATTTTGTCAAAAAAAAACCACAACAAAGAAGAAGAAAAATCCCACCATGCGCGCACGCCCAATCCCCCCCTCACACTCGCTTTGTGCCTATTTTTTGTGCTGCCAGATATTCTCAGATAAGCTGTTCATATGAAGTTGCCAACCTCCAAGGGGGCGGGGGGGGGGGGTGCAGGGATTATTTATTTACTAATACTTGTTACCACCGTCATCTCTCTCTCCCCACCCCCCACCCCCTTCCCCCTCTTTACCCCCCCCCCCCCCCTGTGAATTTCCACACACTACTCTCTGTCACAGCACATGCCAAGCGCAGCACTAGATCTCGGACACATGACCTGCATAACGGGTGAAGTTGGAAGGAAGGCACCGCGCCTTACCTTTCTCTACCCCAGTGCCACCACCACCACCATCACCACCCCACCCCACCCCCCCTATGTGAATTTACAAGGGGGTGGCCATATTCACACCCCCCCCCCCCACCACCTGTATCGAGGTTCTGGCAGCCTCTTCTGCCACCCCCTCCTCTTCCCTGCCTCCGCACTGCCCCACCTGGCGTAGCGGCTGCAAAAAGGGCCCCCCCCACACTGTGCGCTGGGGATCGCAGAGGGTGCAGGGGAGGCTTGCCTTGCCTTCACTTTTCGACAATCATATATTCGCCCCCGCCACCCCCCCCCCCCCTAGGGCAGTGCACGACGCGCTGGCACGGGCTGAACCGGTTCTGGAACCGGTTCCAGAACCGGTTCGGCGGAACCGGTTCACCGGCGAACCGGTTCGGTGGAACCGGTTCCAGAACCGGTTCGGACGAACCGGTTCACCGGTAAACCGGTTCCGCCGGTGAACCGGTTCCAGAACCGACATTTGCGAACCGGGCAAAGTGGGTCCCGACCGGTTGGCCGTGTACCGGTCGGTGGACCGGTATACGGACCTGACCCGCACTGAGTCATCTCAGACCTATGGGTTTCAGTCCCAGTGTCAGATTCAGACCTACTGATCCAGAACCGCACCCTCTCCTTCCACACCAATTGTATCCGCTGCTCATGGGTCCGAGTGACGACGATAGCAATGACGATGGCTCCATAGCAAAGATGGCTACCACTGTCAAAGCTCATCTGGAACAGAAACTGTCCCAGATGGAAGTCTCCTGTATAAATACAGGGTTCGGGTTTCCCACGAGTGTAACGCAGATACGTGCAGGTGTGTCAAGAGAGTGTGCAGCTCACAGCAGTTCCTCATCCTTGGTTCTGAACCCCACAGTTCTTCGAATCACAGTGACAACAGGGAGGCCAGATCCAAAGATCAGGCTTTCCCAGACGCGGTTCAACTGGTGACGACCGTTGTTGAGAGACCGGAGCGGAGGTCGACGTCGGCTTATCTCATGCTACGGCAGGGGTGAGGACTCAGCCGCCACCCCGGGTGGTTTGCAGGTTGAACAGGTTGTGTGGTTCCATTGATCAACATAGGTCGGCCTGTCTGATAAGACTCAGCCACCCTGCGGGTCAATTTATTCTAAAAAGGCGCCTTTTTGACCAAAAGGCAAAATTTTCTCCCATCATGCTCCCGTACCACAGAGGCCTGCCTCTGTGTATGTGTACGTTTTGCGATGACGGGGTGTGGAACCTGGCGTAGACCGAGCTACAACACAGGCGCCGTGGGTCAATTTTTTTTAGAAAAGGCCTTGACCAAAGGCATCCCCCTAACACTTAATTGCTCTGCTTCAACCTGAACCGACCCTCTAGGCAGCGTGAGGTGGCTACGTCGAGCCACTTCGTGGACAGCTGCAGTACCCTTCCCTTGTGTTCCTCTGTCAGGGGAACAACACAATAGCAGCATACGTATTGTTTCATTTCAGTCAGCCAAGGAAAGTCGAGGAGTTCGAGCCGTTGAACAGTAACCAGAGGATGACAAGCAGGTTGAATATGCAAGCAGTGATCTCCTGTGTACCCTTGGACCCACATTAAACTCGAACTGAAGCCCTCAGTCGTCCTTGACCAGATTCAGACCCGCTTTTCCAGAACCGCACCCCCTCCCTCCACTCCAAGTGTATCCGCTGCTCATGGGCCCACGTGACCACAAAGACTTAATCGTGACTCCATAGCAAAGATGGCTACCACGCTCAAGACCATCTGTGAACAGACGGTGGTCTCCTGTTTCCAGGGGTATGGAATTACCACGAGTGTAATGCAGGTACGGTAGGTGTGTCAAGAAGGTTTGCAGCTCACAGCAGGTCGTCATCTTCGTTCTGAACCTTGGTTCTGAAGTCGACAGCTCCTCAAGTCGGAGGCACACAAAGGATGGGTTCCGCAACTGTCCAACTATCTACAGACTCACAGCCCAGAAGGTGCAGTCCAGGTTCCACAGAGCAAATTAAATGTTAGCATTTCTGCACAACTACCGTATCGCAAATCGCAGCGGCGGTAGAAGTGACTGACTCTAAAACGGCGAGGTATCAGTCTTGACGCTGGAAAATTCCGTTCGGAAATACCAAACACATCCAGAAAGTGGAAGGAATGGGCGCCAAGATGATGCGAACGATTTTTGGGGGGAGGGGGTGGACTGCCCTGTATCGTGATACCCGTGAGGGTAAAAAAATACAGGGCAGGGAGGCACAGGCGCAGGCACAACAGAGGCAATACATAGGCAGGCACCAATGGGAAAAGCGACCTCTTCTGGGACAGGCTGGGGAGGGGGGTGGGGAGGGCGGCGCTGGGGCGGCTGCATGCGGTACCTGCGGTTCCGGTCCGGATTTTCGTCCGGACCGGTACCGCATTTGAGGGGCAAGAATCTGATTTCCGAGGCCCGGGAATGGTCGCAGTGGCTTCAAATGGCCAAAAACGTTCAATTTACCCCCCGGAAAAAAAATTCGAAAGGGTCCCCCTATAGAAATCCAGTCAGGACTGCGTGAACCGGTTCCCGAACCGGTTCGGGAACCGGTTCTGGGCAAACCGGTTCTAGAACCGGTTCGCGAACCGGTTTCTGCCAGTTTCTGCATGCGGTACCTGCGGTTCCGGTCCGGATTTTCGTCCGGACCGGTACCGCATTTGAGGGGCAAGAATCTGATTTTCGAGGCCCGGGAATGGTCGCAGTGGCTTCAAATGGCCAAAAACGTTCAATTTACCCCCCGGAAAAAAAAATTCGAAAGGGTCCCCCTATAGAAATCCAGTCAGGACTGCGTGAACCGGTTCTAGAACCGGTTCTAGAACCGGTTCCCGAACCGGTTCGGGAACCGGTTCTGGGCAAACCGGTTCTAGAACCGGTTCGCGAACCGGTTTCTGCCAGTTTCTGCATGCGGTACCTGCGGTTCCGGTCCGGATTTTCGTCCGGACCGGTACCGCATTTGAGGGGCAAGAATCTGATTTCCGAGGCCCGGGAATGGTCGCAGTGGCTTCAAATGGCCAAAAACGTTCAATTTACCCCCCCGAAAAAAAAATTCGAAAGGGCCCCCCTATAGAAATCCGGTCAGGACTGGGGGAACCGGTTTCAGAACCGATTCTGGAACCGGTTCTCGAACCGGTTCTGAAACCGGTTCCTGCAAACCGGTTCACGAACCGGTTTTTGCCAGTTTCAGAACCGGTCCCAGCCGGTTCTGAACCTGTCCTCAACCGGTTCGGATTTGTCAGTAACCGGTTTGCCGTTGTGATTTCAACCGGTTCCCAAACCGGTTCCCAAGGAACCGGTTACTGTTTTCAAACCGGTTCAGGAGATTTCTGCCAGCGCGTCGTGTGGTGGCTGCGTACGCGTACGCAGCGTGATTTTCCAAAAGTGCGTACGGCGTACGCGTACGCGTACGGCGCTGCGTACGGCAGTCTATGGAGCACAGGAGACGGCCATGGCCGCACACCGAATCCGACAGTCGAACTCAGGTGTACCAGGGGCAGCCTTCGAGCCTTCCAGTCGGAAGTGGTACCTTTTGCGTATGCTTGCGTATGCTTGCGGGTGTACTTGCAGGTGTTGCGAGTGATTCGCCACGTGCGCGGCAAGGAACCATCTGTGAAAGGCAAGAGCAAAGGCCAGGGCCCAGCCACCCGCTGGGTGGCCTACTGTGTGCTGAGAGACCTGGAATACCAGCCGTACGCAAAATCTGCGTACGCGTACGCAGCGCGATTTTCAGAAAGTGCGTACGGCGTACGCGTACGCGTACGCGTACGCGTACCGTACGGCCGTACGCTGCCACCACTGCCCTAGGGGGGGGGTCACTGGGTCAAACATAGGCCAAATTTTGGGAATCGAGTTTTTGACCCTAAAAAGGTGATTCTGCTGGCAGAAAGTGCCCAATATGCTCCGGAAACTCATTTCCGCCCACTCCCAGGGGGTGGTATGCCCCCGACGATGCCGTTTTTGTCGATAAAATTTTTTGTGACACAACTTGTACCTGGACTGCACCCCACAGGGCACGTCAACCAGAGTAAACACACCTCAACCTGCCAGAGGCACAGAAGAGCTGGTGTTGTTGGTTTTCCTGAACCCGAATAGGTTCTCGGTGCCCTCCAGAGGTCAAAAGTCAAGCCAAAATGAGGTGCGAGCACAAGAATTGTTGTGGGAGAACCATGGTACAGATCGTGTCACATTTTGAGGGTGTTCCAGGGGAGCTCTCAGCAACTGAGCTGCGACACGGCGTATCCGTTGCCAGGGAGCGCGTCCTCAGAGTACTCTCGTCATGCCACCGATCTGAAGTCGGGGCTGGAGGTGGAGACGGGCAGTCTTGCGCTTCTGCTGATTCTGCTGTGCGTATCTCTGGCCCGTTTGTACTCGTGCCTGCTGTACCAGGTGCCTGTTCCAGTCAGCTGCCTCCCCGTCAGAGGAGGCAGTGTAGAGACTCTCGCGTCGCGCCCCTGTGCCACATGATCACAGGTATGGCACCCCTCACGAGGACGCGCTCCCTGGCAACGGATACGCCGTGCCGCAGACCCAGCTGCTGAGAGCTCCCCTGGAACACCCTCAAAATGTGACACGATCTGTACCATGGTTCTCCCACAACAATTCTTGTGCTCGCACCTCATTTTAGCTTGACTTTTGACCTCTGGAGGGCACCGAGAACCTATTCGGGTTCAGGAAAACCAACAACACCAGCTCTTCTGTGCCTCTGGCAGGTTGAGGTGTGTTTACTCTGGTTGACGTGCCCTGTGGGGTGCAGTCCAGGTACAAGTTGTGTCACAAAAATTTTCATCGACAAAAACGGCATCGTCGGGGGCATACCACCCCCTGGGAGTGGGCGGAAATGAGTTTCCGGAGCATATTGGGCACTTTCTGCCAGCAGAATCACCTTTTTAGGGTCAAAAACTCGATTCCCAAAATTTGGCCTATGTACAGGCTTTTTTGGGTGCAGTGACCCCCCCCCCCCCCTACCCCCCCCCCCTCCGGGAGACTTGCTTTTGCTTTCACTCTCGACAATCAACCCCCCTCTCCCCCCCTACCCCCCCCGGCATCTCTACAACAAGGGCTGGTGAGCTCGTTGCCCAGCCTGAGGGAAGTAGATGCCAACAACCAGCACCACTGCTGGTTGATGTTGTAGGAAGGAGGTGGTGGTGGGGTGTGTGTGTGGAAGGAGGTGGTGGTGGGGTGTGTGTGTGTGTGTGGTTATAAAGTTTTAAGGCGGTGTCGCCCTGCACGGGCAGTAGCACCTCCCCTTCAGTATCGCACTCCCGAAGGATTCCCCAACACGACGTGACACCGGTTTCGACGCGTACTCTTCGTACCCCTCCCCCCGGCCGCGTCTCTTCAGCGAAGAACCGGGGATAATCGGACCAGGGCTAGCTAAACCCTGGTGGTGTCACGGGTGGGGTTGGAGAGGGAGAAAAAGGAAGAAATGAAGTTGCGAAAAAGTCAAACACTGACACGTGAAATCAATAAAAAGGGTGGTATATATCGCCCCCTTGCTGCGACGAAGACACTAAATAGTCAGGCCGCTTCAAGAGTCTTGAGGGCTTGAAGGAAGAAACAGGTTGCTGATGAGTCTCAGGAGCAGGCACCTTTTGTCCGCCCACATGACCTTCGCCCGAAGGCGAACCTCGTCCAGCTTGGCTCGATCGCCACAGAGAAGGGGATCATTCTCCGCTGTGGTGAACATCTTAAAAACCGAGGGTGCAGAGGTGGGGCAGCCCACTGGTGCGACAGCAGGCCGCCCCCGGATAGCTATAACTAGTGCATAGGAAGCATACGACGGCACACGCAACAGATGCCGAAGGCACAACGGCGGGTCACTTTTAACCACCAGAGGAGTGGCACTCCCGAGGGGTGGGGAAGGGGGGGTAGTCACAACACTTTCGAAGGAAGAAAAGGGGCAAATGGGATGTTTTGTGCAAGGTAGAAAGGAAGTCACAACATGAGGCAGGGGGGATTGCTCATCAGGCCTGGGGGAATAGAGGGTTTGTGTGTGGTTACAAAGTTTTAAGGCGGTGTCGCCCTGCACGGGCAGTAGCACCTCCCCTTCAGTATCGCACTCCCGAAGGATTCCCCAACACGACGTGACACCGGTTTCGACGCGTACTCTTCGTACCCCTCCCCCCGGCCGCGTCTCTTCAGCGAAGAACCGGGGATAATCGGACCAGGGCTAGCTAAACCCTGGTGGTGTCACGGGTGGGGTTGGAGAGGGAGAAAAGGAAGAAATGAAGTTGCGAAAAAGTCAAACACTGACACGTGAAATCAATAAAAAGGGTGGTATATATCGCCCCCTTGTGTGTGTGTGTGTGTGTGTGTGTGTGTGTGTGTGTGTGTGTGTGTGTGTGTGTGTGTGGTTATAAAGTTTTAAGGCGGTGTCGCCCTGCACGGGCAGTAGCACCTCCCCTTCAGTATCGCACTCCCGAAGGATTCCCCAACACGACGTGACACCGGTTTCGACGCGTACTCTTCGTACCCCTCCCCCCGGCCGCGTCTCTTCAGCGAAGAACCGGGGATAATCGGACCAGGGCTAGCTAAACCCTGGTGGTGTCACGGGTGGGGTTGGAGAGGGAGAAAAGGAAGAAATGAAGTTGCGAAAAAGTCAAACACTGACACGTGAAATCAATAAAAAGGGTGGTATATATCGCCCCCTTGCTGCGACGAAGACACTAAATAGTCAGGCCGCTTCAAGAGTCTTGAGGGCTTGAAGGAAGAAACAGGTTGCTGATGAGTCTCAGGAGCAGGCACCTTTTGTCCGCCCACATGACCTTCGCCCGAAGGCGAACCTCGTCCAGCTTGGCTCGATCGCCACAGACAAGGGGATCATTCTCCGCTGTGGTGAACATCTTAAAAACCGAGGGTGCAGAGGTGGGGCAGCCCACTGGTGCGACAGCAGACCGCCCCCGGATAGCTATAACTAGTGCATAGGAAGCATACGACGGCACACGCAACAGATGCCGAAGGCACAACGGCGGGTCACTTTTAACCACCAGAGGAGTGGCACTCCCGAGGGGTGGGGAAGGGGGGGTAGTCACAACACTTTCGAAGGAAGAAAAGGGGCAAATGGGATGTTTTGTGCAAGGTAGAAAGGAAGTCACAACATGGGGCAGGGGGGTTTGCTCATCAGGCCTGGGGGAATAGAGGGTTTGTGTGTGGTTATGAAGTTTTAAGGCGGTGTCGCCCTGCACGGGCAGTAGCACCTCCCCTTCAGTATCGCACTCCCGAAGGATTCCCCAACACGACGTGACACCGGTTTCGACGCGTACTCTTCGTACCCCTCCCCCCGGCCGCGTCTCTTCAGCGAAGAACCGGGGATAATCGGACCAGGGCTAGCTAAACCCTGGTGGTGTCACGGGTGGGGTTGGAGAGGGAGAAAAGGAAGAAATGAAGTTGCGAAAAAGTCAAACACTGACACGTGAAATCAATAAAAAGGTGTGTGTGTGTGTGTGTGTGTGTGTGTGTGTGTGTGTGTGTGTGTGTGTGTGTGTGTGTGTGTGTGTGTGTGTGTGTGTGTGTGTGTGTGTGTGTGTGGTTACAAAGTTTTAAGGCGGTGTCGCCCTGCACGGGCAGTAGCACCTCCCCTTCAGTATCGCACTCCCGAAGGATTCCCCAACACGACGTGACACCGGTTTCGACGCGTACTCTTCGTACCCCTCCCCCCGGCCGCGTCTCTTCAGCGAAGAACCGGGGATAATCGGACCAGGGCTAGCTAAACCCTGGTGGTGTCACGGGTGGGGTTGGAGAGGGAGAAAAGGAAGAAATAAAGTTGCGAAAAAGTCAAACACTGACACGTGAAATCAATAAAAAAGGCGGTATATATCGCCCCCTTGCTGCGACGAAGACACTAAATAGTCAGGCCGCTTCAAGAGTCTTGAGGGCTTGAAGGTAGAAACAGGTTGCTGATGAGCCTCAGGAGCAGGCACCTTTTGTCCGCCCACATGACCTTCGCCCGAAGGCGAACCTCGTCCAGCTTGGCTCGATCGCCACAGAGAAGGGGATCATTCTCCGCTGTGGTGAACATCTTAAAAACCGAGGGTGCAGAGGTGGGGCAGCCCACTGGTGCGACAGCAGACCGCCCCCGGATAGCTATAACTAGTGCATAGGAAGCATACGACGGCACACGCAACAGATGCCGAAGGCACAACGGCGGGTCACTTTTAACCACCAGAGGAGTGGCACTCCCGAGGGGTGGGGAAGGGGGGGTAGTCACAACACTTTCGAAGGAAGAAAAGGGGCAAATGGGATGTTTTGTGCAAGGTAGAAAGGAAATCACAACATGGGGCAGGGGGGTTTGCTCATCAGGCCTGGGGGATTTTGAGGGTTTGTGTGTGGTTATAAAGTTTTAAGGCGGTGTCGCCCTGCACGGGCAGTAGCACCTCCCCTTCAGTATCGCACTCCCGAAGGATTCCCCAACACGACGTGACACCGGTTTCGACGCGTACTCTTCGTACCCCTCCCCCCGGCCGCGTCTCTTCAGCGAAGAACCGGGGATAATCGGACCAGGGCTAGCTAAACCCTGGTGGTGTCACGGGTGGGGTTGGAGAGGGAGAAAAGGAAGAAATGAAGTTGCGAAAAAGTCAAACACTGACACGTGAAATCAATAAAAAAGCGGTATATATCGCCCCCTTGCTGCGACAAAGACACTAAATAGTCAGGCCGCTCCAAGAGTCTTGAGGGCTTGTGTGTGTGTGTGTGTGTGTGTGTGTGTGTGTGTGTGTGTGTGTGTGTGTGTGTGTGTGTGTGTGTGTGTGTGTGTGTGTGTGTGTGTGTGTGTGTGTGTGTGTGTGTGTGTGTGTGTGTGTGTGTGTGTGTGTGTGTGTGTGTGTGTGTGTGTGTGTGTGTGTGTGTGTGTGTGTGTGTGTGTGTGTGTGTGTGTGTGTGTGTGTGTGTGTGTGTGTGTGTGTGTGTGTGTGTGTGTGTGTGTGTGTGTGTGTGTGTAGTGATAGTGGTTTTAAGTGGGTAACCCTGCGCGGATCTGTGCCCACTCCCCGCCCACCCCTACGTCACAGCGGATGCCCCACTCGGGTTAGAGTGTGGGGCCAACTCAGTGCCACTCCGAGGAGGGCGTGAGGCATAGCCAGCGTGGTGCGTGCCGCAACAGTGTGTGAGTGATTTCGCACTGCTGTGGCAGTCCCCGCACCGGCCCATGCGATGCGTCTTGCAAAATTCCATGGTGACTTGCAAGCCGTCGTTCTTCCCGTGGTGGTCCCGGCAGCAGTCCTCTTCCGAGAGGCGCCGGCGCCGGCAGTCCACGCAGCGGGGTTTCCAGTGCAGAGCGCAGGTAAGCATCTTCGCGTTCCGTCTGGCTCCAGGGGGGGCAGTCCGGGGAGCAACGCCCCGTCGTTCCCATGACCGTCCTGTCCGGGCGTTGGCTTGCCGGCTGCTGGCAGTCCATTGCTGGGCCGCTTGCTGCCACCCCTCTGGGTAGTGGGGCTGCGGTGCGAAGGTTGCGGCCCACGCCATGCCGCGGGAGTGGAAGGCTGTGTCCCGCTGGTTCAAGCCCGGGCCTGCCGTGTGCGCTTGGAGGCTGCGCATCACCGACTCGGTGGCTGGGCTGAGCTGGGCTCTCCTGGACAGGCCCCCTGCCACGGTTCCCCCGATCGCGGTGAGGACAGTGTGTGTGTGTGTGTGTATGTGTGTAAGACAGTGCATATCACGTCAAGAGCTGGTTGTGAGGTGTGCCCCTGCGCTGATCTCACAGATTCACGCGGAGGAGGGGGTGTTTTTGGGGGGTGGTGGCAACAGATTCTTTAGCCATTCTACGTGCATCCAGGCGCCCAGGCTCCACCACTGCCGCTGTCCCACACACGCACACTCCTTCATCGCCCCCCCCACGCCCCCCCCCCCCCCCCTGGAAGAGTCGATCCGTAGATTCAAGGAAAGAAGCACATGAGATGAAATGGATGTGGATGGACCTCTCCCCCTTCCCCCCTCACCCCCTCGGCCCCTCTCTCTCTGCGCCTTGCTTTTCTTGTGTAGCCTCATGCAATGAAGGAGGAAATGGAACGCGGAGAAAGGTCCCTGATGGAGCCGATGCTCCGGAAACTGACTACAGCTGAGTCAGTGTCTGGAGCATCAGCTCCATCAGGGGGAGCACGTCTGCCCCCGCCCGCGCCTGCTGCAGCTGCAACGCATATGCGGAGCGCAGCGGCGCGGACGGGGCACCGCTGCCGCCTTCGCCTTGGCATCCGTCTCCTTCTCGTCGACCCTCGCGCACTTCTGTACAGGCTCCTCGAGCGGCATATCCGGGCTCACCTGGTTAAACCCGGCGGACTGCGCTGGTGGCGCTCTGCAGCAGTTGGCCCGAGTGGGTGCTGTGACAAAACCAGCCTCCTTTTTTTCTGCCTTCTTCCGTGACATCCCGTTTTTTTGCAGGTCCGACCGCGCCTTGGTTTTATGCTGCGATGCGCGCGACGGCAGGCCGGGCGGACCAGAGGCCGACCACCACCATGCGTCGATCCCTCAGAGCTTGGGATGCACCATGCATCATAGATGGCAGGAAATTAATTTTTGTAATTTTTAATTGCCATCTTCCCGAAAATTACCACCTGATTTGGCCCAAAACGGGTTCCGCCGAACGCCGCCACACCACCGCCCAACTCCGCCCAACTCCGCCAAACTCGGGTCAAAATTAGCTCCAAAGTGGCGGACACTACCTGTTTTGCCTTTGCAGACGGGGGGGGGGAGGTGTTGTACTGAGGGATTTTCGCTCAGAAATGCTGAAAAATGAGCCGCCTCACAATATTGGTGACCCTCCACCATCTTCCCAGCACAACTGGAGAGCCACCCACTCTGCTGCAGTTTGCCGAAGCTAGTACCCGGCGCAATAACCCAGCGCGTTCACTCCATCGACCTGTACAAGAAGCAGCCCAGCCAGTGGCACAAGCCCAGGCCGAAGGGGGATGACGTTCTCTCGGGGTACCCGAGGGAACAGAGAGGTAACAGAGCGGGATATCCGTGGGATGTCCCTCGCTGTTACTCTCGTGTCTTCTGCAGGGTCCCACCTTGGTGTAGGATATCCAACGCGAGAAGCAACATCCCGTGGAGGTTATCCCATAGGATAACCCACCCAAGTTCTGGGAATCGAACCACCACCTACGGTTTTCACGCCCACGCAGGCTCCATGACAGCACATGGCGGACAACCCAGAATCGAGCGCGGTGGCTCCAGCACATCTCCCGACGGTGTTCCCCCGAGGGGAGTCGCCCGGGTGTACTTTGCACAGAGGAGGGGCGACCCGTCTGGGATGTCGACTGCCGCAGTCACGGTGTCGACGACACGCAGCACCTGAGCGGGTTTTGACCCCGGGACCGTCAATTATCAGGCAGGACCTCAGGCCTTGGGGACGCCGACCCGGGCTTCCCCTCCCGGTGCCCTCGCCTCGAAGGGAGGACGTTTGGTGTGTCGGCATGAGGTGGTGCAGAGGCATCCCTCTGGAGTGCACCACGCAGCGACGTGGCTCCTGATGGACACGTGGTTGAGCAGCACTGGGGGTGAGGGGTGAGGTGATGCCCGGAGCTGACGGCAGGCAGTACCTACTCAGGACATGCTGAAGGACATGTGAAGTCAGGTTGAAGGGGAGCGATGTTTATGCAGGCTTACAACGCCATGCTCGTCATCCTCGCTGACAATGTGTGCTGGTGGGTGACTCAAGGGGTAGGTAGCTCCTTCCGCACCAGGTTTCCTTGGACCAGAAAGCTACCCCCCCATAGGGATGTTCCAATTTAAAGGGTCTCCCACCGCCCAACTCCGTACAACTCCGCCCAACACCGCCCAACTCCACCAAACTCCGCCCAACACCGCCCAACACCGCCCAACACCGCCAAACTCCGCCCAACTCCGCCAAACTCCGCCAAACTCAGGGCAAAATCAGGTGGAATTATTTTCCGCTTGAAAAGTTAACTTTTTAATTTTTGGGAGTAATTTTGATTAATTTTGCTGTTCCGGCGAATAATCGAAAATTAATTTTTAATTTTTGGAAATTAAAAAGTTAATTTTGGAAAATTGGCCATTTTTGGCCCTTTGAACACAAAAACGGACAAGTCGTAGGGGGACCCCAACACCCCAGATACCCCCTTCTGGGACCAAAAAGTGCACGAAAGGGGTTAAAACGGCCCAATTCGTTGATTTTGTGCATTTCCCGGCTAAACAATGGTTTTTGTGTGGGCGAGTAGTTGTAGAAAATCGCGAAAAATGTCAAAAAATCGAAATTTTCACAGAGGCCCAAAAACGTGTTCCTGGGTGAAAAATGTGACCAAACACCGATTTCTGGCCATTTCTGGGTGGTTTTTGGGGGTTTCTGGCCATCTTTCAGCGATTTTTCTGGTCAGCAGAACCCACCCAGAAGCCCTTAGAAAATGGCTGGTGGCAGTTTTGGGTCGAATTGAACAGAAGGACGAATTGCTCGCCAACTCTTTCGATACACGAAAATTTGGGCATTTTCCGTTACTCTGAACACATTCGCACACCATGAGAAAATTTCGAATTTGAGAGGCTGTGCCAAGCTCATCCCCTGTCTGCATCCCGGACCGTGGCCTATCGAACTGCCCGATTTTTCCCACTTTTCACCTTGCGTAGCTGGGGAGGGGCGATTAACTGCAATTAATTTCCGGAATTAATTTTTTGAAAAATTAATTCCGGAAATTAATTAAAATTAATTTTTCAAAAAATTAACTTTTCGGATAGCAAAAATTAAAAATTACAAAAATTAATTTTCTGCCATCTATGATGCATCTTGTCTTCAGCCGTTTGAGGGCCCTGTCGTGACCAGTGTGAGTTATAAGTTGCTCTTGGCATGATGGGCATACCCTCCCCCGAGCTCAGTATTCTATTGAACACACAGAACCACTCAGGACCACCACCGAGATAACCTTGATGACCGCCTCGTGACCTGATCACCGCGACTACCTTCAGCCACACCATCACCCCACAGGCGTCCTCCTGTGACGCCAGACCACAGCAACCACCGGGGGGCGGGCTTCCCCTCTATTTCCCCCGCTCTTCTGTGGGCCAGCCCGCCCCCACCTCCCCCCACCCCCCCTCACCCCCACCGGGCCTGAAACGATGGCACCGCATAGGGGGCGAAAGCGGGGCTCACCCGAGAGGGTGCTGGGGGTGCTTGGGGGGGTCTTTGCGGCGGTTGCGATAGGGGGGTGTCTTGCGTTTGCACGGGGCTGTGGCAGTTGGTGGGCGACCGTGGGTGTCGGGAAGCAGGCGCAGCAGCAACACGATGTTCTCTCTGCCGCATCGCGCCACACTCTGTCTGGCGACAGCCCTTGGAGCCCCCTCCACACGCAGCCAGGCTACGCTGGCCCCATGGGTGCTATCGGGATGGTCGTTTGGATTCCCCTCACCGTGTGGATATTCCTCGGTGTCGCGATTGTCGCAGACGAATACTTCACACCCGCCCTGGAGAAGATCTCCGAGGCGCTCGACCTCAGCGCAGATGTTGCCGGCGCAACCTTCCTGGCAGCCGCGTCCTCCGCCCCGGAGTTCTTCACCTCGTTTGCCGACACGTTCCTCGTGTCGGATGGCGGGGGGGAGGGGTTTGGGATCGGCACCATCGTGGGGTCCGCCGTCTTCAACATCCTCATCATCTGCGCCGTGTCGTGCATCCCCGCATCGGGGGAGGCGAAGCGCAGCACCCCTTCGGGGCAGCTCCTCGCGAAATCAGATTTCATCGCCGCCGGATTCACCGCAGGGGAGTGGGGCGACGCAGCACACACCGAGAAGTCAGGGCCCTCCGCGCTCGACCTCGACTGGTACCCTCTCGCACGCGACACCGTCTTCTATGTGCTCTCCATTGTCGTTCTTGTCGCCACCGTTGCGACAGACGAGCCGGAGGAGGAATACCGCATTCCTCTGAAGAGCATCGGGTGTGTGCGCTGGTATGAGTCGTTGGTGTATGTGCTGCTGTATGCATCCTACATCCTGTGCATGAAGTTCTCATCGAAGATCGAAGCGAAGAGCCGTGTCATAAAGGACAAGATCTTCGGGACAAACGAGTCAGGCCAGTTCCCCGACAGGGACTCGGTCCCCAGGAAGAGCAGCGTGCAGCGCCTTGGGGACTCCGGCAGCAGCCACCCGCCGGGGAGGCGGAGCCTTCCGAAGCTGCCCTTTGGCAGCGGTGCGGCTCTGATGCGGCGTGCGAGCGATCCGCCCCAGGTGGTGGTGGGTGCTGGTGGCGGGGAGATGCAGCCCGTTGCGGGGGATGCAGCGGCAGAGGGGAGAGATGGCGGTGATGTGGTGGAGGAGGCGCCGGAGGGCTCGCAGCAGCAGGCGGGGCGGCAGAAGGATACGGATAACGCGGCAGCTGCGAACCGTGTGAGGTTGGATGTGCACAACTGCGGCGAGGCGAGCGAGAGCGACGACGAGGATGACACATCGCCCTTCTGGGAGTCGACCTTCGATGTGCCGGATTCGGGTGTTGCGAAGTTTTTCTGGGCACTCTCTCTGCCGTACAACATCCTGTTCCGCCTCACGATCCCGACAGTCACACGCGCCAACGTCAAACAGCATTACATCCTCGCGTTTGTCATGTGCATCCTCTGGATTGCCCTGCTGTCAGCAATGATGGTGAAGGTGGTATCATGGATGGGTTCCATCCTCAAGATAGACTCAGTCGTGATGGGCCTCGTCGTGTTGGCTGCAGGAACATCTGTCCCCGATGCATTGGGGTCGTACAACGAGGTGTGCTTGCGGTGCTGGTTGATGTCCGGCGGGGCCAACCCGGAAGGGTGCTTTGTGTGCCCTTTTCTTTGATGGGATCTTGCGGCTCCCGCTTCACGTCACCCCATCAGGCTGGGGGGAGATGGAGCGGCGCACACAAAGGCTGGGATATGCGTTCTAAGCAAAAGCGGGGCCTGTGTCCTGCTCGGTTTTCCGGGGGGGGATTTTTTTTTCAGCATTAGCTGAATCAAAAGCCCCCTCCAGCGCTGCCATGATTCCGCACGCTTGGAGCCTGAGAAGCGTTTCGAAACACCTACCCTCCCCCCACCCCACAGGCAAAGCGGGGTGAGGCCAACGCGGCGGTGTCCAACGCCCTTGGGTCGAATGTGTTCGACATCTGCGCAGGGCTTGGTGTCCCGTGGCTTGTCTACTCGCTGTCCTCAGGCAGGTGCTTCAAGGTATACCGCAATGCCAGTGTGATTGCCCCTGGGTTGTCTCGCGGGTACATGCAGAACAAGATCCACAACGGTCCTCTGGCTTGCCGCCGCCGCCGCAGCAGCCAAAGGAAACCCAATGATGTTAGGATGACTGCTGCTTCCTATTGCACAGCCATCAGGGATATCATTGTGCGTGCCAGCCGCTGTGCACGAAGCACCCCACCCCGCGCTTACAGGTCCCGAAAAGCAACATCCTTATCCCAGCACTGATCCTGTTCTTTGTACTGTTCCTCTTCCTCGGGATCCTGATGAAGACCGGCATGCGGTATGCCTCCTGCTTGCTTTGTCCTGCCGCCTTGCCTTCCTCCCCAGCCACGCCTGGGTTGTGATGCTTCTTTGTGCTGCTTGCAATTGAGACTGTTTCTTTTATGGGCAAATTTGCCTGACAAAATCATCCCCCCCGCCATCCACACAGGTTGTACGCACTGGTCGGGAAAATCTTCGTCGGCGTCTACCTGACGTTTGTCCTGTGGAATGTGCTGAATGAGTTCCTCTTCGGAGTGACTATGTAGAGACAACAGGATCCTGACCTCCATGTCTGCTGAGTGATGGGGGGATGGCACTCTTGGATCTCTGCAACGATAACCATTCCATCCGCCCTCTTGTTAGAGTTATATGCCCCCGTAATATCCCAAGGACCCGGCAATATTGGCTTGTTTCCGTTCCTGCTGCGACACCACCAATGGTGATGTGAATCCTGCCTTGTGGGACCTTGTTCCGCACCGCCGTCTCGCTGCATCCCTTCTCCGATTCTGCTCGTCGCTTCTGCATCCACTCGTCTGGCCCTCTTACTGCTGTACCCGATCGATAAGCAGACCACGCAGATCTCACCCACCTCCTTCAGGCGCCATCCGAGCGACCAACTCCGCATGCCCAGCGACGCTCTCCGCGAGATCCTGCGTCGGAGGCACAGAACGCGCTCCCCCGGCCCCAAGTGCGTCATCACGACAGAGTCGTAGCCCCTGAACCGGATGACAGTGTTCAGAGATACCTTCACCGTCGCTGTTCAGATGACCCCAATCTGCTTTGGGTGATCCCCCACGACCTGCAGCGCACTAATCGTCTGCAGGACCTGGGCAACATTATTGTCCGTGCCGACATCTAGCTCGTGGGTGGTCCGAGTTTACCTTCAAGATGCCTCTGGCACCTGGCATCTGCCAGGGTGCCAGTGATCCCAGTTCACCGCCCAGCGCTCATTGCTGCCTGCGGCTGTATCTCCCCCTCCACACACGCTGTGGAATGGCTGGCTGCAACAGCACCACCCCCCAAATGTGGTGAGCCACACTGACCTTACCTGTCGTTGAGTTGGGGGGAGAGGCAGTGTTCCCGCTTTGCTATTCCATACATCTAGTGCATCTACTCCCACCCCGATCTGTTTCATTCCAATGCTGTATTCAGGCTTCTTTACCCCCAAAGGGGCACTTCGCTCAGTAGTGCAGAAGAGCGATCGTACCGACACCGGCGTGTAGGGGTGTAACTTGCGATCGACAAGCGACACCCTTCGTATGTTGTTCACAGTTTATTGCCACGAAGGGTTTCCACCCCTCCGTGTATGGCGGGGATGGGTAATAGCATAGAAATTATTTTCACCACCTTCCCCCGGCAGGGGTCTTCAGTAAAGCGGTGTTAGCCTTCATGCCTCAGTGTTTTGTGAGGAACACGCCGAATATTTGCAAACTTACCGGAATAACGAAGTTCCCGCACTCCCGCCACGATGAACAATAAGTTGATATGTGAGTAGGTTCACGACCTGGGGGGGCGTTTGTTTCTTCCTCAACCTCACATTGAGCACATCCTCGCAGCGCATTTTCATGCGTGTGAGATGGCTCGAAGCAGCCGCAGACAAGGGGCCACATCACCTTGAGAAAGCGGTGGCATGTTGTTGTGTTGGCAAAGGTCACTCGTCTGGGAGTGAGGCCGACCCCGCCCGCCCCTGTTGCCGTGTTGCTCCGACTGTGGATGCTGGGTGATTGCTGCGTCTTGTTCCACACCACCACCCCCTGGCAGGCTTCACGTTCAGGGCGGAGGCCCGCAGCGTTGACAGTCTGATGGACACCCTCACTGCACAGCACCGCACCACAATGGGGTGGTTTGAGCGCATCGTGTCGATGAACGGGAGGCTGCGCGGGCGGGAACGCAGCTGCCGTCGCCTACTGTTCATTACATCTCTCCTGACCTGCTTCCTCACGGTGCTGATCTACACGTACGCGTACAAGCCTCCTGTTGCCACCCTACTCACAGTTCTGTCTCTCGTCAACAACGGGACCATGTCTATGTTGTGCATCTGCGGTGTGCCCCTGTCAACGAGATACCAGAAGATCTACATCATGGGTCTTGCGGTGGCTTCATTTCTGCTGGATCTTGAGATGCGTTCTCTGGGCGAGCCACCCGTTTGGTCCTTGGCTGTGCTAATCGCAGACTTGTGCCTTGTGCTGCGTCTCGGGAAACACTTCGCAGCTCTGGTGATCGGGTCATGCGCACTCTGGTTAGCTCTCACGTATTCAGAGGCTGTTTTCCGATACGGGCTGTTCGACATCGAGGGCAACACACCGACTTGGCAGCGCTGGGAACACATCATGCCCATGTGTGAGTGCGACAACCCGCCGTGCCGAATGGAGCCCCTGACAGGGGGGATGCATGCTCTCATGTCGCTCCTCATCATGTTGATGGACTTCTATGCGACGCAGCGGTTTTCTTATGACGCTGAGAAGGAGCAGGCGGCAATGGCGCACACCATCCAGACTGTGGAGGCGATCGCAGCGCTGCTTGCGGGGTACGACGTCGACACCGTTGCCGAGATGCTGGTGCAGGAAGGGCATGGGCTTCCTGCTGACATGCATGCAGCATTGCAGTGCCTGGAGCAGAACCTGAGGTCGTACCGCCCGTACCTCCCGATGTCGTGCCTGCCGACGGGGCAGTGGGAATCTGATGACATTGCCGATACCGCCTGCACGTCCCACAACTCATCATTATCGACACACAGCGAGAGCCTAGCACGCAATGAAGTGCTTCTCCAGTCATGCATGCATGGGAGGCGCCTTGGTTTGCTGAAACCCACAAAGATCAGCCTGTGTGTGGTGAATGTATGTGACACCCTTGAGCACCTTGATGGCACACCCGTCTTTGCCGACCTGTTTGGGGAGCTGCTGGCCACGGCTGCGAAGGCAATGGAGGCGCACCGGGGCATCGTGGATCTGTTTGTGGGCGACAGGATCCTCGCATCTTTCAACGCGTCGCGGCAGTGCGCCGTGCATGCCAGTGCTGCTGCAAGTTCTGCAGTCTCCATTGTCGCCTACAGCAGTAAGGCCGACGCCGCACGGCTGCGCGTCAGCATCGGGCTTGCGACAGGCGAGGCACTGTGCGGCGACATGGGATGCCTAGACATGCGCCGCTTCAGCGTGATTGGCCCACTCATGGTCGAGGCGTGTGGCATGGAACGTGCGGCGCGTGCGTTCGGACTGGACGCGGTATGCAACCGGGCGATGCAGCTCGATGCGGAGCTCGAGCACACGCTGCTGCTGGTGCCCCGCTGCGTGCTTCTCGTCAAAATGACATGCGGCTCTGAGCCAGTCGGCGCGCTAGACAGCAGCACATCCGGCGACCCTGTGTTCGAACTGCGGCAGCCCACGGGCAGCACAGAGCCTACGGAGTGGATATATGAGGTGGGGAAGGGTGCTGCCGAATGGGCAGCACACAACACAGCGATGCGTTCATATCTCGACGGCATGGATGTCGATGAGGCTGTGACGCAGGCTGGGGAGCTCAAAGCAGGCTGTCGCGCGACTATCTCGCAACTGGGCAGTAGCCGTGTGCCGCTGTTGGTCTACGTTTAGCCACCCGTTGTGCAGAAGTCTTTGCAGTCAGGCACACGTGGCGTGATCACAGGTGGATATGTCTGTTTGGTTTGTTGTTGGGCCCTCGCTCTGTGTCTGTGTGTCCCTCATTGCTATAAGGCACTCACCTTCCTGCACTTGAGAGGGAAGGTCTCTAGTGTTGTCGCTGCATCGCCAGTGCCGTGCCTCTTTTCAGAGACACGGCAGGGCACTGCTCTGAGTGATTCAGAGTAAAGAATTTCGTATGAATGCTCGAATCGCTCAGACCGTGCCCCCTTCCGAGGGGGTTTCCGCAAAGCACACCCGGGCTGCCAGTATGAGTGCTGTTCAAGGCACATCGGGCCCCTTTCCCCCTCTCCGCCCTCTGAGACTCACCGTGGCCCGAACCATGCCGCTGGGACCAAGACGCACGCACGCCCCCCCACCCCCACCCCTCCCACCCAAACGCATTGCCACCCATCTTTGCGAGGTCAGGGTGCGGGCCTGGGTGTTTCCGTCGCAGGTCACGCCCGGCTACTTGCAGTGTGCGCTGCCAAGTTCATGAGGCCAGACTCCCGTGTGTGCAGCGCGGGATTGATCGTGCGGGTGGGACCTCAGCACAGGCTCGCTTGCCTATGGCCCAGTGCTCCCTCTCGCGACCTCACCCTGGACTTCGCCGCTGACGGGCTCCTGACCATCCTCCCTGCACCAGGCACCCTTGCCACGTGGTGGCTGCACGACACACCCACACCGGCACAACCCTTCACGCGCACAGGCACAGGGGCGTCGTGCACTGCAAGAACTAGGCACTTCCTATCAGGAGAACCGCAGTGAGACAACCTGTCCAGGGGAAGGTGTCGTTACCTCGATGTGTGACCCCACAGCACCCTGTGCCACGTCCAGCACTGTGAGGTGTGCTCCGTCAGCACCAGGGTCGGTGGATCGTGGGGATGTGAAGATGTTAACAAGACACCGTGCGGTGCAATGCCCCACCTGTCGATGTGCCCACCTGTGTGGGGCCATGGTTAAGTCTTCTTCGGAGACGTCTGGGCGTCGCGGGAGGCGGACCCTGCTGTCCCTCCTCGTCCCCTTCTCAGGTACAAAGCACTTGGCGGGATTACGGCGCGCGTCTCCGCTCTGCCGGCCGCACCCACAGCGCGCTCGTCCCATCCCTCGACACAGCATGGAACGGCGGCTCCTGTGTCGACGCCACTCTACAGGCCAGCCCCTTCGCGACAACTCTTCATATCTGCCCCGCACCCCAGCACCCCGAGACCTGCCCCACCCCACCCACCCTGTGTTGACCAGCACTCTCACCACTTGCGAAACACTGGTCGGGAGGCCATATTGTACATTCTCCACCCCGCAACGTGGAGGGGGATGTATCGCAGCTGTTCCGCAAGGCAACCGACGCCGCTTCGAAGTTTGAGTTCTTCAGCGAGATGTGCTCCTCCAAGCTGGAGCGCCTCGGAGGGAGCGTGGCCTACAGGTCTGATCTGGAGCCGTACTCCCGGAGGGACGACCTGACGGGGTTCATCGAAGATTCGCGCAAGACGGAGGAAGAGCTGCGCAGCCTGCTCGATGGGTCCACCACCGAGCGCGAAGCGCTCGCTAGGGAGCTGCATAAAAAGGCCGATTGGACCGCAGTGATGGAGAAGGTTGATAAGGACGACCTCGACGAGCGGCTCCGCCTCTTCGCGCAGAAGTTCTACGATGTGACGGAGACACTGGAGGAGCTGCAGCGCGGGCACTTTGAAGCAGAGGCTGGGGCGTCCCAGGCGAGCTTCTCCATCAATGGTGCGGCCCCTCCGGTGGGCGCTACCCCAGCCCCTGCAGCTGGGGCCGATCCACCGCAGGTCATCCAGGTGTCCATACCGAGCGTGCCCCGCGCCGGCACACCCGGCGGTGGTAGTGTGCCTCCCGCCGCGCCCGACGGTGGTGCCGGGGCTGTCCCCGCAACACCCACCGACACCCTCTCAGCCGCTGCTTACGCGGCTTCACCCCAGAAACAGCATAACGCGGGGCGGCAGCCTGCCGCTCCTCTGCAGCATCACTCTTTGTGCGAAGCTCCTCGACTTTTCTAGTGTCGGCCACAGCCAAACAGCGCCCGCGTCCCCAGGGCGAGGCCAAGGGCAAGCTTCCCGGCCTGTCGCACCGCCTTCATCGCCTCTTGGCGCGTCACCTCCGGGAGCAGCTTCACCACGTGGTGCGACTCGCCCCTCCTTGAAGGACAGGCCTTCCAGAAGCACCCGTGCCGGAGCTCTGCAGCAGGCACCACCCCACACCCGCATTGAACCTAACACACACACCACCACAGGCCTGAGTCGGTTGTTACGTGGTCAGCGGCGGTGGTGACGACCACCGGTCCCTGCGCCACGCGTGAACAAACACTGAACCCAAGCAGTGCCTGTCACGATTCCCACACACGGTTGTCTGCGGTGAGGAAAAGAGACGCCGTAGCGTCTCTGGAAAAACCTGCCGCTGGTTAGCAACCTGGGGTGCCATCCCCCTAAGTGTGGGGAGACCCGGTGGCTCATGGTGAGTATCCGGAAGTCCCACGCGGAGTGAGGGCAATTGGCTAGTTTTTACCCTTTGGGAAGACACTTTGGGTAGTGCACTCCTACGTTTTTCCATCCCTTTCGGACTTCGTCCTGTCCCCCACAATTGCGAGTCCTCATCACGCACCGTGACTTACTGGACCAATCCCCCCAGTACGGTTGGATTACACTGGTTGTCCTGTAAAGTCGGACTCAGACACGCATCGGCGGGGGTCAAACCCAGCTCATCGAGCTCGGATGGATCTTCGTCACGGCTCCGTGGAGGGCAGTCGCTGCGGATGACAGGACGAGGGCGCGCCCGGCCCCCAGTGGAGGTCTTGGGATCTCGGTTCTTTGGGCTCAGGGTTCCCCCTTCATAGGCCAGGTCACCACCCCGGCTATTTCGGCTCCATGTATAAGACATTTCAGCACCGAGGTAGCCACCCCACCGCTGACTCTGTTCACCCCCCGCGCAGTGCAATGCGAGGGGATTAGCAGGGGCGCCACGTGCAGGCGTCAGGCGGCTTTAACCCCCCACACACCACCACAGGCCGGGGTCGTGGGAGGAGGGGCAGACACAGACCCCCCCAGGCAGGCCCGTGCATTTCAGGCAACGGCGTGCCAACATGCGCAGCCGCACAGCAGCATATTCACAGGGGTGTGGTGCGCTGTATTTCAGCGGAGATGACAGCTACGTCAACCTTGGGGATGTCTCCCGCTTTAGGGGAGGGCTGGAATGCTGCAAGGTATCCGCGTGGGTTCGTGGCACCGCCGACACCGATACGGGGCCGATGTGCATCCTCGGCATGGCCTACGGGGAGACAGTCTGCTTCGCACTCTTCTTCGAAAACAACCGGGCACGCTTCGAGGTGCGCGACGCCGACGGCCGCCTCCTCCGCTGCGAGACCCACACCCCCATCCTCGAGCGGGTGTGGCGCCGCGTCACCTTCGAGGTCCTCTCTGCCTCCGAGGGGGCCGTCCGCATCTTCGTCGACGCCCAGCAGGTGAAGCACTTCGTGACGGCCTGCGAGTCCCCCTCCAACTTCGCACCCATGGAGCGCACCACCCTGAAGTCCTTCTTCCCAACCGACTCCCTCATCGGAGCCCTCCCAGACGTCTCCAGCGGCACCACCGTGTCACACTGCTTCAAAGGCTGGATAAAAGACGTCCGCCTCTTCAATAACACCTCCCTCATCTACCGCTGGCCTATGGACCAAGGCCACCGCTCCAAGGTGACAGAAGTGATAACCCACTCCGCCCTCTCGACAGGCTCCACATGGCGCTGCACATGGGACACCGGGGAGGAGCCCCCGACGTCGCTCTACTTTGGAGGATGCGACAGCATGTCCCTCAGGGGGCCGCGTGATCTCGGGGCGCAGCCGTGGAAGATGTCGGTGTGGGTTAAGACGGAGCACTGCGGGCGCATGACCCTCATGCGGGTGGAGGGGCGCGGCGGGGAGGAGGGCGAGCTGCTGCTGAACTCCCCTGGGCAGGGGGCGTGCACCTTCCGCATTCTCCACGCCGGGCATGAGGCGAGCATCGTGGCATCTGCGGAGCTGGGCGACGGGGTGTGGCATGAAATCACCTGCGGGATTGTGGCACACCCCGACTCCCCTGACGAGATAGAGGTAGGCATCGACGCGACGCGGGTGACGGAACCCCTCGCTCCCCGCAGGCATGGCACCGCCGAAGCCGGCAGCGATACAGCGGATGTCCCCCCACCCCTCCCCGCACCCTTCCTGGGTGACACGGAGGTGCACTTCCCGAAGGGGTATGTCGGGTTTCTGCGGCAGTTCTCCATCACATCCGGCGGGGCGACTCTCAGCGAGATCCTGATGAACGAGGCCTCGGGGGACATCTGCTACAACACGGCGGCGCAGGGAGCCCCCCAGCGGTGCAGCAACCCGCGCGCCTCGGCTTCGCTCCCCTCCTCCTGCGGCGTCCCCCCGCCCTCTGTGAAGGGTGGGGTGCCTTCGGAGTGGGCTGCCGGCGCTGCCGCACCCCGCCTCCCGCCCCTCCGCGAGGAGCAGCAGCACCGCATGCAGGGGCTTGCGGGGCATGATGCGCAGCTGTCGTCATCAGAGGGGTGGCAGCCCACCTTCCCACCGCCCTTCGTCCTCCACCTCGGGAGGGGTGCCAACGTGCGTGCCGAGGGGGTCGGCCTGCAGCCCCCAGGCCTGGCGGGGTTTGCGATAGACTTCTTCATCAAAACCACCGCGCCTCCCGAGAGGGCGCGCATCGCGAGCTGCTCCGCTGCGGACGGGAGGTCCTTCTTTGTCGTGGAGCTCGACTCCAACGCAGACAAGGCGTACCTCACGGTCTGCACCTGCGAGCCCCCTGAGGAGGCGCCGTGCAGACAGGGCAGGGCTGCCGGAGGGGGTGGGGGTGGCAGCGAATCCCACCCGGTGTCCGTCGCATCTTTCGCAGGGGATGTGACGATCTGCGACGACACCTGGCACAAGGTGAGCTGGGAGTACTCCACGACACCGTCGGAGCACAGGCTGCATGTTGACAATGTGGCGGTGGGTGTGACGCCCATCCCTCCCGCCTTGCCTGCGGTGAAGACGCAGTATTCTGCCTCGGGCTGGGTGCCCAGCCGCTACGACGTGGTTCTCTCAAAGGATGCGGTGCAGATGGGAAGCGACACCGGAAGCGACACCGAGGGAGAAGAGTACGCCGCCCCACACACCCTCGGCACCGCCTCGGTTGGGCCCGACAACCTCCTCCCTCAGCACGACCTCTCCGCCAGCGCCGATCTGCAGGGGGAAAGCCAGCGGCAGCAGCGCCAGAATGGGAGCCCCTCCTTCCCTTCGGCGCTCAGCAGCGCCGACACGCTGATAATCGGGGGGAGCGAGCTGTCCTGCTTCATGATGAACGCCACTCTGAGCGTGATGGGGAGGGCGGTGGCATCGATCCCCATGTCAGAAGGTCTCGGCTCCCGCCTGATGGTGCTGCCTCTGGAGTCTAAAGCGGTGTGTGAAAACGCCTCATGGAAGGCAACCTCGCGTGCGAAGTGCGCCCTCCATCTGGACGGGGTGTCGAGCCACATCAACATCGGCGACACCTCGCCGTGCTTCGAGCCGAAACACTTCAGGTCCTTCTCCGTGATGCTCTGGGTAAAGTGCGGCGGAATCCACGACCCGCAGACCTTGTGGTGCGCTGCAGACGCGAAGAACCCAGAGCTGGAAGCCTCTGCAGAGCTCATGCTCAACAGAACCCGCTCCGGCTCTCTCTCCATGCGGGTGACGGATTCCTTCGGGAGGTCTCTTGTGTCAGAGGTGGATGTCAGCATCTTCGATGTAGTCTGGCACAACGTCCGGTGGGAGGTTATCGATTCCGAAGCGGGGCTGATGTCGCTCTACGTTAATTCGAAGAAGGTCGACCTCTGCATCGACAGCGAGGCGCCGCGGTCCTTCCAGAAGGGGAATCACTTTTCGATGTGCATCGGCGCCACCCCATTGGACCTCCCCCTGAACCACTTCAACGGGGCGATGCGGTACATCACCCTGAAGCAGCCCCACGACGGCCCCTCCATCGGGTTCTGGCCTCTCGAGGAGGGCAAGGCGTTCACCGCAGGGGATAAGAGCGGATCCTCACTCATCGGGGACATCTACAACCCGAGGTGGCTCTTTACCGCAACCCCCTCGCTCACCCTGCAGCTGTGCGGGCCGAAGGCGACGTTCGTCGCGACGGTTGACCGGGATGTGATCACGCGGTGCAGCTTCTGGCTCCATTTCACAGGCACATCCCCGGTCACCCTGGTGACAGTCCGATCGGGGGAACAGCTGTTATTCAAGGTTGAGGCCAACACAGTCCCTACGGGGTGCACCTCAGAAGGCCCCCACACGGGGCACCTCACGCTAACCGCAGGGAGAGATGCAGCCGTCGCGGTCGCCAGCTGCGGCGATGCCCTCCATGCAGGCGAGTGGCGCAAGATGGAGTTCTCTGTGACTCGCGAGCCAGACGGATCCACCAACTTCTCTGTCTCCGTCAACAGAGAGACGCTCACCCTTGCATATTTCAAGCGGCGGGCAGGCTCCTGGTGGGACCCATCCCTCTCCGGAGCAACGCTCTGCATCGGCGACCCGAATGGGTCGCTTGAAGCCCGTGTCAGATGTGTTAGGGCATTCTCACCTGAAGGGGAGACCCTGATGAACTTCCCGCTGTCACAGGCTGTTGCGGATGTCTCCGAGAGGCGCGGGTCCTGCTCCATATCGAACTACCGGTGGGTCCTCAGCGCGCTCCCCCCCAGCTCGCCCTACTTCAACGGGCACAGCACCTACGCCAACCTGGGGACTGTGACAGAGTTTGGCGCGAAAATGCGGCACCCGTGGTCCGCCTCCCTCTGCATCCGATGCCTCCCACGCCCGAACGACACACAGGACGCCCCCCCGTGGGGTGCGGAGAGCGCACCTCTCGGAGCGAGCTGCCGCAGCACCGCAGACACGCGGGGACACACCGCCCCCAACCCTTCCGCTGGAAGCAGCCTCCATACCGCCCACCCCTCGACACTGATACCGGGCGCCGAATGCACTGAAGAGGAGGAGCGGGGGGCAGCCAACGCCAGGGCTGAGGCCGCTGAGGGGGAGGAGGAGGAGAAGGAGTGTGGCGGTGTTGGTGTCGGTGCCGCCGTTCCCAACTCGCCCTGCGCTGCAGGGGAGGGGCATGTGCCGCAGGCCCTGCTGAGCTGTGTGGAGAGGGGGAGGAGGCTGCTGTTAGAGCTGCACCCCGTGCGGCACGGGGTGCCGCAGCCGTGGAAGATTCGGTTCGCCCTCTCCGACAGGGCGGGGGAGGCACGCGAGATATTCTTCATCTGCGACGCGCTGGCAGACAGGCGGTGGCACAACATCCGGCTCGACGTCATCCCCTTCCCGGAGGTAGAAGCTAGGCTCTACATCGACGAGACCCCCGCCACCCTTTGGTATGGCCTCTGTGGGTCCCCTTCGGAGTTCGTCGCCTGGTGTGCCCCAATATACATCGGAGCGGTGATGAGGCGATCCGGCATCGGGGGCCATTTCTGCGGAGGCATAACAGACGTGAGCCTCGGGGACTACCCCGCGCTGGCAAAGGGGGGCGCGGAGTTCCCCTTCGACAGGCAGAAGGAGTCGATCATCGCAAAGTGGTCCCTCCGCACCGGGTATGGCAACGAGGCGCCCGACAGCAACACCTCGACCTCTGCGGTTTACCACGGGTCGATAGTGTCGTGCGGGTGGCAGTTTGATGTGACCAACGCGGCCCCGCTGCCCGCTGCCCCTGCCCTGCCGTTGCGGGATGCTGTGCGTGAGGCCAACATTGTCGCCAGCTCATGGCAGGACGACCAGCGTGAAACCCCCGGGAAGAAATCCGGGGGTGTCACCGTGACCCACTTCTGCAACGGGGAGGGGTGGTCCAGCGGTGGCGCCGCGCCGCAGTGGATCCAATACGACATGCAGCGGAATGTGCCCCTCAGCGGGTTGGAGCTTCTCTCGAAGTGCGACGACCCTCTCGCACCGGCTGCCCCTGCGCGGTGCGGCCGTGCGGTGCACGAGGTCTGGGTGGGCGGCGGGGAGACACCTCTCGCAAAACTTGCCGTGCTGACATGTGTCGATGTCGACTACACATGGGTCAAATGGAGGCCAAAGTGCCCAGTCCCTGCGGTGAAGGTCATCCGCGTCGTCACAACGCAAACTGCATACCGGGTAGGCTGGAGATCTGTAAGGGTTCTCATCTCGCAGTCCTGCAAGCGTGCCCTGCGTGCGGTGAACGAGCCGAATGAGACGCGTGCTGTGGTGGAGCGGCCCCTCCGAGTGCAGGACATGCAGACAATCGAGGCCCTGTTCAGGCGGTACGACGTGCTCCGGAGGGGGAGCATTCCGAGGCCTGTGCTGCTCAGGTTTTTCCGCGACTTCTCCCTCGGCCTGGAGCTCACAGACCAGCAGCTGGAGCGGCAGCTGTCGCACCACATCCGGACAAACGACATGACAAAAGAGGTCAACCTCGACGAGTTCGCAACCCTTGTGTTCTGCATGTCGCACTGGTGAGCTGGATAGCATAGGGGGGGTTCCCCCCCCCCCTGTGTCACCAGCAGGGGCAGCCTTTGTTTCACCCCCCGCCCCGCGCCCCGCCCCTGGGCTTGGGTTTGGGCCCCCAAGCGGCGGGGAGGGGGCGGGGCCAGTGTAGGCAGGCCCTGTATTAAACTGTATTAAACACGTTTGTATTAAACTGTATTACAGGGGGGGGTCAAATAAACGTACTTAGTACTACTATTCGGCGAACGCGCGGGCCTAAATCGACCTCGCCAGAAAATTAATAAATAGTTTGCGAGCGAATAGACGTACTAAGTACGTCTATTCAACTTTTCCTAAAAACGCTGTTTGCAGGGGCTCTGCGGGGCTGTTTGGTCCACCAGGGGCGCGCTGGTCACTGCTGTCGTCCGTCTCTCACTTCTTCTGCCTTCCGGTCGAGTATCCGCTCTGTTCTCGTCCTACCACTCGCCCCTCATTTGGTTTCGTACCGTTTTGGTTTGTATTGCCCCCCCCCCCCCTCTGGTGCCCCCCCTGGTTGACATTCTTGTTGAGTTAGTGAAAGCATACACAGTTCATCAGAGCTGTCAGCTTCACTGTCGGTGGTTGGTTGGTGCGTTGATGCTTAAAAAAAAGATGTGAAAAGGGCAAGCCACAACCAGCACGCCCCAACTTACTTCTTCTTGGGCTTGCTGGGGCAAGTCTGCATGTTGTGCCCAGGCTTCCTACACCCTTTGCAGAGCCTGCGGTGTTTGTTGGGAGTCTGGGTGGTCGGGGACGCTGCGCGCTTCTTTTCGGAGGACTGGGAGGACTGGGAAGGCTGTGTCTGTGTGAGAGAGTTCACACGAACCGGCTTCGCCCATGCCAAGATGCTTGACTGTTGGGTTGGCTGAGACACAACTTTCTTTTGGGTGGACTGCTTCTCTGTGCTCTCTTTTGCCTTCCCGTCCAACCCAGGTTCAAGGTCCGCACCACCAGCCTCAGGGGATGTTTCTGTGCTTGGTGCGAAGGTGAGGTCCGGACAAAGGGAGCTCTTCACGAACCCGTCCTCCTCACCCGACACCTTCAGCACGTACCCCATATCCCGCAAGCGCTGGGCTACCACCTCCCCCCTCACACTTTCCACCGACTTTCCCCAAACAGCTCCAACAGAGGTGCACATGGCCTCGCGGTACCACCTCTCTGTGAAGCGACAATCCTGGCGAAAACCTTCGGCTGTTGATTTCTTTATCTCGAGACGGGCTTTGTCCTTGAGCCCTTCCAGGTGAGTGTGGAAGGCAGCCTTGAATGGTGCAAATGCATGCACATCAAGGTACTGCACTGTTCCTGTCAACCCACCTGGAATGACCGCTGACTTCGCCCCCGTCTTCCTGTGCAAGTACGCAACATTTTTTGGTGCAATGTGTGTTGTCGCCGAGTCATAAATGACAAGCACGTTTTTGTTTTTGCAAATGGGGGCCAAGACGCTGTCAATCCACCACCGCCACTCGGCTTCTTTGACCCAGCCGGTTTTCTGGAAAGTACAGTTACTGGGGGGGGGCAAATACAAGGGTATACTCTTCTATTCACCGTGCCAGCTTACGTAATTCAGGGTTTTCAAAAAATTGTTTTTTAGCTGAAAAGTTGTCTAGTATGCAAATACAAGAGTATATACTCTTGTATTTGCATACTAGAAATGTGGCCTCCGGGTGGGCCCTCATGGGGCAGCGGCGCCGAAGAGACAATACGAGCGTCCTCTTGGCCTTTCCCACCCCGAGGCGACTCCCACCAGACCGTGACGACTCCAGACAGGAGGCCCACTGGCCTGGGGGGGGTCATTGGAAGTACAAAATATGATGAAAACCCCACAAAAGTTCTTCAAAAGTCTAGTATGCAAATACAAGAGTATACTCTTGTATTTACTCGGTGAACTTTGTAAAATCGCGATTTCTGGAGTACTCTTGTATTAGCATATACCCTTGTATTTGCATATACTCTTGTATTTGCCCCCCCCCCCCCAGTAACCCCCGAGTCTTTGTGAATCTGATGCTCCTCCTTCTTTATCCTCTCGCCCGTACCTTTAAAAACGATCGACTGCTTTGTCGCAAGAATGGTCCTGTCTTTCACACTGAACGTGACAGCACCAATCAACGTGGCAAATCTATTTTTTCCAGCATCGGTATCGACCACGATGTTGGTGTCAGTGGTGTAGCACAACAGTTTGTCCCTGCGGGTAGAGCTCTTGTACAAGGCAGACTCATCCACATTCACAACCAGGTCAAAAGTACCAAAGGGGTTGTGCAGCAGCTCGGACCCGATGGAGAGGCGTCTGATGGTGGACCAGAAGCTGTGCAACTGGACCCGGGCTTTTTCAAGAGAAAGCTTGGCAATGCGCGAAGTACGAAATTGAAACTTGTTTCTCCTGGCCCAACCGTCGATCTACTCCACCGAAGCCTGGAAGCCTTTCGGGAAGGGAACAAAGGACATGGCAAGCTCCTTGATTTTGCGGCGCGTCGTTGGCAAGTCGTTCTTCCGCCGTTCTCCCACTTCTTTAAGCACGTGGGCCTCCACCTCAGGAAAGAAACACGACCTCCCCCTCCCCGCCTTTCTTTTGGCATGTGTTTTTCCGCAGCTGGTCCTCGAAGGCTACATCTATGGTGAGGTGTGTCTGGGGCCATCCGTCCACATCTTCTCGTTGGTGGTAGGGACTGCGGACGCCGTAGATGAGGAGTCGTTTAATGCGCGCCGCTCTTCAGCAGTGATTTTGACGCCTCTGGACCCCAGGAGTTTGCGGGTTTCCGGGTTTGCGGTCTTCAGCAGTGGTTCTGATGCCTCTGGACCGCAGGAGTTTGCGGGTTCGCTGGTTTCCCGTCCGTATGTGTCTGAGGGGGGATGCCCCGATTCCCTTCGTCACGACATATCTTTGAGCGTAGGTCACTTCCCCCCTCTACGGACCCCGTGCACCCTGGTTCCCCTAAGTGGCACCAATAGACCCCGTTGTCCCCATTCCTTGCCCCAAAGTTTGCAGATTTGTGTGTCTCCAAAAAGAAAATCTCAAAAAAAACGAAAAATTTCCCCAAAAAAAAGGGTGAAAAGTAAGTACTACTATTCAACGGCCCAACGTGCCCCAGAGCCCCAAAAAAATAAGTACTACTATTCGGCTAAGTACTACTATTCAACTAAGTACGTTTATTTGACCCCCCCCTGTAAACTGTATTAAACTCGGCGCTTTTTGAGTTTAGTACAAGGTACGTTTGTCACTGCAGGTACGGCACCACACAGACCCCCACACAGGAGGATTATCCATCACAGGGCCTAATCTAAGGGGGGTCGGGGGGGGGTCAAAGACCCCCCCCCGCAGTTTGGGCCCCCTGGGGGGTCACTTTTAGCGGGGGCGGGGGGAGATTTCCCTGGGGACCAGTAGGAATGGGGTCTCCTGGCTGGGGAGCATGTTCAGCCCCGGTGCAGAGCCGCCTTGAGTCTAAGAGCTGTCTGTCAAGTTCGTGCAGCAAGTCGTTGACACGTGCAAGGAACAGATGCTCACTACCGTGGCCTCCGGCGGCTGGGGGGCTCCGCCCCCCAGACCCCCCCTGTAGCGTGTGCCTGTCTCGCAAGTCCTTGAGCGTATGCGAGTGGCCATCTCCGCGTAGTCTCGGGCGCGCGAAGCGCGCCCGAGAAATTTGCACCTGGGAAAAATGTCGGGGGGACGTCCTGCCTGCTGGAGCCACGGTGAGTTCACCGAGGCGACGAAGTGCAAGCACTGTGGCTTGCGCGCCTCGGGGAAGTCCGCATCGCGGCTCAAGAGCCACCTGCGGGGCTGCGAGAAGGCCCCCGAGGCCGTGAAGCAGAAGGCCACGGACGCCCCCACCACCACCCCGAAGAGGAAGGCCCCGGGGACTGACGGCCCAGGACCGGCGAAGCGGATGGCGCTCGGTGTTCCCCTGCCCTCAGCCAGCGAGAGGGCAATGATCGACATCGCCTGGTGTCGGTTCATCTTCAGCCGTGTTGTAGAGAACCCCTACTTCCAGGCCGGGCCCCCTCTCCAAAGAAGCGACACCCCCTCTGCCCCCATGACCTGCACACAAGGGTACTATAGTGTACAAAACCTGTATTAAACTGTCTTAAACTGTCTTAAACTGTATTAAACCTGTATTAAACCTGTATTAAACCTGTATTAAACTGTATTAAACTGTATTAAACTGTATTAAACTGTATTAAACAGGATGCAGATTTTGGGGACCTGTATTATACCTACACTGGGGCGGGGGCGGGGGTGGGGCGTGCTTCGCGAGGTGGTAGGGGGGTTTTTATTGGCGTTCCCGCCACAGGCCACCCCCCTCGCACCGCGAGCCGTTTTATTGCCCGGTGTGTGCCCCGCCGTTGGGGGGAGGGGAGGGAGGCATCGAGGCATTGTCCTGTGCTTCCCCCCCCGCGCTGGGCTGTGGTGGGTTGGTGGTGGGGGGCACGGCGCTTCCGCGCTGTGCACCCCACCACCCCACCACCCCACCGTGTGTGTGTTGGGGTATGCGGGCACTTCGGTGCCCTCAAGGAGATCGGCGTCCTTGCCCCTGTTCCAATATGCACAGCTGGGAAAGAGTCTCTCCATACACATCATCGGTGCATGGGTGTATCTGCCACGCACGCACGGCGAGGGGATGTGGGAGAGGTCCATGGCTTCCGGGTGGTTCAGAGCTCTAGCGCAGCTAGGGCGATGACGGACTCCCGCAAGCAAAAGGGCTGGCTTGCCCCTACCACCTACCAGGTGCCATCGACGCTCCAAAAAGATTCATGTGTGTGTGTGTGTTTTGAAACCAGAGTTTGCGTAGCGTACTCTTGATAGGGTACTGGCCACGCCGTGTGTGTGTGTAGTGATAGTGGTTTTAAGTGGGTAACCCTGCGCGGATCTGTGCCCACTCCCCGCCCACCCCTACGTCACAGCGGATGCCCCACTCGGGTTAGAGTGTGGGGCCAACTCAGTGCCACTCCGAGGAGGGCGTGAGGCATAGCCAGCGTGGTGCGTGCCGCAACAGTGTGTGAGTGATTTCGCACTGCTGTGGCAGTCCCCGCACCGGCCCATGCGATGCGTCTTGCAAAATTCCATGGTGACTTGCAAGCCGTCGTTCTTCCCGTGGTGGTCCCGGCAGCAGTCCTCTTCCGAGAGGCGCCGGCGCCGGCAGTCCACGCAGCGGGGTTTCCAGTGCAGAGCGCAAGTAAGCATCTTCGCGTTCCGTCTGGCTCCAGGGGGGGCAGTCCGGGGAGCAGCGCCCCGTCGTTCCCATGACCGTCCTGTCCGGGCGTTGGCTTGCCGGCTGCTGGCAGTCCATTGCTGGGCCGCTTGCTGCCACCCCTCTGGGTAGTGGGGCTGCGGTGCGAAGGTTGCGGCCCACGCCATGCCGCGGGAGTGGAAGGCTGTGTCCCGCTGGTTCAAGCCCGGGCCTGCCGTGTGCGCTTGGAGGCTGCGCATCACCGACTCGGTGGCTGGGCTGAGCTGGGCTCTCCTGGACAGGCCCCCTGCCACGGTTCCCCCGATCGCGGTGAGGACAGTGGAGCTCGCAGTGTGGCCACAGTGCCATGGTTGCTTGGAAGTCTTGCGCACCACCTCGCAGAGCTGCCTCAACGAGTGAGCCTTGCCCAGGATGCTCTTCTGGAAGGCTGCGAAGTCCTGCCGCAGCTGCTCCTGCGAGGTCTCCCCCTGCCTCTCAGCCTCGTCCATGGCGGCGTTGCTGAGGGCGTCCGCATCGACGTTGAGCTCCCGTTTCACGTGCTCATACGTAAGGGTGATCCGGGGCCCGAGGTCGGCAGCCAGCCGTGCCGTGCTGAGGAAGAGGGGGCGGAGGGATTTATCGCGGCAAACCGCTTCCCCTTTTAGGTGTCGCAGCACCACCTGCGAGTCACCCCGCACCGTAACGTTCCCCTCAGGGGGCGGGTCGCCCCTTCTGAGCAGCCGTAGGCCCGCTCGAACCCCTTCGTACTCAGCGATGTTGTTGCTGCGTACGTTCAGCAGAGGGAGGATCTCTTCCGACACCTTGAGGCCGTCTCGGTAGAGCACCGCACCTGCACCCGCCAGGGCGAAGGGGGTGCCGTTGTCCCTTGCTCCGCCGTCGAAGTAGAGGGTGAGCCCCGGGGCTGTGTCCTCGGGGATGCGTGGGCGGGCCTCCCGCGGCCCCCTCTCAGGGGGGTCAGGTGTGTGGGGGCGGATGCGGCGCGTTTCGACTTCTGGGAGGGTGAGGCCGGTCGACAGCTCAAAGTCGACAGCCAACTCCATGAGGGTCACGGTGTGCTCCCCTCCCTGCGGCCCCCATTTCAGGCCCCGCAGCCAGTCGCAGAGGGCCACCCACAGCTCCGGGGGGCGCTTGCCCCACGTCTGTTTGACAGTGGACGGCGCCCGCACAGGGATGCAGGCCCGTTCGGGGTTGGGCGTGCACCACCCCCATGGATAGTGAAGGGTGCGGTGGTGGCGCGCGGAGCGGTCGAGCAGTCCATCTTTCTCCTGCCGCGCCGAGAGGATTGCAATGAAGTAGCGGTGCAGCTGCGCCACTATATCCACCCTGCGTGCGAAGGATAGTGGCAGGGGCTGCCTGTCCTCCGGGATGCCGTGTCTAAAGGCGGGCGCCACCCCGCATAACGCCAAGCAAGGTGGCCAGGTTGACCGGTCCACAGCCGTAATGGGGTGGTTTTGTCGGATTGGGTCCCACGCGGAGCACTCCCACCATAGGTGCATCACCGTCTCGGGGGTGCCTGCGTTGCAGTATCGGCAGATCCCGCCCTGCCCCGTGCGCCCTCGGACAGGCACCGCCCCTGCAATGACGGAACGAAGGAGGCCCCGTTGGTATCCCGTGACCGCGGCGCCCTCTCCCTCCAGGACGCAGCGTGTGGCTTGCCCGTCGATGCCGTGCTGAGCGCCCGCAAAGTCGTCACGACGACCAGCCAGCGCCTTGGCCACCTGTGTACGTAGGGCCTGGCGGAGGTCATGAGCGAAGATCCCCCATCCGCTCGTTGTTGCTGCGGTGGGGTCGAAGACTATGCTCCGTCCCGCTTCATCAGTGTAAGATAGGGTGGTCGCCGTGCTCCAGCTCCATCCTATCCACCGAAGGGCCGCTCGGAAAAGCGCGAAGGGGCCTGTCCCTGTAAGCCTCACTCTGCTATCCCAAGCCGTCTCAGACAGAACCCTGCAGCGGTCCCACTTCTTGACCTGCATGGCCCAGGTGGTGATCTGCCGGTAGCGGGGGGCGACGGCGGGGTCCACCCGATGTGCATGGTGGAGGACATCCAGCACAGCCTCCCGCGCCCTGCGGGGGGGTCCGGACCACAGCGCGGCGACGAAGAGCCCCCTCCATCGCCTGATGTCGGCGTCCTCCCAGCGGGTGACCAGGGCGTCGTAGTAGAGCCTGGACCCCGCTGTCATCGCTGCTGCCTGCCCCTTCCACTGCACCGGTAGGGGCAGTGCCGAGGTCCTGCGCAGGTTCTGCTCTGCGCCCTCTTTTCGGCGGGCGACGCGCTCCGATTTGGGCACCTCGGGTCCCTCGAGCGGGCGCGCATGCAGCATGGCCCCGAGGCAGTCGAAGCTTTCGCGCTGTCGAAGGGGGGTAGCCGTGCCGTCCCGTGTCCGGTAGACTATCGGGGTCAACGGCTCGGGGGACGTCGAGAAGACATGTGACTTGACCTCTGCGCATATTACCATCCCGGTATCGTGGGAGAAATCTGCAGAGTCATCCACCACTGCTTGCAAGGTCCCCGGGCTGGGGGTCACCGCGTACACATCGTCCACAAACGACAACGCCCTCGTGCCCTGCCGGTGCTCCGCCATGCGCATCCATACACCCACCAGCACGTTGATCAGCACGACGCTAATGGGGCAGCCCTGCATGATGCCGTTGGTTGGCAGGAAGCCCTCTCCGATAGTGCCGCTTACCCGGAAGTGCCGCTGCATTGACCCGTACGCTGCCCGCAGGGTGCGCAGGACTCGGCCGTCGAAGCCGAGCTCCGCAGCTAGACAGAAGGTCAGGTCAATCGGCACCGTGTCGAAGCATTTCTTAAAGTCTAGGGCGACACCGTACAGTGGCTGTCCTGTGAGGTGGGCCTCTTCGATCCGTGCTGCCAGGTGCCAGATGAGGTCCTCCGCGCCGTGGCCAGGTCTGCATCCGTGCAAGTCCTCAGGCGCAATGCTCTCCAGCCACTTCAGCGCAGGCTTCACTCGGATTGCTGCCCACACCCTGTACAGCACGGGAGTGATGCTGATGGGGCGCTGCGACAGCGGCTCACCTGAGCTGCCGGGCTTGGGAATGAGGCAAATCATGGCGTGCATCAGCTGCTCCGGCCATTCGCCCGATCTCTCGACCTCATTGAACACCTCCGCGAACAACTTGAGGAGGTCCCCTGGGAGTTGCCGCAGCTCGTGCACCCTCCAGCCGTGTAGGCCCGGCGAGGTGGATGTAGACATTTTAGCCAGCGCTGTCCCAACGTCTTCTGCCGTAATGGTCTTACACTCCATCTCGGCCGGGTCAGGGAGGAAGTCGCTGTACCTCTGTCGGAAGGTGTCCCAGCGAGGCTCAGGCGTCGTCGCATACTTCCGGAAGTAGCCCCCCCACGCAGTATCGCTCCTCAGCAGTTCATCCGCCTCCTTGGGGCAGGCCGTGAAGGAGCCATCCTCGCGGCGCATGAAGGTGGTAGGGGCGCAGAAGCGGTCTGCGAGGTACGAGAACACTATCCCCGCCTCCTGCGTCCAGGCCTTCTGCATCCTCGCCTTCCACGTGCGGAGTCTTTCGTCGCGGAGCGCGTCGAACATGCCTCGCTGAGATCCCTCGCTGAGATCCCTCCAGGGCGACAAGGGCCATCTCCATCGTCTCGAGGTCCGGCAGTTGTGAGGTGGTGCCCGCCAGCGCCGCCTCCAGCCCCGGGGGAAGGCCCCCTCCCTTCAGCCGCTTCTTCGCAGCGTCCCAGGCGTGCTCTTCGTTGGGTGTGGGGGGGTATGGCGCAGACTCCAGCAGTCGGTGGCGGCCCTCCAGGATGAGGGTCCGGAGGTTCCCCAACAGCTTGTCCTTCGCCCGGGTGTTCTTGTCGCCCGCTCCTCGGGCGGAGGCGGGGCGGTGTTTGGTGGCCACCCTCGACTGCTGCATGTGGTAGCCCTCCGCCCTGCCCGTGTACGCCGCTTCCTGCCTTCCGAGTTGGCCCACGTGGACACGCTTCAGGAAGTTCTCGCTGCAGGCTGAGGCCCGGCGGAGGAGTTGCGCTCCTGTTGCACCCTTTTTCGTTTTCTCTGCGGTTAGCACATCCAGCAGCACCTCTCTGGCGGCAGCGCCCCCGAGCGTGGGCTTGCACTTAGGAAAGGGGGCGGGGAGGATGCAGATTTGCTTCGGTCGGCGGAAGGCGGCGAGGTCGAGGTCGACGAAGAGCGGG
The DNA here is from genome assembly GCA_963210315.1 of Rhynchopus euleeides. NCBI lineage: Eukaryota > Euglenozoa > Diplonemea > Diplonemida > Diplonemidae > Rhynchopus > Rhynchopus euleeides. Next base: position 996,847 of record OY723276.1, read on the forward strand.
CAGTGCGTGGGGATGCCGTATTCGCCCTTTTCTGCCACCTCGACGGAGCGCAAGGCCGGCGCCGCGCAGGGGTTCAGCAGGCAGATGTCCAGTCTGGTGCCTTCCTTCGATGCCCAGCAGGTGTTCCGAACTTCCTGCTGTTTCAGCTCTGCGTATGAGACCGCCGCATCGGTCCAACCACCCACCCGGCACGCCTGGGATAGGACGGCACTGGTCTCCGGGTTGGTGTTGAGGTCCCCCAGCAGCAACACGGGCACCTGCCCCAGGCCGGCTGCGAGGTCCAGCGCCTCCTGCAGGAGGGTCTCCCGCTGCACTCGCACCTCCATCCCAGAGTGACCATAAACGCACAGGATGTGGAGCGCTGTCTTGCCGTTACTGGTTGCGAGCACCACGTGTACCAGGCGGGTACTGTCATGCAGCTTCTTTTCCAGCTTGGTCTTCGGTTGCACCACTTGCGCTACCAGGCCCTCTTTTGCCATGACTGCCACTCCTCCGGGTCGGGTCTGCTCGTAGCCATTGGCCCCCTTGACTTTGGGCATGCCCTTACCCCAGTGCATGGACCAGCCGTGGGCCGCGAAGTAGCTGCTGAGCGTGCCCTTGCTGGGGTCCGGGACACGCGTTTCTTGCAGGGCCACAACGTCTGCCTTCAGGTCCGCCACATCACACAAGTGGGTTGACAGCGACGTGACGTTGGCTGACGCCACCCTGAGTACCCCAGGAGACGCTGGCCGCGGCGCGGGGCGTCGCGGCGGCGGCCTGGGAGCAGGGCCGCGTATCGGGGAGATTGTGGTAGCGGCGGTTGCGGTTGGAGCTACAGGAGGAGGAGTGGGAGTCGCGGTGGGGAGTTTCCATCTGTTCGTGGAGGCTGCTAACTCCCTGGCTAGCGTGAGGGGGATGCGCAGCACGTCGTAGTGGAAGGGCCTCCACGTGAGGCATATCACTTTGTCGCCTGACCCGACGCGCCCCAGGTGCAGCCTATCCGTAGTGCCGAGGACCCACACCTGGGCCCCCAACACCTCAGCCGCTACCCTGAGTGTAGCCCCGTCCCCGTAGACCCCGCTCTGTGCCTGCGCCGCGATGTAGTCGTCGTAGGACGGGGGTGCCCGGGGGTCATCTATATCGGGCGCGTAGGTTGCTCGCCTCTCGGCGTCCTGTCCCAGGGCTTCGACTACAGCTGCTCTGAGAGAGGCCGCCGTCCATCCCGCACATTGCACCGCGAGGCCGGTGTATTGGCAGTTGCCGTCTTTTGCCACCGCCTCACGCACTGCCAGCAGTCGTTGCGCCATCTCTGCCAGCCATCGGTCGTCCTGCTCTACTGAGGAGGGGGAGTACTCCTGTCCCCCTCCTCCCCGGAGCCCCCGGGGTTCTCCTGCCCCAGGGGCGTGGCTTCTATGCACTCTCGCTCTATCTAAAGGCCCCGCAGAGGTTACTCCTGTCCCTGCGGGTTTTGGTTCTCTATGGGGGGGTTGTGGGGAGGGTTCGCCGGCGGCGAGAGGGTGCTGCGCCACGGGCGCTCCCCCTATCCCCTGGTCGGCGCCCCCGCCGGGGGAACCGGAAGCCTTAGGGTGTAGGCCGGGTCCCCCCTTGAGGGGGCGCCTCACCCCCTAGTAGGGGGTGTAGCGCTTAGCCCCCCTCCACAGTAGGGGTGCCTTGCCGTTCTTGCCCGCGCCCTTTCCCGCCACTCGGGGTGTGTCGGTGACGTCCTGATCAGCTGCCGCGTCCCCTTGTCCGGCCTCGGCCCCTTTGTTCCCGGGCGCGGGTTGCTGAGGGGGGGGTAGCTGCTCGGACGCCGGGGGCTGCCCTTCGCCTCCGCATCCAGGGTCAGGCTGCTGCTGCTGCGGTGCGGGCACGGGTGTATCCCCGGGCGCAGGGGCGGCTGCGGGCGCTGCGGAGGTGGCGGTGGTGGTGTTGTTGTTGCTATCAGACGCGGGGGGTTCGAGGTCAGCGTTGGCTGTGGGGGCAGGTTGGTCAGCCCCTGCCGGTGGTGGCGCGATTGCCGTTTTGGTCTGGGCCGGCTCCGCTGTTGCCGCCACTGGGGGGGGTGGCGCCGTTGTTGCTGTTGTTGTTGCTGCCGTTGCCGTAGCATGGCGCAGCGCCTCCCTCACCTGCACATCCTCGCGGATGACCTCTTGCAGGGTCGCCGAGGCCCTCTCCCGTTCCCTGGAGGTGTCCCTGCCCTCGCGGTTGCGGGCCCGCCGCGGGGAGCGGCACCGGCTCCTGCGCTGCTCACCTGGCCTCCCCCGGGCGGGCTGGGCATGGTAGTGGTGGTGGAGCTCGGCGAGGTGCGCCCTCGTCTCCTCCGCGACTGCCCGCTGTGATTCAGCGAGCTCGGCGCGCATCCCCTCCAGCTGCCGCCGCCCGTCTGCCACCATTGCCTGCTGGGCGTCATTGCCCACGCGCTGCCTGCCCAGCTCCTCCCGGAGCTCGCCCAGCTGCTGCTCGCTCGCAGCCCGCAGGCCGTCCGCAGTCGCCTGCGCTGTCGCCTGCACGTCGGCGAGGGCGGCTGTCAGGCGCGCGTCCGCCTGGGCTTGGCTGAGGCGCCCCTCCTCGGCGACGGCGGCCAACCGCGACAGCAGCTCCACCCCTTGCTGTTGCTGCTCACCTAGCGCGGCCGTGATGCGGGCGACCTCCGCCTGTCCCGCGCTGCTCACCCGCTTCTGTTCGTCCTTGAAGGACTTGAACTCCTTGCGGAGGCCGCTCATGCCCGTCTGCAGGGACTTCGCCTGGAGCTGGGGCAGTGCCTGCTGCGCCTCCCCCACGCTCCCCTGCAGCCCCAGCATCGCTTCCCGGGCCCCCTGCACCTCCGCGAGCAGGGCGTGGCGGTGCTCCTCGCTCTGGTCGTGGCGGGTGGTGTGCTGCTGCAGCTGCTCCCGCACTGCCCGAAGGCTCGCCTCCAGCGTCGCCGCCCTCCCGCCGAGGGCCTCACCCCTGCGGCGCTCTTCCCCGAGGCCGCTCTCCGCGTCCTTGCGCAGGCCAACAAGCAGGCCGCGCAGCTCCCCGTGCACTCGGGCGTGCTCCACGCCCTGCCCCTCCAGCTGCGCCTTCAGCTCGCGCACAGCCTTCGGTGTGCCAGGCTGGGGGGGAGTCGCGGCGGGACGCTCCTGGAGGTCGTCCAGCTGGCGCTGCTGGGCTGCCAGGCGCTGCAGGAGCTCATCCTGCCGGGCCTGCTGCTCCCCGAGCTGCTGCTGGAGTCGCCGTACCTCGGCGCGCTCCCCCTGCGCGGCTGCCTTCTGCTCCCCAAGCTCCTGTTGAAGTCGCCGCACTTCGGCGCGCTCCCCTTGCGTGGCCGCCTGCTGGTGGCCTTGTTGTGTAGCGAGTTGTTGCTCAAGGCGCTGTCGCTGCTGGTCCTGCTGCCTCTGCTGCTCCTTGAGCAGATCGTGCAGGCGCTGCACCTCCTGCTGCAGCGCGGGTACGCCGTCCTGCGTGGCGCCGGCGCCAGGGTCGGCTGCGGTGGCGGCGGCGGTGGTTGCGGCGGGGTCGTGGCCGAGGGCCACGAGGCGGCGGCCCAGACGCTCCAGGTCCTTCTGGAGCCGCTCCACACGCTGGCGGGCCTGCTGCGCGTGCTGCTGCGCGGCCGCCGCGGCGCCACCCCCGCGTCCGGTCTTCCCCAGGTGCGTCCTGGACTTGGCGGCCCGGCCCGCCTTCGCCGCCGCCTCGCGCTCTTCCCGCACTCTGGCCTGGAGGCCATCGTACCGCCTCTTGAGGCGGTCCAGCTCCTCTCCCTTCTTCCGCTCCTCCGCCTGCCGCCGCTTCTCCTCCTCCAGCAACGCCGTGTCCGTGAGAGCCACGGCCTTGCCGTTCACCTGCACCGACCATGTGGGGGGGGTGCCAGAGGGGGGGGGGCTGTCCGCGATGATGACGGCTACGCCGTCCTTCGGCTCCTCGACATGCGCCTCCCACTGGAGGTGGCGGAGGATGGCGCGGACATGCGCCGCGCGGTACAGGGGGGGGAGGGGCCCGAGGGTGTATTCCCGGGGTTCGTTGAAAACGAGGGGGGGCAGGGGGGCGGCCTGTTGGCCACCGGCCTGGGGGCCGGTGTTACCGGAGGAGACCCCGTGGAGGTCGGCCTGTGACATCCTGCCCGTGTATCCCTCTCTCCTCCTGTGTGTGTGTGTGTGTCAGTGGAGTTCACAGCAGGAACATCAGGGGTTCTTCGGTGTGTTCTCCTGCAGGGCAGAGCCTCTCATGAGGGCACTGCCGGCAGGGTGTTGGTGTGCCCTTCTGCAGGCCCAGGCTGATTCGCAGCCCCCTCTCCCCCTCCCCCGCCTCCGCCCCGTCCCAGCCTCTGCTCTGAGAGCATCGGTGCAGCGATCTGTAGTGTTAGGTGTTTGCTATAATGGGGGGTCTTCGCTGGTCGTTATTCTCCGTCAATCTTCGTCAGTTTTCAGCCAATTCAACAGGAAATGCACCAAATGTACTGGCGACCATCCCATAGTGAGGACCCCCCTTTGGGGGCCCTCGCTACCAGTCACAGGTTGTCAGTCAGTGAGGGGAAGTGGGCCGTGGCTCACTTCTTCTCACTCAGCCACACCTGGTAGCGAGGGCCCCTTTGTGTCTCATGTTCGATCCGAAGGCTCCCTGACAAAGCGGGTTTCCACACCACACCACACCACACCACCGCCCCCCCCACCCCCACCCTCACCCCTCGCCCCAGGCCATCTCCGCACCTACACAGCGAGGCAGTAAACCACAGCCGCCCCCCCTTCCTCTAGCAACTCCAAGCCCCAAGTGAGGCATACACACTCATAGCCCCCCCCCTCTCTTACTCTGCTTTCCCCCCCAACTTTCCCCATCCTTGACCTCAGCTCTTCCCCCACGCCGCCGCAGTCCCCACCCCCCCCCCCCCGAGTTTAACCTTTGGCGCTTCCCGCCTTGCTCAGCCACGATGGTGCGGTTCGGTAGTGCTCTTGAGGACCATGCTGAGGCGTACAGTGGTATCATCGATCAGGACCGTTATCTGGATTACGAGAAGCTGAAGGGGATTCTCTATGATACCCCGGATAGGTTTCTGGTGCAGTTCGAGGAGGAGGTGGGGAAAATGGAGCATTTCCTGAGGAAGAAGGACGAGCTGTTCGAGCCGTGCCTCACTGAGGGGTGCCCCTGCAAGCTCCCGGGGAAGGAGGCCCGCATCAAGTTTCTGAAGATGAACCGCGAGGGCGCGCGGAAAATCCTCAAGAAGTTCGACAAGGAGACGCTCTCCCACACACAGGCGGAATTCCTCGCGAAGGTGGACGCCCTTTACACCGCACACCTCAGCCACGAGGAGCTGACTCTCGTCGGTGTGCCCACCGCACCGCTCCCCCAGATCGAGGGATCGACCCTGCCTGGGGACGCTCCCCCTCGGCCCGCTTCAGAGTGCTCCCAGCCCTCCACTAGTAGCCCCACAATGGTTGACGCGCAGCAGGACAGGAGGCGTGTCCGGTTCTGCCCGAGCCCTGTGATGACCGATGGCAGTGCGGAGGCCCCGGTAGCCCAGAGTGCCCCTCCACCTCAGGGCCCTGCCCCTTCCGACTGCCCTGAGGGTGACGATGTGGAGTACATCAAGTGGACCACCATCTGCGGCCTGCAGGTTGGTTTCCTCCACCGCCAGGTGAAGGCGCAGACTGTGAAGGGTGTCTGCCGGATTTCTGTCGGCGACAAGGTGATCCACACCGCGGAGTCCTTCTTGGTGTACGACCCGCAGAACAAGGGGAGGTACCTCATCCCCCCGATTCTGATCGAGGACACGATGGGGAAGACGGACTATATGGCGAAGAAGCAGGCCTTCATCTGCATGCTGTACCAAAAGGGGGCTGACCAGGGGCACAAGGGGTGTAACGCATACCACAGCTGCAACCAGCTGCACGTCTCGCGGCAGGCGGTGGCGGCGCTGCGCGACATGACCTCCCAGGGGGCGGGGTACACCGTGAAGGCGGGTAACAACTTCGTTGTCGAGCTCCGCGATGTCGTCGACCCGGGGACAAACGCGACGTACGTGCTGCCATACCACAGGACGGAGGCGACTCTAGGAAGGGCGACCTACGCCAAGACACGCGACTCCGCTGGCGGCGCCCCTAAGAAACCCCCTGTCCTCTGCCTCTACTACCTTGAGGGGCGGTGCCGCCACGGCAAGCAGTGCCGCGGCATCCACGCCGACCCGCCATACATCGCGAAGCTCCGCTTCGGCAACGCCTGCTGCCCGAAGCACCACCCTGACCGGGCAGCCACACCGCCCGCCAACATCTCGGTGAAGGTCCGCTGGGGGTCGACCTCAGATGGCGTCATCCTCGACGTGCCGCATGAGCTGGTCACCGCGACAACAGGGCTGATGTCGCTGCCGCTCCGCCAGTCGAAGACAGGGCTGTACCTCTGCTTCGCCTCTGGGAAGCTCTGCAGGCTCCACAGGGAGAACAGGTGTGAGTATGGCGACCAGTGCAACAACATCCACGTCTGCCTCTCCTACAAGCCTGACGAGCAGGCGCAGGGCGCGCAGGCAACCAAGGCGGGGAGGCAGGGCGCCCCGGCTGCGGCAGCAGAGGCGGCAGCATCAACAGCGCCCCCTTCTGCAGTGGCAACGCCTGTCAACACCCCGATGCAGCCGCGCCAGCCGGAGCAGCCTGCAGGCGATGCGGTGGCGCGCCTTGCGAGTGCCTTCCAGACGCAGATGAATACGACGGCATTCCCCTTCACCCTGGGAGGTGGGTCGGGCATTAGCAGCCTGCCGATGAACCAGATGGGTTTTGCCGGGGCGCAGCAGGGCGTGCCCGCAGGGATGGTGCAGGGGGGGCAGGCGTTGCCCCTGCAGGGGATGCAGGTGCCGATGCAGATGGCCCCGCTGCAAGGGATGCAGGGGGTGCACGGCGTGCCTGCCTTCTCGATGCACCCTGGAATGGGGAGGGCGGAGGGTGGCAACGCGTCGGCGCAGCAGATCCTGCAGGCCATGTCGCAGCAGCAGCACCACCAGCAGGGTGCTGCGCCTGTGCAGGAGGCAGGCGCGGCGCCGGCGGGTGTGGTGCCCAGCTCGCTTCCCCCGGCGGAAGCTGTTCCTGAAGCCTTCCAGCACCTCCGCTCGATGCAGATGCAGATGGGGCAGGGCGCCCCTCAGCAGGCCTTCCACATGCAGGGGCAGGTCTACGGGGGGCCGAGCCAGCAGCTCCAGGGGAGCGGGTTCTGATGAAGCATCGGGATGATGTCCCACCTCTCTCTCTCACCTCCCCCCCCAAAAAAAACCCCCCCTCCCCCCAGTGTAGGTATAATACAGGTCCCCAAAATCTGCATCCTGTTTAATACAGTTTAATACAGTTTAATACAGGTTTAATACAGTTTAAGACAGTTTAATACAGGTTTTGTACACTATAGTACCCTTGTGTGCAGGTCATGGGGGCAGAGGGGGTGTCGCTTCTTTGGAGAGGGGGCCCGGCCTGGAAGTAGGGGTTCTCTACAACACGGCTGAAGATGAACCGACACCAGGCGATGTCGATCATTGCCCTCTCGCTGGCTGAGGGCAGGGGAACACCGAGCGCCATCCGCTTCGCCGGTCCTGGGCCGTCAGTCCCCGGGGCCTTCCTCTTCGGGGTGGTGGTGGGGGCGTCCGTGGCCTTCTGCTTCACGGCCTCGGGGGCCTTCTCGCAGCCCCGCAGGTGGCTCTTGAGCCGCGATGCGGACTTCCCCGAGGCGCGCAAGCCACAGTGCTTGCACTTCGTCGCCTCGGTGAACTCACCGTGGCTCCAGCAGGCAGGACGTCCCCCCGACATTTTTCCCAGGTGCAAATTTCTCGGGCGCGCTTCGCGCGCCCGAGACTACGCGGAGATGGCCACTCGCATACGCTCAAGGACTTGCGAGACAGGCACACGCTACAGGGGGGGTCTGGGGGGCGGAGCCCCCCAGCCGCCGGAGGCCACGGTAGTGAGCATCTGTTCCTTGCACGTGTCAACGACTTGCTGCACGAACTTGACAGACAGCTCTTAGACTCAAGGCGGCTCTGCACCGGGGCTGAACATGCTCCCCAGCCAGGAGACCCCATTCCTACTGGTCCCCAGGGAAATCTCCCCCCGCCCCCGCTAAAAGTGACCCCCCAGGGGGCCCAAACTGCGGGGGGGGGTCTTTGACCCCCCCCCGACCCCCCTTAGATTAGGCCCTGTGATGGATAATCCTCCTGTGTGGGGGTCTGTGTGGTGCCGTACCTGCAGTGACAAACGTACCTTGTACTAAACTCAAAAAGCGCCGAGTTTAATACAGTTTAATACAGTTTAATACAAACGTGTTTAATACAGTTTAATACAGGGCCTGCCTACACTGCCTCCCCCCCCCCCCCCCTTTCCCTTTTTCCCTTTCCATTCCATTACATCCCCTTCCCCGTTCCGGAAAAAAAACGTGGAGGGGGGTTTCGCCCAACTGGCGCTATTTTTACGACTGAACGGGTGTGAGGGGGGGGAGGGGGGAAGGGGGGGTGGGGTGCGGCTACGCCTCTCCAAGGGGTATATCCACACATGCGAGAGTCATATCTGCGCTTCTCCTTCGATTATCTTTTCTTTTTCTTCTTCTTCTTCTTCTGCTTGTTGCTTCACTGCGCCCCCCAACCCCCCCCCTCACAACCCACCCTGCTCTGCCCTGCTTATGCAGAGGTGACTGACAGATGAGAGAGGAAGGTCGTGAGAGGGGAGGAGGGGGGGGAAGGTGGGGGTGATATGCACCCGACGACAAGGTCCTCTCACCCCCGAGTTGGGGGAGGGGAGGGTGGGTGTGGGAGTGGGAAGGAAGGGGGGGGGGGGGAGAGGGAGGGAGGGTTTTTTTTGAAAAACGGTGTAAACGGTTTGCGAGCGTTGCGCTACTGCTTCCATCACCCATCGTCGAGCCGTCCCCCCCCCCCCCCTCCCCATTCCCTCCACACACAGCCACACACATTCCCGGGACCGACCTCCTCCCCCTTCATACTTCTCCAACACCATCACCCCCCCCCCCCTCCCTCACCATATTGTCCGTTTCTGGTTCTGTGATACTTTCTTCTCGACTGTGACTGCCTTTCCCCCTCCCCACACATTACCAGTGGTGAAAAAAAAATCAGGTCTGTTTCTAAACGGCATGCTTGCCATTTTTTTCACAGATCTCCCCCAACCCCCTCCCCCCACCCCCATCCCCAAGTGAAGGGAGGTCAAATCTCTGTGATTCCATGATTCTTCTTCGCTGCCCCTCCCCCCCCCCCCCACCACCAACTCGAGCTCGGACGCAACCTGCATATCGAGTGAAGGGAGGTCAAATCTCTGGTTTTCCTTTTTCTTCGACTTCACTGCCCGTCCCCCTCAGCCCCCCCCCCCCTCCCCTGACAGTTCCCCTCCGACCCAACGGCGAAGGGGGGGGGGGGGTCGGGAAACCAGAGCACACCGTGTCTTCACCTTGCGTCTCTTCAGCCATGCAGCAGGGTATCGAGGGAGGGAGGTGCGTGGCTAAGTGATGCTTGAAGGCGGCTGCGGTTTAAACTCGCCCAACAGCCGCTGCGATAACGTGCCCCCTCCCCCCCCCCCCCCCCGCTCCCCCTGCCCCAAAGCAAAGGGCAAAGCTTGCAGAAATGTTCTTCCTGCATGCGCTATCCCCATACCCATCCCAATTCGAACCGATTTCAGATTTCCTGTCCCGCCCCCCCCCCCCTAGGGGGGGTCAAATGGGGGTGACAAACACGATTTTTCAAAAAACCGGCGCAGAGGCCCCAAAGCCCCCGTAAACCCTCCAAACCCCCCCAGATCGGTCCGGAAACCCATCGAACCCCACTTTTCCACCATTCCGGGCACCTCAGGTGCCCGAATTGGGGTACCTAAATTTTGTGCCACCGTTTGGTACCGGACAGTGCCACTGTGTGGGAGGTTGGAAAAGAAAATGCCCCAACACACCACATCTGAGGGTTGCAATGCATGTTGCTTGCCAACCACGTCATCCGGTGGGTGTCAGGCGCTATGTAGGTGGCATGAGCCAGGTCTTCGATGTGTTCTGGCTTGTATATGTACCTCCCTGCCTGCGGCACAGGCACTGCCTTTGTCCCCCACACCAGCCACAGAGAGCGTATTGTACTCGGTCCACGGTTGCTGATTCATTGTGATGCGTTGTATCCTCGAGTGAACGTCACACACTAGTGGCACCACCACCCGCCATCCGAGAGCTGTATTGACTTTGCGCCCTTCCGTTGCATTCACCTCGCCACGCATATTGCACCGTTCAGTACCAGTGCTCTTGGGCCAGGCAAAGTAGACCGCAGCAACTACCAATTCTGGCACAATGGGTACCACGACAGCGCACTTCGTGTGTTCCCGGAATGTACAGCTCGTGTTGCAACAGTCGTTGTCAACACATCCCGGTTGTGGAGCACTGCTGCACAGGAATCACACGACCATCTGGACTTGTTCCGTACCTACAGGCAGCCTCCCGGTGCATGGTGGCAGGGAGGTACATATACAAGCCAGAACTCATCGAAGACCTGGCTAATGCCACCTACATAGCGCCTGACACCCACCGGATGACGTGGTTGGCAAGCAACATGCATTGCAACCCTCAGATGTGGTGTGTTGGGGCATTTTCTTTTCCAACCTCCCACACAGTGGCACTGTCCGGTACCAAACGGTGGCACAAAATTTAGGTACCCCAATTCGGGCACCTGAGGTGCCCGGAATGGTGGAAAAGTGGGGTTCGATGGGTTTCCGGACCGATCTGGGGGGGTTTGGAGGGTTTACGGGGGCTTTGGGGCCTCTGCGCCGGTTTTTTGAAAAATCGTGTTTGTCCACGTAAAAGGGTGGCATTTGACCCCCCCTACCCCCCCCCCCCCCCTCCCCCGTCCCAGCCTCTCACTTTCCATTTTGAATATTTATATGTTTTCTCGCGGCAGTTTGGTCGCGCCTGTTTTGTGGCAAAGCCTTCACAGTGCCACAAGCAGGTGCCTGATCCAAGCAAACAATTAGGTTACAGCAGGTGAGGATCGCCGTTGTGCTCTCTCCCACCTGCACTACACATGCAGTGAGTAGAGGCGGTCAGAATGTTGTTATAACTGTGTGGAGTGCAAATCTGAGGGAGGGGAGAGAGGAGGTGAAGGGTTGTTGTTCGTCGATCGCGAGAACACCCCCCCCCTAGGGACCGTCTTAAGGTACCGAAATCCGTCAACTTTACGACATTTTTCGACATTGGCAATTTTCGACCAGAAACCCCCCAAAAATGCTGAAAAAGTGGCCAGACCACCCCAAAAACCGCCCCTGGGTGTGGGACACCCACTTTGGGGCCCCGGAACGCGGCTGAAACGCTGTGTTGAAAAAAGTGTCATGGTTTGGTACCGAACCCCTCCCCGGGTGAGTCTCCCGAGCACCCTGTTACCTGCGGCATCAGCATCCCCCGTCATGTACCACGTTCTGCCGCCTCTGATGAGACATCTGAGTACTATCGGGCCAAAAAAAATGGTATTTCAGCGAGTGTTCTGTCAGGTTTCTGCCGACATCCTCAACAAAGACCGGGTGTGTCTGCGAATGCAAGGGCGTCGCTCGGGAGGCGTTATTATGTGCCCTCCCTGAGGTGTCGGATGCATCGGGGACTTCATCAGGGGTAACGGCAACAGCGAAGTGGGTGTGGTGTATAACCTGTGTCACCCCGGCTCCACGGCACTGCAGTGGCACTTCTCAGTGGCGATGATCCTCGTCATCTGCACCATCACCCCCACTCACGAGCTCTTCATTGCAGCACTGCAGAGCTAAAAGAGATGCTGGACAACGGTCAGAATGCTGGGGAACTCAGCCGTAGATGGAAAGGAGAGGCTGGAGACGGTGCGCGAGTGGATTTTGGGGCTGGCGTCTTTGGAAAATATGCCGGTGTGGGTTACAAAGCCTTATTCGGTGTGCAAACCGGCAGTCGCAGTGGTCGGTGTACGCTGCAGCAAGTGTTATCAGGAAATGCCGGCGAGAAGACGCTCCTTCCCAAGCTTGTCACACGCATTTGCTCCCAAATTGAACCGAAGGCATCAGTGCCCACCCAAGACAAGAAAAGGCGGAATGTTGCGGGCAAGTTGGGCGGGACGGGCTCGGAAGGGTGGTTCAAATGAGGGGGCCGGAACCAAACCATGACACTTTTTTGAGCATGGTCACGGATTGGCTCAGAAGTGGCCAAATACCCCCAGAAACCACCCAGACCGCCCCCAAATACTCCCAGGGGTCGGGGTTTCAGGTTTACTGCCATTTTGTGCGTGTTCCTCGCCTATGTGAAAAATCCCGTAAAGTTCCCCCCTTCACGGTGGGATCTTGTAAATTTTAGAGGAAACTTCATATTTGCCAGAAATTTCTTGGAAAATTCATATGTTGACAGGAACTTTTGGGTTTAACCATATGTTGACAGGAACTTCTGATTTTAACCATATTTTGACAAAAAGTTGTGGATCTAACCATATGTTGACAAGAAGTTATGAATTTACTGGGGGGGGGGGGGGGGGCAAATACAAGCATACATGCTAATACAAGCATACATGCGAATACAAGCATATTATGAAAATCCGGATTTAAATAAAATTTTCAGGCTAATAGAAGCATATATGCTTCTATTAGCCTGGTAGAAAATATTGGGTATTTTTGGGGTTTTTGGGGGGTTTTCCACCACAAAAATATAAATTTTTCTACCAGGCTAATACAAGCATGTATGCTTGTATTAGCCTGGTCAACAAAAATTGGGTTTTTAGTATGCTTGTATTCGCAGTATAACCATTTATAAATTTTCCAGAAAGCCCCGCATTATGCGAGCTGGCACGCTTAATACAAGCATATATGCTTGTATTTGCCCCCCCCCAGTAACCATATTTTGACAGGAACTTCTGATTTTAACCATATGTTGACAAAAAGTTCTGGGCTAATCATATGTTGACAAAAACTTCTCGTTTTAACCATATGTTAACAAAATCGGTTTTTCGGCTGGAGCCGCTTGACTGACATTCCGGGGTATCCAGATCGCTTTCCAGATCGGCACTTAGCTTCTCACAGAGTGTGCACTTCATCGCAGTTCCATGGGGCCTCATTCCCTTGGATTAAGATACCACAAGGCCAGAGAACCGCACACCGTTAACACCGGCTAACCACTGATCATGGGCCTGTACGTGATAAATGCATGATGAAAGCCCCATAGCAAAGATGGTTACCAACATCAAGCACTTCCGGCCCAGAAACTGAGCCAAAAGACCACTCCACCGAAGTGGTCACAGGTTTACCACGTGTACACGCAGCTACCGGGGTGCATCGGGCATGCGGCTTCTTCGAGGTGGATCGTTCTCTCCAGGTGGGTTCCGAACTCCACGGTTCTTTGAATCACAGGCACAGCAGCGTGAGTACTAATCGGCCGGACCCAGGTCCACAACAACACCCACAGCAATGCCATCAAGTGATTCCAGCTTCAGCCGACAGGTTCACATCAAAATGTGGATGAGAGGTTGGGGCTGGGGGTCCCGGCCTTTGCGAAGCGCCCTCCTCTTCATCAGCCACAGGTGTGGGTGCCCTGGGGTCGGGAATCCACCAAAAAGGGTGTTCCAGCTGGAAACCCAATTTTGTTAACATATGGTGAAAACGAGAAGTTTTTGTCAACATATGGTTAATCCATAACTTCTTGTCAACATATGGTTAGATGCAGAAGTTTTTGTCAACATATGGTTAAGTCCATAAGTTCGTGTCAACATATGAATTTTCAGGAAACTTTTTGTCAACATATGATTGAAACAAAAAGTTTTTGTCAACATATGGTTAAACCCAAAACTTCCTGTCGACATATGAATTTTCCAATAAATTTCTGGCAAATATGAAGTTTCCTCTAAATTTTACATGTATAACTACAAGTATAATACATGTATTATACATGTATAATACTTGCATGTCAACTATTATACATGTATAATACATGTATATGCCTGAAATATACATGTAAAATACATGTATATCAAGTAAAAATACATGTATAATACTTGCATGTCAACTATTATACATGTATTTTTACTTGATATCCATGTATTTTACATGTATATTTCAGGCATTTACATGTATTATACATGTAAAATACATGTAAATGCCTGAAATATACATGTAAAATACATGGATATCAAGTAAAAATACATGTATAATAGTTGACATGCAAGTATTATACATGTATTTTTACTTGATATACATGTATTTTACATGTATATTTCAGGCATATACATGTATTATACATGTATAATAGTTGACATGCAAGTATTATACATGTATAATACATGTATATACTTGTAGTTATACATGTAAAATTTACAAGATCCCACCGTGTTAAGGTTTTCCCTACCCCCCCCCCCCCCCCACGTGTGTATGGAGGACAGCACTGGATCTCAGACACAACCTGCATAACGAGTGAAGGGAGGTCATCCCTGGCTTCCTTCGGCTTCTATTTCAATACCCCACCCCACCCGCGTGTGGTTTTGGCGTGGTGGATGTTTCTGCAAATGATTTGCACGGGGGCACAGTTTTCCTGCGAAAACCCAAAATGGGAAGATCTTGTTCTCACTAGAAAGGCTCGTGGCAGCGTTCGGTATCCTGCACACATGCACCAGCAGGCACCGTTCGTACAAACAAAGAACGCAATTCCAAGTCTTTTTTTGGCACACATGCAGGGGCGAAAGGCATCTCCACGACCCACCCGCCCCCCCCCCCCCCCCCCATCCCCTCACCCAAGAATATTCCTTCTGGAGAGGGGAGGGGTGCAGTGCCGTTCCCCCTCCTTTTAGGGACACACCATCCACCCACCCATTGCCCGCTCCCACCCCCACCCCAACCGGTTCTTCACCCAGAAAGAAGCTCCTTCAGAAAAAAAACGGAGCTGTTGTTTGATCTTTTTCCCCTTTGCTGCTAAATTTTTTTGGGGCACATCACGGTGTTCGGCAAAAAAAAATGTGAACAAAAAAGAAACCCAACGAAGCGAATGTGGAGTGGACTGGCATCGGGTCGGGCCCGGGTGTGGCTGGTGTGGCTGGTGCGGTTGGGGGAGGGGGTGGGGGTAACCCGTGAGAAGAGGTAGGCAATCAGACTTTATCAGCAAGTGGGTTTAGATGAGGTATCGATCATAGCAGTGGAGGAGATAACAAGGGCGGGCGGGGCGGAGGGGGGCAGCAGGTGATACCAGCCAGTGGCAGCCCGTCCAGACCTCCATATGAAGCAACGAGGAGTACTGGGAGAGAGGGGGGGGGGTGGGCGGTCGGGTGTGGGGTGTGAATGCGTCAGAGAGGGCGAGGCTGTGGTGCCACACTCCTCCCCCCTCACCCCCCCCCCCCCCCACACACACGGCGCCCTAGTTTCTAGTTTGACGAGTGAGGTAACTAGTTATTTTCTAACTAGTTATCTAACGAGTGATCAATCGAAATTAAAGAGCAATCTCTCGTGATCACTCGTTAGTCCACTCGTTAGATAACTAGTTATCTCGTCGACTAGTGCGCCGTGCAACCTGCTTCATTCAGGGGTGCAGAAAATGAGCTGCCTCGCAAAGTAAGTGCCAAAAACTGACACAGCTTGAATCAGATTGAAGGACTCCCTATCGCCCAGCGACCAGAGCCTTCGCTCAGTGTGGATTCCCCCAGCCTGTTCCTGTTTGTGTGGCAGAGGTATTTCGGAGGGAGTGATAGTTTCCGCCAGCCTGGATCGATTCGCCACCAGAGGTTTTAGGTCGGTGGGCTGATGTGTTCCAGTAAGATTTGATGGTCTCTTTGTCCCCGCCCCCCCCTCCCCATTGCAAGAAGGTGCTGGGAGACTTGCTTTTCCATTCAACTCTCGACGATCAAACCGCCCCACCCACCCGCTCCCCATCGCGACCCACCCGCACCCCAAGGGGCGGATGGGGGGAAGGGGCGGGTGGATGGGGCACAATCCTGCCCCCCCCCCCCCCCCCGAGCTACCCCGAACACCCCGAAAACCCGAACCGCCACCCCGTTCCACTTCACTTCACTCCACCAACTCACTCCCGCTCCCACCCCCGTCTTAGGACATTTAACGCATACTAAAATTAAATCCAAAATTCAATTGAAGAAAAAAAATGACATGGTGTTGCCGGAAATAGAGTAAGCTGTTCAATAAACCCCCCGGAATCTGGCAGATTCTGGCAGATTCTGGCGCTGCAGGAGTTGATTTTTTGGTCGTAGTTGTATTACATTTTTTTTGCCGGCTTTATTTTTTTTGGCGCAACAAACAACAAATATTTTGTTGCCTTTTGTTTTGTCCCACCGCTGCATCACAAACTATGTGACAGTGCAAAAGGCCAGGCCCTCCACACGGAGAGCAGTGCACCGAAAATAGTACACGGTGGACTCCAGCGGCCCTAGCGGGAGTCTGGGAGCGGGAGTCTGAGCGGGTGTCAAAGACTCCCGCTAGCGGGAGTCTTTTCACCTATTTTCATCCATTTTTCCCATGATATAGTTACAGTCTACTGGCGTGGGGGGTAAAATCATGGTGGAAGAGGGATGGGGAGGGGCTTGTTTTGCTTCTGTCAGTTTCCCCGGACTCTGGACTACCTACCTATCCTCCTGGTAGCGGCTGCACCTGCGGAGGTGAGCGGTTAGAATTTGAGGTGTCAAAGTGCGGCCATCGCCTGTCGTAGTTGTGTTACACCTTGGGCAAGACAAGCCATCCTGCAGGCCTCATCTTCTTCGTCAGAACTGTCATCCCCCTCCTGCTGTGCGCGTTGGTCAAGCGTGCTCAAAGTCGCCTCGGATGACACGAATGGTGTGAAAGTCGCCCCCAGCGGGATTGGCATTTTGCACAAGCAGAGCGATAATTTGCGGTGTCCTTCGGGGAACCGGGACAGGAAGTAGGGCGCGCTGATGGGTTCAACGAAGTCCTGTGTGTTGCAGTGCACAAACCCCTTCTGCAGCTGTGTCAACTGTGTGCAAAGAACATACACAGCCAATCTATGAGCGTGTCGGGTGTGCAGACACGGACACAGAATGACTTCTCTATACCCGAGGATCCCGTCCTGCGACAGGTGCGCAACCTTCCAAGGCATGCCCGATGCGCGCCGCTTCTCTTCTGCCATCGCAAGATCTCTCTCGTAAGTTGCGGAGCTGGCGATTGTAACGGCATCTTTCTTGCGATGTCCGTTCTCTGCTTCTTCAAATTCGTCGTTGTTCTGCAGAGGCACTGCATCTTCTGGAGCCCACCAATGATGGAGACTGTGTACGTAGGCATTGCGCGTTGATCCCTTTTCGGCATGCTCCATCAACCAGTGAAATATATGCCCTGAGATCCGAGCACGCAAGAAGGGAATCCGGGCTGACTCATCCTTGCATCCCCAGAAGTGCCAGGAGATGTCTGCATACCGGAAATGCATGAGGTCTGCAAGGGAGACAAAGAGGTAGCGGAACAAGCCCTTGTAGGTGTGTCCTGTGACAGGCAAGCACGACCTTCCGGAACTGAGCACCTGTCCCATTCTGCGACACATTCAGTGCAAGGTTTGTACAGGTCTTGTCGAATATTTTTTTGTTGTCTCATCCAGTACCCTGATCAGCCGCATGGCGAGCCCCTTGCAGTCATGGAGTGCTGGGGTGACGTAGCGGGCATTGGGAAGCACACCTGCCAAGAGGGAGGGGTAGCCAGCCTCTTTTATCTCAGAGAGAGTCAGGTGCGGGTATCGATGCACCTGTTGATACCAGCGTTCTTCTGGGATGTCGCACAGTGAGCATCGGTGCCCTCGCCCCCCGCATCGCCTCATTGTTGCCCACTGCTGATCTATACTCCCGCTAGCGGGAGTTGGACTCCCCCTAGTTGAGACTCCCGAAAAGGGTTAAACCCGGTAGTGGTACCCTACCCCCGCTGGAGTCCACCGTGCAAGGCCGGATCAGCCCACGGGTGGGTTTGAGGAAGAAATCTGGGGGGGCAAATTTTGCTGCGACTTCCGGTTTCACCCGGCCGAACTCCAGCATCTATCCAGACCCACGGTGCCAAGCCGTTCGCCCGTGTCGCGATCATTCGCGGCTTCAGGCTGCCCCCGACGACACGTTTGTATCCTGCACCTTGCCATACTTCGCCTCCACCTTGTATATGACGGAGAGCGCCCTCCTTCCGCATCGTTGCGACTTCCCTGACAGCGAACTTATCCATGTCAGGGAAGACATGGCGATGATTGCGTTGGCCACCTGGGTGCTGTGCTTGTGGAGCTCCTTGCTCAACACCGTTGCTAGGAGCCTTCTAATGGATCCCAGTGTCAGCACACTGCCCCCTTTTTTAACAGGGAAGGCCGTGCAAAAATCATGCACAATGTTCGTCGCCTCCGCAGCCTCGGGACTCTCTGCGCTCTTCTTCTTCTTAATCGACTTTGCCGCCGGCTTCGCTGCCGGCTTCGTTGTCGTCTTCCCCATTTTTGTGAATCAGGTCTGCGAGCTGGGATGGGTGGAAACGTCCGTTTCGTTTGGTGTGGCTGTACTTCAGTGACGAGTGCCACATTGCATAGGTATCATGGGAAAAATGAGTGAAAATAGGTGAAAAGACTCCCCCTAGTTGAGACTCCCGAAAAGGGTTACCCTACCCCCGCTGGAGTCCACCGTGTAGTTCAGCCCTTCCATGCCCTCATCTACGACTTTCGCTCGCGACCTTTTTTTTCCCCGTTATTCTCTTTTGCATTTCGAACAACACTATTCGGGCAACACCAACCCCATGGCGTAAGTTGTTTTATTCCTTTGTGGCATCTCCCACTCCCCACTCCCCACTCCCCAACTCCCCGCCCCCCCTTTTCAGCTTTCATCTCAGACTCACATCCAACCGTGCTCCCTACCCTTGCCACCACTGCCCTTTTCCTTTTCAGTCTCGGGGAGACAGGGTGTCGCGAGTTCTGAGAGAGAGAGAGAGAGAGAGCGCGAGCAAGAGAGAGCTTGTTTTTGTAGATGGTTGCTGTGTGTGAGGTCAACGCACTTCAACGCGATCAAATGGAGTTTATTTTGGGGGAGTGGTGAAGGGCATGGCTGAGGGCAAGGGCTCTGGATCTCTCTAATTTGAGTTGCAAAAAAAAGAAACACATCCCGCCTCTTCGGCAGTACTGTGTGTGCACGCCACTGCCCCCCTCTGCTGGGTCTCATCATACCAGACACCGGCAGCCGCCGATACCGACAGTAAAAATGAAATGAAAAAAAATATACCAAAAAAATACCCTACGCACCTCACCCCCTTCCACCCACTGCACACTGCACAGGGGTTTGTTTCCCCCACCGCCCCGCCACTCCCACCCCCAGATGAGTGCCTTATTGCCACAGTGGATGGGTGGGTGGGTATTTTTTTCCGGCCATCGGGACATCTCCCCAACATGTCGGTTCCCAAAAAAAGATGCATCGCCGTATATCCCCCCCCCCTCCCCTCCTCCCCCTTCTCCTTTTCCTCTTCCATCGCCATTCTCATCCTCCTCCCTTCGACGCCTTTGCATTTCACCTATGCATAGGCCTGCTACAGACATCCCCCCCACCCCGCCACACCCTACCGCCTAACCCTTCCAAGCACAGGGATGTATCTGACTCCCGGTATCACTCATAACCACGACAGACGTTAATAGCAACTCTCACCCCCCCCCCCCTCTCTTCCCCTCCCGGGACACAACTTGCCTATCGAGTGAAGGGAGGTCAGCTCTGTGTTTCTCATTTTTCTTCGACTTCCCTAACATCACCCCCCCCTCCCCCTCTCCCTCCCTCCCTCCATGCTTCTCTTTCACAAAGGATGGCTAAGGGGTTCTTCGACAGCCGGGTTTTCCGACAAATCTTTGATGTGTTTCCATCTATCTTTGATGTGGTTACCCACCTCAGAATGTCATACACTGGGCGGTATAGCGTTATAGCGTTATGGAGAACGTTGCAACACCCTTTTGTATGTAAATTGGAGGAAAGTGGCCAGGGTGTAATAATGTACCCGGCACAGCATCACCTCTCACCCGGGGATGCTACGAAGATGCAAAACCGAACGGGTTCGTTCAAATCAACAACAAGATCGTTCAAATCGTTTATTAGATGCACCAAAGATGCCACTGTCGGCACCCCCGTAGTGAAGGCCCACTATCGGTGTATACATCCTGCTCCAAGCTGCCCCACTCCCTTTGCGCTACCTGCTCGCTGTAGTGAAGGTGTGTGTGGGGTGGAGGCGGGTGGAGTTCATGCCTGCGAATTCTTTGATGGTTTCGGGGCAGGGGAGGCAGGGGAGGCAAGATGGGGGACATTCCGTGCCCCCCTTTTTTCTCCCGCGCCCCCCCCCCCTCCCCCCCTGAGGACCAGAACAGGGATGTCGCTAAGCGTCGACCGTCGACCCAGTGATTTTTGGTTTCCCCCCCCATAAAAAAGCGTCGACCCAGCGTCAACCCAGTGGAACTGGGTTGACGCTTGGTCGAGGCTTGGAGCGTCGACCCAGTGGAACTGAGTTGCCATTCAAGCCTGGACCAAGCGTCAACCCATTTATTACGCTGGGTCGATGCTTACCTAGCGTTGACCCGATTACACTGGGTCGACGCTCACCAAGCGTCGACCAAGCGTCAACCCACTTTCACTGGGTCGACGTCGAAGAGAGTATGGTTATGCAGGAACAGATGCTCACTACCGTGGCCTCCGGCGGCTGGGGGGCTCCGCCCCCCAGACCCCCCTGTGGTGCATGTCTCGTACTCAAGTCACTCGATTACCACCAGGTCAGGGAATCCAACCACTCCAGTAGCCTCAGGGGGACGCAGCCAACTCACACAGAACCTGTACGCCCACAATGAACAGATGTTCACTACCGTGGCCTCCGGCGGCTGGGGGGCTCTGCCCCCAGACCCCCCATCTCGCGCGCCCGTCTAGTAACCAAGTCCTTGCGCTTCAACGGCCGTGGCACATCAGGGGGTAGCGTCGAAAGCATGGTCCCGAAAGCCATTATTTGGGTTTCCTCCACCCGAGGATGGCGCGAGCGGGAGAGGAACCACGGAAGGAACCCAGCGCCTCACACCGTGCCCACCTAGTGGTCCACCGACGGGAAAATTAGGCAACAACACGAGCGCGCGCGAAGCGCGCGCGAGAAAAATTGCCCCCTAGTGTTTTCCCCCCTGATTCCCCCCCCCAAAACAGGAGCGTCAACCCACCAAATCTCCAAAATCGAAAAGTTAGCGACAGGCCTGGGACCAGAAGCACATCGATCCTGCGATTCAAGAATCGAGGCGCTCGGATCTCCCGCCAGCACCAGCTCCTCCTTTGTCACACCTGCATCCCCCTCCCCCCCTTTCTCTCCTTCACCCCTTCCTCCCAGCCGGGTCCACATCGCAAATGCCACCCTCTCTCAAAGCTGCGCACGAACAAACAAGCGGGGCGTACTATGACACTGCAATATGCACCACACGGTGGACTCCCACCCCCTGGAGCGGGGGTCTGGGGCGGGGGTCTGGGAGACCCCCGCTAGCGGGGGTCTGGACCCCCGCTAGCGGGAGTCTGGACCCCCACTCGCGGGGGTCCAGACCCCCGCTAGCGGGAGTCTGCCCTGCTATTTTTGGTTCCCAGACGACCCCCGCGAGCGGGGGTCCATACCCCCGCTCGCGGGGGTCTAGACTCCCACTCGCGGGGGTCGGACCTCGCCAGACCCCCGCTATTCCGATATCCCAAAAAGGTGCACCCTGACGTGTAGGAGTCCACCGTGCAAGACACCCCTCCCTCCCTCCCCCACCAGCCGCTGCTATTTTTTTGGTAGCGGAACGGGTTGTCTCTCTCCCCTGTGCCCGCTGTTATTTGCTGTTATTTCTCTGTATGCTCTCTCTCTCTCTCTCTCTCTCTCTCTTCCTTCCCCCCCCCCCCTTCCCACGGGGGTAGCGGGGAATCAGCATCTGCTTCGAGATCACTGCACACCAAGAGTCGGCGGAGACTGTTCAGAGCAGGGATTCTCTCCGCAACATCTGCAGCAGGCAGGGGGTGTGGGGTTAGTGCCACTGCAGGGTGTTTCACATTCCCTGTGACGACCATCGATGTCGAGCATGTCGATGCCAGACCTATCTCTGCTGTCTTCCTTGGCCCCCCACCGCTCGTTTGCCCTCCACGGCCTTGCCGCCCCCCAGGCCTTTGGCAGAACTGTAGGCCCTGGAGTGGGTCCGGTTTTTTGTTATCGTTTGTGAGCAACCATCCCGAGGCTGCTTTCAGCTGTCACAACCCCCGGGCTGGTTTTCTGCACGGGTTGGACTGCCAAGGCAAAGCGGAGGTGCGTCCCGTCTCAATCACAACCCTGCATGAGGGTGTCGTGGGGAGGTGTAGCTGTTACTCTCTGTTGCCATGTTGTCTGTGGAGGCTAGTCTTGGAGCTGTCCCCCCCCCCCTCTCCCCCGTCATCGCCTAACCTTCATCAACCCGTAACCATAAAGATCACCAAACTGTGGGTTCGTGTATTTTTTTTTGCCGAAGGAGGTTTCACCGCCTTCAGAGAACTGTGCAAATCAGGACTGGTTGTCCCCTTACACCAGCTTTGGGGGTTTCGGAACTTTAACAGTGCCGAACCTTGTGCAGGACCCCCCCCCCCCCCGTCCTTCCTGTTGCAGGCAAGTCGCATGGATCGTGCTCTCGACCTTGACCAGCCCTGCATGCGCAGCTCAGAAAATGCATTCCCACTTGGCGCAGAGAAACAATTAATAAACACGCAACCAGCATCCCGAATTTTTCTTTTGGCACCCTTGCGGCCGTAGCGCCCGAGGTGTCGTCAGCCCAAATAGGAATCAGTGCGAAACTTAATTCACCCATCCGGCACACGGAGGTGAACGGGGCGGGGCTTCGCACTGACACGTGCCCCCTCCCTCCTCCGTGTACGGCGGGTAGAAGCGTCCACTTCAATTACTTGAATAATTTGAACGGCTTCAACTGTGTTGTTTTTTGAATCACAAGCCCACCAACCAACCAACCAACCCCCTTACCCTCTTCCCACCCTCTTTCAGTTTTCTTCCCCCCTTCCCCCTTTCACACTTTTATCCTCATCACTCCCCCTCCCCCCCCGCCAACAAAAAGGCGTGCTAAGAAAAGCATGCCATGTTTCCTGATTCGGAATATATACGAGGCCGCCACCCACATACGACCCCTGTGATGCCGCACCCTGAACCCACAGGTGTGTAGCGGAAGAGCGGAAAATGACGGCGTGGTTTGCTAGGTGACGGCGGTGGTTGCGCTGCTCAGGGCACCAGTGGGACGGGCAGCGGTGATCGCCCTGTGTGCCTCGGGGCAGGGTCGCACGACCTCCCCGCCGCCCCCCCCTCCCTCTAAATTAATCATTTCGGGGGAGCCGTCGCTCTGTGCCACTGTGTGTCAAACTGTGTCACTTCACAACCAGTGTTGTGTGGCGATGTGCTTTTTCTCACTTTACTGCACTTCTGAGCGAAGGCCCCTTTCAATTCAGTTTCAAAGGGGGTCCTCGCTACCAGTCACAGCTCGTCACAGCTCGTCAGTCAGTGAGGGGAAGTGGGCTGGAGCTCACTTTTTCTCACTCAGTCACATCTGGTAGCGAGGGCCCCCAAAAAAGTTTAAAAAAAAGCAGCGCTGCTGGTGCGCATTCATTAGTGTGAATTGTGTGCATCCCTGCCGAGCTGGTTGATGCTTCGCACTGTCAGTGAACTGCCGTGCTCCCGTTATGTGTGAGGCACATGCCCGACACGCCACTCGGAGCAGCGCGGCAGTAACCGTCGTGATATCAATGTATCGCCGGATGCGTGGTTCACCAAGCTCTTTTGCGCGGTTGTTCATCTCGGGGGGAAGGCGGGGAGGGGGCCCCGGGCATCAAATTTTTCAACGCAGCGATGCGTGGACATCCATCACCACCCGCCACCACCCGCCTCGCAAACACACACACACACAACACCCTTCCCGCCAAATGATACCATCGGCGTCATCTCATTCCATTTGACTGGGTGGGGTGGAGAGGCGACATTTTTGTTTACTTCACTATCGCTCTTTGCTTGCCTCCGACAAGGGCGCGTGAGGGTGGATTTTTTTTCTGGGGCATCTCCAGGAAGGTTCCACTACCATCACTGAGTGGGATGGGTTTGAAGCAGAAGACATGGGGGGTGTGTCGTGAACCGATCAAATGTTAATCAGCAGAATGCAACCTCTCAAGGGGGGCTGAAATTTTTTTTGCACGCAAATCAAAAACCCTTGTCACTCTGAAAGAGCGTGACGGAGGAGGGTGTCGACATATTTCCACCACAACGCAAAAGGCCCTCCCGTTCATGGCGCGCCTGAAACAGCGTTGTTAAACTTCTGATGGAAGGGGTGTCAGGATTACCACTTCAGTGCCAAAGAATATCATGCAAGGGGATCGACGATTAAACCCCCCCCGAAGCCACACCCACACTAGAGTTTGGACACAACCTGCATCGAGTGAAGGGGGAGGGGGGTCAACTCTGATTTTCCATTTCTTCGACTTCGCTACACCCCCCTCCCCCCGACGAGAGCTGAAGGAAAGTGGTCTTCGCTCCGGTGCCGAAAACGGCGCGTTTTGGTGCATTTTCTCCTACCGACAGGTGGAAATCGCCAAGCTTTGCCGAACGTTTTGCCGATATCGGGGGCCCTCCTTTTTTTGGCTTCCTTATTCCTGAGTGGTTCATTTTTTCTTACGGCAACAAAGGGATCCTGCCAGTGTCAAAAAGATAGTGGGCGGCGCTTGGGCAACAAATCCAACATCCTCATCAGGATTTGGCGCACAAACAAACAACGTTGAACAAAAGTGACAAGCATCATGATCAACAAACAGGCAGGCTCATCAGAACCCCCCCCCCCCCCGCCGGGAGAAACCTGGCAAGGTCAGGATGTGGATTTCGTAACAACTCACTCCGTAGTATTCCTCGACGCAGAACCCGTTGTTTCAAAGCCCCCCTGAAGTGTACCTCCGATGTGGATTAGGAGGGGAGCCACGGGCTGCCTTGGGCTCAGCGCCTTCCTTCTTCTTCTCTTCGTCTTGACCTCCACTCCCCATTCCCCTGCATTCTTTCTTTTTTCCCTTTTTGTCGGCTGACATCACCTATCCCTTGCATCCTTCTTTTTATACATCCCAGCCCAAATTGGGAGAGGTTTGACAATACGTCATATTTTTTTTTGATTTTTTTTCTCTCCGCATGCTCAGCACCCCCACCCATCCCACCCCACCCCACCCCCAACACTGAGTGTCTCTTGCTCAGAAGTATAGAAGGTGAGAAAATGCGGGTCGTGTGGCGTCTGTTTTCATTGTGGAGTGAAGGAGGGGTCGACTTGCCGGCTTCACGCCTCTGCCCTTATCTGCAGGATTGCCACACCTCTCCGTCAGAGAGGCTCGTCGTGTCTTCACTTTCGACAAGAGACCTTCCCCTCGCTACCCACAGCCGCTGTGCTGACAAGAAGGGCATGTAGAGAGTGCTGCAGCCCTTTGCAGTCAGAACCCCCACCAATCACCAACACCACACCATCGATGTATGAAGGCGTCGATCTTCCAAAAGCAAACAGGGGGTGCTATTGCTGTATTCCATCATCCCCCACCGGCCCCTTTGCCCAACCCGCATCGTGTCACGGCATGAGACTCTGACGTCCCAGCCGGAGACGTGGCTGCTGGCAGCGGTGCTGTGGGGGCCCAGCCCTTCGCAGCACCCCCAGCCTCCGACTCCAACGAAGCGAAAAGGGTTCCGACCCCGCCGTCCCCCCAAAAGAAACAAACAAAAGAAACCGTGCGCCGTCACTGCCCCTGGTCACATTGCTTGCTAGCGCCTTTGCTGCACCAGCAGCAAGTGCCTTGCTAGGCTGGTGAGGCGTCGATTCCCAGAAATAACGACCCTGGGGCGTCTTCGCGACCAGGTATGACTAAGTGAGACAACTAAAGGGCAGCCTGCTGCCCCTCGGTGACTGACGAGCTGTGACTGGTAGCGAGGGCCCCCTCTGGGGGGTCTCCGCTTTCTGTGTCAGAATGTATCAGTTTGTCTCCGATGCATTGTGAGGCATCTCACGTTGCTGCACTTCAGAGCGTGGAGGGGTTGCGTTCTCTGCTGTGCCTGTTGGGATCCTGAAGGACTCTGCGCCCGGGTCATTTTTTTTAGATTCCAGTGCGAATACCGCCGGCTGTTCCTTCCTAAAAAAAGTAAAAAAGAAAAGAATGAAGACACATGCGTTGTTTATACGCAAAATCCGGGCCAAAGTGTCAGCATCACCCACGCCCATGCCCCACCCCGCTGCAAGGGCATATTTAATTCTCCCACCCGGGGGGCCTTCGCTACCAGATGTGACTGAGTGAGAGAAAGTGATCAACAGCCTACTCCCCCTCACTGGCTGACGAGCTGTGACTGGCAGCGAGGGCCCCACCCGGTGACTCGTCGTATTTTTTTTGTCCCGGCTGTTCTGCCTGTCGGAGAGAACGAGGTTTCCCCCCCCCCCCCCCCTATATTTTTTGGTGGCGAGGCGACACACCAAACGCACGTTTTCCTTCTGTGTTGCCATTTTTTTGTTTGTGTCCCCCCCCCCCTCTCTTCCTGGCGCATTCAGCCCACAGCACCGGCATTCGCTGCTGTCCGCCCCACCGACCCCTTCAGGAGGCCAAATCTCTGTGCTTCCTTCCTTTCTTCTACTTCTCTACCCACCCACCCCCCCCCCCAGCCTCCACCTGACGACTTACATATCTGGTGTAGCGACTACAAAAAGGACTAACATTGCAAGAAGGTGCTGGGCAACTTACTTTTCCATTCACTCTCGACGATCAAAACCCCCCCCCCCCCCAGCCTCCATCACTCCCTTACCTCCTTCTCTTCTCCTCTAATCTCATCTCACCTCCTTCAGGGATGTCTGATCTCGCCTGTTCTTCTCCTCTCCAAGCACCGTGCGCCTGTTCACGATAACGAACAGCAGTGGTTATTTGGGGAGGGGGGGGAAAAGGGGGGGGGGTTGGGCGCTAGGAGTCACTGCCCAAACAGTGATATTGACTATATTCCCTTGAAACCGTTACATTCTATTTTATTGTAGTCCCCCCGCCCCCCTTCGGGCGCTCTTGATTCGAAAAAAAACATGCAAACAGATTTTCTGACATCACACACCTCCCATCCCTTGCCATGTTTCCTTTGCGCTGCGGGAGTGCTGCCTGGGCTACAGAACGCCGGCAAAAAATGGCTGGAGAGAGCACAGAGTGAAACACAATGCTTTTCATTTCCAAAACAAAACTGCTTGTCTGCCTCTCCCCACCCACATGTGACCACACATGCCCCACCCGCCTACCCCTCCTTCCAGCATGCGAAAAACCGACATTGAATGAAATGAATTGCATCGGTTCCCTTTGGCAATATTCCCAAGGGCGGCTGCAAGCACAAAAAACAAAATTACCCCCCCCCCCCCCCCCAGAGCTATTCCTAACTAGGGGTCCGGATTCCATGATTTTGAATTTCAGATTTTTCCTCTGTCTGGCGCGTTTTTTTTGCACTCTGTTTAGCGCGTTTTTTTTGCACTGCAGGAAAGAAAATTTCTGGTGAGGATTCACCGGAGTGGAGGGTGCTGAGGGGCTGAGCGGCTGGGGGGATGCTGCCTGTGAGGGAGAAGATTCACCAAGCAAAGACACACGGCCCCGGAGGGGCCGTGTGTCTGTGTTCAGTGGTGCATTCCTCCGCACCCAGTGCACTCTCCGACCTGCATGTCTACGGGGGTCTGAGCCCACATGGCAACCCCGAATAAGGGGTGCAAACAGACACCCCATGGCCAAAATGACCCCACCGCGATCCGCACAGATCCCAAATATTCAGAGGAACAGGGTTTTGAAAAACCTGTAAGTGGGGTCCCGCTGGGTGGGTGGTGTAGGTGGGCTGATTTCTGGCCTCCCAGTCACATCCTCCCTTCAGAAGTCCGTGAATCAGACCCACATTTCATGGGTGAAACTTGGCACGCACACCACCAAAATGACCCCACTACGATCCGCACGGAGCTCAAATAATGCAATAACGCCAGTCATGTGCGGCGATGCGATCAGTTTTGAGCCCCCCAAATAGGTGCCTCAGTAGCGCGTTTTTTTGTATCCGATTTCGGTCACCAGCCCCCCGGACCCCCAGATTTAGGAAAAGCCCTGCCCCCCCCCCCCCCCGCTCCCCCCCCCTCTCTCTCTTCCTAACGACTGGGCGCTGAATTTTTTTCGGCCGTTCCTGCTTTTTTTTGAACTTTCTTGATCATGATCAAAAAATATCCCCAACGATGGCAATCGGGGAGGGCGGGGTCGGGGAGGGTGTTAAGGTGAGGGTGGGGGAGGAAAGGGTGGAGGGGGTGAGCCGTCTTTGCCAACCCAACCCGGTAAGCTCAGGGTTTACTTCTTTTTGGCATGTTTCCCCCCCCCCCCGAATAGAAACAGCTATAGGGGGGTGGGCGTGGGTTGGGGTGGATTCACCAAGAAAAAGTATAGGCTCATGTTTGTTCTACACTGGACTGTGCTTATCGATGACACTCCGCACAACAGTCATCAAACAAAACTTGGTAGAGCTTGGTTGGATTGTGTGGGGGTGGGGGCAACACATACGTAGGGGCCTGCTCAGACGAGCTTGGCCCGTGCCAACGGCGGGGTAATGTGTGTGAGTGTGAGTGGTGGACTGATCATGACGTGCATTAGGTATCAACTAACTTGTCAAAAGCAGAAGAGAATCAACCCCACTGGCCTGAGGGGGGTTTTTTTTGTATAGGTTCCGTCGCCGGCGATATATTTTTTGCGAGCTGCCCTTTTGTGGCGGCCTCCCGCTGCCCTGTCTGCCTCTCTGCCTCATCTGCACACGCGGCCTGCGCGTTTCTCAGCTCTCTTGGTCATCGAAGCCAGAAAAAAACTTTGAGAGGCGGCGGTGTCGATCCAAAAAAGGTGTTTTGCTTCTGGGCGTGCCCTGCACGACCTGTGCCTGCCAACCCTTCGTTAAGTGTGATCAGAAGATGGCGTGGCGCTGCTCCCGGGAGTCCTGATCAGACTTCGGCGAGTCGGTTGTGGGACAAAGTCAAATATATATATCGGTCGGCCTGACAAGCTGACCAACCGGAAGGACACGGGAGAAGGGCTACTCCGCCTAGGTCCGCCGTGCCAGCCAGTGTTGAAATATACGTATAATACGTATACGAATATATACGAATATATACGAATATATACGAATATATACGAATATATACGAATATATACGAATATATACGAATATATACGAATATATACGAATATATACGAATATATACGAATATATACGAATATATACGAATATATACGAATATATACGAATATATACGAATATATACGAATATATACGAATATATACGAATATATACGAATATATACGAATATATACGAATATATACGAATATATACGAATATATACGAATATATACGAATATATACGAATATATACGAATATATACGAATATATACGAATATATACGAATATATACGAATATATACGAATATATACGTATATATACGTATACGTGGCCCCCTCAGAATACCCTGGTTTTCGGCCTTTTTGTTGGTACCTAGGGTACCCCGAGAGAATGTCACCCCCCTCGAGGGCCCAGGGCCGAGGGGGGGGTGACATTCTTCCCAGCCGCTACACAGGGCAACCGTTGAAGAATGTCACCCCCTCTGTACAGGGTGGCCGTTGGAGAATGTCACCCCCCAAGCGGAGGCCGAGGGGGGGGTGACATTCTCTCGGGGTACCCTAGGTACTACGTGGGAAGGCTTTAGTCATCCCCCAATCACCTCTCACGCCCGTTCCCATCACCCTGCAGCCTTGACGTGCGCACAAGATGGCAAGGTGACCAACGGTACCGGTACCGTTGGTCACCTTGTCACAGGCTCAGCCTGTGTGTCAGCCTCCTCACTGTAATATATGCCTGAGGAGGGGAAGAAGCAGAAGTGGGCTGAGGCGTGGGTCGTGGAGGACCTGGCGGGGGGAGGGTTGATGACGTCATACATTCGTGTTTTTGTGGGCGGTGCAGCGAAGTGCAGTGCACATTTCTTGGCGAGGGTGGTGTCAGGGTTTGCCCCGGCACCGCCAAGAAGGAGCAGGTGTACCATGCCTTCCTCAAAGAGCCCATTGGGCTCGGGTATCCGCCACCGCCCGAGCACCGCGTATACTACGTATATATACGTATTTTAGGGTATAATACGCGACGTATATATACGTATATATACTCGATACGTAGCGGGGGGTCAGGGTATATTACAACACTGGTGCCAGCCCCCCCTCCAGATGCATCATCACGAGGGGCGGGGCTGGGATGAGCGAAGCGGTCCCTCCTATGTGCTGCCTGCTTTGGCTGACGCTTGCGTTGGCTGGACCTTCAGGGGAGCAGCACGCCAGGCGGCACGCTTGTTAATCGCTTGAGAGGGAACAGGCAGAAAGAGTCGGGGAGAGTGTGCGAAGGGCGAAGTCTTGTCATGAAAAATGATGAACTGCAGTGGCGGAGGCGGAGGAGTAGAGTGAGGAAGGCAGGAGGGCGGGGGGGGGGGGGGAGGTGGTATCCCGTTGGTTTTGGATGCAACAAGCGACGCTACCTTTTTTTGTTGTTGTTGTTGCGCCTACACCCTCCCCTTACCCCCCCCCCCCCCCACCCCCCCCCCCACAGGGGGGCACCCATGCAACAAAACAATCACCTACAAAATATGTTCTTCTCGCTCTCTCTCTTGATCTCTCTTTCGATCTCTTTATCTTTCTCTCTTGATCCCTCGCTCTCTCTCGCTATCCCCCAACCCTTCTTCCCCCCCTTCCCCCCAATCTTTCTCGTAGCATGGTAGCACCACGACGAGAGGTGCGTTGGACGCGACGACCGCGACGACCGATACAGGGCCCTGTGTCAGACACCCCCCCCGCCCCCGCCCCTGATCCCTCTTTCCCCCGGCGATATTGCCTCTTGCAGGATTAATTTCTTTTTCCTTTTTTTTGAATTATCCCAGACACGCGCCGTTGCAGAGTGTGCCGTTGCCGCCCATCTGCTGCCATCGTGCCCCAATTGTTGCCGACACACCCACACCCTCTATCCCCAATGTCAGGACCCACGGGTGGTGTGTGCCTGCAGGCCAGCATGGAGGTGTTCCTAGTGGATGGGGAGACCCGCGCAGAGCATGCTGTGGAGATTGATACCGACGCCATGCCCGATGACCTGAAGCGCATTGCGCACAAGGCATTCCGCTACCCCCCCGATGTGGAGCTGGAGGACCTGGGGCTGTCGGTCGCCGGCAAAGCCCTGTGCGACAGCGAGGCTCTCAGCAGCGCCGCAGGCATGCATGGCGGGTGTGCCGTTGAGGTGTGCCTGAGGTGCCAGGACTTCCTCGATAAGCTGCTCAGCGGGGCGACGCCTCTCGCAGACATGCCGCTGTGGGTGCGTGCGCAGCATGCGGTGGTGCTCGCTGCGGTTCAGCGATCGGGTGAGGCCTTGCTGGATGCGCATGAATCTTTGCGGGGCAACAGAGATATCGCTCTCGCCGCAGTGCGCCAGTCGGGTGGAGTGCTGGCGGATGTGCACGAGCCCCTGAAAGCCGACAGGGAGGTTGTCCTTGCTGCGGTGCAACAATCGGGGTGGGCCTTGGAATACGCGCATGAGTCCCTGCAGGCTGACAGGGACTTTGTCCTCGCTGTCGTCCGGCTCTCAGGAGAGGCCTTGCAGTATGCGCACAGATCCCTGAGGGCAGACAGGGAAGTTGTTCTTGCCGCCGTGCAAAACTGGGGCTGGGCCTTGGAATACGCAGATGCATCTCTGAAGTCAGACCGGGAGGTCATCCTCGCCGCGATCCAAGAGTCAGGCTGGGCCCTGCAATACGCACATGGGTCCCTGAAGGGGGACAGGGAGTTTATCCTTGCTGCAGTCCAGCGCTCAGGAGAGGCCTTGCAGTACGCAGAAGAATTCCTGAGGGCAGACAGAGAAGTTGTTCTTGCTGCAGTGCAAGAATCGGGTACGGCCTTACAGTACGTCCATGGTCCCTTGAAGAATGACAAGAAGATTATTCGCATTGCACATTCTTACGACCGGGCGGGCAATGTGCTGCGCCGTTGAAGAGAAGCCGAAATGGGACTCCCATCACAGTCCGGGGAAGGTCCGTGTAGACGGGCAACGGCATCATATCGCATCGCTAGAGGGCCCACAGCTATCCCCGCAGGGTCTGAACTATGCGCCGAAAGCCACTTCCGGAAGAGTCAAACGCGAAACAAACTCACATCAACCCGCCTGCAGCGCATCTCAATGCGCTCTCTTGAGAGGCTGTAATATGACACAATTGCGCTTCGTGTGTCACACATGCAATTGAAAACAGACAGCCCCGCATTTCCTTTGCCCCTGTTCATAACCCCTCTTGCCCCCTTCCGTTATTTCCCCCGGGCTACTTCTTCGTTGCGTGTCCCATGCAATCGACGAAGCCCCACGGGCCTGCCCCCATCCTCCATGGCCAGAGTCTGCACCACCACACCTTCACTTTTTCGGCTTTCCCCCCTCCAGGGGGAAAGGCAGCTTACGCAACGTCCGGCTGCACCGACTCCCCTGACTCGCGCCTCCCCCAATATGCAGGCATGGTCCTATCGAGGATGGCAAAGCCCCGTTGTGAGTTACACCCGTGCACACATGCTCTGCGATGGAACGGCTGTCAGGGCCCTCCTCTTGCATCGCTCCCCTCCCCCTCTCCACCGCAACCCCCATCACTTTTGTTACACCGGCTGCACAACCTTGCCTTTGCCTTCACTCTCGACAATCAAAACCCCCCATATAGGCCCAGCTGGGCGAGATATGGGAGTACCTTTAAATAAG
This sequence comes from Rhynchopus euleeides, assembly GCA_963210315.1. Lineage (NCBI taxonomy): Eukaryota > Euglenozoa > Diplonemea > Diplonemida > Diplonemidae > Rhynchopus > Rhynchopus euleeides. Next base: position 1,029,538 of record OY723276.1, read on the forward strand.
AACTGACTGTTCTCCACACCCCCCCCCCCCCCTAGGCATACTTGTCCCCCCATATGGGGAACCCCCTAAATTTGGGGGAAATATGGGGGGTCTCAAAACCCCGCCCCCATATGGGGAAAAAGGCTGAAAATATGGGGAAAACCCGGTAAAATATGGGGGAATATGGGGGAAATATGGGGCCCATATGGGGGGATATGGGGGTATTCGTGCTGCAACGGGAGAACATCAAACCACTCAGGCACAGACACACACGAAGTGCGCGTCGAAACCGGCCTCATGCCTTGTTGGGATCCTCCAGGAGTCCGATCCTGGGGAGGTGCGCGCTCGTTCAGGTGTGGCCAGGTCTGGCCCCCCCTGGAAGATCCCCCAGGTGGGTCGCACCGACCTCCTGTTCCTCTCCTGCGCCGATACAGCGGCAGCGGAGAGCGAACGCTTCCCGGTTTGGCGGGGCACCGCAGTGACAGCGGCAGCGGTGGTGGACACATACGCACAGACACACATCGCGCGTTCAGGGTTAACAGCTCCTCACAACACACACTCCTGTGTTTTGAAGTCCTGTCCGGCACGTCACTCTCACACTCGCTGTCCTCCTCCTCTGGTGTGTTTGCGATTGCGAGCTGCCCCCTGGGATCCTTAATTAGACAAGGGAATTCACAAGCAGTGCATTCTGGGGTGTCAGGCGCTTCCGCCGCTTTTGACCGCTCCGAGCGCCGAAAGTCGGAGTCGACGCTCGTCACCAGGCAGCTTGACATGTTCAAGCTGCATCTGCCGGGTGGAATGAGACCTGTGAAGGCCAGTACAAGGACTGGCTGCAGGACGCAACTGTTCTGCCAGCAAAGACAGGACTACTGGTCAGCATGCTCTGATGACCGCTACTCAGACTTGAAGAAAGTGGCGGTCGGCACTCTCACAGCACCTTTTGTGGTCTGACTCGAGCACTTCAGCCGGGCGGTTCCTCTCTGCAGAAAGCGACGAGGTGAGATGGCACTGCAAGGTGCTAGACGTCCCCTGTCAGTGGCTGACTTCACACCCTGTGAAAAGCAGAACGAAGAGAACTGTTTGCCGACTGCTTCCACCTGAGGAACCCCTGGGTTTTCCCCCATATATCCCCCATATGGGGGAAATATGGGGGAACAGGACTTGAAAAACCCCCCATATTCCCCCCATATTTTCCCCATATTTTCCCCATATTTTTGGCCTTCCCCATATGGGGGTACAAGTATGCCTAGGCATACAGTGCAAACGATAATTATTATCGCACATATACCAGATACGATAATTTTCGGAAAATTATCGCATACGATAATTTATTATCGCATACGATAATCCATTATCGTATGATGCGATAATCCCATTATCGTATACGAACGGATACGATAATTATTATCGTATATTATCGCATACGATAATCCCATTATCGTATGTTATCGCATACGATAATAATTATCGTATCCGGTCGTATACGATAATGGGATTATCGTATGCGATACTTACTGGGTTGCACTATTCTTGAACACCACTGCCCTCGTCAGATTCCTTCACATACTCGTCCGTCATCAGGATTCATCGCCCCCCCCCCCCCCCAGTCCCTTCAACACCCTCGATGTCATCAGACATCGAGACAGAATTCGTCATCCCCCCCCCCCACCCGCCCACCGAACAGCACAGGAACCACATCACGGACAGACGACCTGGCACGCCGCCCCCCCCCCCCCCCATCCCCCCTTCTAAATGATATCCATCTCAGTCTCGGATTCGTCCTCCTCAGAGGAATCATCAGAGACATAGTCCCTTTCGAGGGCTTCTGCGAACCGGTTGCTCTTGTCGAAGTAGCCGAGGAGGTCGCCGTTCCGCTGCAAGAACAAACGATCCGCGTAGGTCTTCGTCGAGATGTTCGACCCCCGCTTGGACTTGCGGGACTCTGCCGTCGAAAACACACTGTCGACCTGTGTGACCGACACAGGCGTGCGGAGCCAAGCCACCACATGTGGCGCCAGGATGGGGAACAGCTTCCTCCCCTTCTCCAGCCAGAACGCAATCGGGGTGTCGGTCTGCAGGGATTCGGCAGGGGCATTGAGGTACTGTGTGAACTCCGCCCAGCACTCGTCGTCAGCAAGGGCATGGAAATCCACGGCCCACACCAGCTGGTTTGTGATGTCGGGGAAGTCGTCGAAGTCAGCCATCAGCACGGTTTCCGGGTCGAAGATGAGCGCCATCTCGAACCTCGCCTTCGACGGCCAAGACTCCCAGGCATCCTTCAGCAAGGTGCGGATAGGAGCAGGATAACTGGTGTTCGTCACCACCTTCTGGTACTCCTCCGTGATAGTCCGCACTTTGATGTGCCCCAGACGGGCTTCCGGGTTCTGCACCCATCGCACGAGCCACAGCACCGGCTCCACCATCTCAGCCACAGCCACCGTCTCGCTGACGTGCTCTTCCCATGTTCCCTTCTGGATGTGCTCAGAGAGCTGCCTGAGAGTGAGTGGCTTCTTCTTCCTCGCCATCTCCACGCTGACGAACTGCAGCAGCATCGCACACCGGGTCTGCAGGTGGACTGTCAGGTCGAACATCGCTGCCCATCGAGTGTCCGAAGTAGAGGCGGGTTGCTGAGGGCTGGACACCTCCACATTGGCGGCGTGGGTGTCGTCTGTTTCCGCCACAAAGGCGGCAGCCCGCTCCAGCACCACCGCATCGGTATCTGTGACGTTCACGGATGGGAGAAGCTTGCGGAGCGCACGCACCGCTCCGCGGTCGAGAGCGGTGCGCACACGCAAATGAGTGTCACGGATGTTCGTTGCAGCATCATGCATCCTCTCCGCCCCCTGTGCCTGAAACTTCTTCCAACGGTGCCGGCGCGACTTGCACCCGAAGAACTGCGACACCAGCGTGCAGAAGGCATACGCCCGGGGGTATGACTGGCGCACTGCTCGCTTCAACGCTGCGTTGAGGTGGTGGCCCAGGCAGTAGATGCCCTCCTCCTTCTTGTCGCCAAACGCCTTGACGTTCACCGACCCGAAGTCAGCGACAACTGTACTGCGGGTAATGCCGTACAGTTCCCGCACCTCGTCAAGCACATCCCCGACGTCCTCTGCGTTGTGCACCTCGCCGTCACCACGCACTTTCGACAGGAGGAGCACTCCCCTGCCTCCCACGTAGGCGACGACCGACATGATGGCAAAGCCAAGATGCCGCAGGCCTGTTCCATCAACGCCCAACGCCACCGGCCGGCCGGTGATGCAGTCGCGGATCTTCTTCTGGATCTCCGCGACGAACAGCGGGGCCTTGCCCAGCAGCGTCCGGGGCTTCGGCAGAGGGGTGGTCATCGGCAGCGCAAGGATAGACGCCTGGTGAGGCGTGATCCCCGCAATCACAAGGGCAAGTGCCCATGCCTTTTGAAATGATGCGGTGGTCGTGGGATCGCTCTTCGTGGTTGAAACACAGGGGGCCGCCTGCACTGGCGCTTCCTTCGATGTGGTCTGGTGCGCCTTCGTGTCGGTCACGTGTTTCTTTGCCACTGTCGATTCAGCATGCTTTACGACGATGCTACAGAGGTTGCACCACAGGACTTCGTCCGATAATGTCCGGGGGGGGTTTGCATCAAGCAGCATGGTGCGAGTTTCGAACGGGAGGTCCTCCACCGACTTGATCGTGTAGGCCGCAGCAACTGTGGCGTCGTACCTCGCCAGTTGCTGCAGCCGCTGCCTGGCTGTTACCAAGGAGATCCTCTTCTTGGCAGCAGCCTCGTCTGCGGCTTCCTCCACCGTTTTTCTGAGTTTTATCGTGTCCAGGCGTTTCTGCGCGCTCTCCGATTTTCCCGCGGGCTTTGGTGCTGTCTTCTTGGGGGCTGGCTTCTTCGCTGCTGGCTTCTTTGGGGGTGGCTTTTTCACGGCCGCCTTTTTCGCTGAGGGCTTCTTGTCCTTCCCCCCCGTGACGCGACGGCGTTTCTGGTCCGGCTCGTCCTCATCACTGCCCTCTTCCTCGTCATCGCCGTCATCATCTTCCTCTGCGTCATCCTCCGTTGTTGTGTCGTCTTTTATCCTACGACGACGAGACATTTTTTGATCCCTGGTGTTTCCTGTGGAGGGTGATGGCGATGCAGTCACAACATAGCGATAGACACACGGGTCGAGAGCGCACACGCAAATGAGTGTCACGGATGTGCGTGGCAGTATCCTGTAACCTCTCCGCCCCCCTGTGCCTGAAACTTCTTCCAACGGTGCCAGCTTCATTGACAGGATGCCCCAGACAGACATAGTGCTGCGCATGTCATGGCACTATGTGTGTTGTGTCTGCCACCCATTTGTGAGGGACATTCTACACTTCTGAGTGAAGCCCCCCGTCACCAATAATTCAAAGAAGCAAAAATGGCAGCTTCCGGCTCCACTTTTACCACTTTTTCAATGTGTTCTGGGCTGATTTCTGGTTTTCCGAAAATCTCAAAAAAATTATCGCACCATTATCGTATATTATCGTATACGATAATATACGATAATGGGAGTACGATAATAATTATCGTATGCGATAATAATTATCGTTTGCACTGTATGCCTAGGGGGGGTCATAAGCCCCCTAAAAACGTACGAAAACCAAAATTTTCAACATACCATCAGAGCCGCCCTAATACCTGATCTGACCCGAAAATCCGACCCATACCCCCCGGAAACTGTCTGGGGCCCACTTGTGACACCTGATACGCACTTTTGTGATGATTTTTTGGGGTCCTAAAAAATGTACCTCAGTTTCGTACCTTGCCTTTGTACCTGAACCACTCCCGACCGCATTATTTCGTTCTTTGCCTTTTCTGCGGTGGTTCTGGCTCAGGTGGCACGCATGTTGCCTTCCCCAGTGCCTCGGCAAGGTCTTTCTTGACCTGATTAGTGGGAATGTTGTGTTGTTGCGTCAGCAGAATGAGTTCAGCCACCTTCTGGGTGTAGTACTTCGATCGCATATGGGTCATTGTGAGTACTTCGTACGCCTGGGAGGCTGCATCGGCATTAGTAGGCAGCGTTGTAGATGCCTTTGCTTCGTCGATCTTAGCCTGTGAAGGCACGATTGGGATATTGTACGCCCTGAGAGCCGAAATGGTTATGATTGTGCTGTGTAATTTGCGCCCCGCAGGATATGCACACCACGCAGTCTCGACAACACGTATGAGAGTGTACCATGTGGGGACTCAACAAAGTCATTGGATCGGCATCTGCCTGCCGACTCAGCCCCCACACAGTGCGACCGCAAGGTCGCCAGGGATGTCTCAACGCCAGGGGAATACCTCCCCTGGCGTTGTACAACCCTACTCTCAACCCTCGGGTCCTCTCCTGGAGGCGGTGGTGGGCCCGCAACGCTTCGTACTTCCGGTACAGACTGGGGTAGTCTGCCCGGCTGACCCGCTCATTGCTTCCTAGATCATCTGCTGCTCTGGAGCTGCCATCACTCTCACTGCCCACATCAGTTGGTGTGGGGGTAGGAGCAGGACGAGTGGGAGGAGTAGGAGTGCAGGTGACATCTTTCTTGGCTAGCAAGGAACGCCGCTTTTCCCGCACGTGCGTGCAGTTGATGCACCACTGCATATCTGTCGTCACCACGTCCCACTCGCTCTCCTATGTACCCAGCCCGACGTAGCGCCCGAAATAATGTCGCCTCACCGATGTCGTGTGCCGTTTTCTTTTTACGCAGGTCTGCCACAACGCTCTCTGCCGAGACCCCGCACATCTCCCGTTTGGCGAGCGTCTTTCGAGCAAGGTACTCCTCTGCAGCAGCATCTGACACCTCTGCGAGGCCCTGGGCACGCGGCATGTGTTGCTCGGCGTGCTGAGTGAGCGTAGTGACACCCTTCCCTTGCAAAGAACGAAATAATGCGGTCGGGAGTGGTTCAGGTACAAAGGCAAGGTACGAAACTGAGGTACATTTTTTAGGACCCCAAAAAATCATCACAAAAGTGCGTATCAGGTGTCACAAGTGGGCCCCAGACAGTTTCCGGGGGGGTATGGGTCGGATTTTCGGGTCAGATCAGGTATTAGGGCGGCTCTGATGGTATGTTGAAAATTTTGGTTTTGTACGGGCTTATGACCCCCCCTACCCCCCCCCCCCCCCCGCCCGCCCACACCCACACACCACACACAGGATGCCATGGCTCACGGTGCGATGGGGAGCCACAGCGCGCATCCCTGCACCCACCTTGCCAGCCGCCCCCTCCCTTTCCACACCTCTCAGGGGGTCTAACCGCCCACCCGGTGCCCCCGCCTTCGCACCGCGTGCTGCGCTGTGCCGACAGAGGCGTGCAGGGCACTCCCGTAACGCACACCCGCCGACACCCACTGCCGCAGCTCCCTCCGGCTGGGATGTGGGCCGGCTGGACGCTGCAGCGCTGAGGCCGGCAGCTGTGGCAGTGCCCCGCCGTGCCACCGCCCCACAGGATGCTGCGCTGGGAGGCCCCCCACACGCCACGGGGTCCCACTGGGGGGGTTCGTTGGGCATCCGCAGCGCACCGCCCCACCACGACACCCCCCAACTGCCGCCCACCCCGATGACGCGGGACACTGCCAACACCACCACCACCACCACCACCACCACCACCTCCTCCTCCTCCTGCAACACCACCGCCCTACGTGATGCGGAGGCTCGGGCAGCGGAGTGGCAGGTTGGAGTGCTGTCTCTGCAAGGCCGCGGGCCTCCGGCAGCGCGATCACCACCCGCGTCACCACCCCCACCGGGAGCGGAGCGCCACTCCGCCGCTGGCGGTGGCGGTGGTGGTGGCGCCACCCCCGAAGCCCTGCGCAACCTCCGCCTCATGCTAGAAGAGGTGCGCCTGGCACCCCTCCTTTGTTCCAGCGGGGGTTCCACCGCCTGGTGGTGTGCCGGCGCTGGCGGGGCTGCCGCGGCAGACTCGTGGGCACGCCTCGTCGCTGCGGCATCCCGGCCGTCGCTCACCCCGGCATGCGGTGGCGGTGGTGCTGTCAGCACCCTCCCGGGGTGTGGCGGCTTGTCTCCTGCCGAGGCGGAGGCGCGTGAGGCAATCCGCCTTGCTGCCAAGATGTGCTCTGCTGTCAACAGGGTCATCCGCGCATTCTCGAGGGCTGTGTGCGACAGCCAGAGGCCCAGCACCCGCCTGCAGCGCGAAGCGCTGCAGGTCTACGACCGGCTCGCCCTCCGCATCACCGCCACCACTGCCTGGCACGACACATCGCTCCTCCTGATACCACCCTTCTGCGACCTGTGGGATACTGTGCAGCAGGCCAGGGTGGGGCACCCCGACATGCCACCCATTACCCCCGCCCCCCGCGGCAGGGGCGACGGCCCCAACGCCAACCCCTTCGGGCAGAAGGCTGGGGGTGGTGGTGGTGTTGGTGGGGGTGGGGGTGATGCTCAGCCGGCGGTGTCGGGGGATGGTGCCTACATCGCTGTGATGGAGGCGATCTCCAAGAACCTCCTGGAGAAGCGGGCGGTGCGGGTGTCGCATGAGAGGCTGGGGCAGGTGGCCCGGTTCATCACAGCCGCGGCTTGGGGCCCTGGGGGGGTCAGCGGGGCTGCCCCGCAGCAGGCGGGTGGGGGGCGGGGGGATGGGGGCGTGCGGCTTGCCGGAGCCGCTGCCGAGGCGGTGCGGAGCTGCGCGCATCTCCTCCGGAGGCGCCGGCTCCGCATCGCGGCAGTCGCAAAGTTGGAGAGCAAGAAGTGGGTGCGCAACGTAGACCACATCTGCATCCCCACCAGGGGGAGTGCTGAATACCTGCTCACCCTGGCGAAGTGCTTCATGCAGGAGGGCGGGGCGACCTCAGCCACCTCAGCTTCAGCCACACCCCCCACCGAGGTGAAGGCGCCCGCCACCCTGTTCGTCGAGGCGCGCGACTCGCTTCCTGACGCATTCTACCGCGGGCTATACGCCGACATCCTATCGGGGTTGGACCGGATTGTCACCACATGCGAGGCGAGACACCGCGAAGCCAGGCAGAGCGCCACGCAGGTGCCGGAGGGGCAGCAGCAGCGGCAGCACCCACCCCGCAGCACCTCTGGGGAATACCGTGAGGTCCGCCAGCTGCATGAGGTTGCCATGACCCTGTCGCATCTGGCGAAGTTCCGGAGGTGCCTGCTTGCGGAGGAGGCGGGGGAGGAGGGCGAGCCCCCCGCCGCCCCGCCGCAGAGGCTGCTGGATGCGGGGAGCCCTGCGTTCCACCCAGACTTCCACCGGAGCCCGGGGCTGGCGCGGCGCGTCTCGGGTATCACCGCAAGGCTCGTCCGGCTGGTTGTGGCATACCGGAGACCACCCGGGACACCCGCCGCAGCCCCGCCGTCGCTCCTTCCGGGGTTCAACGCGTTGACCTACTCCAGGATCTTCCTGCTGGTGGCATGCCTGCCGGCGATGGAGTGTCAGGGTCTCAACCTGCATGCCGTGCTCCTTGCGTCGCATGTGGTGGCCCTGATGGAGGATCGGCAGACCCGGGATCAGCTCCTGTCGCGCCTGCCCGCCGCCCTCTCCCTCCGCGAAATCTCCGTCATCGGCGCTGTGTCTCGCATCACCGGCTCGACCCGGGTTTTCCAGCCCACCATCGCGGGATGCATCGCACGCCACCCGGACCTCCTCCCCCTGCTGGCTGCAGCCGCAGCCCCCTCCACCTCCCCAGCTGCAGACACAGGGCAGGCCGCGGGGGCAACGGGCAGCAGCAGCAGCAGCAGCAGCCCTGAGGGGGGCCGGGGCCTGCTGCAGAACCGCCTCATCGAGAACCTCCTCCTGATGCTGGTCTGCGCGGCGCAGCGGCGCCTGGGGGCCTACCCCCTGCCGCCCGCCACCCCCACCCCCGCCTCCTTCGCGCAGCGCTTCGCGCAGCTCCAGGGTGGGGGGGGCGGGGAGGAGCTGCGTTGCCTCCACAGCACAGCCCTGCTGTTTGCAGGGCACCTCGGTGCGGCGCCCGGCAGCCGCTGCGCCAGCCTCCTCCATGCCTCCACCCGGAGGGAGGCGGAGATGCACGCCGAGGCCCGGGGGCTTCCCGCCGGGCTCGCGCCCCTCCTCAATGCCGCAGTGTCTGCGGTGCTGGCGGAGGCTATGCTTGGTGGGACAGGCACACCCCCTCCACTTCGCAAACCCGCCACGCTGGAGCATATGCTGGGCATGTCGCTGCTGTCGGAGCACAACGCTGCATCATGGGTTGAATGGGTCTCCTCCGCGTTGGAGAATGCAGTTGCCGCAGCCTCCAGGCCAACCGGAGGGCTGCCCGCAGCTTCAGCCGGCACCCCGGGCCTGGGAGGCGATGAATCCATCCCATTTGCCGTGGGAATGCTGGCCTCCTGCGGTGGCTATCTGTTGGGGCCGGAGGTGTGTGAGGCGCATGTCTACACTCTATACCTTAGGTGGTTTCCCCCAGCCTTCTCCTTCCACGCGCTGGTGGGTTGCGGGGGGTGTGACGCGGCTGTCGCCGCGGCTGCGCTGCGCGTCTTCCGGCAGGACGAGGCGGGGGAGGGTGAGGGTGTGTCCTGCGAGGTCATCTGCACGCTGCCCCTGCTGCATGCCGACGGGTCTCCCCCGCTGCCCCTGCCAGAGGATGCGCTGTGTGACTACGGTGGGCACCTCGCGCGGACCTCGCTGGAACAGCCCCAAGTGGTGGAGCCCTTCGCGCAGCCCGACCCCAGCCTGCCGGAGGAAGTGGCGTGGCAGGCGGCCCACGCGGGGCTGGGCTGTGCCGTGTGTGCGTTCGTCGGGTATGCGATGGAGGTGGGTGCTGCCGATGCGGTGGTGGCAGCCGTCTTGCCGGAGCTGCAGGGGGTTTCGTGGGAGTTGGAGCCGCAGAATATGGAAGCGGCGCGGAACCTCTTCCTGTAGGGGTGTCGAGGGTGGGTGGGGGGCGGGATGGGGTGTGTGAGTTTACACCCGCTTGAGGTGGGGGGGATGCTGCCCGTGTGGTGGGCTGCGTTTTGAGCGGGTGTATCGTTTGCTCTGTGCGGCCTGCACACCAACACCATGTTGATGAGGGGTGCCTACATGGTGGTGTGCCTGCAGCACAGTGCCTGTAGCATCACAGTTCGCAAACCCTCGGTGCGATCTACACTATACAAAATCCCCCAACGTGTGGACGTGGCGCTGCTTACTTTTCTCTACGCCACCCCCCCCCCCCCCCCCCACTACCCGCTGTGTCGGCACTCCTGCTGATGCAGGGCGACCCACCAGCATGTGTGTGCCAACGGCAACCGGCATGAGGCTGTGCCTCTGCAGAGGTATTGGGATGTGAACAAGATACCCAGGTGGATAAGGCAATGCGCATGCACTGCCTCTGTGTGGCTGGACCGCGCCCCTGAGAACGCCGCAGCTGCTGCAAAAAAAGCGACGGGAGATCGAACCTCCACACCACACCCCACCACCCCCACCACCCCCCCCCCTCTTTCTTGGGCACAACCTTGCTGCCTGCTCTCTCCAACCCACAGCAGTTCTGCCACCGAGGTTTGGGTGCCTAGGCCCCCCCCCCCCTCCACACTACGACGCTCAACCACAGGGTCGCCTCCCACAGCGACGCTGACCAATGACGACCTTAACCCACACGAGGGGTCAGCTCAGCTGACGCCCCGTCGGGCCTTGGGGACGCGGAGGAGGAGGAAGTGGCGCAGGGATGGGCCTCGGGGTGTCAGAGAGGGGACTGCATGGGGTGGGGGGACGAAGGAGGAGGAGGAGGGCCTCGGGGTAGCTGGGGAAAGGGAACTGGGGGGGAAAAAATCGAGGGGGGGGTCAGCTGAGCTGACGCCTCATTCGATTTCGGGGAGGGGTGGGGTGCCCTGGGGAGGGAAGGCCGCGCCCCCCCCGGTGGAGAGGGGGGGGGGTGAGGAGAGTTGAGGCTCTGTTGGGGGGCTCTGGGCAGTCAAGCGATCTTGATGGCTTAAACCCCTCAACCCTTCAATACAACAACCCCCCCCCCCTCCCCCCCAATTCCCCTTCCGCTGCGCTGACGAAGGGGTGTACATCACCCACACCCCTCCTCGGGTCGCGCGAGTGACGCGAGGCGGGGGTGGGGAGCGGGTGGGGGGTGGGGTGGGGGTCACCGACACACCACACCGCGGGGCCTCCCTGTGACATCCCTCACAGAGGTGTGCCGCCGTTCTGGTCGAGGAGAAGGGGGGGCTATCCCAGGGGTCAGCTCAGCTGTCGCCTGTTGCGCTTTTCGGAGCGTCTCGCTGGGGGAGGAGGGGGGAGGGAACGCAGCTGCCGTGGCTGGGGATATTATCTCGCAGGATGTTGCGCAGCAGCCCCAACCCCCGGGTCGCGAAAGTGACGCGGTGGGAAGGGGGTCCGTCGGGGGGTGGCGTAGGAGGTGGGGGGGGGGGGGTGAGTGAGCCGAGGAGCGCGTGGGACCCACTGGGTGTATCCAGGTGTATCTGTATCGGAGGGGGCAGCCGGCTGGGGTGTGCGGGCTGTGGGGGTTATACCGGTGTATTTAATTGAAGGCCTTCGGCGAGAGGAACTGGGGGGTGTTTAGATGCAACTCATAGTGTTGCCGGGCAGAGCAATATTTGCCAGTTACGAGCGACGAAGCGTAGCGAAGTCGCGAAGTCGCGAAGTCGCGAAGTAACGAAATAAATCGTACGACTGAAGCTTTGTAAGGGTCGCACATTCATGCCACTTCACAGGGGCTTCCACAGCCTTTGAAACAGGAGTGTGCGCTCAACGAAAAGACCCCGGATCTGGCTGGGTGTTTTCTCTTCTCAAGCGGAAGGAGTACGATTTTACACCTGCGCATCCTTCGGATCACGTCGGTTTGCATCAGGTACATCGGTAGTAGCCACACGCAATACGACAAGGTTACATACAGAGGGCTACAGTGCTCCACCGATCCTCGATGGAAGGCAGGTGTTGTGCTGGGCATCGCGGCTATCCCTCAGATGGGCCTGCTGCCCATCTGAGGGACAGGACGCACCAGCTGGTCACCAAGGCAGCATATCAACAGATATCCTCAGGGTGGTCGCGTGGGGCCGCCGAAGGTCCGGTTATGATAGGCCCAGGTCACTTAGGGTCATATGGTGTCGGGTAAGGCTGCGTAAGGCCGCATGGTATAATACAGGGTTACGTAGGTTATGGACTAAGGTTGAATCGGGTCACACAGGTTAACGGGGTCTCCTAAGGTCATATAAGGTTGGGTAAGGTGTCTCCGGGTCATAAGGTCATCGGGTAAGGTTACAGGTGGCATAAAGCCGTGTAAAGGGTTCCATCGGGTTATACGGGTCGTGTTATTGAATCGGGTATCAGGTGTAGGGTATCAGGGGTGTAAGGTAACATCAGGTCGCATAAGGCTAAGGGTGGTGGTGTAGTAGTAGAAGCATAGCTTGTGGGCAAGATATTGGAGTCATCGCAGCCTCAGCCAGTCACCGCCTGCCCGAGGGGCCTGCACAGAGGGTTCCACTGTGATGGAGAGACTCTTCCTGCTCGTATCCCGCAGTCGTGGTATCAGCGAGGTCTGCCCACGGGTGGCTCTGTGCCCCTCACGAGGGCCGCGCTGCAAATCTGTCTCGTTGCTTCACACGGATGATACCGGTGTGGGCACAGACAGGCAACCTATGTTGATAGATTGTATTCGTCAGTCTGTGCAATGTCACAGGGCTTGCGGTTTCGGGTTACCTCTTGGCTGGCTCAGGCCTGCAACACGCTCACGAGGCCCGCAGAGGTGTGCTGTCATGCGAAGGCACATTGCAAGAACCTCATAGTACTACAGCTGGGCTTCCCCCACTGCCACTGCTGCCAAGCAGCAATGTTTGCGTTCTGCCTGTGCGGCATGGAGACTGTCTTTGCTGCCGCAGACCCTGCGTGCCTGGCTCGTCGGTGACCGTTCGCTGCCATCCTGTGCCTGTTTGGTCTCAGTGGTGGCTTCCCTCTGCTTGCAAGCACCGCCTGGCGCAGGCCGCTACCACGTGCCGCGCATCAGGTAACCGGGGGTGAGGCCGTGAGCTCGAGGCGCTGACCACCGCCACCGAGGCAGGCCACACGGCCCAGACAGCGCTCTGCCGCAAACCCTCCCTGCACTGCTGCAAGTATCCACAGGTGGGTAGGGTTGCCCGCCCACCAGTAATGGGCATCACGTGCCGCCCTGCAGAGGAACCTCCCATCCAGCCTCAGGTGTCCAGGTGGGATCTTGCCAACGCGTGCCAATGCGCTCGCTGTTGCCGATCACCCCGTGTCGTCCGAGGCCAGGGAAGGTGCCAGCCAGCAGTGGCATTGGCCGCAGCGAGTCATTCATGAGGGTGCTGCCGTGCACTGGTCCAGCACGAGGCAGGTAGGTCGTACTCTCACCTGCTCAGCACCCGATTATCACAGCGGCACTGGCGACAAGAAGTGCACGGCACGGATCATGTGCTGGGTTGCCTGGAAACTGCTGGTGCCTGTGTTGAGGCACAGACCTTCACTTGCGGCATGCCTGTGTGCCTACAAGGTGAGGGTGGTTCACTTTCCTGCACTTTCGACCTAAGGGCCTTGGGCTTGTTGGACCGTTACGTGTGGTCCCGAGGGGTTTTGGCTGAACACAGCTCAGAGCGCCTAAAACAGGTATACATAGAGCTGCCCTTCTTTCAGCATGGGTTGTGCGATTTTGACGTGAGTTTGGCTGATTTCGTGACATCGTGGCGCACGTACCCGTCCTGTGCTGGGATTGCCACTCCCGGGCAGTCTTGCGAGCGTGCCCATGCCAGCACCCAGCATGGCTGGAAGCCATCCCCTCCAGTCAGGTTGTGTCAGGACCCTCACCTGCCCCTCGTCATCCACCGAAGGCGTCTGTACCAGGGCAGTCATTCAAATCACAGAGACGCAAAGGGACGTCCTTCCATGCTAGGTCCATCTTGCTCTCTCACAACGCCAGTGTATGCCTGCAGCAATCTTCCTCCTGACCCCCGACTCCATAATCACCCCGAGCAGCTCGAAGTCATCGCCAGTTCAAGCAACACATGCTCCTGGCATGCTCCTGCCACTGCGGACCCAGCCATGTCCTCGCTGCCACGCGCTGTCACGTGCCGCCTCCATCCAGTTCACAAAGGACGCAGGTGTTGACATCCAGCTTCGACGGCACCGCAAGAGTGCATGGGATCAGAGTGGCCACAAGCGTCTCCAGAAGCCGAAGATTCTGCCACGTGTGGCGGAAGCTCGTCCAGCAGCACATCGTACATCTCCAGCGGCACTGCAGGGTCCCCCACTTGGGATGTGTCCCTACCCCTGTGATTTATGAACCGATCCAACGGTGGGATTGCGGGTAGTTCGCCCTGTCCACGGCATCGCAGGATGCTGGCTGAACCACCGCTGCCGCCTCGCAGTGCCACCATACAAGCTCGTGGTCCTCGTGTTCGGTGCTGCACTCCTGCTCGCCCGAGGCGTTGCCCTTCGCGCAGATCGCGTCTTCCCCTCTGTGTCCAAAGGCTTCGGACTTCTTTGGGTTGAACACCTGCATGGCTTCCATCAGGCCTGCCTCACTCAAGGCGTCAGCCGATCTGCACAGCACGCCACGCCACGCCACGTGCAAAGTGCAAGGAACAGGAGCTCAGTGACAGAGGTGATACCGCATTGCGTTCCGACCTTCAGATTGGACAGCAATATCCCCGATGATCCGCACGCCGAGCTGCAGAGGACACCAAACACAGATGTGTGCCGCAGCGTTGTGCCCCATAGATCACGGCGCGTCGCCTCTCGTCCAGCTTCCCTCTTTTGCCTATTGTCCGATGATGCAGCGAAACAGCACCAAAATGGCTGCCTTCAGGTGGTGCTGCCCGCCGCAATGCTGCAGCGTCCTCCGCATCTGCCCGCCAGCGTCGTGTCCCGCTCAGTGCCCTTCCTGTGCCTGCCCCCCTGAGCAGAGGCACCATCCTCCTTTGTCTGTCCCCTTGGTCTCGCGGGGAACCCCCCAAGAACTCCACATCCGCCACATGCCGCACACTGCTGCACGTTGATCCCTCCTGCCAACGGGTTGGGCTAGTCCTGGGCTTGGGCCCCTCCAGCCAAGCACACAGCATCTCTGAGGCGGGGCGGCACTGCAAAGGCACCACTCTTGTTGCCTTGTCTGCTCGGGCAGGAAGAGCACGATTTGAGCTCCACCCAGTGCCTGAGCGAGTTCACATATCAGTGTCGACGGTGTGCACATTATGGGTGCCTTCGCTCTGCGGCACTGCTGTGGAGGCCTTCACTGTGCACCACGGTGCCAGACTGTGTCGCTTCATAGCCAGTGGTGTGAGGCGGCCCACTCTTCCTCACTGCTCTGTGCTTACGAGCGGGTGCGCATCACATGTTCCCTGGCATAGCCATAGGTCGGGCCTGCTGTTCGTCCGTGAGGTGCACTGCCACATCAGGTTGTCGTTGTTACATGATGTACGACGACCCCGATCGTAGGTGCGATATGATGTTTGAGGGGTCTGGCAGTGCATGATGTCGCATCGAGTTTCGGATCCAGACTTTCGGCTGTCGAGGTCGCCTGCTGGGGCAGCTGTCCCCCGTGTCCGGGGTCTGCACGCAGGCCCGAAAGCGCGGGGAAGCCGTGCATGCTGGCTGAAGTCTGTTGATCCTGCTTTAACTGACACACCCCCGCCTCGCCATCCCGAGAGACTGCTGACATGGTGATAGGCGGTGGTCCCGTTGCACCAGCACCGATGTCTTTGTCGTTCCTTGGCCCGGTGTCCGGTGGCAGGAGGTGTGCTCCCACGTGCACATGTGTCGCCTCACTACTGTCACATGCCGCCCCTTCATCCGCCCCTGACGAGTAGGGCTCACGCCCCGGCAACACCTCCCTGTTCCGGCAGGCTTGCCATCTTAGCGCGCTCTTGGCAGCAGGCACCCTTTCCCTCGTATAAGTGTCACGATGTTCTCCACCTCGTCTGTGTCCTTGGTGACACTGTCCATCGTGGCCGCGAGGTTCACCCGCTGCCTGTGTGCCGGCTTCGCGTCCACCTGCCTGTGGGTTGGATGTCGCTGGGAGACTTCAAGCCCGCAGACTGCTACGTGGTTCACCAACACCATGTCTACCCGTGTCCCGTGTATCACATGGGGTGGGCCCGCCCCATGTTGGCCGCCACTTGTGGCAACACTGGCGCAAGGTCGGTGTGCCGTCGCCGTCAGCACCGGGTTCCGGTCGGGTCAGGGATGCAGTCGAAGTCGCCGGCGATCACCACCAGCATGGCACTCAGCAACTTCCTGCCTCTGCCAGGCTCCCTCTGCTGCATGGGGTCATTCACTCCGGGAGGAGTGGGCCCAGCCGGATGCTGCTTGAAACTTGGCCCTCGGGAGGCTATGGCGGCTGCAGGCCTTGCAACACGGAGCGAAGGCTCAAGGTGAATCCCTTTGTGCGACAGAGTCGGCGTCCACCCAATGGCAAGAGGCATACTAACCACGGGGTACGAAGAGAGGCTGGAGGCGAAGAGGGTACATACCAGCATGGTGTCCAGAAGGATGCTGGCAGCCTTCTGCAGACCGCCGACGGTTCAGCTCCGAACATATTATGAAGGCGCCATAAGGTCTTGGATATGGGCCTGTTCCCTGCGCCAGGTCAAGAGTCGCACAAACACCAAATCATTGGTTATCAGTGGGTGCCCTCGCTAGCAGATGTGGCTGAGCGAGAAAAATGAGCGACGACCCACTTCCCCTCGCTGACTGACAAGCTGTGACTGGTGGCGAGGTTCCCGATGTGCTCTTGGTTATTTAGACTTTGCGCAAGTCGTGATGGAGTCGTTTTAGCAATATGGGTGTCCGGTTTCTTTACTCTTGTATCCAGGTAGCAAGTGGATGTATTTTAGGTACGACTATTGGTATGGCTGAAACCCACTTTTTCGGTGACCCAAAAAGTACCTAAGAAGTACCCAAATTTGGCTTTTTTTAGGGGGGGTGTCAAAACTTATTTTCTGCCGGTTTCAGTCTGGATTTGTGGTCAGAGGCACCCCATGGCCAAAATGACCCCACCACGATCCGCACAGATCCCAAACGTTCAAAAGAACGGGGTTATGGAAAATTTGTGAGGGGGGTCCCGCTGGGTGGGTGGGTGGCTGGGGTGGGGCGGCGAGCTGCCTGCCGGGTGGCGACCTCACACTGCCCGCCAGCCTATACCGTCCTGCCATCCCTACTGTCCCGCCAGCCTATGCTGTACCGCCAATCCTGTTGTTCGAGCATGCCGTAGTACACGGCTCTCTCGCCTCTGCCACATGTGGCCAACAGGACAGTGTGTCGGCTTGCGACCTGCACTGCCACCTGCACCTGCGACCTGATGGATTCCAGTGCAGTGAAGACGAAGTCCGTGTGTGCAGCCGCCAACTATGCGGCACATGACCCTGCCTTCGCCGCATTCCTCGCGAGAGAATGTCCGCATGTAATCAAGGTGTCTGGGCTACTGTGGCAAAAAGCTTCGAACGGCCGCTTCTGCACCACTGTGGCCGCCTGTTGGTCCCTCTCGCAGCTCGTTGGAGGGACCGCGAGACTGTGCGGAGGATGGGAATCTGCTTCGCGCACCTCGTGTACCCCTGCATTCTGTTTGTGTCACGGTTCTCAAAGAGCGAGGCCCAGGCAAGTGACACTTGCCAGCTCGGGTTCTCCTCGGAGTTGTTCCGCTTCCTCGCCTGGCGCTTGTGGCAAGCGGAGGCGAATGCAGAGGACGGGTACCTCCACTGGCTCCAGAGCTGGAGAGCTCACCAGGAAGACTGCTTCGGCCAGTCCCTGTGCCTCTCGTTCGAGTCTGCAACGTGCACACTGAAGGGCAGTGTTACCGAGGAACTGGCGATGATTATGGAAAACGCATGTACAATTGCTTGCACTGTAAATTTTGACTATCTCCTCGCCGCACAGGTGTCAGAGGAACAGTTGAACGAGGTTGTCCCCACTCTTCTCGCTGAATCTGGTGTCGCCAAATACTATGGTGCCCAGGGCATCTCGAAGGGTTCGACCCTCTGCCCCAAGGTGGACAAGGCCGACGCTGAGAAGTTTCTCCGCACATCCATCCACCGTTTTGCTTCCGGTTGCTACTCCGAGTACAAGAGATACTCCCAGTCCACGGAAGGGATGGCTGCAGAGAGAACAGGCGCACTGGGACCTGCGGTCCTGGAAGGGGTCTGCGGCAGGATGCGGAGGGTGTTGATGATGAATGGGGGGGTCGCTATCCGGGATGGTGTCCTCCGCGCCAAGCTCTGTTGCATGCAGCATTGGGTTGATGGCACCTCTCCAGGTGTCACAGAGGCCCAGATCACTTCTCTGGGGGGAAAGCTGGAGGCGGTGCAGGAGAGGAAGCTCCGTATTGGCAAGCTGCGACTTGCGGAACTCGAAGTCGCGAGGATCGCAGACAGTAACGCATCTGAACGCAAGCGCAAGCGGACTGCCTTGATTGACAGTATTTGCATTGTATTCCACTGTGATGTGTCGTGGTTAAAGGGGGTGTTGGTGCAGCAAGCCCTGGCATGCGGGATCCTCAACTGCCAGAGTAAAAACAAACCCGCTATTCTTGAACTCATTGAGAGTATGGACCGGTGTTTTACTCTGTCGGAACTGAGGGAATATGCGGAGGCGAGGGAACTCGTAGTCCGCCCAGAGTGGAGTCAGGAAGAGTTACTCGCGAAGCTTCAGGACCACGATACGGAACACATCGAGATTTCAGAGGTTGAAGAAGGAGAGTAGAGCGTAGACGGTCCAGAGGCTGGAGTAAGTCAGCCCCTCACTTCCTGCCTGCAGGTCCCTTTTTGTTGTAACCCTCAACCAGCAAAGTGCCCCTGAACTGATCTCCCACTCCTCTCCTCCCAGCATTCACAGGCACAACTGCCTGAACCAGACCCGCATTTCACGGGTGAAGTTTGTCACCTAGACCACAAAAATGACCCCACTACGATCCGCGCGGAGTCCAAAAAGTACAATGGGGGAAGAAAATCACGATTCTGGGAGGTCGAAGTTTCCCACCCAAGAAAATAAGTTTTGACACCCCCCCCCCTTTTTCGGTGACCCAAAAAGTACCCAAGAAGTACCCAAATTTGACTTTTTTTTGGGCGTCAGCCAGACCAACTATACTTAAGAAGTACACTCGCCAGATGGACCAGCTCCCAGGGAGTGATTTTATGACACGAGACGTTTGAGCTTAATCATCGCATATATCACTCAAGGGACCACTAGCCTGCTGGCATCACAGACGGCTTATACAGTCATAGATAAGGCAGTTGATTGGTCTGTGATACGTTCGGGCGTCGTTCAGGCAGCCCATGCCTGGTACATGACTCTGTTCAAGCGTTCACAGAGCAACTAACGGGAGACGGAGCTGGTCGCCGTGATGCGGTCTGAACATCACGAACCACCTGCTCGCTCAGTGCATCTCCCAGGATGACCAGGCCTGATCCAGGCCAGATGCTATCCCTCTCGTTTGCATGGGTTGGATTAACCCATCCATCAAGAAACACCGCAATGGCAAGATGTCCCTTGCTCAGTCGCAGTGTGACGTGCCCTGATGAACCGAACGCTGCTACACTAGGGAGGCCTGCATGCACTGCGTCACGCCGGGAGCAACATCCCCTGTCCCTCAGGGATGTTGCTGGCCAAGAGGTCTGGCGAGAGCAAGCCTGTCGCGAGCCTCGGCTGCAGTTACATGTCCTACCCTGCTTCCTGGCAGCTGTTGTATGCCTCACAGCTGCATTTCTGGTCCATGCCCGGGCGTTACAGGCCTCAGTGAACGCATGGCAGGTTGCGTGCCGCGGTGACGGTGCACCAGCGCATGACGCTTGCAGCGGTGCCTCTCTATGTGCTATCGCACGTCTTCCGTTGTCCTCGACTAGGTGCTGCGTGTTGAAGAGCACCCCCGAGTGTGCGTCCTCCCCAGAGTTCAGTGTCCCTGGTGTGGTGGTGCACCTACACGCAGTCCCAGAGGGTGTTGCCGCCCGGCTTCCGATGGATGCATGTCGTCTTTGTGTCCCGCGGTGGTGTGTCTTTTTCGGCAGGTCGCCGTCGAGATCAAATGTTGACTGTGGCCGTGTGAAGCGCTGCAATTATGGCGTCGGCCACAACCATCTTGTGCGGCGTCTTGCCCATGCAGTTGCTCTTCCTGACGCAATGCCATGCCTGCTGCACGTCCACCCAGCTGAAGAGGTCCCCGAGTGTGGCGCGATGCCCTTGTTCTGTGGTTGGAGGGCTGCGGGTTTGCTCATTGTAGCGCATTGTGCGGCCTAGGATGCATGTATTCCGGCACAGAGGGCAGTGCGTTGCTAGGCTGCTCAGACCAGATCTTACTGATTCACGCACCGTGCGGCCACACAGGTCAGCACCCCACCCAGTGGGCGGTGTCTGCGAGGTGTGCGATAAGTTCACCACACTCGTGTATCCTCCGACTTGCCTTCTTCGCCTTTCTGATTGAGTTCTTTTCCAGGCGATCTTTTGCCAGTCGCTGAAGTTCGCCCGTTCCAGGACCACCAGACGCCGGAGAGGATAGTGTCCGCTCGGTCCTCTTTGGCCAGTTGTCCCAGCAGAATGCCGTCGTCTTCGCAGGTGCCTAATGAGGAAGCGGTGAAACTTGCCCTCAGCCCTGAGCACCTCCTGACAGATCATGCAGGTCCTCTACTGTATCGCAATGCGCCACATTGCCATGATGCACTCTGCCAACGTGCGTGGAGGCTCTTGTACACCGCTGCTTATGGCGTTCGCCAGGACATGGCGGCTCGAGTCCCGGTCCCGCTACATGGAGGAATCACACTGTTTCGGTTGGTGCGGTTGTCTGACAGCGTAATCTCTATGCTAACAGAAGAAGCCAGTTCGCCACATGTGTCAATTGGAGAACATGCACTCCGACTTGTCGCGTTTCTTGGCAAGCCACATCGGTATTGGTATCAGGGAGCCGCGCCAACCCTGCAGAGGCTCACCGCGGGCCGACGACAGGGACGTTTCCTTCTCACGGATCCAGACATGCACGCCCTGCTCGTGTTCCTCTATTGGATCCGAAGTGAAGGGCCCATATCTATCATGCGACATGAGATGCACTGTCGATAGGACTTGGCTGTTCGATCCACTCTGCCCGCGTGTGATTGATACTTCGAGAACAACACGAGGCGACCTCTCCTCGGGAGAACTGCAGCCTGTTGTACACCGGCACGGCGTGTGGGGGATCACTCCATAGAGGCCTACTGCATCAGCAATTCTCTCTGTCTCGGAAGCTCTCGGATCACTCGGAGAGCGGAGGGAAAATATGATCGTTCTGCAGAAATCGTTGGAATCCATACAGGTTGGGATCTCTTCCCAACAGTATTCTCTCCGTTTTCCGCCACTTTGTGAGTGGGCCGTACACGTCTGAGATCCAACTGAAGACATCATCACTAATGCCCACCGCCGCATGTTTCGGCTGATGGTTTCAGGCAGTCAGGACGGGTTAGTCGTGACGGCGATGCACTCTCAAAGAGCATGGGGGTCTCCGCCATTGTGGGGACAGGCTGAACGCGAATGCGCTGCTGGGTTTTGTCAAAGGCTCGCCCTTCACGGTGATACGCTTCTTCTGCATCTCCTCCTGCGTGGCACTGCACCCAGCTTGTCGCAGCGATGGGGGAAGACTTCTTCAGTGGTTCGGCCTGTTCCGGTGCGGGCGATGTCGATGCCTACAATTCCACAACGTGAGGGGCGCCTATTTTCCCGCTCCTGTACGGGTGTCTCAGCGACTGAGAACCCCTGCCTTCTGCTGTTTGCCCGACCAAACCCCCCTCCCTGAGGGCCGGGACCTTTGATGGCGGCTGTTTCGCTTCTTGCGTCTCAGTTGACATCAACAGTGAACAGAGTCGCCAGGCCCCAACAAAGGCAGACTAAGGACAGGGTCTGCAGCTTCTCCCTGATGCATGGTCCACTTCAGATGGTTCGACTCTACCGTCTCCTGGATGCAGAGGCTGCCCTCTCGAGCAGGACACACGGATGGCTTCGCGCAATTCGCTGTGAATGTCGCGACCCTCGTGCATCCGCCTCAGCACAGTCGAATGCTGGTCCAGCGCCGTGTCGATGTTGTCCGCTGTGATGGTCGTCATCGGAATGGCGACCGCAGGGGCCAGGTGGCTCTCTCTAGGATGCGATGCACCTACGACCATACGATCACGCCACTCCACTTGTGACCATCTGTCATCCCGGAACCTGTGTACGATGTGACATTCGCTCTTCAGGTCGAAGTCCTGCACTGTCATCTCGCGCTCGGATACCGCTGAGCAACTCACCACCTCTTGACTCCGCGAAAAAGCTGATCCCCACAGCGGACTGAAGTCCTGCTACTCTGTCCAGTCGCTCTGTCGTGCACCCCTTTGCATGAAGGTCTGGGATTTCCATGACCTCCCCGGGGCCCCTGCCCGGACATCCCATTGCCTCTTTTTACTTCGGGGACCCTGCACATGCGTGTCGGGTGGGAGGGTGTCAACTACTTCGAGACGCGACCCGAAGGCTGCTCGTAGTGAGCATGTTACTCTTTCGGCTGCAAGTGTGAGCTGCGGTACGACATTGTGGTACGACAACATTGATCTCAAGACTTAACTCGTGTGATACAGGAGCAGGTCGGCAAGCTATGCCGCCACGACCACTGCACTGCACATTGAAAATGGGCTCAAGGATGATGCTGTGCTGGAGGTGTTGCAGCAGGGGTGTACGCATGCCATTCCCAACAAACACTGACCATCAGCTGCCTGATATGATTCCCCTTGGGTGGGTGCGAAGCTGTGATGCCCCTCTCCTGTGCACCAATGCAGCACAGCCTCTTGAGACGAGTGAACCTAGCCATTGCCGCCTTCCCCTCTTATTGTCGCATCCGCAAAGCGGTTCTCAAGTGTCGCCAGAGCCTTTCTTGTTACTCGCGAGCTGCCCATCTTGTTTCTCGATTCACGCAGAATGCCGTCGTCCCCCCTCAGCAATGCGACTGGCGAAAGGCACCGCAGGCTGACGCCACCTACACCTCTTTCAAGGTGAGCATCGGACAGGTCCCTCGTAGCGCTGATGCGCAGTGCGGTTGCTGGGCAGTCCGATGGTGTGTGCGGCATCTCACTGGGGTCCCTGAAGCAGCCCCTGTCTGATTGCAAGCACCAGAATGGTTCTCGGGTATTTGGCGACGGTGGGGAAGAAAGCGAAGCCTTTGTGCACTTGGCCTGCCCCTATCTGTACCACGATCCCCCGCAAACGCCACGTCGGTAAACCAGGAAAGCCCGGTATTTTCCCCTGACAAGGTTGCATCCCCCTGTCAAGTTCGGTCTTGAATAACGCTTGTTCTGTGACGTGGGTGACCCGGTGTTTGCGACAAGGGTGTGCGGATGTGGTCGCTTGGCCTTCTGCAGCTGGTTGCTGCACGCCTGGCGCACAGCTCCTCACTCAGGTTCAGCGGCTGCTCTTCTGTAAATTCAGCAGATTAACACCCCGGTTGCACAAACAAACACATCATGCAGGCTCCTTCATTTGAAGGGAATGCGTTTCTTTCCCATCGTAGCACGGGCCTGGGTGGGGGTTTGTACGTACTGAAGGGGGTCTGGACCCCCTCAGACTGGCCCTCGGGGGGGTACCCAAGTCAAAGTCAGCCTGCCGTCTTTTACTGGTCAGGTAGGGGCAGTCTAACCCTTGGCGGGGGTACCCACCCCTGCTTGAACAAATCCCCGAAAAGGTGTCGGTTGACGTGCAAGAGACCTCTGTGTACTCAGTAACAAGGAGATCCGACGTGCTGCGTACACCCACACCCACAATGCACCGTCTTGTCACATTTCACACGTCCCTCCTGCTGCACTACCGTCCCGCAGTCCGCCGATTGGTGTCCTTGCTGGGCAGACGCCGTCCAGCCCCCTGGTGCGTGGCGCCGCACCTCGGAGTACCAGCTACAATCTCATGCTGCGCGTGCAGCAACCTGCAAGTGGTGAGGCCACGCAGCCCAAGCCAGCAAGAATCATCTGGAACAACAACAGATGTGCGCGTCTTAAAGAGGCTTCTGGAGTCCGGAATATATCGGCTGACAGATTTTCCTGCGTTGTGAGCACAGCTCTCAAGAACTAATGCATAGCACAGTAAGTGTGTCGCATAGTACGTCGCACAGTACCCCGCGGGGAAAGTACACTGCCAGGGGGGCTGGAGTGACATCGGCAGGGCGTTATAAGTGACGCATTGATATCTATTGGATTTAACTCACATCACACCCTCAATCAGCTGACGCGACATCGGGGATCTCAGTGATCGAGCACGAATCATACCCCTCGAGCCTCCGGTCTGAGGCTAGACCTCACAGTGGGTCATATCTGCGGAGGTTATCCCACATGTTACAGTGCACAGGCCACTTCCTGTGAAGGATTTAGAGCACATTCCGGCGGTGCCACTATCCGCAGTCCTCACTATTGCCCTCGGCATCGCTCAATCATCGTTTAGGGCAGCCTGCGCAGCACGCGCAGGTGCCGTACGTTGAGCGGCACTTCAAGGGTCTCCGCTATGCCGACGAGGCCTTTGGTTCATTATGTGGGAATACCGCCGAGCTTGCCGAGTAGCGAGCACCCTTGTGGTGGCACAGCGTATGCTCCGTCCTTCGATGGATGAAGGCACGACCTGCGTTCTTCCACACAGAACTCCCTCCAGCACACTTTGCGTGGAACTCGAACTACTTATACTCGAAGATCTTAGGCTGGGCTGAATCACCATCCCCTGACATTTTGCTGCGTGTGTGCAGCTGTTCCTGAAGCTCGAAGACTTGAAGCTCGCCCTCATGTGCACACTTGTTGGCCATCTTCTCGTCCTGTTGCCCCGTCAAGTGGTTTGTATCCTCAGGCGAAGGGATCGCTTCACGGCAATCGAACTGGTGTTGCATAGTGCCGCAGCACCCAGTGTGGTGTCCGGTGTGCCTTCAATTGTAACTCAAGCAGGTAGATCAGGGTATGGCGAAAGGCCATTACAAACGTATCATGCCAGAGCCGACAGGACATGATCTGGTAGCAGAGGAACAGCAAGACCTGACGCTTGAGTACACGGTCATGTTGGTCAGCACCCCCCAAGAACTTTAGCCACTTTGTTTGTCATCTGCAACCTCTTTACATCGTGGACCGCCGGGCAAATCGTGTAGCGTGGGTTGATGATACATTCGGCGGCATCATGATCATCGCAAAACCACCTCGGTCAAGCTCCTGCGTACTGCATACATCGATGCACTCGATCGATGCACTCCAACTATCCAGGCAAAATGCACTGCGCTACGACCTGCCATCCATCCTGCAGAATACAACTAGAGGTTTCCCAGGTGGGTCGCAAGCATGGTCGCGTCTGAAGAACGTTGAATCTTCAATTTCCCTGCCTGAGTTTGCTTTGGTACCCCACCAGCAGTACCACCCGTCACTGACCACAGGAGCTCCGAACCTTCGCCACAGGGCGCGACAGGGCCCTCAGAAAGCAGTCCGCGTCTCCGACATAACATCGTGCTCGGAGAAGTACCAGGCCCACCGCGAGTGTCATACTTGCGAGCACGTCAACGGGGCAGTCACGTTGGGCTCTCTCCAACCCTCCGATTCTAAGTGTCGGTTCTGCTCCTGCCCAGCCCCCTTGGCACACGATACCTCCATGTTCAACGAGAGTGTTGATCCGCCTTGCCCACACCCGTTTGAGAGGTGCCAAAGCGGAAGGTCTCCAGCAAGTTGACCCCGTTTCTTCGCGGCTCATCACTTGTACTCTCGCAGCCTCTAACCGAGGTGTGCATCAACGGCCGCGTCATGATGCACCGACACGGTCCCGGGGGAAGGCGAAGCCGGGAGCAGCACCCCCCTGGTAGCCCTGGGGTGGCGCGCCCTGGCACCATCTGCTGCATGGGCTGTCGATGCGCGGGTCGTGTTTAGCATCTCTTGCGATGCACTGCAGGCCAAGCCGTTGGCATTATCAGCCTCAACCAAATTCCGAAAATAGGGCTGTCACTTCCAAGGGGAGGCATCACAAATTGGCCCAAAACAAGGCCGCCAGGCGCGTCAGCGTCGGCGACCGCCCGCCCCCAGTCTGAGAGGCACCAGCCGTAACTCGGTGGAGGCGGGCACAAAACAAAAGGGAGAGTCGTCACTGTGCATATCAGCACGGTCCCGCCCTCTGTGCCAGACCAACGCACCACCAAAGGAAAAGAGGAAGAGGCGACGTAAGGCAATGCCTCCGTGCGGCCAGGAGAACACGAAACAGCGACCCCCCTCATCCGGGGATGCTACGAGCACGGCCAAAAATCGTTCAAATCGTTCAACAAGCCGCAAAGGTGGGCGAGGCCAACAATGCAGCAGGGATTGTTCGCAGACGCAGGTGACAGCACACGATATTTCGGTGTTAACACAACGCTCAGCTGCGGCGTGGTTATAACCCACAGCTCAGTGCTCTGCTCACAGCTTTCTGAGAAAACCACGATGCAGCCTCGCAGCCTCACAGCCAGAGCTGACCAGACTCCGAGTCATGTCACATAAGACTTCCCAGAATGACAACCCAGCCCTATACCCTGACATTAGTGCAGAATCCCGAACCCCAGGTCGCCTTCAAGACCCACCCGCTTCTTCCACAGTGAGGCGGACCACCGGCATCCCCCATGGTTGGGGCCGTCCCCTGGGCTCTGATGGGCCAGTGTTGTTTCCACTGCAAGGATCGGTAGAACAGACATCATGTTTGCGGTCGTCAACATTCTCGCCCCATGAAGGCATGTCTCGCCTCACACCTGTCCACCACGCCGTGCCATGATGCGAAGAAGGCCCAGCTTTCAGATATCGGGGGCACACCCGCTTTTCGGATGTGAATCGGGTCCTTTCTCGAGCCTCCCAGTTTCAGAGGCTGGACCCACAGCGAAGTGACCTTTTCCTCCTCGACTGCAATAGTGTGATCTGCATACTCCTACAAAAATAATCGCTCACGTTTGTGTGCTCAAAGCATGCGGTCAGGTTGGTGTTTGGGCTAGGCAGGCGTTCGGTTGGTGCCCAGTGGCAGCGCAACTCTTTCCACACGCACTGCAGGCCTCAGGAATTAGAAACCTCCGCGTCTCTCTTAGAATTCGTCGCCCCCACCAGGAGGCCCGAAGCGGACAATCTACAAGCAGGACCCGAGGCCGAAGGGTGATCCAAAATGGGAGGCTGCTGTGTTTCTCGGGCTTCGGCCTGCAGTACCACCACACACCACCTGCAGGACTCAGTTTTGAGACACCAGACACCACCGCAGGCGGGCACAATGCGCGTTGCATGCACGGCCGCGCTGGCCCTGCTCTTCGCAGGGGCAGCGGTAGGGACGCCCCTGGTGTGCTCGGGGGGGCCTGCTGAGGTGTGCGTGACGGTGGAGGCCGCGCTGGAGGCCAGTATCCGCACGTGTGTGGATGGCGAGTCGACAGCGGGGGCGAGTGGCGGGATCGCCCTGTCGGGCGGGCTGGCCGGGAAGACGCCGTTCGTGACGTCGCCGTCGACGGAAGGGACGATGTCGTGCGCGGGCGGGGTGGCGACGCTGCAGCTGTCGGCCACGGCGTCGGTCGTGCAGTTGGTGGATAACCTGCCGATGGGCGGGACGCTGCTGACCGTGGAGCTGACGGTGGCACAGGCACCGGCACAGGGCAACCTCAGCGTGGAGTGGTCCGGGACGCTTGTGGGAGGGAAGATCGGGTCCCCGTCGTCGGGGCTGGAGATCGGTTTCACAGTCGGGAAGGCGTCAGCTGGGGCTGCAGTGGGGACCACGCTGTACGTCGACATTGAGGACCTGTCGGACGTGTTGGATATGGACGTGGACCTGGACCTGCCGTCGCGGCTGACGTACACGGAGGCAGGGCTGCCCTTCTTCGACGAGAGCATCGTGGGGTCGGCGGCGTCGTGCCCCTTCAACACCCTGTCGGTGCTGCCGGAGCTGTCGGTTCCCGGGGTGAGCGCAGCCCTGCAGGTGAGCGCGGCTACTGTGGACGTGTGCGCGTTCGTGGCAGGGGACGGGGCGGCACCCTTTGTGCGTGTGGCGGCGGGGACCGCGGCACCCGTGTCCGTGAACGGGCTGGTGCTGGGCGGGCTGTCGGTTGAGGTGACGGCGGCGTACGCAGGGGCAGCGGTGGAGTGGAGCGGGTCGCTGTCCGCGTCAGCGACAGTGTTCGACACGGTGGCGTCGGCCGTGTCGGCACAGTTCAGCGCTACGGCACTGAAGGCGCTGGAGGTTCAGGTGGCGGTGGCGAAGCCTGCCTTCAGCATGTCCGGGACGGTGTCGTACGCGTCCGGTGGGTGCACGTCGGCCAACGCGGGGGCGGTGACGATGTCGGTGCCGAGCGCGGGGCTGAGTGCGGCGGGGACGATCGCGCAGAAGGACGGGTGCGGTGCGGACGGGACGACGAGTGAGTGGGCCATCACGGTGGTGTCCGCGGACGCGCTGGAGGTGTCGGGCGTGGCGGTGAAGGAGGTGAACCTGGAACTGGCGTCGGCCGTGGCTGCCGACGGGGCGGTGTCGTGGGCCGGCAGCATCCGCGGGACGGTGGAGCTGGGGACGGGGAACAGCGCGGCGGCAGCAATCGCGTTCGACGGTGCGGCGGGGAAGATCACGTCGTTCGAGGTGCAGGGGGCGGTGGCGATTGGGCCCGTGAGCGGCGGGGTGTCGCTGAGCGTGGCCGACGGTGTGATGACCGGGAGCGGGTCACTGGCCTTCGCGGGGGCGGACGCGGAGTCGTCGCTGCCGACCTTCACGGCGCAGGTGACGCACGTCAGCACGTACACGCCGGACACCGCGGATCTGCCACTGTGGGATGTGGCAGGGCAGCTGGCGTCGTTCGAGGCGAGCGGGTTCACCCTGTCCGACGTGCGCGTGGCGCTGCAGGGGCGGTTGCAGGGGCAGGACGCGTCGGTGGCGTGGACTGGGTCGTTCGAGGGGGCGAGCACGCTGGAGGGGAGCGCCGTGACGCTGCGGGCGGACATCGCGGACAACAAGTTCTCGTCCCTGACCGGGACGGTGGCGGTGTCCGGGAACGGGGTGGCCTTTGCGGGGCAGGTGGAGATTGCGGCCGGGGCCGGTGGGTGCGCCACAGTGTCAGGGGACGGGGAGTTGACGCTGACGGCGACGTCACACGTCTTCACCGCGTCGCTGAACTACGACAAGTGTGCTACAGCACCCGGGGCGGTGAAGTTCGCGGTGTCCGGGACGGCGCAGCAGGTCGGGTTTGAGGCGCTGACGCTGTCGTCCGTGGTGGTGGAACTGACGGGGAAGGTGCCCAGCACAGGGTCGGCGCTTGCGTGGGAGGGGACGCTGGAGGGGGCGGCGAACCTGTTCGGGGGGTCGTCGCATGCGTCCGTCGCGTTTGCCAATGGGAAGCTGCAGGCGGTGTCGCTGTCGACCCTCTTCATGACGAGCAACGGGCTGCTGTCGTCCACCTTCGCGCTTGACTACGTGAACAGCTGCGACACCCCGTCGACGGGGAGCGGGACGGCGACGCTGCGCCTCAAGGGGGCGGCCGACCTGGTGTTCAACGCGGACGTGTCGTACCACAAGTGCACGGGGGCGATGGAGCTGGCAGGGTCTGTCGCCGGGTCCTGGAACGGGCCTGCGGGGACGCGCTTCACCGGGATGACTGTGGCCCTTGCGGCAACCGGGAGCGGGGACGAGACGCTGAGCTCGCGGAAGTGGACCGGGACCGTCACGGCGACGACGTCGGCGGGGCTGTCTGCGGAGATTGTGGTGACGACGGGGAGCGAGTCGTCCGTGGAGGCGACACTGACGTACAATGACGCGGACAAGGTGCTGGTGTCGGCGACGGTCGGGACGGACTGCAAGGGGACGGGTATGGTGGCTCTGACGAACCTGCCGCACAACATCCCTGCGGTGGAGCTGGAGGTGTCCTTCTCGAAGCCGTGCGGGCAGGGGTCGACGAAGGCATGGACGGTGAGCGGGCAGCTGTCGGAGCTGAAGATCCCGTTCTTCGGGAAGTCCATCACCCTGCCGTCCCCCACGGTGCAGGTGTCCTCCGATGCGGCTGGGAAGAAGACTGTGTCGATCAAGGGGCCCTTCCTTGGGGACTACGAGCTGGACCTGTCCATCCCACTGCCACTGAAGGCGGCGGACATCACCCTGCGTGGCGGGCTCCGGTCGGGCAAGGCGGCCAACCCGGGGGGCTTTGCGTCTGCGTGGCAGGGCAGCGGGTCGCCGTTTGCGGGGTCGCTGGGGGCGGCGGCGCCCGGTCTGTTCAACGGGCTGAAGGGGCTGCGCCTCGCAGACGTGGGCATCGACGTGGCCTTCGGCGGGACGGTGTCGCTCACGGCATCCGGCAGCGCATTCGGCCTCGCCTTTGACGTGGCAGTCGGGGTGGAGCTACGGGATGGCCTTCACGGCGTCGGGTGCGTCCGTGTCGTCCCCGTCGGGGATGCCTGCGGTGGTTGGGAATGTGCTGAAGCAGCTGGCGCCGACGTACGTGCGGTTCTCCGTGGCGAAGGCGAAGATGACGATCCAGGGGGTGGAGCTGCGCCAGGGCTTGTCGCTGGCCGCGTTCCTCGGGGCAGACAGTGGGGTGATGCAGTCGGTGAAGGCAATTGCCCCGTCGTCGCTGAAGTCGCAGATCACGTCTGCCGAGGGGAGCGGGAGCGGGGCCGGTCTGACGGTGGTGGCAGACATCAAGTCGGCGACGCAGATGAATGTGTTTGTGCTGCTTGCGGGGAACATCCCGCTCGGGTCCCCTAAGGTGGTGCTGAAGGAGGTGGCGCTGGCGTTTGTGCTGAAGACGGGCCCGCCGGAGTTCGGATTCAACGTGGTGCTCGACTTCACCGTCGGGTCCGGGGGCAACGCGCAGACCTTCACGACGGCGGGGTTCATCAGCCTGTCGGCGACGGGGTCACTGACGGTGGCACTGTCGGTCGACTCCCCGCAGCCGTGGAGCAAGCCGTTCGGGATCCCCGGGGTGAAGGTGCTGTTCCCGCTGGGGGTGAAGATGACTATCACACCCGCGCTCCTGCCGTCGCAGTTTGCGCTGATCGGTGGGATGCAGATCGCGGGTGTGACGGGGACGGTGGCGCTCGGGGCGGACCTGCAGGACTTCACGAAGACGGCGTTCAAGGGGGAGATCCTGAACCTCGACTTCAAGCGCATCATCACCGACATCGCACAGTGCAACTCGTGCCTGGGCCCTGTGGGCGGGGTGATTGCGGACATGTCGCTTGAGAAGTTTGGGGCCTCCTTCAACCCGGACCCGGTCAACCCTGTGGTGATCCAGATCGCGGACGTGAGCGCAACCATCCCGGTGGGGATCCACATCGACGTGCGGAACCTGGAGCTGTGGGGGGTGGTGCGTATCGCTGAGGCGAAGTTCAGCGTCTCGAAGGGCGGGATGTCGGCCTCCTTCAAGGCCGACAAGATCGACTGGTCCGTCATCCAGATCACGAGCGCGGACGGGAGGTCGGGCCCGTCCTTCTCGATGGCGCTCACCCCCTCGAGCCAGTACCTCAAGGTCGACGGGCGTGCGAAGATCCTGGGGCGCACCGTGACGCTGCTGCTAGAGATGTCGGACAGCAAGGTGTCCGGGCGGTTCGCGTACGACATCGGGGCGGGGCTGTCCGCAGCAGTGACGCTGGACACGCGCGGACGCCCGGGGCAGCGCGGGTTCCGCAACACCATCACCGGGTCCATCAAGGCCGACATCCTTGCGCGCGCGGTGACGGCGGCGACGAAGTTCCTGTCCGACCTGAAGGCAGACGCGGACCGCGACCTGAACGCCGCGAACCGGGACCTGAACAGGGCGAAGGGCAAGCTGGACGATGCCAACCGGAAACTGCAGAAAGCGAAGAATGATGCGTCGAGCAAGATCGGTGGGGCGAAGCGCACTGTCGACAGGCTGTCGAGGGATGCGGACAGCAAGCGCAGCTCGTGCAAGTCGAAGGAGAGGCGGTGCAAGAAGAAGTTCTGGACGTGCGGGTCTGTTGCAATCTGCTGGACGGAGTACGGTGTGGTGAAGGGGGCGCTCGGGGTTGCCTCCGGCACGCTTGCGGCAGTGCAGAAGACTGTGGAGGGCGCCGTCACGGTGGCGCAGGGGACCGTGACTGCGGCGAAGGGGGCGGTGAGTGCCGCGCAGGCGACGGTGAACGTGGCCAAGGGTGTGGTGGGCGCCTTCAACGACATTGCGCGTGTTGTGGGCGGGGCCCTGAAGAACGCGCTGCGCATCCACTCGCTGACCTTCTCCAACACGCTGACAAACGGGGCAGCGGCTGTCGGTTTCTCTGTTGACATGACCATTGTCGGGAAGCGTGTGAGGTACGGTTTCCGCGTGTCGCTGTCCTACTCCGCCTTCAAGGACGCTATCTACAAGGAGTTCAGGCGCCGCATGAAGTCGGCTTGGGGGAAGAAGATTCCGAAGCTGTAAGCTGTGAGGGCGTGAGTGCGAGCGTGAGAGCGTGTGTGTGTGAGGGGGGGGGGTATTTCCTGCGCGCAGGGCATGAAGTAGTAGCAGGAGGATAATAAATTTCAAGGCTAATCGAAGGTTAGTCAGAACTAGAAGCAGTGTAGCATAGTAGCACATGGATGCAGGTGATTGGGGGTGAGGCTATTTTGTGTGAGCCGTCAACTTTGCCCTTATATTTCCAGAGCCCTCTATACGTGCATTTCTACTCCAAACTTCATATCAAATCATTCGAACTTCCTGAAAATCAAACAAACTCTTCCCCCCACAACGAGAATTCAAATTCAAAGAAGTAAGCAACCCACACACACCAAGGCACACTTACCGGCTGTCGATGATGCAGTGCGGGCACGCTGGCTGCGGCATTCACTCTTCCCTTTGGTTTGAATGCCATTGTCACTTGCGCCCCATTCTGGTGGGTGGGTAGAGGTTGAGACTTGGCCGGCAGGGCTGTTGTGGCAGTACCGTCGCCACCACAGCGCCAGAGTGTCAGCTAGCTCCGCTAGGGGACGACCCACCGGCACTGGCACTGGTACTGGCCGACAGCCCTGCATCTTTTGCACCCCTCTCCACAGACCACTCGCAAACTCCACAGCGCGGGTCTCAGGATGCAGAACTATTCCGGCAGCTCGCGCCCTCCACCCTGCACCCACCCTCGCAGTGCGTGCCCCCTGCATCGGCGGCTGTGTGTTGCGTGCCACATGCAATCCCTCCTTCCCGCCTCCCCCGAACCCTTGAGACAGGGTTGCGGAGTTAGTCTTGTCTTTTCCCCCTGTTCATTGATCCCACCACCGCCCCCCCCCCCCCCCCCGCCCCCTTCCCCGTTTTTATCCATTTTTTGGTTTTCTTTAATTTGTGTTTTTTTTGGGGTGCTTGCGGGCGGCAATGCCTTTCAGCATCCGAAACACACAACCCAGCAGCATGACTGGAGTAAGAGGTGGGGGGAAGTGGGGTCAGCCCACCCCCGAACGCCTTCCTATGCCGAACAACATCACAACCCAGAGACATGTTGGGGAGTTCCTGGTGAGGCTGTGTTGATTTTTTCCCTCCAGCCTCTCGCTTCCCCCCCTCTTCCTGTCGCCTGCAACCGACACCACCCCCTGTTCTGAGACGTTCGTGGGGGTCATGCGCTAGTGATGTGCCAGCACTGGCTTATTTTTAAAAAAAAATATTCGCGGCGCCTTTTTCCCAAATCCCCCCTTCCCTTCCCCTCTCCTCCTCCTTTTCCACTTTCTATGATATCTTCCCTCTCGCATGTGTCGCCCCGCCGGATAAGGCTGTTTGTGTTGTTTGAATGCTGCACGCGCCGCGCACCAGCAGCACGCACACTCACACCCTGTTCCGACGAGACGCCTCATCACACGACGATATTTATTATTCGCATCACGGCATGCAGTGGGTTTCCCTGTGTTGAAGGGGGTGTGGTGGAAACACATACACCCTGCATCTGGGTGGAACCTCTCGCATGTTGCGATGCCCAACGTAACGCGCCTGGACGCAGCAGTCTCGGTGCAGCACTGCCACCACCCAGGGCAATGCAACCACCCCGAACTGCTGATGCAAACTGCAGCAATAAATGATGGCATGTGTATGTGTGTGAGAAGTCTGTGGATCCGCTATGTGTTCCCGCCGCATACAAACCCCACCTGTGCTGCAGGCTGCAGGCCGACCCACGGTCGGCCCCGTGCAGGCAGCGCGGACGGTGTAGATGTTGCGGGTTATAGTTGTGGGTCTCGGACTGTGTGTCTTGTCTTGGCTCTGCCCGATGTCTCATGCGGGAAGCCTATGCCATTCCACGAGGCTGCGTAGTTTTGCGGTATCGCACACCACATGGAGCACGCCAACAGAAAAGGGTGCAGAAGAGAGATGAAGACGCGATGTGTGAATTGTACCCACAAAGACCGAGCGGCAGGGCCGAGCCCAGCCCCACCATCCCCCCGTTCCCACATCTCACCTGCAGATATATGCGAACGCTTTGCACTCTTGTACATCGTCCCCTCGGTGTTCTGCCTGCAGAGCAGAGATGGCGATTGCTCCAGGGACCCTGTCCCCCTTCTGTGCGGTCCTATGTGTGCACCGGTCAGCCACACCACTCGCCTCTCCGTGCGGACACGGCACAGCCGTCAGATGCCCGTCTAGCCGGATGGACTCAGAATGCCCCTCCCCCCTCTAGCCACCACACCCAGCACGGTGGGATCTTGTAAATTTTACATGTATAACTACAAGTATATACATGTATTATACATGTATAATACTTGCATGTCAACTATTATACATGTATAATACATGTATATGCCTGAAATATACATGTAAAATACATGTATATCAAGTAAAAATACAAGTATAATACTTGCATGTCAACTATTATACTTGTATTTTTACTTGATATACATGTATTTTACATGTATATTTCAGGCATTTACATGTATTTTACATGTATAATACTTGTCATGCAAGTATTATACATGTAAAATACTTGCATGACAAGTAAAATACATGTATAATACTTGCATGACAAGTAAAATACTTGCATGCAAGTAAAATACATGTATTTTACTTGCATGCAAGTATTTTACTTGTCATGCAAGTATTTTACATGTATAATACTTGCATGACAAGTATTATACATGTAAAATACATGTAAATGCCTGAAATATACATGTAAAATACATGTACCGTATACGTAAATATTTTGGAACGTAAATATTATGGAACGTAAATATTTTGGAACGCTGGTGGGTTGGCGTTCCAGATTTTTTTCGTTCCATAATATTTACAGGGCTTTCTGCGACTCGGGGACTTGGACCAGGTGATCGGACGGCATGCAGAGTCCCTGACGGGACCTACTCGTGCACTTTTCGCGCGATTCCTGACGCAAGCCGTCCTCACCACCGAGTCCCCAACTGGCCCTGTAAATATTTTGGAACGTAAATATTATGGAACGGACCGGCCAAAAATGGGCCCGTTCCATAATATTTACGTATACGGTATATCAAGTAAAAATACATGTATAATAGTTGACATGCAAGTATTATACATGTATTTTTACTTGATATACATGTATTTTACATGTATATTTCAGGCATATACATGTATTATACATGCATAATAGTTGACATGCAAGTATTATACATGTATAATACATGTATTATACTTGTAGTTATACATGTAAAATTTACAAGATCCCACCGTGAGACACTCACACCACCCCCCCCCCCCCCCCTAGGACCCCACCACACAGCGCCGCCACAAGATGACGAAAGAGGTTGAGTACCAGCGTCAGTCGACGACCACCGTGACGCACCACAAGCGCCCCTTCGGGCATGTCGTCCGCAGCTTCGTCATCCTGGTCGGGATCTGGTTCTACTTCCTGTTTGTTGTGTGCATCCCCGAGGCGCGCCGCGAGAACGGCGAATACAAGATGATCAGCGTCGGATCTGGCATCGTGCAGGGCTGCGCGTTCATCTTCATGCTCTTTGTCTTCTGGGGGCTCCGCCGCACCAACATTGTCCGCATCATCGCTCTCGTCCTCCTTGTCATCTACGTGATCGGTGCCTTGGTTCTCGCCATCGGGCGGGGCCGCCAGACCACCTGGGCATGGGACGGCACTGAAAGCCACGAGTTCGGCGACAAGGCCTACACCCGCCTCTACTACATCGGCCGCCTCATCGGCGAGGTCGCCTACGTCACAGCAGGGGTGCTGATCATCCTCCCCGACCTGGGCATCCTCAGCGACTCGGAGGGCAAGTAATCACGTGAGTCAGAAGGGCTGAGGTGTGGGGGCAGTTGACACCACACGCAACCCGCTTGAAGCATACGAGAGAGGAGGGGGGGGGGGGGCGAGATGGCCCTGGGGAGGGGTTTTTTGCAGGTGGGGGATGGGATGGGATGGGTGGAGGGGTTGAGTGCTGCAAAGCTGATATGAATACAAAAAGCCTTGCAGATTCAGATAGAAGAAAAAGTTGCCCCGATCTTTCTCCGTTTATTTTTTCACGCGTTAGCAAGAACCTTGTTGTCACGGTGAAAAAAGATAGTTGGCAGCGCTTTTTTTTGGGGGGTGACAAACAGCAATCTGCCCTTTGCCTTGTTGCTTTGACTGCGTGCACATTTCACACCAAGCCCTTCACCAGGCAAAATAAAACACACACACACGCGAGTTTTGTTCACCCGGGTATGGCGCACAAACAACGCCTTATCTTTTTTCCCTTTTTCTCCTTTCCAGAAATCCTTGTTTGTGCCCTCGCTAGCCCTCCCCTGCCTCCTCCCCTCCCCTCCCCTCCCCTCCACAAGTATACCTTCCTCCCTAGTAGTACTGCAACCTGCCCTCATCGGTGTGAGGTGTCAGTGCGTGCGCTGACCGCCCAGTTTTAGCGCGGCCAGCCCTCCGTCCCCAAGCAGGTTGCTCATAAATGTGTGACCCAAATGAAGCCCACAGGGCGAAGGAGGGAGGGGAGAGGATTTGTGGGCGGAAGCTCGTTGTTCTAATATATGACGAGAGGGTGTGTGTGTGTGTGCGGAGGGACTCCCGAAAAGTTCTGAAAGTGTCGGAGGAGTTGGGGCGATGTAGCAAAGGACGTAGTGGGAAGGGGGGGGGGGGGGTAGGGGGGGTCAAATGCCACCCTTTTACGTGGACAAACACGATTTTTCAAAAAACCGGCGCAGAGGCCCCAAAGCCCCCGTAAACCCTCCAAACCCCCCCAGATCGGTCCGGAAACCCATCGAACCCCACTTTTCCACCATTCCGGGCACCTCAGGTGCCCGAATTGGGGTACCTAAATTTTGTGCCACCGTTTGGTACCGTACAGTGCCACTGTGTGGGAGGTTGGAAAAAAAAATGCCCCAACACACCACATCTGAGGGTTGCAATGCATGTTGCTTGCCAACCACGTCATCCGGTGGGTGTCAGGCGCTATGTAGGTGGCATTAGCCAGGTCTTCGATGTGTTCTGGCTTGTATATATACCTCCCTGCCACCATGCACCGGGAGGCTGCCTGTAGGTACGGAACAGTCCAGATGGTCGTGTGATTCCTGTGCAGCAGTGCTCCACAACCGGGATGTGTTGACAACGACTGTTGCAACACGAGCTGTACATTCCGGGAACACATGAAGTGCGCTGTCGTGGTACCCATTGTGCCAGAATTGGTAGTTGCTGCGGTCTACTTTGCCTGGCCCAAGAGCACTGGTACTGAACGGTGCAATATGCGTGGCGAGGTGAATACAACGGAAGCGCGCAAAGTCAATACAGCTCTCGGATGGCGGGTGGTGGTGCCACTAGTGTGTGACGTTCACTCGAGGATACAACGCATCACAATGAATCAGCAACCGTGGACCGAGTACAATACGCTCTCTGTGGCTGGTGTGGGGGACAAAGGCAGTGCCTGTGCCGCAGGCAGGGAGGTATATATACAAGCCAGAACACATCGAAGACCTGGCTAATGCCACCTACATAGCGCCTGACACCCACCGGATGACGTGGTTGGCAAGCAACATGCATTGCAACCCTCAGATGTGGTGTGTTGGGGCATTTTCTTTTCCAACCTCCCACACAGTGGCACTGTACGGTACCAAACGGTGGCACAAAATTTAGGTACCCCAATTCGGGCACCTGAGGTGCCCGGAATGGTGGAAAAGTGGGGTTCGATGGGTTTCCGGACCGATCTGGGGGGGTTTGGAGGGTTTACGGGGGCTTTGGGGCCTCTGCGCCGGTTTTTTGAAAAATCGTGTTTGTCACCCCCATTTGACCCCCCCTAGGGGGGGGGGCTGAAGTGAGCTGGAATGGATGCTGGGTGTGGTGGTCCCGTGGACGGATTTGTCAACAACGCCAAAGAAAAGAGTGTGGGCCCACAGTGGTGGTGCGACGGACATTGGAAAACCCCCCCCCCCCTACAGTGTGTTGCAAACAACGCCAAGGCAAAAGGAAGCCAAAGAGGAAAGCTAACCCATAGGGGGTCTTCGCTACGGTGCGTTTTTTGTGGCGAATTTTCCACCTATTTCTGATAGGTGGAAAATGGGTTTGCCGGATTTCTTTGCCGAAAGCAATACCGATTGTGGAGATCCCCGTAGTACAACACCCGTCCTCTCTGCCAGCCTTGTTGTTTCTGCCGAAGCAAGAGTGAGAGTGCCGGGGGCGGGGTGGGGTGGGAGTGGGTGCGCCCCACTCCGCCCCCCTCCCCGAAGCTGGTGCATTGAATTGCATCGGTGCATGGTTCGTCTTTGCTTTTATCCATCCCTCCCCCACCACCTCCCCACCCACCCACCCACCCACCCACCACTTGTTATTTTTTTGATGATTTTTTTTGATGACTTTCTTACTGACAACGATTTTGAATGCACCCCCTCATTTGAACTCCATCAAATATTATCAAAAAGGCTGAACTGAATACAAGGCCGCAGTGGGCTGTAAGGTCGTGACAGGGCGGCAGTGTATTTTGCAGGCTGCCGGGGTGAAAGGCCATCGTTCAGAACACCGAAACCAACTTTTCAGGGGGCCTTCGCTCTGTGTGACAAAGTGTGACTGTTTGCCACCCTAGTCTGCGAGGGGGCTCGCGTTCCCTCGCGATTCTGGGTTCGAGAGCGAGGGTCACCCCTGATTTTTTGGCTTTATTCTCGCAAATCACACGCAACCCTTCATGCATCCCACTGCACATGCAACGCAATCGTTCGCATATTCACGGCTTATAAACCTCTTGTGGCATGCTGCCCGGGCCTCTGCTACAGAGCTGTTCTGAACCTGGCATGCACACAGCAGGCAGGTTGTGACTGGGTTTTTCCAACCCAGTTTAGGGGGGTAGGGCTGCCGGGATACGGTGTGCCATATTTCTGCTCAACCGCCGCCGCCGGCAAAAAAGGGAACGGGAGGGGGGGGGGGGGGGAGAAACCCCCCCCAGACCCTGACGCATGATCTTACAAAACGGGAGGGCAGTGCAGCAATTTTGCAGAACAATGCCTATGCAGTGGCAGGCTATGCACACACACCCCTGCACAGCCGCCCCCTCCCTCCCTTCCTCCGAACCTGCCTGCAGCCAGTGGCGCGGTCTGGATACCACGATAGGGGACCCTGGTGCCCTGTCGGCATAGCCGTGGTTGTAGTACCGATCCATTGCCACCACCCACCCCCCCACCCCCCTGTGTTTCCCTTGCCAGCGTTTTTGCTACTTGTATGCCGTTGGCAAGGCTGTTCTCGACTCCCCCCCCCCTCTCTCTCTCTCCCCCACACCCTCGTTCGCTTTAGTGTCTTTTTTTCTGATTTCCCCCCCCCCTCAGTTCACCTCCCGCTTTGCGCGTATCCGTTGATTTATTATAAGTGCCAACCCATCAGGCAAGCCAGGGCGGTAGCCAGCAGTTTTCCGGTTCGCCTATAGGGGGAGACCTGGTGGATGCCACCGCCCCCACCCACCCTCCTTCGTGACTTCCAAACAACACCAGTGCTCGGACTGTACAACCTGCATGTCGAGTGAAGGGAGGGTCGTCTATAGTGCTATCTAGCAACCCCCAGCTCAAAAAGGAACATACATATCGGCACTGGGTTACCCCCCCCCCCCTTCCCTTCCCCCGTCGCCCAGCCTCTCATGCGGCCCTGTTCTTTGCGGGCCAGCTGAGAGGCGGGGGAGAGGGAGAGGAAGGGGGGGGGTGGAAGGTCGTTTCCTTTTTTTCTGTTGGCACCTTATTTACCATATCATGCAACATCTCCCCCCACCACCACCACCCCCCACCGCACATTACAGTCTTGTGTACGTTTGATACGTCGGCTGTTTGGCCTCTGCTCTCTGCAGGGCCAGCGAGTCGTGCCATGCACTTCCCTCCAGCTCTCCCCGGGGGGGGGGGGGGGGGGAAGCCGTGATGGCTTTATCCCGGTGGCCTGACATGCCGGTGTCCTGTAAAAAGAAAAATCCAGGTTGCGCTTTCTTGCCCCTCCCCCCCACCCTCGGTACCTCCCTGTGCCTCGACCCCAGAGCTCTGTAGTGGAGAGGGGGATGCTCGAGAGCAGCGACCAGATGGGGCACCCAATAGGGATAAATGTTATCCGCTTCTGCATGGGACCACAGACAGGGGGGGGGGGTGTGGGAAAACTGCAAAAAGCCAGTTTTTTTGTGCCTGCACGGTGGACTCCAGCGGGGGTAGGGTAACCCTTTTCGGGAGTCTCAACTAGGGGGAGTCCAACTCCCGCTAGCGGGAGTATAGACTCCCGCTAGCGGGAGTCTATACTCCCGCTAGGGGGAGTCTGACTCCCCCTAGCGGGAGTCTTTTCACCTATTTTCACTCATTTTTCCCATGATACCTATGCAATGTGGCACTCGTCACTGAAGTACAGCCACACCAAACGAAACGGACGTTTCCACCCATCCCAGCTCGCAGACCTGATTCACAAAAATGGGGAAGACGACAACGAAGCCGGCAGCGAAGCCGGCGGCAAAGTCGATTAAGAAGAAGAAGAGCGCAGAGAGTCCCGAGGCTGCGGAGGCGACGAACATTGTGCATGATTTTTGCACGGCCTTCCCTGTTAAAAAAGGGGGCAGTGTGCTGACACTGGGATCCATTAGAAGGCTCCTAGCAACGGTGTTGAGCAAGGAGCTCCACCAGCACAGCACCCAGGTGGCCAACGCAATCATCGCCATGTCTTCCCTGACATGGATAAGTTCGCTGTCAGGGAAGTCGCAACGATGCGGAAGGAGGGCGCTCTCCGTCATATACAAGGTGGAGGCGAAGTATGGCAAGGTGCAGGATACAAACGTGTCGTCGGGGGCAGCCTGAAGCCGCGAATGATCGCGACACGGGCGAACGGCTTGGCACCGTGGGTCTGGATAGATGCTGGAGTTCGGCCGGGTGAAACCGGAAGTCGCAGCAAAATTTGCCCCCCCAGATTTCTTCCTCAAACCCACCCGTGGGCTGATCCGGCCTTGCACGGTGGACTCCAGCGGGGGTAGGGTACCACTACCGGGTTTAACCCTTTTCGGGAGTCTCAACTAGGGGGAGTCCAACTCCCGCTAGCGGGAGTATAGATCAGCAGTGGGCAACAATGAGGCGATGCGGGGGGCGAGGGCACCGATGCTCACTGTGCGACATCCCAGAAGAACGCTGGTATCAACAGGTGCATCGATACCCGCACCTGACTCTCTCTGAGATGAAAGAGGCTGGCTACCCCTCCCTCTTGGCAGGTGTGCTTCCCAATGCCCGCTACGTCACCCCAGCACTCCATGACTGCAAGGGGCTCGCCATGCGGCTGATCAGGGTACTGGATGACAGGGGTGGAGCTTGGGGGTTTTTTCGGGTCAGCTGACCTGATTTTCTGCAGGCCCTCACAAAAAATCAGGTCAGGGGTAAAAAGAAAAAAAATATAGATTTTCGGGAAACCGGAAAAGTTGGCTCCTCGCCTTGGGGCCTCAAGGTGACCAGGAGGCGTTTCGTGAGCAAAGTGACCCCAGCGACATGAGCACAGGCCTCAAACAGTCACAATAGAGGACAAATGAAGCTGCCCAACCCGTACCGTGCAACAGAC
Source organism: Rhynchopus euleeides (assembly GCA_963210315.1). Classification (NCBI taxonomy): domain Eukaryota; phylum Euglenozoa; class Diplonemea; order Diplonemida; family Diplonemidae; genus Rhynchopus; species Rhynchopus euleeides. Next base: position 1,071,295 of record OY723276.1, read on the forward strand.
GTTTACTACCGTGGCCTCCGGTGGCTGGGGGGCTCCGCCCCCCAGACCCCCCTGTGGCATGTGCCTGTCTTGTACCCAAGCCCTTTACATCAGGGAATCTCAGTATCCTCAGGAGGACGCAGCCAACTCACACAGAATCCGTACGCCCGCAAGTCACAGATGTTCACTACCGTGGCCTCCGGCGGCTGGGAGCTCCGCCTCCCAGACCCCCCCTACGGCATGTGTTTGTCTTGTAACCAAGTCCTTGCGCGTCCGGGGCTGCATATCGGTTCCGGTACCTCGCGGGAGGGCATATATTTCACTGGTTGATGGAGCATGCCGAAAAGGGATCAACGCGCAATGCCTACGTACACAGTCTCCATCATTGGTGGGCTCCAGAAGATGCAGTGCCTCTGCAGAACAACGACGAATTTGAAGAAGCAGAGAACGGACATCGCAAGAAAGATGCCGTTACAATCGCCAGCTCCGCAACTTACGAGAGAGATCTTGCGATGGCAGAAGAGAAGCGGCGCGCATCGGGCATGCCTTGGAAGGTTGCGCACCTGTCGCAGGACGGGATCCTCGGGTATAGAGAAGTCATCCTGTGTCCGTGTCTGCACACCCGACACGCTCATAGATTGGCTGTGTATGTTCTTTGCACACAGTTGACACAGCTGCAGAAGGGGTTTGTGCACTGCAACACACAGGACTTCGTTGAACCCATCAGCGCGCCCTACTTCCTGTTCCGGTTCCCCGAAGGACACCGCAAATTATCGCTCTGCTTGTGCAAAATGCCAATCCCGCTGGGGGCGACTTTCACACCATTCGTGTCATCCGAGGCGACTTTGAGCACGCTTGACCAACGCGCACAGCAGGAGGGGGATGACAGTTCTGACGAAGAAGATGAGGCCTGCAGGATGGCTTGTCTTGCCCAAGGTGTAACACAACTACGACAGGCGATGGCCGCACTTTGACACCTCAAATTCTAACCGCTCACCTCCGCAGGTGTAGCCGCTACCAGGAGGATAGGTAGGTAGTCCAGAGTCCGGGGAAACTGACAGAAGCAAAACAAGCCCCTCCCCATCCCTCTTCCACCATGATTTTACCCCCCACGCCAGTAGACTGTAACTATATCATGGGAAAAATGGATGAAAATAGGTGAAAAGACTCCCGCTAGGGGGAGTCAGACTCCCCCTAGCGGGAGTATAGACTCCCGCTAGCGGGAGTCTTTGACACCCGCTCAGACTCCCGCTCCCAGACTCCCGCTAGGGCCGCTGGAGTCCACCGTGTGGATAGAACTTTTTGGCGATTTTTTTCTTTGATGTGCCATGAGAGAGAGTTGGGAGCATATCGTGAAACAGCCAAAAAAACACTACCTTGTCTATACTCCCGTGAGTGCAACGCCTTCTGATGGCATTGCGGAGGCCGCTCCGACCTCGGGGTGGTGTCCGCTGATGCCAGCCAAACTATGAAGAAGAAACGCTTGAACGAAGCCTTCCCCAGATGGGGGGAAGTGCACATTTCATACAGCATCAGGCCTGCATGTCCGAAGATGGGCAGGAGGATGCAGAGGCAGAACAAGGCGTGTTGGTCGAGCCCTGCTGTTGCCACCCCACCACACCCCAGCCCGCCCACCACACCTGCCCTTAGACCGTGTACAATGTCTGGTGGCAATGCCTGAGGTCTTCAGGGGCCACAGGCGTCGGGCCTGTGCCGCCTGATGTCTGTGGCCCCTGAAGGCACAATGTGGATTGCGTGTGTGTTGCACCTTGAGGACTTCCACACGAAACCCCCTCCCAGGTATCTGCCTCTCTGACAACAGTCCCTATTAATAATGCCTCGTGACACAGCTGACTTGGAGGTGACAACGGAGTACACCGCTTTCCACAGCTACCCCCGCCCGTGGGGCCACCGGGTTCGCAGCTTCATCCTGCTGGTGGGCATCTGGTTCTACTTCATGGTGGCTGTCACTGTGGCTGAGTCGTACCGCCCCGAATACTGGGCGGAGCAGAGTGAGCTGGTTGCTGCCGGCCTGATGGTGTCGTGCTCTGCCTTTGCCCTCATCGGTCTGACGCTGCGGGGCATGCGGCGCACCCCTATCTACCGTGGGGTCTCTTTCTTCGTGCTTGCGATCTACCTTGGCGGGGCTGTGCTGATGGTGATTTACCGTGGCAAGCAGACACACAAAATGTTGGACGAAGTGGTGGCCGCCCTCGACCGCGGGCAGGACATCGACAGCATGAAGAACTACCTCCGTGCGGATGCTGTCGGGCGCATTGTCGGCGAGACTGTGTTTGTCGTGTCTGGGCTGTTGGTGGTGCTGCCCGACCTCGGGATCCTCAACGACTGGGAGAAATAATACTGCAGGTGGTGCAAGTCAGCAGGAGTGGCCACACACCCAAACGCGGTACAGCCAGACAGCAAAACCCTTGTCTGTTATTGTCTGTGTCACAGTGTGCACCACATCACTCTTGCCTGGTGTGTTCCTTCTTGCAATCTATCAAACTCATGTGTGGGTGGGCGGGGTTGCTGTGGTGCATCAGAAGGGTACCTCCCAAGGTGCACGCCCGTTCTTTTCACCCTCCCGCCTTGCCGCGGAAGTGTGGCTAACTCTAGCCACGCCAGGTACGCTCCACACCAGGCTGCCCTCGGTGAACGGGACACGCCCTCCGATATTCCCACTTCCCCCTCACCCCCCCATGCCTCTTCGCATGTTTGTCAACAGTGTTTTGCAGCAGACCCTTTTCCTGCGTTATCTCTTTCATCTCTCCTGCGGAACTGTACCCCCAACGCTCCTCCCCGTCCCCCACTTCTTTCGCCATTCGACAAAGACACATCAGATTGGACGCTCTGATAATGTGGCCATCTCAGATGTATGTCCTGAATGCCAAGTCGCCCTGTGTGCCTAGTGTTGGCTGTGCCTGGGAGATGACCCCACCAGGTTACAACTGTATTGCCCCACTTCAGAGCGCTTGGTTTTGCTGAATTTGTATGTGATTTTGTTCAGCGTTTGAAGAACACCCTTCCCGACTCTCCTTGTTGACCCCCTTGTTCTCTTGTGATTTCCGGGAACTTCCCGTAACCATTGCCCGAATTTAGCGCACAAAAGGAAACAACAGTCCTATCTTTTAAAACCATCCACTTGTGGCTTTTAACTTCTTTGCTGGATCTTGCGACCCCACTCACACTACTTAAGTTCGACTCGGGAGTGGTCTCTGCAATCAGTTGGGAAGGCTGGGTTCCAACAATGTTTCGTTCATTGAGTTCTGTGGGGCAGCTCGCTTTTTATCATTTTTCTGCAACGGAGCTGTCCCACGGTTCTTGGCTTTTTCGCTCAGAACAGACGGGTGCAAACGAAACACGAAAACGACGGCACATATCGCAAAGAACAATAACCCGCTCTCACGCGAACCCCTCTTTGCACAATATCCTCATGCTCGGGGTGGTGTGCACAAGTCATAGGGTGTGCGTTCCCACACCCCACTTAATCGTGAGCGTCGTGCGAACAATCCCTTCCCCCCTTCCCCCGCGTCCCCACCTTCATCTCAGAGGTGGTATTCAGCCCGGGAGGTTCCACAAAGCCCGTGTATTTCATTTTTGAACGAAAGCTAGTTTATCCAGTCACCTTCTGCAGCAGGGCACGGAGCTCTTAGTCCTTCGTGCCCTGCAGGCTGGGTTCCATCTCTTGCTTCTGATGTGCAGGCAGCAGCTGGCTGCGACCTAAGCCGATAGAGGGGAATAAGTACAGAGTGTTGGGCAGCCTGTGTCCACAACTCTCCCTCATGTCACATGATCTCGACGTTGCGCCTTCACTGGCCTATTTCGCGTCAGCTCCAGGGCGGTTGTGGCCTATCCGATTTGTGGCGCACCGTGATCCTCTGTGTGTGCGATGCTAATATGGGATTGGTGTTACGGCTTGCAGGCGTGTCACGACCCAGCGGGGCACAGATCGCTTTGGGGGGTTTTCCAGGGGGTTTCCTCAGATTCTCCTAGAAAACCTGAGTTGATCTACTTCTTTCTTTTCGCATGTCTTTGAGCACCCTCGTTCATAACGCGCGCGTGCACAGATAGCTGAAAGAAGTTATGCAAGCCTGCACCTCGAGCCACCAACTTGGGCTAGCAGATGTGCTGGCCGGATCCCGATCAACGATGTCTGTTGCGAGGTTCGCCGCTTTGGTGGCTCCAACATGTGTCTGTGCGCTGCTGTGTCTCCGACACCTGCTAGCCCCACCCTTCCCACCCTCCATACCCCACCCCACCTCGGTGCCCAGAGACGGATACCGGAACCGCCGTTGCGAAGGGACAGCTATCTACCTTCGCACGGCGAAACCCTTTGCCGCACACAACGCATTGCTTTATTGCGGCAGGAGACCTCCCACGAGGGATAACTCACGCTCCTGGCCACCGTGGAGATGTTAACATTGTGCATTTACTGTTCTCAGAAGACCGCGTGTAAATGTATGTGTGCCCGCGCCATATCGAATGGTGCTGTGATATCATTGTTGCCAAACTCTGTGGGTGGGGCAGACAAGTGGAGCTGCACATCTGCCCCAGAACTGCCCTGTCGTGATTTGAAAATGTCGGGCCATCAAGCGTGGTGACACCCAGCCCCTCGTCAGAAGCTGCAAAAAGTTCTTCCTGCAGGCTCCTGACAACTGCTCGACGACCTCTTTTCTTACCGCAACGCCGCAACAGGACCCCTGGCGTGTGTGTCAAACAATAATATTGGCAGGAGGCAACGCTTTGGGGGACAACAGAGAAAGCCCCACAGCAGGAGGCGTGAGTTGCTTCTTGTACTCCGGGTTTGCAGCACACGCAACAAGCCCTATGATTTTCTGGGTCCTCGTTGTTGCTGGGAGGAGAGGGGGGGGGGGGTAGGGGGGGTCAAATGGGGGTGACAAACACGATTTTTCAAAAAACCGGCGCAGAGGCCCCAAAGCCCCCGTAAACCCTCCAAACCCCCCCAGATCGGTCCGGAAACCCATCGAACCCCACTTTTCCACCATTCCGGGCACCTCAGGTGCCCGAATTGGGGTACCTAAATTTTGTGCCACCGTTTGGTACCGTACAGTGCCACTGTGTGGGAGGTTGGAAAAGAAAATGCCCCAACACACCACATCTGAGGGTTGCAATGCATGTTGCTTGCCAACCACGTCATCCGGTGGGTGTCAGGCGCTATGTAGGTGGCATTAGCCAGGTCTTCGATGTGTTCTGGCTTGTATATATACCTCCCTGCCTGCGGCACAGGCACTGCCTTTGTCCCCCACACCAGCCACAGAGAGCGTATTGTACTCGGTCCACGGTTGCTGATTCATTGTGATGCGTTGTATCCTCGAGTGAACGTCACACACTAGTGGCACCACCACCCGCCATCCGAGAGCTGTATTGACTTTGCGCGCTTCCGTTGTATTCACCTCGCCACGCATATTGCACCGTTCAGTACCAGTGCTCTTGGGCCAGGCAAAGTAGACCGCAGCAACTACCAATTCTGGCACAATGGGTACCACGACAGCGCACTTCATGTGTTCCCGGAATGTACAGCTCGTGTTGCAACAGTCGTTGTCAACACATCCCGGTTGTGGAGCACTGCTGCACAGGAATCACACGACCATCTGGACTGTTCCGTACCTACAGGCAGCCTCCCGGTGCATGGTGGCAGGGAGGTATATATACAAGCCAGAACACATCGAAGACCTGGCTAATGCCACCTACATAGCGCCTGACACCCACCGGATGACGTGGTTGGCAAGCAACATGCATTGCAACCCTCAGATGTGGTGTGTTGGGGCATTTTCTTTTCCAACCTCCCACACAGTGGCACTGTACGGTACCAAACGGTGGCACAAAATTTAGGTACCCCAATTCGGGCACCTGAGGTGCCCGGAATGGTGGAAAAGTGGGGTTCGATGGGTTTCCGGACCGATCTGGGGGGGTTTGGAGGGTTTACGGGGGCTTTGGGGCCTCTGCGCCGGTTTTTTGAAAAATCGTGTTTGTCCACGTAAAAGGGTGGCATTTGACCCCCCCTAGGGGGGGGGGGGGATGGGCTTCGCTGTGCACATGCATGGTGACATTGTCTTTTATCGTGTTTGGGTCTTTCTCCTTTCATTGATTGTCTTGTTGGTCTGGACGAGCGGGCGGAACCGCATCGATACACAGTGATGATCATCTCTATGTAGTCATTTGCGACTTCCTACACACGACGAGATCTAGCCTCTGAGGCTGGGCCTCGCCGTGTGTATTCTTCACAGAACCTGCCGAAACCTCACAGAACCCGCCACGGACTACAGGCTACACCACTGAGCTGCAAACTGCAGAGCGTATCCTCTGGAATATACAGTCCGAGCCAGCTCCTGACATGCTCTACAATATTTGCCATGGTGTCTTGTAGATCATCCGCTGTGCGTGTGATGTGGGCTTTCGAGCCGTCGTCCCTGTTTTCTGTACTCCTGTTTTTGCCCATTGTGCTGTGAGATGGAGGGAGTATTGTATGTGTGTGGAAGGCCGCTGTTTATTGAGAGTTTGGTTGTCGTGGTTTTGTCTGGTTCTTCACCCCGTCGGCTCAAGGAGGGACCTCCTTCGGCTTGCGGAGGTGGCATCAATCAGAATCAATGCGTGACGAACAGGTGCGGTATTCAGGCGGAAAAGGCTTGGAGAACGCGAACCAGCGACCCTCTCACCAGGGGGTGCTACGAATACGGCCAAAAAATGTTCAAAGGTTGTATGAACCATGTGAAAGCAACATGCACTGCCGTTTCCGGAGGCCACATCTGAGGGGGTTCCCCTTTGGAGTGTCGAGCCTTTGCACAGCGCAGCTGCATCTGCACACTCGCAAGCTGCCCTGGTCATCTGCATACTCCTGTGGGGCTGCCAAGACAGCACAGGAGCAACATAATGCAAATGCAAGGACCAGAGCTGATTCACTACCTCCATCCCACTCTTCCAGGTGTTTGGTGACGCTCGTCGCAGAACACCAGAATGAACGTATTCTGTACAGGTGCACGTGGAGGAAGTCTAAGAGACGCTTCTGAGAAGAGACGGCAGCAGCCCCTCCCCTGCCCACCACTGGCATTGTGAAGGTGTCCCAATTGGTTGCAGGGGGTGTTGGTTCGGTGCCTGAGAAAGGGCGGCTTATGTACACATTCCAGGGAGGGTGACGTGGATTTAAGTAAATTCACCGGCAGCCACACCACAGCACGACACGACACGACACCCGCTTCTGACAGATTTATTTGGAATCCCCTGCCGCAGACACAGCAAGATGACTTCCGATCGCGAAAGCCTTGTCCCCGGCAGCGTTGCGGAGGTGGAGTCGGCAACGCCGTACGCACAACCTGCGCCCCCCCCCCGCCCGTGGGGCCACCGGGTGCGCAGCTTCGTCCTGCTGGTGGGCATCTGGTTCTACTTCCTGGTGGCTGTCACTGTGGCTGAGTCGTACCGTCCAGACTACTGGGCGGAACAGAGTCAGCTGGTTGCTGCCGGCCTGATGGTGTCGTGCTCTGCCTTTTTCCTCATCGGCCTGACGCTGCGGGGCATGCGGCGCACCCCCATCTACCGTGCGGTCTCCTTCTTCGTGCTTGCGATCTACCTGGGCGGGGCTGTGCTGATGGTGATTTATCGTGGCAAGCAGACACACAAAATGTTGAACGATATCCTCCCCGTCCTCGAGGAAGCGGATGATATGTTCGAAAGCCTGAGGAACTACCTCCAGGCGGATGCTGTCGGGCGCATTGTCGGCGAGGTTGGGTTGATCCTGTCTGGGCTGTTGGTGGTGCTGCCCGACCTCGGGATCCTCAACGACTGGGAGAAATAATGCTGCAGGTGGCGCAAGTCAGCAGCGGTGGCCACACCCGCGAGACATCACACAGCTCAACAGCAACTCTTGTTTGCGCTTCTGATGTTGTCTGTCGCAGTGCGCGCCGCATCACTCCCCTGCCTGGTGTTCTTTCTTGCAATCCATCAAATGTGTGGGTGGGTGGCTGGATGGGGTTGTTGCAGTGCATCAGAGGGGCCGCCTCCCAAGGTGCACGCCCGTTCTTTTCACCCTCCCGCCCTTGCCCGTGCGATGGTGCATCGCAGCACACGGCAGGGGTGGAAGTGCGACTCACCCGCTGCCCGGTGTCCCTCCATACCAGGTTGCCCTCGGTGAATGAACGGGATACCCCTCCGATAATAGTCACTGCACCCCTTCCCCCCACCCTCCCATGCCTCTTCGCATGTCTGTCGGTGTTTTTCAGCTGACCCTTTTCCTGCGATATCTCTTTCTAGCTCCCCTCGGGCGATGATCCTGCGGATGGGCAGATGCGTCCACACGTTATTAGGCGTACATACACATCCAAGAAGGAACTACGCTGCGTGGTCCAGCCTGAGGTCTGGAGGGGGAGGGGGGTGATTGGTGTCCCCCGATTCACTCCAGTCTCAGAGGCTGGCAACGGAGTGGCTTTTTCAAGGTCGAGTATCAAGTTCTCTGAAGAAGAATGAGTTTATGTACACGCTTCTTCCTGTGCAGTGACCCTCCCGACCCCCCCCCCCCCCTCCCGCGCTCGTGCCCCGATCAGGCCTGTCGCTAAGCGTCGACCGTCGACCCAGTGATTTTGGGTTTCCCCCCCCATAAAAAAGCGTCGACCCAGCGTCGACCCAGTGGACTGGGTTGACGCTTGGTCGAGGCTTGGAGCGTCGACCTAGTGGAACTGGGTTGCCATTCAAGCCTGGACCAAGCGTCAACCCATTTATTACACTGGGTCGACGCTAACCTAGCGTTGGCCCGGTTACACTGGGTCGACGCTCACCAAGCGTCGACCAAGCGTCAACCCACTTTCACTGGGTCGACGTCGAAGAGAGTATGGTTTTGCAGGAACAGATGCTCACTACCGTGGCCTCCGGCGGCTGGGGGGCTCCGCCCCCCAGACCCCCCTGTGGCGTATGTCTCGTACTCAAGTCATTCGATTCCCATCAGGTCAGGGAATCCACCCACTCCAGTAGCCTCAGGAGGACGCAGCCAACTCACACAGAATCTGTACGCCCACAATGAACAGATGCTCACTACCGTGGCCTCCGGCGGCTGGGGGGCCCTGCCCCCCAGACCCCCCATCTCGCGTGCCCGTCTAGTAACCAAGTCCTTGCGCTTTGACGGCCGTGACATATCAGGGGGCAGCGTCGAAATCATGGTCCCGAAAGCCATTTTTTGGTTTCCTCCGGCACCCGACGGCGCGAGCGGGAGAGGAACCACGGAAGGAACCCAGCGCCTCACACCGTGCCCACCTAGTGGTCCACCGATGGGAAAATTTGGCAACAACACGAGCGCGCGCGAAGCGCGCGCGAGAAAAATTGACCCCTAGTGTTTTCCCCCCTGATCCCCCCCCAAAACAGGAGCGTCAACCCACCAAATCTCCAAAATCGAAAAGTTAGCGACAGGCCTGTGCCCCGATTCATGTTCTAGGGCTCTTTGTATGTTTCCTTTTCCTTGAACTAAAAACAAAGTGCAAGCTAAGAGCGGTTGCTTTTGAATAGTGTTGTGATCTTTGTACATGGCCTGTCCCAGGTCACGGTCAAAAAGACTATCGGCACCGCACGTATGTACACGCATACATACAAATGCGCACAAATAATGATGAGGTGTCCCAGGGCCCCCAGGGCACCGGCTATCTCCCCCCTTGCTCGTTGACTGTGAGAGAACCCTGCTCCGGGAGTGATCCATGGCCTACGTCCCAGGGCAATTCCTAAACAGTTGCAAGAAACCCCTTGTTGGCCCGGGAAGCCGATTATTTTCCCCACTCGGCGATTCGAGCCCCACAAAAAAACTCATGGATTCCCCACCCATTCCCACCCCCCTCCCCCACTTTTTTCCCCACCGAGTGCGAGAGGTCCGGCGTGGGGCAACGAATTTCCCCACTTTATCTGAGTTTGGCGGAGTTGGGCGGTGTTCCGGCCAACTCCGCCAGAAAAAACATAACATTGCATGCAATGGAACAGGGATGACCCAGGAGAGAACAACAGGGGGCCTTCGCTCTGTGCCACACTGTGTGTCAAAGCTGTGCCACCTTTGCAGACAGTTTTTGTGAGGCGGCTCGCTTTTAATCACTTTCCCGCGCTTCTGATCGAATGCCCCCAATTGCAGCGACTGCCACTGCAGTCAAGGCTATCAGCGTCCCCCGGATGGGCCTTCTACCGGAGAGATTCCCTCCAAAGTCGGAGCAGTTGCACACGCTGTTGAATCGCCCGCCGGAGCATACAATTGCACCGGACGATGCCGGTTATCGAGCACCTGGGTCGCACCGGGTGAACGTCAGCAGCCTTCGGGGGGCTGTTAGCCTTGCTGTAGGTCGAGGTACTGCGCGTGCCACCACCAGCAGCCGCAGCAGCGGAGGCGTTCAATTATGGATGACACCTGTGTCTGGGGTTCTCCTCGGCACCTCTGTGTATTCAAGTGTGTTGTGTGCAACATGTGTGTCATGAAAGTGAACCCGGGGAACCAGCCGGGGCTCTAATGGCTTTGTTCCCCCAAGAAACGTTACTGCACATGCGGGTACCCATGCCATGTGTCTGTTGCACAGTTGTGCATTGACAGCCGAAACTGTTCCTCACCCCCTTCTCTTACACATCCGACACATGTGTGCTGAGTTGCTCCACCACCGGGTTTGGGACCCGCACAGGGTGATCGTAGCACCAGATCTCAGGCACGCTACCTGCAGAAAGAGTGAAGAGAGGGGGTCGTCTCTGCTACGCTTGCTTTTGGTTATATCCACTACTAACCCCCTTCCTTGCCAACCTTTTGTCTTTTGAACCCACTGGGGGCCTCCGCTCTGTGTCTAGCTGTGCCAGTTTGCCTCCATTTGTGAGGCGACTCGCGTTTCTGCACTTCCGAGCGAAGGCCCCCACTGCTCGTTTTGTTTTTATTTTGTTGAAGTCCTGCCCCAGCGGCGCAGGCAATTGACCTCGACCCAACTTTTAGATTTAACCATCGCAAGCGTTCTCACGGATGAGAGGAGAGCGTTTTTTACAGGGGGAGGGAGGAGGAGGGGGGTCAAATAAACGTACGTAGGGTGCCCTCGCTACCAGATGTGACTGAGAGAGCAAAATAGAGCAGCAGCCCACTTCCCCTCAGTGACTGACGAGCTGTGACTGGTAGCGAGACCCCGCTGCTTGTATTCAAAATTGCAAACTTTCAAAAATGATGTTTTGACTGTTCAGTGGGACTCGCCTGCCGTATCTTAAACCCCCCCCGCGTATATAATTTACGTATTTATTTGGTAAATAATAGGCGAAAACGTAAATAATAGGTGATTTTCATTTCTTCGTAAATTATAGGCGATTTGTAAATAAGATCACCCATTATTTACGAACAGCCCGTTTTTTGCACAGAATCAGAGGAGAGGACACCCCATAGGTAAGCGCATGTCGCTTTGCTTGTGTGAGTCCGTCATTGCCCAGATGTGCTAGAGCTCTGAACCACCCGGAAGCCATGGACCTCTCCACCCCCGTGGCAGAGACACGCCTACACCGGTGGTGTGTATGGGGAGACTCCATCCCAGCTGTGCATATTGGAACAGGGCAAGGACGCCTGTCTCCTTGAGGGCACCGAAGTGCGCATACCCCCACACAGCGAACACACTATGGCTAGTGTATGCAGTGTTCTGACCCGCACATCACCCGACTCACCACCCTCATGCCAGTCGCCAGCACACTCACAACGGAAGCGCTGAAGGCGGCGGTCTCAGCCGAGGTCCATCTCCAGCGCTTCGAAGGCGAAGCCGTTCTCGTGGAGACCGACTCGGAGGTGGAGGAGGTGGGACAGTGGGGCTGATTCGGCCCCTCTGGTGGTCCACCAACGGGTCACTCCCCTCCCCCCAGAAAAAATAAAGGCGATGTAAATAATACGAATTCGTAAATAATAGGCGAATTCGTAAATAATAGGCGAAATGTAAATAATAGATGAGGTAAATAATATACGTGGGGGGGGTTTAAGCACAACTTATTTCTCAGAAAAAAACTGATTCTCGCGTCGTTCTAAAACAGCGCAGTCCAACCCCCAAATTTAAAGTTTCCCAATTTTGCAATCTTGAATCGAAGTACGACGTATACGTGTATTTGACCCCCCCACCCCCCTGGAACCAGTTACGAGCGACGAAGCGTAGCGAAGTCGCGAAGTAACGAAGTAACAAAGGAAGTCGTCCGACTGAAGCTTTATAAGGATCACACCTTGATGCCACTTCACAGGGGCTTCCACGGCCATTGTCCCAGGAGTGTATACTCAACGAAAGGTAGCCCGGAGTTGCCCTTTGCAGTTGCTGGACAGGTGGTTTATCTTATTGTAGCGAAAGGAGTACGGTTTTTGTTTTCATTCCCTCGCGGTCATCCCCTCTCAACTGCAGAAAAAAGCGTGCCGCACCTCACAAAAACAGTGTGCCACGCCGACACGGTTCTTCATCGTGGGCCCCAGCTCCCTGTCCACAAGTCCATGAGAAATCCGCAGGAATGACGCCCCCACCCCTCCTCCTCTTGCCCCGGCTTGGCGTGTTGCAGCAGGCAGTGTCGTGCACCAGTCAAAAAGAGCTACGTTTCACCTCGACAGGCCGAGGTGTGTGCGTTTCACCACAGGCCTATCCAAAATATTCCGTACGCATGTATGCTGCAATGTGTGATTGATCTGTTTGTTCTTTTTTTTGGTTTGTCTCTACATGTCTGGCGGTGGCTTCCAACACAAACAACCCCTGGATTGTGCACTACCGTATGCAGGGCAAAGTGCCCCCAGGAAGTGGCGGCACTTTTAAGGCCTTCGCTGTGTGGCACTTTTCGGCAGTTATCTGAAATGGTGGACCATGTACCAATAGTCACCCAGACCCACTCACTGGCAACCACACCATGCCTCATTGACAGCCACACCACATGACACCACAACACGACACCCACTCCTGACAGATTTATTTGGAATCCCCTGCCGCAGACACAACGAGATGACTTCCGACCATGGCAGCGTTGCAGATGTGGAGGCGGCAACGCCGTACACATCACCTGTGAAGCACCCCCGCCCGTGGGGCCACCGAGTGCGCAGCTTCGTCCTGCTGGTGGGCATCTGGTTCTACTTCCTGGTGGCTGTCACTGTGGCTGAGTCGTACCGCCCCGAATACTGGGCGGAGCAGAGTGTGCTGGTTGCTGCCGGCCTGATGGTGTCGTGCTCTGCTTTTTTGCTCATCGGTCTGACGCTGCGGGGCATGCGGCGCACCCCCATCTACCGTGCGGTCTCCTTCTTCGTGCTTGCGGTGTACATTGGCGGGGCTGTGCTGATGGTGGTGTACCGTGGCAAGCAGACAAGCAAAATGTTGGACGAAGTGGTGGCCGCCCTCGACCGCGGGCAGGACATCGACAGCATGAAGAACTACCTCCGTGCGGATGCTGTCGGGCGCATTGTCGGCGAGACTGTGTTTGTCGTGTCTGGGCTGTTGGTGGTGCTGCCCGACCTCGGGATCCTCAACGATTGGGAATAATGATGCAGGTGGCGCAGATTTCTGGTGGCCACAACCCTAACACCTACCAAACAGACAGCAAATATTGGTTGCACTTGCACTGCTGCTGTCTGTATTGCCTCCCGTTTAGTGTGTTTTTTATTGCAATTCATCAAATGCGTGTGTGTGTGTGTAGTGATAGTGGTTTTAAGTGGGTAACCCTGCGCGGATTTGTGCCCACTCCCCGCCCACCCCTACGTCACAGCGGATGCCCCACTCGGGTTAGAGTGTGGGGCCAACTCAGTGCCACTCCGAGGAGGGCGTGAGGCACAGCCAGCTGTGTGTGTGTGTGTGTGGTTGTAGTGGTCCCTTCAGAAAGGTGCACCCCCCAGGGTGCACGCCCATTCTTTGCACCCTCCCGCCTTGCCGCGGAAGTGTGACTCACTCTCGCTACGACGCGTGGTACACCAGGTTGCCCTCGGTGAACGGGACACGCTATCCGATAATAACCACTGCACCCCTTCCCTCACCCTCCCATGCCTCTTCGCATCATAATCGACAGCGTTTGAAACAGACTTTTCACGTCGATATTTCTATCATGCCCACCCAACCCTTTGCTTTTTTATGTGATTCCTTTTTCCATTGCATGTCAATTGGATGCAAACTGCTGCACGTTACCAGCAGCAGCAGCAGCAGAAGCGTTCAATTTTGGGCCTGCGATACACTCTACGATCTACCCACCCTCCCCTCCCAACCTTTAGAACCCATTGCCCACACCCTTTGTTCAAGTCCTGCCCCAGCTGTAGGTGGCCGGCCTCAACCCAACTTGTAGATTTACAATATTGCAAGCGTTCAGGGAAGAGGGGAGAGTGTTCTTTTTTTGTAGACCTCACGCAACAAACGCATGACAAAACAAGTTCTGCAGCCCCTCTTGTTCGTCCGCCTCAGCACAGTCGAATGCTGGTCCAGCGCCGTGTCGATGTTGTCCGTTGCGGAGTGGGTCGACCGCAGGGGCCCTTGGCTCTCTCGCCAAGACGCTATGCACCTCGTGGGTTTGCAGAATGAAGTGGGCAGCGCTTTGGGCAACAAACACAACCTCCTCATCAGGCTGCGGATGTTGCTTTCTGTTATTCCCCATGTGTCACCCTGCTTTTGGCGACACAATACAACGAAGCTCTCTCTTGCCCTATATTTTGCAACACCTCTAAAAAGGCCTCTCACCGGGGCTGAGAGAGGCACGGCCTCAAAAAAATCGTTAAAATCATCCGAGGTCCGTTTTGTAGGGGCTCCCCGCGGGCTGAGGTCAGGCTGGCGACCCAGGTTTTCAGGGTGACACCAGGATTTCCTCGAAATTTTGGGTGACCCCCACCCTGGTCGGGGGGGGGGGGGGGGTCCCTCGCAAAGTGGGGGGCAGGGGGGGGGTACACTGGCTACCTCCCGCACCTGTAGGAAAGGACCCCCCCCCCCCCCTTGTACCTGTACAGGGGGGGGTACTTTTACCCAATTGGCATTTCCCAGTAAGTGGTGTCAATAGGCACCCCATGGCCAAAATGACCCCACCACAATCCGCACGGATCCCAAATATCCCAAAGAACGGGTTTTTGGAAAATCCGAGGGGGGGGTCCCGCTGGGTGGGTAGGTGGGGTGGGGTGTGGGCTGGTGAAGGTGGCTGCCTCCCAGCCACCTTCACCCATGACCAGTCCCTGAACCAGACCCACGTTTCATGGGCGAAACTTGGCTCGTACACCACCAAAGTGACCCCACTGTGATCCGCAAAAATTCCAAACGTTCAAAAGAAAGGGGTTTTGGAACACCCGAGGAGGGGGTCCCACTGGGTGGGTGGGGTGGGGTGTGGGCTGACTGCCTCCCAGCCACGCTGACCAGCCCCTGAACTAGACCCGTGTTTCATGGGTGATGCTTGGCTCGCACACCACCAAAGTGACCCCACTGTGATCCGCACAAATTCCAAACGTTCAAAAGAAAGGGGTTTTGGAACACCCGTGGAGGGGGTCCCGCTGGGTGGGTGGGTGTGGCTGCCTCCCAGTCACATTCCCTTAGGACCAGCCCCTGAACCAGAGGCACATTTCATGGACGGTGTTTGGCTCCTAGACCCACGAAGTGACCCCACTACGATTCGCAAAAGTTCCAAACGTTCAGAAGAACGGGGTTTTGGAATACCCGAGGAGGGGGTCCCGCTGGGTGGGTGGGCTGGTGTGGCTGCCTCCCAGTCACATCCTCCTGGGGCCAGCCTCCTATGACCAGACCCTGAATCAGACCCACATTTCATGGGTGAAGCTTGACACCTCGACCCACAGTGTGACCCCACTACGATCCGCACAGATTCCAAATAGTCAAAAGAAAGGGGTTTCGGAACACCCGAGGAGGGGGTCCCGCTGATTTTGGGTCACTTTCGGGTGATGTCAGGTACCTGGAGTGACCGCAGGTAGCCCATTTTCAGGGTGGGAGCCCTACTCGTACGTCACCCAGATTCAGCCCAAACCGTGCACCTCGGGTGCACGGTCGCCGGCAGCGCGCGGGCACCCGGAAACAGGCCGCATTTGCGCGCGCTGCCTGCACCCTGCACGCCAGCCCCCCCCCCCCCCCCCCCCCCCCCCCCCCCCCCGGGGCTGTAAGCGACCCCCCAGAAAATTACCCCAGCCACTGCCCCCCCCCCCCCCCTTTTTCAAAAAAGCAAACAGATTTTCTTACCTATCACCCCCCCCACCCCCCTCCCCAAATCAAAGGAAAAATAAGAAGAGGCTTCGGCCCCCCTCACCGGGGGCTGCTACGCACGACGAAAAACGTTCAAATTAATTCAAAAGGACCGTTGGCAATACGTGCAGGCCCTCCCGAAGCAAACCCCCACAGCGACAACTGAAAAGGCTGACACCTACCCGACCTCGACAGCCCTACCTCGCAGGTCGATAGCCACTGCCAGCTAAGATATTGAACACTGCCCCTGATCTTTAACGATCAGGAGAAGGTGGCACTGCGACAGATGAGCCCTTGACTCTCACCCCACAATTGAGAGTCAAAACCAACGAGGCATGACACGTCGGTCGATGCAGTTTAAAACCGCATAAGGACCACCTCGCTTTCGCATGCGGAGGGACGGTATTGACATGATTCCCCAGGCAGTACAGTTGTTGTCCCCTCTATAACTCGTAACAATGGCACATGCCGGGTAGCTTGCATTTCTACATGCCAGCTATGGCGGCTGCCTCTTTGGGCTGAGCCATGGAAGCCGTGAGGGCGGGGGGTTTTGCTCGGTTGTCATGGTGCTTCAAACGGAAGGAAGGTGCGTCCCCCCTGCCTCATCCCGCCCCACCACCTCACACCCCTTGCTGTGCGAAGGGAAGTGGCGGCATTTTTTAGGGTCTTCGCTTGTGTGTCACTTTTCGGCAGTTATCTGACATGGTGGAGTCGTCACCCATTCAGTAAACTTGTTTAAGCACCTTCGGTGCGACTAGGGAGTCAAGGGAGGACTAGAGAAGACGACTTCCCTGTGCGTATTTGTTTTTCTACCACTTGCAACAACAGTTTTCTTGCAAGGTTGGAAGGGGGGCGAACGGAACAAACACCACCCTTCATCAGGCCAACGAGTGGTGTTTTGCTCCCTGCCTTCGCCCCTCCGTACGTCAGCTTTTGCACTGAACGGTGCCTAATGCAACGGAAAAGCGGTGGCTGAGTTACCCCCATCTCCCACGAGACGCGTTTTTGATATTGATGTTTTGTGTCTTATGGAGGATTCTTCATATTCCTGGATTTCCCGAATTTCCTGGATTTCCCCCGGCCCCTTAGGCGATTTCAGGGCGGACAGGGCGGACATATCCGGACCGGAAATCCGGGTGTCCGGATGTCCGGGTCCAATTTTGACCCCCCCCCCCCTAGGGGTGGGTCACTGGGGGAAACATTGGTCAATTTTTGAGATGTGCGTTTTTGACCCTAAAAAGGTGATTCTGGTGGCAGAAAGTGCCCAATATGCTCCGGAAACTCAATTCCGCCCACTCCCAGGGGGTGGTATGCCCCCGACGATGCCGTTTTTAGCAATCAAAATTTTTGGGACAGAACTTGTACCTGGGCTGCACTCCACAGGACACATCAAGCAGAGCAAACACATCTCAACCTGCCAGATGCACAGAAGAACTGTTGTCTTTGATTGTTCTGAAACATAACAGCTTCTCGGTGCCCTCCAGAGGCCAGAAGGCAAGCCAATGCGAGGTGATTGCACCAGGAAAAGTTGTGGCAGAAGTATGGTACAGTTCGTGTCCCGTTTGACGCTGTTCTTCGGGAGCTTACGGCGGCTGGGTCTGTGGCACGGTGCATCCGTTGCCAGGGAGTGCGTCCTTGGGTGTGGTGCCTCACCTGTGAGCATGTGGCACAGGGACGCCATCCGAGAGTCCCTCAGATGCCTCCTCTGATGGGAGGCAGCTGACTGGAACATGCACCTGGTACAGCAGGCACGGGTACAAGAAGTGGCCCAGAAATAGCGCTCAGCAGAAGCGCAAGATTTGCCCGTCTCAGCTTCCAGCCCCAACTTCTGCTCAACGGTATTGTCGGGAAGTCCTCAGGCATGTCTGCATTGTCAAATTTGAGGCTGATTGGGAGCCACAAATGACTGGATTGAGGGGGTCGACGGAATCCACAGTTGAGATACGGGCCAGTCGCTCAAAGGAAGAGGAAACCAGATCTGATTGCTCTCGCGGACGAGCAAGACGTTAGGCAGGACGCAGTTCATGGACCAGAACTACGGACAGACCTCCTGAGGGCCATCCGGCGCCGCTGGCAGTCACTGAGGGTGATACAAAGGGCAACAGCGGAAATAAGCAGCCTGCACAAATAGCCTCAGGTACAAGTTCTGTCCCAAAAAATTTGGTTGCTAAAAACGGCATCGTCGGGGGCATACCACCCCCTGGGAGTGGGCGGAATTGAGTTTCCGGATCATATTGGGCACTTTCTGCCACCAGAATCACCTTTTGAGGGTCAAAAACTCGTTTCTCAAAATTTGGCCAATGTACACGCTTTTTTAGGTGCAGTGACCCACCCCTACCCCCCCCCCCCCCCGGACATTTCCCGAATTTCCCGCCCGGACATGTCCGGGCGGACATCCGGACATCCAGAAATGTCCGCCCCGGACAGGGCGGACATGTCCGGGCGGACATTTTCTGGTGTCCGGATGTCCGGGCGGACATGTCCGGACCCGGAAATTCGGGAAATCCAATTTTGACCCCCCCCCCCTCCGGACATGTCCGGCCAGGACCTCAATAGTTTGATTTTTGGTCCAGAAAATAGTTTGAAAATTTTTGAAATCTGGGTGCCCAAAAAAAAATTTCCTAAGACCGGCGATTTGTAGGGGGACCAGTGGTCGCGCTAAATATTGGAAAAATCTCCCAAAATTTGGAAATCGGGAGCGAAAAAACGTACCTGAAAAAGGGGCTCGTTTTTGGGCGGGGAAACCGCGTTTCGTTGCATTTCCGAGCCTCGCCCGGATCGTAGTGGGGTCATTTTGAAAAAATGGGCTTGTTTGAAGACACTCAAATTTTCCGTCCTGGTTGTCTCTACAGCATGTGATCAGTAACAACCCGGGCTAGGGGTCAGGCACCTGCTCGGAAAGCAGGGACGGGAGTTCCCCACTCAGCTCAACTGCCAACAACGCCACCAAGTAGGCAAACATGTGCCAGCTTGAGTGCCACCCCTGATACGGCGAGGGTGTAGCCTGTTCAAGACACTGATGCCAGCACTGGACGTGGGGACCCCACGAAGCATGTTGTATGTGAAACCTCGTGCACACGCTGTAGTGCTGCACACGCTATACAGGGGGGTCTGGGGGGCGGAGCCCCCCAGCCGCCGGAGGCCACGGTAGTGAGTATCTGTTCCTTGCGCCGTAGTGGGAGCGCGTGGGAGTTGCGGGCGTACAGATTCTGTGTGAGTTGGATGCGTCCTCCTGAGGCTACTGAGAGTGGCCTGGGTCCCATTCGCTGATGTGAACCCAAAGGACTTGGCTACAAGACAGGCACGCGCTGCAGCCGAGTGATACAGGGGGCGGAGCCCCCCAGCCGCCGGAGGCCACGGTAGTGAACATCTGTTCCGAGCTGAACTCGTGTGGATCACTCCCACATCAGGTCGGAGCCCAGTGCTGCGCGGGAAGCAGTCACTCGGTAGGGAAGGCAAAAGGGGTGCTGAGAGTTTCATGCAAAGCGATGCTTGTGGAAGTTTGGGAACGGCGAACCTCAGGGCGTGAAGAGCAGCAGCCATCAAGGCCACTCACCCACCCCCACCACCCACCCCCGCCCCGCGGGGCCCATTTTTTTCTCTCCCCGTCTCTGCCTTCTTTTGAATATTTGAGATCCGTGCGAAACGCCATGGGGTCACTTTCATTTTTTTGGTGCACTTTTTTCATACTGAATTGGGGTACCAAAACTTTTCAAGTTGTGGACAAATCCCTGTTTGCAAATAAAAAACGTACCTCAAAAAAGCGTCGAAAATGCCGGGAGTAGGGAGTGAAGTTAGCGCGACCACTGAGGGGGACCCTTTCGAATTTTTTTTTGGGGAAGGGTAAATTGAACGTTTTTGGCCAAATGAAGCCACTGCGACCATTCCCGGGCCTCGGAAATCAGATTTTTGCCCCTCAAATGCGGTGCCGGTCCGGACAAAAAACCGAAAAAATCGTGAAAAATGGCCCATTTTCCCCAGCCAAAAATGGGCCAAAAATGCCCCCCGGACACCCCCAGAGACATGTCCTAATCCGGGGTGCCAGTAGGGGGGACCTTTCGATTTTTTTTTTCGAGGAGAGGTCAATTGAACGTTTTTGGACATCTGAGGCCACTGCGACCATTCCCAGGCCTCGGAAATGAGATTTTTGGCCCTCAAATGGGGTACCGGTCCCCACGAAATTCCGAAAAATCATGAAAATCGAAAGGTCCCACGCACCAAATTCTGCCCAAAAATCGTCAAAAATGGACATGTCATACGCAGCAAGGGGGCAAACCACTCCCCAATGCTCAATGATTCCACGGCAAGCCAGATTTTCTGATCAATTGGTTTGTTTGAGCATGTTCCTGGCCCTTGTTTGGAAAGTAGATGACCCCTGGCTGGAGAGGACGGTTGTGCTCGACCGGACGGAGAGAGAACCTTCTCCATAACCACCTCCACTCCACAATGCCACAAGTGGCAGGAAGGCCGGGTGTTACAGGCCTCAACCAGGGTTCCAAGGCTCTCCACTTCCTGGCTGCGTCAGGGATCACCGGGTACAGCGAGCAGGATTCCCTGTCCTGACACCCCAGCATGTACCACCGGAAGAACCCGAAACAGCAGCCCCCCCTCATGGGGGTTGCAAGAGGCACGGAAATCGTTCAAATCGGACCAAGTCCGAAAATTCGGCACTTTCTTGGGTACAAATTGCGGTCCGAAATTTTCCGATTTTTTGAAAAAAGGCTAATTCTGTAAGGGGGACCTTTTCGAATTTTTTTTTCGGGCACTTTTTCCACAGGGAAATGTCCGCCCTGTCCGCTACTGTCCACTACCGATTTCAAGGATCCTCCTATGTCCGACCGAAGACTCCCAGACCCACTCGTTGGCAGCCACACCACGCCACACCACAACACAACACGACACCCGCTTCTGACAGATTTATCCGGGTTTGGCGCACAAACAACGCCTTATCTTTTTTTGGAATACCCTGCCGCAGACACAACGAAATGACCGACCATGGCGTTGTAGATGTGGAGGCGGCAATGCCGTACACATCACCTGCGAGCAATCCCCGCCCGTGGGGCCACCGGGTGCGCAGCTTCATCCTGTTGGTGGGCATCTGGTTCTACTTCCTGGTGGCTGTCACTGTGGCTGAGTCGTACCGCCCCGAATACTGGGCGGAACAGAGTGTGCTGGTTGCTGCCGGCCTGATGGTGTCGTGCTCTGCCTTTGCCCTCATCGGCCTGACGCTGCGGGGCATGCGGCGCACCCCCATCTACCGTGCGGTCTCTTTCTTCGTGCTTGCGATCTACCTTGGCGGGGCTTTGCTGATGGTGATTTACCGTGGCAAGCAGACAAGCAAAATGTTGGACGAAGTGGTGGCCGCCATCCAGGGTCACGACATCGACAGCATGAAGAACTACCTCCGTGCGGATGCTGTCGGGCGCATTGTCGGCGAGACTGTGTTTGTCGTGTCTGGGCTGTTGGTGGTGCTGCCCGACCTCGGGATCCTCAACGACTGGGAATAGTCTGCAGGTGGCGCTATTCAGCGGTGGTGGACACACACCCTAACGCCCATCCGCACCCAGAACAGGCAGACCTCTTTCATTCCTATTTTCGGGTTGTTGTGCGTCGTTCCGTGTCTTCTTTCTCCTTCCCCCTGTGTGGCTCTGCTCAGGACTCGATCACCCTGAGGGGCTTCCAAGGAAGCTGGTTCACGCTGAAGAGTTCGGCCAGTGGAGGGAGTACGTGCGTACGAACTGGGGCCACGTAGGGAGAATCCTCACGAAGTGACGGACGTAAGGGGAGGTGCTTCTGCCGAGAAAGGTCGCGCTAGTCAGACACCGCCTTAAAACTGGTTTCAACACAGACAGCAACCCTTGTTTGCACTGCTGCTGTCTGTGTCGCGCGTCACTCCCCTGCCTGATGTGTTCTTTATTGCAATTCATCAAATGCGTGTGTGTGTGTGTGTGTGTGGTTGTAGTGGTCCCTTCAGAAAGGTGCACCCCCCAGGGTGCACGCCCATTCTTTGCACCCTCCCGCCTTGCCGCGGAAGTGTGACTCACTCTCGCTACGACGCGTGGTACACCAGGTTGCCCTCGGTGAACGGGACACGCTATCCGATAATAACCACTGCACCCCTTCCCTCACCCCCCATGCCTCTTCGCATCATAATCGACAGCGTTTGAAACAGACTTTTCACGTCGCTACTTCTATCATGCCCACCCAACCCTTTGCTTTTTATGCAAATTGCTTTTTCCATTGCGTGTAAATTGGGCGTGAACTGTTGTGTGTTTCCAACATCAGCGTGTCACCACCACCAGCAGAAGCGTTCAATTTTGGACCTGCGATATATATATCTAAGATCTACACACCCTCCCTTCCCAACTTTTAGAACTCATTTCCCATACCTTTTGTTGCCAGCGGTACAGGTGATCGGCGTCAACCCAACTTGTAGATTTACAATGTCGCGAGCGTTCTCAGGGAAGAGCACGTTTTTTGTGCAGCCCCTCTTGTTCGTCCGCCTCAGCACAGTCGAATGCTGGTCCAGCGCCGTGTCGATGTTGTCCGCTGTGATGGTCGTCATCGGAGTGGGTCGGCCGCAGGGGCCCTTGGCTCTCTCGCCGAGAACGCTATGCACCTACGACCATGCGACCAACTTGCGGGTTTGCAGAATGAAGTGGGCAGCGCTTTGGGCAACAAACACAACCTCCTCATCAGGCTGCGGATTTTGCTTTTTGTTACCCCCTGCTGTTGGCGCACAAAAAAATCGGACCCCTTTCGCTATAATAAGAGAATCACCCGGCCCAGCAACTGCAAAGAAGGCAGATTCGGGCCACTTTTCGTTCCAGCGCACAACACACTCCTGTGTCAAAGGCTGTGTAAGCCCTGTGAAGTGGCATGAAGGTGCTCATCCAAAAGCTTCAGTCGTACGATTTCTTTCGTTACTTCGCGACTTCGCTACGCTTCGTCGCTCGTAACTGGTAACAAAGCCCTATCTTTTTGCAGGAGGCCTCTCACCGGGAGCTGTGCGAGACACCGCCTCAAAAAGGATAGGCATTGTTTGTGCGCCAAACCCGGGTGAACAGACCTCACATGTTTGCCCTGATGAAGGTTGGTGGTGAATGTACGCACAGTCATAAGGTAGGTTGTGTTTGTCACCCAAAGCGCTGCCAACTATCTTTTTCACTGTTCTGTGCGATTTTTTTGACTAGTTCCGAGCGACGAAGCGTAGCGAAGTCGCGAAGTAACGAAGGAAATCGTACGACTGAAGCTTTGGATTAGCACATTCATGCCACCTCACAGAGCCTCAACACAGCCTTGAGTCAGCAAGTGTGCGCTCAACGAAAGGTAGTCCGGAACTGTTCTCCCACAGTTGCTGGACAGGGTGTCTATAATAAAGCGAAAGGAGTACGATTTCATTAAATCATCCGAGGCCCGCTTGTTTTTTTTGGGGCGGGGGGGGGTAGTTCTGGACGAAACCACATGGCTGGATTACGTCACGGCCCACACCCCCCACCACAAACACTTGGAAATCAAAACTATGTGCACTGCCTCCAGTCGTCCGCTGGTCTGTTTCTCTCTGATTTTCGCCGAATCTGATTCGCTCTTTCTTAACGGGTGTTTTGTTTGCATCAGGGTCACTTTTTCATCAGTGCCTCCCCCTGCGTTGGAGCTGTAGATGATATATTCTTGTAGCCTCCTGCAATGAGACACATCTCACCTTATCACAGGTTGAGGTGTGTGCGTTTCACCCCAGTGCCATGTGTCGATAGTTCCATTTCACAACGGAGTAAAGATTTGGCTGCACGATTCAAAATGTCCTACTTTCTTTTACTGCCTGTCCCGGGCTGTGGTAAAAAATAGTAGGGACAGTCAGCACTGTGTCAGCACGGCTCCCAGTCCTGAGCTCTGGGCCAGACCCCTCCCCGAAGCAATTAGGAAATCAAGGCCCCATGCTCCCTTACTTTCATTTCAATACCCCCCGAAGCAAGGAAAAATAACAAGAGGCTTCGGCCTCCCTCACCGGGGGCTGCTACGCACGGCGAAAAAATCGTTCAAAATATTTCAAAAGGGCCGTTGACAATTAGTACAGGCCCTCCCGAAGCAAACCCCCACAGCGACAACTGAAAAGGCTGACACCTACCCGACCTCGACAGCCCTACCTCGCAGGTCGATAGCAACCGCATAAGGACCACCTCGTTTTCGCATGCGGAGGGACGGCATTGACATGATTCCCCAGGCAGTACAGTTGTTGCCCCCTCTAAAACTCATACCAATGGCAACGGGTAACTGCATTTCTACATGCCAGCTGTGGCGGCTGCCTCTTTGGGCTCACCCATGGAAGCCGTGAGGGCGGGGGGTTTTGCTCGGTTGTCATGGTGCTTCAAACGGAAGGAAGGTGCGTCCCCCCCTGCCTCATCCCGCCCTCCCCACCTTGCTGTGCGAAGGGAAGTGGCGGCATTTTTTTTCGCACGCAACAAGAGACTGCTGTCGCGTGCAAAACACGATCGATGGCATGGTGTTGTCGAAAACGCTTCGCACAATGTACGCGAACGATGCAAAAAAGTACGCGCGAGGTAGCGTTGTTTGTGCGCCAAACCCGGGGATTGTTGTTCGTGTTGTGCATGTTACTGTGCTAGCCCGAAGGAGCAAAAGTAGAACCTGCTGCGCTAGCCCCACCATGCAGCCTCAGTACGACAGGACGCGCGCAGGCACCGGGCCCAAAAAATAACCCGGAGGTGAGTAACTGTGATAAATAACACAGTTTTTCCCCTTACCTTGTTGCTTTGGCTGTGCGCATATTCACCCCCCCCCCCCCCAACACCGCACACCTCACACCCCATGCCAGAACCGCCTCCCCTTCTCCACGGCAAGATGGCCCGCCGGGGGGGGAAGAAGGACCCGATCGACCAGTTCTGGGGAGCTGTCGAGTCGCAGAAGATGGACACGCTGCGCTGGACGCTGTCAAACTGCAACAACCTGTTCGCAAGCACGCAGAATGAGGACGGGCTGACCAGCTTCATGGTTGCGGCATCGCGCGACAAGTGGAAGAGCATGCAGATGCTGATCGACTTCTACTCCCGCCAGAAGGAGCTCCGTGACGGCGGCTGGCTGGAGTGCCAGGACGAGCAGGGCAAAACAGCACTGATGTACGCAGCAGAAACGGGGAGTGTCAAATGCACTGACTTCATCCTCGACGCACAGCCGCAGGGGAGGGGTGACCGCAAGAGCCTCGACGACACTTCCTACGCAAAGTCCCTCGTTGCCCAGAAGGACAAGAAGGGCCTCACAGCTCTGGAGCACGCCACCAGGAACAAGAAGCAGAATGTGGTTGACATCATCAACGACTTCCTCGCACCGCCTGTCGAGGTGGCGGATGACGCGAAGAAGGGCCCTGAGGGGGTGTCCTCCACACTGCTCTCGAAGCAGAAGAAGCGTGCGCTGATGGAGGAGGCGGGTGGGGACGCCTTTGAGAAGGCGAAGGGGCAGGAGCGGGTGCACGCCCAGCGCATGAAGGAGGAAGAGGAGGCGTCGAAGGCGGCGGATGCCATCAAGTCGCGGAAGGCGCTCTGGCCGGAGGTCAGGAAGGTCGACGAATCTGCCGAGAAGACCTCGAAGATCTGTGAGATCACGGTGACCCGCTCCCTCCCCACCGACGACTGCCCGGCAAACGGCGATGCCGCAAACCCCTGCGACCCCGCACTCTGGGACCTTGTCATGCTCAACCGTCTCTCCCTCAGGCTGCCGAAGGACGTCCTCACCTCCCTCCCCAAGGCAATCTCCAGGCTCAGCGCACTGCAGATCCTGATTGTGTCGCACAACGCCCTGACCTCTCTGCCTGATGAGATTGGCGATCTGGGCCTCCTGAAGGTTCTGGAGGCGGAGAACAACCAGCTGCAGGCCCTCCCCGCATCGATCGGGAAGTGCAGCAAGCTGGAGGTGGTGAAGGTGGGGGGCAACATGCTGACTTCGCTCGCGGGGCTGGAGCCGCTGAAGAACCTCACGATTGTGTCGGCTGCGGCGAACAGGCTGCGCACCCTGGAAAACATCCCCTTCAAAAACCTCCCCCGTCTGTCGGAGCTGAGCTGCCCGAAGAATGCCATCGACGAGATCCCTGAGGACATCTCGCAGTGCCCCGTGCTGGCGCATGTCACGCTGAACAACAACAAAATCACAGAGGTCCCCTCCAGCATCATCGCATTGAAGAAGGTGAAGGACCTGGATCTGAGCGAGAACCCCCTCAGCGACAACAAGGTGAAGAAGTACCTCGAGCTGGGCGGGAAGGGCATCAAGGACCTCTGGAAATATCTCGAGAAGAACGCGAAGAAGGGCGGCGGCAAGAAGAAGAAGAAGAAGGTCGTGGAGAGCGAGGAGGAGGATGAGGACTGAGCAGAGGCTGGTGCTGGGTGATCCGCATTGTGTTATGCAGGGGGTGGGGTGGGATGGCGTGTGCGTCTCGTCAGAAGAAGATTGTCACAAAAATGTGTTTTAGTCTAACCCTGGGAACGGTGGTGTCTCCCCAGAGGGGGGGTGTGTAGGTGTAGGTGTTGGTGTTGGTGTGGGTGTGGGTGTGGGGGGGCTCGCAAGACCCATCCAAGAGAATCAGGAGTCGTTCAAAAATTTTGCCTTGCACTAGCCACGCATGTGTCATCTCAAGGAAATTGCTTCTTATTCATGTTTTTGGATTATTTTGTGGCTCCCACACCACCACCCCCCCCCCCTCCACCCACCGTGCAGCACACAAGGATATCGAGGTTGCCATCGTTCAAAGGAAATGTCCTTTCGATTGTGGCGTTTTTCCTTCAAACATACATACCGCCACCTCCGCAAAACGTGAAAAAACCAATTGTTGATCATCTTCCACGCCTGCTACCACCTGATGAGGAACTGGTGGGGGGGGAGGGGGGACGGGATGTAGCAGAGTAGGTTCGAAACAAGAGGCATTAAGGGTGGGTCCACGTGGCTTTTCAGACTGGTCATGGCTTGAAACGCGTTGTCAAAGAATCGAAAGAAGAAACTATGAAGTGACTTGACGGATTGATCTCATGCTTTGTGGGTGTCCCAAGAAAATTTCACGGGGGGGGGAGGGGGACTGTTTATGGTTTGCGGTAAAACAAATAGCAGGCCGTTCGTTCTCTGTGCGTGTGTCGGGTTGGGTGAATCTGGCGAAGACAGAATGTGCCTTCGCGAATCATACCTGCGGTGCTGGTGGTGCGGATGTGCTGGCTGCACTGCTGCCAGTGAAGCAAAAAAACCCCGGGAAAAATATAGCAAGTAAAAAACAAGACAAAAAAGCCGGATGTGAGGGCCAGTGATCCAGAGTGCCTCCCCATCCCCACCGCCCCCACCCCCTGTGCAAAGCTAATCCGCGACGGCACTGAAGGTCGTAAGCCTGTGTCAAAAACCCTCCAAACCCAGGGACCCTTTTACTATTCCCCCACTTGCTGCTAAAACACACCCCTCCCATCCCCTCACCACACCACCGCTCCTCCTCCCCTCCCCCCCCCCCCTACCCATGCGGCGTTTCCCCGAACGCGCACAGGGGGTTTCTTCCCTCGCCCCGAAGTGTGGCAAACTAAAACTACCCCGCCCGAGGCAAATGTGTGTCGGGCGGGTCGCGAGGATGCCCCCGCCGGCTTGCATGTCACTGCACCCCACCCTTCCCACCCCCCCCTCCTTCCCCTCCCTGGAGCAGGCCGAACACGGGTGGGCCTTCAGGTGGGTGAGCCTGCCTCGGATGGCAGCCGCCGGCACCCCGACACCACCCCGCAACACACCCACCACGCCCCGAACCCGCACCCCTGCACGCCCCGAACCCGACAGGGCTGGCAATCCCGCACACACAAGATTGGCATACTCGCCTTCGGTGACCAGCACAGCCACGCCGCCCCCATCTCCCGGCGTGCACCGGGGGGTCGGGGGTGGCATGCCGGGTGCCCGCCGCCCGCGCGTGCTGTACCTCCATGGGTTTGAGGAGCATTCAGAGAGCGTGAAGCCGTCTGCCATTCGGGATCATGACAAGTACGACTTCACCTTCGTCAACCTGGGGATGTACGTCACGAAGCGGCACTCCCCGATCCTGTATGGGATGCTGGGGAACAGGGTGGGGCTGGGATGCCTTGGCCTGGGCACGGCGGGTGGGCTTGCCACATCGAACATTGGTGTGGGTCTGCTGGTGTATGTGCTCCTGCTGGTGGCTGCAAGGCACAGCCTTCTGGCGCGCGGCATCACAGGGTCCTACGAAGCGACGCTCAAGCAGGCCCAGGAGGCTGTGGAGCGTGTGAAACCCGATGTTGTCGTTGGGTTCAGCTGGGGTGGTGCCCTGGCAGTCGAGCTCCTGGCGCGTTACCCCAACCTCCGCGCGCTGCTCCTGGCCCCTGCGTACCACAAGCTGTACGGCATGATGCACAGGACGCCCGCGACGCGCATCGCCACCGAGGCTCCCGTCTGCATCCTCCATTCCGACGACGATCCGATTGTCCCGCTCGGCGACTCCGAACGCCTCGTCTCTGCCTTTAGCAACGTGTCTCTCCGTCGGGTGCAGGGGCAGGCCCACAGGCTCTGGGGGACAGTGGAGACGGGGGAGCTCACCGATGCCCTCGACAGCGTCCTGAGTGAGTCTCAGGAGGGTTGAAAGTAATGTGCCGGGGGAGAGGTGGTGGGAGAGGGGGGGGGGGTGGGGTGGGGTGGGGGTTCGGCCAAGTGTCCTGTGAATCGCATCAATCCCCCTAGTGGTGGTGTGTTCGAAGCCAGAGAGGCGGTGGAGGTGGGGGTGGGGTGCGCCCCGGTTGTGAGAGCCGTGTTCCCGGCTGGGGTGACTGGTTTTCGTGTGTGGGTCGTGGCCCCGCCATGTGTGTGTGGGGTATCGCATCGAAAGCAGCTCAAATGAGGAGGGATTGAGATGTGTGGGGCGGGTCTTTTGCTTTCCCGCAGCACCGGTGGGGACCCCCGTGCAGTGTGGAGTGTTCGAGTGGGGATCGCATCAAAGAGCAGGGGGTGCTCGGTGCGTTCTGCACTAGTGCCAAAGGACTCATGTGTGCGGGATGCGATTTTGTCTCCCTCCACGTTAAGCTTGCTTGTCGAAACTGTGAGCCAGTGGGTGCACGCGGCGCGCGCATTGTGTGATTTTTGATACATAATTATCGCACGAAAAAGGACATCATCGCACGAAAAAGGACTGCCGACATCGCACCCATGGCCACCCATAGACGCACACACCCAGGGTGCGAACAAACAACACCACCACCCCCTGCCCCATCCTGCCTGGCCCTCTTTCTGTCTCTGGTGCCGGTGTGCCAGACCTGTTACATTCCACATGGCAGGGGTGGCTTGGCAAATCGAATTTTTAACCCAGCCTCAGCGCGACCCGGCCGGATTTGTCTTCTCCAGCCGGTGTCGCCAGACACACGCCCCTCCTCCCTTGGCGAGTGGCTCATCGCCCCTCGCTTCTCTGGGATACTCGCCAGCAGGGCAGGATACAATAGTACACACCACCTGCCGAATACACGATACTCCTGTTGTCCGCCGCAAAGCGCCCTGGCTGTCTGATGTGTGGAAGCCGCATCAGCGATCGCGCCATGCGCCAGGGCCACGGCTGAGCGGTTGGTGGGAGAACCCAGACAAAAATGAGATCGCATGCTTCTCTGAGGGATCGGCGCCCGCGCCTTGTTCAGCAGGAGATGCAACTCGGAGCACCCCGCCCCGCCCCGCCCCCACCTGACTGGCCTTGCTGTTCTGCGGTTGGAAGTGTGTCCGCAGGGTCGCCTGCACGGCAGAATCGCAGCATTGCCCGCCAAACATCATGAAGCACCACACCACACCATTCTTTTCCCAGGCGAACCAATCCCCCTATTTTTACACAACACACACGCAAGCACCTCTTGCTTTCTTTCTCGCTCTCTCATCTCCTTTTCTTTGGTTTTGTTTTTGCCCCAAAGAGTTCTCCCTCTCTTTTTTCACCCCCTTTCCTTTTGCTGTGCGTATCCCCCAGCCTCCTGCCCGCTGCGTTTGAGAGGCATCTCGCGGCAGTTCTCTCCGGGGGAATCAAGGCAGAAAAATGTCCGTCCCGAACCTGATCGTGAACTTCCAGTTCAACCCCCCGACCATCCGCATTGTGGGGCCCATCAAGGAGGGGACCGTGGAGAAGCTGAACAATGTGTTCCCGAGGATGACGAGCACAGCAAGCGGGACGAAGAGCCCTGCGCCGAAGTTTGTCCACGAAAGCTCACCACCCCACTGGCACGTCCGCTTGGTGGGACAGTTCTGCGACCAGCTGGGACAGAGCATGATCTGCCTGTCCCTTCTCGATGCGCTGGAGGAGGAGGGTGGCTGGGTGCTGAAGGACACCAACGCGATCACGATGGAGGACACAGACGCAATCCAGCAGGGCTGGCATGAGGTTCTCAAGTTCTTCTTCGTGAAGAAGATGTAGGCGAGCCGCGGCGTGGTGCATCAACCTAAATAACCCCGGTCAAACCCTGCACGATTGACGACAAATGTGCCGGCATGTTTGTTATCGGGTGAGTGGATAGGTCGGGTTGGGTTGTGGAGGGGAGGGGAGGGGAGAGGGGGAGCCAATGTCATATATCCCCTAAAAAAAACCAAGGTGGAAAAGAAAAGCAAACAATCTGAGGGTTGGGTTGGTGGAGCAGGAGACACGGTTTGCACGCCACCGAACTGCCCAACCCCCCGCCAAGACCAGAATATCCGAAAGGAAATGGGGGGTGTGTGGGGTAGTGTTGGTGGTGCACGCATGTGTTATATGTGGGCCTGGCATGGGTATGGACCTTGCTCATGTATGTCTAAAAAAGTAGAGGAGGTCCCCAGGAGCGGGTGGATCTGATGTTGTCTCAAAAGAATACCCTCCTCCACGTCATGTGCCATCGAGTGTGTGCCTGTTTGCCATCCGTTAAAAAAATACCACCCACCCGACTACTACTTTGAACGAAACATGACGGGCACACGCACACGCTATGACTAAAAAAAATCGTTCAAAACCGTTCCAACTTATTCAATTTACACCAGTATGAGCGCGTCATGGATAATTCTTCTTTTCATTCGCCTGTCTGAGCGGCACCGGTGGTCTCCAAGTGTCCAAAGGTCCAACGAGACTCACCAAAAAAAAATCGACCAAGAAACACAACGAGGGAATGGGCGAAAACGCCAACCGCCAGACAAATAAAGGGCACCCCCCCACCCCACCCCACCCCCCTTCTCACCCTCTTCCAGGGGGTTTCGTTGAGGGGTTCTTACACCTTTGTTTAAAAAAAAACAGACCGTCCGCACACACACATACATACACCCCCCCCCCCTCTCTCTCTCTCTCTCTCTCACCCTCCCACTCTCACGGCCCGCCCCCCCCTGCTTTCACGATTTTGAATAAAATACCGTGCAAAGGAGGAGGGCGGTTCGGAAGAAATGGCCGGGTGTGGGAGGGATCGGGGAGTGTGGGAAGGAGGGCAAGGGTTGCAGGTGTGTGTGTGTGTGTGGGTGCGTTGTGTGTTTATGGGCCCGCCATCCGAGGCCACTCCTTTTCTTCCACCTCCTCCTCCTCCTGCCTCCCACCGCCACCTCTCCGTCACCATTCCTGCTTTTGAGATAATCCATTGGCTGCGCTCTGAAGGAGGTAACGCGTTCCTCCTCCTCCTTCCTTCCCCTCCCCCCGCCCTGTCCCGGCAGAGCCCTGGGTTTGAACGAATATATTTCCCTGTGAGCCACCATTTTTATTTGAGAGAGAGAGAGAGAGAGAGAGAGAGAGAGAGAGAGAGAGAGAGAGAGAGCGTGTGTAAATATGCCAGGGGTTGTTTCGCACAGAACAGCCTCTAAAGTCTAAAGCGTTCGGAATGGCATTTGTTGGGGGTATATATGGCCCCTCCCCACCACCCACCCCCCCCCCCTCGAAAAATGGGGTCGCCTAGCTGTCGCAGTGACGAGCAGGGTTGTTGGCGTGACAAATAAAACTGAAAGTTGGAGCACAAACGCCTTCTGGTGAGTGTCTTTGCGCACGTCACAACCCTGTAGCCTCGCAAGTCAGGCTGTCAGTCGTCGGTAATTAACATCAAAAAAAAAACGAATTGGTGTAGCCAAGGTGCCTGTGATGCTCGTCGACACCAACATGAAGAATGACCAAAAATACCCTACATATCCTGCCAAAGAGCAGCCGAAAAGGCCAAAATGGGTCAAATCGTTCAACCCTGCTTCTGCACTCCGTGGGTACAACGCCTTCTGGCAACATTGTGCACACAGGTCTGGTTGTCCCGCACACCAGGCTGGAGGTTGTCGATTCCAAGAAAACAAAACTAGGCAAAACAAACCGGAACCCTGCAACCCTGCAAGAAGCGTGGCCGTCATACCGTACGCCACCCCCCCCCCCCCTCTCTCTCTCTTCTCTCCCCCCGTCAGTATTCCCCACCCCTTCCCCTTCTTTCTCCGAACAACACAGCACAGTACAAAAAACAAAACAGAAGCGAGGCAAAAATCTGCTAAGTCTTGGAAAGGCTGCTGGGTCCCCGTGCCCCCCCACCCACCCACCCTACCTCCCACCCGATGGCCACTGGAAAGAAGGGGGCATGGTGTTGCAACCGTTGGGAGCGTTTGTCTTTTGCAAGCATACATCTTTTTTTTTTGCCCCACTTCACGAAGGAAGGTTTTCCACGCCGTTGGGGCACACCGTTGGAAATTTGGCAGCCAGCGGAGAGGTGGGCACGAGCAACCCCCCTCACGCAACACCACCTCCGGCAGGTTCGACCTCGGGTGGCGGTTGCGCCTTTTTTCACACGCAACAAGAAGCTTGTCACAGTGAAAAAGATAGTTGGCAGCGCTTTGGGTGACAAACACAACCTACCTTGCCTTGTTGCTATGACTGCACATTCACACCAACCTTCATCAGGCAAAATATATGAGGTTTGTTCACCCGGGTTTGGCGCACAAACAACGCCTTATCTTGTTTTTGTCATTTATACAAATCCTCCCCACACCACCACCACCACCACCACCACCAGCTGCCACCCCCTTCCCCTCTCTCTGCCGGGTCGGGTGTTTGCGCTGCGATGCCTCCCAAGCGCGGCGGGAAGAAGCGGTCCCCTCCCAAGCGCGGCAGGACGAGCACCTCATCCGCCCCCCCCTCTGATGAGCCGGCACCCCCTGCGCAGAAACGCGCCCGGGCCGCCAAGCGTACCGTCACACACACACGCCGCAGCCTGATGCAGTGCCCCTGCATCGCCGCCAGCGGGGTCGGCCCGGATGTCATCGCACTCATCAGCCGCGCCAAGGCGGAGGTTGGGTGTGGCGGGTCCGCCTGCAACACACCGGACCTCACGGAATGCTCACACCTTGTTGTGCCGGATGCCGGGGAGAACCTCCGGCAATACTCAACCCGAAAAGTCCTCTCCGCACTCTCGCAGTGGACGGGCCACGAGCGTTTCCCCTCCGTCAATTTTTTATCGAAGCGGGGCAAGCGCCGCACCTCCGGAGACTTCGTCGCAACCCTCATCGTCACCCCCTCCTGGGTGGAGGACAGCGTCGCAGCGGGTTACTGGGTGGATGCGACGGCAGACCCTGCGCGGTACTACCCCTCCTTTCTCCGCTCCCGCCCGGCGCTGGAGAGCTACCGCACACACCCTTCTACCGGGAGCCCTTTCTTTAACCGCATCCTCAGCATCGACTTCACGGGCTCCAGCGCCTCGCAGAACGCCTCCAACTGGGAGCACCTCCGTGATGTGATAGTCGAGCTGGGTGGGCAGGTCGTGGAGCCAGGCAGCACCCATCCCGACGCAGTCTGCGTGACCCTGGGCTCCGTCCGCCAGAGCCTCCTGCAGGGGACGCCCCTCAGCGGCGACGCGGTGTGCCGCTCCCCGGAGGCGTCAGGCAGAGATCCCCCTCCGGCTGACGCAGACCCTGCCGGCAGCCCCTCCAGCAATGGGATTGCATCCGGCGCTGGCAGTGCTGCGGGTCACTCCGACGCGGGGGTGTCGGAAGGGGATGTCGCGTCAGCGCAGGACGCAGACCTTCTCGAGACAGGGGATGGCGAGGAGCTGGGGGGTGGCGGTGCCGATGTCGAGGCAGGAGGAGGTGCTGCTGTGGGTGGGGATGCGGCGGCAGCCCACCGCTGGGATGACTCCGCGGTGGCAGTCGCTGCGACCAGCAGCGATGGCGGTGTGGAGCCTCCCCTGGAGGAGGACGGGGGCGGGGAGGAGGAGGTGCGCCCGTCGGCATCCCCCGTGGTGGGTGATGATGGTGTGGCGGTGGCGCAGCACAGCGGGTCGATGCCGGCGCCGGAGCTGCCTTCTCTGGGGAAGAAGCAGCCGAATCTGACGCCGTCGCTGCCGCAGAACCTCCCGGTGCTGACGGGGTACACCACAGGCAGCACGATGGGGGATGCGCCGACGCAGGCGTCGGTGGACCTCCTCGCTACAGCCAACCAGCCCTCCGCGGGACCGCCCCCGCCCTTCCTCACGCTGGAGCAGGAGGGGCTCCCCAGCGACGCCATGCCCTCTGTCATCGTGATCGACAAAGACGAGATGCTCCTCGGGCGTGGGTCCGGTGCAGTGGCGGTCGATGTGCGGCTCAACTCCCTCACGATTCCCAACGCCATATCCCGAAGGCATGCGCGGTTCTTCCGCACCCTCAACGAGGATGGGCTGGGCTATACGGTATGGAGGTGCTGCAGTGCCGCCAACACACAATACGTCTCTGCAGGGGTGGGGTGGGTGACGCGCCCCTCCAGTGTTGCCAACACCCTGTGTTGCAATGTGGGTTTTGTTTGGCCTGGAGGCCCCTCCCCTGCAGGCCTGTCGCTAACTTTTCGATTTTGGAGATTTGGTGGGTTGACGCTCCTGTTTTGGGGGGGGATCAGGGGGGAAAACACTAGGGGTCAATTTTTCTCGCGCGCGCTTCGCGCGCGCTCGTGTTGTTGCCAAATTTTCCCATCGGTGGACCACTAGGTGGGCACGGTGTGAGGCGCTGGGTTCCTTCCGTGGTTCCTCTCCCGCTCGCGCCGTCGGGTGCCGGAGGAAACCAAAAAATGGCTTTCGGGACCATGATTTCGACGCTGCCCCCTGATATGTCACGGCCGTCAAAGCGCAAGGACTTGGTTACTAGACGGGCACGCGAGATGGGGGGTCTGGGGGGCAGAGCCCCCCAGCCGCCGGAGGCCACGGTAGTGAGCATCTGTTCATTGTGGGCGTACAGATTCTGTGTGAGTTGGCTGCGTCCTCCTGAGGCTACTGGAGTGGGTGGATTCCCTGACCCGGTGGGAATCGAATGACTTGAGTACGAGACATACGCCACAGGGGGGTCTGGGGGGCGGAGCCCCCCAGCCGCCGGAGGCCACGGTAGTGAGCATCTGTTCCTGCAAAACCATACTCTCTTCGACGTCGACCCAGTGAAAGTGGGTTGACGCTTGGTCGACGCTTGGTGAGCGTCGACCCAGTGTAACCGGGCCAACGCTAGGTTAGCGTCGACCCAGTGTAATAAATGGGTTGACGCTTGGTCCAGGCTTGAATGGCAACCCAGTTCCACTAGGTCGACGCTCCAAGCCTCGACCAAGCGTCAACCCAGTCCACTGGGTCGACGCTGGGTCGACGCTTTTTTATGGGGGGGGAAACCCAAAATCACTGGGTCGACGGTCGACGCTTAGCGACATGCCTGCCTCCCCTGTGAGTGAAGGGGGGGGGGGGTTAACCTTGTGATTTCTTCTACTTTTTTGCTGCACTGCCCCCCCCCCCCCACTTCTGCGAAGGGCGAGTCTTATTGACAGTGTGAGGTTGGGGTGGAAGTGGTGGATGGAAGTGTGTGTAGGGGAGGAGAGGGAATGTAGTCGCTAGTCGAGGTGATATTTTTCTGCCCCCATCCACCCACACACCCCCTCCTACCCACCCACAGGTCGTGCTGGTTGACCAGAAGTCGACAAACGGGTTTTTTGTGAACGGCGTGAAGCAGGAAAACGCCGTGCTCTGCGATGGGGATATTGTGACCTTTGGTGGGGGGAGCTGCGACACTGCCCCAGTCGTGGATGTGCATGAAATCAACTCTGATTGTGTCTACCGGTATCACACAGGGTCGGGCTGAGTCTCAAAGGGCAGCCCACCGTGACCCACCGACACCCCCCCTTCAACTGCCAGGCAGCTGATGTGGGTGGCGGGGCTGAGGCGAGAGGGAGCAGGGCGGTGTGAGGCAGGGCGCCACATCTCAAAGG
This sequence comes from Rhynchopus euleeides, assembly GCA_963210315.1. Lineage (NCBI taxonomy): Eukaryota > Euglenozoa > Diplonemea > Diplonemida > Diplonemidae > Rhynchopus > Rhynchopus euleeides. The sequence goes on from OY723276.1 coordinate 1,107,601, forward strand.
GGACTGCCCCCTCCTACCTCCGACCCTCTGTTCTGAGGCCTGCCGCCCTTTCCCTGTTTTCAGATGTCGGCCTCCTCGCTCCCTCTCCTCCCAGAAGGGCGCAGCGCTCCACCCACTGTGGGCACCCATTGCTGGGGTTGCTCCAAAAAGAACGGTGTTTCTTTAGGTTGATAGTGTCCCTTGCCTATACCGTCTCCACTGCTTCATGATGCTGGACACCACCACCCCACCACCCCCCCCCCCTCTCCCAAGCCGACTGGCATGCCGCAGTGTTCTCCGAGACGCCCTCCATCCCACCTGCCCCACCCGCCCTCCGTGTTTTCTTGCATGTCACCAACAAAAAGTGCATAACCAGACACCAACACTCGGTGGACTGCCCTAGCCTCTGCTATTTTTTTGGTTCGCAGGGCGAAACGCCTTTATTTAGGGCTTCGCCATACACGCCATTCCCGTTGGTGCTGCAGCAGCAGCAGCAGCGGGTGGGTCGAGGGTCGCAGGTGTTCCACCCTGAAGGGCTGCGACTGGGGGGGGGGGGGGGTGGGGTGTTCGTGGAGCTCGAAGGTGTCGCAGAGAGAGGGGGGTGGAAGAAGTATGGTATTCCCCCCCCACCCCGGGGATCGAATTGCAAGAAGGTGCTGGGAGACTTGCTTTTCCATTCACTCTCGACGATCAAACCCCCCCCCCCCCCGCCCCGGGGATCGGCTGCTGCAATGTTTGTTGGCCTCCGACGGGGTGGGGGTGGGGGGTGGGGGGGGCGTTTCGAATCCGGCTCACCCCATGCAAACTACAAAAAAGAGAATGGCGTGCGGAAACCTGGGCATGGCTGGGGCTGTTGAGTTCCTTCTTCTTCTTCTTCTTCTTCTTTTTTTGCGATTTTTTCTCCCAGAGCCCGACACGGCACACAGCACCATCTAGGATGCAATGGCGGTAGAATCGCCAGGGCGGGGGGAGGAGGGGGGTGCGGGCTGGGCAATAGAACCGAGCTTTTTGATACTGTTTTGTGTGTGTGCCAGTTGACCATCTGCTTCAACAGCAGGGCCTTCGCTCTGTACCTCTGTGAAGTGTGGCCCACTTTCTGCACACTTCAAAGCGTCATACCCAGATGCAACAGCATGTCCGCTCTATGTGCCCTGCATGATTCTGCAGCGAGTCATGTGTCCATGCATATGCATCAGGCTCTCAAGAGTAGATAAGTGACGGGGAGTGGACTGGGGGTGCGTGTGTGGGTGTGCGAATCATCTGAGAATATCCTTCTCAGAGAGAGAGGACATTCAAAACGCCAGTGCATTTTTTTGGTGTATTTCCTGTTGAATCGGCTGACTGCTGACGAAGATTGACGGAGAATAACGACTCGCGAAGACCCCCTGTGTCGTGGTCTTGTTTTGTATGAACGGGCATGTCTCTTAGCACAGTGCTATTGGCACAGTGCGTTTGGAGTTGAGAGGGTCTGGCACAGTGCCCTTTGAATGGAAAACGGCCGTTCTGCCAGGCGTTGGAACCGGCACGGGCACACCACACCGCGCTCGCCGTGTGCGGTTTGTGTGTGGCGGGGCAAGGGTTTGATAGATTCTGCAGTGAAAAAAATCAGGCCTCGAGTGGTTCACTTCACCCCCCCCCCCTCCCTACCCCCCCTCCCCTCCCCTCTCTTTATCCGCCCCCTCTCGGTTATTCGCCCCCTCCAGCAGCTTCCTTCCTGTATCACTTGTTGCCGCAGGAGGACTGCTATGGGTACCGCTATCAGTCATTTCCATACCACCACGTGCGACACACTGCATGCAACTCTTGCAACACGCCACCCCTGCCAACCGCCCCCACCTTCCACAGGCAGGGGTGTGTTTTGCTTCTCGGCATCCCCTCGACCTGCGATGGAGCTCCCTTCGATCGATCCAATCGAGCCCGCGCCGTCCCCGACGGGGTCTACGGGGTCGGGGTCGGGGTCACTGATGAACAACCTGCGGAAGGAGTTTGAGAACAGCGCCATCAGGAAGCGCGATTGGAAGACTGCGACACCTCTCCAATACAAGAGCGATGTCCGCAGCGTGTTCGGCTGGACCGATGCAACAGAGATCCACGACACTGAGGACGATGTGCAGCTCATCAGCCACGCTATGGGGGAGCACCAGGCAACCATGCCACGCCTGCCGGTTCCTGATTTGGATCACACGGGAAAGATGTTCCTGCGTTCCCTGGAGCCGCTGCTCTCTGCCGACGACTTCGACCAGGCCGAGGCTGAAATGACGTCCTTCATTGCCAACGAGGGGCCCATCCTGCAGGAGAAGCTCAAGCAGCGCTCACAGGACACCGAAGGGGTGTCCTCCTGGCTGGAGGAGTGGTGGGATGACTCCTACCTCTGCAGCCGCGACAGCATCGCAATCAACGTGAACTACTTCTTCGGGTTTGAGGACGATCCGGATCCGGAGAAGATGCACCAGATTGGGCGTGCTGCCTCCCTTCTGCACGGCGCGATGACCTTCTTCCACCGCTACGACAGCGAGACTCTCGACATGGATTTCGAGAGGTCGAAGCCGCTCTGCATGTCTCAGATGCGCCGCGTCTTCAGCGCCTCCCGCATCCCATCCATCTCGCGCGACCACATCGTGACGTACCTCGGGCAGAAGAAGCTGTCCAAGGTGGAGCAGATCTCCAACACATCGTCGTACAGCGACGCCCAGGCGAAGCACATCATGGTGCTGTCGGGGTCGAAGTTCTTCTCCATCCGCGTCTTCAACGACGACGGCGAGGGTGGGGAACGCCTGCTGACGGTGCCGGAGCTGGAGGTGCTGCTGAACCAGGTGGTGGAGGTCAGCAAGCAGATCGGCAGTGGCATCCCAGTTGAAACGGCGACAGCGCTGAACAGAGATCAGTGGGCACGGCTGCGCGAGAGGCTGATCATCCACTCAGAGAGGAACAGGGAGACGCTGGACGCCATCCAGCAGGCACTGGCTGTGTGCGTCCTGGAGACGATGTCCCCTAACCACGACGAAGAGCTGTCGCGCCTGCTGCTGCACGGCGCAGGGGTGAACCGCTGGTTTGACCGTCACAACCTGATTGTGTGTGCTAACGGGAGGGCGGGGATCAACTTCGAGCACTCCGTGGGGGACGGCGCGACGACGCTGCGTGTTGCGGATCAGATCTACACCCACTCCGTGACGCACGGGCGCAAGGCGGATGTGGTGGAGGCGGAGATGGCGAACACGTCCATCCTCAAGGATGTGTCGATGCCCATCCCGCGCGGCTGGGTCCTCAACAAGCAGATCGAGGCGGAGCTGCGTGAGGCGCATGTACAGTTCAAGGAGAAGATCCTGTCGACAGAGTCAGACGTCCTGCAGTTCCGGCAGTACGGAGGGCTGTTTGTCAAGCAGGTTGCAGGGATGTCGCCTGACGCCTTTGTGCAGGTCGCCATGCAGCTCGCTTACTACCGGTACTACGGCAGGTGCGATGCGACATATGAGGCGGCAAGCACGCGTTCCTTCTTCCACGGGAGGACCGAGGTGGTGCGCAGCGCGACGCCTGAGGTGGCGCACTTCTGTAAGACGGTGGACAACACGTCTCTGTCCCACCGTGTGGCGGGGCAGAAGCTGCCCACACAGCTGCGCCTGCTGAGGGAGGCTGTGCTGGCACACGTCGGGCTCATGAAGGAGGCCAAGCAGGCACAGGGCGTCGACCGCCACCTCCTCGGGCTGCGCATGATCTTCGAAGACGATCGTGACACCTTCAAGTTTGACCTGCCAGCGCTCTTCCGCGGCAAGGGGTACCACAAGAGCAGCCACTGGAACCTGTCGACGTCGCACTGCGGGTCGCCCTCGCTCTCCATGTTCGGGTTTGGCCCTGTGGTGAACGACGGGTTCGGGGTGGGGTACATGATCCGGCAGGGGAGCATCAGCTTCAACATCACGGCGCACTTCAACGAGCGGACCACGTCGTGCAAGGTGTTCGCCTCGCTGCTGGAGGAGTCGCTGCTGCACATGCGGGCCATCGTGCTGACAGACCCGGAGCGCATTGCGGCAAACTCATCGAAGTCTCTCGAGTTCAACCACCCGACCTCCCACACGGACGACATGCTCGCAGAATGGCTGCGGACAGGCAGCCGCACAGCCTCCTTCAGGCCCAGCAGCAGGAAGTAACCATCTGCTGTGGTGTGGCCTTGCATGATGTGGGTTATTTCGATGAATAACCACCCATGTGTTGGCGTGGCGGGACCAAAATATGTTGCATCCATCGGGGGCCTTCGCCTCTGTGCCAAACAGTGCTAGTTTTATTCTCATTGTTCTGTGAGACGACTCACTTCTTTTCTGCACTTCTGCGCGAAGGCCCCCACCCGGTCCTCTCTTCAAAATCCAAAAAAAATGAATAGTAACGCATAACAGAACGCCGGGGCGGGGGGAGGGGGGGGACGTGGGGGGTCGGCAGTCCTGACGTAGCAAACATCAAAAGCTGTTCTACGCCCCTTCAATGTGTGGTTCGTTGCGTGGTGTTTGTGTGTCTTTGCCTTGAAGGGGGGGGGGGTGGTGGTGGTGGTTTTGCTTTTTTCATACAACTCTTTCTCTTCATGGATCCGGCAGTGCAGCTGTGCGGGCGAATGCTCCCACCCAGAGAGTGTGCGCTGCCCCCCCCCCCCCCTCCCATCTCCCCCTCGCAAATGCTGTTTACAGCTGCCGGATGTGAAGCGCCATTTATCTCCTCATCCCCGACCTGTTGTGCCTATTCGCACACACCGCCCTATGGAGTGAAGAGCGGGGACGTCAGCTCTGCCCTGCACTCTGAGCACCTTACTTTTCACTAGCTACCTTGCTACATCTCGCCCCCACTCCCCCCGCCCCCACCCCCCAGCCGCGTGCCACCCGGGCCTGGCGTCCGCTCTTTCTCTTTTTGATTGCTTTGGCCTGCGAGAGAGAGCTGCGGGAGGGTGCGTGCCCAGTCGCATAAGCCCCTTTCTCCTACTCCGCACGATAAATCAAAAGGTCTTGGAGGTCACAGCGGGACAAGGGCCCCCAAAAAGATTAAATTCTTCAAGGTTATGGGTGCCTTTTGACACCCAACAGGTTGAGGTACCCATAGGTTTCAAACGACAATATGATTTGGACACTCTCAACTTTAACCGACGCATTCTGGAATTGCATGGCACGGGCTGAGGGCCCCTGGCTCGCCGTCGCAAAGGCGGGTTGGCCTTAAGCTGCCCAACGAAGCAAAACCCACCTCCACTTCTCCTCGGATGAACCGCATCTGCAGCGATGTGCACACGCAAGCCGGGAGAGGGGATGGTGGAAAAAAAAATAAAGAAGAAAACGGGAAACGCGCGGCCACCCCGAATCAAGCTGAAGAGGCGGTGCGCAGCTGTCAGCTCTGAAGGGCTGTGCTTACAGCGCCTCCACAACACCGGGGGGGGGGGGGGGAATCATAAATATTATACAGGCCCTGCCAGGAGGAAGGGGAGAAGAGGACCTTCGCTCTGTATCGACACACACACCGCTGTGCCAGTGCGTTGTTTGCCGCGGAGGGGGGGGGGGGATCACGCATTCCGCACGTTAGGGAGAGGAAGGCCGCCTCCCCTCGAACAGCATCTTCGCTCTCCGTGTCAGAGAGTGTGTGTCAAGAAAACTGTGCCACCACGTTGCCCGAGGCAGGCTGTATTTATTCCCGCTGGGTTCGATGGCGAAGAGCCTCCACCCCCCCCCCCCCTCCACCTGGCGTCCCTCACTCGATGTCTGCTGCAGCCCGTAGTCTTTCCAAGTTACACACACCACGGGTCTGTTCACTCTCTGGGGGGGGGCAGTGGAGATAATAATCAGACCCCGTGGGGGGTCCTCGCTACCAGTCACAGCTCGTCACAGCTCGTCAGTCAGTGAGGGGAAGTGGGCTGGAGCTCACTTTTTCTCACTCAGTCACATCTGGTAGCGAGGGCCCCCGTGACCCTTGATTCAAAAAAAATCCAAAAAAAATCCATAAAAATCAATAAAAATCAATAAAAATCAATAAAAATCAATAAAAATCAATAAAAATCAATAAAAATCAATAAAAATCAATAAAAATCAATAAAAATCAATAAAAATCAATAAAAATCACTGGGCAGGAACCTAGGCGGGGAACACATGGCGCCCTTCATGCCTGACTATGCCCAGCCAGCCTGTGACCGTACTCGGCCCCTTCGCGGTGGCTCCAACAGGCACCAACAATCAACGGGGCTAGACCCTGCCCAACGCAGTGCACTATCCCTGGCCGAATCACACGAAGCCAACACTACGTACAGGCATACACAGTGTTGCATCCAACGACAGTCGGATTCAACCCGTAACAAGGCACTGGCGGAGAAAGGCTTCTTCCCCTTCGAGTCTGTCGTATGTGTCTGAGCATCCGGAGCGGAGAAAGCTTGGTGGCGCTTCCCGCCTTGACCCAGCTCAGGCTGGTGACACCGCCTGGCACTGTTGACACCATCCGTGAGGCCCGTTCATCCACACCACACTACGGTCGCACAGATTTCCCCCCCTTGCGCGTCGGTTCTGGGTTATCGGCGCACTCCGAGTGCAAACGAGCAGCTTTCTCGACCAGGATGGTGTGCACACGTGAGGTGGGTGGGGAAGTTCCTGCAGGTCAGCCTGCTGCGCTAGCCCCACCAAACAGCCTCGGTGCGACGGACGCGCGCCGGCACCGGGCCCCCTCTCTAAAAAAATAAGGGAAGTCCCTGCAGACAAGGGGGGAATGGCGATTTCGCCAGATTTCCATGATTTTTATGGATTTTTCCCGCAAAAAAATCCATAAAAATCCATAAAAATCCATAAAAATCCATAAAAATCAAGTCAAAAAAATCCATAAAAATCAAGGGTCACACCACTGGGGGGGGGGGGGGGGGAGGCTCCGCTCTGACAGTGCCACTGTGTGTCCAAACTGTGTCACTTCACAGCCAGTGTTTGTGAGGCGGCAAACAACGTGGTCTGTTGTCGTCTGAGGGCGCGGGCAGGCAAGCGGGCGCGGGCGAGCCGGCCAGGGGCGCGGGGGTCTTCGCAGCGGAGTTCCCAGGGGTCCCAGAGCCAGGGGAGTAGGGCCGCCAGGGGAGCGAGATAGCCGTAGGTCGGCTCCCCCCCCCCCCCCCCCTACCCCCCTCTTTCCTTTCGCCCCTCCCCCCCCCCCCCCTCCCGTTCCCCACCCCCGTGCCCCCTTCCCCTTTCTTCCGGTGAATGCGCCAGCGGAGTCGGTCCACGCCCTCGCTGTCAGTCGCTTTCGCCTCTTCCCCCCTGCCCCCCCCCCCCTTTACCTCGCCCCCTTTTCCCCTCACCAGCGGGCTGCCCCTTGTGAATGGTAGATTTGCCTACAGCCCCTTGTTCATGCCGCCAGCACGGAGCCCCACGCAGCTCAACCCCGGCCAGTGCGCGGTTTGTTTGCCCTAGAGCTTTGTTGTTTGTGTAGTTCATGTTACAGTGCTAAGAGCCCGTAGAAGCAAAAGTAGAACCTGCTGCGCTAGCCCCACCAAGCAGCCACAGTACGACAGGACGCGCGCAGGCACCGGGCCCCCTTAAAAAAAAAAGCATGTGCATCAACAAGAGGGGGAGGGCAGACAGATGAAAAAGCCAACTCATTCAGGCAGGTTGGCTGAAACAGTAAAGCGTCGGCCCTGCCGGTGGGGGGTTGGCCTTCCCCTCAGCGGAAGATCCGTGCACAACATGTCGTTTTCCACCGAGATATTTCTCGGCGGCTTCTTCTGAGAGAATGTTTGATACGGCAGGTGCATCGCGCATCCAAAGATCGCACTGTGCCGCGGGTTACACTCCTTCAAAAAGATATGCCCAGCCATTCCCCCCCGGTGCTGATGATGGGTATCTTCTGCACACCATTGCCTGGTGTGTCCACATTGCACGCCAGGCTGGGAGCCGCCTATACCTGAAAAAAACAAGTCACAACCACCGGAATGTGGAGGTTCCTGGTCATGCGATGAGGTCATGCTATATCGTCACAGGAGGTCTTCGCGACTCGATATATTTTATTTTACTGCAAACAGGGCACCTGCCTCCTGTTTTACTCTCCTAAAAAAACAGGAGGAAATGCATCAAAAACATCAATGCCCCCGTTGTCACCCTCCCCCCGAAGCGAAGACCCCCACAATGTCGGATAAAACCACCATCTGGCAGCAATGCGGGCACATGCAGGCCCCAGAGTATGACCAGCACACCCCCCCCAGCCGCTTGGTTGTTGCCAAGGCAACAAAAAGCTCTGTGCTTCAGGGCCTTGTGCCTCAGGGCTTGTGCCACTTATGCGTTTCTTCTTTTCACCTTTCTCTTTTTTCTTCTTCCGGATCCACCCGAATAGCCCTTCTCTGAGGGGACGGCTGTTCGCTAGAGGTTCCCTCCCCCCTCCCCTCCTCGCAGGCGTGGCACATCGTGGGCACACCCACTGTGGCTTGTTCTTCTCCTTAGGGCACCACGTGTGCGGGGTGTGCGCGCTGGGTGCGCAGCGGTGCTCGCATGCAGGGGAGCAGCAGCAATCACGGGCCTCTTCCCCCTCCCCCCCGGGATCTGTTTTTCCACCCCTTCCTCCTGTGAGGCCCGAGCCAGGGCCTATATCCGTGTGTGTTGCGAGTGGTCCTGCATAATGCACGTCACCGCTCTCCTTGTTGTCTCCCCCATTTCCTCCATTTCGCATTGCTTTCCTCTAAGATGGACCATCGTGTATCTGTCTCAGGGCGGCTGCCGGTGTAGGGCCAGCCTATTGTTCAAAACTTGTTCAATGTTCGTTCTTCAGGGGTGGTTTTTTTTGTGTGCCTTTTTTTTGGTGTGGCTTCCAGATCCCGGACCCTGCGCTGCATTGGGAACGGATGCAAGAAACAAAGAAAATGATAACCTGAGTGGTGCCCCTGATTTACCCCTTTTTCACTACGCACAAACTACGCAATCTGGGGGGGGGGTCTCGCTTTTTGGTCCCCCCCCAGTTTTTTTTGGTCCCCCTTTCTGTGTGGCTACTGAGACAGGACTGGAGGCACTGCGCTGACCGAGCAAAAAATTATTGCCAGAACTCACTATACACCGTACGAAAGAACGCACGACATGTGGGGCGGGACTCCAGAAACACCTGGGCAAGGTTGCCCCATGCCCAGAAACACCTGAGAAGGAAGTGAGTTCCAGGAGCCGCGTAGAACACCCTCGAGATTGTGAATGATGATACGATCACAGCCTTCAGGGCGATGCGAGGTGCCACCCTGAAGGTGGCCCTTGACATCAAGGAGAGCGTCGGCCGAGGGGTCGACGAAAAGCTGAAGAAGGCGCTACTGGCACTGGATCCCGCGGGGTATACGGAGGTCACCGCCACACAGGCAACCTCCGCTGACAACGTCCAGGAGACGTTATCCGAGGGGATCACAACGGCACTAGAGATCTGTGTCACGGGATCCAGGCGCCCACTCTCCCTCGACGGTCTGGGGATTGTTGTTGGGTATGGTGTCGTTTCCTGCAGCTGCAAAAAAGCGTAGCAACTGTGCTTCCTTCTTCCTTAATGATGCGTTGACGCTTCCACCCGGAGGAGCTGAAGCAGGCACCGCTTAATGATGCGTTGATGCTTCCACCCGACGAGCTGAAGCAGGCACCGCGCCAAAGGGCACCCCCAAAGAGACCTGCAAAGACTGCGTCGAAACCCGCACCGAAGGCTGCCAGCGCTGCAGCACCTGAAGAACCTGCAGCACCTGCAGCACCTGAAGCGCCTGCACCCTCACTGACCCCGGAACAGCAAGAACTCCTTGAGTTTGGGGTCCCGGCATAGAGACAGAGAATGGCTGAGTAAATCAAAAAATGAGACCCCCCCCCCCCATTGTTGTTAGCCCCCATTTAAAACTTTACGTTTTAAACGTTTTAAATGTTTTAAATGTTTTAAATTAAAACGCGTTTTAAATTAATTTAAAACGGAGTTTAAAACGGGGGTTAAAACAGGGCGTTTCTGTGGTGTTTTCACACCAAAAAAAAATTTTTCGGCCAAAATTTTTTTCCATGCCCCCTGAGGCCCCCCAGCTCATATTCTGGGTGATTATTCCTGCATTCCTGTCACAGCGGACACATTATTGGTGGAAAATAGGTGGCACTGACGTTGTGGTGAGGGTTGCATCAATCGCACCGGCATCAGTTGGCACACCCCCTCCGTTGTTCTCAGGAATAATGCAGTTTGACATCAGCATATTTCTGGAGTGTCGAATCTTCATCTTGCATCACTCGATGTGCACCCTTTTGAGCTGAATCCATGATACAAAGTCGCAGGTTGAAGGCCGGATCACCATGATGGGGATGGCAATGGACCCAGCGAACTCCACCAGCTCCTTCGACAGTCCTGGAAGCACCTTCTGGAAAAGTTGCACAGTTCCAGTTGCCACCTGGAGCCTACCTTTGGCCTGCCCCTCTTTGAGAGGAGCATATCTGTATTCCCTTTACTCTCCTATGGACGCCCGACTTCTCTGATCGAGAGAAGCCTACAAAAGGCGTAACCATCCTCGTCATGTATTCTTTGCCTCCAACTTTCACTTTTGCAGAACGGATCCCGATGAACTCCAAACAGGAAGTGCAGCCAGCTTCATCACGGCTGTGTTCAACAAGACAGCCAGGTGATGTTGTTGCTGTCAGAACGATGGTTGCAGCACTCGGCTGCGCCCCACCTGGGGTTGCTCTGGCTGTTGCCAAGCTAGTGTTTGGGACAATTATTGATCACCTAGCCATTCTCTCGGCACCCTAATGATCGTGGGTAGGCAGCAGGAACCTGCACTCTGGGGGGACGTCATCGATGAGTTTCTTTGAAGAAAGCCGGCGGCTACCGCTGGAGTTAAGGTCCGAAGGGGTCAGTACCACGGGCGCCACACCGCTCGTGTTGGGCATCGGGTTTCGGTGAAGGCGGGGGCGCTGAGAAAGCGACATGTACGTAACAAGCAATGATCAACCATACACCAGCAAGTCAAACAGGCACCACCGTTGGATCGTTCGTGCACCCGAGTCTGTACTGTACCATCCTGAATCTTTTCTGGGTGATTGTCAACGATGAGGGCATGAGCTTGCGTCAGGGTGAGCAGAGGAACGGGTTGAGGCCAGGGTGAATGGAGGGTGAAAAGTAGCCCACTTCACCAGGAGGCGAATTTTCGCAGAAAGCCCTGCCACACAGCTGTGTTTGCCTGATCATGCTCAAAAGGCCTGCAATAGGCTATTTCACACAGGGAATTTGTTCACCCATTTGGGACCCCCAGGGAGCCTCAAAATTGGATTTTTTTGCCGAAGATGGCCTCAGATGGCCCAAAACGATCAATTTTGGGTTCCAGAAAAAAAATCGAAAAGTCTCCCCCTATATTTTGCAGGGTTTTTTGCCGTTTTAAACCCCGTTTTAAACCCCGTTTTAAATAATTTAAAACGGCGTTTTAAACTTTAAAACGTTTACAGGGGGGGGTCGAATAAACGTACTTAGTTGAATAGTAGTACTTAGCCGAATAGTAGTACTTATTTTTTTGGGGCTCTGGGGCACGTTGGGCCGTTGAATACAAGTACTTACTTTGTACACCCGTTTTTTTGGGAAATATCTCGTTTTTTTTGAACCCTGTGCCTGGAATTTTGTCCAAAAAATATCACGTTTTCGCACAAGGCATAAAATGGTCAAAAAACCCGAAAATCGGGTTTGTAGGGTATATGTCCCCTGTCTGAAAATGCAAAATATGGCCCCGCAGGTGTCCCCAGAGTGATTTAAAATTGGAAAATCGACATTTTCCACCTACGGGAAATCCCCCAAAATAGGGGGTCCCCAGTCACGAACCCCAAAAAAAATGTCCCGCGCGCCTCTAAGGCACTCTGGATTTTTATTATGTCATCCAGATGTCACATCTGGGTCCAGGAACACCGGTTTTTGGCCTCAGGAAGTCGAAAAATATGTGTGGAAATTTTTATTCCTGACCAGGATCCCCTAAAAGCCCGATTTCCCCTGTTTACACATGGGGGATTTCTTGCAACGCCCGCTCGTGTGCTGAGTGTGTTATCCGCGACGTGGACGCGGTCGCCCTCTTCCTCCCAGAAGCCACTGATCTTCCTCATCCAACTTCACCTCTGGATGTACGCGGCACGTGCTTGGGTTGTCCTGTCGCAGTGCAGCAGAAGGTCCCCTGTGCACTGCTGCCCAAGCCATTTCGGCTGCACGGAATACGCCACGCAGAGTAACGTGGTATCGCGTGACCAGCTCGTGAGGCTTGTGCCCCGAATCGAATCGATAGGCTGCGAGCTGCATTGCCTCGGTCAGTTGATGTCCTTGTGTGTGCATTTTTGTGCACAACAGTCCCTTGGGTATCTGCAGCGCAGGTGCCTGCACTGGACCAGGACTCCTGATTTGCCTCTGGCACTTGTGATCGGAACGGATGCGGCGACATGCCACGGTGCCTATGAATAGCCATGCCGGCACGAAAGTACGTTCACGACGGTTGATTACCATTGCTGCACTCTGTCAGAACCAAGGGTCGCAGCTCACCTGAACGCCCACCAGGCCCCCCAACAGGGGGTGAAACCAAAGGGTCCCCCCTGGGGTTTTTTAACCCAAAATTTTCGAATTCGACATGTCCCCGGGATTTCCACTATGTCGCAGATTTCGACCATTGGGTCAAGAAAACCTAAAAATCTAGGGGGGAGGTGCTGAAGGATTGCACTGAAAATTTTATCTAACTCGGTCAAAATTCCAGGCACAGGGTTTTGAGATTTTCTTTTTGGAGGACCGCCTGCCAGTGGAGGGGGCACACAAATCCGCAAACTTTGGGGCAAGGAATGGGGACAAGGTCTATTGGTGCCACTTCGGGGAACCAGGGTGCACGGGCCCCGTAAACCCGCAAGCTCATGCGGTCCAGAGGCATCAGAACCACTGCTGAAGCCCGCCGCGCATTCCCTTCCCCACCACCACCGCCCCAGACAAAGCTCACCGTAGACCTGTGACATCCACCAACAGGGCCAATATCTTCGGCTGGTGTCGATATAATGACGACGTCGGATGCTTTCATCTGCTCACGGAATGCCTCAAGAGGATGGGCCACAGCCAGGCGCTCCCCGGCCTTCCTTCAACGAAGTGATCCGGGCCAGGGCACGCAGCAGTGACCAGCGCGCCCCTGGTGGACCAAATAGCCCCGCAGAGCCCCTGCAAACAGCATTTTTAGGAAAAGTTGAATAGACGTACTACGTACGTCTATTCGCTCGCAAAGTATTTTATACTATTTTGGCTAGGTCGATTTAGGCCCGCCCGTTCGCCGAATAGTAGTACTTAGTACGTTTATTTGACCCCCCCCTGTAAAACGTTTAAAATGTTTAAAACTCGGTTTCTAACAACACTGCCCCCCCCCCCCTTTTCACTACGCACAAACTACGCAATATGGGGTCGTCAGGGGCACCAAACCTCGCCCCAGGCTTGCTCCTAACATGGAATACGGAATACACTTTCCGAATTTTCCCGATTTTTTTCTAAGGATTTTTAGGAGGGGAAATTTATTTTTTTCTAAGGATTTTCCTTAGGAAACTTTTTCCGAGGGGGGGATGAGGATGAGTCCTCCAGACACCCCCCCTCTTCTGTTTCTTCCCGGCAGCCAAAAAACCGGTGTTCTTTCTAGCCAAGACCCAGATGTTCACTACCGTGGCCTCCGGCGGCTGGGGGGCTCTGCCCCCCAGACCCCCCTGTGGCTTGTGCCTGTCTTGTCACCGAGTCCTTCCGCGTATGACGATGGCATGTCAAGAAGGGGTGTCATTGGCAAAAACGGTCCCGAAACCCATTTTTTGCTTTCATGGCGGGATCACTGGCCACAGGAGAGATGAGCCGTGGACGCCGGATACCCCATCTAGCGAGTCGAACCAGTGGGAACTGTCAGGTGGCGCCGACCCGAGAGGAGGTCATCAGGCCGCGCAGCGCCTCATGCTGTTGAGGCAACCATCGCATGCATCGGTCGGACGCGCCTTACAGCACAATGAAAACAAGGCGGTCATTGCCGACATTGTGTTTGGCCGAGGGTGGCGAGTTACCGGACCTGGGGCTGCCAGTGGTGGTCTCGATCGAGGAGGCCTTCACCATGCGGTTCCGGTTGCGGCAGTCGTGCCGAAACGAGCGCCCATGAGTTATTTGTGACAGAATTTTTCAAGGCAGTGCACTGCGTGAGGTTGTGGGACTGGCACAGGGAACTGCTGGGTCCGAAATCCAAGGCAAAAATCCTTAGAAAAAAGCAGGAATACATTTCCGGGATTTCGGCTATTTTTCAAGGAATACGGAGCAAGCCTGCCTCGCCCACCAATGCAGCTGCAGGGTGGATGCGCGCAGGCGCCGGGTTGCTCCCCTCTCTCTCTCTCTCTCAAAACAACAACATTCTGGCGATGCCAGGCTGTGGCTGTCGGTGCCAAAGATGCATCAAAATCGCATGAGTATCGCGCAATACGATGGCTTGGTTGTTGCCGTGAAGCCCCCCCCCCCCCCCTGCGATGTAACCGTGAAAAGAATTTCCGTAAAAAAAATAATACAAAACGAATAGAGGGGGGAGGGGAGGGTTCGCCCTGCTTGGTGCAGGTGCAGGGTCCCTGTTACCACCGTAGGGCATCGGCTGGCAGATTCTTGACACAGCTCAAAAGGATCCCACCCACCACCCCCCGAAAGGTTGCCAATATAAAAAAAACGTTTGAGAAAGTAATGAGTAAACTGTTCAAAAAGAATGCAGAACACGGAAGGATAAGGGATGCGTTGGCTACGCCGAACTTCTATGAGAGACTTGAAGGGTTGCACCCACTGCTGTGAACGAACAGTTTGCCTGACGTGAATGTTTGTAGGCCCGAAGCGCTGCCTGCCACAAGTCTTTTCAGTTTGGGAAGCTAGCTGTTCCGGCATAACGAACACATCGAGCCCGCGGCGTGGGTGCTGGGCATGACGTCTCTCTTCGAAACGCTTTGACACTGCGCTCAAGAGAGATAGCCAGGCCGGCAGGAGTGGGCCTTGCGAGCGCCTTCACTCTCGGACTGAAGCAGGGTGGGTGGGGTGAGGGAGTGAGTTTCCAACGTCTGACATCCTAACCAGGCCAGTGCAAATTATGCTCGCATTGCCCCCTCCTCCTCCTCCCAGCTCCCCCCGGGTTTGGCAAGATAATATACGCGATAAATAATAATGGCACCGGAGGGCATGGGCATGGCTGCCTTTCCACCTGCAAGATCTCTCGATGCTGCAGGGGAGGGGAGGGGAGGGGGGGTGGGCGGTGGCGGTGGCGGTGACACTAACCAGAATGCGATGATATGCCAACCCCCTCCCCTCACCACATTCTACTTCTATTTCACCACACCCGCCCCCAAAGTGGTCAACACACCTAAGTTTGCCATTTTTTTTCACTGTGCTCACAACGCAAGGAAACCTGTACCCATGCAACTCCTTGCAGAATATCACCATCGTCTCACCAGACGAGCACAGGAAAGAGATCCCTCGCGCCTCTACAAAATAATGTAAGAGGTCGCAGAGCCCTCGAGAGCCGTCTCTGCACTCCCGGGTTGGGGGTGGGAATCATCGTTCATACGGTACCATCCGGTTGCGGTGCGAATGTCGGTAATGGCCGGACGCCATGGTCACCCTGAGGTGGCAGCACTCTCGGTCACCGGCAGGTGACAGATCACCACGCGAGAGGCGCGTGGGGTGTTCTCACGATCGATGCCAAGCGCAGGCACCGAGCAACCTCTGACGCTACCTCCCTCCCTAAGGTCCCGAAGGTGGATGCGGCCAGCATACAAAGTATATTGTATTATTTCCTCCGTGCGGTGGGTGAAGCAACGTGTGGGTAAACATTTCATCCACCGGGAGACATACTTTTCCATTCACTCTCGACGATCAAACCCCCCCCCCCCCGACACATCACACGCACCCACCCTGCAGGGCAAGGCACCCACACACCCCCACCCCACCCCCGCCCCGCCATGTCTGCCCCTGAGGAGAAGGCGGCGGCTGAGCCTGCCCCACAGGGCACGGGCGCAGCGGACCCCACCCCACCCAAGGCGACAGGGGATGCTACACCTGCCCCTGCACCACCTGCCCCCGCCCCGGCTGCCGAGGACCCCGACACCGCGAAGCGGCGGTGTGAGGAGGACGAGAAGGAGCGGGACAGGAAGGAGGTCGCTGCATGCGAGGCGCCTGCTGACGATGCGGGCGCCTTCCTGCGGCACCCCACTGTGCAGGGCGTGCAGGCTGCGAAGGGGGCGACGAGCGGTTCCTTTGTGGGGGCAACCTGCCTCTGGCTGGTGTGCGACAACATCAACCGTGCGATCGCCTCGCTTGAGCGCGTGGGTGTGATCAACACCCTCCAGGAGTGGGTTGACAAGACACCCGAGGTGCTGCAGGACCTGCAGGCGTCCCACACCGCTTATGAGGCATACGCTGTGTCGGAGCTGCTCGAGGGTGACACCGCAAAGAACTTCGTCCGCCTCCACGCCTCCGGCGTTCAGCGGAAGTACGGCAACGCCGGAACCTCAAAGGACGACCGTGTCAAGTGCCTCCACGCCCACACCGCGACCTACCTCTCGAGGATCCCGAACCCCGTGGGGTATGTCGTGTTCCACTCGCTCTCGCGGATGGCGTCGCTGGCTTCCTCTGACGACGTCTCCCCTGCGGTGGCGGAGGTTGTCGGGGAGTACGCCGGGCTGTCGAAGGAGGCGGTGCAGCGCCCTGTGACGCACCAGCAGATCGGGGCGCTCTGCAGCCATGTCGCATCCCTGGTCGGCCTGCCGACCGACGGGCAGCAGGGCAGGAAGCGGCGGAGGAAGAAGCGTCTGAATTAAGCAGGCCCTCCACACGATGCGGGTATCCGGGTCACCCGGATTGGACTAGGCCGGACAACCAGCGGGCCGGGGTGCAGTCTGGGATCTGTCTGTGGCACTATCCCTGTGTGTGGAGGCGGGTGGGGGGAGGTGTGAATTTTCGGGGGGTGGGGTGTTTTACGGCGCCGTGCTGTGTTTCGCCGTTTGCTCATCCCCCCCGGAGGGGGGTATTTTTTTGGGGGTGCCACGGTGCTCCGTGCTGCAGTACGATGCTTCTAGCCCAGTCCCGTGCAGGCATGTGGAGCAACCGTGGTAGTGGGTGTGGTAAGTCTTGGCAGTCTGCGAGTTACTGCGATTCACAGAGTCAGCTGGGGTGCTGTTTGGCAGAGAAATGCTGCTTTTTCGCGCAGGGGGTTGTGGTGGTGGGATCGGGGGGGGGGGGGGGGGGGGAGGAGGGGGGGGGGATCAAACAGCATCATCCGCCATCATCGTCAGAAAAAAGAAAACAACCGCCGTGCTGCGATGGCCGCGGCGACCCACCCCCTCCCCCCCGCTTGCCACTGCACCTGTAATTTTGAGCGACAGAGTGGATGCCGATATTGCGTCTGTCGAGCCACCGCTTTTCGCCCCCTCCCCCTCACCCCCCCCCCCCCTTCCCCTCTTCGGAGAATCGAGAACCGGACCTTCCTTGTGCTGGGCAAGTCTTGTTGAACACCACCACCACCACGACAGGCAAGTACACCGCAGTGCAAAGGGCTGTTGGGGAGGGAGGGGCGCACGCCGTTCCCTCCTCCAGCGCCCGAGATTCGGCGGTGACGGACATCACGTTGGGGGGGCGGGGGGGTGGGGGAGCGTAGGGGAGAAAGGTCACTTGGTCAAAGGGAATAGGCTACCGCCTGCCCGCCCGCCCGTTCCTCCCCCACCCCCCTGTTTTCTCAGATAATACCCGACCTCCCTCCCCCCCCTCTTGCGTGCCGCGCAGTTTTAACTGTGCTACTGCTGCACCGGCTTCTGCATTCTTTCTGTATTTTCCCCAGGGAGGAAAGTACTGGGTTCGTATAGAATTGCTGTTTATTGCCAGCAAATTTCTCAGAGTGTGTTTCTCAGAAGACTCGATTCTCCCACCCACCCCTTCTCCAAACAGAACCTTCCTCTCTTAGCGAGAGATTCCAAACGGAAAGCTAAAGCTGATTTTTTTTTTTGCAAAGGTGTGTGCGGTCTTTTTGAAGCGCGCCTGCACCTCCCCCTGTTAATCTAACCAGCCCTTCCCCTCATCTGTCCATTGATATTTGTCTCCACCCACACACCCCAAAAAAACATACCCACCAAACCCGAGACGCTAGATTTTGATCTTAAATTCGAGATTTAAAACCCGACCCCACCCAACTGCCACCAGCGAGAAGGCGAGTTTCATCAGAGGGCCATCACCTGCCCCCCCCCACTCCCTTTGCCCTCCTCACGAACGCTGCCCCCACCCCTGTTCCTTTCCATTAAGTTTCAGTTTCGTATATTCTACTTCTTCTTCTCTATTCAATCGTATTTCCCCTCAAAGCCCCGTTCTCTCTCTTCAACTCTTCAACCTTTGTTAAACCCTTGCATTTCGCTTGGTATTTATTTTCTGTCCGTTTCGCAATGCCGTGCTCCGGAGCGGTTGGCCACCATGTGGTCGTCGAAGTGGAGGATGTGACAACTGACACAACAGTTCGTCGGACAACCGTTGTCGGGCGAGGGGAGGATGCATCGCGCCAAGGGAGGCAAGAGGCTGCAGACCACCTCGGGATGCTGGATGTCGAGAGCAGAGCTGACAGCGGGGACAGCGCGGGGCTCGCATCAAGCATTGGTTGCACCGCAACCACGACCACCGTCGCCACCTCCCAAATATTAACCTCCACACGAACAGAGATGGACGTTTCCCTGGAATCAGCCCTCCTTTCGGACTCACAGGCGCACAGCGCCGAGACCCCTGTTCAGTGCCACGTGCCTGACAACCTCTCAGCCGAGCCGACCTGTGCCGTTGCCGATGTCGACACGGAGGGCGATGCCCTGCTGGACGCATCACATGCCCCCCCGTGCGCAACATCCGCAACCACAACAGCGACAAGGGTGACGGACACCACCGTGGAGCGGGTGACAGAGGACGGGCACGGCGGGTCTATCCGGCAGGTGCTGTCGCACACCCACTCCGAGGAGACGTCTGTCGAGCGGGCCGTGCTGCTGGGGCACGCCGTGTCTGAGGAGAGCATCGTGCGGGAGAGTGAGGTGGAGGGCGGGGAGACCGCAGCCCAGGGGCGGCAGCAGCCGCCGGGGCTGGACCTCTTCGCCGTGGAGGGGAAGAAGGAGTTCTTCTTGGAGAGGGTCGAGAGCATCATCCGGGATGACGGGGATTCGGCGGCGGATGATGATTCGGTGAGGGCGTTTGAGAGGTCGTCGTCGTCGATCAACTTTGCGTCGCCGATGTGCCAGTCGCCCTACATCAACCCGCATATGGAGCATCAGAACGAGCCCCCGTCGGTATTCAGCAACCTCATCGCGCTGGAGGGTGCGGTGGGGAGCGCGCATGACATCGCTGCGCATGACTCCACCAGCTCTCTCAACATCAACTCCTCCTTCCGCGAAGATGGGGCTGACGCGGATGACAGCAGCGCTGTGTTCACCGCAGCGCTGCGGGCTGCATCGGCTGCAGCTGCTGCTCAGCAGAACCAGCAGTTCGACGGGCAGGCCGCCACCACCACCTCCTCTTCGCCCTCCGGCGGCGATGCGCCCGCGCTGGGCGCAGCTGCCGGCACCTCCTCCTCCTCGTTGGGTGACCGCGCGTCCGACAACATCATCTCGCCTTCCGCGGCGGGCGTGCCGCTAGGGTTTGCGCCGCCGCCGCCGCCGCAGCGGCAAAACAACTCGCCTTACATCAACCACACAGTGCACCACGAGAACGAGGGGGCAGGGCCCTCGCAGGGGAGCGACGGGCTTCCGCGCGGTGTGTCAGACCTGGTGCTGTCCGACCCTGCCGTGTCGATGGAGGAGCAGCAGGAGCAGGAGCAGGTAGAGGGGGGGCCAGCAGACGAGCTCTGTGCGGCGGAGGAGGTGGAGGAGGAGCAGGCGGAGGATGTGTCCGCTGCCGTGCCCGTGTCGGGTGAGGCGCATCTCAACGACTCCTTCGCTTCGGCTGCCGTCGGTGCGGATCCCGATACCCCCGGCGCCGTGTCAGATGCCCTGGATCTCGGCCTGAAGTACCCCTCGCCCAGCGTGGACAGCCAGTGCACGTCGGAGGATGATGACGGCAGTGGGAGGCGCGACCTTAGCGCGGGCCGCGGCTCAGCACCCCCGGTGTTTGCGGCGGCGGAGGCGTTCGGCGGGCTGTCGGAAGAGGAGGAGGAGGAGGAGGACTGCGGGGCAGCAGCCTTCGCGTCGCTGCCGTCGGGCGGGTCGACGCATTCGCCTTACAGCTATGCAGCGCCGCAGGGGGTGGTGGTGGGGGATGCGCAGGGGTACCAGCAGCAGCAGCAGCAGCAGCAGCAGCCGATGGTGACCCACAACGACCCCTACAGCTTCGGCGGGGCGGACCAGCAGCAGGAGCAGCAGTACTGCGGCACAGACATGGCGTCGGGCGAGCCTGCCTCACAGAGTGGCGACGCGTCTGGCATGTCGGGTGCCGTCACGGTGGAGACGCACACCCACACAGAGTCGCACAGCGTGCGGCAGTATGTGGCGCAGCAGCAGCAGCAACAGCCGCCGCCGCCGCCGCCGCCGCAGGAGCGTATGTTCTACCCGCCGGAGCTTGCGGTGCATCCGAAGGCTGCGATGCTGTGCGGCGGTGTGCCTGCTGTGCCCTACACGGTGGGCCCGCAGGAGGACGGCCAGGATGCGGGTGAGGCAAGCGTGCGGGCGTGCAACACGGGGCTGTGCGGCATGTTCCTGCACAAGGGGCAGTTCCCCTTCGACTACGAGCAGTCGCTGCACCGCTACTGCGACCACGTGGCGTCCGGGTGGGAGGCGCACTGCCTGGAGCGGAAGCGTGAGGCGATGATCGGGACGGACCCCACTGCAGGCATGGCGCTGATCTCGCTGCTGATCGGCGAGGCGAAGCGGCGTGAGGTGCACTACCTCAAGAAGAAGATTGAGCTGCGTGAGAAGCGGCGGGCGCAGGAGGCGCAGGCTGCTCAGGAGCGTGCTCGGAGCGCTGCCTTCGCAGATGAGAAGGCGGCGTCTGCACGGCAGAAGGGCGAGGGGAACTCGCCGTCGGGGTCGTCGTCTCCGGACTCCCTCGGGGATGGCGGGTCCACGACGTCGTCCTCGCACCTGGACAACGACGCAGAGCGTGCTGCTGACCCGACCGCTGGCGCCCAGGTGCAGGAGCAGGGCACAGTGGCGGAAAGCCCTGAGGTCGACGACGCCGTAGCGTACTACTCCCGCGTGTCAGACATCAAGGACTGCCCGGAGTGGATCCTCGAGCTCCGTATGTAGACTGGACAGTGCCTTGGAAGGCAGGGGGGCAGTGCATGCAGGTGGCAACATGTTAGTGTGTGCAGTGGAGGTGGTGTGTTGGCGTCTGATCGGTACCACCTGCACTGCGCAGAGGTCCGTCGTGTGTGCTACATTTTCGGTAATTTGTATTTCTGCAGCTCTCGGGTTAGGAAGTGTGGGTTTTTGAAGAAGTTGCATCCCTGACATGGGTTTGGAGGGCTGTTGCTGACCCAAAGTGACACCGCCACTTTCTAAACAGTTACGTCGTCTTGTGTGAGCTCTCCGGTTTGAGTCTCGTTCCATTCACAGTCTCATCAGGCCGATGTGCATCACCAACACATGCTCCCCCCCTACAGAGGTTGACCGGCGCTGGCGTTCCATCAGCCAGCGCAGCCTGACAGAGGTTATATATGACCAGCAGCCGTACGACACTGTGAAGCGGCTCGCAAACCAGTTCATCTTCCTTGAGGGGAGGCAGCTCGATAACTACTGTGTTGGTATGAATTAGAACGGACTTGCATCCGACTGCTGGTCTCAAGATGCTTGCCGCAAGAATATCCTGTCGCAGCAGGGGGTCATGCACAGCGCATCATGTGTCAATCAACGCGTGTGGCCCTCCGGCCGTCAAACCCGCAACAATGGGGTTTAATTCTGTGTGCAGATCATTTGCGGAATACTGTTTGATGCCAGCTCGTTTACCCACCGCCTCCGCAACAAGGAGACGCGGTCATGCCAGGTGCCTTGCAAAACACTTGGGATCCCACCTGCCACGCCACACAGAGAACCCGTGCCTGCAGATCAGGGCCACCCAGCAGCGGAGCATCATCGACACCATCCGTATGCAGCACCGGGGATGGGGATGGGGCTGTGTCAAATGAACCCCACACCGCTTGGCGCCATGTGTGTGCTGTTGGGACAAATATAGGGCATTCCTTTTTCCTGCTGATGGTCATTGTGGCTCAAATGCACCACACGGCACAATGCCAGTTCGCGAACCCAAAACTACAATATGTGTGCAAAGAAATTCCCCCCCAGTGGGCACCGCTCCTAGAGGTCGCAAGCCGCTACCGCTTTTGCTGGGCTTCGAAACCTCCAAACTATTTCTTTGGAAGATGTGTGGCAAATGTGGAAGAGCAGAACAACGCATTTTTCTAACTCAAAAGACTCGTGACAGCGTTTGATATCTGCACACATGCACTAGCAGGCACCGGTCGTACAAACAAAGAACGCAACCAGTGTTTAAGATACTGTTATGAAAAACGGGGCTTAGCCCCGGTTTTTGAGATTTTGCCCCGAAAAACCGGGGGTCAGGCCTGGGCGGGGAACCAGCCCTTTTTCCGGGTTTTTTGGGTCGGGGAACCAGGTTTTTTCTAAGAATTTTTACAAGGGATTTTTTGCTCACCCCCCCACAGGTTTCAGGCGCGTGCCCGTCAGGCGGGACTTTTTCTATGATTTCTACGATGAAAACCACCCCCCCGCCCCCACCCCCCCCCCCCCCCCTTCTAAGAACGATGATGGCTCACTCGGAAGTTTCGGCGTCCGAAACGTACGCCCACTCTCCCCAATCCTCCTCCATGTCGACATCGATGTCGACATGGACGCGGGCCCTTTTCTCCTGGGGCTCCTCGGGGTGCGGCCCAACCTCCCTCCTGCGCTCTGCCGGTGCCGCCTGTGTGGGAGGCAGCTGCGGCGGTTCTTCCGGCTGAGGTGTGGGGAGTGTCGATGGGGTGCCCGGGGTCGATGAAGCGGGGAGCTGGAAGGTGACATGTTGCAGGGTGGCTGGAGGCACGACGGGGGGTGCGGCATCTGCAAGCAACGAAGTGAGGAAGGGATCCTCAGGGACTTCCTCCACGAGGCTGACAATCGACAATGCATCGGCGTTGTCATCTTCCCAGCTGCCGTCCGATTCCTCATCACAATCCTCCACGCCAGCAAATAGAGAACCCATGGCTGCATCGAGGTCAACGAGCTCCACGGTTGTCAGAGTTGGAAGAGGCGTCAGGGAACGCGCAGTGAAGCGGCGCTTCTTGTTGGCGAGGAACGTGTTGACTGTTTCTTCAACGATGATCTTGCGCGCCGCGTCATCATGTGACAGCTCTAGAGTGATGCCCAGTTCTTGAGAGATGCTTGCGGCAGAGAGTGCCTTCCGGAACGATCCCCTCATGCGCGTTACAACTGAAAAAGCAGCCTCCACAAACACAGTCGAGGGTGACAGTGCCACCATGGCCTCAAGCACTATCGCAAACGTCGAACTCTCGGATTCCAGCAAGAAGTCGACGACAAACTCTTTCAGAAGGTTCCCCCTGAGATCTGTGCATTCCAACCGCAGCTTGACCCACTCCATGCCGATGCTGAGAATCTCTGCCTGGTCGTAACCCAAGCGAGAAGCGAGCGCCATGAGGCACTCGCACGTGCTGTCCTTCCCACTTGTCGCGAAGAAAGAGCTGAATGAGCGGCAGGGATACTCCTCCCACCTCTTGGCCAGGTCCTTGTAGATGGTGTGGCAGAGCTTTGAGCGCCAGGAAGTCATCTCGGCAACTACCCCCGGAGGCAACGATGTGGTTCCCTGGTTCTCATAGAACTTGGCTTCGTGCTTGCCAGGCTGGCGCGCCAGCACCTTATGCACTGTCAGTGCATTCTGCAGGATGCTCTCCATCGACGAGAGCGACAGGTCTCGCTTCTGCAACGCCTCGCTCACCCCTTTATTGATGTCGAAGACGTCAGCCAAGATGCAAGTCGAGAGGGAATACTCGGGGGTGAGCTTGTGGAAGAAGAACGGCGGCGGCTGGATCTCCCCGAGCATAGCGACAGTGAAGTCAAAGTTCACCACAGCCGCGTTCAGGCGACGGAACGTTGCAGCTGCCCAACGCACGGAGTGCTCCTTCGGGAAGGAGAGACATTTCCCACCGGAAATGATCTGCAGAGACTTCTGCCTGGCGGTTGATCTGAAGAAGGCAAACCAGTGTCGGAGGAGGCGGCTATGTTCAACAACCTTTCGTGTCTTCTTGATGAGGCCGACGGACAGCTGGTGCATGTGGGCAGCATCATGCACATCGATGAGAGTGCATCCCCACGCGATCTCGAGCTTCCCCCTGAGACTCTTCATCGTTGATGCCCCGTCTGCCGCGAATCCCTTCAGCGAACGCCGCGCCCACTGCGACAGCTGGAGGCTGTCGAACAACTTGACCAGCTCGTCCTTCTGCGACTCTGCGTCAGCTTTCTTCAAGTCGACTGTGCCCACACACCAATCTTTCATAGCACAATCCGTCCTGCTGATCCCCGAAACGATGACGATCATCAAGTCGATGCGGGCGAACGTGGTACCGTCCACCTTCAGGGTTGCCGCCCGACACGCACGCACCGCACCCACCACTCCCCTCAGGAGCACCTCCCAGAGTATCGTCTGGAACTCCTTCGCGACTTTTCGAGAGTAGTGGGTGTCCAGGACATGCAGCCCCTTCCGCTTGTCGTCCTGCAACCTCGCACCCACACTGCTCAGCCCCTCCGCCCGTTGCGTCGCCGTTGCCACGTTGTACACCAGGTTGACCAGACTTGTGTACTGCTCGCTGGTCACCTTCACCTTCGCGCACAGCGTCTGCTTGGGGATATCTGTAGCTGTCACATTGGTGTTTTCACTCCCAGGCGTGGACAACTGCACTGCTCTCTTGTGCGCCGCACCACCCATGTGGCGGCGGATATTGCTTTGCTGGCGCCCAACTGTCGTGGCAGACATAGACGCTTCGCCGCGTGCATACCGGAGCAAGTGGGGTTGCTCCGAGAACTCCCCCTCCAGCTGCACCAAGAACGGTGCACACGTGGTGCACCTCCACCTCCCATCAGGGAGACGCACCACACCGGAGGCTGCAGCGTGGATCTTCCGCTGCTGCTTCTCCTGTATGGCGAGCTGTGCCTGCCGCTGCTGAATCCGAAGGAGACCGTTCACCATTGAGCCCTCTGGCACGTACTTCTTGTTTGCTGCCATCAAAAGAAGGAAGTGCGCCTTTGCTGTGTCGAAGACAAGCCGCAAGGGGTACTGGGCCATCAACGACGGAAGAAGCAAGCCGAAGGTGCGAGGCTGTGTGGTGTCGACGATAGAAAAGTGAACATTTAAACCGCGGGATGTGCGGAAAGTCTGCAGGGCCACTGACGCGGTGTTGGTGTCCAACTCTTCGTCCACGAGGAATCTCGTATCCATCAATCGCGGACGCCTGAGCTTCACCGTGAGGGCCTCCGCTTCGGGGGAGTCAACGCCCTCCAGAAGCGCCGCAGCACTGGTACGCGTCGGCTCCGTAATGGGAATTGACCTTGCTAGGCAGTCAAGCACTCGGAGGCAGTAGTGTCCAGAACTGTATAGATCCCGTTGAACCCACCCTGGTACAAGCCCAATGTTGACGCCTCCGGTTGATTGGGCGAGCTTCATGGCGGTCAGCCATGGGGACAGTCGCCCGGCGCTGTCGAACGCGGCGACGTGGCACGCCCCTTCCCCGGTGTAGAAGGCGGCGTGGGGTGCAGGGGCGACAGGGGCGGCGGTGGTAGCTGCAGGAGAGGCGGCCAGGGGATCCGGAGGAGGAGGCGGCGGCGCATCATGCGAAGCATCGACGTCGTGCCCGTCACCGTCCGATGCCTCACGTGCGTACAGCACGAGTGCTGGCTTCGCGTTCGCACGATTGAACGGCGCCACAGAGCAATCCGTCACACGATCAGTCGTGATCGACTTCCACTTCAGAGTGGTGGCGGGGCCACGAGCGCACAGCGTCTCCCAGGCGATCCCCTTCGCGAGGGTCAGCCCGGACTTTGTGCACGATGCACCGACAAACCGGTACCGGTGATTCACCGGCTGCACCGTGCCCACCTGCACCACCCCGTTGCCGTCAACGCCAAGCTCACGAAGGGCGGAGAGGTCTCTTAATTCCTTGACGTTGACGGTTTCCGCAAGCTCCGTCAGGTGCTTCTGCTTCTCGCCGGATGCAGAAAACCGCTGCGTCGAGAGGAACAGGAGGTGCGGGGCCTTCTCGACGCAGAACTGCGCAGCCCGGACAGCACCACATGTGCACGGACCTTGCTTCTCCATAAATTGAGAAGCAACGCGCTGCACCCTGTCCTTCACGACGCCCAACATCACAACCATGCTGTCTGTAATAGCTGTGCGGAACTCACCACAAGATGGGCAGCTGTAGACGGTGGCGCTTTTGGTGGTGCAGAGGTGCTTCAGGTGCGGGTGTTTGTGTCCGAGGGCGGAGAGACTGACGTCAGGGTTGGGTCGCTGCGGGTCCTGCGAGGTGATCATCTGGGGCTCGTTCTCATCGGGGGTTGTGCTCCGCAGGGACTGGAGGAGGTTGCTCAATACACCTTGGCACTCCCGCAGTACTGTACATGCCAGCAGCTGGAGGATAGTTACAAAGCTGCCACTCCCCGACGCCACCCCCCTACTGGCCCCTTCAGGCCTGAAAGCCCAAAAGCTCCCGGAGATTTTTGCAGTGGTGCGCACCATATTCGCGGAGTACGTGAGGTTGGGTGAGTGTGAGGTCAGGGTCCTGTCGAAGGGTAGTCGAGTGGGAATAAATAGGGAGGTCCTCAGGAGTGCAATACAACAGCAATACACAGGCAACACACCAGCAACACGCAAACCGAGGCAAGAGGAGGTGGGCGGGGTCATCCTGCGGAGTCTCCAGTTGGCCAGCAAGGCGAACTGTACGGGGGAGAGACTTCCCTTCCATCCTTGTGTGCGCCCTGTCGACTGGGAAAATCTTAGAAAAAAAAATTTCCTCTGCGAAAAACCCTTAGAAAAAAAAATTTCCCTTACAAAATTCTTAGAAAAAAACTTTTTTTCCCCGTACAAAAGTTCTTAGAAAAAAAGTTCAGAATCCTGAAAGTGGGGAACCAGCCCCCCAGTTAGGAACAGCCCTGCCGGGGGTGCCTCTTTTTTTTTTTCCACCGGGATTTTTCTGAGATTCTGTCCGGGTACTATTCCAGGGTACTTTTTGGCCAGAGGAGGCCGGGGCCAAGAGCACAGTGCCCTGTCCCAGGGTTAGCTCGATGAACCTGTTGAGCACAAGGTGCACGTTGACTACATGCGGCGTGCGACTATGGAGCAGAATCAGCTGTTCGCTACCGTGGCCTCCGGCGGCTGGGGGGCTCCGCCCCCCAGACCCCCCTGTGCCGTCTGCCTGTCTTATATCCAACACCCTTTGGGGTCAATTGGGGATGGAATACAGCCCACCCCGGGAGGATGCAGGCAGCTCACAGAATCGTACGGTTACAAGGAACAGATGCTCACTACCGTGGCCTCCGGCGGCTGGGGGGCACCGCCCCCCAGACCCCCCATGTGGCCTGTGCCTGTCCAGAACCAAGTCTGCAAGGGCAACCTGCGGTGCTTTCAACACCACCGCGCTCTCCCGAACGCTTTCTCATCGACTGGCTCCTTCGCGTTGGCGCCAAGAAGGAGCGCGCTCCTCTCGGACCTGGCAGCGGCCCCCGCAGAGGAGCCACCCTGCCCATCCCAGTTGAGTGGGGTGGGGTGAGGTGGGGTGGGGTTGTGGGAAGGGAAAGCCCTTCCATTTGGGGAAATGGCTGAAATTTTACCCCCGATTACCCCCGGTTTTCGGCGCGCAGCCCGGAACCCTATCTTTTACCCTGAACGCAACTCCAAGTCTTTTTTTTGGTTAATTTCACCGGCCCACCCACCAAACCCACCCACACACAGAGGGCTACGGCGACGGCAGCCTGTTCCTGCGACCCGATGATGCAAAGCAGTTCCTCCCGACTGCCAGCCCAAGGGAGGCTCCCGGCATTGAGGCGGCTGGCAGCAGTCTCAGCCAAGGCCAGTCCACAGACCCTGTTGTCTGCTAACTATTTCTCCTTTCCCCAGCGACAAGAGGGTGGGAAGGGCTGCCCAGCGGGGGGGGAGGGAGCCACATGATCAGCAACAGCCGCAGCGGCTGATCTCTCCGCTGCATCCTTTGAGGCTTTCCCTGCCGCGGGTAACGCCTTCCACCGCTGTGCTGTCCCCTCGCTTTGAGAGTGACAGCTGCAAGAGAGAAATGATCAAAAAAAAGCAAGATAAGTAAAAGGGGGGCCCTTCGCTCAGAAAGTGCGATTCCCGCCCCCACCATTCCCCCCCCTCCCTCCCCCCCCGCTCTAATAGTGGTCGACATGCGCAGGCAAAATAGGGTTGTGTCGCACACTGGCACAGATTGGCAGTTGTGTAAAATCCCCATCCCTGCCCATAGGTAAAACAAAGCAAGTCAAAACGCCAAAAAAAATCTCCGCAAAAAAAAAAGTAGGCGTTGCGTACGGCAGC
This sequence comes from Rhynchopus euleeides, assembly GCA_963210315.1. Lineage (NCBI taxonomy): Eukaryota > Euglenozoa > Diplonemea > Diplonemida > Diplonemidae > Rhynchopus > Rhynchopus euleeides. The sequence goes on from OY723276.1 coordinate 1,136,101, forward strand.
GGCACTGGCCCTGGTCGTTCTGGACGACAGGTCTGTGGTGCGTCGATACCAAAAATATGGCTGTGCCAAATGGGTGTGTTATTCCCTTCCCCCCCCCTTCCCCTCCTCCCCCCCCCCCCCCTCCTCTTCCCCAAGGAACCAGCAGCAGCAACACCAAAAACAAAAATTTACTCAAAAAAACAAAAACACACAGCAGCAAAAAAAAATCCGGTAACGATGCCAGTAATAACGGGTATCCCCCGTACATTCTCATACGTTTCTCCATATTTCTCTCTCTCTCTCTCCCTCTACCCTCCCCACCCCCCTCCATCCCCCACCCACCCACCCCATCCCTCCCGTGGACATTCGAGACGTCACAATCCGTCACAAACACAGGCCGAGCATGGCACTAGATCCCGGGCACCGCCTGGCATAACGAGTGAAGGGGGATATGCAAGAGAGGGGCCAGTTCTGCGCCTTGCTCTCTTGTCTACCCCACGATTCCATCTCCCCACCCACACCCATACCCATCCCTACCCCACCCCTCCGACCTCTTGTGGCGTGGATGCCCTCTCGTTTCACTGGTGTGTGGACTGAGAGCGTCACGCATTGTTCAACAAGATTGTCGGAGCCACCCCACACAACTGTGGGGACTAGTAGGATTCGACTCCTCGGAAAGACAGTCCGAGCGTCATGCGACTACACACCGCGTTGGTAGTAGGGGGACCCGACTAGTCGAATCGCAGTCCGAGTGACCCGACTGCCGTGTCGTGTGGATGTATGGCGTTTCGGTATGTTGAATGCATGGATTGTGCATGCTGTTGTTTTTTTTTATAAAGTTTGTACCTGGGGTACTCGAAAAGACAGCAATATACAGAACACGGTGCCTCTTTTTAGTTTTGCATCACAGCAGCACAGCAACACAGGCCGAACACCCCCACAAAGTCTCGGGCGCTGGTCTGCTATTCTGGGTGGGGGAAGGGAGAGGGAAGGGGGGCGGCCCTGCACTGCCTCGGCGTCACTGCCACCCCATCCCCTCCCAGGGACTGGCTCAGAACTGGCCCAGAACCGATTCCTGATCACGCCCCTCCCGAAGTTGTTTTTATTGTCTTCGACATGCGACGTCCCTCCTTTTAGCTGTGTGCGTGCCCGCCCCCACTCACGCCCTTCACGTTGCTTCTCCCTCGTTTTGTAGTTTTGGGTTCGCGAACTGGCATTGCGCAGTGTGGCCCGCTAGAAGCCACAATGTGAAAACGGAACCCACTTTTCTCTCTCTCTCTCTCTTTGGGTCCAATCGCGAATCGTTGCGAATATAACTTGTTTTGTGCGTCACCCCAGTCACGCCCACACTGCGCACAGCAGGTGGGTGTCAGGTGATGGGGGTGGGGGGGGGGGGGGGTAGGGGGGGTCAAATGCTGTCAATGCACGGTGGGATCTTGTAAATTTTACATGTATAACTACAAGTATATACATGTATTATACATGTATAATACTTGCATGTCAACTATTATACATGTATAATACTTGCATGACAAGTAAAATACTTGCATGCAAGTAAAATACATGACATGTATAATACTTGCATGACAAGTATTATACATGTAAAATACATGTAAATGCCTGAAATATACATGTAAAATACATGTATATCAAGTAAAAATACAAGTATAATAGTTGACATGCAAGTATTATACTTGTATTTTTACTTGATATACATGTATTTTACATGTATATTTCAGGCATATACATGTATTATACATGTATAATAGTTGACATGCAAGTATTATACATGTATTATACATGTATAATACATGTATATACTTGTAGTTATACATGTAAAATTTACAAGATCCCACCGTGCTGTGACCCATTTTTCAACTTCCGCGCTAAGTGCATTTTTCGGGCAAAAAATCATGTTCTCGACCCCAAACCGGTCGGGAAATGCCGCAAACTATGGTTTTCTGCACCAGGGGGTCAAAGAAAATACTTTTTTTGCGGTACTTTTTTTCTGGCCCACATGTGGTACCAAAGGGGGGTTTGATTGGGGCTGTCGCTTGAAAAAGGGCCTAAACTAAACCAGAACTACATATTTTCAGGTCTGTGATGTGCCTCATGTGCAGTGTCTATCACAGACCTCGATCAGATATGGCTTTGGCAGCATCTTTCCGTCAGCAGTCGTGTCAACATCGACACTGCAGACCCCTCCCTGACGAGAGTAGTACGGGTGCTGTCTTAGTGATTCTGTACCATTTCAATCCCGACTTTTAGGTTTCCACATAATTCAGGCAACCGTTCTAGAAACTTTGAGCGGATCCGGGAGAGCAACACGCCACTTTCGAATGACTGGAAACAGCTTTCGCGCCAACTACAGACGGCCCCCCTTCATCAGCTGCGTCCGTCTTCAACAGCACCAACACAGCCTTGAACCAGCAGTAGGAAACAGTCGCCATCACAAGCTGAGTAGCAGCTCGTCACCCAGCAGCACCTCGAGAGCAGCCAGACCAGGAATGTGCATATTTCTTTCGTTTGAGAAGTCCTGAGCACGTCTCGGTTGTGTAAGACGCGTGCACAAGATTCAGCTAGCCAGCCGTACTTTGTCCCAGATAGCTCCCCCAAACGGAACCCGAGTGGCGCCTGGCCGTTGTTGCTTGCCAAGTGCAGCTGTCATTCGAGTTCTAGTGTTTGTCGTCCGCCGAGACTGTGTGGTCTCTATTGGTGTGTCACGATGGCCGGTAGTGGCAGGTCTGCCACCACCGTTGCACACACACCATGTGGAACCCCCCTTTGGTACCACATGTGGGCCAGAAAAAAAGTACTGCAAAAAAAGTGCTCTCTTTGGCCCCCTGGTGCTGAAAACCACAGTTTGCGGCATTTCCCGACCGGTTTGGGGTCGAGAACATGATTTTTTGCCCGAAAAATGCACTTAGCGCAGAAGTTGAAAAATGGGGTCACATTGACGCCTTTTACTAAGGGTTTGACCCCCCCTAGGCATACAGTGCAAACGATAATTATTATCGCATATATACCAGATACGATAATTTTCGGAAAATTGTCGCATACGATAATTCATTATCGCATACGATAATCCATTATCGTATGATGCGATAATGGATTATCGTATACGACCAGATACGATAATTATTATCGTATGCGATAACATACGATAATCCCATTATCGTATGCGATACCCACCTGATTTTGCCCGAAACCAATCACCGAAATCTCCAGTTTACCACCGCCAAACGCCACCAAACCCCGCCAAGGGCCACAATCAGCCACAAAATAGAGATCACTACCATTCTCCCAGCCCCAGGAAGGGTAAGATGAGCCTGTGGGGTCCGGTGCTGCAGGCAGGGTACGCGTACTGGTCTGTGTCCGGGCTGCTGTGGTCATCGACAAGGCTGTGTGGTCTGTCTGAAGGAGGTGGATGGTGGTCTCCCTCAGGTGGATCGCGTCTCTCCGATCCTGCATGGGCTCAGGTGTCTCCAGATGATCATCACCCCTTGCCTTGCTGTCGGTGAGGATGGCGCCCGAGCTCCGCCTTGTAGCGCAGCGGAGTCGTGCAGGCCAGGCAGGCTCCTTGAGGCCTCCGAGGTGATGTGCGCGCGCCACCCCGTGGTTCCTTGTAGAGTTGCAGACAGGTCCGTGCGCACGGTGGGAGCGTTCGTATCGCCCGTTCCGTGCCAGGTCCTGAAGAATACCTTTGGTTGAGTATTGCCTCTCTCGGGTTCAAACCCCATTCAAGGTCCTTCGCTATGTCATCACTGGTCGTCAGTCAGAGGGGAAGAACGGTGTTCCTCACTTTTTCACTGCTCACGGGAGCGAAGGCCAAGCCATAAGTGGTAGCCTTGAAGAGAAATCTCCTGATCTCTCCAAACATTGCACCGAAGACCACACCTGCCTATCAGGTTCTTCCCCATCAGTCGAACAGTCTTTCTTGTTCATGTTCTGGGCAGGGTGCTCTGTCTCGGTCACCCCGACACCTGCTTCAACTAGGCTAGCCCAACGTCTTCTTGTTCTCACAGGGGTGTCCTCAGTATCTGGGTCCCGACGGCAAGGCAGCGTACCAGTCGGCTTTGCGAACCCGCAACAGGCTGTACTGGTGGTTGCATACCGCCGCAAGTATGACCCTGTTGCTGCGTAGTCATGTTTTCCATGACTGTGGGGTGGCGACAGGGTGTAAGTCACGAGGGGAAGGGCATGTGGAACGGCCACTGCCCAATCCCCAGAGTCCTCTCCGCCCCACTGTGCCTGAAACTTCTTCAGACAGACATAGTGATGTGCATGTCATGGCACTATGTGTGTTGTGTCTCTGCCACCCATTTGTGAGGGACATTCTACACTTCTGAGTGAAGCCCCCCGTCACCAATAATTCAAAGAAGCAAAAATGGCAGCTTCCAGCTCCACTTTTACCACTTTTTCAATGTGTTCTGGGCTGATTTCTGGTTTTCCGAAAATCTCAAAAAATTATCGCACCATTATCGTGTATTATCGTATACGATAATATACGATAATGGGAATACGATAATAATTATCGTATGCGATAATAATTATCGTTTGCACTGTATGCCTAGGGGGGGGGGGTCGGAGGGAGGGAGGGGTGCAGAGTAGGGCACGGGATATCTGATCCCGTGTTCTCTGTGCACGCCCCCCCCCCCCTCGTGCATATGACCTATATAGAACTGACGCAACCATCTGCAAACCAAGTTTTTTATTTCTGTCTCTCTCTCTCTCTCATTCACCCTCTCTCTCTTCCTTTCTCAGTTGCGTGCGTTTCTTTGAAAACCAGCTGGCAAAAGGCAGGAAAGGTAACCTCCTAGCACCTCTCACATGATGAGTACATCCAAAAAAACAACTTTCGTTCAAAATCGTTCAAAGCTGGCCAGATCACACCCGAAGGTGTGCGAGAGACATTCACACGGTGGGATCTTGTAAATTTTACATGTATAACTACAAGTATATACATGTATTATACATGTATAATACTTGCATGTCAACTATTATACATGTATAATACATGTATATGCCTGAAATATACATGTAAAATACATGTATATCAAGTAAAAATACATGTATAATACTTGCATGTCAACTATTATACATGTATCTTTACTTGATATACATGTATTTTACATGTATATTTCATGCATTTACATGTATTTTACATGTATAATACTTGTCATGCAAGTATTATACATGTAAAATACTTGCATGACAAGTAAAATACTTGCATGCAAGTAAAATACATGTATTTTACTTGCATGCAAGTATTTTACTTGTCATGCAAGTATTATACATGTATTTTACTTGTCATGCAAGTATTTTACATGTATAATACTTGCATGACAAGTATTATACATGTAAAATACATGTAAATGCATGAAATATACATGTAAAATACATGTAAATCAAGTAAAGATACATGTATAATAGTTGACATGCAAGTATTATACATGTATTTTTACTTGATATACATGTATTTTACATGTATATTTCAGGCATATACATGTATTATACATGTATAATAGTTGACATGCAAGTATTATACATGTATAATACATGTATATACTTGTAGTTATACATGTAAAATTTACAAGATCCCACCGTGCAGTGTTTTTACCCCCCCCCCCTTCTCCCGCTCTCCACCCACCCCCCACCCTACTATGTCAATCCTCGGGAGATTAGCAGGCCTTACCGCGTCTCCGTGGGTGTATTTGTGTGTTTTTTTGAACCTTTTTTTGCCTTTTTTTGCCGCTCCTGCTTATTCACTGTGCAATACCCAACCCCAGGGTGGGCTGTGTGAGTTGAGTACGTTCTTCCCTGGCTATTCCCTCCCAGCCTTGTGTGTGTGTGTGTGTGCGCGCTGTGTCGGTAACTAACAACAAAAATGTTTGTTCCCTGCGGAGCGGGTACAGAGGGTTCTTCAGAAGTCTCCCCCCCTGGTGGTCCGCCGACGGGCAACCTCCAAAAGGCCCGTGTGTTGTGGAGGGGGGGGGGAGGAGACATCGGGAAGGCAAGGGGCTGAGAAAGCAAATCCGAAGGGCTCCTCGGTGAATAAAGAGAAGGGTGGGGGGTGGGGAAGGGGGTGGGAAAATAGCGCAAAAAGAAAGGAGAAAAACAGCAGCGCCTTTCGGCAGGACTGTGTGTAGTGCTGCATGGAGGCATGTTGCTTTGGTCGTATGCCCCCTTCGGGGTAGTCGATGGGCACACACAGCACAAGATATCAGGGTGCACAGCATCTTTGGCACACATGAAGAGCAAATATCACGATGTGGCTAGCACACTCCAGCACACTATGTGCGAAACGAGACACATGTTTGTTTTGCCCTTCGCTAGCGATACCTTGATCCTGAGCCCACCCTCACGCCCTCACACAGCAGCCAGGCCCCCAATTGGAGTCTTGCGGTTGCCACCAGGAGCGAGGAGCTCCGCTTCGTGCACAGAGCCACCACCCAGAAGACCCCCGCCCAACACTGACTTGGGATCGGAGGAGGGTTTGCTTGAAGGCTTCGGTTGAAATACACCACCCCCCTCACCCTACCCCCCCCGTCATTTCGATGAATCCGGATGGCAGTCCTGGAAACCCCCCCCCCCCCAACTTCCCCCGATTAAATCGATCCGCAAACAAAAAAAAGCAATGCCAGAAGGCGGGGTGGGGGGGTCTTCGAACCGGTGCCGAGCAGGATGCATTTTTTTTGGTGAGCTTTCCTCCTATTCTATAGGAGGACAGGCGCCAGAAAGCTTTGCCGGGGGGGGGGGGGGATGTGCCGGGGAGCGAGAAGACCCCCCCCCCCCCCCACCCCCGCAGCTCCCCCCACCCCACCCACTCCCCACTCACCCCCCCCCCCCCTCCCCAAAAGAAGAAACGCCACGAAATAGCCAAGTCGCGGTCGTGAAAAAATTATCTACCCGAGGCTGGTTTGGTGTTCGGTAGAGCCAAGGTGGTCAGGGAGTGCTCTGCGCACTGCCTGCCTGGCCTACACCCACACTCACCCCCTGGCCTTGCCTCATCCACCTCGAGTTCGCCTTGTCCATGTGACTTCAGGCTGTAACGGAACGAATGTGTCTCGAGTGGGGGGTGCTAAGGTGTGTGCTGAGTGTGTGCCCCCACCACCACCCCCTACTCCCTTCTAGATTAGCCAAAAAACACAGCACCAGCAGCGGATGCCGGCAAAAGAAAAGTCTGGCAAATAATAAAAAGTCAGCCGGGGGGGGGGGGGTGGGTATTGGGGGCCAGGGGAGGGGGGGGATGGGGCGGTGTGCGCTGCTGGCCCACACCTTCCTTTAAAATAAAGCAAAACAAAAACAAATTGAAACACGCCCCTCCCCCCCCCCCCCCCCTCCCCTGCGTTCTTCCCGTTATTTTTTTTGCCACCCGTCTGGTTCTCAACCGAGGGCCTGGCAAAGATCTGCGCGGCGTGACACGATACCCAAACTAAAAAAACATCACCGAACCGCTTGGACATGGGCCCTGCGCCAAAGATTGGACAATATGGATACCCCTCTGCTCCCCGACACCCACACGGGGCGGGAAGAACACGGGATGAAAAATAGAACACCTCTTGACACACGACACCCAACACGGGTGAATGGGAGGGAGAGAGAGAGAGAGGGAAATATGATGCGGTGAAAACACACGCGCCTCAGCCTGCCAATTGAGCTGAGATGTAGCTCTGTCATGAGGCGACATCGCCTTTGCCCCCGCTGGCGCGTATTGGCATGTGTCTGTGATGCCCTTCATTGTCTGAGTAATGGTGTTGGGGCTGGTGGGGGGAGGGGGACGCGTGGTCACGGGGGGGGTGGTGGTGGTGGCACTGCGCTGCAGCCAATGTGATCCCGCTGCGGCGCACCGCCTTCCCGGAAAGGAAGGCTGGGCGTCTCTGGGGGGGTCATGGAGGCTGTGTGCCAGCACAGCACTGCCTGGCAACTGGAACAGCCAGCTCTGGGTTGGTCTTCGTTGATGCCGCAACCCCGGTTGCCCCCCCCCCCCCCCTTCTGGCACTTTTCCCACCCTCGCAGTTATCACGGCAGCGTCTTTTGTCATGATCAGGCAGGAGATCGAGGGGATCCATCCCCTCCCCCTCCTCCCCCCCCCCCCCTCCCCCTCCCCAAGCAGGCATGTCGCTAAGCGTCGACCGTCGACCCAGTGATTTTGGGTTTCCCCCCCCATAAAAAAGCGTCGACCCAGCGTCGACCCAGTGGACTGGGTTGACGCTTGGTCGAGGCTTGGAGCGTCGACCTAGTGGAACTGGGTTGCCATTCAAGCCTGGACCAAGCGTCAACCCATTTATTACACTGGGTCGACGCTAACCTAGCGTTGGCCCGGTTACACTGGGTCGACGCTCACCAAGCGTCGACCAAGCGTCAACCCACTTTCACTGGGTCGACGTCGAAGAGAGTATGGTTTTGCAGGAACAGATGCTCACTACCGTGGCCTCCGGCGGCTGGGGGGCTCCGCCCCCCAGACCCCCCTGTGGCGTATGTCTCGTACTCAAGTCATTCGATTCCCACCGGGTCAGGGAATCCACCCACTCCAGTAGCCTCAGGAGGACGCAGCCAACTCACACAGAATCTGTACGCCCACAATGAACAGATGCTCACTACCGTGGCCTCCGGCGGCTGGGGGGCTCTGCCCCCCAGACCCCCCATCTCGCGTGCCCGTCTAGTAACCAAGTCCTTGCGCTTTGACGGCCGTGACATATCAGGGGGCAGCGTCGAAATCATGGTCCCGAAAGCCATTTTTTGGTTTCCTCCGGCACCCGACGGCGCGAGCGGGAGAGGAACCACGGAAGGAACCCAGCGCCTCACACCGTGCCCACCTCGTGGTCCACCGATGGGAAAATTTGGCAACAACACGAGCGCGCGCGAGAAAAATTGACCCCTAGTGTTTTCCCCCCTGATCCCCCCCCCCCCCCCCCCCAAAACAGGAGCGTCAACCCACCAAATCTCCAAAATCGAAAAGTTAGCGACAGGCCTGCTCCCCAAGTCAAGACAGGCATCCAGGACAAAGTTGTCAAACGGGGGTGGGGTGGGGTGGGGGTGGTGGTGTGGGGGGCCAGCAGAACTGCAATAAGATGTGGCAGCTTGTGGCATTGTACGCCGCAAGCATGCAACTCCTGCTGGCCTTTCCGTGCCATAAACGCCCGGGGTCTGGGCGGAGGAGGGCCGCGTGAAAAAATCGTTCAAAAAATAAAGTGAAAGGAAGGACATCACGGCATCAGCAAAGGAACAAAGGGGAAAGGGGACAGGCCTGTCGCTAACTTTTCGATTTTGGAGATTTGGTGGGTTGACGCTCCTGTTTTGGGGGGGGATCAGGGGGGAAAACACTAGGGGTCAATTTTTCTCGCGCGCGCTTCGCGCGCGCTCGTGTTGTTGCCAATTTTTCCCATCGGTGGACCACTAGGTGGGCACGGTGTGAGGCGCTGGGTTCCTTCCGTGGTTCCTCTCCTGCTCGCGCCGTCGGGTGCCGGAGGAAACCAAAAAATGGCTTTCGGGACCATGATTTCGACGCTGCCCCCTGATATGTCACGGCCGTCAAAGCGCAAGGACTTGGTTACTAGACGGGCACGCGAGATGGGGGGTCTGGGGGGCAGAGCCCCCCAGCCGCCGGAGGCCACGGTAGTGAGCATCTGTTCATTGTGGGCGTACAGATTCTGTGTGAGTTGGCTGCGTCCTCCTGAGGCTACTGGAGTGGGTGGATTCCCTGACCCGGTGGGAATCGAATGACTTGAGTACGAGACATACGCCACAGGGGGGTCTGGGGGGCGGAGCCCCCCAGCCGCCGGAGGCCACGGTAGTGAGCATCTGTTCCTGCAAAACCATACTCTCTTCGACGTCGACCCAGTGAAAGTGGGTTGACGCTTGGTCGACGCTTGGTGAGCGTCGACCCAGTGTAACCGGGCCAACGCTAGGTTAGCGTCGACCCAGTGTAATAAATGGGTTGACGCTTGGTCCAGGCTTGAATGGCAACCCAGTTCCACTAGGTCGACGCTCCAAGCCTCGACCAAGCGTCAACCCAGTCCACTGGGTCGACGCTGGGTCGACGCTTTTTTATGGGGGGGGAAACCCAAAATCACTGGGTCGACGGTCGACGCTTAGCGACATGCCTGGAAAGGGGAGGAGGAGGAGGGGGGGGGGGTGGTGGTGGTGCACTGGCATGGTCTGGTCTGAGTCTTTTTATTGCACGCCAAAAAAAACCCAAATAAGGCGTTTTGTCCGCTGTTGATTCGTCGGGAGGAAGGTAGCACAAAAAAGGTGCGTGTGTTTCGCTGGGGATGCCCCCCCACACACACACCCCCTCCCCCCTCGTTCATTTCTCTGCGCCACGCCATGCCAAGCAGTGGTGGCCGTCAGCCCCCACATACACACCTCTGCAGATTCACATCCGCACAGCCACTTCTACATCTAGCTCACCCACCCCACCCTACCCCCCTGCAGATTCACTGGAAGGCAAGGGTGTGTGTGCGATGACACCCTTCACGCTCTGCGTGCTGGTGTCGCTGATATCCGCTGCGAGGCGGCCCATCCGGGTAATGGGTTCCCTCTCTGCATCCCCCCCTGTTGCGCCTTATAAATACATCTTCAACCCCCGCGTGCCGTGCGAGAGCATCACCGACACATGCTACAAGGGAGGGTACCCGGCGATGAAGCCTTGGATGGAAAGCCTCAGCACTGACATCCGAGGGACTGTCAAATTTCTCGGGCCCGACTTCAGGTCGCGGGCCATCCTGGCCCACCCCGACGGGCTGAAGCTGAACCACGCTGTTGGTGCCCGCCTCGGCCTCGACTTCCACACCATGCGGAACGAATACCTCTTCAGCTCCTCCAGCGATGAAGCGGGCCTGGAGGAGTTCATCACCGGCAGCCCATACCCCTGGTTGCTATCGGACTTCATCGTGGATGATCAGTTCCCTTACTTGGCGGGGATCCTCTCTGAGGTGTATATCAAGGATGTCGATGGTGTCAGGGTGGGCATCTTTGTGCTGTGGTCTGACACATACACAGGGAAGGTCAGCAGGAGCTTTTCACATGAATCGTTCATCCCTGTCCTGACACGGAGGCTGCGGTTGCGGGGTGCGGACAAGATTATTCTATTCCGCACCGGGCACCCCACCACGCGGGAGAACGAGTTTGCAGAGCTGGCACGCTACGACATCGACGTTGTTGTGACCGATGTGGTCCCCCAAACACAGCCCTTTGTTTCGAACGGCACCACCGTGATATTTTCTACAGCATACGGATCCTCGATTGACTCCCTGCTGCTGGTGCTGGACATGGTGGAGGACAACAGCACCTGGCAGTATTCCCTGAGGGTGATCGGGCTCCACGCAGACGCGCCACCGCATGGCCTCGCCGACCCTGTCCATATCGAGGCAACGCAGTGGATCGCAGAGCAGATCAGGCTGGGTGTGAGCAACGACATTGTCATCACACAGTCCACCGCCGCCATGCCTGGGGAGCTGGACGCTGCAGGCAATGCTCCCTGCCGCATGCAGGAGTGCGAGCTGGGTGTCCTCACAGCAGAATCCATGAGGGAGCGTGCTGGGGCGCAGGTCGCCCTCACCAACGGGGGAAGCCTGCGCGGCAGCGGCTGGGAAGCCGGGGAGATCCACCGGAGCCATCTGTGGATGGCGTACCCCTTCGCCAACTCGGTGTGCCGGGTGAATGTCTCAGGCACCGTGCTGCTGGACGCGGTTAACCACGGCATCGCGCACCTGGGTGAAGACGGGCAGCCCAAACAGGAAAACCACCCGGGTGTGTTCCCACAGGTCAGCGGGCTCAGATTCCAAATGAACCTGCGCCTGCCTGCAGGCGGGAGAGTGGTGTCGATGGATGTGATGGAGGCAGACGGCACCTTCGCACCCCTCGAGAAGCGGCGCGTCTACTCATTGGCTGTCACGAGCTTCCTGCTGGGCGGGGGCGATGGCTACGGCATGATCGAGAATCACCACCAGGTTCATGAGTGCTTCATCGACATGGTGATGGAGGCAACGCAGAACCACCTCTCGCGCCACAGCGCCTACACCCCGCATCTGAATGGGGCCGTCGGGGTGAATGGGGATGGGGTGACCCTGCCGATGCGGAACCATTCGCTTGCCGAATGCACTAACGAGGAGAAGCACGACGCCTACTGGCAAGACTGTGTCCCCTGTGATCCGGGGTTCTGGCGCCCCGACGCGACAGGGAATGTGTGCATCGAGAAGTCCTCAGAAGGCGTGAATGTCTTCATGGTGGTTGGGATCGTCATGGGTGTGCTTGCTCCGATGGGCGCCCCACTCACGTGGAAGATGACGGAGAAGCAGCGCCGCATCAACGCGCTGTTCAACAACAACAAGGTTGCGGAGGAGTGTGCCGTGGCGGTGATGGAGCTGCGCCTCTCTGACCTGGATTACCTTGGCGAGTTGGATCGCCCCAACACCATCCAGTCGGCTTTCATCGCAATTGTAAGGCAGATGAAGATGTATATGGAGTTCATGCCGAAGAACCTGTTAGCGAACTACCAGAGCGAGGACGACACAGAGAGCGGGGGGAGGTCGGGGGGCAGCGAAGCGCGTTCTGTGTGTTCCGATGCATCCGCTGCAGACCAGGCCCGCCGTGCCGCTGCGAATGCCGGAGAGGTGAAGAGTGACTACACGCGGAAGAAGATGATCTCTGTCCTGGCCCTCAACAGCAGGTCGCACACGAGCCGTTGTGCCACGCTTGACTCCGACGGGGTGCGTGTGCTGCATTCCTACCTCATCGAGTCGTTCAATGCGATTGTGCAGGAGCACAGGGGTCTGGCAGAGTCGATGTGTGGCGACCGCCTCCTTGCTGCGTGGAACACAGTGGCGGAACGCCCCAGCCACGGCACGCTGGCATGCAAGGCTGCGTTTCAGATGCGGTCTATGCAGGAGGGGAATATCGTTTCACACGTCGGGCTGACCTCGGGTTTGGCAATGTTCGGGCTGTTTGGAGGCACTGGCACAAAGAAGTACGACATTGTCGGGAAGATTGTGCCAGGCGTGATGGCGCTCGCGCTTCTGAACAAGCAGTACGACACGCAGTGCCTGTTCCCTCAGAAGATGGTCCACGATGTGTCGCTGTCATTCTATGTGCGCATTGTGGACTACATTTCCCACCCCAAGATAGCCGAGATGTCTTTCCTCTACGAGCTTGCCCAGAAGAAGAATGTCGTTGCGCAGGACGAGTGGATGTATGAGCTGGAGAGCGCCGAGCAAGGCGATCCCTTCAAGGCCCACAACATCGAGTGGGAGAAGTTCATCAAGACGGGGGAGATCTGCAGCGACCCCAATCGCCTGAATGGAAAGCTTCTCCAGCTTCAGGGCGAGGGGGTTCCGGGAAAATACTGCTGCATGTGCCCTGGGCTGGCGTTGATGTGAACATGGCACAGCCCACACTGTCTGCAAAACGAGTGAAGGGAGGTCGGATCTGCCTTACCTTACCTTGCTTTTGCCTGCCCCCCTTCCTGGTACCCCTTCTTTTTCAGGGACAGGTCAGGGCAAGAGCCCTGTGTGGTGCCGTTTCCATCCCCGGTTACTCGTAAGCAGTAGTTAAGCTGAGCGGGTTGCTCTCTCGACTCCAGCAGGGCTACCCACCCAACTCGAGAAGACTTGTGACAGCAGGGAGTTCAGTCCTGCACACATGCGTGATCAGCCACCCTATCCAGACACACAAATCCCGGGAAACTCAGTCATTTACACCTTCTTGGCTAGCGTGACCCCACCCCTCCTTGTTGTGTCAACTTACAGTGCGAAGCTGTAATATCCAGCGGCTAGTGCAGGCGCATTCCAGATGGTGGTAGATTCAGATACTTCTGTAATCTGAAGTCCCTCCCCACTCGGCACTGCTACAAACCTGCCAGCGTGTGGTGCCCTATCTTGTGAAGGCTCTTCACCCGTCACTCCACGACCCAGCGGGGCACAGATCTTGGTTCACACCTGGTTTGTCTCCCTTTCTTGCGATGTATATCAATGTTCACCCTCTCCGTCTGTTCTCTTCCCTAGCGACGCTCAGTTATTTGCGGCCTGACATATTCTGTTTTTTTTCCAGAACGGTTTCAGTGCTGCCAAACAGGGCGAGACGGGTTTGCTTGAGAGTTTGGGTGAGGGCCGAGCCCGTCCCTCACCCCAAATTGGCAAGAATACTGATGGAATTATCGTGCGTGTCACAGCGCAGACGTCCAACATCCTTTCTGTTTCTTCTGGCGTGGGGACTTCCGAAAAATCCCCGAATGCCGTTCTCTCCCAGTTCAGGCTTTATCAATCCCGATGTCGTCATTCTTCAATGTAAACGGTATGTACCGCCATTTGTGCGTTTGGTGCGTGTTGCGAGAATGTCGTGCCTGGATTCCATCGCCTGGCGGTGGCTCACTGTTAATCGCCTCCCAGGAGCCTGCAAGTCACTTATTATTGAGTCCAAGGCTGGCACCCGCTCTGACATGTGAGAGTGCCTGCGTCTCCCAAGGCTGGTCGTCTCACAGAGCAGCGTGGTGTGTCGAAGCCAAACGAAATCTTCAGTGAATTTCCCCCCAGTAAATCGGGCAGCCCTTTCGAGTTGCAGCCGCAGGCCCGATTACTTCCCGGGTGCGCCTTTGCACGTCACCTCATCACAGACCAAGTTGGCCCCTGTATCTACATGTGAGAAGGTTTTTTAAGTGTGTTCAGCATTCGAAGAAGGTCAACTGTCGTTGCGTGAAGTGCAACGGACTGAAGTCGCGAAGTGTCGAAAGAAATTGTCCAACTGAATCATGCACATCTCCGTGCCAACTCATCCTCGAGAAGCATACACGCCCCGCTATCCTTCTCCGAGTGCCACATGCGTGACAGGATGCAATGTCTCGATCTAGGCTGCCGCTGTCCCCACCCCCTCCCCCCTATCCCACCCCGCCCCCCCATTGCAAGAAGGCACGGTGCACTAGTTAGCTATGTACGAGTGACCTCAACGAGTCGAGTCGACAACCTCAAACTCGACAAGTGGTCAGTTGTTGAGTCGACAACTCACTGGGTTGCAGGCAAAATCTACTGGCAGTTGTCGACTCGACAAGTCCCGTTGGCGATTTCGACAAGTGGTCTGTTGTCGAGTTTTCAGTTGTCGACTCCACGAGTGGTTGCTAACACTAGCGCACCGTGGGTGCTGGGAGACTTGCTTTTCCATCCACTCTCGACAATCACCGGTCACCCCATGCAAACCACAGGTGGGCAGGATGACTGCTGACACGGGCCGCGGCTGCAGCAGCAGCACCGCCGAACCCCCCACCTCGCTTCTGGACCAGCTCGGGGGCGACACATCCGCCTTCTCCGGGGCAGGGCTCTGGCAGGACGACGCCGAGGCGCCGCCCCCATCACCGCCACCGCCAGCCCCCGCCACCCCGCCACCCCCACCCGCTGCCACCACTGCCGCTACTGTGCCGCCACGCCCACAGCAGCCCAGAGCCCTGCCCGCCGCAGCGCTCCGCCCGGCAACGCCGCGGCAGCAGCAGCAGCGAGGGGCATGCCCTACGACACCCCAGCAGCCCAGCAGGACGCGGAGGCCGGAAGGGGGTGACCCGGTTGCTCCACTCCGCCTGCAGCTCAGCGTGTTGGATGCCGCAGGCGTTGCTGCTGCGGCAGAGGCGTGCGGTGTGCCTGCCGCCCTGCAGCCTCTGCTGCGCCGCTACACCGCCCTGGCGACCACATCCCTCCGCCTGGCCCGCTCCGCGGCCCGCGCCTGCAGCGACGCGACCCACCGCGCCGCCCTCCACCGCCACCCCACCGCCGCACCCCCCCTGCCCCTCGCCGCCCCTATCGTCGCCACGCAGCGCGCCATCGCCAGCTGCGCCTCCCTCCTCCTCGCCGCAGCAAGCAGCTCCGCCGTCATCCCCCCCCCGCCGCCCCCGCTGGACACCGCCACGGACCACCACCACCACGGCAACAACCTGGTCCCGCTGCGCGACGCGGTCCACTCGCTGGAGGACTCCGTCGCCATGGCATCCGCGACTGTCCTGTGGAGGGTGACGCCCTCGGCGGAAGGCTGCACCGGGGAGGCAGCCGCCCCCCCTGCCGGGACTGAGGCAGCGGCAGCAGCGCATATCGCATCCATCTGCTCCGCGCTGTCATCCTGCGAGCAGCGCCTCCTCAGCACCGGCGGTGCCACGGCGTCCTGCGTCTCCGGCTGTGACACCGCAGCGTGGACCCCCGGGGGTGCTCCGGAGGCGATTGTCGCGTCCGCCTCGGCCGAATGCACCGCTGCCGTGGCTGCGGCGAGGCAGAGCCTTGCCGCGGCGCTGCGGGGGCTCGATGAGGATGCCGCTGACTCCGGAGGCACACCCCGCTGGCAGCACAGCCTCGCCAGGGCGTGCGCCGCGGCGGCGGGGGTGAGGGATGTGCTGGCCGCAGCCACCCTGCAGGTCTCTGTCGCGGAGTCCGCTCTGAGGCGCGGCGTGGCGCAGGCGGATGCTGCCGCGGCTGGGGGTGGCGGTGGCGGCGGCGGTGCCAACCCGCTCGACGCGCTGCCCGCACCCCTGAGGCAGAGCGTCGGGTTGCCCAACCGGAGGCCCGGAGGAGGCGATGGCGCTGCTGCGGCTGCCGCACCGCCCCAGCAGGCCCAGGCCCTGCTGTCCGCAGGGGGCGAGGGCGGCGTGCCGGAGGAAGGGGAAAGGGAAGGGGATGATACACCGCAGTCCGGAGTGGGTGATGTGTCAGGTGGCCCCACGGAGGTGTTGGTGGCGCAGGGTGCGGTGCCCGCAGCGGCTCCTGTGGGTCTGGCCTGTGAGGCTGTGGGGGGCGACCCTCTGCGCGCGCCGGATGTGCCTGCGGGGATGCGGAAGAGGGACACTGTGGAGCGTGAGGTGAATGCGGCATGCGGCGAAGAGGCACGGAAGGGGCGGGGCAAGGGGCAGGCCCGCCTGGGAGGGGGAGCAGGCGGCGTGCAGGCGGAGCTGCAGAGCGAGCTGAAGCGGGCCCTCAGCAGGAGGGGGGGCGCCCCGGCTCAGGTGCCTCGCCGCACTACCCGGTGAGATGGCTTTGTCAGTTGGCGAGGTGATTCGCGAGGGAGCGTGAGCGATTGCCCTTTAATTTCGAGTGATCACCCGTCAGATAACCGAGCCCACCTGATTTTGCCCAACACGGGGGGGTTCCGCAACACCGCCAAACTCACGGGGGGGGGGGGGGAGGAAATCAGGTGCATGGCTAATTCAAAAGAAAGCAACTCGTTGCCTCACGCGTCAAAAGTAGAAACCTAGGGCGCCTTGTCCAAATAAAGGAATGCAACTCCAAGGAGGCCCTCGCTACCAGTCACAGCTCGCCAATCAGTGAGGGGAAGTGGGCCGTGGCTCACTTCTTCTCACTCAGCCACACCTGGTAGCGGGGGCCCCCCCAAGTCTTTTATTCGGGGCCCTACCCAAGAAAATAAACCGTGAACACATTTTTTTTTCGGAAAATGCCTGGTGCGAATACAGGAACGGGGGAACCCTGGTTACCAACACCCCTGGGGGGAGGGAGGTGGTGTGTGAGACAGTGGAGCCATACCAAGAGCAGATGCTCGGTGTGCTCTCCACGACTATATAAATATTCACGCGTGTGATTGTGTGTGCTGCTGCTGCTGCTGCGCGGGGGGGGAGGGAGTGTTCCCCACACGGGTTGCCTTTTATCCCACCCCTCAGCCTGTCCTTTCCCAAGCGGTTTGGCAGCGTGGTGCTGTGGGTGTGCTGGCTCACAGGGGTGGTGTTGTTGCGCTCAGCCTCTGCGGGAGGTTTCGTCGTCACGTCAACAACCAACTCAATCTGCCCCTGTGTGCGATGTGTCTTCTGTTCCACCCTGAGTGCCTTGGCTTGGGGACCCTGGTCCCTTGCCTTGCGTGCCTATTTGCACCGGCTTGCCAGCATAGCCACCTCCTGAGCCCCGGGTGGTGGAGGCAGCTGTGCGGTGCATCTGAGACGAGAAGCAAGGCAATGATTGGCTCAGAGAGTGATATGCAGACGACTCCACAACCTCCCCCCTCCCCGAAGCCCCCCTACCCTTCGCCCTTGCAATGGGCACCTGAGTCCGGAGTGGATCAATGCCATTTCCAGCGGATTCCCGATTCCCACACCACCACCACCCTCCTGCAACTGCACACCATACATCTATCACCTCAATCAACAGGTTGCACACACACACACACACCGTCTAACATGTCTCTCGACTGGTCTGGCATCCCGCAGGTGCAGCCTGCCGATGCACTGCGCATCGTGGAGGGCGGGAAGGGTGTGGTGGTCGACGTGCGTGAGCCGGAGGAGCTGCGTCAGGTGTCGCTGAAGACTCCGAAGGTCATCAACGTGCCTACCACGAAGCTGTCTCAGGCGACGAGCGCGGCAGCGCTGCCGGGCCTGGGCTTCCCCGACGACCTGGGCAGGTCGGAGGGCAACCCTGCCTTTGTCATGTGCAAGGCTGGCGTGC
The DNA here is from genome assembly GCA_963210315.1 of Rhynchopus euleeides. Taxonomy (NCBI): domain Eukaryota; phylum Euglenozoa; class Diplonemea; order Diplonemida; family Diplonemidae; genus Rhynchopus; species Rhynchopus euleeides. The sequence goes on from OY723276.1 coordinate 1,154,493, forward strand.
GCGGGCAGCGCATGTGCGAGGTGCTGAAGGGCCTCGGGTGCACCCACGTTGCGAACCTGACAGGTGGCATCATGAACTGCAGCGAGACGAAGTGAGGCAAGCCGGAGAGTCTCGTCAGCAGGAGGGTGGCTTCGCTCTGACGATGCAGAACATGTGATCCCGCTGTTTCTTATGTCTCGTGGTGGACAAACGACCCCCCCACAGCAGGGAGCCACTTCATGTTTTCTCTCTTTCCGAATTGCGCACACATTGCCAGACATGCGACTCGGTCCAGAAGGCACGCAATAACCAGCAGCCTCACATGACGAGTGGCAGTTTGGCTGTGTGTCGGACACTCACAGCCCATCCCGTCCCTGTACAGGCTGAGCACCTTTTACCAGGTCCCAAGGCACTGCCTGTATTCTGAGGGAAGCAACAGAGGGGAGGAGTTGGCTCTGTGTACCTTACTCCTCTTCGACAGCGCTACGAATTATTCCCGCTCTATTCCTCCTTTCTTATTGTTTGTAACAACATGACCCCTCTTTAGCCGCCACAAGGCAGTTGGGCAGCGCGTTGGGCAGCAAAGGATGGCACCTGCAGCAAGGCTGCAGGTGGGTTGATTTTGTTTGCCTTGGTGCACAAACAACAGCCCGTCTTTTAGGCGTGTGTGGCAACCATATTTTGAGTGTGCTGGGCCTGCACGGATTAGCGCCCGCGTGCTCCATGTGGCAGGGTCTGGTGGGGCAGTGTTGCAGGCTGGCATGCATGGAAGAATCCTCACCCGCCCTCCCCTCACATCCCGCACAGCAAGCCTCCAGCCCGTCTGCTGCCACCACCCACACCCCTGCCCGCCACGACCCTGCGCAGGAGCCAAACACAAGCAAGCCAAGCACAATGAGGGAGGTGATCTCTATCCACATCGGGCAGGCCGGTTGCCAGGTCGGTAACGCGTGCTGGGAGCTGTACTGCCTCGAGCACGGGATCCAGCCCGATGGCGCCATGCCGTCGGACAAGACGTGCGGTGTGGAGGATGATGCCTTCAACACCTTCTTCTCCGAGACGGGTGCTGGCAAGCACGTGCCCCGCGCGGTGCTGCTGGACCTGGAGCCCACGGTGATCGACGAGGTGCGCACCGGTACCTACCGCCAGCTGTTCCACCCCGAGCAGCTGATCTCGGGCAAGGAGGACGCCGCCAACAACTACGCGCGTGGTCACTACACCATCGGGAAGGAGATCGTGGACCTGTGCCTGGACCGCATCCGTAAGCTGGCCGACAACTGCACGGGTCTGCAGGGCTTCCTGGTGTTCAACGCCGTGGGCGGTGGCACCGGGTCTGGTCTGGGTGCGCTGCTGCTGGAGCGCCTGTCGGTGGACTACGGCCGCAAGTCGAAGCTCGGGTTCACTGTGTACCCGTCCCCCCAGGTGTCGACGGCCGTTGTGGAGCCGTACAACAGCGTGCTGTCGACGCACTCGCTGCTGGAGCACACCGACGTTGCGTGCATGCTGGACAACGAGGCGATCTACGACATTGCGCGCCGCAACCTGGACATCGAGCGCCCGACCTACACCAACCTGAACCGTCTGATTGCGCAGGTGATCTCGTCGCTGACGGCGTCGCTGCGTTTCGACGGTGCGCTGAACGTGGACGTGACGGAGTTCCAGACCAACCTGGTGCCGTACCCGCGTATCCACTTCATGCTTTCGTCGTACGCCCCGGTGATCTCCGCCGAGAAGGCGTACCACGAGCAGCTGTCGGTGGCCGAGATCACGAACGCGGCGTTCGAGCCCGCGTCGATGATGGCGAAGTGCGACCCCCGCCACGGGAAGTACATGGCGTGCTGCCTGATGTACCGCGGTGACGTGGTGCCGAAGGACGTGAACGCATCCGTCGCCACCATCAAGACGAAGCGTACCATCCAGTTCGTGGACTGGTCGCCCACCGGGTTCAAGTGCGGTATCAACTACCAGCCGCCCACGGTGGTGCCGGGCGGTGACCTGGCCAAGGTGCAGCGCGCGGTGTGCATGATCTCGAACAGCACGGCCATCGCCGAGGTGTTCGCCCGCATCGACCACAAGTTCGACCTGATGTACTCGAAGCGTGCCTTCGTCCACTGGTACGTCGGTGAGGGTATGGAGGAGGGCGAGTTCTCGGAGGCGCGTGAGGACCTTGCCGCCCTGGAGAAGGACTACGAGGAGGTGGGTGCCGAGTCCGCCGACATCGAGGGTGAGGAGGACGTCGAGGAGTACTAGACTAGGCACGCCCTGGTCGCAACCCGCTGCTGGGATGATTCTTTCCACGTGACACATGACGTCACACAACGCCCCGGCATGCCCCATGTTCTGCGGCCCACAAACCACCCGCAGTTGTTTATTTGACTGTTCAGGAGAGCATACGACGCACACCTCTGCTCGAAAATCGAATTGCCCCACCACAGCACGACGCCTCGGGCGCTACAACTCACGGGACGCAGGAGCAATGCCAAGCTCCACTCCCGCGCCACCTATTTACTGCGATGCTGTGCCGACCTGTTTCTGTTTGTACCCCCCCCCCCCCCCCCCCGGCTTTACCCGTTTCGACTTCCGGATCCATGGGTCCGTTTTTTTTCTAGACAATTGGCGAACCCCCTGGAACTAGCACAGACCTGGCACGCATAACCCCAAATCCTCAAGGAAATGACCGTGCAGGTTTCTAGTGGGTCAAGAGACCGCAAACAAACCGTAAACCCGACCGAAGGTGCTTAAGCAAGTGTACTGAATGCGGCAGGTCATTCCGCCCCGTGATGCATAGATCGGTTGTTATCAACATAGCCGCACCCCGCTCTGCTGATGTTTCACTTGCAGGCGCACCACACCACACCGCACCATCCCAATACAGTGACCGAGGGTGATCCTCACAAAGCGCTACCCACACACATTACCCCCCTTCCCACAACCCACAGCGCATTGCACTTCACCTCTCACACCTTTTGTGTGCACCCTCCGTCGCCCCAAAGGAAACCACACCCCCCCCTTTTGTCTTCTCCAAGACAACCCGTGTTGTTCTATTTATTCTTCCCTTCTCTGCGCCCTTGTCTTCAGCGGCACTCTCTCCCTCGCTACCCCCCACACCCCCCTGCCCTTTCTGAGGTTTCCTTCCCCTCAGGCCACCCCTTCGGTGCGCGAAAAAAGAGAAGCGGCCCTTCCTCTCGGGGGAGATCTTTGTTCCATCCCAAAAGGTTACATCATGACGGTCTGCGGTGCTGTGCGCCAGGTCTGCAGGGTCTCCCTTGCCGATGGGGAGAAGCTCGGCGTCCGGTGGAGCTGCGACAAGGCGGGGCGGATTGAGGCTGTCACGGTTGACCCTAACGGGAGGGGCTGTGCCGCAGGCATCACGAAGGACGCAGTGCTGGTGAGCATCCGCGGTGTCGAGGCACCGTGCAACCCCAGCCAGGAGCAGCTGCAGGAGATGTTCGCCGAGCTGGCGAAGTGCGGCGGTGGCGATGTCGTCGTGATGGCGCGCCGTACCCCCGCATGCCCCATCGCCGGGAAGCGCACCCCCTTCGACAAGAAGAAGCGGAAGCCCGCTCTCGCGTCGCTGGTCAGCACCTCCTCGTCGTGCTCTCTGTCCTCTGAGGAGGCCTGCAGCTTCAGCAACGGATCTTTCGGGGACATGCGTGCAAACCGCACCCGCCGGGCCAGGTCGTGTGAGCTGTACCTCTCGTCGCTGGACCTGGAGCACGAGGAGGGGAACATGTCTGGGAGTGAGGCGAACGCCTCGCTGTCGTTCGACCGCACCGACACGTTCAACACCTACACCAGCAGCGATGGCGAGCCGGAGGTTGAGGGTGACGCGCAGGAGGGGAGTGTGGCGGTGTGCTCGTCTCCCGAGAACCAGGCGGTGCCGCCGCGGTACCACCCGTCGTGCCCGCGGATCATCTCGTGCCTCAAGAACCCGTCTGGCCCGGAGTGCCAGCGGTCCCGCCGCGCCCGCTCCGATGCTGTCAAGCGCATGTCCTGGGCGCCCGGCGTCACGACCCCCACCTGCGCCCGCCTGACCCAGTCCTTCTCGAGCTACCCCAAGGTTTCCTGGGACAGCGTGTCGGAGTGAATCAGATGAGGGTTGAGAGATAGGGGGGGTGCGGGGGGTGGGTGGGGAGTGGGGAGATAGTCACCCAAAGCTTTTATTTATCTTGCCGTGGTTGAACCGCGGCAACAGAAATATCGGGGGGGGGTATGTGGGGGGGGGAGTTTATTTTTCTTGTCTCCGCTATGTGAGAACCCGGAATGAAAAAAATGGCTGCCTGCTGGCAGGGGTGGGTGGGTGGGTGGGCTGGGGGGGAATTGGGAGGGGGGAAGGGGGGGGGGGGGGGTGGACATGCTGCGCCAGTGCCCTGAAGGAAGTAGCACAGAACGCGTGGGTTTTATCGCCCGGATCACTCTTGCCCTTCTTGCCCATTTATCTTGCTGATCTGTGGTTTGGAATGGAAGTGCAAATGCTACGCCTCGATCGTGGCGGTAATCTCTGACGTTCCGACCCATCAGGAAGCGAGGGTAGGTGGGTGGGTGGGAATCGGCAGCCCTGAGGTATCGAGGAAAACGAAAAATACCCCTATCGGGCAGGTCTTGTGGGGTCTGAACCATTAGAGCGCAATCGCCTTTCTGACAGCAATATTGTGCCGTTCTCATGGGGGGGGGGGGGGTCTTCGCTACGGGGTGATTGTCAGTGCATTTTGGTGCATTTCCTGTCGAGTTGGCTGAAAACTGACGAAGATTGACGAAGAATAACGACCAGCGAAGACCCCCACGGTGTTTTTGGGTGTTCTGCGCCACCCCTTCCTATGTCTCCTGAACCCAGAGATGTCTGGGGAGACGGGGAGGGGGGGCGAGGGGGGCGAGCTGGCCACAGTGGCATATCGGGGATGGGGGAGGAGGGTGTGGGTTGTACCAATGGTTTTGGCACAAACTGCCAGCAGCAGCACAAAAAAAATGAAATTATCAAAACCGCGCGTAGGTTTTTTTTCCCTTTCTTCCTTTCCCTCCCCCCCATCTCTCTCTCTCTCTCTCCCCATACCCCTTTCCTTCTCTTCCCATCTCTGTGTTTTTTTTCCATTCCATCCTTTTCTTCCCTTATTTTTTTTCTTCTTCAATTCCCCCCCCCCCCCCCCGCCACACACGACCTGACCAAGCCAACACGCAACCAAATATGCCAAGGTGGGCTTCTTCGGAGTCCCACAAATTCAAGCCTCTTTCGACATACTTCATTCCCCTTTACCCACCCCCACTCACTCTCCCTCTCCCTCACCCATCCGTTCCTGGGTTCCCCCCCTTTGAGACGTGAGCAGGGGAGGAAGGGGTAGGGCGGGGCCATTGGGTTGCCTTGCGCTTCACCAGTTCGCCTCCTCTATGCTACCCCCTCCATCTTCTCATTCTCTCTCTCTCTCTCTTCCCCCCTTTCCCCCCCCCCCATCGCCCGTTCTCCCCTTTCGCCACACCTATCCTCTCATGTTGTGTCCAATTTTTATTTTTGTTTTATTGCTTCCGTCTTTCAACATCTCTCTTGCGTCTGTCATTTATTTTTGAACCCGGGGTCGCGTTTGAAACCGGGAGAGAAGGGGGGGGGGGGGGAGAAAAAAAGGTGTGGGTGCGAGGGATGCGATGCCCAACCAACGGGGTTGTGGGGGGGATGGGGGGGGGGGGGAGTTTTTTTTGCTCGAGCTGACGCTTTGCATTGGCTAGGGGGAGAGAAACAGCCACAGCACGCCAAGCGGCACGCCGTTGAACCGATTGAGGTTGGGGAGGGGGGGGGGGGAGATGGGCATCGCAGTCATTTTTTTTGCACCACCACCCCACACCACCCCCCCCCCCTCCGCACCCCATCACCCCCCCCCCTCCCCTCTCCTCTCCCACCCACTCTACCTCGGGCTTGTCCCTGGGCAATAAACCACCCTGCCTTGTTGCTTTTATCTTCGTTGCCCCCCGCCCCACCCCCCACCCCCCCACTAGTGGAATGGTTGACATGAGAGCTTCTTGTCGGAGCTCCAACGTATTTGTGTTACGACGCCGACCCACCCACGCATCCCCCCCCTTCACCCCCACCCCCCCCCCCCCCCCAGTTCAACTTGCGGTGGAAAATTTTGACGAGTGACGAATCTGGGTTGCAAAAAGTGGTGGGGAGGGGGGGGGGGATCGTACTGCTGAAGCTTCAGGGGGTTGCCATGTCCGTACCGCTTTTGCATGTAGTTGAGACGGAAAGGATGTTCGGCAGTTTTTTTTATAAAGTTTGTTGTCACATTTTTTGCCGTAACTCTACGGGCCAACGAGTGATACAGACAGTTATTACATTTGCTGGGCACGCGTGTATCTGCCTGACAGCGGAAAGGTATACGATTTCTCCCGAAACCGTTTTTTTCCACGTTTATACTGGGCGATGTGTTACCCCCGCCACCCTGTCACCCGCCACCCAGTGATCTCTCTCTCTCTCTCCCCCCACCATCTTCCTGCTGTGCAACTCCATAGCTTCTCTTTTTCTATTTTGGAACGAACCCCAGAATACCATTGGATGGTGTCATGTTCAGCAAATCGAATGCTGCAGTGGGAAGGAGAAGGTGTGCGTGTGTATGGGTTCTCTTTGGTCTACACACGCACACTCTCTGGTTTGCAGAGAATAACGACGCTCTGCCTCTCTGCCTGCCCGTCTCCCCGTCTCCTCCCACACGATGGTTGCCTGTGCTGGATCTGCAAGGGGTCAAACCACATACGGGTGCCGCGCTGCAGCCCCCCGCCCCCCCCCTTTATTTTTTGTCCGTTCAGCGTAGGCCAACTCCGGGAACTGTCGTGTGGATCCTTGCGAGCACCCCCACAGGCTGTGTAGGGAGAGGAAGGGTATCCAGCGTTCCTAGAACACCAACTGTCGTTGCACTACCCCCCCCCCCCCCGCCCCCATTCACTCAGCTGCAGTAGTTTGTTCTTTTGTTCAACAACCACAGACACACACACACGCACTTCACTTCCCAACCCCACCCCAATCACCCCCCCCCCCCCCTCCCCGGATAACAAGCACCTTTAACACTGAAGCCCCCCCACCCCATCCCACACCACCGCCGCTGCTCCTCCCCTAACAGTGGTTCTTCTGCTGGATTCTATCTACAGAGTCATAACCCCCCCCCCCCCTAGGGGGGGTCAAATGCCACCCTTTTACGTGGACAAACACGATTTTTCAAAAAACCGGCGCAGAGGCCCCAAAGCCCCCGTAAACCCTCCAAACCCCCCCAGATCGGTCCGGAAACCCATCAAACCCCACTTTTCCACCATTCCGGGCACCTCAGGTGCCCGAATTGGGGTACCTAAATTTTGTGCCACCGTTTGGTACCGTACAGTGCCACTGTGTGGGAGGTTGGAAAAGAAAATGCCCCAACACACCACATCTGAGGGTTGCAATGCATGTTGCTTGCCAACCACGTCATCCGGTGGGTGTCAGGCGCTATGTAGGTGGCATTAGCCAGGTCTTCGATGTGTTCTGGCTTGTATATATACCTCCCTGCCACCATGCACCGGGAGGCTGCCTGTAGGTACGGAACAGTCCAGATGGTCGTGTGATTCCTGTGCAGCAGTGCTCCACAACCGGGATGTGTTGACAACGACTGTTGCAACACGAGCTGTACATTCCGGGAACACATGAAGTGCGCTGTCGTGGTACCCATTGTGCCAGAATTGGTAGTTGCTGCGGTCTACTTTGCCTGGCCCAAGAGCACTGGTACTGAACGGTGCAATATGCGTGGCGAGGTGAATACAACGGAAGCGCGCAAAGTCAATACAGCTCTCGGATGGCGGGTGGTGGTGCCACTAGTGTGTGACGTTCACTCGAGGATACAACGCATCACAATGAATCAGCAACCGTGGACCGAGTACAATACGCTCTCTGTGGCTGGTGTGGGGGACAAAGGCAGTGCCTGTGCCGCAGGCAGGGAGGTATATATACAAGCCAGAACACATCGAAGACCTGGCTAATGCCACCTACATAGCGCCTGACACCCACCGGATGACGTGGTTGGCAAGCAACATGCATTGCAACCCTCAGATGTGGTGTGTTGGGGCATTTTCTTTTCCAACCTCCCACACAGTGGCACTGTACGGTACCAAACGGTGGCACAAAATTTAGGTACCCCAATTCGGGCACCTGAGGTGCCCGGAATGGTGGAAAAGTGGGGTTCGATGGGTTTCCGGACCGATCTGGGGGGGTTTGGAGGGTTTACGGGGGCTTTGGGGCCTCTGCGCCGGTTTTTTGAAAAATCGTGTTTGTCACCCCCATTTGACCCCCCCTACCCCCCCCCCCCCTCTCTCTCTCTCTCTCCCCCCCCCTCTCCCTCCCGCGTGGTTACCCAGCACAGAACGCGGTGTCTTCTTCTTCTTCTTCCCCTTCTCCTTCTCTGCATGAATATTCTTTTCACCCCGTCTCTTCACCCTTCCTCCCCCCCCCCCCCCAACAACAACAGAGTTCCTTACGTAACACCTCCCACTGATGGATCCCTGCCCCCATTCTCCCCCCCCCCCCCTGACGCAAGGAAGTCCTTCGGCATCCTGCGTGTTTTTCGTTTCCATAAATAAGGACCATTACTCTTGTGGCTGTTTTTATATCCGCGCGTTTCTGTTTCATGGGTTGGAGGGAGGGAGGAAGGGTTTCTGTGAGAGTTTTTGATTCCACAGCACCCCTCTCCTCCCCTTCCCTCCCCCCCCCCCCCCTTCATCCCAAATGCAGACGCGACAAAATTAGGCAAAATGTGCCGAACCATGCGGGCAGAGGGACACGGAACAGCTCTGCCGAGGAGGGGAAGGGGGCTGTTAGAAACACGGACAAAAAAAGTATTCAAAAAAATCGTTCAACGCCAGGTTCCCCCCCCCCCCCCCCTCTGAGATCTTGGAGGGGGAGAGGGAGGTGGGGTGGGGGTTTTTTTTGTGGTAATCCCCCTTCTGCGTGGCCTATCCCTGTGCTCCCTTCCCCATGGCGTGCTGTTGTATTTTTTCACGATACCAAGAACACCCCCACCACCCCCCCCGTGTTCTAATCCCACCTGTTCTCTTCTCCTTGTCCTCCTTCTCATCTGACCCCCTCCTTCCCGCTCCTTCCCACCCCCCCTACATTTGCCTGCATCTTGATGTCACATTTTAATCTCTATTTTGCATCCTGCGCCAGTATTCTGTGCGGCGAAACCTGCCCTCGCCGCTCCTGCTCCTGCATTCCTCTGAGATTTCCGCAAAAAAAAACCATCCGGCACAGCAGCCCCCCCTCTCACCAGGGTACGCTGCGAGCACGGTTACATGTGTTCAAATTGTGGCAAAAAAATATCAACGCCTGTTCAAGTCAGAGCTATTCCTAACTAGGGGTCCGGATTCCATGATTTTGAATTTCAGATTTTTCCTCTGTCTGGCGCGTTTTTTTTGCACTCTGTTTAGCGCGTTTTTTTTGCACTGCAGGAAAAAAAAATTCTGGTGAGGATTCACCGGAGTGGAGGGTGCTGAGGGGCTGAGCGGCTGGGGGGATGCTGCCTGCGAGGGAGAAGATGCACCAAGCAAAGACACACGGCCCCGGAGGGGCCGTGTGTCTGTGTTCAGTGGTGCATTCCTCCGCACCTCAGTGCACTCTCCGACCTGCATGTCTACGGGGGTCTGAGCCCACATGGCAACCCCGAGTAAGGGGTGCAAACAGACACCCCATGGCCAAAATGACCCCACCGCGATCCGCACAGATCCCAAATATTCAGAGGAACAGGGTTTTGAAAAACCTGTAAGTGGGGTCCCGCTGGGTGGGTGGTGTGGGTGGGCTGATTTCTGGCCTCCCAGTCACATCCTCCCTTCAGAAGTCCCTGAACCAGACCCACATTTCATGGGTGAAACTTGGCACGCACACCACCAAAATGACCCCACTACGATCCGCACGGAGCTCAAATAATGCAATAACGCCAGTCATGTGCGGCGATGCGATCAGTTTTGAGCCCCCCAAACAGGTGCCTCAGTAGCGCGTTTTTTTTGTATCCGATTTCGGTCACCAGCCCCCCGGACCCCCAGATTTAGGAAAAGCCCTGGTTCAAGTTGATCTGGGGGTTGTTCCTTTCGCCAAGTCTATTCAACACACGCACACACACACATACACTGGGTTTTGGTGGGAGGGAGGAAACTTCCCACCGAAGCCCAACGCAAATCAAATCAAAGAAAATTACATGAAGAGAGACGGGATGTGTGGGGGAGTGTGGGGTTGTGCGTGAAGGGAAATAGAGAGGGCCGCCCTCCGCTCTGTGCCAGACTGTGTGGTGCCAGCAGGGTTTGCTTCACAAGCCTGCAAAACTGTTGCCGGCAAAATCACTGTTCTCTGCATCAAGAGCGGAGGGCGGGGATTCTCTCTCCCCCTTTCCCTCTCTTCCTCCCTGTGCTGTGGGAGGAGAGTTTTTGTGTGTTGGTTCCGGTTTTCTGGCGTCGGAAATGGAAGACACAGGAAAAGCCTATGTGAATTTCGCCCGGGGAGGGGGGTTGGGGGGTCGGAGGGGTGGTGTGAGGCAAGCAGGCAACCCCAACTGCCCTGCATTCCCCCCCCCCCCTCCCCCCGGGCGGTGTCCACAATACAAAACGGCTTTTCGTCCTCCCCTCTCCTGAATGCCAGCCTACCGGGTTTGCCGAAATAATAGAATTTGCCCGAAAGCAGATCATGCCCCCCTCCCCTCCCCCACCCCCCTTCCGGGGTAGGGGTAGGGGAGGGGGGGGGGGGCAGGATGGGGGAGCCAAATATCTTCCCCCCTCCCCTCCCCTCATTTCATCCTCTCATTCAGCGCGTCTTGATCAACCTCGTTGCCACCCCCCCCCCCCTCCCGCCGATGAAAAACCGCATCATATTGCGCTCTCTCTACTGCTGCTTTCAGACCTTAGAGCTAAGCTCCCCACCTAATTTCCCTTTTCCGGCTGGCTCCTGATATGGATCCCGATGGGCATCGCGGGGGCTGCGCGCATAATCCCGTCGCATATGTCTGGCTTTTTTTTTTGCTTTTAGTGTTTTTTTGATCCGGTGGTCAGTCCACCTTATCACAATCGTCTTACCAAAGCAAAGCTGATGCAGTCGGCCTTTCGAGGTGCGCAAGCTCCAAGATGTGAGGGGCGGGGCGAGGGGAAGGTAAGGGAGAGGAGAGGCGAAAGGGATGCTGTATGATCATACAGGGGTAATCCGGCTCACGGATGCCAAGGCCTGGGAGGTCCGTGCCGGTGGGTGTGTTGAAGGAGAGTGTCGTGTGGTGCCGCCTAATGTTCTTCGTTGATCGCGCGGGAGATGTATGGCGTGGATTGGGTGGAGGTGGAAGGGGCCCTTCTCTTGTGGCGGGCGAGGGGAGGGCGGACTCTCAAAGCCATCCACCACCCTGAGCGACACCAAACGCACCCACCCCCGGTGTCTGGACCTCGAGCCGCACCACCCCCCCCCCCCCCCCCCCCTCTTCACTCCTGTGCCATGTCCCTCATCGCGCATTTCGCGTACAGTGCTACAGCGGGGCCTCCGCTGAGTTCTCTTTCATCCCCACACCTCCCACCACTCTCAAGTGAAGGAGAACCACACTTTCTCCTTCACGGTGACCCCCGCTCTCGCCGAGCGGCAGTCTGGGAGGGCCAGTTGGAGGGGAGGTGTTCACCCCTCCCGCTTGAACTGGCCCCCGCATAATGGTGTAGACTGACGGGCGGGCATGACCACCGTGGGCCTGATTTTGTTCCATTTTTCATTCAAAAAAGAACCGAAACACTGCCCTGGCCGCCCCCCCCCCCCCCCACTACTACATACTACGTCCAGGCATGTCGCTAAGCGTCGACCGTCGACCCAGTGATTTTGGGTTTCCCCCCCCATAAAAAAGCGTCGACCCAGCGTCGACCCAGTGGACTGGGTTGACGCTTGGTCGAGGCTTGGAGCGTCGACCTAGTGGAACTGGGTTGCCATTCAAGCCTGGACCAAGCGTCAACCCATTTATTACACTGGGTCGACGCTAACCTAGCGTTGGCCCGGTTACACTGGGTCGACGCTCACCAAGCGTCGACCAAGCGTCAACCCACTTTCACTGGGTCGACGTCGAAGAGAGTATGGTTTTGCAGGAACAGATGCTCACTACCGTGGCCTCCGGCGGCTGGGGGGCTCCGCCCCCCAGACCCCCCTGTGGCGTATGTCTCGTACTCAAGTCATTCGATTCCCATCAGGTCAGGGAATCCACCCACTCCAGTAGCCTCAGGAGGACGCAGCCAACTCACACAGAATCTGTACGCCCACAATGAACAGATGCTCACTACCGTGGCCTCCGGCGGATGGGGGGCTCTGCCCCCCAGACCCCCCATCTCGCGTGCCCGTCTAGTAACCAAGTCCTTGCGCTTTGACGGCCGTGACATATCAGGGGGCAGCGTCGAAATCATGGTCCCGAAAGCCATTTTTTGGTTTCCTCCGGCACCCGACGGCGCGAGCGGGAGAGGAACCACGGAAGGAACCCAGCGCCTCACACCGTGCCCACCTAGTGGTCCACCGATGGGAAAATTCAAAATTTGGCAACACGAGCGCGCGCGAAGCGCGCGCGAGAAAAATTGACCCCTAGTGTTTTCCCCCCTGATCCCCCCCCAAAACAGGAGCGTCAACCCACCAAATCTCCAAAATCGAAAAGTTAGCGACAGGCCTGTACTACGTCAGGAGGGGCTGTGGCCGTCGATGCCAACGCAGATTCAAAAAAAAACTTAGATTTTGTGTGGTGTGCTTTGATCAGATGAGGGGGGTCGGTCGATCCTGGCATGGCTGGAAGGGAGGGATTGAATGAGGAATGGAGTGTACCTCCCCTCTCTTATCAGTCTGGCCATCTTTTTTTTTCTTCGATGCGGCGTTCTCTCTGTGTCTCACTCTCTGTCTGTCTGGCAAGAGCGTTGGTAACGTTGGCAGTGGTTGGGGTAACGTTTCTTTCCATCTTGCATACGGGCAAGGTGCCGCAGGAAAAGTCAGAACGGTCAGCACAGGTTGTGTTTAAAAGTCAGATGGTGTTTATTGGCGAGGTTATCATCAGCGGAAGAAAGGGGTGATGTGGGGGGGGGGGGGAATCCCCCAGCGGGTATCCGGGTATCCGGGCTGTTTTTCTGCCTGATACCGCCCCTCTCCCATGACCCAGCCCGTCTTTCTGTATTCTTTTCGCCAAGCAAGTAGATCGTTGTTTTATTTTGATTTTGATCTTTGATTCCGCAGCACCACTCCAGGGAAGGAGAGATCGTGCCGTTTGCTGTACCGCTCCAGAGGTACAGCAAAACAGAGCAGCAGAAAATAGACAAGCCAAACCATTGCCGTGTGTGGGACGAGCATGTAAACTGCATTGAAAACCCTCTTTGTGAGGACTGGGTGTCGGTGGGCACCCGTTGAAGTGCAGAAGATAAAGAGGGGGGGGGGGGAAGTGATGCCATCAGACAATGGCGCTATTCCGGAAGAAGCCCGAAAAAAAAAGGTGACCCCTCTTTCAAATGGTGTGCCCATTTTGTATTATTCAAAATTTTGTTCAAAAAAACAGCCCGCGCAGAGTCCAGCCAACGCCATGTCTCTCTCTCTCCTCTCTCTCTCTCTCTTGTGTGGGAAGTGCCCTGGTGAGTCCAGAGGCATCCCCCCCCCCCCCCTCTTCTTGCGGTAGAAAGTGTCACATTACTTGGGGAGTCAGGCGAGGAAAAAAAGGCAAAAGAACCGCCAAATTATCCCCCAGAGGAGCCTGGATCCTCCCCTCCCCCCCCCCCCCCCCCCCACACACACAGGGCTCTGCGCGTTCTGGAGAGCGTGTCTTTCAACACGCAACCGCCTCCCCCACCCCCCACCAGTGCCCCCTGCCCCTCTCTAGTATCTGGCAGGATGCGAGAGCCACCCCCGCACACCTCGGACCCTCCGGCAGCCTCATCCCCTCTCCTTCCGGCTTACCCAAAGGGACTAACATTGCAAGAAGGTGCTGGGCGACTTGCTTTTCCATTGTTCTTCTCGACAATCAAACCCCCCCCCCCCCTTTCCGCCCTCCCATTGTGCATTGATCTGCCCTGTACAACATATCTGGTGTAGTGACTACAAAAAGGACTAACATTGCAAGAAGGTGCTGGGAGGTTTACTTTTCCATTCACTCTCGACAATCAAACCCCCCCCCCCCCCTTTCCGGCTTCATGTTTTGTTCAACTGCGCTTCCATTCCGCGCTCGGATATTCACAACGGATCAGTAGATACGGCTCACAAGCCGGGGTTGATGTAAGGCTTCGCGCCTTAGAGAGCTTCTTCTACCAGATTATCCGTAGGGTGTGTCTGGCCTGGGAGGAGTGTGGGTGCAGGGTGAACTAGATACATCTCTTCATAACAGGACATGTTCCCCTAACTCTCGGTGTACCGGATTTTTGATTTTTTTTCCCCCCAGCAAAAATTTCGAAACTCCCATCTTCGGGTGGGAGGGGGGTGGAATCGGTGCAGCTTAGGTGCCATGCCTCAGGGCATGTGCCCCCTGTTTGCAGCAACATCAAACCTCCACTCCCCCCGCTCCGGAAATCAAGTTGAACCATACAAATGTGCGCAGCGTTGTAAACCCTTCCCCGGGTGGTCGACTCTCTCTGTCTGTTACCTTTACGTTTTTCTACGTTACTCACCGCCCCTCCCCTGCACATCCCCTCCCCCCCTGTTGAGGGGACAGCTTTGCCGGTTACCATCCGTCAGTGCAGAGTCAAGAAACAGCCTCGTTACCCTTTACTCTCGACAGAACTTCTCAACCACCACCCGCCCGCCCGCCCGCCCACTCCCCCCTGGTGTTTTTTTTTGGCTGAGAGTGCCTCCTCACACCTTGGCACCGCGACGCGCTGCCAGTTCTCTACTGTTTGTATCCAACCATGCATCCCTGGTGCATTAGTTACCGTTCACCCCCTCTCCATTCTCCTGGGGGATTGGGGTGGTTTCTTTTTACGCCGGTTCCATGTGCAGGACAGTGAGGCTGGCCACAGTGGCAGTTTGTTAGCGCATAGTGCATACCCAGAGAACCCCCCCCCCCCCCCCCCCGGTTTTTTGCTTCAAAGCGAAATGTCCGAAAGTGAGGGGCGGCAGTGTGGTTGTGCGACACGCACACACCTCACGTCCCTCGATGCCCCCTTTGGTTTGGCTTGTCCGTCAATCAGAATCGTTCAAAGTGGCCTCGGGAATGTTTCCGAGATTTGCTGCCCTATGGAAGGGCCTTCTGTGCGGCGTTTCACTGCCGTTTTGGGGGGGGCATATTTTTTGACGCACGGTGTTCTTCATTTGCCACATTCGTCGCTCTGCAACCTGTGTGCCTGCACACCGCTCATCGGCAGGCAAAGGCTCATCGGTGTGTGGATGCGCAAATGCATGATGATCATCCCAAATTTTACTCACTAAATTGTGGAGGGTCAGCGGCAGAACTGAAGGAATGGCATCATTTTTCAAAAAAAAATCGAGCCATCGGTGATCACCGTTCAGTAATCTTCCAGCTGTTTTCCCTTGGCTGCTACTCGCCCAAGGGAAACCCACACCACATGCGTCTGCCAATGAAGCCAACCACATCACTTTTGTATGCGAGACTGTATATCTGTTGTGCGTCAACTCCGGTTGCCCCAGACCTGAGTCACCCAAGTTGGGCCATCTTCGCTCTCTCGCTTTGGCCCTGAGTTCACCAAATTTGCTGTGCAGGCTCGGCCCATCCCCCTGTGTTGCGATTCCTGCGATTCTTCATTATATTGTCCTGAAATACCGCCGGATTACGTTTCTCTTTTTTTTTTGCTGTCTGTCTTGGCCAGAGGGTGCGTGTGGGGCACTTTAATTGGCAAAACGGGTTTAAGCACCCATCGCATGCCTGTTGCCCTCGTTTTCGCTTTTGTGCCTTGAGCAGCAGATCATGCGGCTAGCCGTGTGGTTAATGCGCCTTGGCATTGCAGGCAGGCAGTGCCGTGATGACGGAACCTTGGTGATTCTACCTCATGATTTGGAAGTAAAACTCTTAGCTGCATGCTGTGCTGCTCGGGTTGGCATATCTCTCCGTTTGGGTTCAGGTCTATTCTGAGCCATGTATCGGGTTTCGAGCTACGCCACAACAAGCCACACAAGGCATGTGCATGTCATTCAAGAAATACCATCTCACTTCCTGGTCCATTTGATCAACACCCATTCCAAGTTGCGCATGGCGCGCATCCAGGCATCTGCGTATTTGAGTTCTCGTTCAAATTTGTTTTCTAATCTGTTTGTTCTGAAGGGCACTTCTGCCCTCCCTCAGTTCGATTGTCAAGGTACCGTCATCCATCATCGTGGCACGATTGATGCCCTGCCCTACGAACCATCCAAAAGTAATGTGGGGCGAATATGCGCACCGAAAGAAGACCAGGCACATGGGAGAGCTAAGAATCGCTTAACCGACGACCGGTATTCGGATGACTCCGGGTGCCTTTGGGAGCGGATCTCTGCCACGTGTCTGGGACATCCCATACCATTAACAAAATGTGTTCACCCACCCGATGGCTAAAAAGAAAAGGTTTCATTTGCCCTGCCGCGCAGCGATCTCAGTGAAGTGTGCCCACGAGGCCTCGCAAGGCCTCTCTCCACCCTTTGTTTATCCACCAGCCACGGTTGCGTGAGTGCAGCGATGGGGGGGGGGGGGTGCACACGGCTCGCGGGTAATGTTTGACACCGCTCCATGTCGAACCCAGCAATCAAAACGTAAATTGGACTGTGCATGTCACTGCCTGGCTGTCGTACGTCAGGTGAGTGGTATGCCAAGATCAAAGCAGGAAATGAAAGAATAGTGTGATCAATTCTGAGCCGTCTCTAAGTGTCCCTCTGAGGCACCCTCTCACGTTTTCTTCAAGGAATTCCTGGTGAGCCTGAGTCCTACGTCCGTGTCAAATCGTTGTGACGCCAGTCCCAGCTACATGCGGCGCAGTGGTCACCGCCAGGTCTGACATGTCGTGATGTAGCCACTTTTGACAACCCAAGTTGCCATGGTAGCCCCTCATTTGGGTCTTCATGCCAGCTGTATTGTCATATCAGTTGCCGCATGACATGCCAGTCCTCTGACCACTGCGTCGTATCGTAGCCATCACAAAACGATCCCGCCGTTTATGGGCGGCGACCACCCCAATTTTTTTTGCGCACGAAGCAAAACAAGCCAACACGGTATTCATTTCGTGTGTCTAAACCGCAAGAGCAGTGATCGGTGCGCTCTCGACACGACTACAAAAAGACATCCACGCGATTCAGCCAAACTTGGTGGGGGAATCTGATCCATCCCACCAGGCTCACCAGGGCTTCTCCACCCCCTCTTTATCTGTTGCCCGCCCCGCCCCTGCCCTAACACTGAGAGTGCACGCGAGTGCGTGTTTGGTTTCCCGGCGCAATGCGGCGGTGCCATGATCCTGCATATGCCCTGGTTGTATTGTTTGTGTTTCCAGCCAGCCCAGGAGATGGTAGAAGCAGGGCTTTTATTGCCTGATCCAAAAGAGGCACGGCTGTGCGACGGCTGATCTTACGCACTCGCCCAACATCGTTCTGAGGAGAGTGCGGCAGCGTTACTTCGTGAGAAAATATTGTTGCCCCGCGCAGGGCACATTTGAACCTGCCTGTCGCGCATTCTTGTTTTCCTTTTTCTTCTGCCCTGCATTTTTTTTAGTGTGTTTGTCGCCCGCATTTCGGGGAACAACAACAAAAGAACCGCATGGTGTGATCCGGAATCAATTCTATGCCGGTTGCTCTTGATCACACCGTCACACGGCTTTATTCATGATATTCTTCTGCCTGATTGAACGCCGCGACGGGTCCGTCTGCTTCTTCTCCTCCGACAAGATTTCGAATTGCCTCTCCACTGGCCATTGCGACAACACGTTCTCAAGGATTCAGGACTTGCATTGCACATCAGTGCACCGATATTTGTTGTGCCCTCCCGATGCCTCGTTAGGGAAGGGACGCCAATATCGGCTCTATCTGACCGGTGCCACATGTGTGGAGTTCTCACCATCCTTTTCACCCACCCCCCCCCCCCCCCGCAGTCTGGTGTTTCTCTTTTCACTCTCGATAATCAAACCCCCCCCGCAGTCTGGCGCATACCTCCTCGTCGAAGGAAGGGATGTTGAGAAGGGTTGCTGAAGAGAATGAATTCCGGGAATCCCCCCCCCCCCCCGGTGAATCAATGCTGGGAGATTTACTTTTCCATTCCCTCTCGACGATCAAACCCCCCCGGTGAATCAAGGGATGCCCGCTGTTCTTTTTGACAGTATTTTGAAGCCCTTTTTCCCCCCCTCACAAACATGGGGAGACTTACTTTTCCATTCACTCTCGACGATCAAACCCCCCTGGGAGTCTTGCCTTTGCTTTTACTCTCGACAATCAAAACAACCCCCCCCCTCTCCTGCATAACGAGTGAAGGGAGCTTACCCTTGTGATTCCTTCTACTTCTATTTCACTACCCCCCCCCCCTTCCGGATAAAACGCCACCCCCTCTCCAACCCACCCCAAGCCAAAAAATCTATGCCATCTCCTGTTTCGAGGAAACAACGCTCCTCTCCCTGCCCCCCCCCCTCTCCCCCCTTCAGGGGGGACAAGCACATTGCGGATCCACCCTTCTTCCCCTGGAAAGTTCAAAAAAAAATATCGCGAAAATCACCCAAGAATCGGCAAAAAAATATCCCCACCCTCTCATGGAGGGCTGCAAAGAGCAGTGTTCAAAATAAATCGTTCAATATTCTGGCGGCCGGAGTGAGTGCTTTCATTGATTCTAGCCACCACCACTGCACCCCAACCAACTACCTGCAAGTTGAGTGGAGTGAGGTTGGCCCTGCGCCTTGCTCTTGTCACCTTGTATCACGACCCAGACCCCTGTCCCCTCCCTCTTGGCCCCTTCCAATCGTGCGCAGCAAAAAATCAGCTTCTTGTCAAGGATTAGCAACACCACGACCCGCGCACTGTGGTGTCGGTGTGTGTGTGTGTGTGGGGGATGTTCTCACAATTCAATGCACATCACTGCCACACCGCCGCCACTGGCCCCGGCACATACACACATCACATCATGCCCCGCCCTGCCTCACAACCCCACTCAACATTTATTCCAGATCTCGGACGATTTGCCCTGTCAACAAAGAGCTGTGGGCTCCGTCCTTTTTGCCTTTTTTCCCCCTCCGCTTTTTTATCTGCTTGGATCCCGCCCACCCCCACCTCCATGCAACCACTTTTGAATTTTTTGATCTTGCAAACACGCAGCGCACCACAGGCACAAAAGGGGCTTCCCCTTCCATCTGAGGCTTTTTTTTTGCTGTTGTTTTCATGCGTTTTGATGCAGAATTGCAGAACCAGTTCGTGCCCTGTAGCGGCCCTCCCCCAACACACATCTATCTATTTTGGACCCCTCTCGCCCCCCCCCCCGCCCCCTGCCCCCCCTCTCCCGATCTATCTCTCTCACCAATTCTTTCAACACGCCTGCATGCGTGTCTCAGGATTCCTGTTCTCATCATTAACAGTCAAGGTCAGCCACCTGCGATTACTACATTCTGCTGTATTGTCCTCCTTTGCCAGAAACGGGTTCCATACCCTCTGTGCATTGGGGTGGGCGCGGTGCGCCCTGTGCGCATTTCGCCCTCAATTTGCATTTCACGCCCTATCTCTCTCTCTCTCTCTCTCTCTCTCTCTCTCTCTCTCTCTCTCTCTCTCTCTCTCTCTCTCTCTCTCTCTCTCTCTCTCTCTCTCTCTCTCTCTCTCTCTCTCTCTCTCTCTCTCTCTCTCTCTCTCTCTCTCTCTCTCTCTCTCTCTCTCTCTCTCTCTCTCACCACCCATCCCGCACTCACTCTATTACTGTTTTTCAAGGAAGCAACAAAAGGGAATGGCTTTGGTTTGGCTGCCCGTGCAGATTTCTTGGCTTTGCGCGCAATCAGACAACAGCCCAGATATATAATTTTATTTTGGCGGAGCCGCATCAATTGAGTTTTTCTCAGTGGGCGGAATCGCCAACCGGGAAATCGGCAGGTGAAGGTGAGGTGGTGTCCATAGGGTGCTCTGCACCCCCTGCGGGCACCACGAGGTACCACATTGGCTCGACGATCCCGCCTGCCGCCCGACCCTTACCCTGGTGCAAGGCGCAACCCAAGAAGGAAAAGATGCGCAGACAAATCATTCCTTTTTTTTCCAGCATCCCCTGTCAGGGTATAAGATAGACTTTTTTTCTGGCGCCGTTTTCCGGTTTTTCTGGTTTTGAAATTTTTCGCGCGCGCCTTCGGCGCGCGCGACCCGCGCAAACCCTCTCAGAATCACACCCAACACGGCTGGACCAGGCTCTGCCGAACAGCAGTGGCGTGTTGCTCCACGCAGCTCCCCGAAGGGACGGAACTGAGCTTTCAATGCGTCCACGTACTGACGGAGCGCGGCTTCGCATCACCTCCCGCATCAGGACAAACCCCCCTGAGGGTGCTGCTCTGCTGGTACGCCTCACGAAGGGCAACTACCTTCATGGTCGAGCTTGTTGCATGACCACCCCCTTGAGGCAGTCAGTCAGACGATGCGCACAACGTGCGCTCATGCGAACACCAGCGGGTGTCTCCAACACTGCACAAATTGCGGTCCCGCCAGAACCCGAATCCGTCGATCCTCTCCAAAGCGGACATGCACTCCCGAAAACATCGGAGTTTGCATGTGCCATCCCCAGCAAGGCAAACGTGCTCGAGACAAGGTCGTAGCTTGCGTGGATGACAGGGTGGTCCTTGGCAGTGTGCACCGCAACGAGATTGAGTGCATGCGCTCGGCAAGCCGCCCAGAAGGAGTACGGTGCGGTCGGAATGATCAAGCTACCGGAGTATCTCGAAACTTCAAACAGAGAAGACCCGCATGACGAGGACATCACCACCCACCGGGTCCCGCTGGGCTCCTTTTCTCCGCTTCTCTGCTTTCTTTTGACTGTTTGAGCTCCGTGCGGATCACGATGGGGTCACTTTCCATATTTTTTTGGCTAATGTTCCCACTGGTTGACTGTCACAAAGGTTCCCCAAAAACCGGCGAAAATCCGATCGGCCTTTTTTTTTTTCCAGAAAACCGGAAACCGGGAAACCCTGGTTTTGAAAACCGGAAAACCAGACCTATCTTATCCCCTGTCCCCTGTTCTTCCGAAACTATTTTCTTTCAAGCCCCCCCCCCCCCCAGCCCCCAGCCCAGTAGGCACATCATATACCCCGTGGAGTGGGTGTTCTGTCCACTTCTTTTGGTGGAACATCAGACACCCCGATCCCAGAGTGCAGCGATATCCCAATTCACTTCTTTCGCTACTACTACTGACCTGTGCCCCTCTCCATCTGGGGGGGTGGCCTATGCGAAAACTCAGACTAACACACCCCCTTTTTTTTTTCTTCTCTCTTGTTCTTTTCTTTTCGCGTGCAATGCCGTTCGATAGAGCACGAATGTAGTTCCCAGCCCATGATTTTCTTTCTCTTTCACAGATGATGTGTGGATTCTTCTTCACCCTGTTTTTATTCGAATTCTATCTCTACATCCCAACGAGCTTGTTTGTCACAGCGGACGGTGGGCGGGGCGGGTGGGGAGGGATGATCCCTTGGGTCACATGGTATACTTGCAGTGGGCTCGACTCAAACAATCCCGACACAGCAGCCTCTCTCTCGCGGGAGCTGCTGGGCATTAGCATGATTTCTGACAAAAGTGGTGCGCCGATGCAGCGGTCTCTCGTGGACTTCTGTATGCCGCAGGCCCGCTAATCCAACATTGCCAACGGCGCACCGTGACATGTTGTGAAAAGAGGGTTCACGCGCGCGCGTACCATGCCATTTTCCCGGGTATTATTGTTTGGCGCAGAAACAGCCCGACCTGCCCAGGCCTTTCTCAAGAGGAACTCCGCACCCCACCCGCACCCGCCCCCTGTCCTGCCATCTCCTGTGAACCCTCTCTTCATCCGAAAGACAACAACGGTCTTGCTTTTCATTTTTTTAAAGAGCCAGATTTGCCCGATCCTGTCTGGGCTGTGCGCTCTTCAGCCTCCGAATGACACGGGGGAGAAGTGGCAGGGGCGATCGCACCCCGCTTTGCCCCACCCCTCCCTTCCGTGCACACCACCACCACCACCCCTCTGTGCAAAGCTATGGGTGTGAGGAAAACGACCACCTGTCGTCTTGGGATAGCCGGCACACCGCCTGGTGTGTCCGGTGTCTCATCTTTTTCCGACCGCTCGAAAACCCAGCCCTCTGACACGCACAGGCCCCATCCATCGACATCTTCCCTCATCATGTGTCACCGCGCAGCTCGTGCCAGTTCACGTATCCTTCTCCTCTTCAAAAGCGGGGTTTTCCGACAAACACCACTTCTTCTGACCTTTGTGGGCATGCACTCGCAGCACCGGCTTCATGCAGTATTAGTCTCACACATACTGTACAGGTCGTCAAATCTGCATGTCCTCAAGTGGCGCGGAAGTCGTGTGGTTAGGTCGGCTTCTGTGGTGTGTTCTTCTCCATTGGTTTCGTTTCTTTTTTGGATGTGTGTGGCTGACAGTGGAGAGCGCATCAAGAGCAGATACTCGGTGCGTTCTGCAATGTTTGCAAATTAAAAAAAAACGGTTCGCGTGCGCCACATTTGCACTACTCTCGACACGGCACCTGCCCCTCATTCGAGATGTGCTCTTTGAGAGGCGCGTCGGTGGGAGCTCGGAGCATCCGTGGTGGCGGGACAAAAAAAATCTGAAGGCTGGTGGTGCTTTGCATGTGTGTCTTTTTTAGAACGCCGTGCCAGCACATATGTATGCTGTTTGGCTGTGTATTTTAAGCGGGTGGGGGTGGGGGGGGGGGGGGGGGTGTACTCAGGAAAGGTCGGTGCCAAGCAGGTGCCCACTGGTGTCGTTCGAAGGAGGATATCGCCGGGTCCGCGTGGTTTTGTCCGACCTTATTGTTTGTGCCGATACTGCTAATTTCTGACTCTCTCTCTCTCTCCCTTGCCCACCTACCCGTGGCTGTTCTTATTCTTTTGACTGGGCGAAATACCAGGATATAAGGAATGCCTTGCGCACCAACATGTACTCATCCTCGAACCAAATTGGGTCGTCGATGCAACCCGACAGAAGTACACCACTGTCTGCTGTTCTGCGCGCTAAGTTGAGGTTGCCAAGTATCAGTGATGCTTGTCCTATTGACACCCCTTTTCTTTTATTTCCCACCAGTATTTCTTGGGTGCCCGAGCGTAGTTTGTGTTTTGATTGAATTTCTGAGAAACCTGCATGTTTCTTTTGATAGCTCGGCGTAGCCAATTGGGGTGTAGCTTCTGTGCCTTTCGCTGGGTCCTTGCGACCCTCGCTTCTCACCGCTTCATCAGACTCAGCGGGGGTCTGCGTTCCGACAAATCAAGTTTCGGAAGTTACTGGTTTGTTGTCACGTTTTGCTGCTACTTCACGATCCAGCGGGGGGCACAGATAGTTCCCAACATGGTTACAGTGTCAGGTGGACTGCAGCGATACGGGAAGTGCGAGGTGCTTGCCGTCACACACAGCATCTTGCGCCTGCCAATTATATGCCACATCGCAGGCATTTTATTCTGTGTGATTCGTGCGATACCAGAAGAACTCCTTTCTCGTGCACACCGTTCCTTTTTTTTTTCCATAAAGGATCCCTGCATGACACCCCTAGTTGCACTTCTCCCACTGTCCCCCTTTCTCGGCACCACACATCCTTGCCCAAACCCCGTGATGCCAGTTCGAGGGGAACTTCTGGCGTTCATTGCCCACGATTTCAATCCGCAGCGGTATTTAGTCCCACACTTTTGGTGCAGATCTTTGGCGTGCGATGGGTGGGTCACGCACTTATAATCCGATGCCCTGAAGCCACAATACACCCTCTCCCGCAAGGATTCAAAGAATACCGTTCTCGGGAGGTAAACTATCTTTTTGGCTCCGGGCTGAATTTTTGTCATGTTCAACAGTTGTTTTCAATTTATTATGCCTTGATCTTCTCCGGGGGGGGGGGGTGTGCATGTTGTTGGAGAGATCCAACGTCTGCCTGGCTTGTTGCCTGGCTTTTCATGCTTTATTTCTAGCTCGAATATATATACCCCTCTATCTCCGAACCACATCCTATCAGTAATGTTTTTTGTATCCCGCGGGGACACATTGCGACCCTCCCTCCAGCTCACTTTACCTCCCCGGGGTCTGGCAGGGCAGGGAGTGTAAAGTACTTTACACTCCCCGCGGGTCACTTTACACTCCCTCCAGCTCACTTTACACTCCCTGCGGGTCTACTTTACACTCCCCGGGAGTTACTTTACACTCCCTGCGGCTACTTTACACTCCCCGGGGCTGACACGCTGAAAATGGCCAAAAATCGCTAAGGGCCCAGGACCCCTATACACACACCATAACCCCTTCTGGGACCAAAAAGTCCACGAAAGGGGTTAAAACGGCTTAATTCGTTGATTCGTTGCATTTCCCTGCATTTTTCAGCAAAAAATCGGATTTTGGCTGGGCGAGGACAATACGAAAATCGCGAAAAAATGCCAAAATTTTCGATTTTTCACAGAGGCCCAACAACGGGTTTCTGGGTGAAAAATGGGCCCAAAACCCCGTTTTTGGGCGATTTTTGGCCGAGAATCGTCGTTTTTTCGCGTTTCTGGGGTATTTCTGGTGCAGAAACAAGTCGGAGGCCCAGAAGCGATGACTATTGCAGTATTTCTGCTCAACATGCCTGGGAAGCGCAAAATTTCGCATTTTTGGGTGATTTTTTAGGTGTGGACCCGATTTCCCGGGGCTCCCCGGGGTCAAAATGTGGCCAAAAAGCCCGGGCATAGGGTCCCACTGCAGGCAATTTCCAGAGGCTCGGGAGGGCCCGCAAAGGTGTCCCCTTGGGAAACAAACCGAACTACGTCCCTCCCGGGCCCCGCGGGACCCTCTCGGGAGCGTAAAATGCCCCTCGGGCGCTTCGCGCCCTCGGGTCATTTTACGCTCCCTCGAGGGTCCCTTGGGGCCTCCCCGGGAGGGACGTAAATACTCATCTCTTGTGACACATACATCGTGATCACGGAAGGCACCTGATCCTAAATCTTATTCTCAACAAAATAATGTATCAACCCAAACCACCAGGAACACGCCCCTAAATTTGTTCAAAAAACCGTTCAAAACAACAGCCTGAAGGTCGCATTGCGGAATCAATAATGCAAGCCAGACACGAATCATCCTCCACGCAGAACGGCGCACCTCACATTGCAACCGATTGCGTGATTCTGGGATGGCCTGTTCAGGCCCAGCCCCGCCCCCTCCCTCCCGCCCCCACCCGACCTCAACCTCTCATTGTCAGGCACCCCTCTTTGACATAATGAGGATGCCAAAGAGGCGGGGTGATGTCGGCGGTCGGCGGTGGTGCGACAGAATCCCCTCCCTCTTAAAAGTAAGCACTCCCTCCGGAAACGCCTTGGCAGCGTTGTGTGCGCCGCCTTTGCTCTGGCCGATTTGCACGTCAGGCAGGGTGGTCGTGATACCACCCTACACCACACCCAAACATAATGTCCATCTGGAACAGGAAGTGTGGACGAACCTCAAAATGGTTCGGATGAGGTAATTTCAAAAATCTGGCTTTATTGCACGCAAATCTTCTTCCAAACATATTCACGCCTGGGAGGCAAATGGCTGGTGTTTTACACTTGGCCCAGGAAATTAAAGCCACCACCCCCCCCCCCCCCCATCACACAGTTTTCTTGCATATGCCAGGTTGCTTTAGCCTTTCTCTCCCTCTCCCCCCGCCCCCCCGTTCTTCAATATTTTTCTGGCACGTTCGAATTACATTACGCAAGCTCCAGGTCCGTTATATATTTTTTTGCAGCCGACGCTGACCCCCCACCCCACCCCGACCCCTTTCCGCTACAAAAGGGACACACATCGCCAGGAGGGTGTTGAAAGGCCTTGCTTGTGTTCTCCACTCCCGACAAATACACCCCCCCCCCCCCCACACACACACCTCCCATCACGACCTGAGTTGCAAAACTTCGTCGGGAAAGGCGTAACCAATCCCTCCCACCTCTTTGCCGAAATGGTTGAAACCCATCGGCACGCCAACGGGGCAGCGGAGAAGTCTGGTGTTAATGCAACACACACCTCCTGCCCTTGGCTGGCGGAGGTGTAGGGGAGGGTAGATGGGGGGGGGGGGGTAGGGGGGGTCATAAGCCCCCCTAAAAACGTACGAAAACCAAAATTTTCAACATACCATCAGAACCGCCCTAATACCTGATCTGACCCGAAAATCCGACCCATACCCCCCCGGAAACTGTCTGGGGCCCACTTGTGACACCTGATACGCACTTTTGTGATGATTTTTTGGGGTCCTAAAAAATGTACCTCACTGGGGTAATCAGGCTGGGGGAAAAACAACAAATCACAACGAATCACACCCGATCACAACAAATCACAACGCCAAATGTTGTGATTTGTTGTCCTGGGCAAGACGTTAAACTACCTGGGAGGGCTTCCCCAGACCATGACGGGTGCTTGCACCAGGAGTTTGAAACAGCCACTCATGCCTTGCGATGCTCACGTGCCTGCTGGACCCCTATGTCCTTCAGGCCCCAAAGCAGGCAACGATATGTGAGCAACCTAATAGGGGAGGTGAAGAGGGCACGGGTCTTAGCCTGATGACACACTGCAACCTCAAGGTGACTGGCGACACCTCTCCCACAGTCTGCGGCGACTCTGCCGTGGCGACAAGGCTTCCTGTCATGGGAGATCGCTGCGTGGATCAACGTGGCACCACCCGTGTGCTCGGCAGGTTGTTTCGGCACCTGTTTTCTCCGTGTCATGCTTTTCGTGAGCGTGTCAGGGATGTTGGCACACGCTGGGGAGGGTTCACATGATGACATAACATATATCAGAAGCACACACCCACGTGGCGCTGTCCTTGGCAGGACTTTGAAAGTGCCGCCTTGATATCCTTGTTGGATAGAACCCTCATATCACACCCTCAATCAGCTGACGATTTGTTGTGATTTGTTGCGATTTGTTGCGATTTGTTGTGGCCAGTTGTGATTTGTTGCGACCAGTTGTGACGACTTGTGACCCTTTTGTGATGAGTTGTGATGAGTTGTGATGAGTTGTGATGAGGTGTGATCTGTTGTGATCTGTTGTGATCTGTTGTGATCGCGATCCAAAATTTCAAAAATTTAAAATTTTGGATCGCGATCACAACAGACGATGCGAGACCAATGAAGTACAACTGGCCGCAACAAATCGCAAAAAATCACAACAAATCACAACATTTGCCTTGTGATTTGTTGTGATCTGTTGTGATCGGGTGTGCCCTCATATCACACCCTCAATCAGCTGACGATCGGGTGTGATTTGTTGTGATTTGTTGTTTTTTTCCCCAGCCTGATTACCCCAGGTGGGCACTCCTTTCTGCAGGCACTGCGGCTTGACGTCATTTGTCACCATTGCATCAATGTAGTCATGATTGAGCCACTTCGATAGTGTTCCGCCCCCTTCACAGTTTTTAAGATCGGCAAGGTGTGTTTATCGTCGTTGGCGTGCCACCGTACCTTTTTCACGTACCCCAATGCTGGCTGGCACGACATGAACTGCGCCAGCCACTCCGGTGCATCTCCCGGAGGAGGGAGACGAGCTTATCCTCGAGAAGGAAAACGTTCTCGATCCGAGTGGCGCTCAGCTCGCCAACAGGTTCCTTGTCATTTGCCTTCAATTATTTGAGGGCGTAGCCGCCCCATTAGAATGGCAAGGGCCGCTAGTTGATTACTCTCAATGAGAGCAGGGCATCAAGTGCTCACTTTGGGGGATATCGAGGTCGCTGAGTTATTGCCACCTCTGAATGGCGTCGGAACGGACAAACCCTCTGAGCAGCGTCCTGCTTCCGCCCATAGTGCGTGCCCATCATCTCCGGAACCTCAATCTACAAGGGATACCAACTCTCAGTGCAAATACGAGTGCACTTTGGCCTCTGCCCCCACCTCGCGGTGCTGCTTGTCGCCCCTCGGTACAGGGTGCTGTTACATCGATCCGCGTCATCAAGTAGAGCTTGACCGATGAACCATTCGGTTGCTTCGACCACAGGTTTCGCTGTATGTTGCAAGCAGCCGCTGGAAACTGGCACAGCACTGGTACCACATCTGTGCCAAAAAATTGAAGACGCAAAAAATGAGCTTTCCGGGCCGAATTTGGGCCTATTTCGGGCAGATACCGGATTTCCGGGGTGATATGGGGTGTTTCTGGCCTTTTGGTGCCCTTGGGGGCCTCTCTGCGGCGAAGTTGAAAATTTGGGTTTACTCCCGGTTTTAGCCCCCCCTAGGGCAGTGATTAAATAAACGTTGAAAACGTTTAGCGTTTATAAACGTTTAGCGTTTTTCAGAATTCTGAGCGGAAATAAACGTTCAGATAAACGCTTAATAAACGTTTCCCTGCAGGCTCTGCCACTGAGTCACTTTACATCATAATGCATCATGGCCAGCGCACCACACCCCAAATTCCAGGGCGGGGGGGCACCGCTGCGGTGAGGACAGCAAGATGTCGAAGCGCAAGGTCGAAACCATCGGCGCTATTTCTGGCCACTTCTTGTACCCGTGCCTGCTGTACCAGGTGCCTGTTCCAGTCAGTTGCCTCCCATCAGAGGAGGCATCTGAGAGACTCTCGTATGGCGTCCCTGTGCCACATGATCACAGGTGAGGCACCACACCCGAGGACGCGCTCCCTGGCAACGGATGCGCCGTGCCACAGACCCAGCTGCCGTAAGCTCCCAAGAACAGCGTCAAATGGGACGCGAACTGTACCATACTTCTCCCACAACTGTTCCTGGCGCGATTACCTCATATTGGCTTGCCTTTTGGCCTCTGGAGGGCACCGAGAAGCTGTTATGTTTCAGAACAATCAACGACAACAGTTCTTCTGTGCATCTGGCAGGTTGAGGTGTGCCTAGATGGGCCTAGGGGGGGGGGGGGGGGCAAGCCGTGCGTAACTCGACACGAAAAACTGTCGTACACATCCCCCCACCACCCCTCCGGTATGGGAGCCTTCTCGCCGTTCCTACACCCTCTTGTCTTGGGCAGCACACACGCCCCTTTGCTCCCTGCTCTCGCAGCGCAATACTTTTATTGGGCAGGTAGAGGAGGTGTGTGGCGCTGATATTGGTTCTTCCTTTGTGTTTTTTTTGCCATGGCCGTGGTCAGTCTTGTATGTTTTTGCCGCATTTTTTGTTGTTGCCGAGGCAATAATGAAAGAAAATGCGCCAAGATTCAACGTGCGTGTGTGATGTCTTGTCAAGAGGTTATCTCTCTCTCTCTCTTTTGAACCAGATGGCCCTCATCGGGTTGACCAACCTTGTCAGCCCTGTTAGTGGCCATGATGTGTCTTGTGTGTTGCATGGTAACCAGATTTTCGAGCGGTGTCACTCTGCGCTGATGGGATCTCCCTCGCCGATTGTGTGCGTGCATTGTATCCTACAAGATGTTCCCTTGCCGGGGAACAAAAAAACTCCGTCACCCCCCCCCCCCCCTCGTATGTTTACGTAAATTTCTCTCCTCTTCAGAATCATACGTTTGGCACCCCGCCGCCCACTCATTACCCGCATTACCCCCGCCCCCCACTCCTCCGAACCCTGTCAACCAATTGAGCACTGCAGGTGCCTCACACTGGGTCCCTCCCCTCCTAGTGGCCCAACCGACGGGCAAGTTTCAAACCCCCAACCCGACCCGCACCCCACTGTCTCTGTCCGGACACCACACACCCCACCCAACACTCGCCCCACCCCGCAAACCCGCCCCACCTGCCAATCCTCCAAGGGATGTTACTGATAAGCTTGTTATCCGGCCCCCCCCACCCCCCCGTGCCTCCCCTGCCTCCTTTTGGGGCCCCCCGCCCTCCTTACCCAACTCAGCCATTGCCATCTCTTCCAACCAAACCCACCCTAATACTCAAATGGCCAAAAAAAATTGGGCCCAACCTCCCCCACCGCTCTCACGCCCCCCTCCCCCCCTGTTGATGATCCCCGAGGAAGATTGTGCCTCTTCGGAAGATTTTTCTTCTGCTTTTCACTGCCACAGCCCACCCCCTCCCCTCCAAGGGGTTTTTCCGGGTTTGACGCACAAACAACGCCTTATATTTTTATTGTGAGAAATGGCTGGTGTTCACATCACGCACGCACACACCCCACACACGTGCAACCCTATTTTTCGTCTGGATGGTGCCGTCGTAAATTCCGGTGCGACCTCTCTGCTGTGGACTTCATACAAAGCCAAAGGAAGCGGTTTTGGTCAGCACATGTCGCACAGATGAATCCACGCATCTTCTGCAGCAGCGTGCCTGCCTGCCGAGCGCTGGGGGTTGGGGGGGGGGGGGGGGCAGGATGTCTTGCGAGGTATGGAATGGTGGGGCGGCGAGAGAGAGAGAGCGGGGGGGGGGGGGTGGCGTATTGCTCCCTCTGTCTCTCTTGTGCCCTCTTGCTGTAAAGCGGCGGGAGGGCACTCGCTGGAGGGGGGGGGGGGGGCAAAACCTACCTCAAAACCCCCCCACCCCCTCCCCACCACCACCACCACCACCACCACCACCCCTCCCCTACCCCCAAAGGAATAAAAAGCAAAGCATCGGTCGATCTGACAGAACCAAAGGAAAGTGAATCAAGAACCTGAGCTCTGGAGCCCCATTTCGCCGTTTCTGTGTTGCCTTTTGTGTTATCTCTCAGCGCACCGCTGTGGCACATTCTGGAGGGTCTGCTGTGTGTCACAAGATAGAAAAAAATAACCGGGGCGGTTTAAAACGAGGGGGCGGGCGAGGGTGGGGGCGGAGATCAGGGGAGGAGGTTGGAAATACACCATTTGGAGACGTGGCGGGTTTGTAGCGGCTGGAGGAGGGCGTGCTGTTCTGCCCTTCCCTCAGTACATCGGGTGGTTTTGTGAGAGAGAAGGGCGCATTTCGTGAGGTCTGGGGGAGAAAACATTCAATTGATTTTTTCTCTCTCTTCCAGGCCAGTCGCTCTCCCACCCAGCCACAGGCTGCGCTAACGAATACGCTGTACACAGCAATACTGTAAATCGTGTTGCCGCACCCATACCCGCTGCATATGCCAGTGTAATGCATGGGTTCACATGCCATGATGTGTCATGCATTGCCTTTTGCATCACGCCGCATCTAGAAGCCTGTCAGCCAGCCATGGTCTCCCGTGCCTCCGCCCCCCCTTGTGTGTGTGTGGGGGGGGGGGGGGGTATATTTGCCTTCCCACCTGCCACCCACCCCGCCTGTCCATCCATGCCCTCCCCTATGTTTTTCATTCATTCCCACATATTTTTTCTGCCTAACTCGCACACGCCTTCGGTCTGTGGCCTGGCCAGTGTGCTCCAGATGCACCAAGCAATGGGATGTCGCACGGAGCAGGACAATCATGCGCATCGAGAAATGATCGGGCTGCCCTCGGTTTTATGTGTGTGTGTGTGGTGAGCACGTTTTGTGTGGGGAGATCCTGTGCGGATCATAGCCCACCCCCGTATGTGTGCGGGTGTGCAGTGGAGGCAGCTCCAGAGCTCGCTCCGGAGATGCCACTTTTCTGGGGGAGTGAATCGTAGAGCTGCCAGATATTCTTTCTGCTGCCAGGTAATGCCGTCGTGGTTGCATTTTTTGCTGGTGATGTCATCCCACCCCACACCCCCCCCGTCTCTGCCTGGAGGTGCCCAGGGTGTGTGTTCCTGCAACCAAGGGGGGGGGGGGGTATGGGTCTGGAGGGGGGTTGTGCAAGGACAAGGAAAACGACGAACAGAAAACAAACATTTTCGGAAAAAGAAAACGATATACCTTCGTCACAAACAAAAATGTCGCTGTGCTAGCCTAAAGGCTGTACAAAAATATACGATGCCTGTACAGAAGAAGTGAAAGAAGGGTGTGTAACACAGCACCGAGCACCTGTTGAAATGCGAGAAGAGCTGTGGGTATTTCGCAGAAATGGCGTGTGTTTTTGGAGACAAAGGAGGGGGGGGGGGGGCGGGCAAGGATGCGAAGCCTGTATTTTTTGTGTATTTTTTATGTGTATTTTTTGTGTATTTTTTGTATTTTTTGTATTTTTTGCGGGCCAAAAAATACAAAAAATACATGCATGGTGGCGTCGTACCGGTTTCGGTCACGTTTATCATGATATTTTTAAAGGTTTTTCATTTTTTACGTGAAGTATGGAAACCTTGATGCCGCTCCAGACCGATCAAATGAAGCTTGATGGGATGGTATCAAGGTTTCGATGTTACTGTTGCTACATGGGTCGAATCGTCCATCTAGTGATACTCCACAGAGGCAGTTGCCTGTATGTTGAATAGTATGACGACGTCATGGTATTCAACGTTAAAATTGTTCTCGATACCGTTGCCGCTCCATGCATGAGTATGCATGGAGCGGCACACACGAGCACAAATCACACACACCCACACTGCAGGGGTTCTCATCCTCACACACAACATGCCTGGGCGCAAGGCGCACTGGTCGCAAGTGCACTTCTCCGCAGTGCAGAACAACCTGGCGCGTAAGTGCCAGCACTGTGATGATGTTATAAAGGCAGTGTCTGGCACACGCCTCCAGACGAAGGCACCCACTGAGGTGGTGGAGCGGGCGAAGGAGGCGGGTACCATACTGCCCACCTGGTCGCACCCAAGTGCCTCACACCGGATCTCTCCCCACCCGGTGGTCCACCTGACGGATATGCGCCTCAACTAATCGCGTTGTGAGTAACCTGAACCCGAGAGTGCTGAGTCCCCTACTGGGCCCCCACTAGTGTATTTTTTGGTGTATTTTATGTATTTTATGTGTATTTTATGTACTTTTTGTATTTTTTGTATTTTTTGAGACAGGCTTTGTATTTTGTCATCCCTGGGGGCGGGGCGTGGTGGCTTTGAGCAAAGGGAAGTGGGGATATTTTTAGTTTGCATCACCATTTGCTTTTCTGTCAGAGTCGCAAACTGTAAAAGATACCCAAGAAAAGACGGAGGGGGGGCGGGGGGGGGGGTATTCAAGGGGAAACGAACTACGGCGCACGCCAGTCCTGATCACTGCAACCATATCATTGTGATTTACTGCCATCTTGTCTTCCTGAAACTGCACCGTTTTTGGTTGCATTTCCTTCCTTCATATCGAAGGGTAGGGTTGAATGACGGAGATCTGGATGATTCATATCTGATTCAAGGCTGAGTTTGTCAGCTCTATGGAGACGACAGCAATTATTCAGAAAAACATTTGCTTCGGCATTCGATCCTGATGGGTTTGGGCGTGTGTAGGATTGGGCCTACTGCTTCGGACAACGAACACCAGAACAGCCAAAGCTCAGCATCGTGCGGGGGGAAAAAGAATTAGAAGGGCTGGTTGGGTTGGCGGAGTTGGGCGGATGGGCGAAACGGAAAAATCGACGAGGTCGCAGCGTCAGGGCGTTCTGGGCTGGCTGGTGGTGGTTGGGACAAGACCGACGAGATTAGAAGCGGCACTGGTAGACGGGTTTTGAGGCCCCCCGCCCCCAGGTTCCCCCTGCCCACCTGGACGGACCCAAGTGCCTCACACCGGATCTCTCCCCACCCGGTGGTCCACCTGACGGATACGCGAAAAAAAAAAAAAAAAAAAAAGAATGAACCCCATGACCAGGGCTGTTCCTAACTGGGGGGCTGGTTCCCCACTTTCAGGATTCTGAACTTTTTTTCTAAGAACTTTTGTACGGGGAAAAAAAGTTTTTTTCTAAGAATTTTGTAAGGGAAATTTTTTTTTCTAAGGGTTTTTCGCAGAGGAAATTTTTTTTTCTAAGATTTTCCCAGTCGACAGGGCGCACACAAGGATGGAAGGGAAGTCTCTCCCCCGTACAGTTCGCCTTGCTGGCCAACTGGAGACTCCGCAGGATGACCCCGCCCACCTCCTCTTGCCTCGGTTTGCGTGTTGCTGGTGTGTTGCCTGTGTATTGCTGTTGTATTGCACTCCTGAGGACCTCCCTATTTATTCCCACTCGACTACCCTTCGACAGGACCCTGACCTCACACTCACCCAACCTCACGTACTCCGCGAATATGGTGCGCACCACTGCAAAAATCTCCGGGAGCTTTTGGGCTTTCAGGCCTGAAGGGGCCAGTAGGGGGGTGGCGTCGGGGAGTGGCAGCTTTGTAACTATCCTCCAGCTGCTGGCATGTACAGTACTGCGGGAGTGCCAAGGTGTATTGAGCAACCTCCTCCAGTCCCTGCGGAGCACAACCCCCGATGAGAACGAGCCCCAGATGATCACCTCGCAGGACCCGCAGCGACCCAACCCTGACGTCAGTCTCTCCGCCCTCGGACACAAACACCCGCACCTGAAGCACCTCTGCACCACCAAAAGCGCCACCGTCTACAGCTGCCCATCTTGTGGTGAGTTCCGCACAGCTATTACAGACAGCATGGTTGTGATGTTGGGCGTCGTGAAGGACGAGGTGCAGCGCGTTGCTTCTCAATTTATGGAGAAGCAAGGTCCGTGCACATGTGGTGCTGTCCGGGCTGCGCAGTTCTGCGTCGAGAAGGCCCCGCACCTCCTGTTCCTCTCGACGCAGCGGTTTTCTGCATCCGGCGAGAAGCAGAAGCACCTGACGGAGCTTGCGGAAACCGTCAACGTCAAGGAATTAAGAGACCTCTCCGCCCTTCGTGAGCTTGGCGTTGACGGCAACGGGGTGGTGCAGGTGGGCACGGTGCAGCCGGTGAATCACCGGTACCGGTTTGTCGGTGCATCGTGCACAAAGTCCGGGCTGACCCTCGCGAAGGGGATCGCCTGGGAGACGCTGTGCGCTCGTGGCCCCGCCACCACTCTGAAGTGGAAGTCGATCACGACTGATCGTGTGACGGATTGCTCTGTGGCGCCGTTCAATCGTGCGAACGCGAAGCCAGCACTCGTGCTGTACGCACGTGAGGCATCGGACGGTGACGGGCACGACGTCGATGCTTCGCATGATGCGCCGCCGCCTCCTCCTCCGGATCCCCTGGCCGCCTCTCCTGCAGCTACCACCGCCGCCCCTGTCGCCCCTGCACCCCACGCCGCCTTCTACACCGGGGAAGGGGCGTGCCACGTCGCCGCGTTCGACAGCGCCGGGCGACTGTCCCCATGGCTGACCGCCATGAAGCTCGCCCAATCAACCGGAGGCGTCAACATTGGGCTTGTACCAGGGTGGGTTCAACGGGATCTATACAGTTCTGGACACTACTGCCTCCGAGTGCTTGACTGCCTAGCAAGGTCAATTCCCATTACGGAGCCGACGCGTACCAGTGCTGCGGCGCTTCTGGAGGGCGTTGACTCCCCCGAAGCGGAGGCCCTCACGGTGAAGCTCAGGCGTCCGCGATTGATGGATACGAGATTCCTCGTGGACGAAGAGTTGGACACCAACACCGCGTCAGTGGCCCTGCAGACTTTCCGCACATCCCGCGGTTTAAATGTTCACTTTTCTATCGTCGACACCACACAGCCTCGCACCTTCGGCTTGCTTCTTCCGTCGTTGATGGCCCAGTACCCCTTGCGGCTTGTCTTCGACACAGCAAAGGCGCACTTCCTTCTTTTGATGGCAGCAAACAAGAAGTACGTGCCAGAGGGCTCAATGGTGAACGGTCTCCTTCGGATTCAGCAGCGGCAGGCACAGCTCGCCATACAGGAGAAGCAGCAGCGGAAGATCCACGCTGCAGCCTCCGGTGTGGTGCGTCTCCCTGATGGGAGGTGGAGGTGCACCACGTGTGCACCGTTCTTGGTGCAGCTGGAGGGGGAGTTCTCGGAGCAACCCCACTTGCTCCGGTATGCACGCGGCGAAGCGTCTATGTCTGCCACGACAGTTGGGCGCCAGCAAAGCAATATCCGCCGCCACATGGGTGGTGCGGCGCACAAGAGAGCAGTGCAGTTGTCCACGCCTGGGAGTGAAAACACCAATGTGACAGCTACAGATATCCCCAAGCAGACGCTGTGCGCGAAGGTGAAGGTGACCAGCGAGCAGTACACAAGTCTGGTCAACCTGGTGTACAACGTGGCAACGGCGACGCAACGGGCGGAGGGGCTGAGCAGTGTGGGTGCGAGGTTGCAGGACGACAAGCGGAAGGGGCTGCATGTCCTGGACACCCACTACTCTCGAAAAGTCGCGAAGGAGTTCCAGACGATACTCTGGGAGGTGCTCCTGAGGGGAGTGGTGGGTGCGGTGCGTGCGTGTCGGGCGGCAACCCTGAAGGTGGACGGTACCACGTTCGCCCGCATCGACTTGATGATCGTCATCGTTTCGGGGATCAGCAGGACGGATTGTGCTATGAAAGATTGGTGTGTGGGCACAGTCGACTTGAAGAAAGCTGACGCAGAGTCGCAGAAGGACGAGCTGGTCAAGTTGTTCGACAGCCTCCAGCTGTCGCAGTGGGCGCGGCGTTCGCTGAAGGGATTCGCGGCAGACGGGGCATCAACGATGAAGAGTCTCAGGGGGAAGCTCGAGATCGCGTGGGGATGCACTCTCATCGATGTGCATGATGCTGCCCACATGCACCAGCTGTCCGTCGGCCTCATCAAGAAGACACGAAAGGTTGTTGAACATAGCCGCCTCCTCCGACACTGGTTTGCCTTCTTCAGATCAACCGCCAGGCAGAAGTCTCTGCAGATCATTTCCGGTGGGAAATGTCTCTCCTTCCCGAAGGAGCACTCCGTGCGTTGGGCAGCTGCAACGTTCCGTCGCCTGAACGCGGCTGTGGTGAACTTTGACTTCACTGTCGCTATGCTCGGGGAGATCCAGCCGCCGCCGTTCTTCTTCCACAAGCTCACCCCCGAGTATTCCCTCTCGACTTGCATCTTGGCTGACGTCTTCGACATCAATAAAGGGGTGAGCGAGGCGTTGCAGAAGCGAGACCTGTCGCTCTCGTCGATGGAGAGCATCCTGCAGAATGCACTGACAGTGCATAAGGTGCTGGCGCGCCAGCCTGGCAAGCACGAAGCCAAGTTCTATGAGAACCAGGGAACCACATCGTTGCCTCCGGGGGTAGTTGCCGAGATGACTTCCTGGCGCTCAAAGCTCTGCCACACCATCTACAAGGACCTGGCCAAGAGGTGGGAGGAGTATCCCTGCCGCTCATTCAGCTCTTTCTTCGCGACAAGTGGGAAGGACAGCACGTGCGAGTGCCTCATGGCGCTCGCTTCTCGCTTGGGTTACGACCAGGCAGAGATTCTCAGCATCGGCATGGAGTGGGTGAAGCTGCGGTTGGAATGCACAGATCTCAGGGGGAACCTTCTGAAAGAGTTTGTCGTCGACTTCTTGCTGGAATCCGAGAGTTCGACGTTTGCGATAGTGCTTGAGGCCATGGTGGCACTGTCACCCTCGACTGTGTTTGTGGAGGCTGCTTTTTCAGTTGTAACGCGCATGAGGGGATCGTTCCGGAAGGCACTCTCTGCCGCAAGCATCTCTCAAGAACTGGGCATCACTCTAGAGCTGTCACATGATGACGCGGCGCGCAAGATCATCGTTGAAGAAACAGTCAACACGTTCCTCGCCAACAAGAAGCGCCGCTTCACTGCGCGTTCCCTGACGCCTCTTCCAACTCTGACAACCGTGGAGCTCGTTGACCTCGATGCAGCCATGGGTTCTCTATTTGCTGGCGTGGAGGATTGTGATGAGGAATCGGACGGCAGCTGGGAAGATGACAACGCCGATGCATTGTCGATTGTCAGCCTCGTGGAGGAAGTCCCTGAGGATCCCTTCCTCACTTCGTTGCTTGCAGATGCCGCACCCCCCGTCGTGCCTCCAGCCACCCTGCAACATGTCACCTTCCAGCTCCCCGCTTCATCGACCCCGGGCACCCCATCGACACTCCCCACACCTCAGCCGGAAGAACCGCCGCAGCTGCCTCCCACACAGGCGGCACCGGCAGAGCGCAGGAGGGAGGTTGGGCCGCACCCCGAGGAGCCCCAGGAGAAAAGGGCCCGCGTCCATGTCGACATCGATGTCGACATGGAGGAGGATTGGGGAGAGTGGGCGTACGTTTCGGACGCCGAAACTTCCGAGTGAGCCATCATCACGGTGCACTAGTTTGGTAGTTACGAGTGACCTCAACTAGTGGAGTCGACAACCTCAAACTCGACAACTGCCAGTTGTCGACTCGACAACTGGCACTTGTCGAGTCGACAACTGGCAGTTGTCGACTCGACAACTCTATACACTGTACTGCAGGAAGAACGCCCAAATATGAAGGGAAAAACGCACAGTTGGGTGTGTGCTTGGGATATGAGGTGTGGTGGCATATCAGCGCTGGACTTTGTTGCGAATTTCCTTGTCCCCTTCTCAAGGATGGTCAGTCTTCATGTGGAGATCGCGTTCACGGACACTACGGAAGGTCTCAAAGCAAAGTAAGCAACGTTTTGTTGTGAGAGAGCGGGGGTGGTGGGCCAGGTAGTGCTGGCTTTGTCCCTTCAATCTTATTGTTGTGTGACATATTTTGCATTCGATTGTGCATGACGAGCAAGGGACATTGCTCCCTGGTCTGTGCTTTGCATCGTAGTGTGCAAACAGAGACGTTTTCTTTGCTGAGGAGTAGTCACAAATAATGCATCGAAATTCATGAACCTCCTCCGGGAGAGACTGGGTTTCTTCTTGAGTAGGGGTGGGAGGCACACCCCAAGGTTCCTTGCCACACACACACACGTTCAGTATGGTTTTCGGTGGTTTTTTCGGATCAATCCAAAAGACACACCCGCTCTGACCTCTCTCTTTGACGTGGTCCGCCAGCCCAGCAGACTCAAGTCTTCGGTAGAGAGATCCTGTTGCCTTTTCCCAGCTGCCCGCAACAACACATGAACACACATTGAATGCCCCAACGGCGGTCATTAACTTCGGAGTATGTCCTGAACCCCCCCAAAGCCCATTCTCGCCCCAACTTTGAAGTTGTTGGATCTCGAAAAGAATGAGGTCGCGCTCCATAGTCCTTTCCGAGGCACAGGCTGAGTAGATCTTGCTTCGACCGTTGCCAGCTTCCAAAGCTTAGAGCAATACCTGCAGCTAAGCGGATCCTGGCTGTGAGGTCCCTGCTGCCCGGGTTATAGCCATCAGCAGTCAGGACAACACGAGGGTGTTCCATGTCGATGCGATGCAGGTGTGTTTCGACAATGTGCTCGAGAGTTTTGAGCAAACTACCCCTCCTTGCCTCGACCACTCTCTGGAGGTGCTCTTCATGCTTCCTCACCGTCGCCGGGGAGAGCCCGTGCCTCTCAGGCGCCTTCCCGTGCTCCCGAAACGTCTCTCGAATGCATTTCGAGATTTCACCGCACTTCCGGATGGACGTCCCTGCCACAAATCGTGACCTGCGAATACCCTCAGCCATCAAGGACATTTCATCTTGCATTGTCTCTTCGGAACCATTCCCACCCGGCTCTCCTGTGGTGTGTGTGTGCATCCCAACAAAAAAGGCTATGCCTGAGGAACCGGCGGGGGGAGGATGACGTCAAGAGTGATAACCAAAAAAGGGAAAGTGTCACTGCGATCGTTCTGCACCTTTTCTTCCGTTTGCTTTCATATACGTTGACGCTTCCACACTCACACTGGATCATCAAATGTCATCCACATCCACCTGCGTTGGGCCTGAGTTAGATTGGCTTGGGCTAGGTGGGGGGGCAGTCTCACTTGCCTCATCGTCCAGTTCCTCTTCTTCATCTTCGTCGCCATCCAGCAAGTCTGTAAACTTGCCGGTGTCAGTCGTTGCCTGTATCGACTGTTCGCCGCCAGAATCCACCAGCAGCTGCCTCACAACGACGATCCCCTCACGGTCCTTGACCTGCGCAGCGTGACCCGGGTCCAGCAGGTACTTGGAGGGGATGTGCAGGTCCACCTCGTACTCCTTCGCCTCCAAGTCCTGCGTTGCGCGCAGCCTCCGCAGGGTGAGGCGCAGAATGTGCCCATTCTGGGTCACCTTCTGTACCGTCGACAGCCCAGATTCCACGATGAACTCGTAGAATCCCCCGACGGTTCTTGGAGCAAAGGTGTTGGCTGCTCCCTGCAACGACGACACGTCTCTCTTCCTTCCTGAGTATTGAGGAAAGATCTTGTCTGCCTTCGAGGATGCCTTCGTCTTCTGGGGGGCAGCCAGCTTCACCTCTGCGGCGTAGAGCCGGGACATCTTTACGCCCGAGGTGAGGGCGGCGTGCGGGTGCAGCTTCTGCATCTGCTCCAGTTTCGCCTTGGACTTGGCGGAGGCTGATGGAGATGGTGTGATCCTCACACCAATGAACTCCGTATCCGTCCCCCCCTTGGTGCGGATGGAGTACCTCTCCAGCTGCGCCTCCTTCGCCGACTTCTCCGACACCGTCCCCCCCTGGTACTCCTTGTACCTGGCCCCCATCGCCGCGCTCACGGTCCCGTCGTTGCCCTTTATGGGCTTGCCCGTGATCTTCCCGATCAGTGCCTTCAGGGCTGTGTTCGACAGCCGCCCCCCCTCCTCCGGCTCGACGTAGTATTCAACAAAAAGTTGAATAAAGCCCGGCTGAGTGGCGGGCTGCTTCGTCGGGGGGGCCGAGCTCGG
The DNA here is from genome assembly GCA_963210315.1 of Rhynchopus euleeides. Lineage (NCBI taxonomy): Eukaryota > Euglenozoa > Diplonemea > Diplonemida > Diplonemidae > Rhynchopus > Rhynchopus euleeides. Next base: position 1,194,950 of record OY723276.1, read on the forward strand.
GGCGGTTTCCTCCGTTCTGCTTCTCTTCGCCGTGGTTTTGGCAGAGGCAGGCATGATTGATAGCTGTGTGTGTGTGTGTCTGTTGGCGTGTGTGTATCTATTCAACAATGGAGGTAATCTGGTCAGGGCTTGCAAGACCCTGGTGATGTGGGTTGTGGGAGGGAGAAACGGCACAAGGAAATTCGCAACAAAGTCCAGCGCTGATATGCCACCACACCTCATATCCCAAGCACACACCCAACTGTGCGTTTTCCCCTTCATACTTGGGCGTTCTTCCTGCAGTACAGTGTATAGAGTTGTCGAGTCGACAAGTGCCAGTTGTCGACTCGACAAGTGCCAGTTGTCGAGTCGACAACTGGCACTTGTCGTCAACAACCCAGTCAGTTGTCGAGGTTTCAGTTGTCGACTCCACTAGTGGTTGCCAACACTAGCGCACCGTGATCGTTCTTAGAAGGGGGGGGGGGGGTGGGGGCGGGGGGGTGGTTTTCATCGTAGAAATCATAGAAAAAGTCCCGCCTGACGGGCACGCGCCTGAAACCTGTGGGGGGGTGAGCAAAAAATCCCTTGTAAAAATTCTTAGAAAAAACCTGGTTCCCCGACCCAAAAAACCCGGAAAAAGGGCTGGTTCCCCGCCCAGGCCTGCCCATGACAGACAGGCCAGCCAACTGGCAGCACAGAATACCAAAGGAAAAAAAAGGAAATAAATGAAACAAAAATGTTGAGAAAAAAAAATCTAGTTTCCCAAAACACATTCACCCTTTTGCAGGTGTGTCCATCTACGTCCTGTGCGTCGTTATCACACAAGCCGAGGGGCAGTGGTATGAAAAACAAAAGAAAGCTGAAGGGAGGGGGGGGTGACCGCGTTTTGAGTGACGAGGACCTGTTGCGGATCATGTGCCACATTGTCGGTGGAGCGCCGAGGATCATCTTTGAAAAAGTAAAGAAAGTTCAAATACTCCTCCCCACATCCTCCTCCCCCATTCAAAAGAACAGAAACAAATCGCATGATGATAGCTATAGTAAAGGTCATCCAAACGACACACCCGCTCTAGCCGCCAGCTCAGAGGCTGGACCTTACAGTGTACCGGGGATGGCAAACGTAATGTTGGCCGGGGAGAATACGTAAACCTCCTGTGCACCGATGCAACGCAGAATAGACGGGAGAAAAACCATATCTCAAAAATGGAGGTGTCAATTATATTCGACGGGCACGCTGCTGCCAGACTTCACTATGTAGCTGACCCCCTCCCCCCCCTCCTCGCAGTGTGGGTGTGGGGGATTCGGTGTCTGTCAGGATTCCTCTCTAAAACGGCGATCCATCGCTTCTTCGGATTCGTCTCCATTTATTTTTTTTTGGCACGGCACCTGCACCGCTCCCCCACACCCACCCACCCGATGCCCCTCCCCATCTGGCCTCCGCTGATCTGTGGATCCTCCGGAGAATGCAAACCTGTTCAACATGCTACCACCAACGCATTCTTTATGAAACCTTTCCGGCCCCCCGCCTGTCTCGGTTCATCGATCGGGGGGGGGGGGGGAGTGCAGGGTGGTGGTGGTGGTGGTCGTCGTCTGCGCCAGCATCCGTTGATGCCATTGTCCCCCCCTTTGAGATACATTCCCGCTTTGTTCTTCCCCACAGCCCGGGGCCAATGCGGCCAGAAGGTGGTCAACCAAAAGCCAGATGTCCAGGCGCTCCTCGTGACGACCCCCTGGTACGGTGATGCGGGAGGGTTGTCGGGCGGGTTTGCCACGCCCAATCTAGTGCTCGTGATACAAATTCTCGAGCGTGACGGGCGACATATCCTGTGGGGTGAGTCTGTGAAGGCTACGATTCGGCACACATTGATTCGATACGATCAGTTGATCTTACACAGGTCAACAGCAGATGATGCACGCAACTCAATTAGAGTTTCGTGCCCGTGAAGTGGGAAGTCAGATGCTACCAACAACGTTCCAAACGAATTTGTGATACTCAGCAGCAGGCCGTGTTCTGTGTAGGGTCACTCAAAGTCTGGCCACTCAGAGTAGTTGAATGTCGTATTCCCAAACCCACAAAAAGCCGCTTTTTCGGCTTGTTTTTTTTTGTAAATCAGGCAGGGTCGATGAGCGGGGTGGATGCACGAAGAAGAAGAGGAAATCATCTCTCGCAAACGATTCCCTCACACGCATCATCCTCCCCCCCACCCCCCCCCCCCCACTCAGAACGCAAAAAAATAAAGAGACATCCAAACACGGCAACTCTGAAGGACCGAGTTGACCAGTGTTGCAATTCCTAGCGCCATCTTCTTGGAAAATATCAGAAAGTTCGGTTGGCATGGCATTTTTTGGGTTTTAAGAATTGTCGTCGTGCATGCAGGGCCATGAAAAGGAAGGACATCTACTGCGTTGGGGCAGATGTTGGCCGATCCATGCGTCGAAACAAAGACAGGACTCGAGTGCGCCAACCAACCAAATCAACCCAATTAGGGGGGTAGGGAGAGGGGGGGTGCCGTGATGCCCGTGTTCTTTTGAAAGGATTTCGAGACAACTCTGACAGCTCGTTGGGTTCCACCTGGATCAGGTTGACCACCAAAACGCTGCCACATTCTACCAACGTCTGATAACTACACCAAACGACGAAACGTGGGACAACCCCCGCGGACATCCAGGAGAACGGATGAGACTGTTCACAGTGCCCGCAGGGTGTGCCCATGCACAGCTGCTGACCACAAAGAATGGCGAGGCTGCACCTCTGCCATCCCCCCCCCAGCCCCAGCCCCTCTAGTTCTGAGAACGCAAGAAGAAACAACGAGGAGTTATTATTGTTTTCCTCCGAAAAATAAATAAACACGCGCCGCCACCACGGCTGTCTCTCTTTGCGTTTGGCAGGGGCAGACCGTCACGGGGGGAGTGTGTCATCCGCTTGTCATTCTTCCAGCCCTCGTGTCCCATGATGTCTTCAAGCACGCTCACCAGCAATAGTTTGAGGGGCCAGCACAGCACGCCACATGGAGTGCAAACAAGCTGGCCCAGTCCAAGAGGCGGGCGGGTGATGCACAAAGGGGTGCGGGGTGTAGATGGGGCAGGGTTTCAGTGGCCGTCGCAGTCAGAGGGGTGTGGTGTATGAAGTTCCCTCACACTTTTGCAAACGGGGGGTTATTTTTTTACAACGTGTGTGCGGTGGTCCATCTATTTCGATCTGGCCTTTGGCTCTGTTCAAAATTGGGTGGATCGCTTGCCTTCCCACACTCCATTGCAGCCAAAATAGAGCAAGCGGCTCTGCGTGGTTTACAGTTGTGGCAGCCAATTTATTGTGCTCGCGACTTGTCAGACGGGTAGGCTACCAAACATGGATGTGCCTTCAACGCCACTCACCCCGAAGTTCTCTGCGAGGCAACTGATGTCCCACCCCCCCCCATCTCCGCCCCTCTCCGCCACCGCCACACTCATCTGTGCCTTACTTTACATAGTGTCTTTTCACCATATGATTCCAACGTTCCCTGCGTCATTTCGTCTGTTCATGACCCCTGTTCCTTGCTGAGCTCTTGGGTTGCGTAGGGAAAGCCACTTGCAGGGCCCGACAACCGGCATGAAAACAACCAAAGTGGTCTGTCAAGTGGCAACAAGGAGCACGCATCCAGCAGGGTAAATTGGACGCGATATGCACGCTTTGCATCTATAATTTTATTCATTTGATGATTACCTCCCAAAGCACCGACATTGCTCTGCGTAATGAACTGTAGGATATATTTTGTTTGACCCCCCCCTCCCTTACTCCTCCTCCTGTGAGGCGAGTTCAAATTACACGCAAAAAAGTCAAATGAAAAGATGTTGTTTCCTCCATCCCTGGGGGATGAGCCATTGCGTGCTGGTGAATGGGACCTTCCGCGGGGTCATGTCGTCTTGGACTGTAAACCGATGATGAGAAAAGTGTTCCCAAACGCCGCGTGATGGCTGGACATGCCCCCAGCAATGATGTCAGGAAGCCCAAACTGCCAGCAAATTGGCGACTCGCAAATCACCCCAAAACCCGCAGTATGATTGTATTTGTCTTGGGGCCGTGGAGCGTCAGCCTTATCGGGATTGATTCGCTTGGTGCCACATGTGTACCCGGCCCCACCAGCCTTCAGGATGTCGGTGAAATTTTGCTGGAATCGTGCAGGATCATTCGTGAAGAAATACGAAAGGTAAACGAGAAAAGATTTTTCGTTGATCACACAATAAAAAGCAACGCACATACCCCCCACGAACACCTTTGGCGTCGGACCACACGCACTCTCGGGATCTACCTGGCGAATCCTAGCCTCTCCTGGTTTCGAGTCTCGGCTGCGATAACCGATTGCTATGCGGCAGAATGACCAAGTGGTGCTATGTGTCAAGAGATGCGGGGCCTCTCTGAGCCATGTATTGCATATACTCGAGTGCCCCCTTCCCGACCCCCCCCCCCCCCACCCACGCCCCGTATTTTTTTCTGCTTTCTTTGCTGATTTTTTTTGCTTCTTTTCGGAAAGGAACGATAGTGTTCAAAACAAAAAAAACATGCGACCAGTATGAAGTGAAAAGAGAAGGTGGCTGTTGTGCAAATGTGGATTCTCTGGCGTGATCATAGGCACGCCGCGCGTGTGGGCCTCCGGCCTTTGTGTGTAGAAGAATAATGAACTTTCATGACGGAACATAACATTCAGACCTGCTACGCACCCTCATTTTCTTTCAGGACTCAAAATGAGGATTTTTTGGGGTTGGTGGGGGTGGGGGTGGGGGGGGAGGTGGTATCAAAAATAAACGACATGAAAACGGCAAGGCCTTTTGAAGGAGAGTGGGGGGTAACCCCTGCCTGGAAGCGCCACACTCAGGATTTTATTCAATTTTCAAAAAGGGGTGGGGGGGGGGGGGGCGGAGAGGAGCGAACCCATCGGGGGGGTTTTTTTGGGATGCTTTTTTTTGTCACAGTTTGTTACAGTTTGTCAGCCCTCAAAACAGTGTGAATTAGCTGCACCGCCCAGCCCCTCTCCACTGGCCAAGTCGGGGAAGGAAAACGGACATGTTGTTTTAAAAAAATGTTCCTTTCGGTGCGTACGCCCGCCACTGCCTTTGCCGTTTCGGACGTCAGGTTGGTGGTTGGCGACACCCAAAAAAGGCCGACATAGTGTCAGAGAGAGGCGAGACGTGTGCTGCCACCGGGCCCCCTTCTCGAAAAAAACGCAAGATAGGTGCGTCGTTGAAAACAAAATATTCAATTTGGGTGGTTTCCCGCTCTCCCGCTGGGGGCTGCCCGCCACGATCATGGCTTTGCACCCCCACTCCTTCAAAAAAAATGTTCAAAATCAGAGACCCCCCCTCCCAACAAGCGACCCAAGGTGTCACTGCAGTTGTCCGAAAGCCCAAGTGGCACTTTCCAGACTTAGATGCATCTCGAAACTCCATACCTTACTGTTCCTGGGCTTTGGCCGCCCCCCCAACCACCCCCACCTTCCGCTCCACCTGTCCCCCCTCCTCCCAACGGCTTCGGACACACGCAAACCCGGATCGACTCCAAAAAAAATTCTGGAGGTGTGCAGGGAGAGATCTGTGCCTATATCCAACCAAAAAAGAGAGCACGATCCATCTCCTTCCGCCAACACCACCACCACCGCCACCCTCTATCTTTCTCCGCCACGCTGTCACCTGCTGTGCGTGATGTCCCGGGAGTTTGGGGCCCAGGCCCGTTTTCGCCCTTCCAATCTCCTCCCCCCAGCGAGAGATGCCCCTCTCGATCCACCCACTCCATCCCCCCCCCCATGACCCACCGCAAACCCGGCATTATGAGGCGAAAACAAAAATGTCCTCCAAACTGTGGCACACCACCTCCTCTGCGCACGCACACACGCACACACTGATGCATCTTTCTTTTTGTAGGAGTGTCGAGCATACCGAGTACCTCTGCTTTTGGTGTGATCTCCACTGTCTACACATACTCTCTCTCAACCCACCCTCGGCACACCCCACTGCCCCACCCGCTCCTGAGGGGGGGCCTCCTCCGTTTGCGGGATTGGTCTCATCTTGTGACACACTGCCCTGCATAACAAGCGAAGAGGTCAACGTTGGTTCTCTCTCTCTCTCTCTCTGTACACATTACCTTTCTTTACTCCGTTTCCCCCCCACCCCCCTCCAACACGCCATTATACCTTTTTTTAAAAATAACATTAGTGCCTCGTCCCCCCCCCCCCCCCCCCTCGCATTGTGTGTGCACTGCACCCCCCCCCACCCTTTCCCCCAATATTTTCTTTTCCCCTCACCCCACCCACCCCCCACCCACCCCTTCGGGTTTGGCAGACAAAGCAAGACAAAAAAACAATACCTGGGACCCCCCGTGTTTAAGTCCCCCCCCTGGAGGCGATTTTCGGCCGGGGGGGACTTAAACACGGGGGGGGCGGACCTAAACACAGGGGGGGCTTAAACACGGGGGTGGCACAGTGGAGACCAAGAAGACCTCTTCCTCTGCTGTCGTAGGGGGGTAATTCCGGTCCGGATGGACTTTTGGCACCCCACTTTTCGACTCAGACAGCACCTGGAGGGCCTAGGGGCCACCTGATGACCCTCCAGACCAGCCCACCCCCGTGTTTAGGTCCCCCTGTGTTTAAGTCCCCCCCCTGCCAGACCCCCAGGGGGGGACTTAAACACGGGGGTAAGGGGGGGGGACTTATACACGGGGGGTCCCAGGTACGCCTTATCCACCATTCTCTTCTTTCTGTAACAGTCGCTCTGATTCTTTCTGTTGGGGCCGTTTTGTGTTGGTGGGTTGCATGCGTGTGTGTGTGTGTGTGTGTGGTGTCTTAAGGACAGCGGGGAGGGGAGGGGGGGGGAGGTCTGGCTAGACCACGGCCCGGTCAGTCCTCTTCTGCCTGATGGCATGTTAAATAACAAGCTGGACAGCCTGCACTCCACGGCCATTTTGTCTTGTGATGTAACGTGCTGTCGGGGGCAGAGGGGGGGGGGGGGGCGCCCCCCCCCCCCTTTTTTTTGCAGAAAACAGGGAAAAAGCTCCTCAAAAATAACACCCGGGATTTTCTTTTATATCCCCCCCACACCCAATCCCCTCTCCCCCACCTCCCGCCCTTCTCGCCCTTTCAACAATGGAGACGGCACCACGAGTCCATCCATTGGCGGACAACCAACAAAAACCCGCACCGACTATGTTCCTCTGATATCTTGTGGGGGCTTTGCTCTAAAGTGCACACAGGTGAGCTGCCTATCAATATAGGCTGCAACCTGACGCACTTTGACACAGAGTGAAGGTCCTCGTATCTTTCCACCTTCTGGGCGTTCGCACGGGTGCTGAGGAGACAGGAGGGAACCCAGTCAGCAACGAAAGCCCTTCCAGGCGGTAGAAGCTCTCTCTCTGTGCAATGCTGTGTGAGACAGAAGGCAGTTCTCTTTCTTCTAGGGTAGCTTTTTCTTTTTATTTTGCCCCCCCCCCCCCCCCTAGGGGGGGTCAAATGGGGGTGACAAACACGATTTTTCAAAAAACCGGCGCAGAGGCCCCAAAGCCCCCGTAAACCCTCCAAACCCCCCCAGATCGGTCCGGAAACCCATCGAACCCCACTTTTCCACCATTCCGGGCACCTCAGGTGCCCGAATTGGGGTACCTAAATTTTGTGCCACCGTTTGGTACCGGACAGTGCCACTGTGTGGGAGGTTGGAAAAGAAAATGCCCCAACACACCACATCTGAGGGTTGCAATGCATGTTGCTTGCCAACCACGTCATCCGGTGGGTGTCAGGCGCTATGTAGGTGGCATTAGCCAGGTCTTCGATGTGTTCTGGCTTGTATATGTACCTCCCTGCCTGCGGCACAGGCACTGCCTTTGTCCCCCACACCAGCCACAGAGAGCGTATTGTACTCGGTCCACGGTTGCTGATTCATTGTGATGCGTTGTATCCTCGAGTGAACGTCACACACTAGTGGCACCACCACCCGCCATCCGAGAGCTGTATTGACTTTGCGCCCTTCCGTTGCATTCACCTCGCCACGCATATTGCACCGTTCAGTACCAGTGCTCTTGGGCCAGGCAAAGTAGACCGCAGCAACTACCAATTCTGGCACAATGGGTACCACGACAGCGCACTTCGTGTGTTCCCGGAATGTACAGCTCGTGTTGCAACAGTCGTTGTCAACACATCCCGGTTGTGGAGCACTGCTGCACAGGAATCACACGACCATCTGGACTTGTTCCGTACCTACAGGCAGCCTCCCGGTGCATGGTGGCAGGGAGGTACATATACAAGCCAGAACTCATCGAAGACCTGGCTAATGCCACCTACATAGCGCCTGACACCCACCGGATGACGTGGTTGGCAAGCAACATGCATTGCAACCCTCAGATGTGGTGTGTTGGGGCATTTTCTTTTCCAACCTCCCACACAGTGGCACTGTCCGGTACCAAACGGTGGCACAAAATTTAGGTACCCCAATTCGGGCACCTGAGGTGCCCGGAATGGTGGAAAAGTGGGGTTCGATGGGTTTCCGGACCGATCTGGGGGGGTTTGGAGGGTTTACGGGGGCTTTGGGGCCTCTGCGCCGGTTTTTTGAAAAATCGTGTTTGTCCACGTAAAAGGGTGGCATTTGACCCCCCCTACCCCCCCCCCCCCCCCCTCCCGGGTCCCCCTCCTCAGGCATCTCGGGAAAATCATTATTTTGTCACAATTCCCTTTCCTGCCTTCATGCAAGCGACCTGCTTGTCAAAAAAAAGGAAAGAAAAAGCGGATCCCAAAAAAACAACTCTTGGCAAAAAAACAGCTGCTGTGTCACACAGCAGCCCCCCCCCCCCCCCCTAGGGGGGGTCATAAGCCCCCCTAAAAACGTACAAATACCAAAAATTTCAACATACCATCAGAACCGCCCTAATACCTGATCTGACCCGAAAATCCGACCCATACCCCCCCGGAAACCGTCTGGAGCCCACTTGTGACACCTGATGCGCACTTTTGTGATGATTTTTTGGGGTCCTAAAAAATGTACCTCAGTTTCGTACCTTGCCTTTGTACCTGAACCACTCCCGACCGCAATATTTCGTTCTTTGCCTTTTCTGCGGTGGTTCCGGCTCAGGTGGCACGATGTTGCCTCCCCAGTGCCTCGGCAAGGTCTTTCTTGTACCTGATTGGTGGGAATGTTGTGTTGTTGCGCCAGCTGAATGAGTTCAGCCACCTTCTGGGTGTAGTACACCACGCAGTCTCAACAGCACGTATGAGAGTGTACCATGTGAGGACTCAACAAAGTCATTGGATAGGCATCTGCCTGCCGACTCAACCCCCACAGTGCGACCGCAAGATCGTCAGGGATGTCTCAACGCCAGGGGAATACTCTCCCCTGGCGTTGTACAACCCTACTCTTAATCCTCGGGTCCTCTCCTGGAGGCGGTGGTGGCGGGCCCGCAACGCTTCGTACTTCCGGTACGGACTGGGGTAGTCTGCCCGGCTGACCCGCTCATCGCTTCCTAGATCATCTGCTGCTCTGGAGCTGCCATCACTCACTGCCCACATCAGTTGGTGTAGGGGTAGGAGCAGGAGGAGTGGGAGGAGTAGGAGTGCAGGTGACATCTTTCTTGGCCAGCAAGGAACGCCGCTTTTCGCACGTGCGTGCAGTTGATGCACCACTGCATATATCTGTCGTCACCACGTCCCACTCGCTCTCCTATGTACCCAGCCCGACGGAGCGCCCGAAATAATGTCGCCTCACGGATGTCGTGTGCCGTTTTCTTCTGACGCAGGTCTGCCACAACGCTCTCTGCCGGGACCCCGCACATCTCCCGTTTGGCGAGCGTCTTTCGAGCAAGGTACCCCTCTGCAGCAGCATCTGACACCTCTGCGAGGCCCTAGGCACACGGCATGTGTTGCTCGGCGTGCTGGGTGAGCGTAGTGATACCCTTTCCTTGCAAAGAACGAAATACTGCGGTCGGGAGTGGTTCAGGTACAAAGGCAAGGTACGAAACTGAGGTACATTTTTTAGGACCCCAAAAAATCATCACAAAAGTGCGCATCAGGTGTCACAAGTGGGCTCCAGACGGTTTCCGGGGGGGTATGGGTCGGATTTTCGGGTCAGATCAGGTATTAGGGCGGTTCTGATGGTATGTTGAAAAATGTGGTTTTGTACGGGCTTCACGGTGGGATCTTGTAAATTTTACATGTATAACTACAAGTATATACATGTATTATACATGTATAATACTTGCATGTCAACTATTATACATGTATAATACATGTATATGCCTGAAATATACATGTAAAATACATGTATATCAAGTAAAAATACATGTATAATACTTGCATGTCAACTATTATACATGTATCTTTACTTGATATACATGTATTTTACATGTATATTTCATGCATTTACATGTATTTTACATGTATAATACTTGTCATGCAAGTATTATACATGTAAAATACTTGCATGACAAGTAAAATACTTGCATGCAAGTAAAATACATGTATTTTACTTGCATGCAAGTATTTTACTTGTCATGCAAGTATTATACATGTATTTTACTTGTCGTGCAAGTATTTTACATGTATAATACTTGCATGATAAGTATTATACATGTAAAATACATGTAAATGCATGAAATATACATGTAAAATACATGTATATCAAGTAAAGATACATGTATAATAGTTGACATGCAAGTATTATACATGTATTTTTACTTGATATACATGTATTTTACATGTATATTTCAGGCATATACATGTATTATACATGTATAATAGTTGACATGCAAGTATTATACATGTATAATACATGTATATACTTGTAGTTATACATGTAAAATTTACAAGATCCCACCGTGTTATGACCCCCCCTACCCCCCCCCCCCCCCCCCTCCCCCCCATTTGACAAACTGAGAAGACACGATTTGCAAACCCGATTTGCGTGAACCCCTCTTTCTTCACAACACCCCTCCCCCCCCTCTCCTCCCCTTTCCTCCGTTTCTTTCTTGCACGACGCTCTGGTCACAGCGTGCCGAGTGGATGTAACTACTGGCGTGGCCAGCGCATGGTCTTTAGCAACGTGGTGGCTGCCACCGTGCCAACTACTGGCATGCTTGATGAGTTTCAGCCTCTCGAGCAATGTGAGTGGGGGGTGATTCTTTCAAGAATCGGCCTCGCCAAGCTGGGGGGGAAAGCTTTTTATACCTTCTAGCTGAGTCTTGCGACCCCCCGCTTCACACCGCTTCATCAGACTGAGGGAGTAGTGTGACACAAAGAGCGGGGGTTTTGCATTCTGGGCCTAATTTTTTTTGGCGAAGTGATACCAAATAAGAATGATGGATTTTCCGGGCTCCTCGAAGGATCTTGGGCGGGTCATTCCCCCCACCAAGCAGACCTTTGGGGTGCTTTGTGAGCGCACACACATTCCCCCTTGCTTTGCTGCCGATCGAGGTGAGGCACGTGTTGGAATCAAATCACTCGCACGGAACAACCACTCTAGTCATGTTACAGCCACCCCAATGACAAGCCATATCCAGTAGTCACGCTGTGTTCAGCCGTGTGACCGAACCCCACCAATCCCTTGAGATACTTATTTTACAAGTTTGCCGAAGTGCAACAGATCGGGCAGAGCCACAGGACGACGAATGGTGCAACGATGCACGGGACACGTGGACGGTTTATATGTGGTCTGCGTCAGGGCCGAAGAGGGCTGCGTGAACGGGAGGTTGGGGGTCGGGGCCGGGGTAGGGGGTATGCTGGCGGGTGGGGGGGGGGGTGCAGGGGTGTAGGCGCGGCGGCGGAGATTCTTTAGGCGCTACCTTTGAGCGGAGGGCGGCCGACACACAGCTGCAACCAAATGACCTTCGAGACGCAGGCCATAACGCACCTGTATGTAGAAGTGTCAGCCCAACGACACAATAAAGTTATTTATCAGAGATCGGTTGCAGCTGGGGCCAGAAAAATTGCTGCCTTCTTTTGTTTTTCTTTTTCAACGTTTTCATAGCGCCTTCCTTATACTCTGCCGCCCCCCCCCCCCCCCATCCCGCTCATCCATGCCCCCCCCCCCTCCTCCTCCCCTTCTCCCCTTCTCCCCACACTACCCCATCACCCTCTCTCTCCATTCCACATGCCATTTTTCCACCCCGCTGTCCCGCGAGTGTTTTTTTTCTTTGCAGCAAATCATCAATCTCTCGGGCTGTGCCGTCATCTTTTTTTTCGATCTCTCCTTCCGACGCACTTTCCTCGACTGGCTTCTTGTCTTTCACTGCTGCGCCTGATGTGCATGTTGGTGGGGGGATTTTCTTGTTCGGCGCGCTGTGATGAGATGGGCATTTCGCCCCCCTCAGAACAGCGCGCTGGCATACCCCACCGCCGCACTCACATGCATAAGGTGTAGAGAAACACAGCAAACTTGTTTGCTTGTCTTCTTGTTTGGTGGAGAAGGGGAGATGTCTCGCTCTGGAGAAACAGCACAATGGTAGGCAGAGCAAGCTGTTCATCGTTTTGGATCCTTCGTTAGGCGCCGCCATCCCCGCAGCACGCTCTGCTGGGTTTGAAGAAGCGTTGTCGTGTGTGAAATAGCGACAGGGACAGCAGGGCCGTGTCTTGTGGGTGTGGGTCCCAACGATTGGGTGCTCTATGAAGGGGCAGCAACGCTGTGCGAACGTGACGAAGATCTCTCGGTGCCGATAGGCAGTGTGCCACACACTGAACACAGTTTTGGTCCAGAGCGAAGGCTCGCTCCATAAGAGAACATGTTTTTATTTGTTGACAAACATCAGTGATTTCCGCTGCTGTGAGCAAACCATCTCATGGCCATATGTAGGTGTCTGAATTAGCATTTTATGCTAAACCGGATGATCTTCCAACACACGCAGCACGCTGCCCAGAGAAGTCCTCCCAACCTGTAGCTAGGTCTATTCGTTTGCACACGCAGGTTGAGAGAGACGTAATTTTTCTCTCCCCCTTTTTGGCTGTTGAGACGATTAAAACTTGTATTCTTCCCCAAAAAAAAATGCCAAAACATTCCCGATGGAATACGTCATGTTTGACCGCTATCCCCCTCCTTTTTTTACCCCACACCCACCACCCTACCCACCACCCCCCAATAATCGTTCTTCTATCTATCCACCCCCGCCCCCCCTCTCCACACCACCAGATGGGGTGTGCGACTGCATGTGCAGAGCCTTCCAAATGTATCATTTATCTCTTCTATGTCGAAGACACAGCACAGGTCCAATCACAGAGGTGGCTCCATAGTGCATCACACCCCCCGACAGCACACTGGACACGATATGTCACCTGCTGCTTGAAGGAACGGGCGGGGCGGTGTTTTGCGACAGTGGGGTTGCTTCTATTGCTGCAGAATCACACGCAACCCGCCCCGCTCATCTACATGCCACCGCCTGCCTGCATATCTATGTACGTCAGGTGACGTGGGTGGTGCTCATCAAATATGGAGTCCATGCCGGACAAATCTCACCAGGTGGCTGCTCAGAATATGGCCCAAAAAATGTTCAAATTCGGTGCACCAAAGGGACAGTCAAACTGCCCCCAGGTGGATCAACTGGTAGAAGTCTGGCAGCGCCTGCTCCAAACGAGAGTTCAAAATTATACCAACTGAGCGGTAGATATGGGGGGAGGTGGGTCTTCGCTACGGCGCTGAAAACGGTGCGTTTTTTTTGGCGCATCTCCTCCTATTTCTTATAGGAATGAAATGTGCCGGAACTTTTTTTGCCAAAAAAAATTGCCGATATATTGCGAGGATCCGCCCCCCCCGCCCCCTTTGACTGTTTTCTGACAACGAGCCCCTTCCGTAAGCCAGAAGCGGGTGTCAGGGCGTCGTCTGATGTATGCATAGTCATATTCCTTGCCGCCACCCCCCCGCCCCACCCCATCAACTCCCTCCAATGACCACTCCGCCTGGTTTGCGGGTGTGCCGCTACACTCTAAACCTGTTCCAACAGCCTCCGAGCCGTTGCATCATAATATTCTTCTTGGTGTCTCTCTATCCCTTTGAAACCCCACCCCGTCTTTCCTCGAATCTTCTCAACATGCTCACCCCCCTCGACCCTACTTCATGCCCCCCACCCCCTCCTTGCTGTGGGGATCTTCCAAAGGCGTGACGTGCCTCGATTTGAAAATTCATTAAAGATTCCAGCCCAAAAAAGAAAACTTTGAAAAATCTTGGGGCACGCGATCCTGCAAAGAGGATGGGGAAAAACGACGCGGTGGGTTTTTTTTGTTGCAAGGAAAATCTGTGGGGGGTGGGGGGGTTATGGAGTTACAAAGGAGCAAAAAAATGAGTAAAAAGATGGGTAAAATCGGCGGGCAGCTTCAGTTTGGGAGCGGAGACGATTCCCTCCTTTGAAACGTCGTTCTGTCCTGCTGCATGTGCGGGCCGTATATTGGGTCATACAATTCTACCGTTCAACAACGCCCAGCACTGTGCAGTTCAGTATTCTGGATTCCTCACGCCACCACACAGCCATCCATTCACACCACCACCATCACCATGATTGATTATCGGACAACATCACTGCCCTCCTGTGCCTGGGTGATCGGCTTTGAGCCTTTCACATTTCTCTGCATAGTCACCCCCACCACCCACCCCCACCCGCTCTCACACCTCCTGTGTAGCGGATCTGGGTGGAGGAATCGGGGACGGCGTGGTGGCGGTGGCGGTGGCGGTGTTGTTTATTTCAGATTCCCCTTCCCCCCATCCCCCCCCCCCTCTCTCTGTTCCCTTCCCGCACACGCACTCCTCCTTGTGAGCTTCATTTTATTGAGGGTGTGTTCAGCGTTCGAAGAACACCACATGCTTCTCATCAGCTCTCCCGCCGATCTCTCTCCCTTCTCCCTTCTGACCCACCCGGGTTTCATTAGTTCTTAAAATTTTTGTTATAGTCGATGGTAGTGGTGGTGGTGGAACAGCTACCTAATGGGTGACGAACGCGTATTCTTTTTCTGTTTCCGGGTGGCAATATCAGGGTCTTCCCTATGTGCTGGTGGTGGTGGTAGTAGTGTGGGGATGGGGCGTGGCCCATATGTTATTTCAGTGCAGGACCTGAGAGGGTGTGGCGGCAGGAGATGGTGGGGTGTGGGTGTGTTCAGCGTTCGAAGAACACCAACTGTCGTTGCCTCCCACTCCTACTCCCCGCCCCCTTTTTCTTGGGTGAAACAGTTCTCTCGGGTTTTATTCGATTTTTTTTTGCACGGCAGCAGGCAGCGTGTTGCTGCCAATGCGAGGCAACGTGAGGGCCCAGTCGATTTATCAAAGTCCTGGTGTGTGTCACCACCCCACCCCACCCCACACCCCCCTTCCATCTCAGCTGAGATAGACATATTTTTTTCCAAAGGAGAAGGACGGAACATCTCGTATTTTCCCCATTGTGCTGTTGGTTTGACGTGGTGCGCGTGTGTGTGAAGATGTGTGTGCGGTTCGGTACCTAACAAAGTAGTACTCATAGCGTGGTTGTGTGACAAGCACACACATGCTGGAACCATGATCCGCACACAGGTTCAGCCCACCCACGCGGTCACCACACACCAACTCTCTCGATCTCTCTCTCTCTCTCTTTCATAAGACGTTGGGGGGGCGGTGTAGAGGGGGCTTCGCTCAGAAATGCAGAAAACTGAGGGGGGGGGGGGAAGGGGAGGAGGGTCTCCGTTGCTACGGTGCTGAAAACGGTGCGTATTTTTTTTGGCGCACCTTCCCCCTATTTCTCATAGGCGGATATCGCCGGGAAGAATACTCGTTCAAAAATTTGCCGGCAACGGAGGGCCACCGCCGCCACCACCACCCCATCCCCCCCCCCCCCCCCCTGTTCCGCCTCACCAAATAGGCGGCAATGTGACAGTTTTCCTTGACACAGAGAGAGGCCGAAGGCCCCGCCCCACCCCCCTTTAGTGCGAATAACCCTGTGACGAAAATAGCTGCATATGCATCATCTTCCCCTTCACCTCTCTCTCTCTCTTATACCCTTGCAGCCGCAAAGGGCCTCCTCATGCATTTTGTTGTTGCATACACGTTAAGTGTTCTAAGAAACCAGACATAACCAGAAGACCAACATCATGTTCGTGCTAGCACTTTTCCCTTTTGTCATCACACCCGTGCGCCAAAAACAGGTTAGGCCTTATATTTGGCTGCGTTCAACGAAAAAAGACACTTCTTTCCGGAGTTTAGCTAGCACGATTCAGTTGGGCGATTCATTTGTCTGGTTTTTAACTTTATTTTTCGCATTTCGAATTGCGTTTTCCTTCCGGCAGAGCGGGTAGTGTGTGTGTGTGTGGTTATAAAGTTTTAAGGCGGTGTCGCCCTGCACGGGCAGTAGCACCTCCCCTTCAGTATCGCACTCCCGAAGGATTCCCCAACACGACGTGACACCGGTTTCGACGCGTACTCTTCGTACCCCTCCCCCCGGCCGCGTCTCTTCAGCGAAGAACCGGGGATAATCGGACCAGGGCTAGCTAAACCCTGGTGGTGTCACGGGTGGGGTTGGAGAGGGAGAAAAGGAAGAAATAAAGTTGCGAAAAAGTCAAACACTGACACGTGAAATCAATAAAAAAGGCGGTATATATCGCCCCCTTGCTGCGACGAAGACACTAAATAGTCAGGCCGCTTCAAGAGTCTTGAGGGCTTGTGTGTGTGTGTGTGTGTGTGTGTGTCCCGCCCGCTTTTAGGGTGGGTGGGCTCTGCGCGGGCCCTGGGTTCACTGCTATGGGCAATGCCTACGGCTGACAGGCAGAATCCCATTGGGCGTGTTGCGTTGCAGTTTGGCATTTGAAAACTGTCGCCATTTCTCACCACTACCGCATGCCGTTGCAAAATATCTTCTGAGGGCCTATATCGGCATGCGATTCGTCTCATGCCAATTGGTGCGATCAAGTATCCCCATTCCTCAAACTCAGCACCGATTCTCTGTTGTCACCGAGTCACCGAATGCGATTTTGTTATTTTTTTTGACAGTCCGGCGCAGTTACTAGTTACGAGCGACGAAGCGTAGCGAAGTCGCGAAGTAACGAAGGAAATCGTACGACTGAAGCTTTGGATTAGCATTGCTGCGATTATTCTTTCCCGAAAACGATGCAATCACGAATGACCTAATCCAACGGGCTGTCCTCGCACACCAGTCTTGGTTGTATCACCAATGGCTGGTATTGTTGCACCGGAGCCCGATCTGCCTTGTAACACCAATACTGTACGACGGGTGGTGCTTTTCTGGAATGGTATTTTTTTTGGTAGTGTTGCTTTCGTATTCCTATTGGAACCAAAAACGAATAGAACGAGACATCATGGTTCAGGAGTCGGGGCCTTGATGAAAATTTCACGGGTCTGGTCGCTCGTTGGGGTTCGACGAAGTCAAGCTCCTGATGTGCTGCGTCGTGAGACACGGGTTGGGGGGTGAGGGGTGGGGTTTGACACACCAGAAAACGGCCTCAAGGAAAAACAGCCCTCCTCTCCCGCCCTCATGCCAACTCAAAAATACCGTCACCAAACCCAGAACGAAAGAATGGGCTGATTCAGATTCAGCTGAAATAATCAACAGGCGATGTGCGGGATGCCACTGTTGGGTATCCCAGTGATTTTTGGGTGGAGATTCTTTTGCAAGCCTCAATCATGTTGCTGGTGGTATTCGGGATGGAGTGGGAGTTGGCAGTTCTGATATCCGGTGGAATCGACTGATGAATCATTCATGCAGGCTACAATCAAAGAAACCCCGCGTGGTGTACGTGCTGGCTATGCTGTAATACGTTGTCAAGAAACACAAAGAAACGGAAAATCCCATGCACAGATCATTTCCACGATGATGAAATGCATTGCCCATCAGGCGGCTGGTCTTCGAAACAAGGAAGATAAAGGCGCAAACCGAAAAAATCATCACGGTAAAAGCAACATTTCATCACTACTCGTGTGCCTGGTTCCCGGAGACCCTCTTTTTTTGCCCAAAACAAGCTTGCTTGTCACAGCGAAGGGGTCAGTGGGGGCGCACCGCGCGCGCAGTGTGCTTTGAGAGCAACACAGGACCACTTATTCACACACGCAACGCCCTTCACAGGGCACAGGACACTGCCGCGCGTGCGCACAAACGAAACCTGAAATCTTTGTTGTGGTTCGTCTACAGTACGCGGACGGCGATAAAGCAAACCCGATAAGGATAATCACCAGATCTGGGCAACCCACAACCACCGGTCCCTTGATCGGGGCGGTGACCCTGCCCTGTTCTGGCCGCACAAACAAAGCCAACACAAACCACCCCAACGCCATTTGAATCATAGCCAATGGAGAGAACAGTATCCACAGGCCATAGGTCGCCATCGTTTGCATTGACAAGACTGTGTTCTGAGTTCAGCTGGCTGCTGGTTGAGGCAGCCCATTTGTGTTGGGCAACAGGGCTGGCCTCTCCTGCACCGAGCGTGGCAGAAAAGACTCATGCTGCACACTGTGTGAAAGCTCTCATCGCGACAGATCGGTCGTTGAGGCTACCAAGCAGTTTGTGCGGGTCCAGTCACATGAACATCATCACAGTTGATTGCAAGTTGATAACCTCACCCGCTTGTTGCATGCGGATTCTCTGAAGAAATGGCTAATGTACGCAGAAGGGTCGTGTCCCGAGGACTTCCCTTTGAAGATGGTTGCTTTTGATTCTCTTTGATCTCTTTCTCTCTCTTTCTTTCATTTCTCTTTTATTTTTTTTGGAAACGTGAGCAGTGGTACCGTCAGCGCAGCGGGTCTGGCGGCGGCAAGGGAAAAACAAACAACATGGTATCAGTGCAGAAAAGTCAGAATATAACTATCAACTCAGATCAAAGGAGGGCATACGCACACACAAATCGAACAACACTGGTGTCGTGAATGGAGGGTGCACAGAGTGCCGGGCCCGCTTCGTATTTACTGTACACTGCTGCAATAAAACAATTCTAAAAAAAAGCAAGAAAAATAATCGCGCGTGTGCACGTGTGTGGTAGACGGCTGGTGTGCTTCAACGCCCTCCCCTTCCCCCCTTCCCCCTTCCACTGCACCCTCAAAAAGTTGCGCCAAGAGAGGCTCGTATGATGCTGTGGGGGGGGGGGGTTTTCCTGATATCAGAGCCGCTGTGTGCTGATCAACGTGTGCATGCTCAGCGGAATTTGTTTCATGTCAGACCTGGAGGGGGTGGGGGGTGGGGAGGGGGGGGGGGGCGAAGGGGTTCCCTTGTCCCCAGCCCTGTTATGGTTATCATCATCTTCTCTATCGATCCATCTATCCGTCTCTCTCTCTCTCTCTCTCTCTCTCTCTCTCTCTCTCTCTCTCTCTCTCTCTCTCTCTCTCTCTCTCTCTCTCTCTCTCTCTCTCTCTCTCTCTCTCTCTCTCTCTCTCTCTCTCTCTCTCTCTCTCTCTCTCTCTCTCTCTCTCTCTCTCTCTCTCTCTCTCTCTCTCTCTCTCTCTCTCTCTCTCTCTCTCTCTCTCTCGTATGCTTATAGTGTGAATATCCCCGAAACGAAAATACTCGCACCCCAAGGGTGTCGTCTACTTAACTACGCGGGCCCGCGGCCCGGTAGACTCCCCTTGTTTGAGAGAGGAGCTGCTCTGGTGGGGTGAGGGAAGTGACACAGGAGGAGGAGGAGGCGCAGGCGCCACACGGTCTGTAGCGCCCGGTGACGCGCTACGTGAGGAAGGAGGATTAAGGTAGGCCCGGAAGCCTGTAGGCGCGTGCGGTGACCGCGCACGGGCGGAGGAGGAAGAGGCACCAGAACGGGGCCTTTGGGGAAGGGCTGCGTCAACGGACACGCCGTCGGGAGGGGAGGTAGTAGGAGAAGGTGGGTCCGGATTAGCGGCGCCCACGTCAACGTCAGCGTCAGCGGTGGGGATCACGTGGTCGACCCTAGGCCTTTGGGCAGGCAGTGCCGGGGTGGAACCGGTATGCGCCTCTAAGGCGGTGCGCTTCAGCTGCGCCACGGCGGGGATGGATGGCCTGACGCCGTCGGGTGAGAGCCTCCTACGAGGCTGCATCAGGTGGCGGTGGGGTGAGCCCGGGGAGCACACGGTATGGGCCAGCCTCTTCAGGATAACTGGAGGGGTGGCGGGCTCGGGAGTAGCGGGACACGGGGTCGCTTCAGGGGAGGGCTGAGGCGCAGGCACACGGGGTGGCGTGGTGGAGGGAAGATCCCCCACGGTAGGCGCAGTCGCCTCTGGGAAGGGCGGGGTTGGCGGCACATGGGGCGGCGGGGTGGGGGCGTCTGCCTCCACAGGCGTCGCAGGGGCGGGAGGGGCGTGGTGGCCCTTCTTGCAGCAAGCGGTGGGGCGTCTGTCATCCAGCTCAGGCAGAGAGGCGCAGACCCCGCAGGGGGGCAGGTCATGGTCGCGGCAGCCGTGGTGGCCACGCTTGCAGCACATGTTGGAGGAGCTGCAGGTGCCGCAGCGGAGCAGCCGGTGCGTGCTGCAGAACTGCACGGGCAGTCCGTCATCCTGGCGGTGGTGGGCCCGGCAGCAGTCTTCCATTCGCAGGGTTCGGTTGTGCCCCGCCGCGTCGCAGTCATGGCACTTGGGCTTGGAGTGGGCCCTGCAGACGTTGCGAGCCAGCACCTCCGAACGGGGGGCATAGCGCTCAGCGCCGCACGGCGCCGACCTCGGGCTGACCGTGTCGAGGGGGTCACGGGTGGGGGCTACGGGAGTAGGGTCCCACTGTTCGCTTCGCGTGTCCCGGTCGGGCACCTCGGTATACGACGGGGTAAGGTCCAGGCCCCACGACTTGCTCGAGGCCCAGTGGATCGCGCGGGGAATCTGCTCGATCAGGATACGGGTGGTGAGCCCGTGGCAGGCAAAGCGGGGGCGCGGCTCAAGACCGCCCCAGACTTCCTTCACCCCCACCGCGCGGAGGCAGTAGACACGCGAGACAAACGCGCCAGGCAGGGGCGCGCGGAGGTTAACTGCTTCACACTGGGAGACAAGGTATTTCAACATCTGCCCCATCATGCGTCCACGCATGTTGAGTGGGGCGGGCTGGGTTCCTGCCGGGGTATTTTACTTGTCATGCAAGTATTTTACATGTATAATACTTGCATGACAAGTATTATACATGTAAAATACATGTAAATGCCTGAAATATACATGCAAAAATACATATATATCAAGTAAAAATACAAGTATAATAGTTGACATGCAAGTATTATACTTGTATTTTTACTTGATATACATGTATTTTACATGTATATTTCAGGCATATACATGTATTATACATGTATAATAGTTGACATGCAAGTATTATACATGTATAATACATGTATATACTTGTAGTTATACATGTAAAATTTACAAGATCCCACCGTGCACTCACTCACCCCCCCCCCCCCTCTCTCTCTCTCTCTCCCCCCCCCCTGCCTTCTCCGCAAAAAAAGGCCATAATTTCTCCCCCCTCCCCAAGTACATCTGCTCCTTATCTGAGACTCATCAGGAGCAATGATGCAATGGGCATTGGTTCTGACGATTTGTGGGGAAAAAAGAGTAAATCCATCGGTTTCTCCCCAAATTGAGATATCGATGACGACAAAAGGCGGGTGTGGTAGTTTTCCC
Organism: Rhynchopus euleeides; assembly: GCA_963210315.1. Taxonomy (NCBI): domain Eukaryota; phylum Euglenozoa; class Diplonemea; order Diplonemida; family Diplonemidae; genus Rhynchopus; species Rhynchopus euleeides. The sequence continues at coordinate 1,216,448 of OY723276.1, forward strand.
TCTCGGAGATGCGCCAAAAAAAAACATAACCTGCTCTGCAGGGTACGGGGCATATCAAGCCTGCTCACACACCCCTTGTGATTGTCAACGCCAAAATAAAAGCAACGCAACAAAAAGAATGGTGCGCATGAGTTGGCAGAGCCCCACCCGACACCCTTTGAAGGGGACGCTTTTTGTTAAACTTGGGGGGGGGGGCACGGTGGAACGATGGGGCCACACCCAAACAAACCCCACCTTTTCCATGCCACGCAAGTGAATGGGGCGGGACATCAAGCCGGCCCACCCGATTCTCGTGCAATACCTGCGTCTTGTCTCTCACTTCTGTATGCATCGGATGATGCGCCTGTCTCATCTGCTGCGCGGGGTGCTGTAACATGCCTGCCTTTTTAAAACGAGGGGGGGGGGGTTGGGAAGTTGCGACCTTCAACAGGTCGTTTGTTTATATGCTTGGTCCTCCTTCGTATCGGTCTTTCCGTATCCTTGTTCTCTTTTTTGTTTCATACGGGTGGTCGTGCCTTTATCACTTGCTTTTTTTGTATCCCCCCCCCGCACCCACCCCCCACATTCGGACACACATTGCAAGAGTGTTGGAAGAAGGGCCCACCTTCACTCTCAACAGTCACCCCCCACCCCAGCGCTTCTGCTGTTCCACCGAGGCCGAACAGTGTGTCGCAGTGGACTTGTGGGAGCCAGCTTTCAAGCGCAACAACGTAGCGCAAACGAGGGGGCGGGGGGTGGGGGCGCAAAAAAAAATCAACATAAAAATAGTTCAAAAATCCCGGCCCCCTCTCTCTCTCTCTCCCTCGGAAAAATCCCGCCCCCCTCTCTCTCTCTCTCCCTCCCCCCCCCCTCCGAAAAATAGGATCAGACCAACGGCAAATATCACAAAGCAAACGATCTTGGGTATCCCCCCCCCCCCCCGGGCCTAACATAGCCTTCTTTTTGCCCACACAACGTACCGACACACCACAGGCCAAACAACACGAGTGCTCGGACTGTACAACCCATGCATGTCGAGTGAAGGGGGAGGCTATCCCGAGTCTATTTCACGACCTCTCTCCCCTCCCCACCTCCCCGGGTGCAGACGTGTGTGCCTGCACAGCATTTTTGTTTGCTGTCAGGAAACGGGGGAGGAGAGGGTGCGTGTGGGTGTGGGTGTGCGGTGTGCACACACAAGTGCAGAGCTTGAAAATCATTCAACCTGTTCAAACCAGGGGTGTTGCGTGCAGTGTCAGAAGGCCCCCCCTCCCCCTTCAAAGGCGAGTGAAGGGGTCCTGAAAGGCAATTCAGATAAGGCAAACGGGATGTCGTGAAGGGTAGGGGAGCTGCCACGGAAGAGTGGATCGCCTTCACAGAATAGGGCATCGGCCGATGGTTTTGAGTTATCTATCCCATGGCACACACAGATTCATGGGATGCAAAAAAAAGAAGAAACACAGTAAAGTGCGTTGCCGTTGTTTCAAGATTTGGCGTGCAGTCTCTTTGTATTATCTTGTAAGGAATACGAAGGCAACAACTGTCACTGCATGATCCGATCTTTCTTGCTGCCATTCCCCCTCTCCCCGTCCCCCCCGGCTTCGCACAAACAAACAGAGGGCTGAACATCTCGAGCCAGACAGAGCAGCTCGCTAGCTTGGCCAAAAATGAAAAGGTCGTGACGTATTCAGAGAATTCGGAGTAGGTGGTGGTGGTGTTAAGCAATGTCACCGTGCGGCCAGAAGAAACCTCGATAATGGTAGCCCCTCTCATACAGGAGGAGGCTAGGGGGTCTGGCCGTGCAAAACCTCTCAAAAACATCTCTCGCCTTTTGTTCACAGCAGCAGCGTCACAAAATCCTGTTGTGTGCACATGATTGGAAGCAGGATCACCGCGTGGTGTCAAGGCGGGCGGCAAGAGGCAACTGTCTGATGGGTTTTTTTTTGATAGTTCAGCGGAGCCGCCTGGAGAAACTTTATGTGCCTTTCGCTGGGATCATTGCGACCCCCACTCACACCACTTCATACCGAGGGGTGGTGTGCACAAAGAGTGGGGTCTGTGTTTCCAACAAGACAGGTTTTGGAGGAAACGGGTTTGTTATGTCCTTTTTTTTGATGTAACTTCACGATCCAGGCGAGGGGCACAGATGGTTTCTGATCTTGCGACGGCGGGGTTTCGTCAGCATCGCCGGCCACAACCGTTCAAAGCGTCTGATAAGGCAGGTGAATGGAAAGGAGGATCGAGCCACCCGGCCCCTTCTGAGCCGAAAAGCGGCGGGTCCTGTGAGCTGTACCAGGCAATGAAGCCATGCGTGCAAACAGCAACACAGGACGCGAAGCAGGTGATCTGATCTCACCCCAAGCCACGCCCCACCCCCATGCCCACCCCCCACCCGCCGACCCCTGCCCGCTTGTAAGCGACCCCGACCCACCCCGCATGATTTGCTTGGCAGGTGTTTGGCATGGGATGCAGGAAGTGCGTGTGGAGGTGGCATCCGTGGCACACAGGTTGCTGGGTGCCATGGTGATGGTTGCGGCAAAGCCTCGCCCTTGTGTTCCACTCACACGATCACCATCTGAAACAGGCAATACACACCAGCAGTGGGCTTCATCAGGCCGTTGTTGATAGGATCACCGACTTGCGCCTGAGATGGTGTGGCTCTTCAGCAAAAGTCAGGCCACCGCCCTGAAGCGAGCAGTGCAAGATGGCGATAAAGACAAGGTCGAGGCACTGATCTTGCAGGGTGTGTCTGTCAATACCACCTACGAACACGGTATGTTCCCTTGGAGACCGTATTCCCGGGGTTTCCCAGCTGTCAAGTGTCAAAAATATAGTCAACATCGCTTGGGCAAAAAAATCCAACACCTCCTCATCAGGCTGCGTAGTTGCTTTTGTTTTGCCTGGATTTGGCGCACAGACAGATAAGGTTTCTTGCTTATGTGTAAGAAATCGTTCAACCCGTGACAGTGACACCACCACACAACCACCGCGCCGGACTCGATGCGCATGGGGTTGCAATGCACAGTTATCACACCACGCATACACAGGGCTGACACTGCTGCATATTGCTGTGCAGTACGGCAGGAGTGAAGTCGTCCTCCTCCTGATCCAGAAAGGTGATGCCGATGTCAACAAGCCTAACAGCGAAGGTATGTCACGACGCATTGACGGCCGCAAGTTGCGTTGGGATGCGCCCCGGATGGGCAGTGTGGTGCAGCTGGGTACTGTTTGCCAGCCCGGACCCCCCACCCCACCCCACATTCCACTTCACCCACAACACAGGATCACCTCCATTGCACCTGGCGGCGCGGAGTGGCCTGTGTGCTATGACACAGATTCTGATCGAAAATGGGTCGGACATCCACATGAAGGATAAGCACGGTATGCTGTGTGAGGCTTCGGAAGGCAGCGCTGCCTTGTCACTGGTGAGGGGGCTTGCATGCCAGCAGAGCTTGCTTTGGGGGGGGGGGGTGGTGGTGATGGCACCTTGCCACCTTGTTGTGTTGGTCATTTCAAGCCAAAATGGAAAATCGATCCGACCCCCCGGGGTCTGCACCCATCACCACCTTGCACAGAGAACACTGCGCTACACCACGCAGCCCAGACCGGGCACAGCGAAGTGGCAGAGCTGCTGCTGCGGCGCGGCGCTATTGTGAATGACAGGAACATAACGGGTATGTCTGTGTGTCTTGCCGCGTTTCTTTCCCCGGGTGGCAGGTCAGGGGTGTGGCAGAGGGGTGAGGGGTGCACCGCCCTGTTGTATCAACACTGGTTGCGCCCAACACACGATTCCCAATCACTTGCAGAGAATATGCCGTTGCATTACGCTGCATGGAAGGGAGGGCCGTCTGGTGCTGAGCTCGTTGAAATCCTGGTGCAGTTCCACGCGGATGTGAAGGCAGTGGGTCACAAGGGTATGTCGTTGTGGTGCGTGTTGCAGGTGTGACGCTCCACCGCTACATTGTGCAAAGCGCGATCGCCGACACCCCCAGCCCACCTCGAGGTACCATGTCAGCCTCATGGGTTCAGGAGTGCACACAGTCAGGGGTGTGCAACGCTTTCGGAAGATCCTTCCTCGGATACCTGGTTGCTCTCGCGCATGATGGTTTAGTTGGTTCGGCAAAGTGCATTGCGTTGTGTGCCATACCACTTCTTTTGGACAGGGATGACTGCGTTGCACCACGCCGCGCAACGGAAGGAGAAGCAGATCGTGCGTATCCTGCTGCACCACGGTGCATCGCTTGCAGCAAAGAACATATACCGTATGCCCTGCTGCCATGGTCTCGCTAACATTTGCCTGCGCTCAACAAAAAGGAGTCTGGAACTGTTCTCCCAGCGTTGCTGGACCAGGGGCCAGGAGAGATGCCTCCCCACCGACCACCACCACCCTGTTTGCATCACAGAAAAGACGCCGCTCGACCTCGCCCCAGAGGATCTGGCGAAGTGGCTGTCGACAAAGATCCCGACGAGTAGCATCAACAAGGTGGTGTCGTTAGACGACGACGAGGAAGAGGATGAGGAGGGCCGCACAGAAGGCAGCAGCAACGAAGATGATGATGCGGGAAATGATGTGCTGAGCGCCATCGTCCGCATCAAGGACGACCTGGTGGTCAGCGCGACTGTGCAGATGCGTGACCAGGCGGCGGAGGTCGAGATGCTGCTCAACAAAATATACCTGTCGCAGAGCAATCTCACCGCCTCGATGACTGCGCTCCGCAACGACCGGAACCTCCCCGGCGGGATTGAGAAGAGGGACGCGGCGTTCGAGGTGCAGCTTGAGGATGCCACCAACCTCCTGGAGTTCCTCAGCCATAACGTCGACGACAGCGGCAGGCAGGAGATGATGATGCAGCGCATGCAGCAGAGCGCTGCGAGGTGTGACGACGTGTTCGACATCGATGACAACGAGGAGGTCAACAACGTGCTGGAGGAGGCCAGCAAGTCACACCGCCAGGTCTGCGAGACAGTTGACGCCTACGCCGCCTCCACAGAGCTCATGGCCAGCGCGGCACGCACAGGCTGCAGCGCAGCTGAGATGCGCAAGGTGGTGGCCACGATGCGCGTCGCTGCCGAAGAAGTGATCCAAGCAGAAGGCAAGCTTCAGGCCTGCAAGAACCGCGTCGCCATGGTGGGTGCCAGCCTGCTGGCCTCGCTCGCTTCCCTCAAGGCCAAGCGTGCGCTCTGCGAGTCGATCATCGAGGAAGCTGATCTGCGCCCCGAAAAAGAAGGCCTCGTGCCGAAGATGAAGGAGCTCCGCACCTCGCTCAACCTGGCGCAGGACGAGCTGGGCGATGCCTTCAACGAATACCAGAAGGCCCAGAGGCACGGGGTGGAGAGCGGGGAGCTGAGCGAACGCGTCGCCGCCGCGCGGAAGCAGGTGCACCAGCGGCAGAAGCTTCTGGAGCAGCACGAGCGCCGCGTCGCAGAAGCTTCCTCCCGCTATTACCCTGAGCTGGAGGTGGAGGACACGGTGCGCGAATGGGGCGGGCTCCTGTCCAAACGCGACCTCAACAACTACACCAACCGCGTCCCGCTGTCCACCGCATTCGGCAACCACGCCGTGCAGAGGGCTACGCGGGGCGACGGCACCCTCTGCGTGCTGAAGTTCTTCAGCCCCGACAAGAGCGGGCGCCTGCTGCGCGAGGCGCGTGTGCTGCAGCGCCTGCGCCACCCCTGCGTGGCGGAGGTGACGTGCGTGTTTGAGTCGACCGCCCCCCTGGGCTGGGTCATGGAGATGCCGTACTATTCTGGGGGCGACCTGTCGCACCACATGGAGCGCATCAGGCGGCAGGGCATGGCCGCCATCCGCAGGGTTGTGCTCGACGTCGCACAGGGCCTTGTCTTCGTCCACCGCAACGGGATTGTCCACTGCGACCTCAAGCCTGCGAATGTCTTCCTGGATGAAAAGGGGAACGCACGCCTGGGTGACTTTGACATCAGCAAGGATGTCGACACCCGCGCCGCTGCGGCAACCATGACCTGCACCACGCGCGTGCAGGGGACACGTGGCTACATGGCACCCGAGGTGGAGAAGGGGAAGAAGGCGTGCTTCGCGTCTGATGTTTACTCCCTGGGGCTCATCCTCTACGACATGGTGGCGAAGAAGGCGCGCCCTGTGCACGTCTCCATCCCAGCGCTGGCCAACCCCCCACCGCCTGTGGAGAAGATGGTGCCCAGCGAGCTGGAAGCCCTCATGAAGCGCATGCTCTACGAGGTGCCTGTGGGGCGCCCCACTGCCGAGGAGGTCGGGCTGGACCCCTTCTTCCGCAACCCGGAGAGCAACGACCTGTCGCTGCAGCTCGTGCCTCCGGTGCACTGGCGCAACTCCGAGGCGCACGGCGAGCTCGTTGACGTGACGCGTGAACTGGGGTATGTGATGCAGTCGCAGATAAACCGCACCTGCACCGTGGAGGCGCTGGGGCGGGGGCGTGACAACGTCGGGTCGGCCCACAAGGGGTTGTGTGTGGAGGCGGTGATGCGTGTGGAGCACGCCACGCTCTGGAAGGAGTACCAGTTCCGCAGGGTGCAGATGCAGCAGAACCTGCAGCAGACGGCCATCCCAGTGGATCCTCTGTGCGCTGTCAGCGAGGGGCTGGGCACCGACCCCCTCTCCCGGATGCTCAACGAGGTGCGCATCTTCCACGGCACAAAGCACAACTTCGTCGACCTCATCGTCTCCCAGGGCATGGATGAACGTGTCTGCAAGCAGGGTCTCTACGGCGCTGGGCTCTACTTTGCAGAGAACTCGAGCAAATCCGACGAGTATATGGTGCCTGCGGATGACGGCCTGTGTGACCTCCTCGTCTGCCGTGCGCTGCTGGGCAATGCTCATGTTCAGAAGAGCCGCACCCGCTCCTACACCCACCGGCGCCCCCCGTGTGTCGAGGGGCATATCTCCTGCACGGAGGGCCACCGCATGTCGGACAGCATCATCGCCGAGATCCCCGACAAGCCACGTGAGTTTGTGCTGTTCGACAGGACCAGCGTGTTCCCCGAGTACGTTGTCAGGGTGCGGCGTGTCGACGTCGAGAACCCGAAGTGTGAGGTGGCACCCAATCCGGAGGAGGAGGATGGCACCGCTGCGGCGACAGCAACGGATGATGCAGCAACCAGCTCTGTGACTTTCCCCGCGGTGTGAGTTTGGCCGGGTCAACTCGGTGCCCCGATGGAGGGGGTTTCGAAGGCTGTGCTTCTTGTGTGAGCCGTCAGAACGGCAGCAGCATTCCTGCGCGTGATTTTGTGTTTTTTTCAACGATTCGTATCTTCTTTTTGTTTTTCGGCCGGCCCTCTGGCTGCCTATTGTCGCTTCTTACTCTTTCCTTCCTTTGGCTTGCTATTCTGGCTGACGCAGTGATGGCTATCCCTTCTATGCAGCGGTGCAGCAGCAGGTGGCATGCGTTCGACACGTTCGACTCGGTGAGGCGGTGACAGCAGATAAGAGTGAGATCCCAGAGCGTGGCTCTGTGGGTTGGCGACGCGACGAGGGTGGGTGGGGTGTGTGTGCGTGTTATTTTTTTATAGTCCGGGCGGGATCCTTGCGACCCCACTCACACCACTTCATCAGACCTGGGGTGTGGTACACGCAAAGGGTGGGGTGTGCTGTTCCAACGAGCGAATATCAGGTCGCCATCATGATATGTGTTGCCACGTTTTGAATGAGTTGACCGACTTGATGCCATGTCCAGGTCCAACCCGGTGAAGGAATGCTGCCTTTTTTGTTCTGTTGCTTTGTGTGCGCTCAACAAACAGGAACAGTATGCCCGGATCTGTTCTCCCATAGTCGCTGGACAGGGTGTCGACCACAAAACGAAAGGAGTGCGAGTTCAAGATGCACCGGGGTGGCTGCGATCCCTTTCTTTTGGGAGTGGAGACCACCGAAGCCTCGTCAACAGCCCGAAGGCGAAATAAAAAGGGGGGGGGAGGGCACGCCATAGGCCACAGCCTCTTTCCGCCCCCCCCCCCCCCCTCCCCCTCCCCCTCCGCCACCTTTAATCATTCAAGACCCGCCCGCCCCGCCCCTCTTCCTCCACTATGCTAATCGTGTGCATGTAATCCGTTCCGAGTGGCCCGTGTGTCAAAAAGCCGGGAGGGAGGGAGGGAATTGGAGTGTGTGTGTGTGCTGCGTTATGCTTTTACCCCACCTCCCCACCCCCCCTCACCGCAACGTTTTTGCTTACCATCACAGCCTAATTGCCCACACAGTACAACAACACAACACAAGTCGAAAAAAACACTGGATTTCAGACACAACCTGCATAACGAGTGAAGGGTGATCATTCTTGTGCTCCCTTCAAATTCGATTTCACTACCCCCCCTCACCGCAATGTGCCCTCTGTTTTGCCCATGTCATTCGATGGGGGGTGACAAGATGGTGGCGTGTCTCGTGCTCAGCTGTTGCCCAAGAGTGACGATAAACCTCTCCGAGGCTGGCATCTTTTGGGCTGCCTGTGTCACACGGCAGGCCTCGAGTCGGCACCTGCCATCCCTCCAGTCTGCTGCTACGCCACTCCCTTGTGTGGAATCAGTTGCTCGCCACGTTTTGTTTCCGTTATGTCTACTGTTTTGTTGTTGCTGGAAAAAAGAAAAGAAACCCCAAAATGTGCTCACCACATCAGGAACTTGTGAGAATACAAACGATCCGTTGCCGAGCAGCATCATTGGCGTTGTCAAAGGCGGGGGGAAATCGATGGGACTTTATCGATCACACCCCTCCTCGTGCGCCGCGCGTTTACCCAGAAGGCCCTGACTCTCATTGGATGACGCTTTGGCAAAAAAAGGAACGAACCCTCGCGAACTAGCCTCCAAACGATCGTGCAGTCCTTGGTACTGTGGGGGAAATGCCTGGCAGTGACTGTGAGGCGAAGCCACAATAGGATATCTATTACGAAGCTAAGCTAAGCTAGGAGCACAGACCGAAATCAAAGGAAAACTCTGTTCAGTTCGGACGCGTTGGTTGGTTTGCAGATCTCACCAAAGAAACTGTGTATTAGTGCAAATCTGGAAGAGAAACAAAGAGAAGAGCCGAAGGGTATTTGTCGATTGCGAGAACACCCCACACGCCTGTCATGAAGTGTGGTGATGTCCTGCAAGGATTTGCACGGGCACAATTTCCTGCGTTGTGAGCACAATTCTCAAAAACACATCCGATACCGGCAAAAACCCATGAGGATTATCATGAGGATTCTGCCCGCAAAGCCTGGGCAGTTTCTGCCGAAAGGTTATCACCACCCCATCGCACACCCCCACACCCTCTTCTGTTCTATTGGCGCAGGGTTGCACATTTGATCTGCAGTGCAGCAGGCCGTTCTCTCAATTGCTTGTATTGTTTCGCCACAATAGGCTGGCTGTGTCTTCAGCAACCTCGCACACCCCCCCCCCCCCCCATCTGGTAAGGACGGTGCATTGTCACCCGTGCCTCAGGGCCGAAGGAGGGGCTTGATTTGTTTGAAGAAACACCTCACCCTAACTTGCCTCATGGTAACAAAATACCGTTGGTTACCAGCGCATGTACGGATACGAGTAACACCTATTCGCCTCGTATGCTCCCCCAGAAGAAGGAGCAATGGAGTGTTCATTCTCTGGGCCCTCCTTTTGATGACATCACAACCCCGCCGTTGGCCTCTGTTCCGCTTTTTACCCTTCTCCGATAATCGCACCCCAAGGCCAGCCCCTCAGGTACAGCTGCACTGGATCAGGGAGGGCATGCCTCTGCCTGCTGACAGCGTGCCGTGACACATACTGGCGCAGTTTCACAGAGCGAGAGCCACCGGTGCCCTGTTTCAGCACCACCTTGCCTTGTGGAGTCTGTGCCCTGTGTGGGTGGATATCGCAACTGCTACCAGGTGGCCCCAGTGTGCGGCCCTGTATCAGCCTCTGTCGGACCGACTCTGATTCACCCCCCATGAATTTGAAGGTCATGCCGTGTGGCGTGACACACGCTGCTAGAGCCTGCATGACACCAGGTCTAATCCGAATGTAAGCGACACCCGCGGTTGGGATTCGATGATTACAGTGCTGTTTCAGGCAGCATGATGCTTGCATGTTTGTGAAAATGTGTGGATGCGGTGATGTGTGGTTTTTGACAGCGATTTATCTTGCTGTGTGTGTAGTGTCAGCGCTCGCTCGGTGCGACCGGCACGAAACAAGCAGCTTAACGTGCGTGTCCTTCATGCATCGCGCCCGAGCGTGCGTGTTGCAGTTGGTGTGCCACAGCAATACAGTGCAGGCAGATGCAATGGCATTGCTCCGCTGCACCGTTCACCTTGTGGCAGCGCTTTTGCAATCATCAGTGATATGGTCTCATTATTGTCGCAGTCTGAGGGTCCCAGCAACACCTTTTCCCCCCACCCCCAGCTGTTCGCCTCACTGCCTTTGATCATTGCAAGCCACACACATGCCCTTTCTTCTGTGCCCATCTGCTCCACCACCACCACCACCACCACCACCACCACCAAACAGGGTGTTTGCACGTGCGCCCGATGGTGGCCCTGCAATGCGGGCACCACTACTGCCCAACATGCGCCAGCGCTTCCTACATGCATACAGCGGTGCAAGAGGCGGATCGGCACCTTGTCACAGACCTGGCATGGGAGCGTATTGAGAAGCGCATCGCTGATCGTGAGGATGCACTGAAGTGGAAGATGCAGGAGGCGACGCGCAGGCTTGCCGCGTCCTACGATGAGCTCCGGCGGCGGTGCGAGAGCCAAGACGCCGAACTGTCACGGCAGCGCCACGGCATGGAGCAGGCGATTGAGGCAGCGGTGCACAAGGCGCTGCGGAATATGGAGCTGCCTGTGGCACAACAGACCGCAGCCACCCTCACCTCGGAGGCACTGCAGTGTGCTGACATCGAAGAGGAATTGCAGAGCATCTCCTCCGCAGCAGTGTCGGACCCACACCCGTCTCCCTCCAAGGTCGACGACGACCGGTCACCCACGGCACGGGCCAAAGAGAGAGAGGACATCGCTGCTGCCTCGCCACCCGCAACTGCGCCCCCACAGCCCCCCACAGCCCCCCTGTGGGTTGCGACAGCAGCGAAAAAACCTTCGGTTTCCACCCCGCAGGTAGTAGTCGCACCGATGAGAGTGTCAGCATCACTGCAGTCTGCGAAGGACCAGCTCAAAGACGGGGAAGCCATGATAGTGGTCAACTGCCTGAAGGGCAGCCAGCCGCCTGAAGAGCTCATAACTTCTGCTGACGGGAAGACAGCCGAAGTCCTCGCTGTTTACGACCATGGCATCGGGGGCGAGCAGTCGTATTGTGTCCGCCTCTTGTGGCAGAAGTTCACCGGCGACTACCGCTACGACAGGGAGAGGGATACGCACTTCTCCAAGCCGCGTCATGTGGAGGAGTTCTGGGCCCGATGCAACGGGAGGTTTGTCGCCTATCCCAAGGCGATCGTCGACAAGAGGGCGTGCAAGGAAGGGCTGGACGACTGCGACACCATCACCTTCCATGTCGAGGTGCTGCCAGGGGGGACTCTCCTCGCAGTGCATCCGCAGCCGGGCAAGACACGCACCATCGCACAGTCGATCCTGCTGGAGCGGAGCTCGAAGGACACGCCGTGGGGCTTCAGGATAAAGGAGAAGGTGATCACATCTGTTACCTCACACTCGCCTGCGTACTCAGGAGGGCTCAGGGCAGGCATGGTTGTCATGACAGATGACGGGTCCGACGTGCCGCGGCAGCGGAGGATGAAGGTCAAGATCATGCGGTCGCTTTCGACAAACCCGACACGGGTGTTCGGCACTGTGATCCATTGGGACTCTGTGAAGGGCAACGGCTTCATCCGCATGCCGCGCCCCACCTATCTCGATGGGGTGCAGGTGCTCGGGCCGAACATGGATTGCTGTGTCGGGATCTGCGGCAAGTCAGCTCTCAAACGTGGCGAGACGATCGAGCGGGGGCTGACTGTCGAATTCTATGTCCAGTGGGATGTGAAGGGGCGCAGCCAGCTCTATGCTTTTGATATTTCCCGTGCCCGGTCTTAGGGGGGTGGGGTGTGGTCGGGTGGCCCGGTTAGGAGATGGCGTGAATTGCAGCGCCCGCGCAGCTATTGTGCCCGCGCTGTTTCCGGTAATGAAGCTAACGAAAGAAACCCCTTGCTGATCTTTGGGGAGACGGCGGTGGTGGGTGGGTGGGTTGGTGGCAGTCTCTGTGTCACAACAGTGACCTTACTTCGTGCTCGCCCCCCCCCCCCCTCACTGTGCACTACGTCAGTAGTAAAGTAATCACCCGAATCGCCACCGAACTCTGCCAAGCGTATTGTAGTTTGGATTGGCGAACTACATTGCGCAGGTCCCCTCGAGGCCACAACGCGAGAAATGGGCCCGCTATCCTACTCCCACTCGACGTGATGCCAAACCCAGGTCAAATCAGGCGGAAGAGGTGACAGACTTGCATGTTTTTGACACACAGGCGATCCCTGTTATGTAGCAATCACAGATTGCACGGCTATTGTATCTTATCCCGTGGGCGGAGGGATTGGAGGGTTGGGGGGGGTTGTATCTGCCATGCGCGTTTCTTACATTTCGAGAGGGGGTGTTCCCAGGTGTGCATCCAAACTCACGAAATCACTCTCACACGCGATGGATGGGGTGCGTCGGTGCAGGAGCCCCCAGACCCCAATCCCAAGAAAAAGGTGATGCAAACGTCAGTCTTCTTCTTCTTCTTCTCCTCTGTTATGTCATATGGTTATGGAGGGCTTCCCCGCCCACTTCCTCCGTTTGAAACGATGTGCTGCCTTTTTCCCTCCAAACATCTCCTGTGTGTGTGCTCGAGCGCCCAACCCAGGGCCCACTGGGAGATAGAAAAAACATGATTTGTGAGAACAGCACCACCCCACCCCACCCCACCCCAGTGATGTGCTATACGACGTATATCCGGATCTTGAACGTATACCTACCACCCCCCGTGTATATGTCACCCCCCAAAAGGGGTGTGTTTATGTCACCCCCCCAGGGCTGCTGGGGGGGGTGACATAAACACACCTTTTGGGGGGTGGGGTGTCGTGGGCACTCTTACAGGCTGAGACGACGTGTTGGTCAACATTTTGGGGAGTATATGGCCTCATCACGGTGGCCAGGACTGGGACCTCCCATGTGGGATATCCCAATGGGGTCTCCCACACGGGTGATGGTCACTATCCCACAGGGGAGGGCACGTGTTCCCCCCTGGGAGAACGTACGGTACCGACCTTGTCCATGGGAGACCCGATTGGGTCACGTAGGTTCTCCCAGGGGACATCATGTCCTCCCATGCGACATCCCATGGGACGGATGGGATATCCCTAGGTGTTCGTATTGCATCTTGGGTTAGCATGCTGGCATCGCAGCAGTGTCCCCTCGAGTCCACTCAGTGAGAACCGATCCCGCTCTCCTACTCCTGCTCTACGTGACACCACACATCGCTCTCCTCCTCATTGCGCTGGAAAGGAGGGGTGACACACACACACACACACACACACTGGAAGCCGGGGATTGCCTGCTGATACTGAGACGCAATCTTCGCGACGACGCGTTGAAGAGAGCGCGGAATAGCCGCCGAACGAAAGATGGAGGGAGAGGGGATGCAGCGGGTGCGCTTTGGAACCGCACGTATCACCTGCTTCCGGAGGAAACGGGAACGAGAAGGACAGACAGTACGTGTCTTGCGCTCCAGAAAGACCCAACGCAGGCTCTTCAACACGGACAATGCGGGGTCTCTTCAACTTCGGTGCCACCTGCTCGCCAACGCTGTGTTGCAGGTTGCTTCACGTGTCGGATGGGTGACCCAGCACTTCACCTGCAGCGCAAGCATTTCAACATATTGCCCAACGACGACCCATCCAAAGTGAGAGTACGCGGTGCTCCTCCTCGGTTATTCTCGGTGATGCGCTGTCCGTGCCATTCATGTAGGTTGTCCGGACGGACACGCTTCTTGTGCCTGACATGTGAGCTTGAAGTGTTTGTCTCGCAATAACGGGACACCATGTCCTGTCTCCTCCTCCCCTTCCACCGGGGATGACATCCAGTTCCCTGTCCTCCCGACAGGCCAACCTGGAGTGCCAAGAGACGCCCCCCGAGCGTCTCTTGGCACTCCAGATTGGCCTGTAAGAGGGCTGAGGTGTGTGCGCGTGTGCGTACAGGGCCTCAAAGGCAACCACCCTAAAAAGGTGTGTTTATGTCACCCCCCTCCCGATTTTTGCACCTGGGGGGGGTGACATATACACGGGGGGTGGTAGGTATATACGTATATATACATGGCGTATATATACGTATATATACGCATATACGTTGCAATATACGTTACGTTCTTCCTGTGGGCAATGTGTGGGTGGAGAGGGTCCACGATCCCTAAGGTGCACAGTATGTGGTACACAGCTTGGCTGTCCACCCTTACGCTAGCCGGGCACGCTTCGCGGTCCTGGTACGGGTCCTACTAGACGAGCGCCGCTCGTTGTTCGAGAGTCGGGAACATTGCTCAGTCTTGGCGCCACCTTGGCGAGGTAAGGAAACGTTGCATCACCAGCATTGCCCACTACCTGATCGGTGCCCACGTGCCGTACTCGCGTTATCCCATCAAACGCCGTCTCCGGAGCGAACACGACCAAAAACGATGTGTCGTCTTTGGAAAGACGACAGCACAGCGTGGTCACCACCAGTCAAGACCTGTGTGCCCCGTCGCCGCTCAGTTGACTCAGAAAGGAACCTCCCCTCTGCACAGGTTCCACCCTGTGCACAGGGGAGGGGGAGGGCGGTGTCTTTCTAACTGCCCAACAACATGTGACCACGTAAGGTGCGGCACAACCGAAGCGGAACACCCCGTGGGCAGCGGATTGGCGTTTCACTTCGTTTCAAGGGAAGTATCTGTCGAAGGCACAGAGCGGGATATACCCACTCAACATATCCTGCGGGAGATCCCACCCAGGTTACTCCACAGTGACCTGGCCACCGTGCAACAGGGAATTACATAGGGGACGTATATTTCCGGATTTTCGGGACCTCCGAACGTATATATACGTATATATACATTGGCGTATATATACATCGGCACATCACTGACCCCACCCCCCCACACCGTTTTGGGATCCAGTCGGGGCAACATACCCGCCCCTGCCCCGTCGTCCCTCCCTTCCTTTCCTCGCCTCGTCCGGCGACGTGGTGCAGTGTGGGGCGTCTCTATTTCCAGCCACGGCACACCGACCCCCCGACCCGAGCAGGGCAATTCCTAACTATCGACCCATCGACCCACCAAAAACCGGTTTCCCCCCCCCACTTTTTCCATCGACCCACCGACCCACCGAATTTCTGGGTCGGTGGGTCGGTGGGTTGATGGGTTGAGGGGATCGCCCCGTCGACCCATCAACCCACCGACTTTGGTCAGGGGCTTGACATGACATGGATCCTGTCAACCTGTGAACAAATGTTCACTACCGTGGCCTCCGGCGGCTGGGGGGCTCCGCCCCCCAGACCCCCCTGTGGCGTGTCTTTGCGCGACAATTTATCGTCACATCGGGGAGGGTCTGGCCACTCAGGATGCAGCCCATTTCACACCGAATCTGCGCCCGCCAGGAATAAATGTTCGCTACCGTGGCCTCCGGCGGCTGGGGGGCAGAGCCCCCCAGACCCCCCCTGTGCCCTATGTTTGTCCAGCAGGGACAGGCACCCCCGTTTGAAAGGTAGCCTATTGGACCCTGCGTGTCATGCCATCTTGAACATGAGTTCATCACGCAGCTGTTTCAGGGGGAGTCCCAAAAAGTGCAAGCCCTGTGGGTCGATGCTACGTCATCGTCTGTCATGCTGCCCGCCCCGTCAATCATGGGGAGGTCCTGCACCCCAAGGAAGTTGCAGATGCAATGGGCGCGAAGAAAACACGGGCCACCATGGAGCTGCTAGCTGAGCGCGCACGTTTCGCGCGCGAAGCGCGCGAAAAATAATTTACCCCCCCTTTTTGACAGTCTTTGCCCAGCTCCCCCCCTTTTTCCCCCCATCGACCCAGTTTTCCCCCGACCCTGGAAAGTTAGGAATACCCCTGCGACCCGAGAATGTCGCGCATGTTCTCGCCATGTGTTGTCTGTTTTATCACCTCGCCCGCAGCAGCTGGAACCAACGTAACCTGATGAATATATTGAGTCTCTCGCGCTGCCGTCTGCTTGGGGGCATTGGTGTTGCACTTCTGGCCCACTTTCTATGGCTGTGTGTATTCGGGCAGGGCTGCTTAGCCCTTGAGTTTTTCCCCGCCGCTGTGTGTAGTTTCTGGGTTCTGGGCCTTCGTTGTTCATGGGTGCCGTTGTGGATATTCTTGCCCCCCCACACACGCGCAACCCACTGCCCGACTGGGTGTTCCCTGCAGCAGAATGGGCTCTAGGGGGTTTCTCGGAGGGACTGCGATGCACACATTCCGTGTGCGGAAGTGCAAATGCTAACTTCGCACCCTCCACCCTCCCCCGGGCAACCTGGGGGAGTGGCGCGAACAAATGGTGGGTGTGGTTCTTCCAGCAGACAAAATGTAGGCAGTTCTTTGATTTGTTGGTCACATCACGATGTCTTTTGTGTCGCTGTGGTGCGTCTCCACAAACCCCCATCAAGGTGCGGGGCCAGGCGGTGTTGGTCTTCGCGGCAGTGCTGAAAACGACGCGTTATTTTCACTCGTCATTTTTGGTGATTTTTCCTCCTATGAGAGTCACGGGTGAAACGCCGCTAAACGTTTATTTTTTCTTTTGCCGAAAAACCTACCGAGATCCATGACCCACCCCCCCCTGCCCCCCTTCGGGGAATAGCGCCTCGGAAGGCGGACGAAGGAAGGATTTACCCTGCTAAGGGGATTCCAAAAGAGGGCAGGAAACGTATTGGGAGGTGCCTTCACTCCCTGTGTCAAACTGTGCCGTTTGCCTTCTCTATTGTTGAGGCGGTTCACGTTTCAGCACTTCTGACCGTCGGCTATGTGGGATTAGCGGGCCTGTCGTATAGAAAGTCCACGAAAGACTAATAACTTCTGACTGAAGGCCCCCCGTTGAGTTGTTTGAGCTGATTTTCCTCCAGGCAGACGACTCCACCCCCTCCCCCCCCACCCCCACCTGATGGGTTTTTTTGGCTAGGTTTTTTATGGTATGACCAGACCTCCACGCCGTGTTTCATCTCTCCATCAGCTTTGTACATGTGTTCGCTGCGATACCCACACCCCTCCTCCTCCCGAGAGCGGTCGTGATGAGGACAACACAACCACCCCCACTTCCCCCCCCCCCCCATCTCTTCCCTTTTTTCCAGTTTTGCGTCGCTGTGCCATCGCACTGCTGCCCCTCCCCCTACCCCCCCCTGAAGCTTTAACCACCCCTTCTTCCTCCACTTCACCCCCACCCCCACCTCCACCTTACAGACACACACAACACACAACCCACGCCCCACCCCCTCTCTATCTCAACTCCCCCCCACCCCCACCACCACCACCCCCTCCTCCGACAAACTGCGCCCCTCCAGCTTCTGTGCGTTGGGGGGGGGGGTCTGAGGGCGCCTATCGCGTCGCCCCTCCGAGAATCCTTTCCCCACCTCCCTCACCCGGCCCCGCCCTGATCCCTTTGAGGTTGGACCCTCCGTATTGACCGAGATGAGCTTCAACGGGACGAGCGGTGGATGGGGGGAGTCAAGCGCAACGCGCGAAGATGACGCTCTGTATGGCGGATTCGCCAGCGCAGGCGGTGGCGGTGGTGGCGGGGCGCAGGCGGCGCAAAACCCGCTGGCACCTGTGGCGGGAGTTGGCGGTGGCGGGGGTGGCGGGCTGCCTGGCAACCCCCCAGGGGGCACGGAGTACGGCGCATTCGGCGGAGGCCCCCAGTCCATCGCACGCCCCCCCCCGTCCTCACAGGGGCAGTGGGGGGCGGGGTGGGGTGCCACGGCGACCCAAGGCTCCATTTTGAAGTCGATGGATGCGCGCCCCATGACCTCCAACCGTGCCTCCGGTTATCAGGCGCGCAACACAGCTGCAGGGCAGGCCGGGTTTGACCCATTCAACCAAGGCCATATGATGGGCCAGGCTATGCCGCTTCAAAAGCGTTCCGACAACTCCCCGGAAGAGCAGTGCCTCGAAATGGAGAAGAAGGTGAACACGCTCATCGAGGAGTCTGCCATGCTTGCCCTGCAGAAGGACTACGCCCTCAGCCTGGAGAAGGCGATCGAAGCGGGGAAGAAGGAGCGGTGGCTGTGCAAGGAGAGGGAGAAGCTTGGCCTCGGGGATCAGATCAACATCGACCTGACGTATTCGGTGCACTTCAACCTTGCTGTGCAGTACCACAACTCGCAGTGCTATATGGAGGCGATCAACACATACACTCTGATTGTGAGGAACAAGCAGTACGCGCAGTCTGGGAGGCTGCGTGTCAACATGGGGAACATCTACTACGAACAGAAGAAGTACACCTATGCGATAAAGATGTATAAGTCTGCGTTGGAGCAGGTGCCCCCCACAGGGAAGGAGCTGCGCTTCAAAATCACACGGAATATGGCGAATGCGTATGTCAAGATGGGGCAGTATCAGGATGCCATCAACCACTATGAGGCGATCATGAAGGAGTCCCCCGACATGCAGACTGGTTTCAACCTGCTCCTGTGTTACTATGTCCTGCGGGACAAGGACAGGATGAAGCGGCAGTTCCTGAAGCTGCTGCAGATCAGGCTGGGCGGAAGCTCTGCCGACGATGATGACGACGATGAGAATGAGGAGGCGGAGAAGGAGGTGTTGGTGGACGATGCGCTCCTGTCGGAGCTGCGGGAGAGGCGGAAGCAGCACACGCAGTTCATCCTGACGGCGGGGCGGCTGATTGCCCCCTTCGTGGAGAGCGACTGGGAGAAGGGCTTTGAGTTTGTCGTCGCGTCTCTGAAGCAGTCGCGTGTCACCGAGCTGAAGCAGTCCAACTCGCGCCTCGCATCCGAGATGGAGATGTGCTGGGCGCTGCAGTATCTGAAGCACCAGAAGTACACCAAGGCGATTGACTGCCTGAAGGCTTTCGAGAAAAAAGACAAGGTGCTGAAGGCGCGCGCAGCATGCAACCTGTCGTACCTCTACTTCCTCGAGGGGGACATCGAGAACGGCG
Organism: Rhynchopus euleeides; assembly: GCA_963210315.1. Lineage (NCBI taxonomy): Eukaryota > Euglenozoa > Diplonemea > Diplonemida > Diplonemidae > Rhynchopus > Rhynchopus euleeides. The sequence goes on from OY723276.1 coordinate 1,235,490, forward strand.
AGTCGTATGCCAACATGAGTGTGGAGGCGGACAAGTACAACGCAAAGGCGTTGGTCAACAAAGGCAACTTCCTCTACATCAAGGAGTACTACGACAAGGCTAAGGAGTACTACCTGGAGGCCCTGTCTGTGGAGGCGGACTGCATCGAGGCGATATACAACCTGGGGCTTGCGACAAAGGCCTTGCATCAGTTTGAGGAGAGTCTGCGTGTGTTCAAGAGGCTGCAGACGATGATCGACTCTGTGGAGGTGATCTATCAGCTTGCCAACCTCTACGATCTGATCGGGCGGCACGACATGGCTGTGGAGTGGTTCCGCAAGGCCCCCACCGACCCTGCGATATTGGCGCGTCTCGGTGCCATCTTCGCAAAGGAGGATGACGAGTCGCAGGCATTCCACTACCACATGGAGGCGTACCGCTACCTGCCTGTCAACATGGAGGTCATCAACTGGCTCGGGGCATACTTCGTGAAGAACGAAGTGTACGAGAAGGCGATGAAGTACTTCGAGCGTGCGTCCCAGATCCAGCCGAATGAGGTGAAGTGGCAGCTCTTGGTGGCCTCCTGCTACCGCCGCATTGGGGCCTTCCCTCAGGCCAAGAAGATGTACGAGGACATCCACAGGAAGCACCCTGACAATGTGGAGTGCCCCCGCTACCTCGTCCACCTCTGCAAGGAGATGGGGCTCACAGACGAAGCCGTCGCGTACCACAAGGTATGGGGTGTGGCTGATGCTCCCTCCAAAGCAATGCGCTGCCGGGTTTGTTGCGCCCTGTTTCAATGTTGTGTCTCACAACAGGACATGCCATTTCATGACTATAACTCTGTCACACTGCCCCCCCCCCCTAGGGGGGGTCAAATGGGGGTGACAAACACGATTTTTCAAAAAACCGGCGCAGAGGCCCCAAAGCCCCCGTAAACCCTCCAAACCCCCCCAGATCGGTCCGGAAACCCATCGAACCCCACTTTTCCACCATTCCGGGCACCTCAGGTGCCCGAATTGGGGTACCTAAATTTTGTGCCACCGTTTGGTACCGTACAGTGCCACTGTGTGGGAGGTTGGAAAAGAAAATGCCCCAACACACCACATCTGAGGGTTGCAATGCATGTTGCTTGCCAACCACGTCATCCGGTGGGTGTCAGGCGCTATGTAGGTGGCATTAGCCAGGTCTTCGATGTGTTCTGGCTTGTATATATACCTCCCTGCCTGCGGCACAGGCACTGCCTTTGTCCCCCACACCAACCACAGAGAGCGTATTGTACTCGGTCCACGGTTGCTGATTCATTGTGATGCGTTGTATCCTCGAGTGAACGTCACACACTAGTGGCACCACCACCCGCCATCCGAGAGCTGTATTGACTTTGCGCGCTTCCGTTGTATTCACCTCGCCACGCATATTGCACCGTTCAGTACCAGTGCTCTTGGGCCAGGCAAAGTAGACCGCAGCAACTACCAATTCTGGCACAATGGGTACCACGACAGCGCACTTCATGTGTTCCCGGAATGTACAGCTCGTGTTGCAACAGTCGTTGTCAACACATCCCGGTTGTGGAGCACTGCTGCACAGGAATCACACGACCATCTGGACTGTTCCGTACCTACAGGCAGCCTCCCGGTGCATGGTGGCAGGGAGGTATATATACAAGCCAGAACACATCGAAGACCTGGCTAATGCCACCTACATAGCGCCTGACACCCACCGGATGACGTGGTTGGCAAGCAACATGCATTGCAACCCTCAGATGTGGTGTGTTGGGGCATTTTCTTTTCCAACCTCCCACACAGTGGCACTGTACGGTACCAAACGGTGGCACAAAATTTAGGTACCCCAATTCGGGCACCTGAGGTGCCCGGAATGGTGGAAAAGTGGGGTTCGATGGGTTTCCGGACCGATCTGGGGGGGTTTGGAGGGTTTACGGGGGCTTTGGGGCCTCTGCGCCGGTTTTTTGAAAAATCGTGTTTGTCCACGTAAAAGGGTGGCATTTGACCCCCCCTACCCCCCCCCCCCCCCCTATGCAGGTTCTGGCCAAGCTGGAGAAGCGCCAAGGCACGATCTACAGCCCGATGCAAGGTAACGGGCGGAATGTCGCAGGCTATCCTGCATCGGCATCACCGACAGATGCTGTGGATGGCGGTGCTGCGCCCACATCGCGCCACGCGGCAGAGGTGGCAGCGGTGGAGGCAGAGCCAGACAAGGTATACATACACAAGGAGCGGGTCTGCCTTTTGTGCCTTTCCACCGCAACAACCTTCGCCAGTCAGTGCATTCAACAAGAAAAGTAGTCCGGATCTATTCTCACACGATGGCTGTGCAGGGTGTCTACCAGAGAGCGACAAGGTTACTTTTCGATGCTATATGAAGTGTCAACGCATCAAACGATGTACAGGCAGTAGAGGAAGAGCGGCACATCTGAAGTGACACTTTAAGTCATATCGAGCACACCAAGCACACCACACCGATTGCCCTTGATATTCTCTCCACTATGACTGTCACACGCCGCCGCCACAACCACACACGCAGGACGCACTCAATGCAACCGATGAGAAGGATGCAAAGAAGAAGAAGCGGCAGGAAGAAGACGACGACTCACTCGACGACGACGACCTGCCTGGGATGTAATGCCAGGGAGCGCACCGGGAGGGGGCTGGGGCTGGGCGTGTTGGGTCTGGACGCATGTGTATATGCAGGGTTGGCGCAGGACAGGAGGGGGTGCGGGGGAGCTGGAGGCAATCCACCCACCCCCTCACCACGCCCTTTATTCGTTTCTGATGCGATATTGTTTTCTGCTTTGGGGGGAGGGGGGGGGGGGGGCTCGGCAGCAAGGGGGGGGCATCGCGGCGCGCGTTTTCCATCGCGGATACCCAGCACTCTTTCTTTCTGCTTATGCCCCGAACCACGCACAACACAACAAGTCGTGTGTGCAGATGTTAACAATTCAAACGGCACTCCAAGCGCGGTCCCATCTCTCTCTCTCTCTCTCTCTCTCAATTGGGGTTGCCCACCGCACTGTCTGCCGCAGTGTGGTGCAACCCCTCTCATACACCGCACCCATGACCCGATTACCTCATCATGCCCAGCCTGGACACTCGCTTGATTTGTTTCAGTGAAACGCGGTGTCGATGCTGTCCCGATGTCCTATCTTTGCTGGCGAGACACCAGCAGTCGATATGGCTGAAGGGCGTGTGTGTGTGGTGGGGTGTGTGGGCGATATTTTGGAGGTGCACAGTCGACGGGGGAAGCAAAATTAAAGCGTTGCCCGCCTCTATTGTGGTTTTTGCCCCCTCTGCAACAACTGCGGTTTGCTTGGGTGTTGGGGGTCTGGGCGGACCTGGCTCTCCAGCTGCCCCGTTCCCCGCAAGAGAAATCAGGGTCTGGGCTGTGGGGAGGGGGGGGGGGTCGATTGATGCTGCTCACCATCCCTCCGGTTGTGGTCTGTGTGGTGGTGCCATACACAAAAAATTGGGGGGGGGGGGGGGGGGGGTGGTGCGCATGTGCTTGCGCGTTCATTCCCTAAGTCAAAAAAATATGAAAAAGAACGCACATCTCGAAGTGAAATGAGAAATAAAATCTGAACGAAAAAAAACCCCACCTCCAGAAAAAGACCCTCTTCTTAGGTCCTTCACTCCCCACATCCCCCCCCTTGCACAGTGATTAACCCTTGATGCGTCTGCAAGATGACACCCAGAAAACTTATCTGTTCTGTTACCTAACAACCGGTTGGTGGTGGTGGGGAGGTGGGGGGGGCTGCTATGGCATGCCCAAACAGTCGCGGCAGTCAAACAAACCGAGCAACTCAGGCAGGAGAGTGAGAGCAGCCCTGGGGGGTGGGCGGGTGGGTGGGTGGAGGGGATGATGTTGCGTACCCTTCGTCTCCGTTCTTCAATCTTCAAGAGAATTGGAAAAAAAATTAAACCTGACAGCGCGGCCTTCTTTTCGCTCTCCAGTGGACAGAGACCTGTCCATCTCTCGTGCAGGGGTCTTTCGTAGACTTCTGTTCGATGCCGGTTCTCTAATCCCACACTGCCTCCGCTCTACAGTGCGTTAAAGTGATCGCAATCATCTGGCAGAGTATTGCATAGAGTGAAGGCTGCTGCCCCCTGATACAACAGGCATGGCAAATCGATACCAATAGTGTGGTTCGGTGCCCCTGGATAGGCCGATTTGGCACACGCACACACACACACACACACCACCACCACCACCACCGCCGCCGGAATAGACGAAATAACTTTAAAAGAGCTGCGTTCGACATTCCCCTGCCCCCCCGCCCCCCTCCCCCACACCCATGCACGGAGAGGGCCTTCTCCTGCCGCCACCCCTTCTGCTGCGCAGCCCCCAACACAAACGGAGTGCAGCGCAGTCCCTCTTTGTTCCACTTCACTCCACCCCCCCCCCCCCCCCCCCTCTTGCTGCACACCCCACACACACACCGACCCACAATTAACAGGGCCCTGGGTGCCTCGAAGCACCCACACCCACACCCCACCCACCCGCCCCCCAGGCGGGGCCTGCAGCTCCGCCCTCTGCCCCCCACCCCATACCCCCATCCGACTGCTCCGTGATGGCCGACAAGGCCGCAGAGAAGTGGCTGCGGTCTCTCGGCAACGGGCTGCCGGAGGTGCTGGGGATCGAGGATGGCGGTGCGCTGCAGTTTGGGGACCTGCGCCTGCCGGAGGCGGTAGGGCAGAAGTATCTGCTGCGGAGGACGGAGACTGCGGGGAAGATCGAGGAGCTCGGCGTCGGGGAGTATAAGACAAAGCGGGAGCAGGGGAGGAAGTCTTTTAAGGACCGCCAGAGGGACCGCGAGCATGACGCGCGCGAGGTGGATGACAGTGGGGCCACCATCGCCACGAGCGACGAGATTGTCCGCGCATGCAACGTTGTCCGCTGCCTCAGCGATGTTGTCCAACTTGTGGTGTCTGCGCTCGTCAGGGCGAGGAAGGACTGCGACCTGCAGGTCCGCCTGCAGTCGGAGCTGCTCGAGATCCTGGGGCCCGAAAGGATTGACACTGTCCAGATCATCCTGAACAACCGGGAGGCGTGCTTCCGCGATCTGATGCAGGACTTCGAGCATCTGTCGACAGTGCAGCAGGATGAACAGCAGATGCCTGCGAATATCGGGACCAGCATCCGCATCACGTCCGCATCCCAGAAGAAGGCGCGGAAGGAGGAGCAGAAGAAGCGGCAACGGACAGAGACGAAGGAGATCAGCAAGCAGGAGGATTACCTCCGCACCCTCGCCAACGAGCAGGAGAAGCAGAAGCGGAAGGCGGAGGAGCAGGTTACGATCTTCCGGAAGGAGTACACCGCGCGGGATGTGAAGGAGACGCTGAAGAACCTCGCTGGGGAGACGACGTGCAAAGAGTACCCCGGGTATATTGAGGTTGAGATGCCGATGCCGCCGCGCCCGCCGATCAACAAGAGGGACCTGGTGCCTGTGGCGGATCTTCCGGGGTGGGCGCAGATGGCCTTCGGGACGCAGATCACACACCTCAACCAGGTTCAGTCGAAGGTGTTCCAAACTGCCTTCTACTCGTCGGAGAATGTTCTGATCTCCGCGCCGACCGGTGCGGGTAAGACAGTCTGCGCGTTGCTGACGATGCTCCAGGAGGTCGGGAAGCATGTGACACCCCAGGGCACCCTCATGAAGGAGGAGTTCAAGATGGTGTACGTCTGCCCCATGAAGGCGCTTGCGCAGGAGATGGTTGTCAACTTCGGGAAGAAGCTCGCGCCGTACAACATGGTGGTGAAGGAGTGCACCGGTGACCAGCAGCTGACGAAGAAGGAGATGTCGGAGTGCCACCTCATCATCACCACCCCTGAGAAGTGGGACGTCATCACGCGGAAGAAGACGGAGGCGCTTGTGGAGAAGACAAACCTTGTCATCTTCGACGAGATCCACCTTCTCAACGAAGACCGTGGTCCGGTCATCGAGGTGCTGGTGGCGCGTATGCTCCGCGAGCAGGAGCTGACGCAGCGCCCCATCCGTCTGGTTGGGCTGTCGGCGACCCTGCCGAACTACCGTGATGTCAGTGACTTCCTCGGGTGTGACCGTGTGACTGGGCTGTTTGTGTTTGACGGTGCGTACCGTCCGGTGCCCCTGATGCAGACCTTCATCGGGATCCAGGAGAAGGCGCGCAAGTCGGAAAAGGCTGTCAAGAAGGATGATGAGAAGGAGAAGGACAAGACCCCCAAGACGCGGGATCAGACCTGGCTCTACGACAAGATCTGCTTCGAGAAGGTGTGCAACGCGCTGCGCAACGGGAAGCAGGTCATGATCTTCGTGCACTCCCGGGCGAAAACATACACCGTCGCGAAGACGATGCGCGAGATGTCGCAGGCGGCGAACGGGCAGCTCTTCAGTCAGGTGGACGTGCCCAGCAGGGCATGGCACCAGGTCAGCAAGAGCAACTGCCAGCAGCTGCAGGACCTGTTCCCCACCAGCATGGGTATCCACCACGCCGGTCTGCTGAAGCACGCGCGTCGCCTCACAGAACAGCTCTTTGCGGAGGGGCACATCAAGGTGTTGGTGACGACAGCCACCCTCGCTTGGGGTGTCAACTTGCCCGCACACACCGTTGTCATCCACGGCACGCAGGTCTATGCCGCCAGCAAGGGCGGGTGGTCCGACATCTCCATCCTCGACGTGATGCAAATCTTCGGTCGTGCCGGCCGACCGCAGTTCGACACATCTGGTGAGGGTATTATCATGACGTCGATGGACAAGCTGCCCTTCTACATCCACGCCATGTCCAGCACCGTGCCCATCGAGTCGAAGCTGCAGAACCACTTGACGGACCATCTCAACGCGGAGGTTGTGCTGGGGAGCATCACATCACGCGAGGAGGCGTACCGCTGGCTGAAGTTCACCTACCTCTACATCAGGATGAACAAAAACCCGCTGGCCTACGGGCTCAAGCCGGACACCATCTCGAAGGACCCCGGCCTCCGCCGCTCCGCCATGAAGCTCGTCGAGGCTGCTGCAGAGAGCCTCGATGCTGCTGAGATGGTGCGGTACGAAGCCCATGCCACAACCGACAACTACAGCTCGGTGCATGTGGGGAGAGTTGCCGCACACTACTACATCCAGCACGAAACCATCCGGAGGTGGAACGAGGAGGGCTTCGAGCGGGGCACGGTCATCCAAGACTACGGGGAGGCGCTGCTGCTCATCTCCAAGGCTGCGGAGTTTGACCAGATCCGTGTGAGGGAGGAGGAGATGCAGGAGCTGGTTGACGTGCGGGCGAACTACTGCATCCTCGAGTCGAAAACGCAGAAGCAGCGCGCGCGCCTTCTCTCCGGTGATGATCAGGACCTCAGCGGGAGTGAGATCAAGACCCGGACCCTCATCCAGGCGTGGATTGCACGGTATTCCCCGATGTCCTTCTCGCTGTCGAACGACATGCAGTATGTCGCGGACAACGCGTCGCGGATCTGCAGGTCGCTGCTGGAGATTGCGATGCAGCGTGAGATCCCGCGGAGCATCATGATCTTCCTGGAGCTGGCAAAGATGATCGAGAGGCGTGCCTGGGACACGCAGCCTGAGATCATCCAGCTGGGCGACCTGCCGAACACCGTTTCGCAGAGACTGGAGGACCACAGGTGTACGGTGTCTCAGCTGGCTGGGATGGATGCGCGTTCCATCGGGGCTCTGATTCGGAACTACAAGTATGCGCCGATTATCGCGGAGATGGTGCATCTCTTTCCGAGGATGGAGATCCGGCATGAGGTTGCGCCGATCACGGCGACGATTCTGCGTGTGAAGGTGGAGCTGATTCCCTACTTCAAGTGGTCTGCGAAGCACCACGGCAACACGCAGCCCTGGCATATCTTTGTGGAGGATTCCAACGGGGAGAAGTGCCACCACAAGGAGTTTGTCATGATCACCAGCAAGCAGGTCAACGACCCGCGCCGCGAGAAGATCCCGGAGAAGGACCTGAAGAAGGTGGAGCTGAACTTCACCCTGCCCATCCGGGATGGGCACACGCACTATCTGATCCGTGCGGTGTCCGACAGGTGGCTGCAGGCGGAGGAGTACCGCGACATGTTCCTCAACGGCATCATCATGCCGGAGGACCTGCGCCCCTTCACGGAGCTGCTGGCGCTGCGCCCGCTGGAGCTGAAGACGATCCTCCCCGACCCGAGGTACCGCGAGATTATGCGGTTCACGCATCTCAACTCCGTGCAGACGCAGTGCTTTCACACGCTGTACCACACAGACACCAACGTGCTCTTCGGTGCACCCACGGGGTCTGGGAAGACGGTTGCGGCAGAGATGGCCATCTTCCGTGTGTTCGATCAGAGCGTCATGAGTGACTTCGGCAAGAGCAAGGTTGTCTACATCGCACCCCTGAAGGCCCTGGTGAAGGAGCGGATGCGCGACTGGAAGAAGCGCTTCGGCGAGCGCCTCGGGAAGACGGTTCTCGAGCTTTCGGGTGACCACACCCCTGACATCGGGCGCCTGACCAACGCGGACATTCTGTGCTGCACACCTGAGAAGTGGGACGGTATCTCGCGGAACTGGCAGAACCGGTCCTACGTGCAGTCCGTCGCCCTGGTCGTGCTGGACGAGATCCACATGTTGGGTGGCGACCGAGGCCCCATCCTGGAGGTGATTGTGTCGCGCATGCGCTACATGGGGTGGCACATCGGGCGGAAGATCCGCATTGTCGGTCTCTCGACGGCACTGGCAAATGCGACAGACCTCGGGTCCTGGATGGGCATTGACGGGGTTGGGCTGTACAACTTCAGGCCGCAGGTCCGCCCTGTGCCCCTCGAGCTGCACATCCAAGGTTACCCGGGGCGGGCGTACTGCCCGAGGATGGCGACGATGAACAAACCCTGCTTCACTGCCATCGAGAAGCACGCCAAGTTTGTCAACGACGAAGGGCTGGAGACGGTGAAGCCTGTGATCATCTTCGTCAGCTCCCGTCGTCAGACCCGACTGACCGGGATGGACCTGGTGGCGCACCTCACCAACAGCGGCAACGAGTACCTCTTCAGGGCAGGGGTGTCGCAGGTCGAGCTGGACCAGTATGTGTCGCAGATCAACGACGAGGCCCTGCAGCACCTGCTGTCGCTGGGTGTGGGGATGCACCACGCCGGGCTGACGGAGTCCGACAAGGACATCATGGAGGAGATGTTCGTGACGGGGAAGCTGAAGGTGCTTGTCGCCACGTCGACCCTCGCCTGGGGTGTCAACTTCCCCGCCCATCTTGTCATCATCAAGGGGACGGAGTTCTACGACGCGAAGGCGAAGGCCTATGTCGACTTCAGCCTGACAGACGTCCTGCAGATGATGGGACGTGCAGGCCGGCCACAGTTTGACACTTCCGGTGTGGCGGTGGTGATGGTCCACGAGCCGAAGAAGGCATTCTACAAGAAGTTCGTCCACGACCCGTTCCCTGTCGAGTCGTCCCTCCACAAGAACCTGCACGAGCACATCAACGCAGAGATCGTTGCGGGGACCATCTCGAAGCGGCAGGACACTGTGGACTACCTGACGTGGACATACCTGTTCCGGAGGCTCTACAAGAACCCGACGTACTACGGTGTGGAGAGCGCAGATCACAATGCCGTGTCGCGCTTCCTGTCGGGTGTGGTGGAGAAGGTGCTGCGCGATCTGATGGCTGCGAAGTGCCTCGAGGAACCAGACCCGGAGGACCCCGACTACGACCCGGATGCACTGATCCCCAGCGTGTTGGGGCGCATCGCCTCCTTCTACTACCTGTCGCACCAGTCGGTGCTGCTGTTCGAGGACTACATCCAGGACGAGACGTCGCTGCAGGACATCCTGAAGCTGCTGTGCAATGCGCAGGAGTTTGCCGAGCTCCCCGTCCGGCATAACGAGGACAAGCTGAACGCCGACCTGGCGCGGTCCCTCCCCTTCCAGGTGGACACGCGGCAGCTGGACTCTCCGCACGTCAAGGCGCACCTCCTGCTGCAGGCACACTTCTCGCAGCAGCCGCTTCCGATCTCCGACTACATCACCGACACCAAGTCTGTGCTGGACAATGCGATCCGTACCATCCAGGCCATGGTGGACATCTCTGCGAACAACGGGCTGCTGTTCTCGACAATTAAGTGCATGCAGATCCTGCAGATGGTGGTGCAGGGGCGGTGGGTGTTCGACAACAGCCTGCTGCAGCTCCCGCACGTGCGGCACGAGCACCTGCCGAAGCTGGGGCGCCTGGGGGTCAACAACATCACCACCTTCATCAACTCCGACCCGGTGGTGGCGCGCAAGCACCTGCAGACCATCGGCATGTCCCACAAGCAGGAGGCAGACATCTGCCGTGCCGCGCAGGCCTTCCCCGTCATTGATGTGCGGCTGTTCTACGACATCGAATACGACGAGGATGACGACCCGTCCATCCAGGTATGCTGCGCTATGCCACGACACTGCATTTTTGAACTGCGCGCCTCCCTGGCAGCCGATTTTTTTTGGAAAACCATCAAGCTGTTCATGCCAAAACCCGTCGTGACAACGTTCGGCATAAATGCATTCACAATGGCTCTTCTCCTTATTTCCACCCCTTTTCGCCCCTGCTGCTGCTTCTGCATGTCGACCCCAACCCCACCACCCCTTTGCCCCTGCAGGTCACGGTGGAGATGATGCGCGCCAGCGTCCCCTCGCGCCAGGCACACGCGCCCCGCTTCCCGAAGCCGAAGGACGAGCAGTGGTGGGTCATCCTGGGCGACCCCCTGACCGGGGAGCTGCTGGCGCTGAAGCGCGTGTCGCGGATGAAGGACTTCACCTCCATCACACTCTCCTTCGACTGGGACGAGGACTGGGACGACGACATGAAGGAGGTTGTCGACCAGCACGGCACCACGAAGATGGGATACTCCTTTGGGGTCTACCTCATCTGCGACGCCTACATTGGGGTCGACATGCAGTACTCCTTCGACGTGGCCAAGCCTGAAGAGGCGCCTGAAGGCGACGATGACGACGACGATGATGATGACGACGAAGACGACGACGACGAGGATGACGAAGAAGGAGACGAATAGTCGCCACACCTTCCCCATTCGCTGTGAGGAGAAACGAACGGAGGATCTTGATGCGGGTGTGGGTTCTTTTTTTTGGAAGAAAACGCACCTTTTGGTGCGTCCCCCCTCCGCTCCGCCCCGCTTCGCGATAAGAGCAACACCGCCCATTCTCCCCATCCCCTCATCTGCCATTCCGCTGAGGAGTGGGCGATTCACGGCAAGAGGGGGGGGGGGGTGCGTGATCACGGCCTTCGGCTTGATGGCGGGGGGTTGGGGGGTGGGGATGCATAGTGCATTTGCATTTTCAAACAAAACACAACGCCGATCGCAACGAGCCCAGGATGAGCGACGAGATACAGAGAGAGGGGGAGGGGAGGGGCTGAGGAAGGCCAACGAGGGTGGACAAAACCCTCTGTTGCCAGGGTGGGGTGCGGGGTGGGGGGGGGGCGGATCCCACCCCCTTGTTGTTTTCTGCATTGCATTATTTTTCATTTTTTTGAGTGTCGAGTGAAAAAGGGGGGGGGGCAGATCGGCTACCCGATATATAGCTGCTGCTGCTGCCCTTGTTCCTCCTCCTTCCGCCATGCCCTCCTCCTGCAAACCGGTCAGCCTAACCAAAAGCCGGTGTGCGTGGGCCCAACGTGGAAACGGGAGAAAACCATACGGGGTGGGGAAGAGGGGTGTCGTTGGTGGGGTTGGCGGTGATAGGGTTGGCCAAAAACAGCCTATGGAGACGGCTGGGCTTTGGGTGTGTGGGGTGTGCGTTGGTATTCTTTGTTGAGAGCGAACAGAGGTGGAGGGCAGGGTGGGGGGTGGGGGTGGGGGTGTTCACTCTGCGCGCAAGAAGAAGCCTGTGCCAGCGTTGCGTGGCGCAGGGCGGGAGGGCGGGAGTGGGGTGTTTTCGTTAATCGGCGAGCTTCAACAAAAGAAATCTCACCGGCGTGTTCTTCTCTTCTAACACAAGAAAAAAATAGGTGAAAAATGCACCAAAAAAAGCACGCCTTTTCTGCTATGTGGCATCCCCTAGCTGTCCTGCACGCCAGGCTCGCGGTTGCCGAATCGGCAAGAACCGCGGGTTTGCCGCAAAGCTGGTGAAGGGGGGATGCTGAACGAACGAGATTTGTTGATCACGACAACACACGCCCCAAAATAAAAGTGCTGGGAACATGACCAACACCACGGGTGCGACCTCTGAGGCCACCGGACGGGGCTGGGAAGGGCAACCTGGAATGGAACGACAGCAAAGGAAGCCTGTCACGGGATGATGCGGCGTGTAGTGTTGTGTTGCGAACGTGGCTGTCCGGAGCAGCCCCCCTGCGCGAAACCTGGATAAGAATCCGCCACCCCTTTCCCCCCCCCACCCCCAAGCCACGCCCGTTGAGAGCCACATCATTGATGACCACATCCTCCTCCACCCACCCCTCGCTCCCTCACACGACCCTGTTCCCCGCTCCAGCCCCTCCGCACGCGAACTGATGCAACAAGCAGAACTGGACGACCTGACCTCCCCCTCCCCTATCTCCTTTGTATCCTCTGACCGAGCAAGACCCCACCTACACAACACACACCACCACGCCACCACACCAACCCACCACCCCCAGGAGGAGGATCCACCCCACCTGACCCCACACGCCATGCCGCCCACCTGAAGCCACCATGCCCGCCTCCTCCTCCCCCATGGACGGCAGCCTCAAGGAACCGGGCCAGCCGAAGCGTGTTGCGGTGTACGCCGCCCACAGCCCCCCGCGCACCCCCGACTCCCCGACGCGCCGCAAGCGCGCCTCCCTCCCCGCCCTGCCGCACGCCGCGGGCGACGCGGCGCAGCGCGAGGGGCACGTCAAGCGGGAGGGGCAACCGCTGGGGCTGGACCACCTCCCCTTGAGCAGCATCCGGGTCAGCTCGGGCAGCGAGGGTGTGCCCTACATGCGCATCGGGTGCCCCTTCGGCTGCTGGACCCCCGCCGGCACCAAGGGGGAGTATGTGCAGGTCGACTTCATCTCACACCTCAATGTGCTGCCCGCTGCGCAGGGTGGTGCTTCCCCCCGGTTTGCCGCCGCCTGCGTGCAGGCCGTGACCCTGCAAGGGCATCCCGACGGGCGTGGCGGCATCGCCTCCTTCTCCATCGTCACCGATTCGGGTGCAGGGTGGATGCGCCACAGCGAGGACAGCTTCTACTGCGCTGAGGGGGCAGATCCGCAGCGATTCCAGCTGTGCCCGCCCCCCACCTGCAGGCAGATGCGCCTGTTGGTGCATGGGGCATGGGGGCGGGGCACAGCCGCGCGGCTCGGAATCGAGTTTACCTTTGTCCCGGCTGTGTCGCGCGGGGGCCCGGAGGATGGCGCCGACGCTGCAGATGGCGGCAGCGGGGGTGGCGGAGGCGAGCCCTTTGAAGACCCCGTGGGTGCGGCACGCCTGCAGTGCGATATGCTGCATCAGCTGGTTGCGGCAAACAGGACGCTCCCTGCGGCGCGCAGCCTGCTGCAGCGCGGGGGGTGCACTGCGAGTGTGCTGCACCTCGACGTGCCCGATGCGCAGACCGCAGATGTGCTGCTGGAGGTGCACGCTGGGGTGGGGCGGAGGGCAGAGCCCTTCAACGCCCACCGCGCCGTGCTGCAGGCGCGCAGCGCCTACTTCAAAGAGGCTGTCGATGCTGCGGTGCAGCGGGGCGGGCGCAGCACTGCCCTGGTGTGCCTCCGCATCGACTTCCCAGCCCTGCTGGGGCCTGGCGTGCCTGCCGCCGATGCGGGTGCTACCATGTTTCATCTTCTGGCGTATCTCTATGGCGCAGCGCACCCGCCTCGCCAGGCGCTGCACCCTGTTGCTGCTGCAGCGCATGCCTTGCGTGTGGAGCCTCTTGCAGAGCTGTGCGATGCGCTTCTGCTGCGTGTGGCGCAGTCACCCTCGGAGTGCTGCGGCGCGCTGCGCGAAGCGCACGAATGGGGGCGCGCAGATCTCGCGGAGGAGGCGCTGCAGACCATCGCTGCATCCTGGCAACGCATCGGCCCCGGCTTCCCTTGGGACTCCCTCCCGAAGGTGCTGATCATGCGTGTCATACAAACTGTGAAGCAGCACACCCTGGCCTCGCCCACAGCCTCTGGTTAGGGGGGCGGGTATGGGTGGTGGTGTTGTTTGATCCCGATGCGAAGGGGTGTGTGTGTGTGTGGTGACCACGTTTTGTGTGGGGAGATCCTGCGTGGATCATAGCCCATCCCCCGCCCATCTCGACGTCACAGCGGAGGCCCCACTCGGGTGTGTGTGTGTTCCCTCTCAGCCCAGCGACCCCACTGCCGCCCCCGCTCCCGCCCCACCCAGCCAGCTACTCCCGAGGGCCTGCGACTTTCGCTTTCTTTGGGAGGGCAACCGCCACCACCACCAACGGTGGCAGGCGATGCCCACGCGGCAGAGGCGGGAGTGGAGCATATGGAAGCCGACAGATTCGTTTGAGGAGCGCCGGGTGGCGGGTGCGCGGCAGCAGCTGCGGGATGTTATTGAGAAGGACACGAGAGAGCTCGCCGTGATGCGGGAGAGGGACAGCCGTGAGGCGGGGAAGGAGAAGCGCCGCGCCCGGCACTCACACGCCTGGACCACGCTCTCCAAGGTGGCGCGGCCCAAGCCACACCGGGTTTCCTCGCCGCCGCACCCCGGAGGCAGCCGCGCCGCGCGTGCCGCGAAGACGATGGACTTCCTATCGCAGGAGAGCAGGTCTGCATTCACACAGCAGCAGCCCTGCCCCCAGGCAGGCGCTGCGCTGCGCATCGCAGGGTTGGGGCACGTGTCACGCATCTTCCTGCGCCAGGCTGCTGTGGATGAGGCCCGCACCCGCGCCCAGGCAGAGCGGCATTTCCACTTCCTGCTGCCGCGCGGCCCCTACCCCGCACACCGCATCGCCTTCTGCGGCAGCTCGGCCCTGCGGGACGCAGTGCTGTGCCCCGTGCCTCCCGCTGCTGGCCCTGTGCGCTACACTGTGGTGTACTTTGCCTCCAGAGAAGGAGGGTCCGCACAGCCCAGGGGTGAGGCTGGTGTGCTGCCGCCAGCCACGCAGGACACGCTGCGCGCCTACGCTGCGTGCGAGCAGCTGGGGGTCGGCCCCGGGGTGGGGTGTGGTGTGGTGGCTGTGTATGAGGCAGGCGAGTCTGCGGCTGAGGTGGGTGCGCTGCGTGCCGTGGCGCATGTGCCCTGCGGGGCTGTGGACGGCGGGTCTACAGGGGAGGGTGCGGGGGTCGTGTTCTGCCGCGGGCGGTCTGCGGAGCTGTGTGCCCCCCGGGTGTGGCTCAGCAGCGCTGTGGGTGCCGCCGACGGGTTTGCGGATGTCGTGACACCTGCCGGGGGTGGGGGTGCGCGCTATGTGCGCCTGCCCGACGTGCTGCACCAGGGCCTGCCCATGTGGGTGCACGAGCAGCACCACACCTGCGGGGGCTTCCTCCTCTCTGCTGACGGTGTGCGCTGGACGGTGTGCCCCGACTCCCTCCTGAGGTCGGACTACAGCACCACGGTGGCACCCGCTGACAGGGTCTTCGTCTGCGACACGCCCCACGACGGCTACGGCACAGAGGACGAGCACAGCAACGGTGTCACCTACGCCCCTGCCGTGGCCCTGGCAGACGCACACGAGGCGAGGGTGTTCCTCCAGCAAGAAGGCCTGCGGCCCAGCGACAGCTTCGAGCTGCTCGGCGTGCAGTACACCCGCATGGTGCAGCAGGCAGAGGGGGGCCCGCAGCAGTGGACCAGTGCAGACCTGCCTGTGTACCTCGCTGCACACCACGAGGCGGATGGCGGTGTCGTGCTGTCGCCCGATGGCGTCACGTGGCTTGCCTTCCTGCACAGCGCTGTGGTGCGTGCGGACGGTGAGCTGGAGCTGTGCCTCCCAAAAGGGAGCGACGCTGCGACGGAGCCCTGGGCATGGCATGCGCCTGCAGCGCCGTCAGGGGCAGGGCCGCTGCCGCCAGACTCACCACTGGTGGAGTTCCGCCCTGCCAGCGAGGCAGAGGTGCGCAGCGCCATGCAGGGGTACCAGGGTATCGACACAGAGGGCACACCGGGCGCCCCGCAGGCCATGCCGGACACGTCGTGCCTGCAGCTCATCAGGCTTGGCGAAGCTGACGCAGACCACTCGCGGCACCTGCCCAGCTATGCCTGTGCCGAACACATCTGGCACACCCGCAATGAGGCTGTCGACAGCATGCGCGCCTTCTTTGCACACTGCGACGCGCTGCACGCCGCCTGCACCACCGAGTGGGCCCCCGCCATCATCGAAGACCTGCTGCGGGAGCTGGCGCGCGAATTCCGCGCCCCGAAGCAGGCCCGGCTGCCCGGGGTGCTGTGGCGCGTCACCTCCACCCTCAGGGATGTGCGTGCCTCCTTGCACCGCGCCGCCGCCGCCACCGCCACCGCCGCCTGCGAGCCCGGGTGGCAGACCGCCTTCGCCTTCCTCCACCTCCAGGAGCTGCTGACGGGCGACACCCTCGAGGCGCGTGTGGCCCGCACGCTGCAGGCGCAGGGCGCCCCCCCACAGGAGCCCTACCGCATGCAGGGCAGCGCCGCCGACATCGCCGACACCGCAACCAACACGGAGCGCCTGAAACGCCTCCTCCGCAAAGACACGCGTCGCAGCTCCGAGACGCCCACCACATTTCGCATCGCACTGCTGGAGAGCGACGCGGGGCGCCTCTGCGCCAGCAGATTCCCAGTGTACATCGAGGCCTGCTCCCCACTCGTCGCAGTGCCAGAGGCGAAGCGCCACTGCGGGCACCGCCTCCTGGTGTGCACCCCATCGTATATCAACGTCTCACGCGCACTCCACACCCTCGACGAGGCCGCACCGCCGCAGCCACAGCCTGCCGCAAGCCTCTTCCTCCTCCCTGCAGGGGTCTACCGCGTCGACCGCGCCAGCAGCACGGATGGCTGCATCCGGGCCGACGCAGTGCCCCTCTACACTGCGTGTGACTACGCCTCTGAGGCATCACCGGAGCAGGCCAGGAGCCCCTCGCCCAGGCGGCCCGTCTTCAGCCTGCCGTTTCTGCTCGCGCATGGGGTGGGGCCGCATGTGTTTGTGCTGGAGGTGCCTGCCGCAGGGTGTGTGCCTGACTACGACTACACCGCAGGGCAGACCTCTCTCCGCAAGGTGGTGGAGGAGAGGCTGGCGGGTGGGGCCAGCCTGGTGGTGGTGCTGTTCAGCGCAGGGCTGTGCGTGCTGCTGCCTGCCAAGCGGCTGCGGGCGGACAGGGGGTTGCTGGAGAGGATGACGGCGCATCCGCGGGAGGCGTGCTGCTCGGAGTTGGAGACGTTGGAGCGTGGCTTTGCAGGGGCGGTGCGCGTGGCGCACCGGCATGCGGAGGACGAGGGGTGGTCGCACATCGCGGGAGTCCATGCCGCTGCAGCTGCCTCGCCCGCCACGGCGCAGACACCCCAGAGGCGGTGCCTCGCGCTTGCGGCGCTGTCGGCCCTGCGGCGGCAGTCGCGGTTCCTCCCGCCAATCTCCTGCTTCTTGCTGTCGGCGGCCCCGGATCCCGATGAGAGGGCTTTTTACAAAGCGGTGGCGCAGGACACTGGTGGTGGGACACTCCCGGGTTCGGAATGCGACTAGGGAGGGGGTGGGTTGGGGGGTGAAGGTGTAGGGAATGCGCTCGCTTGTCTGTACCCCCCAGCGGGTTGCTGTATGTAGATGGGGGGAGGGGGGAGTGGTGGCCTGTGTTTCTGGAGGAGAGGTCTCTGATAGAAGAAGAGGGGTGGTATGTTTTGGTGACGACGGCCCCATTCCGAGTGATACGGCTTTGCTTTGCCCCCCCCCCCCCTTCCCCCACCCGCACACTTCACCGGAGTTTGCCAACAGCTGACCCCTCCAAGTTGCCTCGAAAAAACTGAGCTGATCACATGCATGTACACCCACGCCACACGCCTAGACTGTGGCCACGTTGGAGGGTGGGTGGAGCTGGGTGCGGCAGCACACCCGATCACCATGACACGTGCCCTGATCTACATGCGTGACCCTGCCGTGCGGGAGCTGGTGTGTGACTGCCGCCCGTCACGGCCCCACCTGCGACGCCCAGTGCCTGCCAGGCCGACAGGCCTGCAGCCCCGCCCCGCCCTTGCTGATGCAGCGGATGGTGGGGTGCAGGCGGGCCAGCCCCCGGCCTGTGTCGGGGACAGCGACATGGCACGTTTGCTGAATCAGCGCTTCAAACGCCTGCATCCGACTATGGCTTTTGGCAAAGCCGAGACCGTGACGCGCAGACTGCTTTTCGAGATACGCGAGATGGAGGCACGCAGCGGCACGCGTGCTGGTGGGGAGGCCTACGCCGCTGCGCTGCACATCGTCGGGCAGCACGGCATCGCCCCCTGCAAGGATGTCATGAAGCAGCACATGAGCCCAGGCCCCGTCCTGGCTCAGGTCTGCAGGGCCTTCCTCACGTTCTGCCGCACCCACAAAGAAGGGGCTGCCGCACTGTGGGTTCTGGATGTCATGCGCGACAGGCGCATTGTGATGGGCGTGGAAGACTTCCAGCTTGCCTTCGGGTCGATCATGTCGAACGACGCACAGGTGGATGAGGTGCTGCAGCACATCTCAGTGTCCGACCACCCCGACTGCCTCCGGGTTGACCTCACCAGGTGGGATGCGGTGCGGGCCTGTGGGTCGATGGAGCGTGCCGTCGGGCTGGTCGCAAGGTTCGTCAACATGCCCAAAATACGCACCCGGGAGTGCATCCCGTTGATGCAGGTTGCGTTGCGCACGATGGACGTTGAGGGTGCACGTCGTGTTGCAAAGTTGCATCAGAAGTCAACCACCCCTGTTGAAAACAAGCCGAGGTACTTCAACCTGTATATGAGTGTGCTGAAGAACGAGGGGCTCCACGAGGAGGTGGTAAATATGTTCGATTCGATGCCAATCAAGCCCGATGCGTACAGCTTTGCCACCGTGATCCTGTCTCTGGGTTCGTTGTCGTCGTATGGCTGTGGGAACTATCGCAAGGCAAACAGGCTATTCGATGTATGGTACAGCGAGCATGCTTCCGGAAGCCCCGGCCCACATGTCTTCACAGCATTGATGACGATGTATGCCCAGCACGCTCCCCACGCCGCCAGCGATGCGGTTGTCTTGATGGCCAAATACACTACCCTGATGGGCACACACAACCCGGCACCCCGTGTCCTAGGAGACGCCTACAGCAAGGCTGTGAAGGGGACGCGGGCTAGCACCCTGCCCCCGACCACCAGCAGGGCGTAGGCTGGTGCAGAGGGAAGGTGTCGAAGGGGCACAGGCTGCCAGGGATTGATTCGAAGGATGGAATGTGCCCCACCCCCACCCACGCGACCCTGCCCTTGCATGTGATGTGCCTGCGGAGTGTTATGCCCAAGAGTGAGCGACACACGGCGTCCCACAGGTTTGATACACAGTGCTGCGATATGTACAAGGTGCTTTCAGCGGTGGTGCTCCTAGGAGCGTGGCTGACATTCACATTTATGGGTCTCGCGCGTGTCGAGCATGCAGGCGATGGTGACGACACGGGGGGTGATGGGGATGTCTTGGGCGGCCCGGTGGCTGACTTCTTCCAGCCCATGATTGGGTCGCAGTGTGTGTGTGAGCAGGATGAATGCAACTGTGCCTTCCACTTCGCCGTAGGGATGCTGCGGGCAATCGGGAAGCTGTGTGTGCCCTGCCCGGGCACACAAGCTGGCGATGCATGCATGGTGTGCGAGCCGAAGACGATCCCCGGCTATGACTGCTCGTGTCTGGCTGGCCACGTCGGTGGGGGTGGTGATGCCGATGCTGGGGATGCTGATGGTGCAGCAGACGGCGGTCAGCCGATCTGGAGCCTCAACCCGCAGTGTGTAGTTGGACAGGCACGCACGCAGTGCAAATGCCGCTTTGGCCTGACGAGACCTGGCGATAGTGATGGTTCCTCCGGCGATGCAACTTCTGCTGACGGCGATGGTTATGATGCTGACGGTAACAACGCCGATACTGATGGCAATGACGCTGATGGAAACGACGCTGACGGCACCGACGCCGATGGTACCGATGCTAGCGGCAATGACGCTGATGGTACCGACGCTGACGGGAATGACGCTGACGGAAACGACGCCGATGGTACTGATGCTAGCGGCAATGACGCTGATGGCAATGACGCCGATGGTACCGACGCTGACGGGAATGACGCTGACGGAAACGACGCCGATGGTACTGATGCTAGCGGCAATGACGCTGATGGCAATGACGCCGATGGTACCGACGCTGACGGGAATGACGCTGACGGAAACGACGCCGATGGTACTGATGCTAGCGGCAATGACGCCGATGGTACCGACGCTGACGGGAATGACGCTGATGGCAATGACGCCGATGGTACCGATGCTGACGGAAATGATGCTGATGGAAACGACGCTGATGGTACAGACGCTAGCGGCAATGGCGCTGATGGTTCCCTGGAGTGGGGTGTCTCCTTGGGCGAAGGTTTTGATTGCTGTTGTATTGGTGAAATGGGTTATGACAGTGATGTTGACGGCAATGATGCTGATGGCAACGACGCCGATGGTACAGACGCTGACGGTAATGACGCTGATGGCACCGATGCCGATGGCAGCGCTGCTGACGGCAACGACGCCGATGGTACCGATGGCAACGACGCTGACGGCAATGGTGCTGATGGTACCGACGCCGATGGCAATGACGCTGATGGCAACAATGCTGACGGAAATGATGCTGATGGCAACGCCGCCGATGGCACCGATGCTGATGGAAACAATGCTGATGGCAATGACGCCGACGGTACCGACGCGAGCGGCAATGACGCTGATGGCAACGACGCCGATGGTACTGATGCTGATGGAAACAATGCTGACGGCAATGACGCCGATGGTACCGACGCGAGCGGCAATGACGCCGACGGTGCCGATACTGATGGAAACGATGCTGATGGCAATGACGCTGATGGTTCCAGCAGTGCTGGTTCCTATGGCAGGCACAGGCGCCCGAAGTGTCATTGCAAACTGCCAAAGATGTCAACACCCGTGTCGGGTCGTGACGGAGACACAGGGGCTGATGGCGACTCACGTCGCGCAAGAACGCTGCAGACTGACGGTGCTGATGCTGCAGATGGCACAGATGGTGCTGACGCTGCAGATGGTGCTGATGGTGCTGACGGTACGGATGGGTGGGGTGGGTGGGATGGCGATGCGCATATGGAGGTCTTCCGTCCCAAGTACGGTGTCATCGATGGCCAGGGGTGCACAGGGCGCGGCGGCTGCTCCCACCGGACGAAGCAGCCGTACTACGTGTGGACGAAGTTCACCAAAGGCGATGCCCACCGCAAGGGCGGCCAGCTGTACTTCGAGTGGCGCGGCGACCACGGTAAGGCTGTGGCTGCCCTCCTGCTCACATGGGTCGGGCTGTTCGTCGTGGCTGCCGTGGCAGGCATGGTCATGCGCGACACCTACCAGGGGCCGCTGTGCGCACCGCCTGCCCCCTCATCCATCGCCGCCTACCTCGACGCCGTGTTCCTCGTGCCCCTGCGTGCCACATGGGGCGAGGCTGTCATGAGCCTGTGGATCGTCGGCTGGCTGGTGCTGTGCTTCCTCTACGTGTGGAACCACGCCTACATCAACAACCTCGTGGGGCCCACAGCCCGCGGGTTCGGCGGCGTTATCGGCGGGCTCCTGACGCTGCAACTATTCCCCGTGTCACGCCGTTCCGTCCTCCTCGCGACATTTGGGATCCCCTTCGAGCGCGCTCTGAAGTTCCACAGAAAGCTGGGCGGATACACCCTGGTGTTCACGCTGATGCACTTCGTGGGCATGCTGGTTTCCCACTCACAGTACTACCAACACGGCGAGCCACGCATGGCCACACGGTCCTACGCACCTGGCAAGTCCGGATCGGAGGCAGGCCGCCTTGCTATGAAGCGCCTCCTCATGTGGGAGATCGGATTCCCCCACGGCCCACCCGCAGCGGGCTTCATCGCAATGATCGTGATGTGCGTCATCATGCTCACGGCCCTGCTGCGGCGCAAGCACTGGAACCTCTTCGCCTTCACCCACTCGCTATACGTCGTGCTCTACGTCTTTGCGTGGATCCACTACCCCACCCTGATGGCCGTCAACGCCATCCCTGTGCTGCTCTACACTGCTGACGTGTTGTTGCGCAGCTTCAACTCCTCCGCAGAGATCGTCGAGGTGCGTGGCTTCGACTGCGGCATCACGCGCGTGACCCTGAAGCGGCGCAACCTCCCCTACACCGCAGGGCAGTGGGTGTGGGTCAACATCCCCGCTGTGAGTAAGAGGGTGACCGAGTGGCACCCCTTCTCGGTCAGCTCCATCAAGCCCTCCGGGGAGGGCGACGCGAGCACCACCTTCACGCTGCACTGCAAGGCGATGGGCGAGGAGCAGTGGACGGGCAGGCTCCCCCGTCGTGCCTCGCCCGGGTGCACAGCCTACGCGCAGGGGGGGTTTGGGAGGCTGGCCATCAACCTCGACGCGACGCAGCATGTGATGCTGTTTGCGGGTGGTGTCGGCGTCACACCCATCCTGGGCACGCTCTTCGCATGCGTGCAGGGCAACACCTCGTGGGTTCCCGATGACAAGCGGCGGTTTGTCGTGGTTTGGAGCTACCGGGGCAAGAACATCCCCGAGGCCTTCATGGACGAGATCCAGACGCTGCGCGGGTCAGGGCTGGATATTGAGTGGCACCTGTACAACACAGCAGCCGTGTCCTCGCCTGACGATGCTGCGGCGGAGGCGATGGAGGGTGCCCAGAGCTGCTTCACGTACCACAACGGGCGCCCCTCGTGGCAGGCCTATGTCGATGCTGCACCGCATGGCAGCAGTAGCGGTGTTATCGTGTGCGGCCCAGCACCCGTCGTGCGTGATGTTGAGATTTTGTCGCGCGACCACCACATTCCGTGCCACGCAGAAGTGTTCGAGTTTTAGGGTGCGGCAGTGTCTCCCGGTGGTGGGGGCCGCCCTGTTCTTCGGGGTGGAACCCACTGCAGAGACGAACAAACCCCAGACGATGTTGTGTTCATGGTATTCACTCTGCCTACGGTGCCTTTACGGCGCCTAGTATTTATGAGGGCGCGCACGCAGCAGCAGGTTGAACTAGTTCAGCCGTTGCACTTTCATGGCACTTCTCGTTGGTGGCGTGTCACGGTTTTAAAAACCGGCACGATCAACAACCGCCATATTCTGCAGAGTTTTACCCCGAATCGTGCGTTCTTTCTGGCAATGAGTCTTATTAAGAGTGTTTGCCCAATGACGCGTGCTGCCGGGAATGTCCCAACTCCCGACGCCGACAACCACCACAAAAGTTTCCCCCCCCCCCCCCTTCTCTCTACCCCCGCTCCCAGGCATGTCGCTAAGCGTCGACCGTCGACCCAGTGATTTTGGGTTTCCCCCCCCATAAAAAAGCGTCGACCCAGCGTCGACCCAGTGGACTGGGTTGACGCTTGGTCGAGGCTTGGAGCGTCGACCTAGTGGAACTGGGTTGCCATTCAAGCCTGGACCAAGCGTCAACCCATTTATTACACTGGGTCGACGCTAACCTAGCTTTGGCCCGGTTACACTGGGTCGACGCTCACCAAGCGTCGACCAAGCGTCAACCCACTTTCACTGGGTCGACGTCGAAGAGAGTATGGTTTTGCAGGAACAGATGCTCACTACCGTGGCCTCCGGCGGCTGGGGGGCTCCGCCCCCCAGACCCCCCTGTGGCGTATGTCTCGTACTCAAGTCATTCGATTCCCACCGGGTCAGGGAATCCACCCACTCCAGTAGCCTCAGGAGGACGCAGCCAACTCACACAGAATCTGTACGCCCACAATGAACAGATGCTCACTACCGTGGCCTCCGGCGGCTGGGGGGCTCTGCCCCCCAGACCCCCCATCTCGCGTGCCCGTCTAGTAACCAAGTCCTTGCGCTTTGACGGCCGTGACATATCAGGGGGCAGCGTCGAAATCATGGTCCCGAAAGCCATTTTTTGGTTTCCTCCGGCACCCGACGGCGCGAGCGGGAGAGGAACCACGGAAGGAACCCAGCGCCTCACACCGTGCCCACCTAGTGGTCCACCGATGGGAAAATTTGGCAACAACACGAGCGCGCGCGAAGCGCGCGCGAGAAAAATTGACCCCTAGTGTTTTCCCCCCTGATCCCCCCCCAAAACAGGAGCGTCAACCCACCAAATCTCCAAAATCGAAAAGTTAGCGACAGGCCTGCCCCGCTCCCACCCTCTTTCGATTTCTTTGCCGGTGATATCCCATGCCGGAAAGAAACGGTACCACCATTTACACGTAAGTCACTCGATCATCATTTACACATTTCGAACTATTTGCCCCCTCTTGGCAATATCCATTGTCTGGGGCCCTTCACACCCCCCTTGTGTTAGTAGTACGTAGTATTGTCCGGAAGTCCCTACACAGTTGCAGGGTCAGATAAGGGTATGTTCCTCTCCCGAACCGTATCCTTGCACAAGGCCACACATCGAAGCCCTCCTGGCTAGTTTTGTGGGGTAAATCCCGCGAAGCGTGATGCCTGCAACATTGCCCATTTGTTTTGAAGTAGTCTCCCCACCCTTCAGATGACAGGCCGCTTGCACTGCATGTTGGCGGTGGAGGCAGCACCGGGAGAGTTTGCTCGGTGTGACCTGCACTAAACACAGCGACACGCGTGTGTGTTCCGCGGATGTCATCTGCTTTAGTTGAAGCCATCCCGTTCTATTCTATATTTCTCTGCCGCCATCACGGATGTTTCCAGCTGGTTTCTCTCCCCTTCTCCTCCTCCTCCCCGTCTAGCTGTAGAACCGTAGAAGAGGAAGAAACCCAATACGAGGTTCTTCGAGTCATGCGTGGGCTTCCTTGAACATATGCCAGATCTAGGTAGTTAGGTAAGGTCTTTCTTCGAAGGGGGAGGGTGACGATGCCCTTATGCTTCAACTCTGCGTCAAAACTGGCCAAGAGAACCCGAAGCAGTGACCCTCTCTCCCTCTCCCTCTCTCTCTCTCACCGGGGAGCTGTTCGAGACACGCCAAAATCGCGTTCAAAATCGTTCGAACTGTGCCAGGATTCGAGCCAAGGCCCCCCGGGATCTGAAAATGATCCAAAAATACTATGATGGTGAGGCTTGAGGGGCGTCATTTCGATTCCATCAGGACAGTAGTTCCAGCAGTGTCAAGAGTAGAGCAGGCAGCGTAGCGTAGTGTAGGTGTCGTGTCGTGGTAGACTCAGATGGTGAAAGGGGGTCGCACTGATGATGCGCCCTGAGCTGTCAATCTTCCAAGCACATCTCTGCTGTTCTTTGATCTTGCTATGACCGCTACTGCCCCCCCCCCCCCTCTCTCTCACCCTTCCTCTTCTGCCCCCCGGTAACTTATTCTGCACGCTCTTCATGCATATAAACGTCTTCTGCTGAGCAATGGGATCACTGTTCCCTTATCCCTCACCCCGCCCCTCCCCCTTTCCAGGCCTGGGCGGGGAACCAGCCCTTTTTCCGGGTTTTTTGGGTCGGGGAACCAGGTTTTTTCTAAGAATTTTTACAAGGGATTTTTTGCTCACCCCCCCACAGGTTTCAGGCGCGTGCCCGTCAGGCGGGACTTTTTCTATGATTTCTACGATGAAAACCACCCCCCCGCCCCCACCCCCCCCCCCCCCCTTCTAAGAACGATGATGGCTCACTCGGAAGTTTCGGCGTCCGAAACGTACGCCCACTCTCCCCAATCCTCCTCCATGTCGACATCGATGTCGACATGGACGCGGGCCCTTTTCTCCTGGGGCTCCTCGGGGTGCGGCCCAACCTCCCTCCTGCGCTCTGCCGGTGCCGCCTGTGTGGGAGGCAGCTGCGGCGGTTCTTCCGGCTGAGGTGTGGGGAGTGTCGATGGGGTGCCCGGGGTCGATGAAGCGGGGAGCTGGAAGGTGACATGTTGCAGGGTGGCTGGAGGCACGACGGGGGGTGCGGCATCTGCAAGCAACGAAGTGAGGAAGGGATCCTCAGGGACTTCCTCCACGAGGCTGACAATCGACAATGCATCGGCGTTGTCATCTTCCCAGCTGCCGTCCGATTCCTCATCACAATCCTCCACGCCAGCAAATAGAGAACCCATGGCTGCATCGAGGTCAACGAGCTCCACGGTTGTCAGAGTTGGAAGAGGCGTCAGGGAACGCGCAGTGAAGCGGCGCTTCTTGTTGGCGAGGAACGTGTTGACTGTTTCTTCAACGATGATCTTGCGCGCCGCGTCATCATGTGACAGCTCTAGAGTGATGCCCAGTTCTTGAGAGATGCTTGCGGCAGAGAGTGCCTTCCGGAACGATCCCCTCATGCGCGTTACAACTGAAAAAGCAGCCTCCACAAACACAGTCGAGGGTGACAGTGCCACCATGGCCTCAAGCACTATCGCAAACGTCGAACTCTCGGATTCCAGCAAGAAGTCGACGACAAACTCTTTCAGAAGGTTCCCCCTGAGATCTGTGCATTCCAACCGCAGCTTCACCCACTCCATGCCGATGCTGAGAATCTCTGCCTGGTCGTAACCCAAGCGAGAAGCGAGCGCCATGAGGCACTCGCACGTGCTGTCCTTCCCACTTGTCGCGAAGAAAGAGCTGAATGAGCGGCAGGGATACTCCTCCCACCTCTTGGCCAGGTCCTTGTAGATGGTGTGGCAGAGCTTTGAGCGCCAGGAAGTCATCTCGGCAACTACCCCCGGAGGCAACGATGTGGTTCCCTGGTTCTCATAGAACTTGGCTTCGTGCTTGCCAGGCTGGCGCGCCAGCACCTTATGCACTGTCAGTGCATTCTGCAGGATGCTCTCCATCGACGAGAGCGACAGGTCTCGCTTCTGCAACGCCTCGCTCACCCCTTTATTGATGTCGAAGACGTCAGCCAAGATGCAAGTCGAGAGGGAATACTCGGGGGTGAGCTTGTGGAAGAAGAACGGCGGCGGCTGGATCTCCCCGAGCATAGCGACAGTGAAGTCAAAGTTCACCACAGCCGCGTTCAGGCGACGGAACGTTGCAGCTGCCCAACGCACGGAGTGCTCCTTCGGGAAGGAGAGACATTTCCCACCGGAAATGATCTGCAGAGACTTCTGCCTGGCGGTTGATCTGAAGAAGGCAAACCAGTGTCGGAGGAGGCGGCTATGTTCAACAACCTTTCGTGTCTTCTTGATGAGGCCGACGGACAGCTGGTGCATGTGGGCAGCATCATGCACATCGATGAGAGTGCATCCCCACGCGATCTCGAGCTTCCCCCTGAGACTCTTCATCGTTGATGCCCCGTCTGCCGCGAATCCCTTCAGCGAACGCCGCGCCCACTGCGACAGCTGGAGGCTGTCGAACAACTTGACCAGCTCGTCCTTCTGCGACTCTGCGTCAGCTTTCTTCAAGTCGACTGTGCCCACACACCAATCTTTCATAGCACAATCCGTCCTGCTGATCCCCGAAACGATGACGATCATCAAGTCGATGCGGGCGAACGTGGTACCGTCCACCTTCAGGGTTGCCGCCCGACACGCACGCACCGCACCCACCACTCCCCTCAGGAGCACCTCCCAGAGTATCGTCTGGAACTCCTTCGCGACTTTTCGAGAGTAGTGGGTGTCCAGGACATGCAGCCCCTTCCGCTTGTCGTCCTGCAACCTCGCACCCACACTGCTCAGCCCCTCCGCCCGTTGCGTCGCCGTTGCCACGTTGTACACCAGGTTGACCAGACTTGTGTACTGCTCGCTGGTCACCTTCACCTTCGCGCACAGCGTCTGCTTGGGGATATCTGTAGCTGTCACATTGGTGTTTTCACTCCCAGGCGTGGACAACTGCACTGCTCTCTTGTGCGCCGCACCACCCATGTGGCGGCGGATATTGCTTTGCTGGCGCCCAACTGTCGTGGCAGACATAGACGCTTCGCCGCGTGCATACCGGAGCAAGTGGGGTTGCTCCGAGAACTCCCCCTCCAGCTGCACCAAGAACGGTGCACACGTGGTGCACCTCCACCTCCCATCAGGGAGACGCACCACACCGGAGGCTGCAGCGTGGATCTTCCGCTGCTGCTTCTCCTGTATGGCGAGCTGTGCCTGCCGCTGCTGAATCCGAAGGAGACCGTTCACCATTGAGCCCTCTGGCACGTACTTCTTGTTTGCTGCCATCAAAAGAAGGAAGTGCGCCTTTGCTGTGTCGAAGACAAGCCGCAAGGGGTACTGGGCCATCAACGACGGAAGAAGCAAGCCGAAGGTGCGAGGCTGTGTGGTGTCGACGATAGAAAAGTGAACATTTAAACCGCGGGATGTGCGGAAAGTCTGCAGGGCCACTGACGCGGTGTTGGTGTCCAACTCTTCGTCCACGAGGAATCTCGTATCCATCAATCGCGGACGCCTGAGCTTCACCGTGAGGGCCTCCGCTTCGGGGGAGTCAACGCCCTCCAGAAGCGCCGCAGCACTGGTACGCGTCGGCTCCGTAATGGGAATTGACCTTGCTAGGCAGTCAAGCACTCGGAGGCAGTAGTGTCCAGAACTGTATAGATCCCGTTGAACCCACCCTGGTACAAGCCCAATGTTGACGCCTCCGGTTGATTGGGCGAGCTTCATGGCGGTCAGCCATGGGGACAGTCGCCCGGCGCTGTCGAACGCGGCGACGTGGCACGCCCCTTCCCCGGTGTAGAAGGCGGCGTGGGGTGCAGGGGCGACAGGGGCGGCGGTGGTAGCTGCAGGAGAGGCGGCCAGGGGATCCGGAGGAGGAGGCGGCGGCGCATCATGCGAAGCATCGACGTCGTGCCCGTCACCGTCCGATGCCTCACGTGCGTACAGCACGAGTGCTGGCTTCGCGTTCGCACGATTGAACGGCGCCACAGAGCAATCCGTCACACGATCAGTCGTGATCGACTTCCACTTCAGAGTGGTGGCGGGGCCACGAGCGCACAGCGTCTCCCAGGCGATCCCCTTCGCGAGGGTCAGCCCGGACTTTGTGCACGATGCACCGACAAACCGGTACCGGTGATTCACCGGCTGCACCGTGCCCACCTGCACCACCCCGTTGCCGTCAACGCCAAGCTCACGAAGGGCGGAGAGGTCTCTTAATTCCTTGACGTTGACGGTTTCCGCAAGCTCCGTCAGGTGCTTCTGCTTCTCGCCGGATGCAGAAAACCGCTGCGTCGAGAGGAACAGGAGGTGCGGGGCCTTCTCGACGCAGAACTGCGCAGCCCGGACAGCACCACATGTGCACGGACCTTGCTTCTCCATAAATTGAGAAGCAACGCGCTGCACCTCGTCCTTCACGACGCCCAACATCACAACCATGCTGTCTGTAATAGCTGTGCGGAACTCACCACAAGATGGGCAGCTGTAGACGGTGGCGCTTTTGGTGGTGCAGAGGTGCTTCAGGTGCGGGTGTTTGTGTCCGAGGGCGGAGAGACTGACGTCAGGGTTGGGTCGCTGCGGGTCCTGCGAGGTGATCATCTGGGGCTCGTTCTCATCGGGGGTTGTGCTCCGCAGGGACTGGAGGAGGTTGCTCAATACACCTTGGCACTCCCGCAGTACTGTACATGCCAGCAGCTGGAGGATAGTTACAAAGCTGCCACTCCCCGACGCCACCCCCCTACTGGCCCCTTCAGGCCTGAAAGCCCAAAAGCTCCCGGAGATTTTTGCAGTGGTGCGCACCATATTCGCGGAGTACGTGAGGTTGGGTGAGTGTGAGGTCAGGGTCCTGTCGAAGGGTAGTCGAGTGGGAATAAATAGGGAGGTCCTCAGGAGTGCAATACAACAGCAATACACAGGCAACACACCAGCAACACGCAAACCGAGGCAAGAGGAGGTGGGCGGGGTCATCCTGCGGAGTCTCCAGTTGGCCAGCAAGGCGAACTGTACGGGGGAGAGACTTCCCTTCCATCCTTGTGTGCGCCCTGTCGACTGGGAAAATCTTAGAAAAAAAAATTTCCTCTGCGAAAAACCCTTAGAAAAAAAAATTTCCCTTACAAAATTCTTAGAAAAAAACTTTTTTTCCCCGTACAAAAGTTCTTAGAAAAAAAGTTCAGAATCCTGAAAGTGGGGAACCAGCCCCCCAGTTAGGAACAGCCCTGCCCCTTTCCCGTCGTTTTTTTTCTCCCGCCATTTCCCCCGTTCCCCTTTCCTCGTTTCGCACCGTGCCTCGGCAAGAGAATGACGAATCCCTTTTCTCTTGCACCAGGCAGCAGTTGCCACCCTATCCGGCACAGGACGAAAAGTGTCGCCTGTCAGGTCTCCCTCATTCGCACCTCCACTCTCAGGTGCACCGCGTGAGTGAGAGCCTGGCAACAAATTTCTTTGTTGTTTGGGGGTCTTCGTGGCTGCAGAATAGCGCGGTTATTGGATGGAATTTCCCGAAGGAAAATGTTGAAGAAAAACAGAAGGTTGTCGACTGGCGCGAAGACCCTCTTTGTCTTTGATTTTTCGCAGACCCCCCGCGCCGTGACCCGAGAGGCGTACCCAATGGAAAGCTGATGAGGCGTATCGATGCCATTTGCAGCCATACCTGGCTGTTCAGATGGCAGACGCATCAGTGGTGCAGCACATTGGGGTCCACACACCTGCCCCGGTGGCTGTTTGACTTGTCCCCCAGACAGGCGAAGGAGAGGTCCGCCCCAGCCCCCACACCCACCCCCACCCCCACCCCCAGCCCAGCCCGACTGCACTTTGGCCTCTGCTGAACGACCACCCCTGCCACCCGATTGAGGCCATGCGGCTTTCACGCTGTGCTCGGGCACATGACACATCTCCTCGTCACATTGTTTTTTGTGTTCCCACACGGAGGCAATAACCTCTGAGCCCACCCATGCCGTGACATTCCACACCAAACATTCACACAGGGTGCCCAGGCGCGCGGTGGTGGTGGTTCATTGAACCCAGCCCCACACACGCTACACACAGCCATGTCGCAAGGCGCCAACGAGACTGTGCTGATGCGCATGAAGCAGCAGATGGGCGCCCAGCAGGCACCGCAGGGCGCCATGCCCGACCCACACACACAGGACGAACCCCTCGAGGAGGAGGAGGAGGAGGCGGTGGAGGCCGAGGCCCTGACAAACCTGGTAGACCTCCTGGAGACGATCACCCCGACGCAGCTGAAGATCAAGGCGATGTCCCGCACGGTTGTGCAGCAGATGCAGGAGGTCACCGCAGGCAGGTTTTACGGGGAGATTGTCAACGAGATCGCATCCCACTTCACCTGGGATGGGAGGAGGTTCAAGGTCATGTCTGTCGATGTCCTCCGGTCGCTCGCCTCTGAGATGCGCCTCTATTTCTACCAGCAGGACAACCAGCACGACGGGCAGCCCGGGGGTCACGACGCCGACAGCAACGAGATGAACAGCGAAGACGAAGAAGCGGAAGCGGAAGGCAACATCCCTGGCCTCCCTGTCCAAAGCCAGAAGGGCGGGGACCCCCTTGAGTCCTACGGCGCGTCGCTGCACACAGTGCAGGACACCCTCAGCGCCATCCAGAAAGGCGGTGGCGAGCTCGCCGCACTCGGCGATCAACTGCGACTGGTGGAGCAGGAGGTCAGCAGTATCCGCCATGCGGCAGGCGACATGATGCTCGCAGAGGGTGACCACCGCAGGCGTGCGGAGGACGCGGGTGGTGCCCCCGCGTTGGGCGAGCCGAAGGCGGGAGGTGCGGAGGGGGGTGGTGGTGGCGACGGGTTGTTTGCGAAGGGGTTCCTGGAGAAGAAGAAGGGTGGCAAGGCGGAGCGGAAGAAGACGCGGTTTGCGGAGGGTCCGGAAGATTCTGGGCCCCCGCAGCAGCAGCAGCGCCCGGCTGCGCAGGGGGTGGTGCCGCAGGGTGTGTTGAAGCCTGAGAGCAGGTGCGACCCGGCAGGCGGGCTGGACAGCCGGATGACCAGTCTGCTGGGGATGCTGGCTGAGGACGGCGGCAGCCACCTGCAGGCGGTGCGGCGTGATCTGATTGCCTCGCGCAGGGAGGTTGATCTCCCGAAGCCCGCAGAGGCGGGGGCGGACTCGCCGTACGGCATCTTCGGGAATGACAACAAGGTCATCAAGCGGGCGCAGCCCAAGACCCTCTGGGAGAAGTTCAAGGCGAACTATAAGCAGTACACCGTGATCCTGCTGTTTGTCATGGTGATCAACGTCAGGGGGTTTTTCAACATGGTGAACTTGCTGTACCAAGACCCGGAGACAACCGTGATGCAGCACATCACATCGCCAGCGGCATAGGGTCAGCCAGCAAGGGGGTGTAGGGCGTGCATGTCGGAGTGTGTTGGTGTGCCCCCCGCACTGTGGCATCTCCGTTGCCAAGTCGGCCAAGCCGTCTCCTTTTGCAAGGCTTCTCCAGGGAAAGCGTTGCTCCAATAAGAGAGAAACATGTTCGGGGTGATCCCCGCCGCCGCCGCCGCCTGCTTGCCGTGGAAAGCCTTGCTTGCTTTAGGTTTTGTCCGCTTGTGCGCACAGTAGCGAATGGCCAAGTCTTCTTGGCGTTCCGCATCTCGACTTTGCCTTGCCCGCCGATCGGCCACACATGCCGCAAATCCAGAAACGTTCAAATGCACCCTTTGTGTGATTTTGCCGGGTCTTCTTGCCCTGAGGGTGCAGATCCGTGCCTATTCATTTCCGTCTCAGTCTTCCGTTTTCTAATAACGAACACAGGCCAGCGGTTGTGATAGAGAGAGAGCGTTGCCATGCGCGCTACACATGGGTGCACCCCGCCCCCTCCCCGCCCTCCCCACCTGCTTCCATACAAACAGGGCAAGCAAGCCTCGTGGCGCCAGCACCAAGCCTTCATTTTTGACGAACCACCCACCACCCCCACCACCAACACCCGTAGCAGGTGAAGGCAAATGCCAACGGACCCATCGAGGCCTCTGATGCTGGGGACCCCCACCCGGAGGGCCAGCCCCTGGAGGCGCGAGGACACACAGCAGCAGCGGGAGCGGAAGGAGGTCAGCCCGCGGCGGCAGCGCGTGTCGCTGTGGGAGGCGGAGGAGGAGGAGCCGCTGCCGCACGTCGCGCCTGTGTCCGTTGCGAAGCTGAAGCCGCGTGACCGGGAGAAGGAGAGGGAAAGGGAAAGGGAGCCACGCCTGAGGGATGTCATCGAAAGGGAACCGGTGCGTGCGAGGGAGACGCGCGACAGGCGCGACAGCAACGCAATGAGCAAGCAGACAGTGGAGCTCCTCTTCGCACAGCAGAGCGCGATGGAGGGCAACATCGAGGCGAAGCTGTTCAGCACGGTCAACGCGCTGCGCGACGAGGTGGACGAGCTGCAGGGGCGCCTTGACAAGCAGGACCAGGACTACCGGAAGAACGCCAGCGCGCCCTCCCTCGTCGAGCAGGCTGTGAAGGATGCCCTCGCGCTGTATGCAGACAACGGCGCGTCTGCCTTGGGGCACCTTGCGGATGAGCTCACTGCGTCTGACCCTGCGGATGTGGATCCCTACCCGCACCAGGCTGTGTGCCGCAACCTGAAGGCAGCCCTCGCCTCCTTCATCTCGCAGGTGGTGGCGAAGCAGATCTCCGTCATCTGGGAGGACCCGAAGTCCGCAGTGCCGCAGTCGGTGCGCCGCCACATCGGCGATGTGGTGCGCTCCTTCCAGGAGTCACACCACGTGCTGGCGGATGAGGTGCACGGGCTGGCGGAGAGCCACCCTCTCGCGCCGCGCGTGGCTGCCATGGAGTCGCAGGTCAGCCGCATGCAGGTGGGAACCACGGCACCCCCTTCCACCAAGGTGCCCGACAACCTCTTGGAGCAGATGTCGCAGATGGCGCTGGACCTGTCGGACACAGAGAGGCGGTGTGACGATCTGGAGGCGCGGATCGACAACACGCAGGATGAACTCGGCGTGAAGGTTGATTCCGCGAAGCGGGCGGCGGATGACGCGGTGTCGAACATCGACCTCTTTAAGGACGAGCTGTGGGATCACATCAACGATACGGAGCAGATGCTGACCCGTGTTGTGTCTGACATGCGGCAGGACATCCAGGGGTTTAAGGACGACCAGCAGAAGAATGCGATCATCCACCACTCCCCGAGCGACTCTGCATCCATGTTTGGGCGTGGCCCCACCAACGACGAGATGCTCACGAAGCTGGAGAAGAACGACAACACGCTGAAGAACCTCCGCGACGAGATCCGCATGATCCGCAACGACCTGACGTCGCAGATTCGTGATGGCGACGCGCAGTCGACACGCGGTGTCAACGAGGCTGTCGCCCGCAGCAGGCAGGACGTGATGGAGGTGCTGGCTGCGCTGCGCCAGGACACCGTGACCAAGAAGGAGCTTGCGACGGAGAAGAAGCGGCTCATCGACATGATCGAGGCGGTGGAGGAGATGGTGGAGGACAGCGAGGGGCGCGCCATGGAGGCAGCCCTCTCCACCGTCGAGACGGCGAAGGCGGCAACCGCGTCCCGCCTGTCGCAGATTGAGGACGACATCCACCAGCTGCAGGCGGGGTCTGCGGATGTGATGTACCTCAAGGCGGGCCTGGCCTCCCTCACTAACGACACGGGGACGCGCCTCAACAGCCTGGAGGAGAGCCTGGGCAGGCGGGATGGGATGGAGCGCCAGCACCGCAAGATGGACCAGAAGGTGCGTGACCTGGAGGACAAGCTGACAGGCGGGAAGTACGTCACGATGGAAGGGTTGGAGGCGCGCGATCAGTCAAACCGGGCCAACCTGCTGGATATGGACAAGCGCATTGGGGACAACTCTGCTGCGATCACAGCCCTGAAGCAGCAGCGCGAATCGGACAAGGCAGCCAAGCGTGCCCAGGCCCAAGGCCCAGGTGCCTCCTTCGAGCGTGGCGAGTTGGACCGTGTCCGCTCGCAGGTGGATGACATCCTGACGAAGATGCTGCCGCAGAAGCTTGAGGCGTCGGCACTGCTCTCGCTTGATACCGATGTGAAGGACCTGAAGCGCCGTGTCGGGGATAAGGCGGCAAGCGACAACGCACGCATCAGTGACATGCAGGCGGAGCTGCAGCGCCTCGACGAGGAGAAGAGCGACCAGGTCACGGTCAACGCCTCGCTGATGCAGCTGGACGCGGAGATCAAGGAGCTGAAGCGCAAGGCAAGCGACAAGCTGGCTGCCGATGCCGCGAAGGCCAACGAGCTGCTCGCGGAGATCACACGCCTCGACAGCGAGAAGGCGAACGCGGCGGATGTGGCGCAGGCGTCGGGCCAGGTGGAGGCAGACCTGCGTGACGTGAAGAAGAAGGTGGCGGACCGCGGCACTGCCGAGGCGGGTCGCGTCAACGAGCTGGCGGCGGAGGTGCAGCGCCTGGACAGCAGCGTCACGGGGCTCAGCGACCGCCTCGCAATGCTCACCGCCCTCGAGCCGGAGGTGCGCGACCTCGCCAAGAAGGTGCGCGAGAGGCATTCCGAGGGGGGGCGTGTCGCAGACGCTGTCTCCGAGCTGCAGGGCAAGCTGGATGCCACAGCCGCAGCCCTGCAGGATCAGACGGCGCGCCTGGCGCCCGTCGAGCAGGAGATGGGTGCCCTGAAGAAGAAGTCTGCCGAGAAGCACAACGACGTGGCTGGGCGTGTGACGGAGCTGATGCAGGAGGTGCAGCGCCTCAACAAAGACAAGGGCGACGTGGAGGCGGTGCAGAAGGCAGAGGAGGAGGTGCGCGAGATGGGCAAGGCTCTGGCGCGCATCCTGAAGGACATCGATGAGCTGCGTGCCGCACCCCAGCCGCACGACGACAGCGACCTCCGCGAGCAGATGAATGAGCTGTCGGCGGAGCTGGATGCCAAGGCTGATGGCATGCTGCTGGACGATCTGACGGAGCAGGTGCACGCGCTGCCGCATGAGATTGACGTGCGCATCAAGGAGGTGGGCCTGGCGAGGCAGGGCAACGAGGAGATGGCCGAACAGATCAGCACCATCATGGCTGCGATGGAGAAGTTCGGCGACGAGCTGTCTAACGGGCTGGCCGAGGCTCGCAAGAACAACACCGACATTAAGGGCGAGCTCACCGAGATCACGCACACCCACTCCTCCATGCGTGACGAGCTGTCCGACTGCCACGGCCGCATCTGCACCCTTGATGGCTATGTCCGTGAGCTGGCTTCTGCACGCGACGGGGAGGTCGAGACTCTGCGTGACCGCCTGCAGCAGGTGTCAGGCTCGCTCGACGACGAGATCAAGAAGCTGCGCCGCCTTGTCGACAGGGCCATCATCGCGCTGGACCTGCAGGGGGGCTCGCAACCGACAACCCCTGTCCCGGGGCAGGATGATTCCTCCGGGGGCTTCACCCGTTCCTTCAGCAGGCCGCAGTCCTTCTCCAGCAAGAAGCAGATGGTGTCCGCTGCACTGCGTGACCAGCTGTCCAGGCCGTCGGACCGCCGCCCTTCCTCGGACTCCCGCACCTCTCAGTAGGCAGTTGCGGCAGCACCGACAGCAGGGTAGGTTCGTGAAACCACACCGCAGCAACGCCAGGGGTGTTCGCATGTATTGGAGGGGCGGGGCAGGGTGGGGGAGGGGGAGGGGGTGCAAGCGCTTCTCAGGCGTTGATGCGTGTGGAAGTGTCAACCGTCTCCAGGGGAAGTGCCCCCACCCTCCTGTGCCCTGGTGTTCCCCTGTGTTCTAGAGCTTGTTGTGAGGTGTTTCCCATTTTTTTGTTTGGCGTGTCGCCATCCCTATACACCCCTCCCCTCCCACACCGGCCCCCTCGACCCTCCGTCTTGTATCGTGTTGTCAAGATTTGGAAGAAACAGATGTAACCGCGGTGTGTGCAGAGCAGGGGTTTGCGTGTGGAAAGAATGCAGAATAAAAAAGACACGGGGTCGGCGGTGGGTAGCAGAGTGGCATCTCCGCATCTATGCCCAGCGTTTGTGGCTGGATTTTTTTTTCGCTGGAACACGGTGATACTGCTATTGCATCACGCTGCCTGGGACGCATACGTTTCTCTCCAGAAGAAGGCCCTCAAACCCACTCTTTGTGGCGGGAAGTGGCTGTGTTAGAATTTTATTGCGATGTCACGAAGGAACTCCGACGACCGAACATTCAGGTTGTGCCACGATGTTACTTATCCTGTGGACAGTAGCGACATGGAGCGAACAACCCCGACTGCCGTATTGTAGCTGTTTCGCATCGCCTTGCGATGCATGCGTGTGCCCAGCAACGAATGGTCTGGAACTGCCTGGGGTTTGCTGGGAGTTGCTGTATCGGGGTTGCTCTGCCTTCGAGCGTGTCTTGAGCTGTATTTCCCGGCACTGCAGTGCGTTAGGGGGGGGGAGGGAGATTGCAAAATGCAAAATGAAGAACACAAAATGCCAAAATAAAGGTCATCAGCGTATCGCCAACCGAACCTGGAATAGCTGAGATATCACGGCTCGTTTTTTTTCCTCGTTCGCAGCCCGGGCGCCCTATATTTATGAACCCAGTAAAAAATCAGTCGATAGCGAAAATTGAACCTGGATGGAACTGTCTGTGCCTGAATCAGGCCACTGGAGGCTGCCCACCAAAAGGGGCCTTCGCTCTGTGTCACACTGTGTCGGGTTGTCACATCTTTTGGTCGGGTGGTTCACTGCACGCACTTGAGCGAAGACCCCTAAAGAGGTGGTTTGCCTCCAACACACTTTTCGCTGCTGGGTTTTTCCCGAGCGGGGGGGGGCACAGATGGTTTCCCATTGCTATGACAGCTGCATTCCTTTGTTGCGGCCTGTCAGGGTGGCTTCATCACTCACTCCCCGATGCGGTCGTCAAAGGGCATGGCAAATGTGTTGCGAATCGCGTTGCTGGTAACGTTCTCACTAGCAACACGATGAGCGAGGGAAAATATGTGCGGTTTGTTCGCCGGGTTTGGCGCACAAACGACGCCTTATCCTTTCTTTTACAGCGATTTGTGGTGGTGATATTGCCAATCCTGATTTGAATATTTTCCAACACCCGCCCTTGTTGGTCCCCGGGCCTCAGCCGAGCGCGAGCCCCACCAAGCATCCACAGTACGACAGGACGCGCGCAGGCACCGGGTCCCCTCTCCTTTAAAAAAAGCCTTAGCCCCACGCCCCTTTTCTCTCTCTCTTGTGATTCACCCGGTGTATCCCGTTTTGGGGGAAAAATTATCGTCGAAAAAAGTGTCAAAAAAAATCCGGGGCGACCCTACCTAGATCAAAGTACCTGTAGTCCAAAAATTTCCCCTCTTCCCCACCCACCCACCCACCCCAGCCCTATTTGTCCCATCCCATCTCCTCTCCCCACAGCCGCCATATTTTCCAAGCGCTGAGCCGCGTGTTGTCAACACATATGCCACGCCATCAGCCTTATGATATACACGCGCCACGAGCCCCCCACCCCCACGGGGGTTGAGAGCGGGGGGTGGGGGTGGGGGTGAGCGTGTGGACGCCATTGCATTGATTTGAGGGAAAATGGCCCAAAATCATAACAAAAAACTCCTCCGGCAAAAAGCCTCCCGCACACCAAGTATGCCTGGGACTTTGGCCTTTTTGGGCCCAAAAAGGGGTCGGGATTCCACTTTTTCTCCAAGGGTTTTTTAGGGGGGGAAAATGGCGCGCAATCCCTCGCGGGCAAGAAAATCCCCCCATCCCCACCACACAACCAGTGTGAGTGTGGTGTGTGGGTATTGGACGCCCTGTGTGATGAGAGATAGTGGCAACACAACAGCAACATGCCAGGCAAGGGGAGCCAAAAATGGGTTTTCGGGGCGTTATTGCAACGACCCCTTCCTATGCCCCTGCGGCACAAGCTCAAGGATTTGGTTGCTCGACATACAGGGGGGGTCTGGGGGGCGGAGCCCCCCAGCCGCCGGAGGCCACGGTAGTGAGTATCTGTTCCTTGCGCCGTAGTGGGAGCGCGTGGGAGTTGCGGGCGTACAGATTCTGTGTGAGTTGGCTGCGTCCTCCTGAGGATACGGAGAGTGGTCTGGGTCCCATTCGCTGATGTGAACCCAAAGGACTTGGCCACAAGACAGGCACACGCTCCAGCCGAGTGATACAGGGGGGTCTGGGGGGCTCCGCCCCCCAGCCGCCGGAGGCCACGGTAGTGAACGCCTGATCCTGACCGGGGAACAACGCCGGGTTTTGGCTGGAAAAATCGAAAAAGGGGCGGGTGTCCGGAGGATTCATCCTCATCCCCCACTAGAATACCACCTGCCCCCGAAAAACTTCACCCAGAAAAACCTGTGGGGAAAAAATCCCACCTAAAAAACCCAATGAGAAAAATAAAATTCTCTCCCTGCAAAAACCCTAAGAGAAAAAAACTGCAATCCTGAATCGGGACTTGGACTCCACATTTAGCTTCATACTTGCCGCACACGGGTGATAATTTTTTTATGTTCAAAGCTTGGCGCTGCATGTTATCTCCAAAGCACACGGTGCTGTCACGGCGACCTTTGAAAGGCGCAAACTCCGCTCAGGGTGCACAAAGCAAGCATTCGCAACAGCCCCTGCTTTCAATCGCAGGTTTGCCGAGAGATGCATCGCCCAGTCAAACCACACCCACCCCCCCCCCCCCCCCACCACCACCACCACACACGCAATAATCTGCGTTGAGTTTACCCGCTGACCAGCTCACTCACACTCACACCTCTGCCCCCCCCCCCCACCACCACCACCACCACACACGCAATAATCTGCGTTGAGTTTACCCGCTGACCAGCTCACTCACACTCACACCTCTGCCCCCCCCCCACCACCACCACCACCACACACGCAATAATCTGCGTTGAGTTTACCCGCTGACCAGCTCACTCACACTCACACCTCTGCCCCCCCCCCCCCCCACCACCACCACCACCACACACGCAATAATCTGCGTTGAGTTTACCCGCTGACCAGCTCACTCACACTCACACCTCTGCCCCCCCCCCCCCCACCACCACCACCACCACACACGCAATAATCTGCGTTGAGTTTACCCGCTGACCAGCTCACTCACACTCACACCTCTGCCCCCCCCCCCCCCCACCACCACCACCACCACACACGCAATAATCTGCGTTGAGTTTACCCGCTGACCAGCTCACTCACACTCACACCTCTGCCCCCCCCCCCCCACCACCACCACCACCACACACGCAATAATCTGCGTTGAGTTTACCCGCTGACCAGCTCACTCACACTCACACCTCTGCCCCCCCCCCCCCCCCACCACCACCACCACCACACACGCAATAATCTGCGTTGAGTTTACCCGCTGACCAGCTCACTCACACTCACACCTCTGCCCCCCCCCCCCCCACCACCACCACCACCACACACGCAATAATCTGCGTTGAGTTTACCCGCTGACCAGCTCACTCACACTCACACCTCTGCCCCCCCCCCCCCCCCACCACCACCACCACCACACACGCAATAATCTGCGTTGAGTTTACCCGCTGACCAGCTCACTCACACTCACACCTCTGCCCCCCCCCCCCCCCCACCACCACCACCACCACACACGCAATAATCTGCGTTGAGTTTACCCGCTGACCAGCTCACTCACACTCACACCTCTGCCCCCCCCCCCCCACCACCACCACCACCACACACGCAATAATCTGCGTTGAGTTTACCCGCTGACCAGCTCACTCACACTCACACCTCTGCCCCCCCCCCCCCACCACCACCACCACCACACACGCAATAATCTGCGTTGAGTTTACCCGCTGACCAGCTCACTCACACTCACACCTCTGCCCCCCCCCCCCCCCCCACCACCACCACCACCACACACGCAATAATCTGCGTTGAGTTTACCCGCTGACCAGCTCACTCACACTCACACCTCTGCCCCCCCCCCCCCCCCACCACCACCACCACCACACACGCAATAATCTGCGTTGAGTTTACCCGCTGACCAGCTCACTCACACTCACACCTCTGCCCCCCCCCCCCCACCACCACCACCACCACACACGCAATAATCTGCGTTGAGTTTACCCGCTGACCAGCTCACTCACACTCACACCTCTGCCCCCCCCCCCCCACCACCACCACCACCACACACGCAATAATCTGCGTTGAGTTTACCCGCTGACCAGCTCACTCACACTCACACCTCTGCCCCCCCCCCCCACCACCACCACCACCACACACGCAATAATCTGCGTTGAGTTTACCCGCTGACCAGCTCACTCACACTCACACCTCTGCCCCCCCCCCCCCACCACCACCACCACCACACACGCAATAATCTGCGTTGAGTTTACCCGCTGACCAGCTCACTCACACTCACACCTCTGCCCCCCCCCCCCCACCACCACCACCACCACACACGCAATAATCTGCGTTGAGTTTACCCGCTGACCAGCTCACTCACACTCACACCTCTGCCCCCCCCCCCCCCACCACCACCACCACCACACACGCAATAATCTGCGTTGAGTTTACCCGCTGACCAGCTCACTCACACTCACACCTCTGCCCCCCCCCCCCCACCACCACCACCACCACACACGCAATAATCTGCGTTGAGTTTACCCGCTGACCAGCTCACTCACACTCACACCTCTGCCCCCCCCCCCCCACCACCACCACCACCACACACGCAATAATCTGCGTTGAGTTTACCCGCTGACCAGCTCACTCACACTCACACCTCTGCCCCCCCCCCCCACCACCACCACCACCACACACGCAATAATCTGCGTTGAGTTTACCCGCTGACCAGCTCACTCACACTCACACCTCTGCCCCCCCCCCCCCACCACCACCACCACCACACACGCAATAATCTGCGTTGAGTTTACCCGCTGACCAGCTCACTCACACTCACACCTCTGCCCCCCCCCCCCCACCACCACCACCACCACACACGCAATAATCTGCGTTGAGTTTACCCGCTGACCAGCTCACTCACACTCACACCTCTGCCCCCCCCCCCCCACCACCACCACCACCACACACGCAATAATCTGCGTTGAGTTTACCCGCTGACCAGCTCACTCACACTCACACCTCTGCCCCCCCCCCCCCACCACCACCACCACCACACACGCAATAATCTGCGTTGAGTTTACCCGCTGACCAGCTCACTCACACTCACACCTCTGCCCCCCCCCCCCCACCACCACCACCACCACACACGCAATAATCTGCGTTGAGTTTACCCGCTGACCAGCTCACTCACACTCACACCTCTGCCCCCCCCCCCCCACCACCACCACCACCACACACGCAATAATCTGCGTTGAGTTTACCCGCTGACCAGCTCACTCACACTCACACCTCTGCCCCCCCCCCTGCTGAAGGGCCGTTTATGAGGCCTTGTTTTTGAGGGTCTGCTCTTTCTCTGCTGATTCGTACGCTTTCGACACCCTTTTATCTTGCTGTTTCAGCAATATGCAGCGATCTGGCAGAACACCACAGCTCTGACAGAGCCACGCCGGCGAACAGAGGGCCCAGAACGCTGTTTTTTTTGTGGGGGATGGGGGGCTGGACAGGCAGCCCTGCTCTGCTCTGCTCTGCTATCCTGCAACCCCCCTCTACGATCCCTTCTCTCTGCCCCCCCCCCCTAGGGGGGGTCAAATGCCACCCTTTTACGTGGACA
This sequence comes from Rhynchopus euleeides, assembly GCA_963210315.1. Lineage (NCBI taxonomy): Eukaryota > Euglenozoa > Diplonemea > Diplonemida > Diplonemidae > Rhynchopus > Rhynchopus euleeides. Next base: position 1,277,918 of record OY723276.1, read on the forward strand.
AACACGATTTTTCAAAAAACCGGCGCAGAGGCCCCAAAGCCCCCGTAAACCCTCCAAACCCCCCCAGATCGGTCCGGAAACCCATCGAACCCCACTTTTCCACCATTCCGGGCACCTCAGGTGCCCGAATTGGGGTACCTAAATTTTGTGCCACCGTTTGGTACCGGACAGTGCCACTGTGTGGGAGGTTGGAAAAGAAAATGCCCCAACACACCACATCTGAGGGTTGCAATGCATGTTGCTTGCCAACCACGTCATCCGGTGGGTGTCAGGCGCTATGTAGGTGGCATTAGCCAGGTCTTCGATGTGTTCTGGCTTGTATATATACCTCCCTGCCACCATGCACCGGGAGGCTGCCTGTAGGTACGGAACAGTCCAGATGGTCGTGTGATTCCTGTGCAGCAGTGCTCCACAACCGGGATGTGTTGACAACGACTGTTGCAACACGAGCTGTACATTCCGGGAACACATGAAGTGCGCTGTCGTGGTACCCATTGTACCAGAATTGGTAGTTGCTGCGGTCTACTTTGCCTGGCCCAAGAGCACTGGTACTGAACGGTGCAATATGCGTGGCGAGGTGAATACAACGGAAGCGCGCAAAGTCAATACAGCTCTCGGATGGCGGGTGGTGGTGCCACTAGTGTGTGACGTTCACTCGAGGATACAACGCATCACAATGAATCAGCAACCGTGGACCGAGTACAATACGCTCTCTGTGGCTGGTGTGGGGGACAAAGGCAGTGCCTGTGCCGCAGGCAGGGAGGTATATATACAAGCCAGAACACATCGAAGACCTGGCTAATGCCACCTACATAGCGCCTGACACCCACCGGATGACGTGGTTGGCAAGCAACATGCATTGCAACCCTCAGATGTGGTGTGTTGGGGCATTTTCTTTTCCAACCTCCCACACAGTGGCACTGTACGGTACCAAACGGTGGCACAAAATTTAGGTACCCCAATTCGGGCACCTGAGGTGCCCGGAATGGTGGAAAAGTGGGGTTCGATGGGTTTCCGGACCGATCTGGGGGGGTTTGGAGGGTTTACGGGGGCTTTGGGGCCTCTGCGCCGGTTTTTTGAAAAATCGTGTTTGTCACCCCCATTTGACCCCCCCTACCCCCCCCCCCCCCTTTTTCTTTGCAAGAAGCAACCGCTGGGCTGGGTGTGGTACGGCTTTCTCATGAGCTGTATTCTGCATGACATCTTCCGCCCCCACGCCCCACCCCCGCACGCTTCGGCCTTCATTCCCTTCCCCCCGAACACGCCTTTACTTTGAACGATTTTAGAAATGGTTATGTTTTAGCCGTGAATTTCACTGAAATAAAAGGAATGGTTGCGCTGCCGCCCCCCGGCATTCTCTGGGGTGCGGGGGGGCGCTTCGACTCGCCGATGAAATGAAAAACCCCCACACGGCGTATCCGGATCACGCTATCCCAGCAAATCGATCGTGCGCTGCCAAAGATATAACAGGGCGTGTTGGGGAACGTGTGGTGCGTGGGGTACAGCACACAACACAAGTGGTACCCCTGAGTGTGTTCCCCACCTTAAGGGAAGCCCCTGGGGCCCTTGCCTTGTGTTGGCTGCCGTTGCAGGAACCTGGAGACGTAATGTGAATGAAACGTTTGGCGGCGTGCCTTCGCCCCCCCCTCTCGCCCTCTCCCCCACACGACCCTCCTAAGTCTTGGATTTTTTTTTGCTTTGGGGGATGCTCCGATTGTCATGCAGCCACTGCACCCCACACACACACCCGCCCCGCCAGGCCCTGCTGACACAATCTCAAGAAGAATATTGCCTACACTTTTGCCCGGCCGCCCCCCACACACACACACACAGCCGGGGTCTCCTCCGGTAACACCGGCCCCCAGGCCGGTGGCCAACAGGCCGCCCCCCTGCCCCCCCTCGTTTTCAACGAACCCCGGGAATACACCCTCGGGCCCCTCCCCCCCCTGTACCGCGCGGCGCATGTCCGCGCCATCCTCCGCCACCTCCAGTGGGAGGCGCATGTCGAGGAGCCGAAGGACGGCGTAGCCGTCGTCATCGCGGACAGCCCCCCCCCCTCTGGCACCCCCCCCACATGGTCGGTGCAGGTGAACGGCAAGGCCGTGGCCCTCACGGACACGGCGATGCTGGAGGAGGAGAAGCGGCGGCTGGCGGAGGAGCGGAAGAAGGGAGAGGAGCTGGACCGCCTCAAGAGGCGGTACGACGGCCTCCAGGCCAGAGTGCGGGAGGAGCGCGAGGCGGCGGCGAAGGCGGGCCGGGCCGCCAAGTCCAGGACGCACCTGGGGAAGACCGGACGCGGGGGTGGCGCCGCAGCGGCTGCGCAGCAACACGCGCAGCAGGCCCGCCAGCGCGTGGAGCGGCTCCAGAAGGACCTGGAGCGTCTGGGCCGCCGCCTGGTGGCCCTCGGCCATGACCCCGCCGCAGCCACCGCCGCCGCCACCGCAGCTGACCCCGGCGCCAATGCCCCCACGCAGGACGGCGTACCCGCGCTGCAGCAGGAGGTGCAGCGCCTGCATGATCTGCTCAAGGAGCAGCAGAGACAGCAGGACCTGCAACGGCAGCGCCTTGAGCAACAACTCGCTGCACAACAAGGCCACCAGCAAGCGACCACGCAAGGGGAGCGCGCCGAAGTGCGGCGACTTCAACAGGAGCTTGGGGAGCAGAGGGCAGCCGCGCAGGAGGAGCACGCCGAGGTACGGCGACTCCATCAACAGCCCGGGGAGCAGCAAGCCCGGCAGGATGAGCTCCTGCAGCGCCTGGCAGCCCAGCAGCGCCAGCTGGACGACCTCCAGGAGCGTCCCGCCGCGACCCCCCCTCAGCCTGGCACGCCGAAGGCTGTGCGCGAGCTGAAGACGCAGCTGGAGGGGCAGGGCGTGGAGCACGCCCGAGTGCACGGGGAGCTGCGCGGCCTGCTTGTTGGCCTGCGCAAGGACGCGGAGAGCGGCCTCGGGGAAGAGCGCCGCAGGGGTGAGGCCCTCGGCGGGAGGGCGGCGAAGCTGGAGGCGAGCCTCCGGGCAGTGCGGGAGCAGCTGCAGCAGCACGCCACCCGCCACGACCAGGGCGAGGAGCACCGCAACGCCCTGCTCGCGGAGGTGCAGGGGGCCCGGGAGGCGATGCTGGGGCTGCAGGGGAGCGTGGGGGAGGCGCAGCAGGCACTGCCCCAGCTCCAGGCGAAATCCCTGCAGACGGGGATGAGCGGCCTCCGCAAGGAGCTCAAGTCCTTCAAGGACGAGCAGAGGAGGGTGAGCAGCGCGGGGCAGGCAGAGGTCGCCCGCATCACGGCCGCGCTGAGCGAGCAGCAGCAGAAGGGGGTGGAGCTGCTGTCGCGTATGGCCGCCGTCGCCGATGAGGGGCGCCTCAGCCAAGCCCAGGCGGACGCGCGCCTGACAGCCGCCCTCGCCGACGTGCAGGCGACAGCGCAAGCGACTGCGGAAGGCCTGCGGGCCGCGAGCGAGCAGCAGCTGGGCGAGCTCCGGGAGGAGCTGGGCAGGCAGCGCGTGGGCAACGATGCCCAGCAGGCCATGGTGGCGGACGGGCGGCGGCAGCTGGAGGGGATGCGCGCCGAGCTCGCTGAATCACAGCGGGCAGTCGCGGAGGAGACGAGGGCGCACCTCGCCGAGCTCCACCACCACTACCATGCCCAGCCCGCCCGGGGGAGGCCAGGTGAGCAGCGCAGGAGCCGGTGCCGCTCCCCGCGGCGGGCCCGCAAACGCGAGGGCAGGGACACCTCCAGGGAACGGGAGAGGGCCTCGGCGACCCTGCAAGAGGTCATCCGCGAGGATGCGCAGGTGAGGGAGGCGCTGCTCCATGCAAATGCAACGGCAACGGCAGTAACAACAACAGCAACAACGGCGCCACCCCCCCCAGTGGCGGCAACAGCGGAGCCGGCCCAGACTGAAACGGCAGTCGCGCCACCACCGGCAGGGGCTGACCAACCTGCCCCTACAGCCAACGCTGACCTCGAACCCCCCGCGTCTGATAGCAACAACAACACCACCACCGCCACCTCCGCAGCGCCCGCAGCCGCCCCTGCGCCCGGGGATACACCCGTGCCCGCACCGCAGCAGCAGCAGCAGCCTGACCCCGGATGCGGAGGCGAAGGGCAGCCCCCGGCGTCCGAGCAGCTACCCCCCCCTCAGCAACCCGCGCTCGGGAACAAAGGGGCCGAGGCCGGACAAGGGGACGCGGCAGCTGATCAGGACGTCAACGACACACCCCGGGTGGCGGGGAAGGGCGCGGGCAAGAACGGCAAGGCACCCCGACTGTGGAGGGGGGCTAAGCGCTACACCCCCTACTAGGGGGTGAGGCGCCCCCTCAAGGGGGGACCCGGCCTACACCCTAAGGCTTCCGGTTCCCCCGGCGGGGGCGCCGACCAGGGGATAGGGGGAGCGCCCGTGGCGCAGCACCCTCGCGCCGCCGGCGAACCCTCCCCACAACCCCCCCATAGAAAACCAAAACCCGCAGGGACAGGAGTAACCTCTGCGGGACCCTTAGATAGAGCGAGAGAGCATAGAAGCCACGCCCCTGGGGCAGGAGAACCCCGGGGGCTTCGGGGAGGAGGGGGACAGGAATACCCCCCCTCCTCAGTAGAGCAGGACGACCGATGGCTGGCAGAGATGGCGCAACGACTGCTGGCAGTGCGAGAGGCGGTGGCGAAAGATGGCAACTGCCAATACACCGGCCTCGCGGTGCAATGTGCGGGATGGACGGCGGCCTCTCTCAGAGCAGCTGTAGTCGAAGCCCTGGGACAGGGCGCCGAGAGGCGAGCAACCTACGCGCCCGATATAGATGACCCCCGGGCACCCCCGTCCTACGACGACTACATCGCGGCGCAGGCACAGAGCGGGGTCTACGGGGACGGGGCTACACTCAGGGTAGCGGCTGAGGTGTTGGGGGCCCAGGTGTGGGTACTCGGCACTACGGATAGGCTGTACCTGGGGCGCGTCGGGTCAGGCGACAAAGTGATATGCCTCACGTGGAGGCCCTTCCACTACGACGTGCTGCGCATCCCCCTCACGCTAGCCAGGGAGTTAGCAGCCTCCACCACAAACAGATGGAAACTCCCCACCGCGACTCCCACCCCTCCTCCAGTAGCTCCAACCGCAACCGCTGCTACCACAATCTCCCCGATACGCGGCCCTGCTCCCAGGCCGCCGCCGCGACGCCCCGCGCCGCGGCCAGCGTCTCCTGGGGTACTCAGGGTGGCGTCAGCCAACGTCACGTCGCTGTCAACCCACTTGTGTGATGTGGCGGACCTGAAGGCAGACGTTGTGGCCCTGCAAGAAACACGTGTCCCGGACCCCAGCAAGGGCACGCTCAGCAGCTACTTCGCGGCCCACGGCTGGTCCATGCACTGGGGTAAGGGCATGCCCAAGGTCAAGGGGGCCAATGGCTACGAGCAGACCCGACCCGGAGGAGTGGCAGTCATGGCAAAAGAGGGCCTGGTAGCGCAAGTGGTGCAACCGAAGACCAAGCTGGAAAAGAAGCTGCACGACAGTACCCGCCTGGTACACGTGGTGCTCGCAACCAGTAACGGCAAGACAGCGCTCCACATCCTGTGCGTTTATGGTCACTCTGGGATGGAGGTGCGAGTGCAGCGGGAGACCCTCCTGCAGGAGGCGCTGGACCTCGCAGCCGGCCTGGGGCAGGTGCCCGTGTTGCTGCTGGGGGACCTCAACACCAACCCGGAGACCAGTGCCGTCCTATCCCAGGCCTGCCGGGTGGGTGGTTGGACCGATGCGGCGGTCTCATACGCAGAGCTGAAACAGCAGGAAGTTCGGAACACCTGCTGGGCATCGAAGGAAGGCACCAGACTGGACATCTGCCTGCTGAACCCCTGCGCGGCGCCGGCCTTGCGCTCCGTCGAGGTGGCAGAAAAGGGCGAATACGGCATCCCCACGCACTGCCCGCTCTTCGTCGACCTCGATCTCGCCGCCTTCCGCCGACCGAAGCAAATCTGCATCCTCCCCGCCCCCTTTCCTAAGTGCAGGCCCACGCTCGGGGGCGCTGCCGCCAGAGAGGTGCTGCTGGATGTGCTAACCGCAGAGGAAACGAAAGAGGGTGCAACAGGAGCGCAACTCCTCTGCAGCGAGAACTTCCTGAAGCGTGTCCACGTGGGCCAACTCGGAAGGCAGGAAACGGCGTACACGGGCAGGGCGGAGGGTTACCACATGCAGCGGTCGAGGGTGGCCACCAAACACCGCCCCGCCTCCGCCCGAGGAGCGGGCGACAAGAACACCCGGGCGAAGGACAAGCTGTTGGGGAACCTCCGGACCCTCATCCTGGAGGGCCGCCACCGACTGCTGGAGTCTGCACCATACCCCCCCACACCCAACGAAGAGCACGCCTGGGACGCTGCGAAGAAGCGGCTGAAGGGAGGGGGCCTTCCCCCGGGGCTGGAGGCGGCGCTGGCGGGCACCACCTCACAACTGCCGGACCTCGAGACGATGGAGATGGCCCTTGTCGCCCTGGAGGGATCTCAGCGAGGCATGTTCGACGCGCTCCGCGACGAAAGACTCCGCACGTGGAAGGCGAGGATGCAGAAGGCCTGGACGCAGGAGGCGGGGATAGTGTTCTCGTACCTCGCAGACCGCTTCTGCGCCCCTACCACCTTCATGCGCCGCGAGGATGGCTCCTTCACGGCCTGCCCCAAGGAGGCGGATGAACTGCTGAGGAGCGATACTGCGTGGGGGGGCTACTTCCGGAAGTATGCGACGACGCCTGAGCCTCGCTGGGACACCTTCCGACAGAGGTACAGCGACTTCCTCCCTGACCCGGCCGAGATGGAGTGTAAGACCATTACGGCAGAAGACGTTGGGACAGCGCTGGCTAAAATGTCTACATCCACCTCGCCGGGCCTACACGGCTGGAGGGTGCACGAGCTGCGGCAACTCCCAGGGGACCTCCTCAAGTTGTTCGCGGAGGTGTTCAATGAGGTCGAGAGATCGGGCGAATGGCCGGAGCAGCTGATGCACGCCATGATTTGCCTCATTCCCAAGCCCGGCAGCTCAGGTGAGCCGCTGTCGCAGCGCCCCATCAGCATCACTCCCGTGCTGTACAGGGTGTGGGCAGCAATCCGAGTGAAGCCTGCGCTGAAGTGGCTGGAGAGCATTGCGCCTGAGGACTTGCACGGATGCAGACCTGGCCACGGCGCGGAGGACCTCATCTGGCACCTGGCAGCACGGATCGAAGAGGCCCACCTCACAGGACAGCCACTGTACGGTGTCGCCCTAGACTTTAAGAAATGCTTCGACACGGTGCCGACTGACCTGACCTTCTGTCTAGCTGCGGAGCTCGGCTTCGACGGCCGAGTCCTGCGCACCCTGCGGGCAGCGTACGGGTCAATGAAGCGGCACTTCCGGGTAAGCGGCACTATCGGGGAGGGCTTCCTGCCAACCAACGGCATCATGCAGGGCTGCCCCATTAGCGTCGTGCTGATCAACGTGCTGGTGGGTGTATGGATGCGCATGGCGGAGCACCGGCAGGGCACGAGGGCGTTGTCGTTTGTGGACGATGTGTACGCGGTGACCCCCAGCCCGGGGACCTTGCAAGCAGTGGTGGATGACTCTGCAGATTTCTCCCACGATACCGGGATGGTAATATGCGCAGAGGTCAAGTCACATGTCTTCTCGACGTCCCCCGAGCCGTTGACCCCGATAGTCTACCGGACACGGGACGGCACGGCTACCCCCCTTCGACAGCGCGATAGCTTCGACTGCCTCGGGGCCATGCTGCATGCGCGCCCGCTCGAGGGACCCGAGGTGCCCAAATCGGAGCGCGTCGCCCGCCGAAAAGAGGGCGCAGAGCAGAACCTGCGCAGGACCTCGGCACTGCCCCTACCGGTGCAGTGGAAGGGGCAGGCAGCAGCGATGACAGCGGGGTCCAGGCTCTACTACGACGCCCTGGTCACCCGCTGGGAGGACGCCGACATCAGGCGATGGAGGGGGCTCTTCGTCGCCGCGCTGTGGTCCGGACCCCCCCGCAGGGCGCGGGAGGCTGTGCTGGATGTCCTCCACCATGCACATCGGGTGGACCCCGCCGTCGCCCCCCGCTACCGGCAGATCACCACCTGGGCCATGCAGGTCAAGAAGTGGGGCCGCTGCAGGGTTCTGTCTGAGACGGCTTGGGATAGCAGAGTGAGGCTTACAGGGACAGGCCCCTTCGCGCTTTTCCGAGCGGCCCTCCGGTGGATAGGATGGAGCTGGAGCACGGCGACCACCCTATCTTACACTGATGAAGCGGGACGGAGCATAGTCTTCGACCCCACCGCAGCAACAACGAGCGGATGGGGGATCTTCGCTCATGACCTCCGCCAGGCCCTACGTACACAGGTGGCCAAGGCGCTGGCTGGTCGTCGTGACGACTTTGCGGGCGCTCAGCACGGCATCGACGGGCAAGCCACACGCTGCGTCCTGGAGGGAGAGGGCGCCGCGGTCACGGGATACCAACGGGGCCTCCTTCGTTCCGTCATTGCAGGGGCGGTGCCTGTCCGAGGGCGCACGGGGCAGGGCGGGATCTGCCGATACTGCAACGCAGGCACCCCCGAGACGGTGATGCACCTATGGTGGGAGTGCTCCGCGTGGGACCCAATCCGACAAAACCACCCCATTACGGCTGTGGACCGGTCAACCTGGCCACCTTGCTTGGCGTTATGCGGGGTGGCGCCCGCCTTTAGACACGGCATCCCGGAGGACAGGCAGCCCCTGCCACTATCCTTCGCACGCAGGGTGGATATAGTGGCGCAGCTGCACCGCTACTTCATTGCAATCCTCTCGGCGCGGCAGGAGAAAGATGGACTGCTCGACCGCTCCGCGCGCCACCACCGCACCCTTCACTATCCATGGGGGTGGTGCACACCCAACCCCGAACAGGCCTGCATCCCTGTGCGGGCGCCGTCCACTGTCAAACAGACGTGGGGCAAGCGCCCCCCGGAGCTGTGGGTGGCCCTCTGCGACTGGCTGCGGGGCCTGAAATGGGGGCCGCAGGGAGGGGAGCACACCGTGACCCTCATGGAGTTGGCTGTCGACTTCGAGCTGTCGACCGGCCTCACCCTCCCAGAAGTCGAAACGCGCCGCATCCGCCCCCACACACCTGACCCCCCTGAGAGGGGGCCGCGGGAGGCCCGCCCACGCATCCCCGAGGGCACATCCCCGGGGCTCACCCTCTACTTCGACGGCGGAGCAAGGGACAACGGCACCCCCTTCGCCCTGGCGGGTGCAGGTGCGGTGCTCTACCGAGACGGCCTCAAGGTGTCGGAAGAGATCCTCCCTCTGCTGAACGTACGCAGCAACAACATCGCTGAGTACGAAGGGGTTCGGGCGGGCCTACGGCTGCTCAGAAGGGGCGACCCGCCCCCTGAGGGGAACGTTACGGTGCGGGGTGACTCGCAGGTGGTGCTGCGACACCTAAAAGGGGAAGCGGTTTGCCGCGATAAATCCCTCCGCCCCCTCTTCCTCAGCACGGCACGGCTGGCTGCCGACCTCGGGCCCCGGATCACCCTTACGTATGAGCACGTGAAAAGGGAGCTCAACGTCGATGCGGACGCCCTCAGCAACGCCGCCATGGACGAGGCTGAGAGGCAGGGGGAGACCTCGCAGGAGCAGCTGCGGCAGGACTTCGCAGCCTTCCAGAAGAGCATCCTGGGCAAGGCTCACTCGTTGAGGCAGCTCTGCGAGGTGGTGCGCAAGACTTCCAAGCAACCATGGCACTGTGGCCACACTGCGAGCTCCACTGTCCTCACCGCGATCGGGGGAACCGTGGCAGGGGGCCTGTCCAGGAGAGCCCAGCTCAGCCCAGCCACCGAGTCGGTGATGCGCAGCCTCCAAGCGCACACGGCAGGCCCGGGCTTGAACCAGCGGGACACAGCCTTCCACTCCCGCGGCATGGCGTGGGCCGCAACCTTCGCACCGCAGCCCCACTACCCAGAGGGGTGGCAGCAAGCGGCCCAGCAATGGACTGCCAGCAGCCGGCAAGCCAACGCCCGGACAGGACGGTCATGGGAACGACGGGGCGCTGCTCCCCGGACTGCCCCCCCTGGAGCCAGACGGAACGCGAAGATGCTTACCTGCGCTCTGCACTGGAAACCCCGCTGCGTGGACTGCCGGCGCCGGCGCCTCTCGGAAGAGGACTGCTGCCGGGACCACCACGGGAAGAACGACGGCTTGCAAGTCACCATGGAATTTTGCAAGACGCATCGCATGGGCCGGTGCGGGGACTGCCACAGCAGTGCGAAATCACTCACACACTGTTGCGGCACGCACCACGCTGGCTATGCCTCACGCCCTCCTCGGAGTGGCACTGAGTTGGCCCCACACTCTAACCCGAGTGGGGCATCCGCTGTGACGTAGGGGTGGGCGGGGAGTGGGCACAGATCCGCGCAGGGTTACCCACTTAAAACCACTATCACTACACACACACACAGCTCTGTCGGGCGGGTGCGGGGGTGTCGGGGCACTCCACCCCCACCCCCCACCCCCCCCTCCTTTCGCTTTAGCACTACACACCTGCCGCCTCCCTTCTCCGCTGCCCGCACAGCCGCCCCGCCGATCCTCTCTCTCGCCCCCCTCGTTGGAGCTCTCTCTGGAGACATCGCCCTTTGATAGGTGTCGGAGGGGGTGGGGTGGGGTGGGGGGGCGGGGAGCGTTGGCATGGCGCACCGTCGCACATCGTCGGATGTTGCTGCTTGGCACGCCGCAGTTGCGGTGATTCTGCTTTGCTGTGCAGTTCAGGCGCAATCCCAAGAGCTGGCTCTGAGCTCCAGCGCTTGCAGTGGGGTTTCGGAGTGCGAGCCTTGCCTTGCAAACCACAGGTGTGGGTGGTGTGTCGTGCCTGATGGCGATGACGACACCCACAAGGTTGGGTTCTGCACAGACGGAGACCTGCTGGGTGCTTTCAACCTCTGCAACGGCACGGTCCACCCGCAGTACTACTACGGGACATGCACGCAGCTGATCGAGGAGAACCCTAATATCCGCGCCGTTGTGTCTGCCGTCTTCCTCCTCTGCGCCCTGTTCATCACTCTGTATGGATATCGTTACATCATCGGCACCATCTGCGCGGTGTCCTTTGCTGCGACCTTCGTGCTATGCTACATTGTCCTCACTAAGATCTACTTCTTTGCTGACCTCACCTTCTCCATGCTGCTGTCAAGGCTGCCACCTCTTGTGCTGGCGCTGCTGTCTTTGGGGTGCACCTACCTCTCCTATGCAGGCAAGCTGCACCCTGTCTTCTTCAAGGCAGCGGTGTTCGAGCTGGGCCTCGTGTGCGGGGTGCTGCTGACGGCAAACCTGCTGTCCTTCCGCATCGGGTCACACAGCGCGGCGAGCATGCTCTCCGATATCATCGACATGCCCTTCGTCGTGTTTGCAATCGTGTGGGTTGTGGCGATTGCGGCTGGGTCGTTCTTCGGGGTGCACTGCGTGAGGGGGTCACGCAAGGTGTTCATCGTCTGCACGTCATACGTCGGGGCAATGTTTTTCGTGATGAGCACCAGCTCCCTCAATGAGGTCATTGTTGATGACAGCTACTTCTCGGTGCTGGGCATCGACATGCAGCGCACCATGCTGACACACGTCAGGGGCATCGATACCGACCGCGGCAGCTGGGAGGTGGGCTCCTACGCGATGTTCATCACTGTCTATGTTTGCACGTTTGCGAGCTACACCATGCAGAACCGCGTCACAGCCAAGCACGGGCTCCGCCACCTCACGCTGCGGGAGGCCCGCCTCCATGCGATGGAGGAGGTTGTCGATGACCATGACCTGCAGCACCTCCGCCGCACTGACCCTGTGACAGGCAACCTCGTGGAGATGTCCGCACAGGACATGGAGGACGCCATGACCTTTGACGACAGCGATGAAGCCGACACAATGCAGGTCATCCGCTCTGCGAGGCAGCGCCTGCATGCGGAGGCAGACGCGCCGGCGCACTTGCGTGCGCTGGCAGCGGTGGGGCTGTACCACATCGAGTCAGCACCCGTGCCTGCGGCGAAGGTGCGCCGCCGTAGGTCGCGGCGCTGCTCGAAGCCCCCATCCTCGTCCTCCTCCTCCACCTCCTCCGACAGCTCGTCGCAGGCAACCAACCAGCGCAACCTCGAGCTGCTGCACCCGGGTATCCAGTACCCGCTCTGCTCCCGCGTCGAGGTGGGCTACGAAGAGGGCAGCACGCTGCAGTGGTACCCCGCAAGCGTCACTGGGTACTCCTGTGAAGACAAGACGTACACTGTGAAGTACGAAACGGGCGAGGTCTCCTACGGGGTGCAGGAGGAGCACATGCGGCTACCACAGAGCTGAGCCCAGAGACAGCAGACACATGACAGTGGATATTAGTGTTCAGTAGAGGCAGGCCAGTAGCCTGTCGGCACGCCGCTCTGACACACGCGGGTTCGCCGCAAAGCGCAGATGACACATAGATGCGGCGAGGATGTGTGCCAGGTTTCTCCCATGTAGCAATAGAATTTAGTCGTCAAGAAGCACCCAGCAGCACTTCGCTGCGCAGAGCTGGGTGCGTGGTGGTGGTGGGGAATAGGAAGGCTGGACTTATGGTACATTCTGAGGGTTTGGGGGCGAGGGGGAGGCTTTCGACCGGGGGTGGGGGGTGGTGTTCATAAAAAGAGTGCGTTCCAAATGCGTTCCAAGTGGAGGGGTGTCGTTTGTGACACCTGCCAGGGGTGACGCCCTACGGGTACATGGCGGGTTCCCGCAGGCACCGAGACCCCTCTCCTTTCAGGAAGGCGAAGGGTTACAGTTTAAGATATATTTTTGGCGCAAATCTCCTATGCTATGCCTGTTTGCATCATACGCCGAACTTTGCCAAACAAAGCGAATCCCACCCCCCCGCCCTTCCTCTCCTGCAGTCACGGTGGCCTCCCGCACGTCAGACTACACCTTTTTGGGCGGGTGTTATAGCGGGGTGGGCACCCCCGCTCAGCGGGGGTTTAAAAAGCGGCTGACCCCCGCTCCGGGGGGAGGGGGGGGGGTCCACCGTGTAAACTATGCGGCCTTTTTTGTGTCAAACGCACCGTGCTCACGGAAGGCGTTCAGAACTAAAAAAGGTTGCAGTGGGAGCAATGTTTTGTTCACCTACACTCCACGCCCCAACGTGCAGGTGACCAGAAGGTTGCACAAACAAAACAAAAGAAACCCGGCAATCCTTTTTTTAGGTGTTTTTTTTGTGCCAAAGCAAGAGCCGAGGGGTCTCGACTTTACTCACACCCCCACCTCCCCCACTCTGCCCCGCCGCCTCTATTCTCCTTCTGGCGATCCCCCCCCCCCCCCCTCCCCTTAACAGCGCTGAGAGGACAGCTTCGTGCTTTGATGGCTGTGACAGCTAACACATGACAGCCAGGTGTATGTGTGTGTGTGCCATGCGATCCCCCCCCCCCCCTTTTGTGTGATCTACTAGGCTGGCATTGCAAGAAGGTGCTGGGAGACTTGTTTTTCCATTCACTCTCGACAATCAAACCCCCTTTGTGTGAAGCGATACAGCCACTATTTCGCGGATCTGCTTCTCGAGAAGCATGCCGGTTCTCCGGGTCTGCAGGAGGGCATTGCCGCCGCCGTGAGGAGTAGTAGGTGCATAACTGAATGAGCCTGTGAAGCAAACGCCAAAATGATTTCTATAGGGGCCTTCCGTCAGAAGTGCTGAAACGCGAGTCGCCTCAACACAAGAGGATGCAAACTGGCACAAGTTGACACAGAGTCAAGACCCCCTATGGGTTTCAAAGGGTTCTCTGCGATGCGAAGGGTTGCGTCTTCTGGTGGACTACTCCTGCTGTTTTGGTGCAAAATAAAAGAGTTGGCGTGATCATAGAGGGGTTCTCTGCCGGTTCTGTGCCAGTTCCAGGGGGTTCGATGATCACGCCAGAAAAAAATGAAATGAGAACGGGGAGGGGGATGGGGAGGGGGAGGGAGTCCAACCGCTTCATTCTCTGGGGGTGTCACACCCCCATGCCGTGTTGAAAAAAAATCTAACACACACCGCCGTTGTTCTGTGGTTCGTTACCTATCTGTCCGCAATATTTTCGCGCAAAAAAAATAATCCTTTCTTCCCAAATTGCCAGATACTGGCATCGGGTGGGTCCAAATAGTTTTGTTTCTAACAAACATCTGTTGCCTGCTACGCAGCGGCAGCAGGTGGGGGTGGGGGGGGGGGGTGCGAGGGTGGCGAGGCAAGGCGGGGGCACGAGTTAGCGGCATATCCTTTAGGAGTGACTGAATGGGACGCCCACTCGATAAAGCTGCCGCCCGATTTTTTTTTCGCTCGGACAACGGGGAGGGGGAGGGGATGTTTGGATGATGCAAACGCCGTTTATTATATGTCGCAGTCTACCCCACCCACCGCCCCCCCTGCACATATTTTAAACACACCTCGATCTGCACCCGCTTTCGCGAAGCCCCCACACCGACAGAACCTCCCCCCTCTCCCAGAGAACCCAAATACACCCAACACCCTCCCCAGCACACAGGTGGCCTCCAGCATCCCCCTAGTCTCCTGTCGGCACACCACAAGAGTTTTGCGCTCTGTACACATCACCGACAGCCGACCACACCCCCCACCCACCCCACCCCCTCCTCACTCTCTCTCTCTCTCCCCCGTCCCCCAAAGCAGCTGCTCTGAGGTAGCACCCCGCCTTGCTGGCGTAGATCGTGCCGGTGGGTGGGTGTCGAGAGGCAGGGCAGAAGGAAGAAAGGCAAAGGCGGCACACAATGCAGGACCTCATGTCCGAAGAGCACGCGCAGCAGCATGAGTTTCACGAGAGGCAGTGCGAGGCTCTGGACGAAATGTGGAGGAAGCGGACCGAGGCGGTTTCGCGGGATGCGCGGGAACGCGACGAGATGCTGCAGGCGGAAAACTCCCGGCTGCGCAGCTCTCTCCGGCAGGAGAAGATCAAGAGCGTTGAAGATCTCCGGAAGCTCGCACAGTCCGTGAAAGACCATGTGGTGGCATATAGCCACAACGGCAGCACGTCGGTCCCCTTCCTCCTCCACCACCTTGAGAAGATCACGAATGGGCTTGTCGAGCACACGGCTTATCCCGTGGGGGCCACACACACGCCCGAACCACTGGCGCAGCCTGTGAAGAGTAAGAAGCGTGTCTTCGGATCTGAAGTATGTCACGGGGAAGAGTGGGGGGGTGGGGGTGGGGGTGTATGTGGGGGGGCTAGTACCTTTATTATCGATCGGTCGCTCTTCTCGCCTCCCCACCCCCCATCCCGGCGCCTTCGCACAGGATTCTCAGGGCCTAAACACCGCCTTTGAGACAGCAAGTGTGCGCTCAACAAAAAGTAGTCTGGAACTGTTCTTTGACAGTTGCTGGGCAGGGTGTCTACAATAAGGATCCATAATAAATCGAAAGGAAGCGGGTGCGATTTTGTAATGTAAACGCATGCACACGCACACACACACATCCCGCCACTGCAGGAAACCAAGTCTGTGATGATCGAAGGTGGCTGTCGCGCTGTGAAGCGCAGTGGCATCGCGCTCGAAGATGATGCACCAACGGCTGCACGCCTGCATCTGTAGGATATGATTCGTGTGTGGTTTTGTCCGAGCGGCCCTGGGCTGCAGTAGAATGACCCGTCCTCGGTTAGATTGAATCCCGAAGGGGAACATGTGGCGGGTGCATGTGTTGTGTGTCGGACGTCAGCGGCTGTTCCAGAGTAAGCTCCAATGCTTAGCAAACTGGCAGGCAGAGTGTGACGGTGGCTTGATCCACCAAGGCAGATGGTGCGCCGGGCCGTAACACCCAGCGCATCTGGCTGGCTGTCACCAAGGGAGCCACTGGGGCCTTCGCTCTGTGCCAAAACCGTGTCCGCGTGGCTCGTATATTGTAGGACGCTCACTTTTCGCTAGTTTGGAAATCGGGTTGTGTGCGTGAGGCATCAGATGTATCACGAGAGTTCGGAGCAGAGCCGCGGTGCTGAAGCGAGCCTTTTTCATGGCAGGGCCCGACAGGTGAATCGTAATCACACCGCCTCGCTGTGGTTGCGGCGTGCTTGAAAAAGTGACTCCTTTGTGTGTGTGTGTGGTTATAAAGTTTTAAGGCGGTGTCGCCCTGCACGGGCAGTAGCACCTCCCCTTCAGTATCGCACTCCCGAAGGATTCCCCAACACGGCGTGACACCGGTTTCGACGCGTACTCTTCGTACCCCTCCCCCCGGCCGCGTCTCTTCAGCGAAGAACCGGGGATAATCGGACCAGGGCTAGCTAAACCCTGGTGGTGTCACGGGTGGGGTTGGAGAGGGAGAAAAGGAAGAAATGAAGTTGCGAAAAAGTCAAACACTGACACGTGAAATCAATAAAAAAGCGGTATATATCGCCCCCTTGCTGCGACAAAGACACTAAATAGTCAGGCCGCTCCAAGAGTCTTGAGGGCTTGAAGGGAGAAACAGGTTGCTGATGAGTCTCAGGAGCAGGCACCTTTTGTCCGCCCACATGACCTTCGCCCGAAGGCGAACCTCGTCCAGCTTGGCTCGATCGCCACAGAGAAGGGGATCATTCTCCGCTGTGGTGAACATCTTAAAAACCGAGGGTGCAGAGGTGGGGCAGCCCACTGGTGCGACAGCAGACCGCCCCCGGATAGCTATAACTAGTGCATAGGAAGCATACGACGGCACACGCAACAGATGCCGAAGGCACAACGGCGGGTCACTTTTAACCACCAGAGGAGTGGCACTCCCGAGGGGTGGGGAAGGGGGGGTAGTCACAACACTTTCGAAGGAAGTAAAGGGGCAAATGGGATGTTTTGTGCAAGGTAGAAAGGAAGTCACAACATGAGGCAGGGGGGATTGCTCATCAGGCCTGGGGGAATAGAGGGTTTGTGTGTGGTTATAAAGTTTTAAGGCGGTGTCGCCCTGCACGGGCAGTAGCACCTCCCCTTCAGTATCGCACTCCCGAAGGATTCCCCAACACGACGTGACACCGGTTTCGACGCGTACTCTTCGTACCCCTCCCCCCGGCCGCGTCTCTTCAGCGAAGAACCGGGGATAATCGGACCAGGGCTAGCTAAACCCTGGTGGTGTCACGGGTGGGGTTGGAGAGGGAGAAAAAGGAAGAAATGAAGTTGCGAAAAAGTCAAACACTGACACGTGAAATCAATAAAAAGGGTGGTATATATCGCCCCCTTGCTGCGACGTAGACACTAAAGAGTCAGGCCGCTTCAAGAGTCTTGAGGGCTTGTGTGTGTGTGTGTGTGTGCATAGGGGGGGCCGATGGGGGGCATCTGGGTCAATGTGAGTCACTCCGACACACATTGCTCGAAAGAACGTGATGCAGGGACAGTGATCTTACAGCCCTTGAGGGGGCTGGGGCCCCGCTGTTCAAAAAAATGTGGCAATAATTCAAACCCATTCGGGAATCGGCCTTCAAGCCTGGCAAAGAGGAAGATGTCCAGATTATATTGCATGGGACTGAGGGCGCTGATTCCGCTTCAGCTGGGGCTTCACTCAGCTGTTTTTTTTATTTGTGCGCTCAACAAAAAGTAGTCCGGAACTGTTCTCCCACAGTTGCTGGACAGGGTGTCTATAATAAAGCGAAAGGAGTACGATTTTGGAAACACACTGTGTTCAAGGAAAGTATCCGGTCTAAAAAGGTTTGCTGGGTGCGATGTTTCATTCATGTTGTCAGAACGGGGAAAAAAGAACAGAAAATCCACGAACGACAGCTCTTTTTTATTATGGAACAATCTCGCCGATACTCTTCGATGGGAAAAAAGGTGCAACTCCAACTGCGATTCACCCATGTGCCTTTTTCGATCGACACTTTCCAAAAGAAAACACGTGTGTGTGACTTTATTGTTCAAAAAAATAGGCCATTCAGAGCGTGCGCTTTTCGGCTGCCGCCAACTTCGATAGGCCAATATCGATACCCCAATGACAGGCTGCACGGTGTTGAAGTCTATGTTATTCCAATCAGTTTGACATTTGAATTGCAAGCTACTTGCAATTTTTCAAGGGTATCTCACTCCCCTGCACTGCCGAGCCTATTAAAGCGGCACTTGTAAGATTTACAAGTCTCTTTGGCCGTGGTTGTGCTTGCATCTTGCTTGTAAAGGGTTCAAACTGCTTGCCATGCAAGTTGCTTCAACACCGCGCATCGCCTTCGCCCCACCCCCACCCAATACCCCCCACCCCCACCCCCGCTCGCTCGTCAGAAAATGTATCTGGGTTCTCGCTAATCGGTTTAGAGCAATGTGTCTTCGTGCAATTCATCGATTTTTACTGGAAAAGTCGCTGAATATTTGCCGGATATTACCGATTGGCGAAGCCGCCAATACCCCCCCCCCCTGATTGCATTAATATTCGCCCCCTCCCCCACCCGCCCTCACCACCACCCCTCCACTCACTCCCATTTTTATCCTTTTTTGCGGCACCGCTGGCCTCTATTCTCTTGGTTGCTGCTTCTTCCTCGAGGGTGTGCCCGTGCTTGCTCGGATTCATCGCCTTCCAGTTATGTGTGTGGGACAAATGGAGTTAGCATCAGTGTTCGCTCGGCGCAGCTCGCACTACGCAAAAAAAAAAGGATAACGTGCCTGTGTAGTGCACATCGTACCAATGGGAGGTGATCGGTGCGTTGTATTAACTCCTTCAAAAAGTTCCTGTCTCATGGGTCTTCGCTAAATCGGTGTTTTTTTTTTGGCAATCTTCGGTGGTTCCCAGCGAAATCAGGCGAGGTGCGCCAAAAAAAATCGTGCTTTTCTGCAATGCGCTTTAGCGAATGCCTCAAGGGTATTTGTCTTTTGTAGTTCCTTCCCCCCACCCCACCCCACCCCACCCCCCACCCCCCACCCCCCACCCCCCCTACCCCCTCCCCCCCGCACACTTGTTGTGGGCAGACAAACCGCATTGCCACAGCTAGCAACCAACCGTTCACTGCACACTAACCTCCACCCCTTCATCAGGACGAATGTTGTGTTATCATTTCAGAGGTTTTGTGCGCCGAAGGGTCGACGTATCAAAGAATAGACTGAGCTACAGACCGAGGGCAGTTGCAGCTGAACGGTAATGTGGCCTTTCCGCCCCACCCCCCCACCCCCTCCCCGCCCCGCCCGGGTTTGAGGTTTGGAAATCCTCTCAGCACGAACACTGTCACCGCACATGCCGTCATCACCTGAGTCGCTATTCTATTGAATGCGGTTAACACACCGCTACACAAAAGCGTTGCTCTGGAGCTGCAGCCCGATTTCATCAATCAAGGGCAAGACCCTGCGGCTTTCGGGACCCTCCAAAAAACCCCCCCCCCCCTCTAAACTGGTTCACCTGTGTGAACAGTGGTGGTCGGGCCGAAGCTCGCTTGGCCTGGACTTCCACTCTTCAGAAGCAAATCATCCAAAACCTACGACGGGGCAATACAACTGTGTGGCCAGAAGAACCTGCCACAACGTCCCCTATCACTGGGCTGCTCGGATCACGGGAATAAGTCATTCAAAACACCCTCCAAGATGAGGCCCAAATGTGGGGTACCCCACACGACCCCCTGACCTTGGGTGTGTGCTGGGTGTGGGGAGTGGGGAGTGGGGAGGGATACGTATCTGTGTTTTCTCATATTTTCATCCCATGGGTGGGAGGGGGGAGACTGCCTTCGCCAAAAAGGCGTATTTTGTTGGTGTATTTCAGCTGTGGGGGGAAGCGCTGAATATCGCCGGATATTGCCGATTGGCGAAGACCCCCCCCTCTCCTTCTCTTTTGTGGTGCGATCGCGCCTCGGGCAGTTCTGAGGCGGATTGCATGAGGGATGGTGGGTGCATTATTTATCTGATGTCGTATTATCGATCGGCACGCCTGCAAACTTGCGTTGCTCGAAGCCACATTGCGTGTGCCATTGCCCTGCGGTTTGTCGACAAAAAGACAACAAGGCACTGCGGCGCGATGTGGCATGACTCCAAAAAGTGGAATATCCACGTGCAGATGTGTGACATATATTTTGGGGCGGGCTGTGGACCCACTGCGCGTGTCTGCTTGCCCTCGGCTCGTTCTGCCTCGAAAGTTTTAGGCGGGTCCACTACGCAGGCGCACCTCCCCACCCACCTTTGCATTGCAGCATACCGTGACTTATCCCCGGCACCCCTTTACAGTCCAGCTGCGCATGTATTCTGTAGAAGGCTATATTGGCATGCGTGAAGGGCGGATCAACAGCTTCCCCCACTCCCGGCACCACTGCTAGGCGTCACATACACAGAAGCGGTTGGGCACCTCAACCTGGGAACGTGGGTCATATCAGCGGCGCTGGGTGTCTGGGCGGTGTGCCATGAATTTCCGAGCATTTGCGTACACTTCGACTGTGCCTTTGAAGGACCGCAAGGGATTGAAGTGGGCATTTCAGTCGTTCTATGAGAGAAATGCGTTTAACTGTAATGCAGCTGGCCTGCTCGGCATAGCTGCGGGTTTGGGGTGTATGGTGCGCTTGTTAGACGACAAGAGCCAGTCCCCGATGCGGGTCGAGATGGACGAACGAACATACCTGAAAGGACGGATGTTGATAGAAGATATGGATGATCTTCCAAGCGTGATGCGCGTTCTCGAAGACGAACTCGACCCCTCCGAACGCCTGCTGTGCATGGGGCAGGTCAAGAGGCTGCCAAATGGGACTGTGATGCGGTCGCTGCGCCTGGGCGGCATACACATGGAAAACAACGCTCCGGTGAACGTGATCGATGACCTCGGGCTCGAACCCAGCAGCGAGTGCGCCCGGCGCATAGCCGCTGACCCTAAGGCCCCCTCTATTAGATTTGCCCTTTTCAGCCCTTCGGATCTTCAGAAGGCTCAAGACAAGCAGGCAAGCCGGAAAGCGGCAGAAGCGGCAGGTGCGAAGGCCCCGCCCTCCTACCTGCTGATGGGCACAGCAGATGATCTGTCGAAACTGAACCCCGCCGCGCAGAAGAAGGATGAGTTCTTGACGTATCTGCAACGCGATGCGGCGTATGCCATTGGGCTGTGTGTGCTGCGGCACGGGACTCGCGAAGTTCAGGTATGGCGGGGGTCCTGCTTGCACTAGCGTGCCATTGGCATGGCACCACTGCTCTGGGGGCGGTGCCGTGTATCTGACGCTGCCCCGATGTGTCTCGTGACAACTATAAATGCAATGATATGACTCAAAGTGTTGTTGGTGGCTGCCTGTCTTGGGAGGCAACACCTGGACCCTCCTGTGCGGTTCTCGGTACGGCCTGATGCAAGGGAAACCCATCTCCTCTGTTTTTTGTGTCAAACACACCGTGCTCACGGAAGGCGTGTTCAGAACTAAAAAGGTTGCAGGGAGCAATGTTTTGTACACCTACACTACACGCCCCAACGTGCAGGTGACCAGAAGGTTGCACAAACAACGCAAGAAAATCGGCAATCCTATTTTTCATGCACATCCACTCGACGCCTATGGAGGCGCCTGCACCAGAAAGGGGGCCCTGGGAGTGTCACACAGGTTGGGCTATGATCCGCGCAGGATCTCCCCACACAAAACGTGGTCACCACACACGCGCACACCTGTTGACCTTTTTCTTGAGGGCAGGTTGCACCGAGAGAGCTTTGATGACAGGCCTACCACCTGGAATCCTCAAAATGTGACCACACCCCACACCCCACACCTGGCGCACAGCCAGGCTTTCTTCGCATTTCCACGCTCTCCACGCCCACACACAGTTCAACTCGGAAGGCGTGCAGTGCATGATGCGGCGCTCGGTTGACGATGTCTACAACGCAAACCCTACAAATGACAACGACCCCAGCTACGTCGTCAGCCTTCCCTCGACATCTGTGCGCGCCTGGTGGATGGAGGACTGGGGGTTTGGCGACTCGTATTAATACTGCCCCTTACCCGATGTGCCACCCGTGTCGGGCCACACGTTGCCGCGTGTGGGCTGGTGGGCTGCGCGACGCAGGCCCGTGTGCCTGCGCTGGCTGTCTCAGGATGAGAGGTGCTGCCTCACAGAGCACCGTGCCCCAGTGGCGACCGCAGGTGCTGCGGCACGGTGGAGGGTGGGGCGAGGGAGGGGTGGGGGGCGGGGGGGTGCCGCATGCTTGCAGCGCGTGCCGATCTGGCGGTCATTTTTGTGGGCAGGCCTGTGGGTGTGGCTGAAACCGTATGTGAGTGATTTCCCACATGTCTTGTTAGAGTGCGGTATGCAAAGGAAAGGGGGCCTCTTCTGGGATTGTAACGTGCGCGTTGGCCATGCTTGATGGCGGAGGGGCTCGGGCTCCGGCAACACGGCTGCCCGCCTCCCTTCAGTGTTGCGCTCCCGAAGGATTCCTGCACATGACGTGTGAGCGCGCGTGTGCCTTGGGATTCCACCGGGTTTGCCGAATGGTCTTCTATGCGTGTTTCAATCTCTGTCTCAGTCGCTGCTGTGGGACTTCGGCTAGCGGGACATGAGTGTGTCCCCAGTGAGCAGGCCGTGCACCCGTCCCGACCACGCTCTCTTATTTGCGAAGGCATACGCATGTTAGGGATTTACTCTGTCGTGTGTTGGCAGAAGGCGGAACACACCACCCATGCAGGCATACCTACCTTACCTCCACTCTTCCTGGTCTGCCTGACTAACCCCATCCCTAACCACATCATGTCGGGCATCAACACCCCGAGCCCCGTGCTCATGATCCGGAGTGTGCCGCATGGGAAGACGGAGCGCGATCTGCAGGAGTGGGCGCAGAGCTACGACTTCTTTGACAAGCGCACCGGGGTGATGCGCCGCACGGAGTGCACGAAGAGTTTGGTGCTGTCCGACAGGGAGATCGGGTTCGTGCAGATGGGCAGTATTGAGGAGGCGATGCACATCATGTCGATCTACTCGAACACCCCGCAGCTGGTGAAGATGGACAACCACCTGCTGAACCTGATCTACTCTGACAAGCAGGAGATCACGGCGGCGAAGAAGGCGCGGAACCAGATTCCGACATCGCAGACACGCATCCTGCTTGTGGTGCTGAAGGACCTGTCCGCAACCATCATGATGGACGAGCTGTTCTGGATCTTCTCCCAGTTCGGGATTGTGGAGAAGCTGTCCTCCTTCACGAAGAACTCGAAGAACCAGGTGCTTGTGCAGTACCTGGAGCACCAGCAGGCAAGCTCCGTATGTCCTGCTATCATATCGCTATGTGTTGCTTCCTGTGTCTGTGTGTCTTGCAATGGTCTTGCGCTGAACAGGTGGTCGGTCTGTTCGACACCACTACACACAACGAACCACCATTGTGTGAGTTGTGTGTGTCTGTATCTGTGTGCATGTGCCCACCCACGTTACAATCCACCGACGCGCACAGGCAATGGCGTACCTGAACGGGAAGGAGATCCGGTTTGTGTCGAGCCCTGCACAGGGTGGTCAGAGTGCGATGCACGGCAAGTGTGAGGTATGTGCACGTTCCGGTTGCATTGTGTATCATTGCGTTGTGGGGACGGTGAAGGCAGCAGCCCAGTTCGAGAGGGGTGTGGCATGTGTTGGGATGTTCCGTGGGATACTGTGTGCCGTGCCGTGTCGCTTCATCCACATTGATTGCCTTACACCGATTGTGCTTCACAGCTTGCGATTGTGCCGTCGAAGCTGCCTGAGCTGACGTTCAAGAACCAGGACCAGAAGAACCGTGACTACACCCAGATCAACCAGCACCTGCAGGAGCAGTTCATCAACGTATGTGTCGCACAAGGCTGTTGTGTGTGATGTGACTGTCCTCCATGCACTCCATCCTTTACTGCAATCGCCACACCCACGACGACACCAAACACACACACGATGTACAGTGCCGCATGGACCGCAGCCAGCTGAAGCCGTACCTGGAGACGTGCTGCCGTGACTACGGGTGGCGCATGAAGGACTTCCTGTGGGGCCAGTGGGTGCTCGGCAACGGCTGGCTTGACCCCAAGCAGGTATGTTGTGTTCTGTGGTGTGGTGTGTATCTGGTGGAGCTTCCTGTACGTGTGCTGTGATCTGACGGTGTGCTGCTGTGTTGTGATCCTGATGTGCGTTGCTGTGCTTTCCTCCAACCACCCCGCTGCCACAGGAGGACCGCTTCCGTGGGTCCATCCCCGTCGACCAGGCAGGGCCGCAGAGGGGCATTCCTGAGGGACAGGTATGTCTGGGCCGTGCTGTGCAGGGGAAGCTGTTCACCGCAACACTGCTCGTCAGTGTCTGTTTTGTTTACATCATCATGAGCCCGTGTGTGCACAGACACATCACACCCACCACTGCACTACACTACACTGCACAGGTTGGGCACTGCGTGCACATCAGCGAGATCACCTCGGACAAGCAGGCTGAGCGTGCTGGCTACCCGCGTCACGGCGGGATCGACGCGAAGCAGCTGTGGCGGCTGTGCGGGATGTACGGGGACATTGTGGCTGTGAAGATGCTGTTCAAGTACGAGGGCAGCGCCATTGTGCAGTTCAAGAGCTCGGAGTACGCCAACGCCTGCATCGAGTTCATGAAGGGGATGAAGCTGTGGGGCAAGGAGTGGGAGGTGAAGCGGTCGAAGAACGCGAACGCGATGCACTGGTCTGGCGCCAACACGGAGCTGGACGCACGCATGGTGACGATCCTGACGGACGAGGCACCGCCCAGCCCGCCGGACTGGCAGAAGTTCGCGGAGCCGTGCGAGTCGCTGATTATGTGGGACATGCCCGAGGGGCTGACAGACGACGACCTGGTGGAGCTCTTCAACGACTACGGGCGCACGAAGGAGGGGAACTACGGGCGTGTCGACACGGTGGAGATCAACCAGGAGGACCACACCGCCATCATTGTGATGGACACCGCCGAGGACGCGCTCATCGCCGCCTCGCTGATGAACGGGCTGACCGTCTTCGTGCAGGGCAAGACCTTCCAGATCAAGCTCCACTTCGACAGGAACTCCCGCCAGCCCACGGTATGCATCTCAACACACCACACCACACCACCCTGCCACACCACCGCACGCTCCTCAATGGCCAACCTTCCGAGCAGACTACACCAATGCAACACCACATTCTCTCTGGCACATTCACTTCGACCCACAGTGCCACACTTTGCTCTCACCACCACACCGCCACACTGCACAACCCAACCTCAGGAGGAGTACGCCGCTGTGCCCCGCTCCATGACCAACGCGATGGGCCATGTCGAGGGCTCCTTCATGGCGAGGACCTTCACCGTCTGATCCGCCTGCTCTTCTGAGGGTTGTTCACCCTGATGCTCTATCCCGTCTTCGCCTTTGGCTTCCCCCCCCCCCCCTCTTGCTGTCTTGCCTGCTCCAAGACACTTTGCGCCCCTTCCGGTCCCTCCGTGGCCGCCACCACACAACGGACGTGGTCCTCAGCCAGCGAACGAGTGATTCTCCCATCATGCGATACCTGCTGTGTGTGCGGGCGTGGCTGGCAGCGAACCCGCCACCGGAGCTCTCCCTCGCCTTCATCACCCACCCAGCCACCCACCCACCCACCCCCATGCAGCCCCGGGGGCTGCAACTTTGTGACGTTGTCTCGTTGTCTCCTTGTTTTCATCCCCCATCTCATCTACCCCTCCCACGGATTGCTGCCATCCCGTTCTTTTAATGACACTGTGTGGCTTCAAACTATCAGCTCGTCGCGATTTGCTGCGGCCCCCGTATCAGGGTCTCCTCCGGGACTGTTTGCGGGTGTCGGCGCGGCTCGCACAACCTTGGCTCGCAACCAACCCTACATCGTGTTGTGTCGCTTCACCGCCGATGGGGCTGACGCCGGCAGTGGCGCAGGCACTCCTCGTGCTGTCGTGCGGTTCCCTTTTCATCCCCCCCCCCCCCCACCTGCCCCAACTCCAACCCCCCCATTTTTTTGCACACATCAGGTGGATCTAACCCACCGCCTTATGTCTTTGTGTTCGTTGCCCGATCTAGCCTGCAGGGCACCTTCCTGTCCCCCCACCCTCCCACGGCTTGTGAGAAGTGCCCACGCGGTGTGATGCCGGTTTGCTGCTGTTTTTCTGCCCCGCATTTCTTAGTTTTTTTGGAGGGTTTGTGTTGCAAACTTCTCTCTCTTTCTATTGCGATGTGGACCTGATGCAGAATGGCAGTGCGAAAGGCTGAAAATGAGTCTCGCTTGCTTGGGGGTTGTCCATTCTCATATCACGAGGGGGCGACCGAAATACATGTGGCCTATGTCACAGTGCGACACGATATCAGTGAAAGATCAAACGGAAATGTTATGTCGCACCAATGGGTCTCCGGAAGACGTGGCAGAGAGCCCTGTCTTGAATGTGTGATTCAGTCATGACACCCGTGCCCCCGCCCTCGTGTGGGCTCCCGTGCCACTCCCCGTGTTGCCCGTTTCTTCTTCTGGCGAGGTTGTTTCTCATAAAATACCTGCCTCAGAGGAGGAGTGTTGCGGGAGGGGGGGGGAACGATTTCAAAACATGACACAAAAAAATACCCAGCAGCACTTAACTCACTGCCGACCCCCCCTCCACCCCCACCCCCCTTCCCTCTTCGCCCCTCATGCCACGTCGTCGCTACCTTCGTCTTCTTCTGACTGCCAACAAAATAGGGGGAAAAAAACACCAACTCTAGCTTCGGAAAAAATGCCAGTCGCCCCCTGGGCCTCTCTCTCCATCTCTCAATTCTTTCACCGGCGGTGTATTCCCTGCTGAAGGAACACACATGCCTTGACTGGCTGCACCCCCCCCACCCCACCCCACTCCCCACCCGTGAAAGCTTCGGCCAGCGCAAGCGCCAATCTAGAGCAGATGTTCACTGTCTCTCGAAAGCACCCTTGTCTCCTACCAAGGCCCCCCCCCCCCCTTTTCTTTTTGTCGCCACACACGCATGGCCTCTTATTTTTATGCCCCCATTTCATCTCTCGGTGGTGTGTTGTGGAACCGGCCAAAAACAACAACACCACGTCATGCCATGCCACACCACCTCCCCCCCCCCCCCCTCACCCCATTTTATGTATTTCTTTTGGCTTCGGCTCTGCATCTCAGCTCAACCGCACGATCATTTTTTCTTCTTTTTTTACTTCTTACTTTGCGGCCCTGCCCTCACCCCCACCCACCCCCTGCTGCAACACAGGCCGAGCATAGCACAGCATCTCGGATATAACGTGGATTACTGAGTGAAAAGGGGAGAGTTCGAATATCTTTGACTTGCACACCCGACTGTTCTACATTACAAACACCCCACTCCCCCCCACTCCTCCCACTCCTCAGAGGTCGTGGGGCGGGTGTGTGCACTGTGGAGGGACAACATCAAGAACAGCTTTCCAGGGTGGGTTCGATGCATTCGATACCTCCTTCAAGAAAAGAAAACTGTTCAAAAAAAAGCGTTAAAATCGTTCAAAATATCCACGTGTGTGGGTGGTCCATGAGGCAGCATCAGAGGGCACTCTCCGACCTACACCCACCAACAAAAAAAAATCAGCCGAACGCGGGGGGTGGGGCGGCGGAGTGGGGCGGCTGGGGCTGGGTGCGGTTTGCATGTCGCCACTGTTCCTCAAAGGGCAGCATTCCCCCCCCCCCCCCCCCCCAGAATCCTACGCCACCACTACGACCACCCCCTCCCCACCACCCCGAACCCACTTCTCCTCGATTGGCGGTGTTGAGCACAAACGGGTCGTCAGCTCCCCATCACCCACCCCACCCCTCTTTGGATTGGCATGTCGAACCGCGGGGAATAGGGTTTTGGGGTGTGCCGGAACTGTCCGATCTGGTGCCTTCGCATGGGCTCTTTCTGGGTGAGGGGTTCGCCGGGGGAGAGGGGAGGGGGGGGGGCGGGGTGTTTTTGGCTTGGTTTCGCAACACCGCCCATGCAGGCATACCTACCTTACCTCCACTCTTCCTGGTCTGCCTGACTAACCCCATCCCTAACCACATCATGTCGGGCATCAACACCCCGAGCCCCGTGCTCATGATCCGGAGTGTGCCGCATGGGAAGACGGAGCGCGATCTGCAGGAGTGGGCGCAGAGCTACGACTTCTTTGACAAGCGCACCGGGGTGATGCGCCGCACGGAGTGCACGAAGAGCTTGCTGCTGTCCGACAGGGAGATCGGGTTCGTGCAGATGGGCAGTATCGAGGAGGCGATGCACATCATGTCGATCTACTCGAACACCCCGCAGCTGGTGAAGATGGACAACCACCTGCTGAACCTGATCTACTCTGACAAGCAGGAGATCACGGCGGCGAAGAAGGCGCGGAACCAGATTCCGACATCGCAGACGCGCATCCTGCTTGTGGTGCTGAAGGACCTGTCCGCAACCATCATGATGGACGAGCTGTTCTGGATCTTCTCCCAGTTCGGGATTGTGGAGAAGCTGTCCTCCTTCACGAAGAACTCGAAGAACCAGGTGCTTGTGCAGTACCTGGAGCACCAGCAGGCAAGCTCCGTATGTCCTGCTCTCATATCGCTATGTGTTGCTTCCTGTGTCTGTGTGTCTGTATCTGTGTGCATGTGCCCACCCACGTTACAACCCACCGACGCGCACAGGCAATGGCGTACCTGAACGGGAAGGAGATCCGGTTTGTGTCGAGCCCTGCACAGGGTGGTCAGAGTGCGATGCACGGCAAGTGTGAGGTATGTGCACGTTCCGGTTGCATTGTGTTGTGAATGGCAGCAGCCCAGCTCGAGAGGGGTGTGGCATGTGTTGGGATGTTCCGTGGGATACTGTGTGCCGTGCCGTGTCGCTTCACCCACATTAACTGCCTTACACCGATTGTGCTTCACAGCTTGCGATTGTGCCGTCGAAGCTGCCTGAGCTGACGTTCAAGAACCAGGACCAGAAGAACCGTGACTACACCCAGATCAACCAGCACCTGCAGGAGCAGTTCATCAACGTATGTGTCGCACAAGGCTGTTGTGTGTGCTGTGACTGCCACACCCACGACGACACCAAACACACACGATGTACAGTGCCGCATGGACCGCAGCCAGCTGAAGCCGTACCTGGAGACGTGCTGCCGTGACTACGGGTGGCGCATGAAGGACTTCCTGTGGGGCCAGTGGGTGCTCGGCAACGGCTGGCTTGACCCCAAGCAGGTATGTTGTGTTCTGTGGTGTGGTGTCTGGTGGAGCTTCCTGTACGTGTGCTGCGATCTGACGGTGTGCTGCTGTGTTGTGATCCTGATGTGCGTTGCTGTGCTTTCCTCCAACCACCCGCTGCCACAGGAGGACCGCTTCCGTGGGTCCATCCCCGTCGACCAGGCAGGGCCGCAGAGGGGCATTCCCGAGGGACAGGTATGTCTGGGCCGTGCTGTGCAGGGGAAGCTGTTCACCGCAACACTGCTCGTCAGTGTCTGTTTTGTTTACATCATCATGAGCCCGTGTGTGCACAGACACATCACACCCACCACTGCACTACACTACACTGCACAGGTTGGGCACTGCGTGCACATCAGCGAGATCACCTCGGACAAGCAGGCTGAGCGTGCTGGCTACCCGCGTCACGGCGGGATCGACGCGAAGCAGCTGTGGCGGCTGTGCGGGATGTACGGGGACATTGTGGCTGTGAAGATGCTGTTCAAGTACGAGGGCAGCGCCATTGTGCAGTTCAAGAGCTCGGAGTACGCCAACGCCTGCATCGAGTTCATGAAGGGGATGAAGCTGTGGGGCAAGGAGTGGGAGGTGAAGCGGTCGAAGAACGCGAACGCGATGCACTGGTCTGGCGCCAACACGGAGCTGGACGCACGCATGGTGACGATCCTGACGGACGAGGCACCGCCCAGCCCGCCGGACTGGCAGAAGTTCGCGGAGCCGTGCGAGTCGCTGATCATGTGGGACATGCCCGAGGGGCTGACGGACGACGACCTGGTGGAGCTCTTCAACGACTACGGGCGCACGAAGGAGGGGAACTACGGGCGTGTCGACACGGTGGAGATCAACCAGGAGGACCACACCGCCATCATTGTGATGGACACCGCCGAGGACGCGCTCATCGCCGCCTCGCTGATGAACGGGCTGACCGTCTTCGTGCAGGGCAAGACCTTCCAGATCAAGCTCCACTTCGACAGGAACTCCCGCCAGCCCACGGTATGCATCGCAACACACCACACCACACCACCCTGCCACACCACCGCACGCTCCTCAATGGCCAACCTTCCGAGCAGACTACACCAATGCAACACCACATTCTCCCTGGCACATTCACTTCGACCCACAGTGCCACACTTTGCTATCACCACCACACCGCCACACTGCACAACCCAACCTCAGGAGGAGTACGCCGCTGTGCCCCGCTCCATGACCAACGCGATGGGCCACGTCGAGGGCTCCTTCATGGCGAGGACCTTCACCGTCTGAGCTGTACCAAGCCCAGCTCGGCGAGTCTTGTGTTCCATCGGAGCCAGTAGCGTTTCGACGCTCTTTCTAACCGGCATGGCAGCCCGCTGCCGTGCCTTGTTTCGGTCCTCTCGGCCTGCTGATTGCACCTTTCACGCGATGACTTCGGAACCCAGACTTGCCACGATCCTTTGCCTCCGTCATTCCCGCACTGTGTGCCGCACCCTTTTCCCTTCTTTTTTTTCCCCCCGCCCTTTTCCTTTTTTCCTTTTTCCTTTTCCTTTGCTGTTTTGCCTTTTGCTCTTCACTGCAACAACCCCCCTACCCCCTACCCCCCGCACCCCCCCCCCCCCCCAAACCATTTTCCGTGTTTTTACTTTGTTATATTTTTTTCCGCTCTGATCCTCCCCACCCCACCCCACCTCCCCAACACACTCCGAGCACCTCACCCCAAGTCTCGGCCACACTACCTTCAAATTTGAGTGGAGGCGATGGCGACTCTCCCGGTTGCCTTGTCTTTCTCTCCATCACTACCTGCCCGCCCCCCCACCCCCCCACCCCCCCACCCCCCCATCCCCCCCCCCCCCCCCCGCCATGACCGCAACCGGTTTGGTGCTCGCTTTCTTCCTGGTTTGTTATCCTCGGTCCTCTAACTATTATGGTAAACTTTTTTCTCTTGTCTCCGCTGCCGGCACCACACGTGACAACTGCTTACCTCGCCACAACTCGGGCAGAGCCGAGCGGCAACAATCAGTGGATGAAGGGCTGAGGTCCGTGTTGAGGGGAGAGTGAGGATATGTGGCTTCTGTGCGGAGGGGAGTGCAAATCCCCACCGCCCACCCCACACACCTCTGTCTCTCCCCCCTCCCCCTTGCCTCCGTTGTCTCGCTGAATTGCCCCGCCTCTGTCGCTTCCCCCTTTTATTGTCACCTGGTGGTTGTCCGGCACCCACAAAACAATCCTTACTTCGCCAGCTACGGTAACCGTCTATCTGCAAAATTGCCCTGTCCCTGACCCTATCCATGCATAAAGTGATGAGGGTTGATGAACGTTCGCACGTGTTTTCCCCTCCCCCCACCATCAGTGCAGGCTAGCTTTGTCTTACCCCCCCTGACCCCCTCGACGACTTTTCGAGTTTTAATCGGTTTTGGTTGGAATCACCGCCCTCTCCCTCCCTCCCCTCCCACCCTCCCTAACTACACAAGGACACACCCCCGTCTGGGTTGTCCGGCCCGGACAGGGAACCAAGCGTGGTTTCCCGGGTGAAAAATCAACGATGGGTGTGGGCGGAGGGTGTGTGTGTGTGTGTTTGTGTTGTGTGTGTGCACGACGCGGTAGTCCGGTCCCCGGTCCCCGGGCTAGCCGGCTGACAACCATTCGGATTCGGCTCGTCGGGCTGTTGGATCCCGTGTCTGTCCGTGAGTGTGAGTGTTATCACGCGCTCATGAATGTGGGTCACACATGAAGAGCAGGTGCTCAGCGCGCTGCTCTACGCTACAAAAAGTGTTACTTGTTTGCATGTGTGCTCAAAAAAAAATGATGATCAATCCTTCCCCCATCGGAGGCGATGTCCACTTCCCCCCCCGCCCCAACTTTCCCCGGTCTAGCTTCCTCGCGCTCTTTTCAATTGTTTCGGCACATTCAAGTGTGCAGAGGAGAGCGTCGCTTGCTCGGGCTCAACGAACAAGCGGTGATCTCCTCTGGCGACATTGTGTACGCCATGATCTGGCTGCCTCGTCCGCCAGGAGGGCTGTCCACACTGAAGAGGGATACGAGGGAAATAGGGAAACCTGGGGCAGGGAGACTTGCGAGTGCCTTTACAGACCACGCCTGGATGCATGCACGGGCTTTATGTCGGTGTTGCGAGAGTGAGAGTTGATGTGTATTTTTTCTCGTCACGTGTGATAGGGCTGGAGATGGGATCATTTTTTTGTTTCGTAAGGTTGGCGGCAACTGTGAGGATTGTTTTTGTCAGCGCAGCATAAGGAAAAGCCTATCTGGCAGTGGTTTTTCTTGCGCGTGTGGTATGGAGAGGGACAAAGCGACACCCCCACCCACCCACCCACCCCCACCCACCCTTTCTCTCTTCGCAACGCGTCGCCACTGCGCGGACAGAGAGTGTGGCGTCTCTCGGCAGGATGATCACAAATCACCCCCCAACCCTCTCCCACCCATCCCAGCCCCTCCCTACCTTCAGTCCACTTTCCCCCGTTACCTATCTTCGGAAGTGTTTTTTCTGACCTGAACTGATACCGGATGTCTTGCTATTTCACAGGAGGAAATGCTGCGTGTGTCTGTGTGCTGTGTGATGTTTCTACGATACCACCCCCCCACCCCCCCGACCTCTACTGCGTTACGAGCGGCAACGCGCTGCAGAGTAGCGAAGGAAAAACGTACCGAAGCTGACGCCATCCCAAGACATGTATATGCCCTTTGAGGCAGAAGTGTGCGCACAGCGGGAAGCGGTAAAGCTTATAAAAAAAGTTCGGAGCTGTTTTGCAGTTGCTGGACAGAGCGGCCCAAATCCTATGTGGTAGCAAGAGTATACCGTGCTACCGTATCCGTAAGTGCTTACGCGCCAAAGTATTTACGTTCCCGGGAAACCAATTTTTGGTGTGCCATTGGGATTACCACACCAAGGGGAACTATGCCACCATGGTTGGGTTGTCCCACACCCCCCCCCCCCTCTGTGCAGGCTGCATCTGCTGTCTTCTGGCGAGTCGTCCCCTGGGCTGCACTCTAGCCTTGCAGAAAGGGGATG
Source organism: Rhynchopus euleeides (assembly GCA_963210315.1). Lineage (NCBI taxonomy): Eukaryota > Euglenozoa > Diplonemea > Diplonemida > Diplonemidae > Rhynchopus > Rhynchopus euleeides. The sequence continues at coordinate 1,310,870 of OY723276.1, forward strand.
ACTGGATGCCCTGCTGTGCGGAGCATCGCCGCAAATTGGACATCGAAAGCAATCCGACCCCAAAAAAAAACAGTCCGCCGTCTGGCCAAGCTGTGTGTCCGACACTGTCTTGTCGTTCCGTGCGTCAGGCCGAGGGGGGCGGGGCGGCGGCGATGCCGAAACACAACGAGGGGAGGGCGGGGAGGGGGGGGGGTGAGCGGTGGTGAGTGAGTGAGCGAGCGCATCTTATTGCTGTCTTCGGGGGGGGGGGGGGGGAAGGCCGGGCGTGCCGCTGGGAGTTTTGTGCAAAACTGCCAGGGCTCATGACCCCCTCGCATCCCGCATCCCTGCCCCTGCCCCCACCCTCCCCCGACTCTCGATAATGTGTTGCGGTCTAACCACCAGGCCACTGACAGACAACTGCTACACACCCCCCCATTGTGCATTGATCCGCCTTGTACCGCATGTATGGTTAGTGACTACAAAAAGGGCTGACATTGCAAGAAGGTGCTGGGAGACTTGCTTTTCCATTCACTCTCGACAATCAAACCCCCCCGACTCGTGCCTACATGTCCGCTCGGAGAAATGCCGGCAGGTTTGAATCATTATGCGCTACTCAACAAAAAGGTGCAGCAAAAAAGGCGTATCTCTTTCGCACAGTCGCTCAACAGGCACATCAAAAAAGGCACATCTCGCTCGGGAAACCCACCAAGCGAACGGAGCACAAACTGTCCAACTGCCCCCCACACCCCCCCCACGAAGAACACCCCCTCACCTTCACACAGGAGCACCCCACAGGCAGTGAGAGTGCACGTTCTCCCCACCCCCCCCTCCCCCCACCCACCCTCTGCCCACCGCCTTCTGGGGTGAGGCGACGGGAGGGGGGGTGGTGGGGCAGGGGAGCGGGAGAAACACAGCGGGGGGGTGGGGGGGGGGGGTGGGCCCAGTAGAGCGAGGAGTGCGGGGTCACTCTCCCCCCCATCCACTCTACTTATTCCTCCGCAAAATGTCCGCACAGCAGGGCCGGGCGGAGCCCCGGTTGCAGTCCTCTCTCCGTCCCACCTCCGGGGGGGCGAACGGGCGTGGAAGCAGTTTCTCCGACACACGCAGGTCTGTATCCAGGATACCCCAGCCCCTGTCTCTGCCTCGTGTGAAACCCCCCGAGGGTCTCGAGGCCTTTCGCCACGAGCGTCTTCTGTATGCCGCCGTTCTGCAGAAGGTCGAGGGGGGGCAGGGCCACCGCCGCATCGGGACAGCCGATCGGGTCGTCCTGATCGTTGACTGCTACCTCGTCGTCTGCGACAGGGATGCAAACATCAGCAACGTGCTGCCGCTTGAGGAGATGTCTCCGGACGTCGTCGCGCAGAGCAGCATCCTCAACCCTCCTGGGAAGGAATACCTCCGGGCGACCCACCAGGTCCTCCTCTCCTCGGAGCAGAACGGCGCGTTCCTCCTGCAGTCGAACGACCAGAGGGGGCCTTTGGAGAAACTCCTCTACGTCCTCTCGAGGATATTCCACGAGGTCCTCCACACCCCCCTGCAGGTTATCGAGGCTGGGGAGAGCGTTGACCTGTCAGACCAGGCCCGAATCCAACCCCCGACTGTTATAAAGAGAAAATTCGGCCCCGATTGGAAGCCGTGCCGCATCCTGAAGAAGGCCCCCGGAAGCTCCTCTGCTACTCTTCCCAGTGCTGAGGCACACAGAGGGGGCGAGACACGCTCCTGGCTGGGCGCTGGAGGTGGAGGAGGAGGAAGTGGTGGTGGTGGGTTCCCCAGCAGACAGGCCGGAGGAGGAGGGGGAGGTGACGGCCCCGGCCCTTATAGGATCCGTGGGGTCGAGGAGCTCCGCAGCGTGTATGAGGATTCGGAAGGGGGGCAGGGTTCCAGGCTGAAGCACCACCCGAGCCGCACCGTGGTGACGGAGAAGGAGAGGTTTGTCAGGAGGGGCGGCGGTGGGAGCAACCTCGACAGCCCCCCGGCGAAGGGGGGCGGGGATACCGACCGGGAGACGGGTGGGTCCAACTCCGTGGGGGATGCGTCTAGCGAGGAGCATGAGGTTGTTGAGATCGTGAAGACCACCACCACCGTGAGGAAGAAGCGGCGCGACGGGGCGGGTGGGGGTGTCCCCGCCGCAGGCGGGACGCCCGGCAGCACGCCGCTGCAAAGCAGGGGGTTGCCTGACACGGCGTCATCGAGCTCTCCGGCGCACAGCGAGTCGAGCGATGGCATCACGCCCCGCTGGGTGCGGGAGGAGTTCTGGAAGACCTTTGACGACACCTACAGGCAGGAGGTGAAGGCGCGTGGGGGTGCCGCCGCAGCTTCCCGCAAGGGGTTGCCGAGGGAGAGCGACCGGAGTGGGCAGCAGCAGCAGCAGCAGCAGGAGGTGCGGCCGGCGTCTCCAACAGGGGGTGCTGCGTTGGATCGCAGCGGCAGGGCTGTGTCTGAGGTGAGCTCTGCGGAGCACACAGCATTTTCCCCGCAGAATACGTCGAAGCCGCTCAGCGGGTCGGGCAGCAGCTCGCGGCGGACGTTGATGAGCTCCCCGGATCAGGACAGGACGCGGGAGCTGAAGCAGCAGTACCTCGAGACAGCGGAGAGGGCGAAGTCGAAGGCGGACCGGCTGGCGGAGGATATAGAGAAGGCGCGGCTGCGCCTGGAGAGGCAGCCGTCCAGCCGCAGCTCTGCCGACACGCCGAGGGGTGGCGGGGTGGGGGTGGCGAAAGGGGGGCAGCTGCGACACGCCGGTGGTGGGGGGAGTGGTGGTGGGCAACACCAGCATCAGAGTCCCAGCCGTCCAGCGTATTTGTATCAGCAGCAGCAGCAGCCCTCTCTGCAGCAGGAGCAGCAGCATCATCCGGTTCCGGTGATGCCGCAGCCACACAGCCCCGAGCATGACGTGACCCCGTGGAAGGCGTTTGTGAATGATTGGTCATCCACATCGGCCTGGGCCTGGGATGGCGGCATCGACACCGCCGCTCAGGGGAACAGGAATCACTACCGCCATTAGGAGGGGTTTTTCACACACAGGGAGAACAAGAAGCTTGTCGCAGTGAAAAATATAGTTGGGCAGCGCTTTGGGTGACAAACACAGCTTGCCTTGCCTTGTTGCCATGGCTGTGCGCACATTCATACCAAACCATCAGGCAAAACACGTGAGGTTTGTTCACCCGAGTTTGGCGCACAAACGACGCCTTATCTTTTTCTCCTGGTTTCCTGAGGGGGGGGGAGAGGAGAGGTGGGCGAAGTTGTGTGTTTTTTGTGGTTGGTGTGTCTGTTGCCGTGGCCTGGCGGTGCGGTATCCCCCAATGCAGCAAACAGAAAAGCAGATCGTATTCATCCGGGGGGAGGAGGGGGGCGGGGCAACGTAATGTAACGCGATGTTGATCAGACTTTCCTCCAAAGAGCTGCCAGCCCGACGGAGAGGGCAGGTGGGGGAGGGTTGCCTGAACAGTATAAATACTGCCAATAGAGCTTCAGTGCCTGAGGGTGGGGTGGGGTGGGGTGAGGGGGGAAGGTCTTCGCAACGCGCGCCGAAGGGAGTGCGTTTGGTTTTGCCGAATAGCGAAGGCGCGTCCCCCTCTCCCCCTCTCTCCCCCTTCCCCGAGTCAATGCATCCATTTTTTTCCCCTTTCCCAAACCGCCACCCAGCTGCGGCCTTGCGGCCCCTTCTTTTGTGTGTCCATTTGTTCCTTTTTACCCCCCTCTCCCCAGTGCGAACCGCTGATGGGAGAGTGTTCTGTTTGTATGACTTTTCATTTCCCTGCATGTCGACCCACCCCGCCCCCTCTCCCTCCCCCACCCCAGCCCGGGGTTTTCCCCCCGCCATATGGTATTGCTTGTTATAAGAGAAGGCCGTTTAAAAAGGACTGCCGGGTTTCTTTTGTTTTGTTTGTGCAACCGGTCAAAAGAAGCGGGGTGTGGTTCAGAGCGTCAAAAAAAAAGGAAAACATTCTGTTGCAGACTGTAGGTTCGCAACCTGCCACTGCGCTTTATTATTTTGGGTGATTTTCTCGCACCCCCGTGTGGGCAGAAAGGTTTGCATCACCGCCAGGCAGGCATAAACCCCGCCCTTCATCAGGTCAGAAGGGCGTGCTCCTTGATTTCTGAGGTTTTATGTGTCGAAACACCAACGTATCAAAGAAACCGAACGAAAAAAATAACCATATCGGTTGCTACTGAGCGGTGTTGCGACTTTTCAAGCCCGGCATTCTCGCATTCGAATGCCCCACGCAACGCCCACTACAGTCCGATCGCCCCTCCCATCCACCCACCCACCCGCCACTCTTGCTTATAACTGCAGTGTGAATACTCCCTACAACCGAGCAGGATATTACCTGGAACATCTCACCTGTGCTTCTCTCTTGGGCCTCCTCCCTCCCCTCCCAAGTGGGTATGTTGATCCCCGTCTTCGCTATTGCCTTGATACCCTTCCCCCTTTGCAGCCCAGCTTTCCGGTTGCCCCGGCTTGGGAAAGGAATATCGCACGTTTGGCAGTGCAGCGGACGCCGTCGACACCGAGATATATTCAGGAGGAGGTTACGCCTCCAGTCACGGCAACGCCATGCGCTTTCCTTCATTTTTTTGTATATTGTGGTGGCCGCCCACCGCCTGCGTATCAGCTGGTTGGTTATCCTCCATACGAGGTGCGTCCATAGGCTTGCCTGCTCTCTCAGTGGTTGTGTCGGGTACCCCTGGATCAACCGCGTATAAGGCAGTGATTTTTGTTTTTTTAGTCGCCGTTCTGGGGGCAGTCGAAGCAGGGTGGTTGGTAGTCGAGAATACCATCACCGGGTGTGCTGTACAGCTCACACCCCCTCCCCCCCCCCCCTAGTTGTTCCCCCCCCCCCCCCCTGCAAAGAACAAACGCGGTTGTCTAAAGAGCTGACCTCCCACCCGCTCCCCAAACTCCTTTTCGAAAATCTCCGCTCGTCTTTCCCGCCCAGCAGTTCACCACAAAGGTGTGATGCATGCGTGAAGAGCAGATATTATGCAAGAAGGCAGAAAAGCCGCCGCACCGTCGGTCCGAGGAAAAGATGTGACCTTGACGTGCCTCCTCCCAACACAGCTGCCCGCAGGGGTGGGGAGGGTGGTGGTGATAAAGGGGTCCGGTGGCCCGCATGGCCTTTTCGTTGTGCCAGAGCTGGGATCCCCCTTCCCCACGCAGCAGCAGCAGGCGGTGGCCCTGGGCCCGTCCATCGCATCTTCGGAGGACACACAGGGCCCTGGGCACACCCAGTGTTGTGCCGTTTCTATGAGAAGCCAAGAGCCTCCGATACACCATCGATGTGTCAGGACAGTGTTGCCTGACTATACCAGCACCGTGTGGCGCGAAGGCATCAGAGCTGATGGGAAAGGTGCGTGAGCCCCCTTCCTGTGTGTGTGAACTCCTGTGACATTGCTTGTATTGTAGAGCAGGTGGGCCCGTCATGGGTTCAGCCTGCTTCGTGTGTATGTGTGCCGTTCACACCAGAGTTCGCTCTCACGCGCTCCTCTCAGACAAAGGGTATCGCTCGCTTGTTTTTATTACAGAAGTCCAACTAAGGTTGGTGGGGTAATAACCCACCAAATTTTTCTGGGACTGGGGTAATACCGCCTTGGCGAATTCACAGCGTCTCCCAAAAACGAAGAACAACGCCCCAAAAATTCACAAAAATTCACAAAAACCGCGCTGCTATTTTTTGCGATTTTTTGTGAAATGGTTTCCAATTGTGCTATTTTTTGTCAGGTCCGTCGGATCTCGACCCCGATGACCCGGCGCTCAAACGACGCCTGGGTGAGCATGTGGATCTTGATTCGGACGAGAGGTCTATGTCTCCCTCCCTACCTGACGTGTGTGCTGATGTGGCTGCGAGGCCTGATGAACTCCCTGGGGGTGCGTCAGCTCCTCAGGTCACTCCCCCTTCGCTGAAGAGACGTCTCGGCGCTACCGAGGACCTCGATTCCTCCGATTCCCCGCCCCCCTCCCCGCTCTCCGTGTGTGATGATGTCGGACGGCCTAGCGGGTCTGCTTCAAGCCTGCCTGATTTTGAACCTGACGTCCCAGCGCTTAAGGGACAACTGTGTGCCACCGAGGAACTCGCTTCCTCCGATTCCCCGCCCCCCTCCCCGCTCTCCGTGTGTGATGGGACCGGCCGGTCGAGTGGATCTGATTCAAACCTGCCTGACTTTGAACCTGATGTCCCAGCGCTCGAGGAACATCTCTATACTACTAAGGACCTCGCTTCCTCCGAACCCCCATTCCCTTCCTCGCCTTGCGTAAGCGACGACGGGACCAACAGCGGGCTCGATATGTCCCTTTTAGGTCCGTCAGATCTCGACCCCGATGACCCGGCGCTCAAACGACGCCTGGGTGAGCATGTGGATCTCGATTCGGACGAGAAGTCTGTATCTCCCTCCCTGCTTGACGTGTGTGCTGATGTGGCTGCAAGGCATGATGAACTCCCTGGGGGTGCGTCAGCTCCTCAGATCACTCTCCCTCCGCTGAAGAGATGTCTCGGCGCTACCGAGGACCTCGACTCCTCCGATTCCCCACCCCCCTCCCCGCTCTCCGTGTGTGATAGTGCCGGCCGGCCGAGCGGATCTGCTCCAAGCCTGCCTGACTTTGAACCTGACGTCCCAGCGCTTGAGGGACAACTGTGTGCTACCGAGGACCTCGCTTCCTCGGAACCCCCATTCCCTTCCACGCCTTCCGTATGCGATGGGACCAACAGCGAGCCCCACGGGCCCCTTTCAGGTCCGTCAGATATCGGCCTAGATGCCCCGGCGCTCAAACGACGCCTGGGTGAGCATGTGGATCTTGCCTCGGACGAGAAATCTCTATCTTCCTCCCTGCTTGACGTGTATGCTGAAGTGGCTGCAAGTCCTGGTGAACCCCCTGAGGGCGCGTCAGCTCAGGTCACTTCCCCTTCACTGAAGAGATGTCTCGGCGATACCGAGGACCTCGATTCCTCCGATTCCCCACCCCCCTCCCCGCTCTACGTGTGTGCTAGTGCCGGCCAACCTTACAGGTCTGCTTCAAGCCTGCCTGACTTTGAGCCTGACGTCCCAGCGCTTGAGGGACAACTGTGTGCTACCGAGGACCTCGCTTCCTCCGAGCCCCCTTCCCCCTCCCCACCCTCCGTGTGTGACGATGAAACAAACAGCTGGCTCGACGGGTCTCCGACAGGTCCGTCAGATCCCGGCCTTGATTATCTGACGCTCAAACGGCGCCTGGTTGACCATGTAGATCTCGACTCTGATGAGAAGTCCATGTCTTCCGGCCTGTCTGACCAAGACCGTGTTGTGGACGAGCTTCAAACTCTTAAAAGAAACAGTAGTGCCCTTGACGCAGTGACATCCCCTGCGCCTGGAAAACGACTCCCCCTCCCCGAGGTTCTGCCTCGCCATCAGATCACGTGTCAACTGCTCCCTCGTCTTATCAAGGTAGCGGAAGACCTCATCACAAAACAACGCTTGACTATGGCGGACAGAACCCCTCGGAGCTGCAAACCGTGTGTTCATCAAATTAAGCGAAGATGCGACGGCAACCCTGTCGCTGCCTGGCTCTCCACACGCCGAGTGCCAAAGAAAACTGTGTCGGCTAAGAGGCCTTGGAGACCGCGCCCTTCGCGCGGCCGCCAAGCCCCAAAGCTCTGCCCTAAAAGCAAAAACATATACGTCTCTTCCCTTTCTTTCTTTCTGAAGGCCGCCGTCGTATCCCGGCTCACAACCGGGCTACAGGCGCAGAGTGCCTCGTTCAGACCTCCTTTTCCTTTACCGAGGAGGCGATCACGCCCTAGCGGCGTGACATAGGTTAATATACAGGACAGCGGGTACGGTTCCCTCGCCGAGGCGCGGTGCCGGCACGCTAATCCAACTTTAATAATACAGTACCGCAGAAAAGTTTCGAACGAACAAAAGTTTTAAAATTCTCCGTTCGAAAGTTTTTTCGTCTCAAAACTTTTGTTTTGTTTTAAAAGTTATCTATCCTGCATCATGGGAGTTTCCTAGAGGTGTGTGGGATGATGTGCCACATGTGCAACACTCCAGCGCTGTGAACAGGCAGTCTTTGGGTCAGGCGGGTGTCAGCATCCTTCAACCTCACTCAGGTTACTCCTATCTGTCCCCTATCGCCAGGTTTGCTGCGAGTTGCCAAAAGCGGATGAGTTTGCGGATCGCAGGCAGAGAGGCCAGAAGAGGAATGTCCAACCTCAACAGGGTCGTTATCCCCAGTCGAGTGGTTTCCGCAACCGAGCGGTCCATCCCTCCAAACTACACGACATGGGGGCCTTTTCGGGTCCACTGGATGCTGCTGACATCGCAAATAGAATGACCTCGACCTGTCCAGTCCTGTCAAGAAGTATTTTTAGTATCTCTCTTGTCAAGAAATCTTTGTCCGAAAACACTTCGGAGAAAGATCATTGACTTTGAAACAAAGTATTGAACAAAAGAATGTTTTAAATTTTTTCGCGAAGCGCGATTTTCGTCTTAAAACTTAAAATTATCTTAAAATTTATCGTGTTCGAAACTTTTCTGTGGCACTGTAATAATATTTTTTGTGATTTTTTGTGAAATGGTTCGCGATTGTGTGATAGCGTATCAGTTCTCGTGCGTCGTCTTTCGTAGACGTTCTGTACGATGCGGATCCGCTAATCCAACATAGCAAACGCGATTGTGCGATTTTTTGTGAAATGGTTTGAGAGCGTGTGATTTTTTGCGAAGCCTGATATTTTTTGTGACGCTTTGCTATTTTTTGCGATTTTTTGTGAAATGGTTTGAGACCCGAAGGGGGTCGGGTACCCCCCCTCTGTCCCCAGCACCAAGGGGGGTAGGGTAGGTCCCAGACACCCCAGGGCAAGGATTTGCCTTGCAGTTCGCCACTGCTTGCCGTTTCGTGGATCTCCACGACCTGTGCCGCGCACCTTCGTTAGAGCAGCGACCTCAGGGGTGGGAGATGGCGTGACCGTTGTGAGATCCAAGACGGACGCTGACACACACGGCCAATGTGCGTTGGTCCACTGCCGAGGAACCCTGAGGCAGCACTTCCTGCAGTGGCTGCAGGGTGGCACGGCCCCGGGCCGTGTTTCCCCAGCTTGCGCAGCAGATACAATGCGTACCTTCAGGAGGAGTTGGGCATCACGTCCACCACCCTTTTTCCATAAACCCAAACCACTGCATCCGCCATTAGTGCCCAAGTGCCAGCACCGCCCAAAACGCAAGAAGGCGCAGAAAGTCGCAAAAAGTCACAAAAAGTCGCAGAAGTCGCAAAAATTCACAAAAATTCACAAATTTTGCACCGCGAAATTTTGCTATTTTTTGTGAAATTTTGTGAAATGGTTTGTCCTGGGCAAGACGTTAAACTACCTGGGAGGGCTTCCCCAGACCATGACGGGTGCTTGCACCAGGAGTTTGAAACAGCCACTCATGCCTTGCGATGCTCAAGTGCCTGCTGGACCCCTATGTCCTTCAGGCCCCAAAGCAGGCAACGATATGGGAGCAACCTAACAGGGGAGGTGAAGAGGGCACGGGTCTTAGCCTGATGACACACTGCAACCTCAAGGTGACTGGCGACACCTCTCCCACAGTCTGCGGCGACTCTGCCGTGGCGACAAGGCTTCCTGTCATGGGAGATCGCTGCGTGGATCAACGTGGCACTACCCGTGTGCTCGGCAGGTTGTTTCGGCACCTGTTTTCTCCGTGTCATGCTTTTCGTGAGCGTGTCAGGGATGTTGGCACACGCTGGGGAGGGTTCACATGATGACATAACATATATCAGAAGCACACACCCACGTGGCGCTGTCCTTGGCAGGACTTTGAAAGTGCCGCCTTGATATCCTTGTTGGATAGAACCCTCATATCACACCCTCAATCAGCTGACGAAATGGTTTGAGATGGTGTGAATTCGACCAGGCGGTATTACCCCATGGGACCCCCAAATCCACCAAATTTTATACCCCACCAAACAATTTACCCCACCAACCTTTGTACCCCACCAACATTACTCGCAATGGTGCAGGCGACTTGGCGTGGGGTCGATCTGAGCGTGGGGGTACCAACCTAGAGGAGGGCGGATGTGCATAGGTGAAAAATGAACACCATGGTGTGTGCAACAGTGTGACAGGATTGGGCTGTGCTGCGTCCGCGCCCCCTGACTGGGCCACCCTCCAAAATCGACAAGTCTCACGGGCCAACCGTTATAAAGGTTGGTGGGGTAGAAACCCACCAAATTTTTCCGGGACCCCCAAATCCACCAAACTTTGTACCCCACCAACCTTTTTACCCACCAACCTTAATACCCACCAAACTTGGTTGGACTTCTGTATTTTAGTGTTTTACTGCGTTGGCTGATTGCGGCATGCTGTCTTTTTAGCCTAGCCCTGGTTCACCAAGAGCAAGCCATCTTGAATGGCGAGGGTGCGTGTTTATCTATTTTTTGCCATCCCCCCCCTGATTTTTTTGAAACGCCCACACAGCAAACGCCATCCTTTTTTTCAAACGCCCACACAGCAAACGCCATCTTTCTATTTCCTTTTGTTCGGGAATTAGCTTTTCCAGAGCACTCAACACAAAAGATAAAAGGGCACTCGCCAGAATGTAGCTGTTCATGCTGCCCGCGGGTTTTCACACCCTCCCCCACCCCCACCTCCCACCCCGCTACCGCAACAACTGGATTCTCTTTTGTGACAAGGTGAATTCCCCTGTGCCGATCCCTCCTTTGCGGTCAGGGGGGGGGGGGGAAGGGGGGGTTTCGTGTGCAGACCGCAGTTTGTCCTTCCCGGACAGAGGTGTCTGATTGAAGAGTGCCTGGTCCAGGGGTGATCTATACAGGGCCAACTCGAGAGCAGGTTTTTTTAGTTCCTTCACTCCACTGTGTGCGTCCAGTGGAGAGCAGGTTTCTTGGTGTGCTCTGCCACTATAAAATCACTCAAGTGCGTGCGTGCGACCCGCTTCAGGAATGCTTGTTGCAAAATGTGCAGGAACCCGCAAGACAGCGGGCTCCTGCACATCCTTGCAAGCCCTACTGAAGCGATCCATCTGAGAATGAGGTGCCTACCTGGTATATAGACTGCGTATGTTAAATGTCTCCGCTCAGTCTCCGCTCATCTGACCCCATCTGATAGAAATTTTCTTGGGGACAGAGGCAGTCCGTTGCTGTCGGTTGCTGGATGCGGGTTCCCATTTTCTCACCGATGTGTCGTGGTGTTGGTTGTGTGTGTGTGTGGGGGGGGGGGGGGGGTCAGGGTGGGCTATGATGGGAAGGAAACGCATTTCCTTCGCAATTCGATAAATAAGGAAAACGGTTACTGGGCGCCTGAAACAGCGGTGTGAAACTTCTGATGAACTTCTGATAGGAAGGGGTCTCAGGAGCACCAGTATGTTACGGAAATGTTTCCTTCCCATCATAGCAGGCGTGTGTGTGTGTATGTTCACTTTAACGGGCCACGGGAGGGAGAGCTTTGCGTGCCAGACCTGGCAGAGCTTCTGCCACAGATCTTGCGAAACCCCCCCTTCAACCCTCCGCACCCCTCTCGTCGTATATTCTTACCTAACACCCCCCTCGCCAGTGTACCGAATCGTGCCACTGTGTGGCGAGTCAGAACATACATGCTGCCACCCCTACCCACCCCCTCCCCTCCCCCACTGCTTGGATTGCGAAGCGTCCAATGCAACTCACATCATGGAGGCCAAGTGTTTCTCGTAGTGTTTTGACTGACATACCGCCGCCACCACATCCTCCTCCTCCCCCCCCCCCCTCAACCGCCACAGCTCTGCGACAGGCATGTCGCTAAGCGTCGACCGTCGACCCAGTGATTTTGGGTTTCCCCCCCCATAAAAAAGCGTCGACCCAGCGTCGACCCAGTGGACTGGGTTGACGCTTGGTCGAGGCTTGGAGCGTCGACCTAGTGGAACTGGGTTGCCATTCAAGCCTGGACCAAGCGTCAACCCATTTATTACACTGGGTCGACGCTAACCTAGCGTTGGCCCGGTTACACTGGGTCGACGCTCACCAAGCGTCGACCAAGCGTCAACCCACTTTCACTGGGTCGACGTCGAAGAGAGTATGGTTTTGCAGGAACAGATGCTCACTACCGTGGCCTCCGGCGGCTGGGGGGCTCCGCCCCCCAGACCCCCCTGTGGCGTATGTCTCGTACTCAAGTCATTCGATTCCCACCGGGTCAGGGAATCCACCCACTCCAGTAGCCTCAGGAGGACGCAGCCAACTCACACAGAATCTGTACGCCCACAATGAACAGATGCTCACTACCGTGGCCTCCGGCGGCTGGGGGGCTCTGCCCCCCAGACCCCCCATCTCGCGTGCCCGTCTAGTAACCAAGTCCTTGCGCTTTGACGGCCGTGACATATCAGGGGGCAGCGTCGAAATCATGGTCCCGAAAGCCATTTTTTGGTTTCCTCCGGCACCCGACGGCGCGAGCGGGAGAGGAACCACGGAAGGAACCCAGCGCCTCACACCGTGCCCACCTAGTGGTCCACCGATGGGAAAATTTGGCAACAACACGAGCGCGCGCGAAGCGCGCGCGAGAAAAATTGACCCCTAGTGTTTTCCCCCCTGATCCCCCCCCAAAACAGGAGCGTCAACCCACCAAATCTCCAAAATCGAAAAGTTAGCGACAGGCCTGGCTCTGCGATTTCTTTTTTTACTAGTTACGAGCGACGAAGCGTAGCGAAGTCGCGAAGTAACGAAGGAAATCGTACGACTGAAGCTTTGGATTAGCACCTCATGCCACTTCACAGGGCCTCAACACAGCCTTGAGACAGCAAGTGTGCGCTCAACAAAAAGTAGTCCGGAACTGTTCTCCCACAGTTGCTGGACAGGGTGTCTATAATAAAGCGAAAGGAGTACGATTTTCTCCCAACAAGGTACTTGTCAGGCGGAAATGCAGCGATAGGGGAAGTGCTAGGTGCTTGCCGTCACACACAGTCTTATGCGCCTGCCAATCACACACCAACTCCGCAGGCAAAATTTTCTGTGTGTGTCGTGCGATCAACGAAAAATCTTTTCTCGTTTACCTTTCGTATTTCTTCACGAATGATCCTGCACGACTCCAGCTATATTTCTTCCACTTCACTGCCCACCCACCCCACCAACACAGGACGGGCCCCCCCATCCCCTCACCCCCCACCAAACCCTGAGCTGGGGACACGCATTCCCCTTCTCGAAGCTTAACAAAAGGCAGAGAGTTACGCGCTGGTGCGGTGTGGGGGAGCGCCCCCCCCCCCCCCCCCCCACCCGTCCTTGTCTCCCCCTGGTGAGATGTTGTGGGATCGCCCCGACCGGCGGGCCGACAATGATGACCTGCTGCAGCGGCTCCGGGTGTTCCACCCGCTGACGCGGGACCAGCTGCAGCTCCTGCCGCTGCACAGCCGTGTGGGGACAGTGCTCAACGGGGCGACAGCGGAGAAGATCCGCTCTTTCCTGACAGGGTTCCTCGTGAAAAACGTCACCCTCGGGTCTCTGCACCCCGACCCCGCAGTGTTCGAGCCGAACCTACCACCCGATGACATTGTCTACGTCACCAGCGACACAAAGCTGGCCAGCCTTCCCGAAATCTCCTCCGGAAAACCCGCCGAATCACACCTGCAGACAGTCGAGAAGAGGACATACAGCTGCCCACAGCCAGGCGCCTACCTCGATGTCTACACCGTGAAAGGAATTGCGAAGTATGCACTGTGCCACTCCCGGGCGACGGAGCCCCGCACGCGCGATGGCGCTGGGTTTGCCCAACCCTCCTCCCCCACGCCCGCCTCCGCCCGCCGGTTCGGGGGTGCGGAGGTGGGGGTAGGGGAGGCGTTCCCGCAGTCCCCTCGGAGCACGACTTATGCCACAACGAAGAACTTCTACTACACGCCGCGCGTCTACAAAGACTCGCGGGAGCCCCCCTTCGACCCACGGGATGCCTCCGACGCGCTTGGGTTCGCAAGCAGGCAGCACTCGGCAGCAGGGGGCGGGCTCCGCCTCTTCGACTGGTCCCGACAGGACCCCGCCGCAGGCGCAAACCCCAGCTACGACCTCACGCAGAGGGGTGGTGGCGGCGGCGGCGGCGGCGGCATCGGGAGTCCACCAGAGAAGCGGAGTGTGTCGCCCGGACGGCCAGAGATGCCCGCCACGGCGGATATGAGCGTCACATTCCTGGACCTCCCTGTGTCGCCAGATGGGGGGCGTGTGGGGGGCAGTGGTCTCTCGTTAGGGCTCCCCGATGCTGGGGCTTCAGGGAGGGGCGATGTTCTGTCGTACAGCCTGAGCCTGCAGCGCAGCGCCACGAAATATGAGTCTGACGCGCTTGATGGGGAGTATCGGCTGGGCCTGGTAGCGCCGCGGTCACCCCCGAAGTCATCCAGGGCGAACGGGATGCGGGACATGCTGCGCGACTCGCAGAACGGGACGCTCCCCCCCTGCAAGGACGACATGCTCTGCCCCCACGTGCTGGACAGGGAGCACCTCGACTCCTGCAGCCACCCCTGCCCGAAGTTCTTCGAGACGGGGGCATGCCACCTCCTGGAGGACGCGATGCATGTGAAGTACTTCTCACACACCCTGGTGCAGCAGGGGGTGTCGCCGCTGCAGCGCCAGCGCGCCCTCAGCTCCGACGTGAGACGCCACACCTCACCGCCCACCAGCCCGGCAACCCCAGGCGCGCGGGGGCACATGGGTGTGGGCACAGGGGCTTACCCCCTCGCCCCTATGGGCGACGCCTCCTTCCTCGACCTGTCGGGCGGCCCTGCCTCCGACGTGCCTGGCCAGCTCTCCTCACCTTGGCGGCAGCGCCCCCGCCTGTCGCCGTCGCCCGACGCGGCAGGCGTGCCCCTCCGCATGAAGACCCCATCGCCACCCCCGCTACCCTCGCCCCGCGCGCCGATGCCCTCCCCCAGGCATGTGGAGGTGCCTGTTGTGCGCGAGGCGGTTGCCCCTGTGTTTGCCGATCCGGGCGTGGCGAAGCCACCGGGGGTGCGGCTCGTCGGCGCCACCAGCTACAACGCGCAGCCCGTATTCGCCGCGGCGGGCCCCCCGAAGCGCATCTCGGAGTACGACGCGGCCTCCTCGATGTCCATCTCCCCGCGCAGCCACGACCACCCCCCACAGCCCTCTATGCATGCCCCGCCGCAGCCCCACCACGCCTTCGCCACTGCAGAGCCCTCCTGGATGCAGCAGCGTGGCGGCAGCGGCACACCGCCTGCCCGCCACCACCACGCTGACGAGGCGGAAGACGACTGGCGTGACATCTTCCACCGCAGCATGCCGGAGCTCAGCGGGTCCCCCCGGCCTGCGAAGGGCGCGGGGCAGGCAGGCGAGCACCCCTCGGCCTACGCGGCAGGGTACGCCGGGGAGGACCTGCCCTCGTGGCAGAGGGAGCGGCAGCAGCAGCAGCAGGAGAGGCCCCTGCCCTCGTGGCAGAGGGAGCGGCAGCAGCAGCAGCAGGAGAGGCCCCTGCCGTCGTGGCAGAGGGAGCGGCAGCAGCAGCAGCAGGAGAGGCCCCTGCCGTCGTGGCAGAACCCCGCGGCGCAGCAGCGCGGGGGCAGGGCGCTGCCGCAGCGTGCGCCCGACATGCCGTCGCGCGTGCGGGCGGCGGAGCCGCCCTATGCGAGAGGTGGGGCGGGCACCCCGCGCAGCGGGAATGCGCGGGAGGGGCGCAGCCGCACGCCACCCGTAACGAAGTGGGAGCGGTGCCCCTCGCAGGGCGGTGGCGGTGGTGGTGGCGGCGGCGCGGGGTCCCACCCGTCGCGTGGCGCGCAGGGTGGGGGCGGGGGCGGTGCCTTCCGCCTGCCCAGCCGGAAGCCCGGGATCCCGGAGCCCCCCGTGAGGCCCAGCAACTCGGTGAGGCGCGCCCCGTCCGCTGCTGCGAAGAGGGATGCTGCGAAGGCAGTCCCCATCGGGCCGACCACCGCGCACACCACGGCGCAGCCCCCGCGGGGCTTGGGCCAGGGGGTGCAGGGGAGGCGGGACAGCGCGAAGGCGCCGACGACGCCGAAGAGCTATGCCTCCCCCGCCCCGTCGGCGGGGAAGCCGAGGTCAGGGAGTGTGTCGAAGCCGAGGCGGCTGTCGTCGGCAAAGCCGGCCGCCTCTGCCGAGGCGAAGCCGCAAGAGAGCTCGCGTCTCTTCTTCCGTGAGTTGCCCAAGCCTGACCTGCGGCTGGCGCCACGGGAGAAGCCTGCGCCCAGCAGTACGCTGTTTGGGGGTGGGTCGGGGGTGGGGAAGGCAGATCCTCCCGCAAGGCGGAGTAGCTTTGCGTCCCGTGGTGGTGGTGGTGGTGGGAGTGTGTCGGGTGATGTTCCGAAGGTGGAGACGCCGCGTCCGTCGTATCATCCGACCCCGAAGCGTGCTGATGCGTTGGAGGTGACGGCCCCGCAGGGCGGGGATGAGAAGGAAGAGGCGGATGCTGCGTTGAAGATCCAAGCGGCTTTCCGGGGGAAGAAGGCGCGCGAATCGGTCTCGCCGCTGCGGAAGCAGAGAGAGGAGGAGAAGAAGGAGGAGGCGCGGGCGGCGACGAAGATCCAGGCGACCTTCAGGGGGAAGAAGGCGCGCGAGTCGGTGTCGCCGCTGCGGAAGCAGCGGGAGGAGGAGAAGGAGGAGGCGCAGGCGGCGACGAAGATCCAGGCGGTGTTTAGGGGGAAGAAGGCGCGTGAGTCGGTGTCGCCGCTCTGCCGCCAGGAGGAGAGGGGTTCGGAGCCGGAGGTGGCGCGGACCAAGTCGCATGCGAGCACCGCTGCGACCTCCACCACCACGTCCAGCTCGTCATCCATAGCGAAGAGCTCGACAACAGACAGCGACTCTGATTAAGGGAGGCGCAATGCAACTCCAGGCACCGGAGGCAGGAATTTGAAACAAATCGAAATCGCTGCAGTGATCACTACGTCTTTCCCACCTACTACTTCCGGAGCGTCTGCTGGTGTTTCTACTTTCGTGTCGCCTTTGCGGGGCCGCGCATGAGTGTCACCCATTGCGTTGCTGGCCTGCTTCTGCCAAGCGCCAGAGGAAGGCGGTGTAAAGTGCCTGGGGTTTGCGCCAGAGTTTAAGTCGGTGCACCTTGCAGTGGATACTGCATTCAGGAGCAGTGCTCAGTACCCCCCTACGCCCTGACAAGTCTCGTGTGTGCCGGTGTGATTTTGTGCCCCCATGGGCTGAAGCGGGCCCCTTGCCTGCTCCGACCCAACTGGTATCGACGCTTTTCAAATTGCTTCACGCGTGTGGCAGTGGAGGTCGGAACAAGGGCAGGGTGCTCGATGCGCTCTGCACTCCCTCAAAGTTATTCGCGTGTGTGTATGTGCATGCAGTGGAGGTCGTATTCCAGTGGGGGCAGCCCAAAAATATACGCGGTTTGCACAATGAATGTATCCACCCATCGCTTCGTCCTTCAGTGGGGCAGTGTATCACCTTCCTCATCCCCCTCCCCACCGCCCCCGCCATCACGCGGCACTCGCGTGTGTGTACTGACTATTGTGAATGTGTATCCCTGCCCCCTCCCCGCTTGGTCCATAAGAGAGCACATTTGTTGAGCGCCCCCCGATGCCGAATATTAGAGGCGTGCGCAGGGCAGTGGAACCAGTATCAGGGTTTGCTCGCTTGACCTACACCCAGCAACAAGGTTACCGTGTGTGTGTGTGTGTGCCCAGCTTTTGTAAGTGACGGGTTGTGTGTCGCGGTGGTGATCGTATCAAGAACAGGGTGTGCTCGTGTGGGCTGCACTTCGACAAGCAGAGTATATTTTGCATGGCTGTGTGTCTGTGATGTCCGTGTTTGAGTAGAGCAGACCTGCAGAGCGTGTCCCGCTGTTCTCCGTTGGTGGTGGCCTCTAGAATTGCATGAACTGCCAACGCGCACTGCGGTTGCGCCTGGTTGTGAACCCAACCTGAGGGATGGCTGGCCACACCAAGCGGTGATGCCGCTGTGGTTATGCGCCGAGGATCCCAAATCAGCAAAGAAAAGCTTCGTCGGTGTCGGGGTGGCCATGTGTCACATCGGCATTGCCATTATGCGGGAATGTACTGTAGTTATCTAAGAGGGGGGTGGTGGGGTGGGGGGGTGCCCTGGCACTCAGGGGTTGTGTTTTTTTGGCTGCCGATGCCGAAAATGGCGTATCGAAGGTGAGTTATGCAAGTCGCTTTTGTCTCAACAAAAAGCTTGATGGTTTTCAGACACGCCTGCTATCTAAAGAAGTGAAATCTGTTCGGAACAATAAAAAATAGTAGGCATTCCTTTGAGGGATTCCTGTGTGTTAATGTGTACATCATGTGTATTCCTGACGTCTTGCCCGATCAATCTAAAGAGAAGTTAACAATCTGAGGCTGCGGCAGTGTGGCTAGATATCGGTTCCGAGCCGGTTCCGAACAACGATTTGATCGCACCGGGCTGCTGATTTGATTCGGGGCACATGAAAGCCAAATCCCCTCACCCTCTCGTCCCTCTTCCCAATAAAAAAAACTGGCAATCATCAAACTGACAAACATATACCCTTTGATGGGGTGTGTTGAAAAGCTCTTATTATAGCCCGACACAGCAACAGGCAGCTCCGCCCGTCCGTTTGTTCCGATCTTTCCTCAACTTCCTCCTCCTCGAACTACCCGAACCGCACATCGGAGTCTGTCTGTTGTGTCGTGCTGTACGGCGTGCCCGGTTCTCATACAGCTGTCTTTCGTAGACTTCTGTTCGATGCCAGTCCTGCCAATCCAGCATTGCCTATGTCACACTGTGACCTGCTGTGACGTGAGTGTAGGAGGGTCTGCCAAGCAGCCCATGGATCCCCCTCTCTGCCTCTTCCTTCAATTCCCCTCTCAGCCCCGTTTGGTTCACCCCACCCCACCCCCCAACTCCCTGTTCACTGTTCATCCACCTCTACCCCAACCCGCTTCTTAGAACGAATGTGGGGGCCTTTGGTCTGTAGCGCAGGAAATCAGAAAAAGCGAGGACTCCTGCCAACAGGAGGGTCCGCGCTGACACTGTGTATGTGTGTGTGTGTCTTTTGACAGATCAAATGTCCCAAAAAATGTATGTTCTTTATTTCAAAGAAAATTTCAATTCAAAATTGAAAAAGGCCAAAAAAAATACAAAAAAATACCACAGCTAGAATTTTCATTTTTGTCCAGCTCTTCCAGAACAGTTGAGCCGTGAGGGGGGGGGGGGGGGTCAGTGCCAGCCTGACTGGCACACAAGTTGTCACCAGATGCAATGTGATGATCGCTTATCCAATCTCATTGAGGATACCCGACCCACCCACTCGCTCTCTCGCATGCTTAAAGTGTTGAATATCCCCCGTGAAAGAAGTGCATATTCGCACCACACACCCCCCCCCCCTTCTCCCTCAAGTCCCCATCATGCGCAAGCGCAGAGCATACTGGACATCACAGGAGGGGGGGGGGTCGCCGTTGCAGTGATACCCCGACAATACCCTGCACATCGCCCCCCGTCGCCGAGGGGTGATTTCTGGGGTGGGTTCCCAGTCGGGTGAACGACGGGAGGGGGCAGGGGGAAGAGCTGGCGATGGCTTAGGGAACGGCTTGGATGCAGGTCACACCTCCCCACCCCCACCCCTCCGATGCACCGGCTGTGCTTGTTTTGTTGGGGGGGGGGGGGGGATACTTGCCATTGCAGGTGCCAATGCCCGCATTCACTTTGGAGCACCCCCCTCCACACCCTACCACACCCCACCCACAGCTATACCTGATAGCAACACAGCTGTGAGCACCATGTCCTCCCTCACGGATGTCCCCCCGAGCTCTGAGGGCGACGAGATCCACTCGAGCGACACGGAGGAGAGCGATGCGGAGCACAGCGAGGACGAGGGTGACGAGGATGACGAGGAGGAGGATGTTGCTGCCGCGTTCCCCACCGCCGGGGGAGGCGAAGGCAATCCCCGCCGCACCCCGGCATACTTCAACGCGCGGCGGCGACAGCGACGACGAGGTGTACCGCCCCTCCGGCAACGCCAGCAAGCGCGCCCGCCACGCCCCGCTCCCCCCGCAGCTGTCGGGTGACGCGCTGCTGCAGGCCGTCGCCTTAGCCTATGGCGCTGAGTCTGCCGCCGCACCCCACGCCACACAGCCCGCCTCCGTCACCCTCGCGATGAAGCCCCACCAGCTGCACGGGCTGGGCTGGCTGCAGCGACTCTACACCCTCGGCAAGGGCGGCATCCTCGGCGATGAGATGGGCGTCGGCAAGACGCTGCAGGCCATCTCGCTGATCGCCTGGCTGTGCGACACCGGCGTGCTGGGTTTGGAGAAGCCCCCTGCACTCATCGTCGTCCCCCTCTCGACGCTGTCGACATGGGAACAGGCCTTTGCGCAGTGCGCCCCCTCCGTCAGCATCTTTTCCTACCACGGCGACAAGGCACGCAGGGAGGAGCTGCGTGGGAGCGTCGCCTCCGCCCTCGGCAATGCGGGTGTCGCGCGCGGCGGGGATTACTTCCTCCCGGGCTCAGCGGCGGTGCTGCTGACCACACCCGAGCTGCTCCACCGCGACGACTTCTTCGTCACGCAGTTCGGCTACCCCCTCCTGATCGTCGACGAGGGGCACCGCTACAAAAACCCCTCCGTGTCGGAGTTCTTCCGCCTCCCCCGCTCCAGCTGCGGCCTCCACCACGTCCCACGCCGCTACCTCATGACGGGCACCCCCCTCCAGAACAACGTGACGGAGCTGTGGTCTCTCCTCAGCGTGATCGCACCACCCCTCTTCACCGACGTCGCCGCCTTCCAGGCGGAGACAAAGGTAAACCACATGCAGGGGGTCCTGCGGTTCGCCATGCTGCGCCGCCTCAAGGAGGACGTGCTGAAGGAGCTCCCCCCCAAGTCGGAGTATGTGCTGCACTGCCCGATGTCACCCCTGCAGGGGGTGCTGTATAAAAGCGTGCTGAAGCGCATCGCGTCGGAGGTGATTGGGGGGCGTGCTGTCCGCATGCAGAACACCGTGATGCAGCTGCGGAAGTGCTGCTCCCACCCTTACCTCTTCCCGGGTGTGGAGCGCGAGCCGTATGAGATGGGGGAGCACCTCGTGCTCAACTCGGGGAAGCTGGTGCTGCTCGACAAGCTCCTCAGGCATCTGAAGGCGGCGGGGCGGCATGTGCTGGTGTTCTCCCAGTTCACCAGCATATTGGACATCTTGCAGGACTACCTCAACTACAGGGGGTGGCGGCATGAGCGGTTGGATGGGAGCATGCGTGCCGACGCCCGGACCGATGCCGTTGCCGCATTTAAGGATAAAACCGAGGAGGTGTTTGTCTTTCTCCTGTCGACACGCGCAGGGGGTCTCGGGCTGAATCTGACGGAGGCGGACACCGTTGTGTTCTTCGACTCGGATTGGAACCCGCAGGTGGATAAGCAGGCGCAGGAGAGGGTGCACCGCATGGGGCAGACACGGCCTGTGGAGATCTTCAGGCTGTCCACAGAGGGCACGGTGGAGGACCTGATGCTGTCCCGTTCGGTGCGCAAGATGCAGCTGGCGCAGACGGTGATGGAGGAGGATGCGCAGAACGCAACAGGAGGAGGTGCCGTGAAGAAGGGCGATGTCGAGCTGCAGGCCCTCATCCGCGTGGCAGCAGCGGAGCTGCTGTCGCGGGAGGGTGCTGGAGGGGGTGGTGGCGGCGGTGGCGGTGGCGGTGCGCCCGCCAGCCTGTCGCTGCAAGACTTCTCCCTCGACAGCGAGGAGAGCTGCAAGGGTGTGTGCGACAGGGTGACGCAGGGGCTGGCGCAGCCGGGGCTGGCGGAGGAGGTGCTGCAGAGGGCACGCGTGGTGGCGGGTGCGGCACAGCCGGCTGGGGGCGCGGCGGCTGCGCCGGCGATCGACCCGAACAGCACGGCAGCGCCTGTGGCTGAGAAGGGGCGCAAGCATATGGTGTACGCAGGGGTGGATTACGACGAACTGATGAAGCGGGCGAAGGATGCGGCACCCGGGGTGGCAGCGCTTCCCACACCGCAGCACCCCTGCCTGCGCAAGACGGATGTGGTGGACGCGTTGCTTGCAGGGAAGGCGACGCACATCCACGCCTGCACCATCAGCCCCACGGGGGGATTGGACACACCGCTGCCACCGAAGGCTCATGTGGCTGTGGGTGACGACGACGACGACGATGACGACGCCGAACCCGCACCGCAGCTTACGCCCTTCGAGGCGGAGCAGCGTCGCCGCAAGCGGCACGCCAAGAAGTGGGCCGAACAGCATTACGTATCGCGTGCAGTGGTTGCGCCCAATGTCGAGGGGTATCCTGACTGTGCCGCGGCGCGGTTCATCGCGTCGCTGCACCCGCAAGCTGCGGCTGCAGCTGATGTTGATGACGATGCCCTGCATCTCTACGGCCTGCACCACGTGTTGGGTGATGCCACGCGGCCCGACAAGTGCCCCAAGGTGAAGGAGATGCTGTGCCAGATCCAGGGTTCGACGGCGAGCGTGGTGCACATCGTGGTGGTGCCTGTGGACAACAGCGGGTCGTGGGGGTCGCGCGGCGTGTTCCGCAGCATCGATGAGACCTTCGGGGCGGGCACCGTGTCGCGCACATACACCAAGGCGAAACAGGCACAGGACCTGCGCCTCGGGGACCTCCACCTCGTCAAGCTGTCGTACCGCATGGCGGTCGCCCTGACGGTGGTGCTACGTCAGGCGGACCCGTCGCAGGTCAGCGTGCCCCTGCTGTCCGGAGGCCTGGAGAAGGTGCGTGCGGTGTGCGACCTGGTGTGCGAGTCCGGCAGGATCCCCTTTGTGCACGTGCCCCGCTTTGGCCGCGACTGGTACACCGTGGAGAAGCAGCTTGCGAACCACCTCGGGTCAGCGGCTGCCACCTTCATCTACTACCACAAGAAGAAGTAGAAGAGGCGGGAAGGCGCAAGGGTCGCTGTGTGTCGCACCACAAAAATGCCGCCTTGTTGTTGGCTTGGCTGCAACGCCTTGTGACGTGATGTGATGCGATGCGATGATGTGTGATGGTGATTAGTGGCATGTGGCAACCCTCTCTCCCGCCACTGCCGTTCTCCCAGGGGTTGTGTCATGACGGGCGTGTGATTTTTTTTTGGCCGCAGCTGCGGCAGGGTCGCTTTTTCCGCTCACGGGTGCCAGGGTTCTTTCTCGGGGTGCCTGGTCGCGGGAAGGAAGGGCGGGGGTCATCGGACCTCCTCCCACCACCAGACACAGGGCCGAGTCTTTTTGTCTTTTGGAGTGTTTTGGGGGGTCTGTCCCTCTAAGGTGTGAACGCTGGGCACGAGTTTCTACCCACACATCCCGTGGGTGTTCGGCGGTGGTCCTGCTTGCTGCCTCCTGTTCCTGCACTGCCCTCTCTGTGGTGCCATGCAATGCTTGCAGCAGCTCGATACGCACCCCTTCCCACGACGCACCACACCTCCTGGCCGCTCACAGGCAGGTCTCCATACCTTTTTTTTTTCATTTATTCGCACGTTTTGTAAGTTCGGCGTAGCCAACTCAGGAAACTTTTCACCGTGCGGATCCTTGCGAACACTTCACACGCCCGGCAGGCTGGTGGGGTGTTCTGCGTTCGAAGAACACAAACTGTCGTTGCTACCTTCTCTCTTGAGATTCACTCGGTTGCATTAGTTTTCGTTTCATGTGTCCCTGCTCGCTGCTTCGGTTCCAAGTGGCAGTGTGCGCTCAACAAAAAAAGAAGCGCGGAACTGTTCCCCCACAGTTGCTGGACAGGGTATCGACCAGAAAGCGAAAGGATCACCATTTGGTGGGACTATTCAACACGCCTAGTCTGGGCAGGTCTGGTTTCAAACCTTTTTCCGGTGCCGCTACAACAGACCGCGTATCGCATGTGCTGGCCCCCATGCGATGACACGTCGGCAATACCCCCCAAAAAAAATATGGCCCGGGTGCGCTATCCCCCCAGGCACTTCTCCCATTCGCAAAAAGGCAGTCATGCCGTGGTGTTGCAGTCGGGAGTCCTCGCACTCCCACCCCGCCACAGCGTTTTGAGCACCGTCGGAGCAGAAGGGGTATAAGTTGTGAAGTGTGAGGATCGCAGTGTTGTGTGATTCGACCCGCTCCCGCGCCAGAGTGGCGCGAGAGGGTGCGGGGTGTGGGTGGTGGGTGGTGGAGCGGTTCGAGGGCGGGAGGCGGAGCCACGGGGATTGCGCACAGCTTTAAAGAGCATGGCATGGCATTCCAAGCGATGGAGAGGGGGGGGGGGGTTAGGGGTGGGGTGGCCCACAGCCCGCATGGCATTCCGCAGTAGTTTTTTTTTGACTTCACTGCCGCCCCCTCCCCCCTCCCCCGCCCCTTACTGCACAGTCGTGGGTTGGCAGCCGAAACTGCGTAGTAGATATACCCCGCTACGAAACACACCGACTTTCCCTTCCCCTCCTTCCCTTCCGCCATTTATTCGTACAAAAAAAACAACGATACAGGGGCACAAAGTATATGGTGTCAAGGAGAGACTACGCATTACGGACAGACACCTGGTTGTGTTTTAGTGATACTGTATTGCGGTCCAACCACCAAGCCACTGACAGACAACTGCTACACACCCTCCCGTTGTGCATTGATCTGCCTTGTACAACATATCTGGTGTAGTGACTACAAAAAGGACTAACATTGCGAGAAGGTGCTGGGAGATTTACTTTTCCATTCCCTCTCGACGAAACTCCCCCGCCCCTTGATAATGGACGATCTGAAGGGTCTTAGAACTTTGTTGCGTCACTTACAGTCACCTCGAGCTGACCTGTTGGCCTAATAGCAGAAAAATCACACGAGGCGCTTCAGGTCCACCTCCTGCTTCCGCCTCTGCCGACTCTGACCCAACACCAAGACACATCTTACACATCACGCCACTCCCTCCACTCCATCCAGGGACAAACGGGGGGGTGGGGCACCGTGCAGATCTCCCCCACCCACCCTCCCACCCACCCTCCCTCCCCCCAACACCAACAAGCAGCCACTGCTCGCCCCGCCTGCTCGGGATCCACACCCCCACCCCCCTCTTCTCTTTTGCCCTTTCCGAGAGATGCCTGTGGAATAGATTAGCGCTCTCGGCGCCCCCCCCCCCCCCCTCCCCCCTCCCTCCCTCCCCCCCCCTTCCATCCTGGGAGAATTGATTTACTTTCGCTTCCGACAATCACACCTTCCCATCTCTCTTCCGCCCCCTCTGTTGCGCACGTGAGAGGGGCAGCTTTCTCGTTGCGGTTCTTTACTGCCTTCTAGTCCCTCTGGGAGTCTTCGCTACGGGGTGGTCGTCAGTGCATTTTTTGGTGCATTTCCTGTTGAAGTAGCTGAAAACCGAAGATTGACGAAGAATAACGACCAGCGAAGACCCCCTCTCTATCTCTTAGCCTCGATTCTTCGATGGATTTTCAACAGACAACTCTAGCGCATCAGGATGTCACGCTGCGTGTGGAGGAAACCGACGATGAGATCGTGGGGGAAACAACGCTACACCTCATCCGCGAGGCACCAGAGGTGGACTACATCGCTCTCCACTACAGAGGAGAAGTGGCTGGGGTGTGGACCGCAGCTGTATCCTCGTTGGACGACATGGGCCTGGAGAAGTGCACCTGGAAGGAGGCGCCCTACAGCCTGCAGAGCCATTCGAGGAAGTGGGCGCGCGGTTCGAAGCCTCCGTCGGACCCCATCACCGCCGAGGTCCTTCAGAGGTGGAAGGAACTCCAATACGAACTGATTGTCGCCATCTCCGGCCCTGCGAAGACTGCGCGGAAGATTGCCCTCCGCATCTCCTTCAGAACAGCCGTGGCGGACTCCTCGACCATCACCGCCTACCCCGACAGAGGTGCGCTCCTCATCACCAGCAGGCCTGGCTTTGCGAGGCACTGGCTCCCCTGTCTCGACGATCTCACTGCGACACCCTCGTGGTCCATCCGCTGCACATCCGGGTCCCCCACACAGCCCAAGGCTCAGGAGGGCGCCCCGCGGGGCTGGGGTGCCGAGCCCGGCCCCGACGGGGCTGCGGTGCGCAGGGGTGCTGCGGGGATGACGCGCGCCATCCTGATGGGGCCCCCGCTACACGCCGCTGCGGCTGCCAGCGACATCGTCGTGCTCCTGGGGCCCGCAGAGGCTGTGAGGCGCGAGGGCACAGCCCCGCCGTGCCCCTTCACACTCTTCACCTATAAGGGCACCCGCGTGGTTGCCGTTGCTGACGGGAGGCATCGCGGTGGCGGTGGTGGCGGTGGTGTTCCGGCAGCGAGTCTGGAGGAGGATGCGGTGGTGGCGGCGGCAGGTGAAGGGGCAGCGGCTGCACCTGCGACACTGCTGCCCCCGGATGCCCGGGAGCTGGTGAAGGTTGCGGTGGAGGCGGTGTCCCGCGCGTTCGACCTGAGGGGGCGCACCATCGACGTCGGGATCGCGTTTGTCTCCGGGGTGCACCACAGCCTGGGGGCGACGAACGGGCACGGCGTGGTGCTGCTGCCGTATGAATGGCTCGGGGCACCCCCCGACACCCTGCGTCAGCCATCCCGGCTGTTCACCCTCGCCAAGTCGCTCGTCGGCACCCTCGTGGGGCGGGGCAGCGGGAAGTTCTGCTTCTTCAAACCCGCAACCTACAACGACACCTGGCTCTCCACAGGCATCGCCGGCGCCATCGCCTGGGGCATCGTGCACTCCGTCTGCGGGGCGAACCACACCAGCGTGTGGCTGGATGCCTACGCCAGGGCGGTGCGCGAGGGGCTCCGCGAGCGGAACCGCGTCGGGTCACCCGTCATCCTCGACACGTCGCGGGTTGCGGGTGCCGCTGGGAGGGCACCGCCTGTCGGGCCGGAGCAGAGCTGCTTCGCGTCTGGTCTGCACGAGGCAAAGTCCACCCTCGCCATCCTGCAGATCACCGCCAGGCTCTTCAAGAAAAACGCGGAGGACCGCATCGACGTCGGATCCTGGCTCCCCGGCGTCATCTCCGTCACCCGCGCCATCGCATACATCTACGCCACCCCGCAGCGCGAGGGCACCCCCGCCGCCACGGCTGCCCCGCCACCCCCCTCCGCCAACGGGAGGCGGTCCCACTCACCCTTCACCCTGGCACGCGCCGGCACGCCTGGCGCCTCCGGCACCCGCGAGGAGCTCGCCGCGCTGTTCAAACCGCCCGCCCTCTCCGGTGAGGGCGTGGTGTCCTTCCTTTCCCGCCACTACGGAGCAGACCTCACGGGCCTCCTCGCGGTGTGGGTGCAGTCCCCCGCCCTGGGGTCGCTGCAGCTCTGCGCGGAGTACGCCCCCGCCACGATGACACTCCGCGTCGCGGCGCGCGGGGGGCTCGACCTGGGCAACACACTGCAGAGCCACCACCCCCCGCTCTGCCTAGAGGAGACGGTCCGCGTGTCGGTGTATGTGTGGAATTCGCAGGCCCCGCGAAGCGGCGGCGGTGCCGCGCCCCCAACTCTGCGCGAGGCTGTCGCGGAGGCGTCGTGCATCGTGCAGCCCGTGGGCATCGCGCTGCGCGCAGGCGAGCCGCAGGGCAGCGGGCTGTCGGAGCGCCACCTCCCCCTGGGAGTGGCGGACGTCCCCCTCCAGGCCTTCCCCCTCGGCGCCACGCTGCGCGGCGCGGAGGCGGCGCTGCTGCGGGGGGATGCCGTGCTGTGCTGCAGGGCTGACCCCCACCACGAACACTTCCTGACAGAGGTCTCCGTGGTGCAGCCGGCGCACCGCAGCGTCATGCAGTACCACCTGGAGCTGGCATCGGTGGGACGCCTCCATGCCATCGAGGCGGTGCGCCGATTCATCTCCTCCTCCGCCGCCTCCGGCGGCGGCGGTGGGGGCGGGGGGCCCGCCGCTGCGCTGGACCCCCCTCTGCGGGGCTTCCTCGAGGGTATCCTGGGCAACCCCCAGGAGCACACGCATGTCCGTGCCGCGGCGCTGGAGGCCCTCTGGGCGAGCGGGATCTGCGATGCGCACATCGCGGTCCTGATGCCTGATGGCAGCGGAGGGGCGGCGCCCTCCGGCAGCCCCCTGCCCCTGCCTGAGGGGATCGCGGCGATGGTGCTGGCGAACCGCGCCTTCGCCCTGGCCTGCAGGAGACTGGTCCGGCTCTCCAGCGGGGGCGGCGTGCTGGTCGATCCGCAGAACTTCACCGCCGTGGTGTCGCACTGCAGGTCCGTCTTCCTCGGCACCGCCGGTGGGGGAGCTCGGAGCCCCCCACCGGAAGGCGCACCCACGCCACACCCCAACCCCTGCCTGCTGGCGTGGGCCCTACACAGCCTCCTGGGTCTGCTGCAGTCTTTCGACATCCCGCAGGCTGCCGCAGAGGGGCGGGCGCACCCCCTGCTCCCGCAGGACCCGGAGTCCCCCGGGCTGCTGGATGTGCTGCGCTTCGTCTGGAAGATCCTGGGTGCTGTGCGGCAGGGCGGCGGGAGTGGTGGCGGTGGTGCTGACGCCAAACCCGCCAGGCGCGCGAAGCGCGCCCGCCGCAGCAGCTCCGAGAGCCCCGCCGGGGGGATGGACGGAGGGGATGCCGCAACAGCCGCCGCTGCCGCTGCCGCGGCACACCGGGATCAGCAGCAGCAGCGCCACACCGGGCCCAGCGCTGTGAAGAGGAGGCGCGGTGCAGAGGGGGCAGCCCGCCCTGCTGCTGCTGCAGCAGCACCCCCGCAGGGGGGCACGATGCCCCCCTGGCGCGACATGCTGGAGGAGTGCGGCGGCAGCGGGGGGTCCTGCGGTGCGCCCAACATCGCCTCCGCCCTCTGCAACCCGGAGGAGGCCGCCCTCGCCATCGCCGTCCTCTCTGCGCTGGTGGAGAAATGCGCCGCGGCGCACGCGGCAGCCGCGCGCGGCGGCACCCCCGCCACGCCACACCCCCAGGACCCCCTGGGCTGGTTCTTTCACTGCACCCCCGCCGCCGCCACCGCCACCGCCACCACCCACACGGCACGCTACACCCCACACTTCTTCCTTGGGAGGCACCCAGAGGCATTCATCGCTGCTGCTTCAGGGGGGTCTGTTGCATCATCTGCATCGAGCAGCGCCACGCCTCTGGCCCAAACTCCGGCAGGGGGTGGCGGTGGTGGCGGAGGGGGTGGAGGGGGTGGGTGTGGTGTGGCATCCGCACCCGCCTCTCCCTGCGTCGTGGGCGCAGCGCTCCGGTTCTACTTCACGGTGAAGAAGGTCGCATCGCAGCACCCGCAGCAGGGGCTCGGCGGAGCCCTCGAGAGAATACTCCTCACGCCAAACGGGGGTGGGGCTGGGGGTGATGCATCTGCCGTGCCTCCCGCTGCGCCTGCGCCTGCTGCTGCTGCTGCTGCTGCACCACCCTCCGCGGTAGTTCAAATTCCATCTCTCCTGAGGGCTATGCCGGGGGCAGCGATTCGATTTTCTATCGGGTGTGTCGATCCGATCGCATCGCCCCCTGCCTCCCTGGATTTTATCGACGAAGCGCATCTGCTGTTCGAATCCTCCGTGGTGCGCGCCCTCGGGGGCGCCGGCGTGCCCGACTTCCCCGCCGCCCCCTCCGCCCTCTCCTCCGCCTCCGCGATGCTGGAGTGCCTCGCCCGCCTCCCCCCCGCCGGCATCGCCTCCATCATGTCCACCCGCGAGGGCGACCCCCCCTTCCAAGCCACCCTCCTCCACGCCATGTCCGCCTCCTGGGTCCGGTCCGGCAAAGCCCTCACAGGCCCCCCCGGGGCGCCCCCCCTCCTCCACCCCTGCTCCGCCGCAGAGGTGTCCAACCACACCCGGCAGATCTGCGCCACCCGCCTGAAGGACCTCCTCAAGTCAGCCGGGAGAGGGGAAGCCGCCTCCACCGCACCCCCCTTCCGCATGCCCCCCTCCGAGAGATCCCGCGAGATATTGGGCTTCTTCGCGCAGGGCACCCCCACCGGTGGGGCAGGCATCCCAACATCCGCACACATCACCCCCAACCCCCACCCCAACCCCCCCGCCGCCTCCGGCGGCGGGGGGGTTGGGGCTGGGGTGGCTGAGGGGGGCTTCGCCCCCCCTAACTCCAACCACCCCCAGCGTGGTGGTGGCGGTGGCGGTGGTGCTGCAGAGGACGCGACTCCAACCCTCCTCCGCGGGACAGGCAACCCTGCGCTGTGCACACCCGCCCCCCCTTCTGTCCGGAGGGAGGGTGGTGTGGCGAGGGGTGGCGGCGGTGCCCTCCACTCTGCCCTCTCTGCGCCTGCCCCAACCCCGGGAGGGGTTGGGGCTGGGAGGGGTGGAGGTGGGGGTGGTGAACCGCCCACTCCCGGCGGTGCGGCGGAGGTCCCACCCACCCTCCTCCGGGTGAAGCTGGCGGCGGGTGGGGCTGCGATCGGGGATGCGCTTATCCTGCCCCGGAGGGATGCGCGGGACATATCCGACCTCCTCTCGGTTTCGATACACAGCCCCCCGCAGCACGGCGCATCCGGGGGGCCAGCTCCGCCCTCCCCCGCCGCAGTCACCCACATCGAGGATGGGTTCTGCTTCTGGCACTGCGACAAGACAGCGGATGACCTCCACGACGCTCTCGAGAAGAGCAGGAAGGGGGTGCCAGACCCACCACCTCCGCCTACCCCGCCACGCCTGACCCGATCCATATCACCCGGGGATGTGCATTGGTGGGAAGACGCGTCGGAGGGGCGCCCCGCGTTTGTCGTGAGCTACTCCGCGTCGAAAACTGTTCTCCCCTGCAGGCCAATCGGGAGGATCGTCTGGCCCAAAGCCCCCGCAGGGGGTGGCAGCACCCGACAGGGGGGCGGCCCGCTCGCCCCCCTCGCCGCATCGGAGGCTGCGTCGGTGGGGCGGTGCCTCCGTATCGCCCTGCAGCCGAGATCGGGGCATCTCCACCAGATTGATTTATTCCCAACCCCGCTCGCCACCATGGCCTACCGCAGCGTGCTCCCGGCGCACCGCCTCTGCAAGGTTTCAGCGGAGGTTCTGCCTGCGGGGAAAGGGGGTGCCACGCTGCTCTGCGGCTCGATCCTCTCCTCCAGCGGCGAGGCGGTGCGCCTCCCGAAGGCACATCTCGACCGCCTCCAGCTGGGCAGCGGGGAATCAGCCACGGCAGCCCCCGGTGAGGTCCTCCTCATCACGCGCGATAGCAGGAGCAGCACCCCTGGCAGCGCATTGCTGGATTCCATCCGCATCGTCATCCCCCTCGCAGCTGCAGGAGGTGGCGGCGGCGGCGGTGGTGCCGCGGTGCCGCTCCCCGAAGGCTGTGTCGGGGAGCCCATCGGGCATCTCCTCAGCCCCCTCCAGGAGGGGGTGGCGCGTGCGGTGCTGCCCCGACTCTCCCTCGGGCGGAGGCTGGTGCAGTGCCTGGTGGAGGCGTGTGGGGTGGAGCCCGTCGTGATCTGCATGGAGCTTGCGGCGAGCGCCCCGGCGGATTCGCTGTACGCCCAGCTCCCCTTGCGGGTTTCGGCGACGCCGGTGAGGCGGTCGACCCTGGTGGTGTCGTCGAAGGTGGGGCTCCTCCCGGGACCCTGCCTGCAGCAGCCCCTGGCAGCCGGGTCTCTGTTTGTCGTGTCGAACGCGCTGTCCGTTGCGGCGAGGAAGTCTGCTGCGGAGGCGTCGCTCGTGGCGTTCCCCACAGCCTGCAAGCGGGCCTCGTCCCCTGAGTGGCAGGCGAACTCCCTCGAAGCGGTTCTCGCAGAGGTAGTCGTGTCGCCTGAGCCGGTGACACTCTCCTTCTCGGCGTGCTGAAGGGGGTGGGAGGAGGAGGAGGTGGTGGTGGTGTGCCATGTTACCAGTGGGAGGTCAGCGTGCTTCCGTTCACATCGGAGGAGAGAGCAGGGTGTGTGATCTGCATTGCTCAAAAGTGATGCAAGTGTGTGTGGAGGGGGGGGGGGAGGAAGGAGGGAGGAGCAACGAGGTATTCGTGGTGCATTGCACCCCGTATGTGGGGGGGGGGGGGAAAGGGAATGATCGGAACGAAGTAAAACGAATCAAAAAAACAATGTGTGTAAGAGCTGCGCCGCAGTGGCGGCGGTGGCACGTGTGGCCTTTGCCACAGCGGGTAGGGCAGTGTGCGGTGGGGCGGCGGGTGTGGAGGTGTGGGAGGTGGGCTGAAAGCCGCAGTGTGCGGAGAGCTTGTATACCTCGTGTGGCGGCTATGAGCACAGGAGGGGGTGGCCCACCTTCAGAGAAGGTGTGGGTGTATGTGTGGCATGCCTGTGGGTTGCCAGCGACAGCAGAACGACAGCAGGCGAACTGCAGCGGACATACCCCCCACCCATTGTCTTGTGGTGACGCTTCTGCACACAAAAAAAATACCCCCCCCTGAAAAGACAGGCAGGGTTTGGCATCACAGATTGCCGCCTGTGGCGGTTTACCACCCATTATGCCACAGTCACGACTGTCACAATCCCGGCGGGTACGACACATCCATTCATGCAACTTCTGCACACCACCACCCACCCACCCACCCACCCACCCCCCTCACCAGGAGATGGCCCCACACACCCCATCCCACCCCTGCGGCTGTGCCACCGCCGCGGGCACCCCTCCCGTGCCCTGACCCTCCCTCAAGCCCCTTCTTTTTGTACAATCCCATCCCCTAGACCCCACCCTCCCACCCCCCCTCCACACACACAGCGCTTGTTGGCGACTGTCAGCCTGGTGGGGAGGGTGTGGGGCAAAGCGTTGTGACAACAACTTGGCTGTCCCTCCCCCTCCCCTGTCTTTCTCAGCGTGAGCTCTCTGCCCACCTCTCTCTCTCTCTCTCTCCCTCACACTCGCGATGCTGCGCCGCACTGCTGTGCTGCGGGATCAGCTCAACCGGTGGAGGGGGCGTCTCAAAGCGTGCACCACCGATGAGGAAGCCGCACGGCTCATCGGGAAACGCTTCGAGACATCGAGCCACACCAACGACAAGGCGCTGCAGCGCAACTTGATAGCCGTCGTGAAGTCCTCAGAGGAGTCTCTCAGAGGCCTGGGGATTCTCGGCATTTCGTCGTACAGCGCGCTCCTTTCGGTTGCCACGAAGACCCGCTCGCTCCACCTCGTCGACAGACTCATCGCAGACATCGAGGCGCGGATGCACCCCACGCCCCCACTGCCACTCCTCGTCCCCGACTTGCACCTGCTGACCACCATGCTCAACGCCATCCGCTGCGGCTCGCCCCGATCCCTTCAGGCAGTCCAGATTTTCATCGACCGCCTCCGCACCGGATTGGGCTGTAAGGCGTCAGGGGAGCTCCCCCCCGCCCCCGCCCCGCAGCGGATGCACCTGACGGAGTTTCACTTCTCCTCCATGATCAAAGCTTACTGCAAGGTGGTGGAGTGGGGCCCGGCTGCCGATGCGGAGGAGGCGCGGAAGAGGGGCGCTGCGGTTTTCAGAGAGGCCCTGCGTGGCGTGGCGCAGCCGGGGGCGGGGCTGTTTGCCGCATACGTCAGGATCCTCCCCTCTACAGCGCAGATCCCGGGTCTGGTCGAGCTGATGGGGCAGTACGGCGAGCTGCCTGGTGTCCGATTTGCGGAGTCGCTCATCATACTCTGCAGGACGCACGGCGACCTCCCGTCAGCCCGGATATTCTACGCCTCGGCAAAGGAGAACGGGCTGATCAGCCCCCCCATGCGCCGCGGGATGATCAAGCTCCTCCTGTCCGCACGGGATTGGGCATCCCTCGACGCATTCTGGGCTTCGGAGTTCCCCTCCGGCTGCGAGGGGCTCGACCTGGTGTACCGCCTGCTGTCCTTCACCCTCAGGGGCATGGTGGGAGAGGCTGAGAAGCTGTTCCGCGAGTATGTTGTCGACAGGAGGCAGCCGCATCTGGTGCGGATGTGGCGCATCATGATGCGCGCCTACATCGACCACGGCATGCAGCAGGATGTCGGGGAGCTCGCGCTGGCGTATGTCAGCCTCGGCCTGCCCGAAGACCGTCGCCTGTCGGACATGTTTGCGAAGTCCACCGGGGGGTGTGACATACGGCAGCTCCCCCGCGACCCCGTGCACCGCCCCGCCTTCCTTGCCCCCCGGTTCTCCCTCGCCCCCGAAGGGTTCCTGCCCCCTTCGTGGCTTGCGGAGCTCCAGGGTCTGGAGTGAAGCTTGGTGTGGGGAGGGGGGGACGGGGGTGGTGGCAGCTTACGATTTGAGTGCGTTGCCATCGGAGGGGGTGGGGGGGGGGGGGGGTGGCAAAGGCATGTTCGCATCGATGGGGGGAAGGGGGGTGAAGGAAGGCGACTCCTCCCCCCCCTGGCTAGCCCAAACAAAACATGGGGGGGTAGGGATGGCATGGGCTGCAATTCAGACCCCAATGGTGGAGATGCCGCTCCATGTCGGTTGCTGTGCCCAGCTTGGCTGCAGAGGGGCTGTGTTTTGCACAACAATGCAGTCTTTCGGTTTACAAATTGTACAAAGAATGCAACTCCGACGCAACTCATCTCACCCACTCGCCCACCCACCACCGCAGGGCCCTGGGACACAAAAAGGGGCCGTCCTCTACACCACACACACACACACCCACACCAGCAACCCTCTGGTGGAAGGGGCAGTCCGGGAAAGGTTGGGATCTCTGGAGGGGGGTGCAAGGACGCCCCCTTCCTCCCCACCCCGCCTCCCCTCACACCACACCGCACACACACCCCCTCCCCCCCCCACTCTGAAATAGAATTTACTGACACCCCCTGTTGGCTCTTGCCTTCACACACAAAGAGTTTAGATAAACCACCACCTCCCCACCCCCTCACCCCACCCTAAAAACTACATCTTTTCGTCTTTTTTTTGTCTCGGCGGAGGCCTAGACAGATACCCCTCCTCTAACAACAAAATGCGTCTCAACTTTACACAGTGTTCGTCTAACCAGCACAAGGCGTCGTGCTGCTCCGTGGTTTGGTCATCCGGGAATGAGCTCTTCAGCTGCGGGGATGACCAGACCGTGTGGCGGTGGAACCTCAGCGGCGAGCCCCTAGGAAAGGTGTGCGATGTGGAGAGCCACCCGACCGGCATGGTGTGGTACCCGCTTCAGAAGAAGAGCGACCAGGGGAAGGACCTGTTCGTCGTAAGCTGCAGCGATGGGTGCTTCCGCGTCATCAGCGCTATGACAGGCCGGGTCGAGAAATGCGTTGAGGCTCACAAAGGCGCTGTCACATGCCTCGAGTGGAACGCTGAAGGCAGCGCGCTTGCCACAGGAGGCGAAGACGGGCAGGTCAAGGTGTGGTCGCAAGCGGGGATGCTCCGGAACACGCTGACACACGAGGCGCAGTGTATCTACGCGCTCTGCTGGGCCCCGGAGAACGACCACATCCTCTACGCCTGCGGCAAGGAGCTGACTATCAAACCCCTGCAGCCCGCGAATAAAAACCTGACCTGGCAGGCGCACAACTCTGCCATCCTCTCGGTGGGCTGGTCCCCTGTGACCAACCTCATTGTGAGCGGGGCGGAGGACGGCAAGTACAAAGTGTGGGATTCGTACGGCAGGTTGACATACACCTGCACCGTGCCCTCCGACAATGCGATCACCAGCGTGGCCTTCTCCCCCGATGGGCAGTGCTTCGCGGTGGGGAGCTACAACAGCCTCAGGATCTGCGATAAGACGGGGTGGGCGCACTGCCGTGACAGCTGCAAGACGGGGAGCATATTCAAAATAGCCTGGAGCAACGACAGCACGCAGCTGGCAGGAGCAGGGGGGAGTGGTGCGGTGTGCTTTGCGATGATGGTGGATCGGAAGCTGACGTACGACAAGTTTGAGATCTCGCTTCGCGAGGCGAACAGGGTGAGGGTGTACGACTTCACGTCGGACTCTGCGGACGAGCTGGAGCAGCGTGACAAGATCATCAACATGAGTGTGGGGTACGGCAATCTCATTATCGCGACGACGACGCAGTGTGTCATCTACGACACGCAGAACTTCAACACCCCGCACCAGTTTGATTTGAAGGCGACGGTCAACCTGATCCTGCAGAGCGAAAAGCTCTTTGCCGTGGTGGACAGCGTCAACGGGATCCAGCTCCACGGCTACGACGGCCGGGCGCTGTGCGTCGTGAAGGTGCCCCATCTCTCTGTGTCCACAATCAACAACTACTCGCTGTCGCTTTCGAACGACACGTTTGCGGTGAAGGACCCTGGCAACTCGCGCACCGTGTCGATCTTCGACTGCAGCAACGGGAGGCAGCGCACCGACATCAAGGTGGAGCACACCATGGAGATCACCGAGATCTCGCTGTCCCAGGTATGCTCGTGAGCCTGTCGTCAAGGCTGTGTTTTTGCCCCGAGAAAGGGAGGCAGATTCAGGGTTCGAGCAAGAGGGGAGGTGGTTTGCTGTGCAGGTGTCTTATGATGGGTGTTGTTTTGCGCAGGTAAATCATGATCTCCTTTGTCGTTGCTTGGGTGTTTGATTTTTTGGCACCCTCCGCAACAACTATCCGGCAACTCTCACAGTACGGCGATATGAAGGAGCGCAAACTCGCGATGGTCGACCGGAATCGTGACCTGTACCTGGTGTCGCTGTCACACATGTCGGGGCGTGTTGCGCAGACGCACAAGCTGGCCTCCATGGTCAGCTCTGTGAAGTGGAACGACAAGTCAGAGGTATGTCCTGCTGGGGTCAATCTCTCCCTCTCTGGTGGTTCCACATCACCACCACCACCATCCTAGCTATGTTGTCAGATCACTTTCGACATTTGCCTCCAATCCGCCTGTCTTGCCCCGTGTCCACAATCGCACCCACCACCCCACAACAGGTGCTCATCGCACTCGCAGACCTGAAGCTTGTCATCTGGTACTACCCCTCGGTGGTGTTCATCGACAAGGACCTGCTGCCCAAGACACGCACCATCCGTGAGGACGGGCAGGTTCAGATTGAATTCGGGTGGAACGACCAGATCATGGACTTCTTCGGCACACGCACCAGCATCCGGCGCGGGGTCGACGGGGCAGTCCTGACCTTCTCCGTCAGCCCCTACCCGAGCCTGATCTTCGGGCACGTCAAGCGCAACGAATGGGAGGCAGCCACACGCCTGTGCCGCGTCGTGAAGGAGACCTACATGTGGAGTGTTCTGGCAGGGCTGGCTGTGCGGAGCGGGGAGCTGAAGACAGCTGAGATCTCCTACGCCGCCCTGGAGGAGGTGGACAAGCTGCAGTACATGCGGTACATCCAGGATATCCCTGTGCCGGAGGGGCGGGCTGCTGAGCTGGCCCTCTTCCAGCGCAGGCTGGAGGAGGCGGAGCAGATCCTGCTGCAGGCGGGGCTGCACTTCCGCGCGATCAAAATGCACATCAACCTCTTCAACTGGGAGCACGCGTTGGAGCTCGCCACCAACTACATGACACATATCGACACGGTGCTTGCCTTCCGCCAGGCACACCTGCAGTCATTCGGGAAATCTGAGACCATTGCAGCATTCAAGCAGCGCACCCAGGGCGACAACGCAATCAACCTCTCGTGGGAGAAGATCAACTCCAAGATCGAAGAAGAATCCCTCAAGGAACGGAGCCGTGCTGACGCAAGAGTCTACAAGCCCTAACCAGAGGTCGGGTGATGGTGGACGGCTTGTCTTTGGTGTAATGTCATCTGTACGGCAGTGCACTGCACCTTCTCGCTCGAGGCAAGCCGTGGCACACATGTGGTGGCGGTGATATCGCAATCATGTCAGGATGCGCCCAACTCGCCTTCACTAATCGCGCTTCGTCTCCACCAAGCTGGGGAGGTGAGTGTGCCTGTGGTAGGCAGTGCAGCGACACCAAATATCAGGACAAAACTGAACAAAACTAAAAAAAATGCCGCATAATTGAGAGCCTCTGCTCCAGAGCAGTTGCTGCGGAGGGGGCCGGCTTTCTTCTCTCGTTAGCCACAATCCCCGCCTCTACCCTCTACCCTCCCCCTCACGCTAAGCCCCCCCTCCCAACACACCCCCACCTGCAAATGGGAGGACGTTCCGTTCTGTAACATTCGTCTTAACATATTCTTTTCATACATTACCCGCTCTCCCTTCCCCCTTCACACGCTGCCCTGTGCGAGTGTGGGGGCCTGGGCGGCAAAAAAAAAGCACACTGCATGTGAATCTTGTTTCGCAGTGGGGAGCGAAGCCGAGAGCAGCCTGCCCATGACGATGGGAGGGTGGGGAGACAAAAAGGCTTGTGGGTGGGTGCTTTGTGTGGCACACCTCCGGTTTTTTAGGCGCAGAAAAACCCTCATTCTTCCAGCAGAGTTGCAGAAGGGGGGCAGGGGATGGGGTCCGCCAGCCCTGGTCCGGATAGTGGGTGTGTGGGAGTGTAGTCACAAAAAAGTCATGAGCTTGAGGGGGCCGAGTCCAGAGAATATCCGGTGCGTTTTCCCTACTAGAAACACAGATCTGATGGCTTCTCTGCGTGACTGGGGTGTGGGTGTGTGGTGTGGAGGAGAGACAGGGAGGGAGGGGGAGGGGGAGGGGGGGGATCACAATCCCCACCCCATTTTGGTGGGGCCGGCGCCATTTGAGAAAAGTGGCAGCAGGGCCTTGCTTATGTGTTCGACTCCAACTCAACAACCCTTCAGAACCATCGCTCCCCTCCAGCTCCTCCCCCCGCCTCCGCTGGATATACCAATATGGGGATACTAATCTGCCCGTTGCGCGTGTCGGAACATGGGCTCTGCCCAGAGGAGGGGCATATGCGGGTGCCCTCGATCTACGGAGTGGGCGGGGGGGAGGGGGGTGGAAGCGGTCAGCAAATCACTTTCTCTTCGTTCTTACCAGTTACGAGCGACGAAGCGTAGCGAAGTCGCGAAGTAACGAAGGAAATCGTACGACTGAAGCTTTATAAGGATCACCTTCATGCCACTTCACAGGGGCTTACACAGCCTTTGACACAGGAGTGTGCGCTCAACGAAAAGTAGCCCGGATCTGTCTTTTTGCAGTTGCTGGGCAGGGTGTTTCTCTTATTTTAGCGAAAGGAGTACGATTTCGTTTTTTTTTGTGCTTTCCAGATCCGCTAAGCAAAAGCTACCGGGCAGAAGGACGTCATGGCACGTGTATTTTTGTTGTTGTGACACACAAAAAAGTGGCGGGGCACACCCACCCCACCCCACCCCACCCCACCCCCTGCGCCAACAAACCCCCCCCCCCCCCAAAGAATCCAAAAAGAATAAAAACATCGATTTCTCTCTCAGTCTATAGTAGTGATGTGTGTGTGGGGGGGAAGGGGGGGGCGGGCGGGCGGAAGGAAAGCCTGCGCGGGCTCCCCTTTTCGCCAAAAAAAAAGCGCAGAGCAGTGATTTGCACGTCGGACGGGCTGCCTCAATCCTGCTCTGGCGCAACCCCACCCAGTGGGTTACATAGGCCCTGTGCCGGGGTCACCGCGTTCGGGGTTAAGAGGGATATCGGTCTAAGCAGCAACGCGCCCACCCCCCCCTCCTCCTGTCCCCCTCCCCCGCCCCGACCCAAACCCCATTGCTACTACTACTGTTTGTTACTCCGCAACTGCGACATCACCTGCCACTCCCCTCCCCCCCTCCCCCCCACACACGCAACGCAGGAGGGGAAGGGGAGGGAGGGGCGGAAGAAGGGGTGGGCTCGGGGGAAAATAAAAGCCCCCCCCCCCCCCCACCGTCCGGCAAACCAACCCCCCTCCCCTAGACCCCCCCACCCCCCCACCCCCTCTGCCTATACACACGCACCCAGCCTGTTGCTCTGCCCGCTGTGAGGCGATGCGGGGTATTTCCATCGCTGCAGCGCTGCTGTGCCATGCGGTG
Source organism: Rhynchopus euleeides (assembly GCA_963210315.1). NCBI lineage: Eukaryota > Euglenozoa > Diplonemea > Diplonemida > Diplonemidae > Rhynchopus > Rhynchopus euleeides. The sequence goes on from OY723276.1 coordinate 1,350,353, forward strand.
GCAGCATCCTCGACTGAGGCAACACGGCGCGGCAGCGTGCTGGGGAAACGCTCAGCGGAGGAGCGGGACGAGCCGTGGAGAGCGCGGATCGAATCGGACAGGGTGGTGGGCCACGTCGACCACCCCCACTGGATTGACCTCCACAGCATGAGCTTTCACGTCGGGGGGGACGACCTGGTGGGTCTGATGCAGGACCCTGAATTCACCGGTCTCACGGAGGGGCCAGAGGAGGAGTCACACCGGGACCGGAGGGGGAAATTCTATGAATTTATCGTGAAGCTCGCAGCGCCTGTCCAGAGCAAGACGTCGAAGACAATGCACGCCATTCTCAGGGAGGCGACGGCGGCACACCCTGCGAAGCAGGTGTGGCACGCGCATGCCGCGAAGAACACAATCCTCATCCACGCCCCATTCGCGGTTGCCCTGAAGCTGCACCGCCTCCACCGCGTCGTCTGGGTTGGCCGGATGAACGATGTGGCCGCACCCCACTTCAAACTCCACCACACGATCACGGAGTCAGCGCGTGCCCCCCAGCGCGACAGCGTCGATACCGGATCCCTCGATATCCTCCTCCACGGCAGGGGCCTCGGCACCACCGACGAGACCCCAGATGGGGCAGACGGCACGGAGGAGGCTGACGAGTGGGCCCCACCTGCGCAGAGCGACCTTCTTCGGGGGAAGATCAGGGCGTTCTTCGCTGGGAGGATGCGGCTGAATGTTTCGATCGATTTTGCGGACAGCGTGGTGAGAGTGAGCCCGCAGGGGTCTGTGGGGGGCGTGGGTGGTGCGCGGTGGAGGGCCCACGAGGCTGCGCTGCGGCAGGCGGCGGAGGTGATGGTGCGGGAGTCCGGTGGGTTTGCGGGGCACATCCACAGCATCGAGCACCCTACGCTGCACCGGTCGACCAACAAATACTCCCGCGAGGTGATGTCCACCGGGGGGTACAACACAACCCTGAGCAAGGCGCAGCGCGAGCCCTTCCAGTTCCTGTCGGGGAAGGGGCACATCGTCGGGGTTGCTGACAGCGGTGTGGACCACGACCACTGTTTCTTCCACGATCCGGATCATGAGACCCCCATCGGGTATACAAATGAAGACCACCGCAAGATTGTGTACTACAAGCCTGCAGGGGGGAACCTGCCTGGTGCGACAGGGGACGTGGATCCCAAGGCGGGGCATGGCACACATGTTGCCGGGACGATTGCAGGGAGTGTGCATGCTGCGGCTGCGAAGCAGTATCCGGAGATGGTGGAGTACCACGGGTTTGTCCCCGAGTCGAAGCTCGTCGTGTTCGACATGAGTGCGGGGAACGATGCGGAGTCGGTGTGGCCCCCGAGCAACATCAAGACCTCCCTGTTTGAGTTTGCCAGCAGGCGGGGTGCGAGGGTTCACTCCAACTCCTGGGGGTCCAACGGCGCCGCGACCTACGGCAAGAACTCGCGCCTCACCGATGAGTTCATCCACAATTCGAAGACTGACATGGTGCTCTTCTCCGCAGGCAACGAGGCTGACAAGGCATGCAGGAGCTCCGCCACCAACCCTCTCTGTGACAAGCGCACCATCATGACCCCTGCGACTGCAAAGAACGCCGTCTGCGTGGGGGCATCGATGGCGCCTCTCGAATCCTGGGAGGAGTACGGCCTGAGCAACTACTACCTGCAGGTGCGGACGGAAGGGAGCGCTGCGGATCCGAGTCACAACTTCACCCTCGTGAAGGCCAGCTTTGGGGAGCGCCATCCGGTGCTGGAGGACCGGGTGGAAATGGTGCTCGCCGAGCCCATCACAGCCTGCAACGGGCAGCACGAAGACCAGAGCAAGCTCGACAACGCAGAGGCTATCAAGGGCAAGATCGCACTGGTCGACCGTGGGGTCTGCTTCTTCGCGGTGAAGGTGCTCGCCCTCGCCCAGGCGGGTGCAAAGGGTGTCCTGGTCATCAACCACACGCCAGGCGACGCGATTGTGATGGGGCAGGACGGCATCAAAGGCTTTGAGGAGCAGCTCGTGCCTGCCTGGATGATCTCCCTGTCTGACGGGAAGCGCCTGAAGGAGCTGCTCAAGGCAACCCCGAAGGCGCTGGCCAGTGTCACGACGGACCACCGCTTCAACTCCCACAAGAACATGCACGACATGTCGGAGTTCTCCTCGAGAGGGCCCACAAGCGACCTCCGCTTCAAGCCTGACGTCGTCGCCATTGGGTACTATGTGCACAGCGCACGCTCCGACAGCCTCCTCACCACATACAACTGCGACCTTGCTGCGGAGATGGGCACCAGCATGGCTGCCCCCGAGGTGTCTGCGCTTGCCGTGCAGATGGCGGAGTACCTTCAGAAGCACCACGAGCCGAAGGTGGTCCAGCCGTCCGGTGCCCTGATGAAGGCGATGCTGATCCAGTCTGCGGTGCCCCTCACAGGCATCGTCGATAGGAACGCGCAGGGCGACTGGGAGGCCCTTCGGCCCCGTGCCTCGCCGTCGTTCTACCAGGGGCATGGGCGGGTCAACCTGGCGTCGATCCTCACGCCGGAAGGCCAGGACAAGCGGCGGATCCAGCTGGGTGTGTTTGATCATGACAATATCGAAGAGGAGATGGTGCACTGCGTGGCGTACAATGGGCTGTCTCCGCACGGCTTCCGTGCCACCCTCGTGTGGAGCGATAAGGCGGGCTCGGCCACCGCGATGCACACGCTCATCAACGATCTGGATCTGGAGGTCACGACGCCCGAGGGGGTCACGTACTTCGGCAACTCCCACGGCGACCCGAAGAGCCAGATGTACGACAGGCTGAACCCTGCGGAGAAGGTGACCATTCCCGGCGCCCTGGAGGGGTCGTACCTCGTGAAGGTCAAGAAGTTCTCAGTGCCTGCCGACGGGGCGCAGCCCTTTGCCCTGGTGGTGTCGGGTGTGAAGGCGGGCGACGCCCTGTCCTGCAGGGACCCCTGCACAGGCCCCGCGTGTGGTGTGGGGCCGCATGTGAACCTGCCCTACCAGGAGGAGGTGTCGATGAAGGTGTGGGATTGGAAGGTCTACTCCTTCGTGTCGGACGGGCATGTTTCGACCATCCAGTTCTCCTTTGCGAAGAAGGCGGGCTTTCCGAAGGACGCCGATGTCAACATGTTCATCCGTGCGGATTACCCGCCGACTCTGACGGAATTTGACGTGACGTATGACGGTAAGCAGTGCCGGGACACTGCCTGCTGGAACAACGATGGCAAGACGCTCAGCCACCGCCCCACCGGGGACAAGGCTGGCAGGGTGTACTACATGGCGCTGCATGCAGGGTGCTGCCACGAGGCAGAGATCTCTGTGGAGATGACGTCGGACGCGCAGCACTCCGTCACCCCGTTGGTCTCCAGCCTCGGGGTTGCCGGGACTGCATCGTCGAACCACCTCCGCCTGTCGTTCCAACAGGCATACGACGGAGTGAAGATCCTGATCAAGGGTGAGAATTTCGGGACGGACGTCAAGGCCGTCAACGTGGTCTTCGCAGGAGACACAAAGGAAGAGACAGATTCGAACCTGCTCGTCTGCAACGTGGGGTCAGTGTCCCCGACACTCATTGCCTGCACAACAGAGCCGAGCAGCGGGAACGTGACAGATGCAGTCCTCGTCTTGAACGTGGGTGGGAATGTCATTGTGGCAACGGGGCAGACTATCTCATTCGCACCTGCCCCGGCCAACCGCTACCGGGCTGTGGGGCTGCGGTCCACCCCCTGCGAGAAGGTCGACACCTGCGGGGTCAACACCGACAGGATTCATTTCAACTACTTCATCTCAACACACGGCGATGGCGATGTCTTCATCGTCGGCGACAACATCGGAGAGAAAATCCCTGGCGGCGACGCCCCTGCCGCCACGGTGATATACCGCCCGGTCGTCGTCGACCCCTTCGGGAAGGGGGCGACAGCGCTTGCCAACGATGCCGGGGGCCGTGGGGGCGGCGGCGGTGGAACCCTGCGCAGCTCCTTCCGCTGCCAGACAGACCGCTACGTGAGCAACTCCGTGCTGCACTGCACCACGGAAGAGGGATCTGTGGGCGATACCATGATGCTGACCATCAGCATCTTCGGTGTCGAGGTCGATGTGCTGGGCGTCCTCTCCTTCGCAATGCCCTCCGAGGTGACGGGGCTCAGCCTGCGCGGCATCAACCCGGGCGCCCGCCTGGTCCTGTCGTACACCCTGGCACAGTCGCCCTTCGTCCTGCATGGCACTGAGCTGGGGGACAGGCAGTTCCTTGGGCAATACGCAGAAGGCCGGACATCGCGTTACAGCCTGCCCGAGGCCGATCTGAACATCACCTACGGCGTCTGCCCCAGTGGGGTCGGCGGGGCGGTGGAGGTGGAAATACGGCAGGCCAGCGGCATCAGCGTGGTGCTGTCCGACCCCCCCGTGACAAAGCCCATCTGCTTCCAGGTGTCGATGTATGGGCTCGTGAGGGTGTCCACACCAGAGACAGGGGTGCTCTACATCCTGGGGAAGCCTGTGGCGCAGGGGCTTGCGCTGAGCCTGCTTGGGGCGGCTTCGGCGGAGCTGAAGGTGCCGTTCAGCGGGAAGACCGGCTCCATCTATGTCAAGGGTGAGAACCTCGGAATCGTGGAGGACGCAGCGACGATCGTTTTCCTCGGTGACAGCGATGCTGAGGTGGGCGCGTGCCGGGGCACCTTCCTTTCCGAATCCTGCTTGCAGTGCGACCTGCCGGTATGTGTGGCAGCGGGGGTGCTTTGTGCTGCTTTTCCAGACTCACATGACTGGTGTCATGGCGAGGGGTATCGCCCTGAAGAAGAAAAATGCTTGCTCTTTGCGTTTCGTAGTTTGTCCAAAATGAGTGCCTGCTCCTGCAATGTGTCACGAATGCTGAACCCTGCCACGGCCCTTCTTCTTTCCACTCGAGGTGCGAACCATTCTTAGTGTTCTTCCAAAGCCCTTCCACCCCAAACCCCCACACATCACCGTATATCGCCTCCACCCATTTCCCCCCTCACCTCCACAGGCGACCCTCCCGACGGGGACAACGTTGCACCTCCAGATTGTCGTGGGATCCATCGAACTGGATCAGTCCTTCACGCTGACCATCGCCGAACCCCCTCGGGTCGAAGGGATCAGCACATCACCGCCGATGGATGGTGCATCCTGGCCGTCCGACGCGACACTGACCCTCAGCGAGTCGAAGAAGGGCAGCGCCATTGTCTACCTGTCCGGTGTCCTAGCAGAGGACCCATTCGTCTACTTCGGGAAGCACACAAAGAAGCACGGCTGCTCCGTCAAGCCTGACCTGGTCGACGGGGCATCTGCTGGGACAACCCTTGCCTGCTTGCTGGACCCGCACACTCCTGCAGGTGATTACCAACTCGCAGCCTTCTTCGGTGGGACACAGGCACAGGGTATCGTGACCCTCGCAGTCAAAATCGATGAATCCGACCCCCCTGCGGCTCTCGTGCCGCTCGTCGTCACGCCTTCACAGGCCGCGGTGTTTGCGGGCGTGCCCCTCACTCTCAGCACCGCGCAACCCGCACAGCCCAACAAGCTTGCCCTGACGCGGGGCCCGTGCTCCGCAACGGAGCTGCTGCTGTACCGCGGGGGCGACCTCTCGGGGACGGTGTGGGGCGATGTCTTCGCGATGCCCTCCGACCACACCTTTGCCATCCCGCTGCCGACCGACCAGGCGATAAAGCAGCGCGGGTCGGCGTCGGCAAGCCACCTCCTGGAACCCTTCATGGTCTGCTTCGCGGCTGAGGGGGATTTCTGGCATCCAGTGGACGGCGAACTGACACTGCCTGTGGTCGCCGTCACAGCGCTGACCCTCCTGGAAAATGCGCGCGAGACCATCGCTGATACCCCTCAGGTCCCCGTCACGGTGTGGAGGCACGACTTCCGCGACGATGTGGTGGACAGGGTGGATGTGGCGTTGGGCGACTTCCCCCCCACCGGTGTGGTGATCCTGCGTGTTTCGGGCGAGGGCCTCCCAACAGGGTCCGACACACACGAGCTGGCCATCACCACCCTGAAGTGCAACGAGATCACAGAGACGACAGACGCCTCCAAGGTGCTGGCTGCACAGCAGGAAGCACGCGGGAGCTCTCTGACCCAGGCCTACACCCTGGTGCACCCGTCGCTCCGTGTGGCGGGCTCATCCGACCCCAATTGGAACATGTGCTTTGTCCTGACGGAGAACAACAAGGTGACCGCCGCAGCGCCCCTCGGGAAGATCGCCATCACGGCGTGCTTCCCGACGGAGGGCACGCAGTTTGAGGGGGCGGGGCTGCAGGAGTGTGGGTCGCGGGGGAAGTGCAGCGCGGAGGGGGCTTGCGTGTGCGACAAGGGGTTTAGGGGCCGCCAGTGCGAGATCGTCTGCCCGACGGGGAGGTCCCTCACGAATCTGACCTCGACCGAGCTGCATGTCTGCAGCGATGTCGGGACGTGCACCGCCTCCGGGGTCTGCGAGTGTGCCGCAAACTACTACTCTCACAACTGCGCCTTCCGTGCGAAGGAGTTGGGTGTGATCGATGAATCCGCAGCCCTCCCGCTGAAGCGCACCGAGGAGCTTGTGCACGGCACTTCCGACTGGCACCTCTACCACATTGCAGGGGCGGATGCGCCTGCCGGACGCCCCTCCACCCACCAGGGTGTGTACATCCATCTGTCGTGGAGCCACGTCGGGTCGCTCTTCGACATTCTGGTGTGGAATGAGAGCGATTCGATCGGCATCCCCGCCAAGGCGGCCCACTCCTATGTCATGACCCCTGCGGACGAAGAGAAGGTGATTGTCTTCCTCAACAAGACTGTCTCTGAGGAGGTGTTCATCGGCCTTTATGGGTCCTGCCCCAACGCAGTCACCGTGCCCTACGTGTTGGTCATCTCGTGGACCATGTCGGAGGGGGTTGAGACCCCGCAACCTCTGATGTCCGCGCTTGAGGATTTCAGCGGGAAGTATGAGGCGCTGACGCGTGCAGCGGGCTTCCTCCTGGGCATCCTCGTGCTCTGCCTCTGCCTGACGATGTGCCGCATCTTTGTGTCGCCTCTCATCTCTATGTTCACCCAGAAGATGCCCCACCAGCTGGACGACGTTTCGGATCTGGTGTCGGAAACGTCGTTCGGAGGGGAGATGACGGACATTGTGAACGACCCTGTCGAAGGGGGCCAGGGACAGCTTCCCATGGAGTCATAGGGGAGTCGGGCGTGGGTGGGTGGGGAAAACGGATCCCCAGAGGGGGGAGAGAGAGAGAGAGAGACGACTCTGAATCGTTGTGATGCACAGTGTTATTCTATTCCGAAAAAGTGCATTTTGTGTGTTGTGTTGTGTGGTGTGATGTGTGATGTGTGTGTGTGTCACACGGTGAGGCGGGTTGGTGTATTCATCAAGGAAAAGTTTTCCCTCGGCTGCGGGCCTGGCACGCTTGGGCAAACAACTTCTTAACGTGGTGTGGCAAGGGTAGGGCGCGGAGGCGGGGGTATGTGTTAACCTGAAGGTGTGTGGCGGGGAGGGGGGTGAGGTTCGAACCACCTCCCTCCCCACCCCACGGCAATAGCAGAGGCTTCGAAGGGGAATAGTATGCGTCCCATCGGGCTGCTGTTGGGCCGTCAAACGAAATACGGGGTCAACACTTGAAGCAAAATAACAGAGGTGCGGACGAGGGTGAGTTGACTCGCAAAAGTAGTGCCGAGCTGAGACAGTTTGACACACAGCGAAAGCCCCCTCTCCCTTTATGTAAGGAATGCGACGAGGAGCTCTTCTGCCTGAGCTGTGGCATCTCTTGCTTTTGTTCAAAACCCCTGCCTAACGAATGAGAAGAGGGCACCCCCACTCCCCGCCTCCAGATAGAGCCTTGTCGACTGCACAATTTTTGGGCGCAGCTCCCCTCCCCTCTGCCTGTCGCCCGGAAGGCGAATTTGGGTAGTGGCAGGAAGAGATACGGTCAAAAAAAATTCGTTTTCAAAAATTGTTTGGAAAAAAAAAAGGTATCTGCAGGTCTGAAAGGGGTGTGAGAAAAACAGCTGATGATGGAGGTATTACGTCCGATCGATGTGAGAACACCAAAAATTTTAAAAAAAACAAAAAAAAAATACAGCAAAACACAGAATCTGGCCGGGCGCCTCCCCGCCCTCCCCGCCTCCGCCGAGGGGAATGGGGGTGTGGGGTTCTCTGAGAATTCCCGAAAATTTCGAAAATTAGACACACCCTCTCTCCCTCCTCTCAGGGGAGCTATTTTTTTCCCTTTCGGCGAGAACCTGCCGGGCAGGGCACAGCCCCTCCCCCCCTGCCTTACCCCCCTCCAAAGAAAACTGGAAAAGCTTCCAACAGCTGGGGGAGGGGGAAAGGGGGGGGGGGGTGTGGTGCGTCGTGAGTATTAACGTGGCAGATACAACACCCGTCCTCTGCTGTGGAGGGGGAGGGGTAGGGGGGGGGGGGATACACCATGGTGGCGTTTTGAAATGCATTTTTCAACCAGAAATCCTGAGAAATCACCGAACGATTTCCGAACACTATGGGCTAAAGCGGGCGTTTCACCCCTCCTTTTTTTTGGGACCATTTCTGCTTTGGCGTATATCCTGCCTGTAGTTGTACCACGCGCGTCTTCCCTCTGAATGGACAAGATACTAAGTCCATCCCGTGAGGCCGCTGTCCTCCCCCCACGCCGCCGCGCTTTGTAGATTCTGAGACAGAGGGCCTGCTCCCAAAGCCTTCCCTGGGAGGGGATGCCATTGCGATTCGGGTGGTTTGTGAAGTAGGGAAACTCAAGAGGTGTGCAGCTGTGTGCCGGGTGGATGTCCTTCGGCAGAAGACAAGCCACCGGGCAGCGTCATGGGCTGCAACGAGGTGGGGGGGGCGTGTGTGTGGGGGTGCCGCAAAAAAAATCAAACAGCGCGAGCCTGTTGTTTCACGCAGCACGGGGTAAAAAAAAGGGGGGGATTGCCAGGGTTCTGTTGCTTTTGTTTGCGAAACCTTTCGCACAGAAAAGTGTGTCACTTTCAGCTCCTCCAATCAGGCTAACTATTACTGTGTGCAGTAATATTATGGTATCTATGCCAGTGGAGATCACCTCAAGAGTCGGGGTAGATTCTAAGAAGGTGACACCTCTTTACTCTTTTTACATCTGTGCAGAGTGCGCAGACGGAACCTCCCCTTTACCCCACCCGCTCTTCACGCAACCCCTTCATACAAACCCACCCTCTCCTTCCTGAACTCTCTCTACACACAACGCCGGGTGGGACGTCAAAGCCAGCCCTGTTCCGCACTGTGGGGTCTCGAGCCTAACACACACTCTAAAACGTGGCCACCAACCCACCCCTTTTTCTTCTTCCTCTCTCTGTCTCTCCACCCTCTGGGTTAACCGCCACCTCCTCTTCGAAGCAACTATAGTCCAGGGGGGGGGGGATTCCTCTCTCCCCCAACTATACCCATAGACACGCTGGTAAATAGGGGTTGGGGGGGGGGGGGGTAGGGGTAGGGGTGGGTTAGGTTTCTATCCCCCCCCCCCCCTAGGCCCCCGGATGTACGGGAAAATTTTGTAATAAAAATTTTTCCAACCCCAAACACGGGCTATTGGCACCTGGAATGGGTGTACCCGCCTCAAAAATATGTCTGGGGACCCAATGAAACCGGTTTTTCACACTTAGTTGCCCTTTCTCGGTCCGAATTTTTGAATATTCGGTGAAAAAAGGGGGTTTTGCCCATTTTGGGCAAAACCCCGATTTTCATGAAAAAAATGTCAAAATCGGGGCAACTAGACCACATTTTGGGTGGTTTTCGGGTGAAAAACGTACCCTAGACATCCCTGGGGCACATTGTATACCATCCAGGGCCTCTAGGACCAGTAGAAGCACGTGAAAATGCGTTTTTTTACACAAACAATCTTGCTTGTGACAGTAAACAATAGGCTGTTGGCAGCGTGCAGTGCAACATACATAATTCCATGAACAGATATATTGCATAGTGCGCACAAACAAAAATGTCCGATAGGGCGAAGTTCGACCTGGAGCTGGTTGACTGGAGCCGCATCCCCTCGGTGGAGTACCCAGCTGACGCCGCCCCGGCCTCCACATCGACGGACTGCGTCCTCGTCCCCTCCTGCGAGACCCTCCACGATGGGGGCACGCAGTGCAACCGGTGTGGATGTCGCGGTTCGGTAGAATGCCTGGAGAAGAGGATTCCCGACCGCGATGATCGCGTTCGCCTGTTGCCACGGGAGGGGACGAGGTGGGTCTGTCCGCCCTGCGCCTGGGAGGTGCACCAGAAGGAGCCCCTTGTCCGGAGCGGCGACTTGGAAGCACCTCCGGGCGCGGATGAAGAGGACCTGAGGGAGGCCGTTGTGGACACGGTACCCCCTGCCGGGGACGAGGCCGACGCTGCTTCCCTCCGCAAACAGGTTGCGGAACAGGCGAAGAAGATCGCCTTCCTGGAGGCCCAGAAGGAGGCGGAGGAGGTCCCGTACGACCTCGAGCTTCGTCGGGTGGCCCGTTGGGAGAAGCACTTGTGCTCCCGGATCGGCGTGGACCGCATATTGGATAAGGTCCACGCCCGATACGGCCCCTTCCCCGCCAGCCCTGAGGACACCGGCAAGGGGTACCAACACGAGCAGCGGACGCTGTTCACCGTGCTGAAGAAGGCTCGCGACCCGCGGACGGGACATTGGGCCTCCTCGCTGCTTCCCCTCCTACACGTCACCATGGTGCGTCTTGAGGCCCTGAAATACCAGAGTGCCGAGGGGGTCGCCTTCTCCGTCGGGGTAGCCATGGGCGCGGCCTACGAGGCCCACGCCCTCACCCTTGAATGGTCCGCCTACACCGACGGAGAACTGCGCACCGCCGCCAATGTAGCCAAGAGGGGTGAGGCGGTGAAGGAGGCGCAGAAGAAGGTCTCGGGTGGCGCCGTCCACGCGGGTACCTTCGGAGCCACGCGAGGAAGGGGGGGCTACTCCGGGGGGAGGAAAGATATGAAGAGGTCTCAGCCGTCCCAAGGGGGGGGTAGGGACCACAAGTACGCAAAAAAGGACTGACTACCCCTGCGTATCCCCTCTCCTCTCCCTCCTTCTCCTCCGCCCTCGACCCTTCCTCTTCGGGATACGCACGCAGCAGCTCCTCTTCCGACTTCGAATCATCCCAGCCTCCGCATTTGGGAGGAGCAGCTGTCCCAGGGTTCCATCAGACAGCCAGAGGAGATCACGCCGGCGCAGCTGGTGACCCTCAAGCGCGCCACCTGGCGCACTCAAGCACAGTGCTACAGGGGTTCTGCATCTTTCCTCTCTGTGATCCGCCGCGCCGAGGCCTTCCGTCACAAGGTGCAGGTGATGGACCCGAGCCTCTCGAGGGAGGAGTGCTTCCATCTGTGGGTCCAACTGCTGCTACGCCGGCAACAGATTCAGCCCCAGTCTGCCCTGCAGTACCTCACGTACTACACGCAGTCGCTGAGGTCGGCCCACGACGCCATGAGGCGGGCCATCAGCGGGCAGCTCCAGGTCTTCGAGAGGCACGAGCGCAAGATGGAGAGTGTGCCTGCCCTCGAGACGGTGCTGGAGGCCTTGTCCAAGGCGTCTGGCACTCTCAGAGCTGCGCTGGCACTGCAGATGGCGACCGGGTCCCGCTGGGTCGACCTCGAGAGGCTCAGGGGGGCTCACATTCAACTACACCGGGCCGACTCCCCTCCCGACTTCTTCATGGTCACCTTCGTGAGGGGGAAGACGGACAGCAGGGGCTCGGGTCAGTCACTTCTCCTACCCAAAGAGGGTCGTCTATCCCTCATCTTCCTCGAGTGGTTCGAGAGTCAACGTCTTGCGGAGCAAGCTCCGGTCTTTGGCAACCTCACCTACACTGCATACAACGAGTACCTGAAAGAGAATCTCTGTGTTACCACACAGTTGATCAGGCATTCCAGCCTCAATGCAGTCGCGGAGTCGCGAGGCGAGGAGGCGGCACAGGCACTGGCCCGACACAGGAGTGTGCAGGTCACCCGGGGGTACCTTCGGCGGGGCCTGTGGGAGCCCGTCAAGGACACTGCCTTGTCGACGCCCCTCCTGCAGTAATACAAGAGGAGCGTCGAGAGCCGCAACTATCTTCGAGCGGGAAGAATACACAAGACAAACGTCGCGAGCCGTCACTGTCTGATCATGAAAACACTGGTTTTACACAGGATGGGCGTCGCGAGCCGCATACATCCACAGCCAGAGCAATTACACAAGACAAACGTCGCGAGCCGTCACTGTCTAACCACTCAACTATCGGTCTTACACAGGATGGGCGTCGCGAGCCGCTTACATCCACAACCGACACAATTACACAAGACAAACGTCGCGAGCCGTCACTGTCAAAACATACAATCACCGGCTTTACACAGGATGGGCGTCGCGAGCCGCTTACATCCACAGCCGACACCATTACACAAGACAAACGTCGCGAGCCGTCACTGTCAAACCGTGCAACCACCGGCTTTACACAGGATGGGCGTCGCGAGCCGCTTACATCCACAGCCAAAATACTTACACATGACAAACGTCGAGAGCCGTCACTGTCCACCCTCCAAGCATCCGAGCTGGCGTCATCTACACAAAACAAGCGTCGAGAGCCGCACATGTCAAAAACAACTACGATCTCGAGCAAAAGCCCGTTACAACATCTCTGGGAGGTCTTACAACACTATGACTACGACTGGTCCTGGTGGGACATCGATGGATCCACGAGGATACCCAGAGCAAGTTATGAGGGTAAAATCGCGGGGGCACCATCACTCCCCTTAAACAGCGAACTCCTTCTGAAGGACTTTCCCCACCTGCAGGAGAATTTTATATGGATTTCTCATGCCTTTATCTCCAAGCACGCCAGGTGGGAGGGTACGGCCGGCGCCGGACCTAGAAACGCAAAGTTGGGCGCATGCACTGAACAGCTGCTCAGTGGCTCATTTGCAGAGAAGGCTCCGAGGTCCCGCAAGGGATGCTGTTTGCACTCGGCTTTTTGTGTACCGAAAAGGAAACCAGGCGAACTACGTTTCATTCTGGCATGCCAACGTCTGAATCAGGCCATGGCTCACATCAAGCTACCGCCCTGCCAGTTCCCCTCTTATACAATGATCGTAGACACGGTATTAAGCGGCGCCTTTTTTTGCGGGTTCGATTTCAAGAGCTGGTTTTTTCAGTTCAATATCGAGCCTGCAGCCCGACCATTCTTCGCCTTCCGGTGCAACAACGCAATCTTGTGGATGACACGTCTAGCCATGGGATACAGAGCTTCACCACAGCTGGGTCAAGCTGTTACGAGATGTCTGGGAGCAGAGGCTGTTGCCAACACGCAGGCTGAACACATCTCTTGGCTGGATAACACCGTCTTCGTCGCTGATTCCGCGGAGATTCTCAATCGGGTGAAATCTAACTTCGAAGCGATATGTGCACGATACGGGGTTATCATTGGGGATACCTCGCCGATCAGCCGACAGGGTACAATGCTCGGTCTACACTTCGACTGCATACACAAGAGATGGAAGATGGATCCCGCCTGGGTCGAGAAACTAAAGGGATCTCTTCAGATAAGTATGCTCGAAGCCGCAATGCCACTTCGATTCTGGTGGAGAATGTGCGGACTCATTCTCTGGCGGGTGTATGCTCTTCAGCTCCACTTGTACGAGCAGGCCAGCTTGCTCAGCTGGATGTCAGAAGTCAGCAAGGACGGCGTCCTTAGTTACGAAAGCTGGTCGAGAGAAGTCACCCTTCCATTGAACGTACGAGCCTCGATGCAAGACTCGCTGGGACAACTTCTGCAGAACCCCTGGCGTATATGGAGTCCTCCACCCACAGATAGGGGCACGGCACATACAGATGCCAGCCTCACGGGATGGTGCTTCATCGTGAACAGAGATGGAAAGACGATCACACGATGGGGGCTCTTCACCGAAAACTGGCTACATGAAGACATCGCCGTCTTAGAGATGTACGCGTTCTACCGCATGGTGATGCACATTTGCGAAGACATGCACATGCAAGGTGTACGATGGAGGGTCGGTGTCGATAACACAGCGGTGATCGGAGCATGGCGCAAGGGTTTCTCACACGCCAAACACATCCTGAACCTGTTGATGAAAGCCCGCCGTATTGCCGATACCGCATCATGTCGTTTTGAGATGGGCTACGTGAAGTCAGAGGAGAACCCTGCTGATGACTACACCCGGCTACGGGACACATCTCACCCATACTACACCACATGAACGATCACCCCCCTTACGAGAGCGAGTTCCCCGAGGTTACCGTCATCATGCGAGATTATCAGGGGAGGTCGGGGGGGGGGGGGGGTGTAGCGTACTAGGGACCGGTAGTGCGCACAAACTAACAGCCAAGCCTATTGTTTACACAAACAATCTTGCTTGTGACAGTAAACAATAGGCTGTTGGCAGCGTGCAGTGCAACATACATAATTCCATGAACAGATATATTGCATAGTGCGCACAAACAAAAAGGACCCTGCAACCACCCTGCACACACCCTGCAACCATGTTGGAGGCACCCTACAACCCTATAACCACCCAGAAACCACTGGGTCTGCCCTAAAAGGGGTGTACGGGCCTGTTGGAACAGGTTTTCGACACCGAATTGCCCAAATTCGGTCCGATATTTTGAAAAAACTGTGAAGAACGGGGGATTCGCCCGTGTGGGGTAAAAGTCCCAATTTTCATGAAAAAAAGTCAAAATTAGGGCAACTAGACCCCATTTTGGGTGTTTTTCGGGTGCAAAACGTACCCTAGACATCCCTGGGGTACATTGTATACCATCCAGGGCCTCAAGGACCAGTAGAAGCACGTGAAAATGCGTTTTTTTACCCAAAAAAAAGGACCCTGCAACGATGTTGTAGGACCCTGCACACACCCTGCAACCGTGTTGTAGGCACCCTGCAACCCTATAACCACCCAGAAACCACTGGGTAAGCCCTAAAAGGGGTGTACGGGCCTGTTGGAACAGGTTTTCGACACCGAATTGCCTAAATTCGGTCCAATTTTTTGAAAAAACTGTGAAAAATGGGGGATTCGCCCGTGTGGGGTAAAAGTCCCAATTTTAGGGAAAAAAGTCAAAATTAGGGCAACTACACGGTGGACTCCAGCGGCCCTAGCGGGAGTCTGGGAGCGGGAGTCTGAGAGGGTGTCAAAGACTCCCGCTAGCGGGAGTCCAGACTCCCGCTAGCGGGAGTCTATACTCCCGCTAGGGGGAGTCTGACTCCCCCTAGCGGGAGTCTTTTCACCTATTTTCATCCATTTTTCCCATGATATAGTTACAGTCTACTGGCGTGGGGGGTAAAATCATGCGGGGGGAAGGTGGAAGAGGGATGGGGAGGGGCTTGTTTTGCTTCTGTCAGTTTCCCCGGACTCTGGACTACCTACCTATCCTCCTGGTAGCGGCTGCACCTGCGGAGGTGAGCGGTTAGAATTTGAGGTGTCAAAGTGCGGCCGTCGCCTGTCGTAGTTGTGTTACACCTTGGGCAAGACAAACCATCCTGCAGGCTTTCCTCATCTTCTTCGTCAGAACTGTCATCCCCCTCCTGCTGTGCGCGTTGGTCAAGCGTGCTCAAAGTCGCCTCGGATGACACGAATGGTGTGAAAGTCGCCCCCAGCGGGATTGGCATTTTGCACAAGCAGAGCGATAATTTGCGGTGTCCTTCGGGGAACCGGAACAGGAAGTAGGGCGCGCTGCTGGGTTCAACGAAGTCCTGTGTGTTGCAGTGCACAAACCCCTTCTGCAGCTGTGTCAACTGTGTGCAAAGAACATACACAGCCAATCTATGAGCGTGTCGGGTGTGCAGACACGGACACAGAATGACTTCTCTATACCCGAGGATCCCGTCCTGCGACAGGTGCGCAACCTTCCAAGGCATGCCCGATTCGCGCCGCTTCTCTTCTGCCATTGCAAGATCTCTCTCGTAAGTTGCGGAGCTGGCGATTGTAACGGCATCTTTCTTGCGATGTCCGTTCTCTGCTTCTTCAAATTCGTCGTTGTTCTGCAGAGGCACTGCATCTTCTGGAGCCCACCAATGATGGAGACTGTGTACGTAGGCATTGCGCGTTGATCCCTTTTCGGCATGCTCCATCAACCAGTGAAATATATGCCCTGAGATCCGAGCACGCAAGAAGGGAATCCGGGCTGACTCATCCTTGCATCCCCAGAAGCGCCAGGGGATGTCTGCATACCGGAAATGCATGAGGTCTGCAAGGGAGACAAAGAGGTAGCGGAACAAGCCCTTGTAGGTGGTGTCCTGTGACATGGCAAGCACGACCTTCCGGAACTGAGCACCTGTCCCATTCTGCGACACATTCAGTGCAAGGTTTGTACAGGTCTTGTCGAATATTTTTTTTGTTGTCTCATCCAGTACCCTGATCAGCCGCATGGCGAGCCCCTTGCAGTCATGGAGTGCTGGGGTGACGTAGCGGGCATTGGGAAGCACACCTGCCAAGAGGGAGGGGTAGCCAGCCTCTTTCATCTCAGAGAGAGTCAGGTGCGGGTATCGATGCACCTGTTGATACCAGCGTTCTTCTGGGATGTCGCACAGTGAGCATCGGTGCCCTCGCCCCCCGCATCGCCTCATTGTTGCCCACTGCTCAGCATGGTCGGCGGTTATTCTTGCTATGGACACACTCGCGACATGCACCCCTCGGAAGATTTTCGCTTTGTGCAGCCTCATGATCTGTTGCAGCAACGCGTGATTTTGGAACAGCTTGTGATCACCTTTCGGAAGGTCTGAGAAAGTAATACCCGGCGCAGTCATCGTGTTTTCGGGATTGATGACCCCGAGAGACAGACGGACACGTGCGTTATCGGAACGTAATGAATTACGTGGCGTGTATCCGTCCGTGTACATGACGCCGAGAAGTGGCACGCTACACTGCATTGTCGATGATTCTCCCGCCTCTTCTTCGAGGAACTCAAATGCCCCGAGCAAACCACGGGAAAGGCGCCATTCAACACGTTCGCAGGCAGGCTTCTCCATTTCGCGGAGTCGCTTTCGTGACACACCCAGGTTCTCACCAACACGCTCCTTATGAAGCTGGTTGACCTTGGCGAGTGTCCGTTGAGACATCCGAAGGGCATGCCGGTTGGCAGCAAGAGTCTCCCCGACACTCTTCGCTTCATTTGCATTCGACATGGTTCGATGGCATGGGTCTTGAAAATACCCCCTGTGACACCTGTGAGAGCGAGTGTGAGTGGAGCCGAATAAGGTTGCAACACACACACCACGTCAGATGTAGCCAAGCGAAAAAACTGTCGATGTTTTGGAGTGTGGGGTTTGTGGCTTCCATGACAGTCTGATCATTCAACTTCCGCAGGCTGATGCACAGCCAGCTTCCCTCAGAGGGTGTCCATGTCGTCCTTCTCCACTGTGATGGCCTGCGGGATGCTCGGAGGGGCTTCTTCCTCTGTGTCGGGGACCTCAGGCTGTGCGAGGTCGATCCCCAGCAGGTCCTTGTACCTCCCCACGGTGGAGGTGTTGGCCTGGCCTGAGCCGGTCACCGTGGCGCGGGGCTGTTCCAAAGGAACGGTGACCTTCCACAGGGCCAACTGCCCCTCCACCTGCTCGCAGGTGATGGGCTCGCCATCGGCAGGGCTCCTGGGGAGGAAATAGGTGGCGGTGTATGTGCCGCTGGGGATTGTCGAACCCTCGTGGACCACGCGAAGACACGTCAGCGACACCTGCAGGCCTGTCACTGAAAACTCAACCCGGGTCAACAGCCCCTCGAGCATCACCACATGCACGTTGGCTGCCCCAGGCAACGGGGTGACCACCGGGAAGTGCTGCATCACATTATTCGTCGTAGTATCCTCCTCCTGCTGCACGGCAGTGTACACGTTGTTCATCTCGACCTCCTTGTAGGCCGGGGCAAGCGCAGCAAGGACCCGCTGGTACAGCGGATTCTTCTTGTGGCCCTCCTCCGCCCAAGCCAAGGGCATCTTTGGCTTGAGGGTGACACCCACCAACTTGGTGTCTTGCACCTTCCCGCGCTTCACCTCAACCCTGTAGGTGGCGGGGAGGGTGCCGTCCTTCTGCATCATCTCGACCTCCCTCACAGCGAGCTTGTCCATGTCAGGGAATACGGCGGTGATGGCGTTGGCCACCTGGGGGCTGTGCTTGTTGATCTCCTTGCCGGTCAACACCGTTGCTAGGAGCCTTCTAATGGATCCCAGTGTCAGCACACTTCCCCCTTTTTTAACGAGGAAGGCCGTGCAAAAATCAGCCACAATGTTCGTCGCCTCCGCAGCCTCGGGACTCTCTGCGCTCTTCTTCTTCTTACTCGACTTCGCCGCCGGCTTCGCTGCCACCTTCACTGCCGGCTTCGTTGTCGTCTTCCCCATTTTTGTGAATCAGGTCTGCGAGCTGGGATGGGTGGAAACGTCCGTTTGGTGTGTGTGTGTGTGGCTGTACTTCAGTGACGAGTGCCACATTGCATAGGTATCATGGGAAAAATGAGTGAAAATAGGTGAAAAGACTCCCGCTAGGGGGAGTCAGACTCCCGCTAGCGGGAGTTGGACTCCCCCTAGTTGAGACTCCCGAAAAGGGTTACCCTACCCCCGCTGGAGTCCACCGTGTAGACCCCATTTTGGGTGGTTTTCGGGTGCAAAACGTACCCTAGGCATCCCTGGGGTACATTGTATACCATCCAGGGACTCTAGGACCAGTAGAAGTGCGTTACAACGCACATTTTTGCCCCAAAATGGCCCTGCAACCACCCTGCACAGGATTCACCCCAGAAAAGCGAAAAAATGGCCAAAAATGAGGGTTGGTGGGCCCAAAAGTGGGTAAAAACCTCCGGAAATTCATATCTGGGGTGGGTCTGGGGGCGGTTTTGCACAGTTGACCTCCAGACCGGAATATTCCAAAAAAATTACAGTTTTTCTCAAGGACATCCGGGGGCCTACCCCCCCCCCCCCCCCCCGTTTGTGAGCACAGCTCCCATAAATAAAAGCACACCCCGGATTTGGCGCTTGTTTCGTGCTGCGCGAGGGGAGGGGGTGGTGGTGGTGGTGGTGGTGGTGGCTGCGGTGGGGCCCCGTCCCCCCCTCACGGAGCTGTGTGTGGGCGGGGGTGTCTTACTTGCTGTAAACGGGGGGGAGGGGGGAGGGGGAGTGCGCCAATATAATCACGTGGCGTCAGCACGGGCGTCATGCCACAGCAAGGTTATAGGGGGGGGGGGGGTGGGGAGGGGGTGCCAGCCTTTGCCCTGGGTATGCAGAAAGACAGCCACCCCCCCAGCCCCCCCTCCCCTCCCCCCCCTCTCTCTCTCTCACCTATTGCACAGAGCACCGTGGCACATTCAGTAAACTTGTTTAAGCACCTTCGGTGCGACTAGGGAGTCAAGGGAGGACTAGAGAAGACGACTTCCCTGTGCGTATTTGTTTTTCTACCACTTGCAGCAACAGTTTTCTTGCAAGGTTGGAAGGGGGGCGAACGGAACAAACACCACCCTTCATCAGGCCAACGAGTGGTGTTTTGCTCCCTGCCTTCGCCCCTCCGTACGTCAGCTTTTGCACTGAACGGTGCCTAATGCAACGGAAAAGCGGTGGCTGAGTCACCCCCATCTCCCACGAGACACGTTTTTGATATTGATGTTTTGTGTCTTATGTCCGACCGAAGACTCCCCACACCCCATACCACCCAACACACCACCTCACACCACACCCACTAGGGAACGGTGTCACCCCACCCCACCTCCCACCCCCACCCCTGGCATGGTCGTCTCCAACACGCCCTACCGTGGGGGGCTGCCTGTGCCGGTGCCTTCTTCGGAGAGCAAAGTCGTGTCGCCCCCACGGGGTGCGGGGCTGCCCGCCGCGTCGGCGCACGACTCCATGCTGACGCCCCACGGCCCCTCCGACACCGCCACGCAGGGGAAGAGCCGATCGCCCGAGCGGCGCAGGGCAGCGATGATGCGGCAGTCGCGCCGCGCAGGGCAGTCTGCCTCCGATGCATACCTCACGCAGATCACAGACGACCTGCTGGTGGAGAAGAGGTCGCGCAAGGCGGAGCGCGAGCAGTATGAAGCAGCGGTGCGGCGCCTGGAGGAGAAGATCATGCAGATGGATGACACCTCCCTCCGGGCCGACACCGAGTCTGAGAAGGCGATGCACCTCCGGCAGCGGCTGGAGCAGCTGCAGGAGCAGTACGACTTCCGCAAGGCTGAGATCATCCGCCTCCAGTCGGAGCTCCGCTCCCTGCAGGCCACGCGCGACAGGGAAAAGGGCGACGGGCACCAGCAGCAGCAGGAGGCCAACCTCACCATCGAGGGCCTCTCGCAGCAGGTCTGCACGCTGCAGGCGAGCCTGGAGAACGCACTGCGGGAAAGCGTCGCCACAAAGGTGATGGAGGACACACAGCACGCCCTGGCTCTGGAGCAGCTTCTGGATGATTTCTTCGGGCTCACCCTCTGCGACATCCCCTCTCTTGAGGTTGACGCCGCCTCCCAGCGCCTCTCCGCGGATCCAGAGTATGAAGGGTGCTTCGCAGGGTGCGTCGGCGTTGTGTTGGTGGATGACCATCTCGGGACCCACCTCACCCCCGGCGACACGCTCCTGAGGGTTGATGACATCGAGATTGCTTCCGCGCAGCACCTGCAGCTGATGCTGGCTGCGATGTGCCGCCCCGACGTCCTCCTGCAGTTCCGCCGCGGCAGCGTTGTCCGCTCCGTCAGGGTGAAGCCGAAGAAAACCCCCCTCCCCTGCCACATCGCAGATGTCTCCCGCATCTGCCGCCTCACTGGGGGTCTGACCAGCCTCCTGGCTGACTACAAATCGCACATCACCAACCTCAACGAGCAGAACGACCGCCTCAAGGCGGAGCACGTTGCCCTCGAGGATCAGGCAGAGTCGCTACGCCAGACAACCATCGATCTCAAGCGGCTCGCGGATGCGGCAAAAGAACCCCCTCAGTTGTCGGATAGGACGATGGACATGCAGCTGGTTGGAACAAACGCGAAGCTTGCTCAGGAGAAGAAGGTGATGACGCTCCGCCTCAGCCGTGCGGTGGAGGACAAGGCGCGCCTGGAGGAGGACGTGCAGCGCATGCGGAAGACCATCGAGCTGCTGCAGCAGCAGCGGCAGGGGGAGGAGGCGGGCAGGCTCGGCGCTGAGGAGGCGCTTGCGGCAGCCACGCGTGAGCTGGATGCGGTGCGGGAAAGGCACAGCTGCGAGTTGGATGCGGTGAGGGCGGAGCTCTGCCAGGGGTTTGACGAGCAGAAGGCGGGGCTGCAGCAGGAGCTCGAGGAGGCGGTTGGGTTTGCGCGGGAGAAGCAGCAGCTCCTGACGCGCCGGCTGGCGGAGCTGGAGGCGGAGTTGGAGGCGTTGAAGGAGAGGGATCGCCAGCGCACCGTCGTGAAGGAGGAGTGGGCCCGCCCATCGGATATCGGGTTTGAAAAGGTCGACGCCCCGCCGACCCCACCGCCGCCCCGGCAGCCGACACCGCAGCCGCAGTTCACCCCGGCACCCACCCCGCAGGCGCCGCCGACGCCGATGCCGCTGTCGGTGCCGCCTGTTTCCGCCCCGCGGTCCCTCCTGCCAGCGGCGCAGCCGCTGATGGGGCACACCTGGGAGTCGAATATCGCACTCGCCCCCGTGTCGAGGGCAGCCGTTCCCCCGCCGGATGTGCAGGGTGTGCTGGGGCAGCTGGAGGCGATGCTGGGTGGGTCGGTCGCCATGCTGCCGGGGTTCGGCCCGATCGAGCAGGTGATGAGTGCGATCGACGCCTGCAACAGCAGGATCCCCCGGCTGGAGGCGCAGGTGCAGGGGGTGGTGGAGAGGCTGCGGATGCGGGCACAGCTGCAGATGCACCAGGCACAGCAGGCACAGCAGCAGCAGGTAAGGACGCCCCCGGCACACCCTGCGGCGGGGGAGCACCTTGCACTGCAGCACCAGCATGCGGACCAGCAGAGGCAGCTTGCGGACCAGCAGATGCAGCTGGCAGATCAGCAGGCGCAGCTGGAGGGGCAGCGGCAGCACAGTGCGGAGCTGGAGAGCGAGTGTGCGGTGCTGCGGAGTGCTGCGGATGACCTGATGCGGCGCCTGGAGGAGGCGCATAAGTGCAGCGAGGCGTTGCGGCATGCAGAGGTGGAGCTGAAGGAGTCGTCCAGCATGATCGCCACCCTGCAGGCGCATATCGCGTCTGTCGAGGCGCAGCTGGAGGAGTACCGCGATGCAGCGGCGCAGCCGCAGGTGCCTGTGTCCGTGCCGGTGGTGCCGGTGTCGGAGCCGCGTGCGTTCCTATCGGAGCCGCCTGTGCCGCATGACGATGCACTGCAGTCGCCGCCGCGTCCGCTGCAGCATTACGCGCCGCCGCCCCCGCCGCCAGTGCCGATGCCACAGCCGGTTGTGTACAGTCACGTGCAGTGCGACCCCCCTGAGTCTTTCCAGGAGGTCGAGATCATCGAGCACCACACGAAGATCTTCGTGGATGAGGTATGCCTGCAGGGGGGTGGAGTGGGAGGGGGTGGGGCGGGCTGCCCGTTGTATTGTTGGAGGCTTCCTTGCATGCAGCGCCACCCACACCCCACACCCACAGGGCGTGGCGCAAGGGCGGTGCCCGTCGCCGTGCGCGGGGATGCTACAGAGCACCACACCCTCCCAGCTGCTGCGCCTCGACTCGCAGCCCATCAACGGCTACCCCAGCCTGCAGTCCGACACGCCTGTCCACAGGCGCACCCTGCAGGCGGCAACAGGCGGCACCTACCGCAGCGGCAGCACATCTGGCTACCTCAAGCGGCCCCCTCCTGGAAGGGGAAGCTCTCGCCAAGGGGTGCACTTCAGCACCAGCTACCAGTCGGTGTCGAGCACGTCCTGTGGCCAGATGCACCGTTTCTGAGCGGGAAGTCCCGTGGGGGGAGGTGGGCGGTAATGGGCGATGTGAAAACGCACCCGATCTGCGCAGGCAGGCCTGCTGACCCGCGACCCGCGACCCCCACACCCCCCCTCCCCTCTCCTCCCCTGCCCGCGTGTATGTTCCGTCTGTTCCGTAGAGCCCTGTTCCCCTGTTTGGGGCGACGCCGGGTGTGCCCTAAACAGGGCTAAACAACGAAACGGCGGGTATTACCGTCAAGAACCACCCCACACGCCTTGCTGCGGGTGGGGGTGTGCCATGGCCTGTATCGCACAGTTTCCCTGTGCTGTGAGCACCAACAGCACCAAACAACAAGAAAATACAGCCGGGTCGTTTGCTCTGTGTGTCACCCCGCCCCGTGTCAGTGTTGCCCATGTTTTGTAAGGGCCGGATTGCCTTTCTGCACTTAGGGGGTCTGCGCTGGTCGTTATTCTTCGTCAATCTGCATCAGTTTTCAGCTACTTCAACTGGAAATGACCAAAATGCACTGGCGACCACCCCGTAGCGAAGACCCCCTTAGAGAGTGAAGTCAGACCCTCAGCTTGTCCTATCACTCTATGTACGGCTTGCGTTTTCTGTCCGTGGCTTCATGCGTGCATCTAGAGCTCAGCAAGGAAGCCAGCGCATCATTGCGGCATGTATCGGTGTTCCCTTTTGGTTGTCTTCCGTGTATGTTCCTCCCTTCCCTCCACTTTGAGAGACATTTCCCTCCTCTCTCTCTCTCTCTCTCTCTCTCTCTCTCTCTCTCTCTCTCTCTCTCTCTCTCTCTCTCTCTCTCTCTCTCTCTCTCTCTCTCTCTCTCTCTCTCTCTCTCTCTCTCTCTCTCTCTCTCTCTCTCTCTCTCTCTCTCTCTCTCTCTCTCTCTCTCTCTCTCTCTCTCTCTCTCTCTCTCTCTCGTATGCTTATAGTGTGAATATCCCCGAAACGAAAATACTCGCACCCCAAGGGTGTCGTCTACTTAACTACGCGGGCCCGCGGCCCGGTAGACTCCCCTTGTTTGAGAGAGGAGCTGCTCTGGTGGGGTGAGGGAAGTGACACAGGAGGAGGAGGAGGCGCAGGCGCCACACGGTCTGTAGCGCCCGGTGACGCGCTACGTGAGGAAGGAGGATTAAGGTAGGCCCGGAAGCCTGTAGGCGCGTGCGGTGACCGCGCACGGGCGGAGGAGGAAGAGGCACCAGAACGGGGCCTTTGGGGAAGGGCTGCGTCAACGGACACGCCGTCGGGAGGGGAGGTAGTAGGAGAAGGTGGGTCCGGATCAGCGGCGCCCACGTCAGCGTCAGCGTCAGCGGTGGGGATCACGTGGTCGACCCTAGGCCTTTGGGCAGGCAGTGCCGGGGTGGAACCGGTATGCGCCTCTAAGGCGGTGCGCTTCAGCTGCGCCACGGCGGGGATGGATGGCCTCACGCCGTCGGGTGAGAGCCTCCTACGAGGCTGCATCAGGTGGCGGTGGGGTGAGCCCGGGGAGCACACGGTATGGGCCAGCCTCTTCAGGATAACTGGAGGGGTGGCGGGCTCGGGAGTAGCGGGACACGGGGTCGCTTCAGGGGAGGGCTGAGGCGCAGGCACACGGGGTGGCGTGGTGGAGGGAAGATCCCCCACGGTAGGCGCAGTCGCCTCTGGGAAGGGCGGGGTTGGCGGCACATGGGGCGGCGGGGTGGGGGCGTCTGCCTCCACAGGCGTCGCAGGGGCGGGAGGGGCGTGGTGGCCCTTCTTGCAGCAAGCGGTGGGGCGTCTGTCATCCAGCTCAGGCAGAGAGGCGCAGACCCCGCAGGGGGGCAGGTCATGGTCGCGGCAGCCGTGGTGGCCACGCTTGCAGCACATGTTGGAGGAGCTGCAGGTGCCGCAGCGGAGCAGCCGGTGCGTGGTGCAGAACTGCACGGGCAGTCCGTCATCCTGGCGGTGGTGGGCCCGGCAGCAGTCTTCCATTCGCAGGGTTCGGTTGTGCCCCGCCGCGTCGCAGTCATGGCACTTGGGCTTGGAGTGGGCCCTGCAGACGTTGCGAGCCAGCACCTCCGAACGGGGGGCATAGCGCTCAGCGCCGCACGGCGCCGACCTCGGGCTGACCGTGTCGAGGGGGTCACGGGTGGGGGCTACGGGAGTAGGGTCCCACTGTTCGCTTCGCGTGTCCCGGTCGGGCACCTCGGCATACGACGGGGTAAGGTCCAGGCCCCACGACTTGCTCGAGGCCCAGTGGATCGCGCGGGGAATCTGCTCGATCAGGATACGGGTGGTGAGCCCGTGGCAGGCAAAGCGGGGGCGTGGTTCAAGACCGCCCCAGACTTCCTTCACCCCCACCGCGCGGAGGCAGTAGACACGCGAGACAAACGCGCCAGGCAGGGGCGCGCGGAGGTTAACTGCTTCACACTGGGAGACAAGGTATTTCAACATCTGCCCCATCATGCGTCCACGCATGTTGAGTGGGGCGGGCTGGGTTCCTGCCGGGGCGCCAGTAGCGATCGGGCAGACGTCGAGCCCGGAGAAGACCTCGAAGTCGATGGCGAGCTCGCAGAAGGAGACGGACCCCTCCCTCGTCCAGGTGAGACGACCGAGCCAGGCCCGCAGGGCACGCATGATGCACTCTCCGTGAGTCCAGCGGGGTGGGTTGTCCGGCAGTGAGGCCAGGTCGGACTGATGGGGCGCAGCGGGTCGCGCTAGCGCTGCGTCCCACGCGCAAACAGTTGGGGATACCCCGAGGCGCTCACGTTCCAGCACATCTCTGCGGGCGACTATCGTGCTCATTAGGTGGTGCAGGTCCTTCGCCCGCACCGTACCGGATAGGGGTTTCGGTATGATGCCCCAGTTGGCTAGGCAGGGCGGCCATGAGAGGCGCTCCTCACAGAGACCCGCGTACCGCTCCCGGGCACGGACGTCGTTGTGGGCAGGGCATTCCCAGAAGAGATGCGTGACGGTTTCGGGGGAGCCCGTATCGCAATTCCGGCAGAGGCGGTCGCTACCCGGCTCCGGCTGTGTTGCTGTGAGGGGTAGGGGCACCTCACCCGAGTCGTCGAGGACATCGAACTCGGACGGGGCTGAGCTCGACGAGTCGTCGTCATCATCGGTGTCACCGGCAGCGTCGCCGTCCGCGGGTGCTGTGGCGTGGTCGGCAGCGGTCACAGGAGGTGGAGTAGGAGCGGTCGAGCGCTCGGCCTCCGGCCCGTCAGGCGCGGAGTCCGTCGCAGCCCCAAGCTTATTGCGTCCCCAGCGGTCTGCCAGGAACACGCCCCCAACAATAATGCAGCGCATCGCAGCGGCGAGCACAGGATCCCCACATGATTGCCAGAAGTCGTTTGTCAGCACGGTGTCAACGCCGTCCTCCACACCGCCGAAGGAGGGTCTGGAGATAGCAAGCCTTCGCCAGATGTTGTGACGCAGCGCCTCGCGTAGCACATGGTTCCGTGCCGCCACTTCGAGTGAAAGCAGTGGTTCGGAACCTCCTGGAGCAGATATGAGGGAAACATCATCGCCGCAGGTGAGGGAGGCCGGCGGCAGTCCTTTTTTGAGCGCAAGCCCGATAGGCCCGAGGGGGACGTCGATGCGTGTTTTTTGTGCATACATGGCCCGAATGCGGTTGAATCGCGGGATCAATTCTGGTAGGCGGCGGCAGGAGTCTAGAAGTAGGAGCAGCATGCGATACGGCACTATGATTCCTGGGTGAAGGAGGTGTCCCTTCGAGGCAATGGAGAGGGCCGCTGCGGTGCTGCGGGAGGGATGGCGGTCACCGTATAGGCAGTTTGAGGCTCGGGTCTCTAGGTCGCGGAGGACCCGGTGGTCAATGGGCGCATACCAGCCACCGAAGATCGCTCGGGGCATGACTGCGCCAGCAATCAGGCCGTGTCGCTGCTCAAAGGTCGCAGGCGAGCTGCCCAGGCGGCGTAAGGGGGCATGCGCTTTACTCGCCCGTCCGTCGTCGCCGCGGTCTATGAACGCTGGTGACACACAGACGCGCACGCCTAGTGCAGGTGAGGCGGTTTTGGTGGGGAAGGTGGCCCCATTTACAGCG
This sequence comes from Rhynchopus euleeides, assembly GCA_963210315.1. NCBI lineage: Eukaryota > Euglenozoa > Diplonemea > Diplonemida > Diplonemidae > Rhynchopus > Rhynchopus euleeides. The sequence continues at coordinate 1,377,168 of OY723276.1, forward strand.
ATGGTGCCGACATATCGAGGGCGTGCGCCAGAGGAGGGGTCCACGCGATGCACGCCCATGGCAATGGTCTTCTTTTCGTTTAGGCGCATTCCCGTTATTGCGCAGAACTCGCCCGTGATGTCCGCGCCACGTTGTGTCAGCGCCTCAGAGACACGCGAGATGATAGTGGCGTCATCCGCGTACGATATGCTGAGGGCCCCCCCGCTCTCTTCCTGGATCGCTTTCACCAGGACGGAGAGCAGCGCGTTGATGAGGACGACCGACAATGGGCAGCCCTGAAGAATTCCGTTCGTCACATCGAACTCCCCCCCCACTCCGAGTGGGGTCTTGAAGCGACGGCGGAGGCGCGAGTACATCGCTTCCAGCGGCTTCCCTCCTCTCTCTCTCTCTCTCTCTCTGAAAACGAAACCCCGTATTTTTTGCACCCCCTCGAACAAACTTGCGTTCTAGACTGAAGGTGGGGGGGGGGGTGGGGGATTTCTGTGCCGTGCGTTATCCTCCATGGTCCCCAAGAAACAAAACCTGGCAAGAAGAAACTCAGGGCGAAGCAAAAATTTTGTGACGGGGCGGGTGAGTGGGTGTGGGTGGCCCCCAGAAGAAGCTGAAAATCCTAGAGTGGGTGTGGCGTATCGTGCCGTGCTCAGCCCATGCCATGTGGGATTGGGGATGGCGGTGGTCCATGTGATGTTGTCAACCGATTCAAAAACGGGTCACCCCCGCCCACGACCCCCAGAGGGTGTCTTCGCCACGGTGTGCCGAAAACGGTGCAAACCCGTGTTTTTGATGACATGATGATATGGAGCGGCCTTTCCCAGAGGGGCCAAAACAAGAAGAACGGCCGCCGAACCTTGAGCTGAAAAGTCAAATTCTCCGACAGCAAGAACTCCCCCCTTCTGTATCAGCACTGTGTGCCAGTGTGGCGCCTATTCTGTGTTCGAGCGGCTCATTTTCCCGCACTGTAGAGTGGAGGCCCCAAAACACCAATCCGGCAAGCCCTGCGCCCGCCGCAGGGTTAGGGATGTGGGGTGGGCGTGTGCGTGTGCGCCAGGCAGGCAACCCAACCGGGCTGCTCGCCACCCCACCCTCTGTTGTTTGTCGAACTTCATACTGCTGGGGGATTTCACCCCCCCACCAGCTCAGTGGAGGGTATCCCCCCCGTCGCATCTCCATCCGCATGGCGACCCCGATAGATCGCAGAAAAACAGGCATCTGCTTTGGCCCCTGCCCCACCCCGCCTCCGCACCGCCACCGCCAGCACCCCCCGGAGTGTTTTGAAGCAAGTTTTGCGCAGGGTGTGCGCAATGCGAGTTGTCCGCATTCTGTTTGTGGCAGTGCAGCTCTTTCGACACACATACACCCACACGGCAAGGCAGGACAGGCACACCGCTACACCGTCTCTGCATCCCTCGGCGCAATATGGAGCGCCCCCTTTCGCTAAGCAGCACGATGCTGCGTGTGGGCGATGCGCTGGTGTTTCTGGGCGGCGCTGTCACCGCAGGCGTGCCTCTTGGGCTTGCGGCCGCGGGTCTGGGGTATACGCGTGAGGGTCTGATGCTTGCCCTGCCGCTGGTGGCCTGCGTGGTGCTGGCATCCGTGTTCATCAAGAAGCAGAAGCAGGGCATGAAGCGTGGTGGCACCATGACCTGGGCTGTGGCACGGCTGACCCTGTGGCCCACAGTTGCGTTCAATCTGCTGCGACACCTGGTGGGCGAGCGCAAGTACTACGACGAGGTGTATCCAGGAGTGTTTGTCGGAGGTGCGCCCTGGGCGCTTCTCGGGGAGCAGCTCGTTGCAAAGCACGGCATCAAGACTGTCGTGAACTGCTGCGAGGAGTACGCGGGGCCCGAGGCGGTGTACCAGCTGCGGGGGGTGCAGCAGCTGCGCCTGCACTGTATCGACTTCTGCGACGTGCCTCTGGAGAAGATCGTTCATGCTGTGGAGTTTATCCACGCCCGGTCCGTCGAGAAGGGGGGGCCGGTGTACATCCACTGCAAGTCGGGGAAGGGGCGTGCCGTCACCATTGCCACCGCCTACCTGGCAAAGTATTGGTTTGACGGCAGCACTGAAAATGCGAACCGTCAGGTGAAGGACACCCGCCCCACAGCCATCGGGACGGTGTACCTCCGCCCCGCAATGGTTGACTTTGCCCAGCAGTACTGCGTGCAAAAGTGAGCGCTGAGCGGCAGTTGAAAGAACTGGGGCGGGGTGCAGTCTTGCCTGCGTTATTCTGATTTGGACCGGGAGAGACAAATCAAAGCGGCCTGCACCTGGCAGAAACCACCTCACACAACAAACCCTTTTGTAAACCAGTTGCATCCAGCCAGTCTCCGCCAGTACGTCGTGTTATGCCCTCCTTGTGTCCTCAACCCATCTAGCCTTTTGCTGAATATGTGTGCGTGTGTCCTATCCCACACAGTCTTACGAGTGTCTGTTCTTCACTGCTGTATTCCGTCTTCAAAGCTTCCATTCATATCGCAGTCATTGTCCTAACACCTATGCCACCGGACCTATGTCACTGCCCAGGAAATCAATTGTGAGTCTCACAGCCATTGGTATTGTGGCTGCCGTCCCCTACAAGAAACAAGAGTTCTTCGAAGTGCTCGACACGCGTGTGATCTCGCCTGCTGAGGGGCCGGGCATCCCTCGCCAAGAAAAGACACTTCTGAGCGAAGGCCTCGCACCCGACTCTTTGTTACACTTTTCCGGAAACCCATGCGTGGTGTGCAACACAGATCTAAATGATACGAAAGGTCGGGAGAGTTTCCCCCACTGAGAACAACATACAGTGCACTGCCTGGTAGTGATTCGTTCTGCAAGGGCCACACCCATGCGGTGGTCTATCCACCTACGCTTGTGTGTTATTAGCACTTGCATTGCTTTCGCCACAGGCACGGCGATCTGTTCTGCCCCTTTGCGTGAGGGGTCGGTAGGGGGTGTCGTTATTTCGGAGAGCACTGCCTTTGCTGTCAACAGGATGTGTTCACAGCAGGTTCTAACCCGGGCAGGCGGGGAGGGGGGGGTGGGGCAAGGATGCGAAGCCTGTATTTTTTGTGTATTTTTTATGTGTATTTTTTGTGTATTTTTTGTATTTTTTGTATTTTTTGCGGGCCAAAAAATACAAAAAATACATGCATGGTGGCGTCGTACCGGTTTCGGTCACGTTTATCATGATATTTTTAAAGGTTTTTCATTTTTTACGTGAAGTATGGAAACCTTGATGCCGCTCCAGACCGATCAAATGAAGCTTGATGGGATGGTATCAAGGTTTCGATGTTACTGTTGCTACATGGGTCGAATCGTCCATCTAGTGATACTCCACAGAGGCAGTTGCCTGTATGTTGAATAGTATGACGACGTCATGGTATTCAACGTTAAAATTGTTCTCGATACCGTTGCCGCTCCATGCATGAGTATGCATGGAGCGGCACACACGAGCACAAATCACACACACCCACACTGCAGGGGTTCTCATCCTCACACACAACATGCCTGGGCGCAAGGCGCACTGGTCGCAAGTGCACTTCTCCGCAGTGCAGAACAACCTGGCGCGTAAGTGCCAGCACTGTGATGATGTTATAAAGGCAGTGTCTGGCACACGCCTCCAGACGAAGGCACCCACTGAGGTGGTGGAGCGGGCGAAGGAGGCGGGTACCATACTGCCCACCTGGTCGCACCCAAGTGCCTCACACCGGATCTCTCCCCACCCGGTGGTCCACCTGACGGATATGCGCCTCAACTAATCGCGTTGTGAGTAACCTGAACCCGAGAGTGCTGAGTCCCCTACTGGGCCCCCACTAGTGTATTTTTTGGTGTATTTTATGTATTTTATGTGTATTTTATGTACTTTTTGTACTTTTTGTATTTTTTGTATTTTTTGAGACAGGCTTTGTATTTTGTCATCCCTGGGGTGGGGGTGGGGGCGGGGCGCATGGCCCCGTGCAGGGCGATGGAAAGAAATGGTAAAAAGTGGGCTCACCCCCACCCCCGCCCCCCACGTGTAACCCACGCCCCTTGGGGGGATTATTCCGGAGTGAGTTTGTCACAAAATATTATTTTTACTAGTTACGAGCGACGAAGCGTAGCGAAGTCGCGAAGTAACGAAGGAAATCGTACGACTGAAGCTTTATAAGGATCACCTTCATGCCACTTCACAGGGGCTTACACAGCCTTTGACACAGGAGTGTGCGCTCAACAAAAAGTAGCCCGGATCTGCCTTTTTGCAGTTGCTGGGCAGGGTGTTTCTCTTATTTTAGCGAAAGGAGTACGATTTCCTGTATGCTGCTGCTGCATGCGTGTTCTGGCGCCCGCCCTCCCCCCTCCCAACACCGCAAGCGGCACCCCTGCCTGAGCAGGGCCAGCAGTTCACTGCGGCATCGTCGTTGCGACCTTAGATTTCTCAGGGCAGGTCAGCCTTTCAGGCACTAAACAATGGCAGCAGCGAAAATTGAGGCGGCGCTGAAGGGGAAGTTCATCGGTATGGCGTGGGTTGCAAAGATGCAGCGGTGTGAACACCGCTGTGCGAAGCGCGCACACCATCACACCATGCATGCTGGTGCTGTTTTCCGAGAGGGATAATCGCCCAACCAAGACCAACACCTCCCCCAACAATCGTTTCAGATTGTTCACACAGCACCCCGGTGGCGGGGCCAAAAGCCCCCCAACCACCCACACCCACCACCACCTTGTTGCCCCACAGGCGGCGAGAAGCCTAACGCCGAGGATGTGAAGCTCTTCAACGAGCTGCTGGGGGAAAAAAACACCTACCTGCATAGGTATGATCGTTGCGGCTACACACGCATCGGGCAGTCGGTGCCCGACCCGGGTTTCGTGTCAACTTCGGGTGTCAACTTGTCATCCGAAGTCATCCGAGACCCCGACGACTGCATATTGCGCACCCAGCGGGGTAGCCAGGATCCGGGCTGGCTTGTTTCTGCGCATTCGGGAGCTAGAGGCACAACCAGGCCACATGATGTGTGCTGTGCCTGCCCAGTGTTGCAGGGGGCGTTGCACATGCATGCCTATCCTGTCCGTGCAGCAACTGCCTCCCCTCCTGGCAGGGCTCTGCACCAGGCGCACGCCGACGGAGACGGGCATCTGCAAAAGCGCCCCCGAATACCTGGCGAGGAAGCACACACGCATGTGTCATTTCGCCTCCAGCGGTACGGCCCGTGTGGGGTAGTGTAGTGTAGTGCGGTGGTGTGGTGATGTGCTGTGTTCATCATCCCCCGGGTGACCTTCTGTGGTGCCCCAAGAGGCCTCACCTCCACCCACCCACCCCCTCCTGTGCAGGTGGGCGAAGAACATGGCGTCCTTCTCTGAAGCCGAGCGCAAGGCCTGGGCCCCGGCGAAGAAGGCCGCGAAGCCTGCCGTCAGCTTCTCCACCGCAGCGGCGGCACCTGCGGCACCTGTGGCCACCAAGGCGAAGGTGACTGCGGAGATCGCACTGAAGTATGCACGCTGTGAATGCTATGCATCCCATACATATGCACCTGCTTTTGAGCTGCTTTTCTGTTGAGATGTCCTGTTGCCCTCCTCCGGCCCTGCCTATCCACACACCCCTGCAGGGAGGGTGTGAACGGGGCGGATCTCGAGAAGCTCATCCGCACCATCAAGATCGACGGCCTGGACTTCGGCGCGTTCGCGGCAAAGGCGGGTGCGCTCGTGTGGACCCCCACCATCGAGGAGGTGAAGGTGTCCCGTGACGACCTCCTGGACATGACGCAGGGGTTCGCCAAATACGTTACCGTATGCCCTTCTGATTGCAATGTATTTTTCGGCTTGTTAGCTCGGCGCAGCCAACTGGGGGGTGATTTTTCTGTGCCTTCAGCTGAGATCTTGCGGCCCCACTCACACCACTTCATTCAGCCCGGGGAGTGGTGTACATAAAGAATGGGGCCTGTGTTGCAACAACATGCATATTTTGCGACTTCTCCTCCGTTTTGCAAACGCGCCATCCCGCCACACACCCCACAAACACACCCCCACCCTGCCTACAGAAAACGACCTTCTCCAAATGGGAGAAGCTGTGAGGGTGTAGCTGCGCACCTCAACCGAACCACCTCCCTCTAAGGCCACGACGTGTGTGACAGTGGGGACAACGTCGCATCAGAGGGCTCCCTCGGCGCAACCCTGCATGCGTGAGGGTGGGGGGTGGGCGGGTGGGCCGGTTGTTGTCGGGGGGGGGGGGGGTCCTGTGCCCCCCCACACACAGCACAGCAGTCTCCCGCCTCCGCTCCCCAATCTCCACAAGCGACCCCCGCCGGGTGTCGGTTCCCACCTCCTCCCCACGGTGTGGGGCGTCATCTCAGAGAGGTGGATGCCTCTGTAGCCAGCCATAGGGTAGTGCCTCAGCTCTGCACAGCACACACAGACACGCACCGTATCCCTCCAACCCACCCCCTACCCCTGCCACCCCCTGCCTGCCCAACGGGTGATGAGGGTGACGTCAATAGTCGGCTCTGCCGCATGCCTTCCTCTGCACCACTCGACTACACTGCACCCCCTGCTCTGCCCCATCCCCGCGGGGCGGAGTGCGGAGTAGGGTAATGAGTTGCTGGGCGAACAGGGGTGTGTGTCGGCCACACTGCCCCGGTGGAGTGGGGGGAGGGGGGGTGCTGTGTGTGCTGTGGGGCGAGGGGTGGTGTGTGTGTTAACGTATGACAAGTGCTGAGGGTGTTGGGGGGGGGGGGGGAATCTCCCGTTCCACACGTGGGGTGGTGGGGGTGGGGGTGGTTCTGCACACTGAATGTGTGTGAGTGATACAGAGAGAGAAAGGGGGGGGGGGGGGCGGAGAGGGAGTGTATGCGATGCGATGTGTCGCGATTGCAAACCTACATACAAGCCTGCCAAAGAGAAAGATATATAGAGAGTGAGCGACGCAATTGCAAAGTTGGTGGGCGGAACAACCGCCGCGTTGGATTGACCCAAGCAAGCACGCAAAGTGGCCAGCAGAATGTATGCAGTGCGACAATGGGTGAGCTGTGGTATGGAAGATAGACAAGACGATCAACGGACCGAATGGAAATTGCATTGCCCGTGTGTCTCACGCACGCGGGAAAGTGTTGGCATCAGCAATGCATGTATTTTTTCTGAGTGGGGAATGTGTGTGTGTGTGGTGTCCGCATGCATCTGCGTGGTGGTGATGGAATCCAGTTGGCGTGCCCAGATCCAGGTTTGCACCCCCCCCCCACCCCACATGCCGCTTCTTCCCTCCCCTTCCCTCTCGCCCTGTGGGGGAGGGTGGGTGGCCCGATAAACCAAAGCCTGGCTGGGAGAACAGAAAACGTAGGTGTGGGGGGGAGGAGGGGGATGAGAAGGAGTGGCCTGCAGCAAAACCGTTGTGCTGGCTCCCGACAACGTGGATTCAAACGCGTCCCGTGGAACCGTCGCCGCCCCCCCTCCCCCCACCCCCCTCCCACCCCCGGTTTGACTGGTTTTTTTGAGCAGTTTTGAACATGGTTGAGAACATCATTTGTCTTTGAACGTCCCTATCGCCTCCCTCCCATTCCTGTAGGCAGATTGTCTTGCCTTTCAGGTGCCTCTCTTCAGCCTCTTCAGCCATAAGAGCACCAGCCTGTCGGTGTGGTACCCGGCGCTGATGGCCCCGGCCAAGAAGGATTCGTCTCAAGAACACCGGGTCAACTGCGCCTCGAAAGTGCCCTGCAGGCTCACCATCACGATATAGGAAGTGCCCCGTCAGGCTGACGCCGAAGCACTCCAGGCTGTAACGGCCTGCTCTTCTTTCGACGCCCACCCAGGTTTGGTGTGCGAATGGACCACCTTGCCTTGCCTTGCCTTGCCGTCTGTCAAACCGTCCTCCTCATGATGCCGTCTGAGAACACGCGTGCGTACGCCTTGCCTGAAGTGCAGATTGCGGGGGTGCGGCGCGGAACACGAGGCATGCCTATGCCACACAAGAGAGACGCCGCTCCCGATCCCACTGCGTCTCTCCTTCGCACACTTACACACCCCTCTCCCTCGCCACTGGCTGCTCGTAACTAACATTGCGCAAAAAATATACAATCCCGCGCTTTTTTTCCCGATCCTTCACTGCCACACACACACACACCGCCCCTCCAGCCCCCTCCCCCCCACCCAAGATGCTCGATCTATCAGAGGGGAGCCCGGAGCTGGTCGAGGTTGGGGGCGTGTTCAAACGCGAGTCGTGGCGCGACTGCGAGGACCGCCTCGTCGAGAACTCCCACAGCTCCCCCACGCTGCAGCCCTTCGGGCGATGCGAGCTGCACGCGCTCTCATTCTATGGGGACAGCGCGCTGTGCTTTCTCGTTGAGGACGAGCTGCTGGAATTCCAGCTCCACAGCAACGAGGGGGCGCTGCAGTTCCCTCCGATGGGTGCGTTCCACAGGCGGATTGTGTCGGACTGTGCACTGCGGCATGGCCTGGAACCCATGTCTCTCGGCACTGGGAAGGAGCGCTATATGGTTGTGATGAAGACGGAACGAGCCAAAGCCGTCCCGATGATAACCTACGCAGACGCAATGCCGACCAGCATGCCGCTTGAGAAACTCCATGCGGCTGTGGGGTATAAGCGGCGGAAATCCGACGACGCATCTGTCGAGTTTGCTGCAATTGCAGGGCAGCTGATGGCATGCAAGAACCTCAACGGGTGCGAGAACTACCGCCCCTACCTTGCGCAGGAGCAGGAGACGGACCGGTCGGACTGGTCCCGCCTGGTCGCCCTCAGCCTCCGCCGGGGCATCCCCATCGCGACCCACTCCCACATAGTCGAGGTCCGGATACCCCAGCCCACTGACGAGGCGTCTGCCGAGCTGAAGCGCTTCCTCGGGCCCTTCCCTGTGCGGTGGCTGGGGGGGGAGGAGAGCACCGGGGTGGGCGTGGTGGTATACCCCTCCGTGCCTGCAGCCAACAACTGCCTGGACCGGTACGAGCACGAGGATGACCCGGGGGTGGATGGGGCCCGGGCGCACCTGCCCTTCCGGCTCTACCCTTTTGCCCCGCATGTGTTTGGCGCGTTCATCGACGAGGCGCGGCGCTATCAGGGCGGTGCGTCGACGCCCAACCTCAGCTGCTCCCCGTCGTCTGTGGGTGGGTCGTGGCGCGATGGCGGATCGCTGATGGACAGGCATGTCGGTGGGGGGTCCCGGTGGTCTGGGGCGACACCCCCGCTCGTGCCGAAGGATCCCAGCAGTGGGTCGTCACCGCCGCTGCACGGCAAGGCTGCCCCTTGGTCAGGGAGGGGGGCGCCTAAGGGCCTGTCGCCAACAGCTGCTCCTTACCGCAGCCCAGGGGTATGTGTGAGTGGGTGGGGGTGGGTGGGTGGGTGGGGTGGGGCTGAGGAGAACGCAGGTTTTGTGTGGTGTGTGGCGGGGGTGGCATCAGAGCGAGGTTTTGCGCGGTGTGTCCTGCGCTATAGGTTGGTTGTTCGTTTCTCTCCCCCACCCCCCCCACCCCCACCTGGCAGGCCGCAGCAGCAGCGCCCGGGCGGAATAGCCCTGATCTCCAGCCCCTGTCGCTGGGGAAAGGGAGGTGGTTGGAAGTGAAAACCGGTATGGCATCTCTCGGGGCGTTGCTATTTTCTTACAGTTTCTGGCGAGAGCCAACGAAACGCGAAACCACAAAATGAATCAGATGTTTGGGGGGTTGCGTTTCATCCTCTGTGCCGCACTGTGTGCCAGATAAATATCTGTGTGTGTCACTTTGCCTGTTCTGTGAGGGGGTCCATCGCCCCTTTTCTCACTTTTCTGAATCGTTGAGCAAAAGGCACGCTTTAACCTATCGTTTCTGCCCCTGCCACTCCAACCAACACCGCCGCCACGGCAGGTTCCGGGCAGCGGCACACTGCCGCAGAGGAAGCCCCAGTGGAAAAATCGATGCCCGCAAAGGCGAAGATGGGCATCAGCCAGACGTGATCCACCCGGGCAGCTGCATCACTTGCAGGAATCCCCGGGTCGGTGCCAGCTATTGCTGTTAAATTTATGGTTTTTTTTGCCAAGCCAGGCGCTGCAACACCCCCGCCCCCCCCACGCTTGGGCAGCACAGTATTAATAACCCAGGTTGGCAGCTGTCCCCCGCTGGCAACACACAGCTCCCCCCGCCCTCCCCATGGCCCAGACAGCATTGCCAGACACCGCTTGCAAGTGCGGAGCGAGCGCGCTAATGGGTGTGGATGCGGGTGGGTGGGGCTAGCGCCTCGAATGCTGCTACCATCACCACCACCGCCACTGCCACCCCGCCACCCCCCCGCCACAAACATGATATGCCCGGTTGTTATATTTTGAGGACGAAGGTGCCGGTTGTGTTATCATAGGTGTTGTCCCCACACCCTGCCCCCCCCTCTCTCCGCTGAACGTATAGCCTGATCATCTCATGGCTGGATTTCGGGAACGGCATTTTCGCCGTTTTCAGGAAATCCGGTGTGTATTTTCTGCAGGGAACCCCGCTTCGGCTGATGGAAAAGGCCCTTCCGCTTGTCTTATGTGAGCGATTGTGTGAAATAGGTAACAGGATGGTGACATGCCGTGTGTGCGGGGCATTGATGTGTATTTGGTCATCAAAAAAAACTAGCGATTCGCTTTTATTGCATGGGGGGAGGGGTGGATGGGAGGGGTGCCCGGGTCTTAGATCCTGTCCTTGATCTGGGTCCCGCCCGCGGGTGGGCGAGTGGAGGGGGTTGGGGGATCCCCTGTATGCCACACACACACACACCCACCGACCTCCGCCGAAATGCAAAAGGAAAACAAATATCTGTGCCTCTTTCTATCTCTCTCTCTCTCTCTCCGCCTCTGTCTTTTGTTTGCCTTCCTGCAAAAACAAAAAAACAAAAAAAAACAAAACAAACAATGTGTGTGGCCTGGAACCATGTCTCTGTGCTTATTTCCACCGGTTGCCGATCAAAATTCCCTCTACCCCTCAACAACAAGCCCCACTCCTTTGCCCCACTCCCACCACTCCGCCGTCTATCGGGGGAGGTGTCCGGCAGCCAACAGGGGGTTTATGTGCGTGAATCGGTGATGTTCCAAAAGAGAAGAATGTACGAAAGTGATGTGGTATTCAAAAAGCACCGCTGTGTGTTGTAACCCCGCGCGGGGTCTCGACGGCTCAGCAAATAAAAGGAAGGGGCTTCGGAAAAAGAACCAGCGGTTATTTTTCAAGTAAAATATATGGGGGGGGGGGGATTTACTAAACAAAACGGACACTTTTCTGCACCACTCCGCGAGTACTCCCTTCGACAACTGGCCCCCCCATGTCTGTTGCATCACCTTTCGCTTCATCCCCCCCTGCTGGAGTGCCGTTCCGTACAAACAGCGAACCCAACCTCCACAAGTCTTTGTTTGGCTTGAAAAGAAAAACTGTTACAAAATTTTCGCCCAACCGGGAAACAAAAGTAAATTTAGTCATCGCGCCTTCTTCATTTTCGGACGAACGATGTGCATGGTGCCTCTGCCAGTGCACCCTGGGAGGGGGTCGGCACACACCTGCGGCACCAGCCCCCCCACGTAGAGCGGGGAGATTTATAGAGGCAAAGGCTTTTCCGTGTCACAGCCACATTTAGCCGTGCGAAGTTCTGAGAGGACGTTCTGTGCGATTGGGGTGGGGGGTGGGGGAGGACTGGCTGTGTGTGTGTGTGTGTGTGACTGCGAGAGACCATATTCATCTATTGTCGGCAAGAATACCCACATCTCTCGTCCCCCTCCGCAGGTTTTGTTCAACAATGCTTCAAAATGCCTGTGGGGGAGGGGGGGGCATTTCGAGCGCGACCTGCAATTGTTGAGCGATCCGGGGGAGGAGTTCGGCTTCCGATGCAGGTTTTCCCCTCCCACGCGCGCACCCCACCCCACCCCACCCCCACCCCCTCCACTTAGGGGGTCCCGACTACTCGGAATGCAGTCTGTGACCCGACAACCGCGTCGTGCACCCCTCCTCTCCCCACCTGTCCCCCCTGACTCTCCCGATGAGGCCACATGGGGCAGGGGCCGGCCTTGGCACGCCTAAGATTCATGTTTTTATAGCCCCCCCTTCCCCCCGCCCCCCCGTCCCCTCCAAAAACGCTTGCACGACTATGTGTCGGGTAAAAAGATGCGTGAAAAAAAACGTGCACAAAAAAAACGCGGATTTTTTGGGCGACAAATCGGCAAAACGCTCCGCTGCAAAACGTGTGCGGATAGTTGCCTTTCTGTTTTGTCCCCCCCCCGCCCCCCTTTTTTTGTGACAAGCGCATGCTCACGGAAAGCGTCCAGAGCGAAAAAAAGGTTGCAGTGGGAGCAATGTTTTGTTCACCTCCACTCCACGCCCCAACGTGCAGGTGGCCAGAAGCTTGCACAAAACAAAAGAAAAGAAACCTGGCAATTCTTTTTTTGGCGCACAAACGCAAACAACAGCCTCTCTCTCTCTGATTTTCTCTGAGTCTTGTCCGTGATGTCAGTGAGAGGATCTCCTCCTGGTCGTAGGAAGAGTATGACCTGAGGGAAGGTTCCTATGGTAAGGAGAGGTTGTGTGTCTTTGCTGGTGTGCGCACAAAACAAATGTGCAGAAGTGTGCAGAAAGGCGAAGCCCCTCGAGGTGATCTCAAGGAATGGAAGCAATCTGGCCGGCTGGCCGGTCTCGGAGGAGAGGAAGTCCGAGGTATACCCACCACCGCACGAGCACACTGTGATAAGTGGGCCGTGCGCTATTTTTTTGGACCCCCCCGCCACCACCACCCCCCCCCTCATCCCGTTCTCAGTACCTTGTGTAGTTATTGCTGTTCGGGAGACAGTCGCACGTGTGGATGCCTCCACCCATGTATCCCCCCCCCGCCCACACCCACCCCCCACCCCCCACGCCCCGCCCCTCTTCTCCCCGCGATCTGAGCAAAAGCGCTGGTGTGACGTGTCGCTGGTGTCGTTGCCCGAGAAATTTTTTGAGGATATTGTGTGGCTCCCGCAAGCCAGAGGGGAGGGGGGGGGGGAGAGGTCTTCTTTGTTTTGCCCTTCCCCCCCCCCCCCCCAGCACCCCACACAACGCAACGAGGATGTGGCGGTTTGGCCTGCGCAGCACAGCTGCCCTTGCAAAGACCAGGTTCGCCCAGCCCCACCAGCTGAGGTATTGTGGAAATATGGCCTCCGTCGATGGAATGAGCGTGTCAGAGCTCAAGGATGTGATCCGTCGTGGCGGGCTTGGCTTTGCAGATGTGACGGAGAAGAGCGAACTGGTCCAGCGGGCGAAGGAGGCGGCGGAGCGGATCGAACAGGGCAAGGCACAGCAGCAGGGGCAGCAGGCACCCCCTGCAGCAGAGAGCAGTGCAGAGCCCACCGCCGAGTCGATGAAGGCGCAGTGCCAAGGGATGTCGGTGTCGGAGCTGAAGGCGACGATCCGGAAGGCAGGGCTCTCGTTTGTCGGCCTGACGGAGAAGCCCGAGATGGTTGCCCGGGCAGCCGAGGCGCTCGTGATCCTGTCGCAGCGCAAGCCGTCGTTTTTTGAGAAGCCGCTCGGCACGCAGCTGCTCACCAAGGATGGCCTGAAGGACACCTCCGAGGTCCTGCAGGGTAAGGACTACGTTCTGCTCTACTTCAGCGCCCACTGGTGCCCCCCGTGCCGGCAGTTCACCCCGATGCTGGCGAACTTCCACATCAACGAGTCGCGCGACAAGAGCTTCGAGGTGGTGTTCATCTCCAACGACAAGAGCGAGAGCCAGTTCGATGACTACTTCGAGTCGATGCCGTGGACAGCTGTTCCCTTTGACAGCCACTTCCGGGGCATCGCACAGCAGCAGTACGGTGCACAGGGCATCCCTGAGCTCGTTGTGCTGTCGAAAGATGGCGAGATCATCCGTCGCGGTGCAGTGCAGTACCTTGCACAGGACCAGTACGGACGGAGCTTCCCGTGGCATTGATTGTGCGGCCCAAAACATACGTCTGTGTCTCCCCTGATGATTCCTTCAAATGAAGTCCATCATCACGTGCGTGTGTGACAGTGGAGTGGCTGGACAGTGCAGGGTAGCACCAGAGCTCGCTCGGTACGACCCACACTAAACTAAAAATATTAGCGTGTGTCTGACAGTGGAGTGGATATCGCGTCGTAGCTCACTCGGTACCTCCACATGAGTATAGACTGAACGCGTGTGAGTGTGTTGCTCCAAGGAATGGGGATTGTCCGCGCCTGGGGTGTGGGGTGAGTGTGGAGGGTGTGTGTGCGAAATCGACGTTTCAGATCAGAAAATACATCTGCCGGAGCAACGGGTGGGGGGGGTGCGGTGGTGCTCATCAGTGGGAGGAACTGTGCTGTGGCTCCGGCTTTCTCCCTGCCGCCAAATCAGCACTCGTGGGGGGGTGGGTGGGGACACACCAACTCAAACGTGCCAAACTAACTCCCAGGGTCTGGTGCCTCTTTCTTCTGTGGGGGGTGGGTGGGTGTCTCAATTTTGTTGTGCGGCTGCTATCTCACCAGCCGTGGCTTAGATCTGCCTATTGCGCACACCCAACAGCCTGTAGCGGGCGAAACATGCCTCCCAAAGGCATGTGCGACTAGCTCGCCCTTCTGAGCGTGTGGTGCGGAGATGGGGATGGGTAGGTGGTAGAACACGCAAACCACACCCCTGAAGTGTTGACGCCTATAAAGGAGCTGTGTGTCCGCAACGTGATGGCGTGTTTCTCTGCACCATGTTCCCCCAGGCCCTGCCCAGTGAAACCGTATCCATACGACCACTCCCCTGTTTCTTTTTGAGATAAAGGGGGTCTTCGCTACAGGGTGATCGTCGGTGCATTTTGGTGCACTTCCTCAGGAAACGAGGTGAACACTGACGAAGAATAACGAAGCATAACGACCAGCGAAGACCCCCAAAGTCCTTTTCGATCGATCCACCAAGCCCATCATCCATCAGAAATAACTGATGGGGTCTTGACTGCTTCCACTTCACGACCCCCACACGAGACAGATACATGGCCGCCACCTCCACCTCCCCCACCCACACTACCACCACGCACACAGGGCACTGCCACCCATGGCACCTCCCCTTTGCGACAGCTACGGCGATGTGGATGAAGTCGAAGCTGCCCGCCGCATGCAGTGCGCGTGGCGCGTATTCCGGGCGAAACGTGTCGCGCAGAACAAACGCCTCAAGCGGTGGTATCTAAAGAAGTATGCCATGCGGGTCCAGAGCGCGTGGCGCTGCTTCAACGCGAAGCAGATACTGCGACGAAGGCGGGAGGAACGCATGCGCCAGCTGGGGCGTGTCGAGGAGGAGTACCAGCGGCGCACCATGGCCAGCTTCGTTGAGGGGCTTCTGTGGCGCATGTCGATGTGTGAGAACAAGGCATCCTTCATCCAGCTGTGGTACCGTGCATGCAAGGCGAGGCGGTGGAAGGTGGGCCAGCGTGCCCTGGCAGCTGCGGGGTCTGGGCTTGTCGCGGCTCGCGACGACCGCCGGGGGACAGTTGCAAGCACCGCTGGGCGCTTGTCGGTATCCGGCACGGTGGTGTCACCTCATGCGGAGGAGGAGGAGAAGGGGGACGAGCTGCCCATCCCCACAGGGTGCGATGCTGTGCCGTGTGCCGGGGTTCTGCGCGGGCCGATCTTCTCGCCGCCCCCTGCAGGCACGCCCAACGTGAACATTCGGAGGGAGGAGCGTGAGAAGAGGGAGTTGAAGCTCCTCGAGACGTCGGCCCTCGTCTCCCGCACCAAAGACACCGATCACGGGCATGCCCTCAAGCGGGAGCAGATTGCACTGGAGCAGAGGGCAGCCACCACGATCCAGTCGATGTTCCGCAGGAAGATGGCGTCCGATCAGTACGTTGCAGCGTCCGTCAAGCGCCACTCGCACTATATGAAGCTGCAGTCGTCCAGCAAGTCCAACATCTCGTTCTGCCCGCATGCAGAAGGTGAGGGCATTTGTGTGGGTGGTGATTAGGCTTTGCAGACGCGCTGCCGCATGCATGCGCCCATACCCCGAATCTGTTCTTGTGTGCGCTGTCGCAGCACTTCCCTCTTCCCCGGGCCGTGCCCCGTGCCCCATATGATATACACCGATGCAGCCTCTTGCCAGAGGCTGCTGTGTGCGAGTATGAAGGAAAAGATGCTGTGGCGAGTGTGCGAGGATGGTGGTTCTGATTTGTGATTCTGTTTTCCAGTTTGCAGGGTGTGTGTGCTGGGAGGGTGGGATGGCTGCCAGAGGCTGCTGTGTGCGTGGAGGTTGCACCAAAGGAGGTGCGGTCAGTGGTGCTGGCATATGATAACATAGCAGGCTTGGTGCAGTTCTGCACTCACACGCACCTCTCTCACCGCCCTGCAGGCCTCTCTTAGGACCGATTCTGAGGATCCTCCACACGGGAGAACTACCTGTGCGACTTTCCACTACACACATCCACAACCACACGATGCACTCGTTTGTGTCTGCTGTCCTGGTGCTGTCGCTGGCGTGCAGCGTTGGGGGGCTCGGGATGCTGGACGAGCGGAACAAGCAGGACCTGTGGGTGTCGGCACTGGAGAGGTGCGGTGACGACGCACGTGACGAGAACGCAGAGCTGGCCGTGAAGTGCCAGGAGGAGACGGAGAAGAAGTTTGCGTCGGAGGAGGGTGTGGCGGGGTTTGTTGCGTGCGACATGGAGTACTGCGCGTGCACGCACGGGACGTGGGCGAACGGGACGTGCGAGCAGTCTGACCGCTGCAAGGATGACTGCGAGTGCATGGAGCAGTGCTACGCACGCCAGATGGAGTGCTCCTTCGAGCACACGGTGCGTCTGTACGCGTCGCGTGACACACAGGAGAACGCGTGCGACGCGGTGGAGCTGACGAAGTGCGTGCGTGAGACCCGCGGCGCCTTCGTGGCGGAGTGCAAGCGTGGGATGGGCAAGCCGGTGTCCTTCATCTCGTGGATGAGCCAGCCGGTGGCACAGGGGTGCGACGCCAACCTGGTATGGCCATTCCTGCACACCACATTATCCTTGCACCCCACACACACACACATGTGAACCCTTTGTTGAGTGCACGTTACTATTCAACACACACCCTTCCCACCACACACAGGTGTGCGGGTCGTCGGGCATGCTGTCCGTCTCCCTTGCTGTTCTGGTCGCCTCCCTTGCAGCTGTCCTTGCATGAACCCAGCCCCACCAGGCTGCTCGGCTGTTGGCCTGCATGCCCTCTGTGTGCATGCACACCATCGTATCACCTGGCTCCGACTTTCTGATGTTGCTTCCTGATCCAATCAGTTGTGTTCATATCTCTGAAAGAACCGCTGGTTCTAATAATCGTTATTTGTCCTAAACATGTGCCGCAGGCTGCTGTGTTGGATGCCATAGGCCCGGTACCGACGCTGCACGTGGCTGCTCCGGTGAGCTGGCCGCATCAGCTCATCGGGGACGTCCTGCTGCCGTGTTGCTGCCTTTGTCTTCTTGTTTCCTCTCCTGCCCAGCCACAGGAGGTGGGACCACAAAATGAAAGGAAATCCCCAACACATCCATACCCGAATCTAATCAAGGGGATATGATGGGGTAATACCACCGTGTAACCAGAAGAACACGATATATCGGCCCCTCTCACCGGGAGGAGGCTGCACTGAGCACGGGCAACACTCGTTCGGATCAAAAATCAGTTCAAAAGAACTGTTGCCAGTTACGAGCGATGAAGCGTAGCGAAGTCGCAAAGTACCGAAGGAATCGTACGACTGAAGCTTTGTAAGGATCACATCTTCATAAGTGCACGCTCAACGAAACGTAGCCCAGATCTGCCTTTTTCCCCTTGCTGGGCAGGGTGTTTTCTCTTGTAGCGAAAGGGGTCCGATTTCAGAACGAACCGGTTCTACACATATGATTATGGAGAATGGCCCCCCCGCACACAGCCTCCTTCCTCTTCCCATTCACAGCACCCTTTTTTTTCTCTTGCAGTTCTAAAAGCCTTCGACATCTTTCTCTCTTTCTTTCTGACAGGATGCATTGCTTTCATCCCCCCCTCCCCCACCTCCCCCGCCTGTGTGTAGATGAGGGGTGTGGGGCACAGGCGGGGTGAGTTGAGCCCTGACAAGCGACACGTTCTCCCTCGTACACCATCTCCGCAGCAAAAAGGCTGCAGTGGGACGTTGGTTTTGTTTGCTGGATTTGGTGCCCAACAGTTACACACACACAAGAAGCCCCTGCCCCCTTTTTCGGTGACTTTCTGTGCCATTTCTTTCTGGATCTCGCGACACCCCCTCCCGCACCTTCACACCACCTTCCATCATACTGGGGTGCCGTGTGTCTAGTGAGTGGGGGTGTCTGCGTTCCAACAAGGCAAACTGGAGGGGGGGGCCTTGGGGTTTGTGACCACAGCACGATCCGGGGGGGCACCGATTATGATTTCTTCTCTCCAACACATGGGCACTCACACACCATCCTGTATCCCACAAACGCCACCATCACGCCTTGTACGAATAGGTGTCATACCAGAACGAAACGTGGCGGTGTGTTCTGGTCGGGATCACTGGAACGAAGTGAGAGTGTTTGACGGGGACCCCCTCGCAAGCAGTTACCATTTCAAACGAATCAAAACGGACAGTCCATCCAGACAACCCGGTGTGCTCCTGGTGTTCGAACGAATCTAAATCGTTTTTCTTATGACAGGGAGGCGTGCCCAACAGTTTCCCTCCTGTTTCAATCCACCGCCAGCCGCCGCCCCCCCCCCCTTCCGCAAAGCCCATCACCAGCTGACCACGCACAGGAAGCCCTTCACCTCTGTGAAAACCATTTGCACCGGCAGGGGCATCACTCATTGCTCGACGCCTTAGCAAGCAAATACCCCAGTCCCTGACGTTGTTGCAGACGTGCTGTGTCCGGTGCTGCTCAGGCACAGCGGGGCACACGGATGCGGAGTGTGGGTGTGTGCCATGTGCCTGTGTCGGGATGTGGCACTGCCCACTGCCTGGGGTGGAGGGGGGGGGGGTTGTGCTCACCCGTCGTGTCTGCCTCTACTACTAAGAGAGCAGTGCGGTTAATACAGTCCAGTGCAGTTCGGCCAGGACCCCGTTCCCTACCCCGACCCCTTCTGCCCTGTGGTGGCAGGGTGCTCTGCTGCTGCTGTGCCATTCCATGCCACCACAACCACAACCGCAACCGCACAGGCCTGTCTCGCACACACTTACACAGCAGAACAGAGAAGCCGGCACTGTTTGCAGTATCGCAAGAAGCACACAGCAAACCACTCACATCGAGAAGCGCGAGTCCACGTGTCTGCAGCTGACCCACATCCACAACCACACAATTCACTCGTCTGTGTCTGCTGTCCTGGTGCTGTCGCTGGCGTGCAGCGTTGGGGGGCTCGGGATGCTGGACGAGCGGAACAAGCAGGACCTGTGGGTGTCGGCACTGGAGAGGTGCGGTGACGACGCACGTGACGAGAACGCAGAGCTGGCCGTGAAGTGCCAGGAGGAGACGGAGAAGAAGTTTGCGTCGGAGGAGGGTGTGGCGGGGTTTGTTGCGTGCGACATGGAGTACTGCGCGTGCACGCACGGGACGTGGGCGAACGGGACGTGCGAGCAGTCTGACCGCTGCAAGGATGACTGCGAGTGCATGGAGCAGTGCTACGCACGCCAGATGGAGTGCTCCTTCGAGCACACGGTGCGTCTGTACGCGTCGCGTGACACACAGGAGAATGCGTGCGACGCGGTGGAGCTGACGAAGTGCGTGCGTGAGACCCGCGGCGCCTTCGTGGCGGAGTGCAAGCGTGGGATGGGCAAGCCGGTGTCCTTCATCTCGTGGATGAGCCAGCCGGTGGCACAGGGGTGCGACGCCAACCTGGTATGGCCATTCCTGCACACCACATTATCCTTGCACCCCACACACACACACATGTGAACCCTTTGTTGAGTGCACGTTACTATTCAACACACACCCTTCCCACCACACACAGGTGTGCGGGTCGTCGGGCATGCTGTCCGTCTCCCTTGCTGTCCTGGTCACCTCCCTTGCAGCTGTCCTTGCATGAGGCAACCTGCCACCAGACACCTACGACTTCACCTGCTGTGGCCCACCAGGCGCTTCCGCGTTCCTCGGCTCCACACCTGCGGCACACGGCCGCACTAAGCTTCCTTCCGGCAGAAAGGCACCGCAGACATGCTGGTGCCCAGCCCTTTGTTGTATTCGAGTAACGAAGGACGGTGACTGATCCGTCACCTACTCGTACCATATCAACCCGCATCCGGGTTGCCTCTCTTAAGTTCCTCTACACCTCCCCTGCCTTTGATTTCGTTTCCCTCCCTGGATTGGCACTCGCATGCCGGCTTTGCCCTGTCAAAACCAGTGCGCCTTCCTCCCCCACCCCATGCACCCCCCCCCCTCCCCTCTCTCTTTCTCCTCCACACTCATTTAACTGCCTCATGTGCCCAGGCTTGGTGTCTTCCTTCTGCGCTGCCCTCCCCTGGCCCGTGCGCCGGTGTGCGCATTTCCCAGGGGAGGGTTCCTGTGCGCTCTAATGTATTGCAGAATAACAGTTCATATTTGCATGTGATGGGGTCTGCAGGCGACCCACTCGACAGTTGTGTTGGTTCAGACCCTGCATGCTTCATCATTTCTCCGACACCCATTTCTCCGGAGGACGTTTGCCTCAGTGCATTTTCAAAATCGAAGCGAACGTCGCATCTCCAGACATATTTCGATGCGCATTCCTTCCCTGAGCATCGTGTATTCGACATGTGCCTGCACTGGCTGTATGTCGGGTCCAGTTTGTTCTCCGAGATGCATCATAAATGTCACTGATACCGAATGATGCCAATATTGCCTGCCCTTCTCACATCTGGCGAATGACCTGCGGTGGAATTCATAAAGAAGGCACGGCGCACGGCCACCCCCGCCAGGGGGGCCCCAGAACGGCATCATGTGTGGGCCGGGGTCACGGGACAGCACCATTCAAAAGTTCCTATTCATGGCCGCCCCCGCTTCCCTCCCTCCATCCCCTGCACAGTACACACAGCATTACCCCCCTCCCCCCATTTTGTGTTGAGATTGGTTTTCTCGTCGATTGTTATGTGATAACCCTCCCCCACCTCCCCATGGTGTGTTGTCCTGGTGCGGTGGGCCCACGCGGGATCCCCTTTTCCTCCGGAGGTTGCCCAGTGGCCCATCCCCGACGAGGTGGCGTTGTGTGGTTGTTGCGTGGTGGGCTCGGCGGCAGTCTGTGGTTATCGCACACTATGTCACAGGCAACAATTCCCTGCAGTTCTGCTTGGGTGTGTCCCTTCACCCAGACAAGGTTTGCTTGTTGGTGGTGGTGCGATTCAGCCAGTGTTGTGCAGGTGGGTGATTGCTATCATAATCACGACAGTTGGTGGTCGTATTCCGCATCAGAGATTTCGTTCGGTCTGCGCTCAACAAAGAAGAAGATGAACCTGTTTGCAGATGAAGGTGGGTGATGGATCCCAAACCACCGCCTGTGCTCCGTCCACGACCCAACAACAGCCTTGCCACAAAAAAACAATCATGTCTTGTTTCGTGTGATCAGCGAAACTGCGCCATATCTCGTTTGTCCCCTTCCCTTCCTTTTTATAATATGGCCCTGCACGGCCTTCAGTTGTGTTTTGATAGTTTGGCGCCACCCGCTGTGGGTCTTGTTTCTGTTTCCTGTGCTGGGCCAGCCCACGGCCTCACTCGAGCCACTTCCATCAGGTTGGCGTGGCAGGCACACAGAGAGTGGGGCCAGAAGAAATACCCGCATGGGCAGTCTCTCTCGCGGAAAGAATCGGCACTGCAAAGCTCAGCACTGCAAAGCTGTGCAGAATCTGTCACACCACTGCCAGGTGGCAACCTTATCACCTGGGCCGCTGGGGTGGTCCCCTTCTGCACTCCGCACATCCATGCATGAGCTTGTTAAAAAAAATATGTGGCGTGGCCGAACTAAATTGAAAAATAAGTCGGGCGTCTCCTTTTGTTTTGTGTTGAATCGAACCGCTTGAGTCGAAATGCGAAACCCGCCCCCTCCCCTCCCCCCCAAACCCCACACCCACTGTGCGCGGACCCGGGCTGAAACACCATCGTGACGGCCACCACGACATCACCCACCACACAGGAAGGGGGGGGGCCAATCCCACACAATATACACACCCCTTCCCCCCCTCCGCCTTCCTCCTCCTCCTCCTCCTCTGCCACCTGCCCCCCTACCCCACCTGGCACAATGGATAAATACCGGCAGACGGTGAAGGCGATGCGGCAGGGGAAGTCTGCCATAAAAGACCAGCATTGGCTGACGCAGATGGATCCGATTCAGATGATGGGGTGGGAGAAAGTCGTGTGGGCGCGTGACTGCAGGCGGTTTCTCACGGCGGTCCATGAACCTCTGTATGCCGACTTTGGAAGAGCGAAGTCCCTGAGATGGAAGCCGCCGCCGTTGAGGTCGCGTTTGGGGGCGGTGTTTGCAACAGACGAGCCATCTTATTCGAAGTTCATCCGACCGACCCGCAAATCCATCCCACTTGCCGATTTCGAGAGTGCCCTCCGAAGGTTTCAAATGGTTGGCCCAGAGCATGGGTTTCTCCTGCGCGCCATCGCATGGGTCCCGCTTCTTCGCGACCTGATCCTCGTCAGGCGAGGTCTGCTCTACAGCCGCGACTCCCGCCGGCATATGCATCGCGTGAAGGAATGGTGTGCCAGCATGCGCCACCTTGCTGACCTCGAGGAGAGCTACGCTGAGATGCGGGCGGAGCAGGAGGAATCTCAGAAGCTTCTGAAGGGGGAGGGCGGCCCGGCGCCGCAGGGCAGTGAACGCCGCTACCCAAAGCGCCCCGGTGTGGGCGGGGAGGTCTCCACAGCAACGAGGGGTCTTGAAACTGTCCCGTTCTCCATCGCGGTGAAGACGCTGGTTGGGATGAGCAAGCACAGGGGTGTTCTGGAGTTGGTCCAGTTGCTTTTCGTGCTTTTCATCGTCGCCGCGGCGTTGGGCATTGTCGTGCGCAGCCACGGTGAGACGTTTGCCGTGGTGCGGTGCGTCGCGTTTCTCCTCAGGCAAAAGGCAATGGGTGCCCCGTGCACGAAGGAGTCACTCAGTGACTACCTCTGCCGGGTGTACCGCAGCAACAGCAGCTTTGCCGCGGCGAGCCCTGAGGAGGGGGTGGATCTTAAGGAGGGTGTGTCGCTTCCGAAAGGCTTTCCTCCTTGCTGCGAGGAGGTGCGCGATGGGAAGGTGGTGCTGCACTCCGTGAAGCTGCAGAACAGCAGCGGGCACATTGTGACGGTTGTGCCCATCCCCCAAGAGGGGCACGACTCGTATTTCTGGTGGGCGGGAGAGGCACTGAAGGCGTGCGGCTCTGTAGGGCTCCCGCTGTACACCACCCATGTTGTCTCGAAGGATATCAACGAGGGGATCTTCCTTCCGCATGCGTTCCCCGCGGTGGCGTGCCTCCAGACCTATGAGTATTTCCTTCCGCTCTATCACGGGAGCCCTCCTCACCCGAAGGTATGATTTTTCCCCGGGGACAAACACCGATTGTTGTTTTTGTAAGGTGGAAGCGCGTCAACAAAACAACAGGGGTTTTCATGTCTCCCAGTAGCGAGTGAATGAAGCAAACGGAAGGAACGGTATTAACATTGCAAGATGCGTTCTGTGGCCAAACCCACATGCGACAGTCGATAATTATATCGCAGTGCGGCGCCCGTTATACATGGCAATACAGTCATCAGTCTCACGCGTGCGTCCTCCCCTTCTCTTCCTTTCCTCTCCACCTCCGACATTTTCCTCCTGCAGATCTTCGGGATGTGGCCTGGGACGGTGTTCTTTTCAGGGCCTCTCGCAGAGCTCTGCATCTTGACCTTCGCGACAACGCGGGTGAAGGTTGAGGCTGCGACTGCGGATATCGTATGCCATACCAAGTTGTGAAGCGCGAGTGTCATATCCCCCCTTGGCGGCACGGCACTTTCCCTCTCTCGGCGTGTTCTGCACTCCACACATACACACACCCTCCCCCAGCCACGCCGGTCCTGCTCCTGCATAGCGAGTGAACGGAAGTCACCTCTGCATTTCCTTTATTGCCCTTCAGTTCCCCCCACCCCCCACCCCCCCCAGCCATGCCATGTGTGCGTACAGTATAATGGGAGAGCGCCCCACCACCAACCCTCATCAGGTAGCCCAGCGTGCGACTATGGTTCGGGATCTGGGTGTGGCACACTTTGCCAAGTGCACTCGCGGTGCGACAGCGGGCCTGATCAATGCCGGATATACGCGCGTGCTGCATACAGACGAGCAGGTCGCCTTCGACGGGAACCACGCTGTTGACGTGCTGACCTCACTGTTCCCCGTGGTGCAGAGCCTTCTGGACGAGGCGGGTCCCTTGCCCTCTGCAATCCCGAACGGCTGATGCCCACGCCATCCCCCGCCCCCACCCACGCACCACCACACCGTCGCATCGCCTTGGCTGCGCCAGCTGCTCTGCCACGCTGCCCCCCCCCCCCCCCCCCCGCTCCCCTAGCCTATGCAACGGGACATCCTCTGTGACCTGTGCGGATCGAACGAAATGGGGCAGGTGGGGTGTGGAGATTGTGGAGGGGTGTGGGTGTGAGTGTGAGTGATGCCGTTGTTTTTGCAAACAAACCCAGTGAACCCAGTGAGGCGGGGGGCTGATGTCCCACACCCGCGCGGTCGGCTGACAGCCGATCTGCACAGGTTGCGTGGTTTTGCCATGTGTTTTTTTTTCGTGCTGCTGAAAACTGTGTACCGCGCGAAAGAGACCTTTAGAATTAGCGGCTGGCCGGACGAGTCTGAATAGCATCTAAAGGGTGGGCGGGCGGCAGACACACCCCCGCCCCTAATCCCACTTCGAATTCCATCACTCTGGCAACGCTCGATTCTTGTGGTGCACAAGGTAAACACCCCCTCTTCCTCTCTGTCGCATATCCCGACCACCCACCCACCCACACAGCAGGCAACTGGGTGTTCGCTCTTCCCGCCCACGCACCCACGCGCCCCCGCCCCCGGCATGCACCGATTCTTACAGCGGTAATTTTATTAGAGAGAGAAAAATATACCGTATACGTAAATATTATGGAACGTAAATATTATGGAACGGGCCCATTTTTGGCCGGTCCGTTCCATAATATTTACGTTCCAAAATATTTACAGGGCCAGTTCGGGACTCGGTGGTGAGGACGGCTTGCGTCAGGAATCGCGCGAAAAGTGCACGAGTAGGTCCCGTCAGGGACTCTGTACGCCGTCCGATCACCTGGTCCAAGTCCCCGAGTCGCAGAAAGCCCTGTAAATATTATGGAACGAAAAAAATCTGGAACGCCAACCCACCAGCGTTCCAAAATATTTACGTTCCATAATATTTACGTTCCAAAATATTTACGTATACGGTATCACGAGGGGTGTTGACCCATCCCCACCTCAGCACACACCCCACACGCGCGCTCCCCTCACCGCTCCACCCCACGCCCGCTCCCTCCCACCCCCGGCGTGCGCGATGTCGGGTGGGAGCCCGGGTGGCGATGGGTCCGGCGGGTCGATGGTGACGCTGCATATCTACGACCTGACTCGGGGAGTCATGAAGAGGCACCGCGATGTCGTGTTCGGGGAGGAGGTGCACGGGATGTGGCACACCGGGGTGAGCGTGTTCGGGAGGGAGTATTTTTTTGAAGGCGGCATCACCAGCGTGCCGAGCGGGAAGAGCAGGTTTGGGAGGCCGAAGGCCCCCCACGGGAGGAGGCACGTCATTGGGAACACCGATTTTGACAAGACCCAGTTTGAAAAGTGGGTCCGCAGCAGGGAGAAGAGCACCTACGGCAAGCTGTGCTACCACCTCGTCGAGAAGAACTGCAACCACTTCACCAACGACGCTGTGCAGTTCCTCACGGGGAAGAGCATTCCCGAGGAGATCCTACGGCTGCCCAGGCTTGTCACCAGCTCTGCGATTGGGCGCCTCTTCTCCCCACACGTCGACCGGTTCTTCGGCGGCTGGCAGTGGATGATCCTCAAACAGCACTGGAGCCACCGGAAACGCCTCGACCGGCAGTGGGCCCACTTCCTCAAATTCGCCGACTCCCAGGCAGCGCCCCCATCGCCTCTCTCCAACACCAGCGTGACGCACCGCCACAGGAGGTACCTTGCGTGCGCCTCCGCTTCAAAAGACTCCGCGACACAACACTTCGTCGAGCTCTCCGAAGCTGCGAGGGAGCGGAAGCTCCGCATCGCAGGGCGGCCCCCACCCAGAGTGTTTGTCTTCGGGCCTGGCGATGAAGCCGATGTATCGCGTCTGGTGGAGAGGCTGCGCACCAAGGCATTCGCGTGGCTGCCGCAGGCGGAGAGAGAGACCCACGCCGCGGGGCTTGAGGGTATTGCCAAACGCCTTGAGGAACTCCGGGAATCTGCGCCAACCGCAGCATACCGTAATGTCGACGCCTGCAACCACGGGTCTGCAGAGGTGGCGGAGCCACGCCTGCCGGAGGCGGAGGTGCTGTGCCTCTCCGCGATGCTCGCGCCGCTGAACTCCCTGTGGCGCCTGCTCGTTGCTCTCTCGCAGAATGTCAAAGTGAGGCAGCCCGTCACGGGAGACGGGTCGTCTGACTCCAGCTCATCTGACTCCGTCGAGTCTGCAACTGCGCGCCTCGCGCAGCATGAAGGGGCGGGGAAGTATTACGCGCGTGCCATCTCCCGCAACACGAAGGCGATAGTGGAGGAGTTTGCCCGGAGGAAGGATGGAGCTCTCGCGGTGATGGATGCGGTGTCGCGGCTGTGCCTCGCGGCTCCGATGGCGAAGCTCATCATGGGGGGTCATGTCGAGCCGTGCCACGCGGCGAGCCTCTTCGACGAGAAGGAGGAGCCGGCGGCTGACCAGCAGCTGCGGCAGATGATCACGGGGAAGAACGGGCTGCTGGGGGATTACAGCCGGGACTTCGACCATCTCCCGGTGCCGCTGCAGGTGATGGTGCTGCGGTGTTTTGCGAATGTGTATGCGGCGCATCCGTCGCTTGGGAGGCTCGTGGCTCTGTCGATGGCGTCTTCCAGCGAGAACCGCCTCCTCGAGTCGCTGGGGCTGCAGACGCGCAACGCGCTGCACAACAAGGAGCATCCGATCCTGCGGCTGACGGCTGCCTCGCTGCTTACCAACGCCGTGTGCTACCTCAACAAGGAGGTCGCCTCTGGCGCCAGCAGGCACAAGCCGAAGGAGCGCCCCCCCGTTGGGAGTGCTGCGCGTGTTTCCAGCGTGGGTGGTGGCGGCGGCAGCGTCAGCTCCACAGCGGCGGTGCGTGGGCCGCGCAGCCCCTCGCTGCCCTGTTCCCCGATCGTGCGGACGACGGGTGGTGGGGCGGTGGGTGGGGGTGGTGGTGGTGGTGGGTCGAGTGCCAGCACTGCCGACGTGTCGGTGTCGGTTGCGGTGACACCTGACGATGCGGAGAGGACGGGGTTGCCGTCGTCCCCTGCACCGCCCTCTGATGGGTCGTCGCCTTCGGAGAGTCGGACAGGGTCGACGGAGGACTCTGGGTTTCCGACAGCACCTGACACAGTGCCCATGCCGTCGATTGAAAAAGTATGTCGCGGGGGTGATACGGGCCCTCTTGGGTAGTTGTACCCATTCATCGGGATAACACACTGCAGAGCCCGATGGCTTGCTATAGGTCAACCGATACATCAAGGTGGTTGTGGCACCCAGAGTTTTTCGGTTCATTCGCCTGTGTTTTTTTTTTGCACTGACACACGCAGGGTATAAGATAGACTTTTTTTCTGGCGCCGTTTTCCGGTTTTTCTGGTTTTGAAATTTTTCGCGCGCGCCTTCGGCGCGCGCGACCCGCGCAAACCCTCTCAGAATCACACCCAACACGGCTGGACCAGGCTCTGCCGAACAGCAGTGGCGTGTTGCTCCACGCAGCTCCCCGAAGGGACGGAACTGAGCTTTCAATGCGTCCACGTACTGACGGAGCGCGGCTTCGCATCACCTCCCGCATCAGGACAAACCCCCCTGAGGGTGCTGCTCTGCTGGTACGCCTCACGAAGGGCAACTACCTTCATGGTCGAGCTTGTTGCATGACCACCCCCTTGAGGCAGTCAGTCAGACGATGCGCACAACGTGCGCTCATGCGAACACCAGCGGGTGTCTCCAACACTGCACAAATCGCGGTCCCGCCAGAACCCGAATCCGTCGATCCTCTCCAAAGCGGACATGCACTCCCGAAAACATCGGAGTTTGCATGTGTCATCCCCAGCAAGGCAAACGTGCTCGAGACAAGGTCGTAGCTTGCGTGGATGACAGGGTGGTCCTTGGCAGTGTGCACCGCAACGAGATTGAGTGCATGCGCTCGGCAAGCCGCCCAGAAGGAGTACGGTGCGGTCGGAATGATCAAGCTACCGGAGTATCTCGAAACTTCAAACAGAGAAGACCTGCATGACGAGGACATCACCACCCACCGGGTCCCGCTGGGCTCCTTTTCTCCGCTTCTCTGCTTTCTTTTGACTGTTTGAGCTCCGTGCGGATCACGATG
Source organism: Rhynchopus euleeides (assembly GCA_963210315.1). NCBI lineage: Eukaryota > Euglenozoa > Diplonemea > Diplonemida > Diplonemidae > Rhynchopus > Rhynchopus euleeides. Next base: position 1,405,550 of record OY723276.1, read on the forward strand.
GGGTCACTTTCCATATTTTTTTGGCTAATGGTCCCACTGGTTGACTGTCACAAAGGTTCCCCAAAAACCGGCGAAAATCCGATCGGCCTTTTTTTTTTTTTTCCAGAAAACCGGAAACCGGGAAACCCTGGTTTTGAAAACCGGAAAACCAGACCTATCTTATCCCCTGACACACGCCACCGCCACCACCACCCCCCACAGTCGCCCGAGGCACACCACCACCGGCGAGGGATGAAGGCAGAGGCAAGCAATGTGACGAAGCTCCGCAGCTTGATCGTGCGTGCCCTGAGCCGCAGGATGCAGGTGGAGCGGGACATGACAGTGCAGCAACGGCTGCTCACAGCACTGTACCATGCCTGCCTGCCGAGCGAGGCCGCACGCACACAGCTTGCGAGTGTGCCGCTGTCGTTTGCCAACGCTAAACGGATGCCAGACATGGAGTCGAGGTGTGCCCCAGCTTCCGAATGATATTCTCCGACTCCCTGCTTCCCAGTAGCAAGCGGCTGGGGTGACCCTCCTGACCCTCCTGCCCTTGCCTAAACCAATATCACTGAGGGTCTTTGTTGATGCGGACCCACTGCCACTCTGCACAGTCCAGGTGGTTTGTGTATTTCCTTCTCTTGCTGTGCCACGGCCCCGCCACACCGTCCTTCTCCCTCAACAGGTATCTCGCACGGATGGTCGACTTCATGAGCAAGTCGGTCAGCGCACCGCCGCCGGAAGTCTGTGTCCCGGGCCCCGTGATCCCACAGAAGTGGCACGATCTCCCCACGTCCTCCAACCGGAAGAATGTCCCGTTCTGAGGTGGAGACAGCGCGTAGCACAATTCTTTAAGAATACTTTCGTCAACGCATCCTAAGGTTGGAGGGGTCACGGAATCAAACGCCAGTTCTCTTCTTTGGATAAAATTCCGAGGCGAAGAAGCAACGACGAAGTGGGCATTGCTTTGTTTTGCTCCTGGATGGAGTCCCTCCACCAGTCACAGCTCGTCGGTCAGTGAGGGGAAGTGGGGCTGTTGCTCGCCTTTTCTCACTCAAGTCTCAGCTGGTAGGCAGCGAGGGCCCCCGACGGTTCCCTTTTGAGATGCACGTTGCCCCTCTGGGTTTCTTTTTGGCCTTTCGGGATGCGTGCCAATGCAAGCAAGTGTCAGATTCCTGAAGTGCGTTAGTAGTATTTTGAGATACACGCTGCCCCCCTCATTTCTTCCCCCCTTCAGTTCTTTGGCATTGGCGCACAACATACCCATCACGGCGCATTTGATAAAAATATATACCACGCGCACTAGATTCGGCTGTGTGGGTGGGTGCGAGACGCTGAGAGTATTGTGCAAAATCAGAAGCTTCGTTTTTTTTCTTTTCACAGCACGCCGCTGTCGCGTGTGCCGAGTTTTGATTTCTTTCGTGCATGACACACCAGAAGATTTCCTCCTCCCCTCCTGAGTACACACCACCCGGTTGTGATGCCTTCTGCATGAGGTGGGGCTGCCTGAGCCACAACAGAAGCCCACCCGGCACGCATTGTTGGAGAACCGTCGGCAGAGGGGAGGGGGGGGGGGGGGGGAGAGTGTGGGTTGATTTATGACGCCTCGTCTCCCAATGTTTCTAACCGGGCACAGGGCAGTTTCTGTGCCTCTGGCTCCGCCACCTGCCACCCTCTCACCCCACCACCACCACCACCTCATCACAACATTGACATTCGGTGCAGGGCACTCTGATTCTCTCCCGCTTATTCGCATGCACGCCTTTGCATTTTTTTTTGTCGGAACGGTCCGAATCTCCCCGCCCCCCGACCACCCATCGCCGTAGGGCGTGATGATTTCGTGGCGTGTGTTTGGTGCGTTACATTTCTCTAAGTCATCTGTTCTGTTCAGAATTTTGGTGGGGGGGTGGGGGGGTGGGGGTGGTGGTGGGGCCTTGTTCAGCTGCAGGGATGCGATAAGTTTGAAAGGGCCGTTCATTTGAGGCCCCCATCCCCAGGTTCCCTGCCCACCTGGTCGCACCCAAGTGCCTCGAAAGGGGTGGGTTTGGTGAGCCCTGTTGCAGCCAGTTTCCGCCCGCCCGATTTTTTTTATACTGCAACAGGGCTCCTGGCAGTGTCAAAAAGATAGCAGGGGTTGGGCAACACGTCCAACATCCTCATCAGGCTGCGGAGTTGCTTTTGTTTTGCCCGGATTTGGCGCACAAACAACCGCCTTATCTATTTTTGCAACGGAGGGGGGGGGGGGGGGAAATCTGTCCGGTGTGGGATCGCTCACTGCACACCCCTCCCCTCCCCTCCCCTCCCTCCCGCCCCAGCCCCTTGACACTCCCCTTTGTCGGGCACACAGGCTTTGAAATGAGCCACTTCAAAACACTCCAAAAACCCTATTGACTCATCCCCACCCAGCGCCTTCAGTATTAGCTTTGCCTTCCAATGCATGCACATGGCATATCATGACGCCACTCATGTCGTATTCATCTCCCATATGGCCTGGCACTGTGTGCATAACATTATACCTTTTTATCGGGGAGGGGTGGTGGTGGTGGTGGTTGTGGCGTTGCGTTTCTCTTCTTCTCTTTCCCAAATTCACCCTGCAGTTTCCTTTTCCCCCCTTGTGGTTAAAACGCTTCTGGCCATGACAAAACAAACAAACGCACGGCACACCCCTCGTGCTGAACGGGGGTGTGACCACGCATGTTTGCTGTAGCGTTGCTCGGGGGTGGGACACTTTGCCCCCAAATCTCTCTCTTTCTCCACTCTCTCTCTCTCCCCCCCCCCCCTCAACTTGACAGCGTGCCGCTGGCGTGCTGCTCCCCTGAAGCTCCAGCCAAACGCAAACGACACGTGTCCCCAACTCTGTCTCTGCCTGCCTCTCTGGGTCTCTCTCGTCTACTTAAAATGTGAATATACCGGGGGACCTTCGCTACCAGTCGCAGCTCGTCACAGCTCGTCAGTCAGAGAGGGGAATTGTGGCCGTGACTCACTGTTTCTCACTCAGTCACATCTGGTAGCGAGGGCCCCCACCCAGCATGAAAGAATATTCGCAACTTCTCTATCTCTCGGGTGTGTTATTTCTCGGGGCATCGCGGAAAGGGCTCTTGTTTATTTTTCCGCGTGGCACGGCAATCGCATACACCGCACATGCAAGGGGGTGTGTGCCGCAGGTGGAGACCCCGCACAAAGTTAGGCAAGAGTATGCCCGGCAAGCCCTGTCTCACCATCGTTGATCATTCCGGGATGCAACCCAGAAGCAGGCGCCTTTGGGCCAGCGGGGTCAATGTCGCTGCTGGGGGAGGGGGGGGGGGTGCAACCGCACTGGGAGGGCAAGTATCGCCACTAACTCAGGGGGGACTTCGCGCAGAAGTGCAGAAAAGTGATCCGCCTCACAGAAAGGGAGACTGACTGGCACAGTTTGACGCAGAGTGAAGGCACCCAAACGCCTTTCCCTCACAATACGGACCGGATAGAGAGCTGTCGTGGCGTCTGTGGGTGTGTATGTGAGTTGTTTTTTTTTGTACGAGAGTGCCCAGATTTAGATTCCCCGTATCATGATATTTCTGCCCTTGGTGATGCCAGCGACGCCAGCCGGTGGCTGGCCATGCTGGGTGTGTGTGTGTGTGTTCCACAGCCACAGTGCTGCAGTCGGCATCCCGATGAAATATCGAGGATTCGGATGACGAGGCTTCAGTCAGATGAGCCGCAGGATTCCTCGGTTCAGCAGTCGACTTGGCTCAACTGCAGTTGACCAGCTGCTCCTCTTCGAATTTCGACGAGTCGTCGGGGCTGAATTTCTGCAGTGTCGTCAGCCTCATATGCAGGCTCCTGCAAATAAACCCCCCCCCCCCCCCCTGCCGCCCTGTTTGGGTGCTGAATGGCCCACCGAACATTCAGTGTTTTTGACCCATCCTCCCCATCCCTGTGTATCGTCTCGAGATGCGGTGGCAGCCGCCGTTGTTTGGTATTTTGCAACGGAGTGCCTATAATAAACCCCCGCCTTCTTCTGTCTCAGAAAAGAATGTTTACTGGGGGGGGGGGGCAAATACAAGCATATATGCTTGTATTAAGCGTGCCAGCTCGCATAATGCGGGGCTTTCTGGAAAAATTATAAATGATTATACATACATTGGGCGTTATTCCGTTACCAGTAACGGTAATAACGTTATTTTTGCGTTATTTTTTGACCCCAAAAAAGGCAGCATTTCCCGGTGAATCTGACCCGAAACTCGGGTCCCTACCCCCCCTAAAAGAATTTTCTTGGGTAAAATATCACTCCAGGGGGCCACTCCGTGATGTCAAAAAATTGGAAAACGTTTTCTCCTAAAATAACGCGTTATTTTTCCGTTATTTTCATGAAAACTTGCGTTATTCGGACAATTTTGCGGGCGGATGGTGTAGTTTTTGGTGGAGATGGCTCCAGAATACCCCCCTGGGACCATTTTTTGGATAATAACGCACGGACATGTCGAGTTTCGTGAAAAAATCATGTTTTTTGGCTTTTTCAAGGCAAATACTGCAGAAACCCCTGCAACCTTGCAGCATCCAATGTTCCTGGAGTGAAATTTGGAGTGAAAATCACTCCAAAATCACTCAGTGTGGACGCAGAAGTGAATCCTTCAGGAATACACCCGCACACCTCACATTGGCGGTGTATAAACCACCTGATATTTTTACTCGTTACGAGCGACGAAGTAGCGCGAAGTAGCGACGTGCCCATTTTTTCCCGGTCCGTTCTAAAATAGTTACGTTCCAAAAGTCCGTTACTGGTGCTGTCAAAGACGCTTCGCACAATATACGCACGAACTACCCAAAGTACGCTCGGGCTACGCACGAAGTACGCAGGAACTACGCAATTTGAACTTTCTTGCACCCCCCAGTCATTATTTGCACGCACTCCAGGTCCCATATTTGCACCAGTGCAAATATGAGACCTGGAGTGCAAATATGAGGAATTTCCGAGTTCGTCGTGATGTGCAAAACATGACTGGGTTGTGCAAGAAACCATCATCTGCACCCCGTATCGGCCTCAATTGCACCCTCGTGCAGGTAAAAAAAGGCCTCGGGCCTCCGGCCCTCGGACCGTTTTTTAATTACGCACACGACCTTCGCGCGGAAAGTGTCATTCAGCCCTGCCAAACGTGCTCTACACACCACCCCCTTCATCAGGCAAGTGGGTTTGTAAGGGTGTGTGGAAGCGTCAACGCTCGGGTGCAGGAAATTTACATTTTGGTCGCAAATGGCGTTACACATGCACTATGCACAACGTGTGCACGATTTCGGCAGAACTACGCACAACCAACGCAATTTGGACCTTTCAACAACACCATTCACGGTACTTCGATTTTGGGTGGGAAAGATGGGGCAAGGAAGTGGCAAAAACTGCGAAGAAGGTCGAAAATTTTCACATTTTCATCAGAAACCATATTCAACGGATTCCAATTTTCGGGTGAAATCAAGCAGGTTGGCACAATGGCTCATGTTCACCCAAAAATGCACCTACCAAACCTCTTTTGCTTGATTTTTGGGACGGCATGGGTGATCCAGAGGCCAAAAATCACGATTTTTTCACCAATTCCTTCGACAACGGACAGTTCCAGACCACAAGGACCACATTTTGGGGTCAGAATTTTCTCGGTCAAAAAATTCGAAAAATCTGAAATCTCTCGGAATTTTGAGCATTTTTTGAGATTGGCATGCCCATTTTAGACCCTTTGCGTGGCTCTAAACCCAAAAATTTGCTCGAAAATGGCCTCAAATAGCCTAAAACAGCCCATTCTGGCCACCCCGAAAAAAAAATTCGAAAAGGGTCCCCCTATAGAAGTTGCCCAAAAATACCGAAAATAACGCGGTATTACCGGTAATAACGGTAATAACGTTACCGATAACGTTATTACCGTTACTGATAACGGTATTACCGTTACCGATAACGGTAATAACGGTAATAACGTTACCGATAACGTTATTACCGTTCCTGATAACGGTAATAACGGTATTACCGTTATCGATAACGGTATAACGCGGAAAAATAACGTTACCGATTTTCGGATAACGTTATTCGGCCGTTCTGGAACGTTATTAACGGTAAGTTATTTTACCGAAAAAATAACGGTATTACCGTTACTGGTAACGCAATAACGCCCGATGTATGATTATACTGCGAATACAAGCATACTAAAAACCCAATTTTTGTTGACCAGGCTAATACAAGCATACATGCTTGTATTAGCCTGGTAGAAAAATTTATATTTTTGTGGTGGAAAACCCCCCAAAAACCCCAAAAATACCCAATATTTTCTACCAGGCTAATACAAGCATATATGCTTCTATTATTAGCCTGAAAATTTTATTTAAATCCGGATTTTCATAATATGCTTGTATTAGCATGTATGCTTGTATTTGCCCCCCCCCCAGTAAAAAACCTTTTTCGAATTTCTCAACAAAAAAACAAAACTAGCACGGGCGCGCACGATAGCAGTATGTGGACCCGGAGGTGGGGAAGGGCGGGGCGATTCGGGTTCCCGTGCGTTGGGGGGTTTTTTTGGCTATCTGCAGGAGGAAATAATACTGTCTGCGGGAGAGGGGGGGGGGGGCGATGGGGGGTCCTTTTTCGCTCAGAGATGGAACGGAATAGTTGGCGGAAGGAGTGGCCGTGCAGAGTGGGAACAACTGCCCCCCTCTCGCCAGTGAGGGGCTGTTAGAGAGACACGGCCAAAAAAATCAGGTAATCTGAGCTGAGCTGAGCTGTGTGTGCCAAATCCAAAAGCCAAAGCGGCTGCACAAGTGACACACGTTTTGTTTTGACACACAGCAAAGGCGCCCATCTCCAGCCCCCTCCTCGGCATCTTGCGTTCTGCTTTTAGCTGCTGAATTGAGAAGGACTGACTTGCTGCCAAGCACCACCCGGCACGGCCGGGTGGCGGTGCTGTGGCCTAGCCACACCACCGGCGTAGTGAGTACCCTAGCAAGAGTACGCGACGCAAACTCTGGTTTCAAAAAAGCACACACAGCTCCCCCCCACTCCCCCCTAGATCATACGAACCCCTCTAATTTCTTGCCACAGCCAGCTTGGTTGTTTTTGGGGTGTGGGTGGGGGGCAGGAGGCGCGCCCGGCATTCGCCATCGGAGATGTGGTGGGTGGGGGGGGGGTGCGGGTGCCTTGACTCGGGTCGCTCTGCTCGTCTCTCTCTGCAGCACCCATCACACGCTCTGGTTAGTCGGGGGCTTCGGGGGGGGGGGGGGGCAGAGCTCGTGTGTGTCTGGAACATCACGAGCGTGTCTGGACTGAAAAAATACCCCACTCCCGTGTGTGTGCTGAGCTGAGCTGAGCTGACTTGAGCTGTGATGTGCTGACCCTTTGTTCGCCACAGTTTGACCGCACCCCAGTGGCCTGCCCATTGCCGCATCGTTTTGTTGCCACACACCAGGCCTGTGTAGCGTGGAAGCGTCAGCCGCAAGCCTCAAACGAGGAAAGCAACCAATGCAGTGCAGTGACGGGTGATGGAGCCCCCAGCCCCTCCCCTGCCCCACAGCCCCAGCCCCCCCCCCCCCCCCCCTCGACAACCCAGAGGCTGGGAAACATTGCTGTGAAGTGTTTGCTGGCGGATGGAGAAGAAGTCTTGTTGAACACCAACAATCATTTGGCCTGTTTTGCTGATACTTCCAGCAAATAAAAAAAAACAGAGCACCCTCTGGTTATTTGATACAGATCGCTCCCTCTCTTACGTCACATCAACACACCCACCCCATCCGCACCGCAGGCACTGGCTGGACTCTTCCCCCCACACTCTCCCCTAGCAAAGGTAGCGGGGGGGAGTGGGGTCCCAGCGAACTCCGTGTGGTGCCGTATACACGACACACGTGTCCCTCCCACCCCTACCCCCACTCCTTTCCTGAAAAACTGGACAGCGTACACCCGTGGGTGGGTGGGTCGGGTGGGTGAAGGGGATATAATACCCCCCCCCCCCACCCCCCCACCCCCTCCCCCCCCCGTCTCCCTCCATTCCTCTTCCTGGTCCACTCCGAGCTCTAAAGCGCGGGAAGCACCCTCCGGTGATCGAAGCAAGCCAAAACAAAAGACGTGCTGAGGGTGTGTGTGTGTGTGTGTGTGTGTTTGTTTCCTTTGCAAGTTTGCCGGTTTTTCTTCGTCTTCTTCTTCTTCTTCCAGGTTTGGCGCACAAAACAGCGCCTTGTCTGCTTTTTATTATCCAACCCACCTACCCTCCTTTTTGACCCTCCTTTTCGCACACTCGTGTGAGCAGGAAGAGCCGCACCACAGCCAAAAAAAAAGCGCCAGCAGTTCACTGCATACCACTAAACCACCCTTTGTTTTGCTCCTACATCAGGCCAGCCTGTGTCTGATCATCACTTCAGGGTGTGTTGTGTTGTGCAGAAAAAAAGCGTCTCAAACGCACAAAAAACAAAGCAACAAACAAAATATACAGGCTCAGAACGGCTCCTCCTGAAACGGGTGTTGTGACTTTTTTTTTGGTCCCCCCACCCCACCTCTCTTCCCCCCCCTCTCCTCCTGGACCCAGACACAGCACGCCCGCACGATGCACCCTGCTTCATCGCCTGGAGGCTGCAACGCTGCTGTCCTGCTGTGGGTTGCCCTCTACCTCGGCTGCCATGCACCGACGGCAGGCGGATATGAGCTTGTCGTGACAGAGAAGTGGTCCGGCGGGCAGTGCTCGCTGTATCTCGACGCGCCCAACAGAGATGCCGCAATGGAGGAGTCCATCAGGCGGGCCACGAAGGGGATCGGGGCAACGGTGGGGGTGACAGACACCTTCTGCGACCCGGGCAGTGTGGGGCTGCGGGTCACCATCATGGGTGTGACCCAGGAGGGCATCCAGTCGCTCCCATCCCCGATGGACATCGGGGATGCCGTTGCCGCTGACCTCGAGCTGCGGCACACCGCCGCGCCGTACACCGCTGTGGCATCTTCCCTGCGGGACAAGGGTGTGCTGCGGCCTCACTTCACCATCCAGGTTGTCGGGTGCCCCAACACCAACGCCCTCTCGACGTCACTCGATGCACGGGGCGTCTGCACGGTGCTCTCCTGCAGGTCTGGGTTTGTCATCACAGCAGACACACGCGGGTGTGAGGCTTCTGCAATCTCGTCGGGGCGGCCTGGCGTCGATATGGAGGTGGTGATTATAGGCCTCGCAGCTGCGGTGGGTTTCGTTATGCTTGGCGTGTTGGTGATAGTGTGCTTCCGCAGCGACAGCAAGGGGAAGGGGGCAAAGCAGGGCGGCGCAGGGAAGGGCGATGGCGTGTGTGGGGATCTGGAGAACAACACGCACGACGGGACCCGCACGTCGTCGGATCACTCGTCACATGACCTGCTGCACCCTCATGGCCCCCCGTCGGCTGCGACGTCGGAGACGCTGCCGGGCACGCGGCAGCCCACCATAGCGTCCCCATGGGGGGGCTACAATGCGCAAGGGCAGCGCACAACACTCCCACAGATCCCAACGCACAGCAAGCCTGTCTACAGCTACGACGGTGTCAGGACGAACCCATGTGATCAGCTCGTTGACAGCACCGGAGGCTATATCGACGTTGCAGTATAGAGGGCTGGTCACTACCGGTTGCGTGCTGGGGAGGGGGGGGTGGGGTGAGGTGGGGTGGGGTCCCCGTGGCACCGATACTTTCCAATGACATACATACCGCCACGCAAAGGCGATGGGGAGGGGGGTGTGTCTTGCGAAAAGCATCTCACAGAACCACCCGCTGTGGCAGATACAGGAAATTCCTCAACTCAACTGGGTGATGCAGCACACCCGCGCACCGAATGTGATTGCGAAACTGGTGATGTGTTGCGGTGGGTGAGTGGTGTGCTTTGTACGGGCCGGCGCGGTGGGGGTGTGGCAACGCCTGCCATATCAAGCCTCTGGCTTTCTTCAGTGCGCACACACCGAATCCCCACCTTCCCACCCTCCCACCCCCCAATTTCGTCGGGGGTCTTCGCGATAGGAAGCTTTCAGCAAAGTTCATCGATATTCTCTTCTGGCTCATCAGGGGGGAACTGCACCACACAAACTACACACTGTAGCGCTGTGGCTGTGGCCCTATGGTGGAAGGCCCCCATCGGGGCATATTAACATACTCTCAGAATCGCAGGCTTGCCCTCCACACACATACATCCCCGTGGGTGTGCCCTGTCTTTCGTTCCGGACGGCCTTTATTTTGTTCACCAAAAGAACAGCCTATGGGGGGGGGTGGAGGTGGGGGTGATGCCTGGTGTTCCTTTCCGTTCAAAATTGGTATTGTCAAGTTTCCGTTTTCCCCATGTTATGTGTATTTTTTTTGGCCAGCCCCGGCGAAGCCACATTTGAGGGATACGATGGTTACGCTCTCTTTATTATTTTTTGCCGGATCTTGCGGAAAAAAAAATCCCCCCGTCCTCCCAGGCGTGTATCTATTTCACGGAATGAAAATAGGAATTTGGAGGAAAAATATTTTTTTGCACTATTTTTTTGCACTTTTTTCCTTTGGATTTTATAGTGACCCTACTTGGTATTGGCCGAAAATTTTTATGTTCCCGGTCTTGGATGTGCTCAAACAGTCAAAAGAACACATTTTCCGGATGCAAAAAAAATTTGCACCTGGGGGTGGAGAGGGGGGTCGGAGGGCGGTGGTGTGAGAGGCTTGCTCTCGAGCTCAAACCAACAGATGTTCACTACCGTGGCCTCCGGCGGCTGGGGGGCGGAACCCCCCAGACCCCCCCATGCGACATGTGCTATCTGTCAGTTGTGTTGTACTTGAGCGTATGCGACTATGGAGCCAGGCCAACAGACGTTCGCTACCGTGGCCTCCGGCGGCTGGGGGGCTCCGCCCCCCAGACCCCCCTGTGGCTTGTGCCTGGTCTTGGAGCCAAGCTTGCGCGTACGGGGCTGGGCATATCGGTTCACACCTCGCGGGAGGCTGGGCCGAGCCTAATCTCTCAGAGACGAACACCTTGCGAATGCGATCGGGTTTGCGGGCTTGCGGCTATGACATCTCGAAAGGGTCGTCGGGGCCCGTGATATGTTTCGGGTTCACTTGGTGGGCATCCGTGGCGAGGAACCACGTGTATGTGTGCGAGGAAGCAAGGAGATACCACACCGGAGCCACACAGCACCAGGTCGACCTGGATCTGGTCGAGCTCAGGGGGAAGGAAGCACAGTCACCAAAGTGAGTCACCACCGCCGGCCTCAACCACCAAACTGCAACGCAGAGGTTCCGCTATTCTCACAAGGAAGGCGCCCTGGGATGTACAGTGATTTGTGTGCAGCATCAAGAGGCACTGACCGCCTTGAACAGAGAGGTAGTGTACAGGTGGCGAGCAGTGGGAGGGCGTGCTGTGTCCTTCCACTTCCCCATCTACCTCCATTCGTTCACCGTTGTTGATAGCGATTTTTTCGCCATTTTTTCGAATCGTATGCATCGGTGAGGCCGAGTGAATCAAAATAGCGCAAAACTCACACCAAAATCTGTGTCTGAGGCACAGAAATCGTGCAAAAAAGCACCCAAAAAAAGTGCAAAAAAACCAAAATAGGATTTCGAAAATCGGCCAAAATACCCCCAAAATAGAGCCACACCTGCGTCCTCCCCACACACGGCGCACACTGTTGGGGGGGCAGGTGGGTCTCCGTCCCAACAAACTAATTGGATGCCGGAGTTCCGCTTGATGTCATGTCACATCAGGATTCTGCAACAGTGGGGGGAGAGGGGCACAAATGCCCTTGTTTGCGTGCGGGGAGGTGGTGTGTACATTTCTCAGATTCTCTCTCTGCCGCCACGAAAAAGTTGTGGGGCCCACACTGCGGGAGGGAGTAAAATAGGTTCTTTTGCCGTCATATGACTCGCAGGCAGCGCCATTTGTTGTCCTGTTTTGCTGCCGGGGTGACTGCCCACCCCCCCCCCCCCCCCACCCACCAAGCCATCCCCTTCCCGTCCCACTTCCCTATCTTATCTTCGGGAGGGATGGCTAGTGGGGGAGGGAGGAGAGATTACCCGGCATGTCCAAACACACTACGCATGTGGTTTTAGTTACTACTCAGCACACCTTCCATGCGGTTAATTCGCATTGCATGGTGTTGTGGTGTGCCGTTGCGCCGCTTCCTGATGGGCGTGCACCGGCCGCAGCTGAAAGAGAAACAAGAAGCAAATTTCCCTCAAAAGAGAAGATATGTCTCACAGATCCAGCTTGTGGTTCTGGCGATGTGACGTGACCTCCGGTCACCACTATCCCTCCGTTTTTATATTGGGAGACGGGTGGTGATGTGTGCTGGCCAACACACACGCATCCCCACCCTGCACTCTCAACCCCCGCACAGACTTTTGAGGAACGAAGCTTTGTCCGGTCTAAGAACCACTTCATCATCATCGCAGCTATTTTTTTTAAGCACATGCATGATGCGTAAAAGTGTAGGAGTGCTTCCGACGACCTGCTTCTTTTCAGTGTGTCTTGCTATTTCGTGTTCACATGTGCTCCACACCCACATCAAAGCAGCAGGCTAGGGTGGTGGAAGCGTCAACGCATCATTAAGGAAGAAGGAAGCACGGTCGCTACGCTTTTTGCCACCCACCCACCACCCTCTTATTGTAAGTTGTACTTTTTTTTGACGGGGGCCCCATCACCCCCCAAGGAGTCCCTTTGTCTCCCCCACCTGTGCCCCCTTCCCCCTTCCGAACACCTCTCAGAAGGTCTCGGACACCACCTGCATTGGGTGAACGTTGATGCCGAATCTCTGCATTGTTTTACTTTGAGTCACTTTTCTCTATGTGGGTTCGTCCAAAAACCCCCCAAAAAGTCCACTTTGGGAGTATTTTTTTTTGGGATGAGGCCATATTGCATAGGGGGCGTAGAACCCCCCAGCTACCCTCTCCCTGCGTACGAGGCAGGACCCACGAGGCAGCGTGTCCCGGGGTGTGTGTGTGTGCGGCCCTGCGGGCCGGATTGCTAGGGTTGCTTCCGACTGGCCCCACCACCGGCCTTTCGTTCCTCCTCATTGCACCACCGCACCGCTACCCGAGCGACGCGTGCTGCGCCGTGGCGTGGCGCACCCCCCCCGCACGCCGTGTGTGAACCCCGATGGGGAGTATGAAAACTGTGGGGTTTCTGCGGCGGAAAGGAAATGGGGGGGGGGTTCCCAAGGAACCGCGCCTTGAGTTCAACCATATTGCTGTCCTGGGGGGCGGGCGGGTGGGTGGGGTGGGGGGGGGGGTTTATATTTTCTGAGAATCTCTGAAATTCTAAATCGTTACCCACCCTGAGCGACCCTCCTCAGCCTTGTGTGAGGGAACAGCTTTGTATTGTATGTCACAAAGCTTGGCCTGGCAGAAGCATCCGCAGTGGTTGCCGTCAAGACGGAAGGTGGGAGAGAGGGTTGACTGGGCGCTGCCCCCGGTATGTATTTCCCCCCCCGGTTCTTCCTTGGAGGAACCGGGGGAGCGTATTTTCTTCCAGAAGAGAAAAAAATACCGCCGAGCCTTTTCTTTCGCTGAAAAGAATGTGTCAAGGGAAGGCCGGGTCTTGGCCACACCCCCGCTATTAAAAAAAACATCGCTGGAAGGAGTTTGTCATGTCTCTGGTGTGCGCACACGCCGTCCTCCTGGAAGCACTTCAGGGAGGGGTGGCACCGACACATCTTGGAACAGAGATCGAACGTCCCATCTGGTTAGGAGACGGCATAGCGTGGCTCTTGTGGCGTGGCCCTTCGGGGCTGCTGGAAGGAGCCAGCAATGCTGCTCTGAATTTGAACGCGAGAAATACAGAGTTGATGTGCCCCGATCATGGTTGCCATCGTGCACCAGTCTTTGTCGTCCCATGTCAAAACAACGTTTTGTGTGTCTCCCCCCACCCCCCTCCCCCAACGAACGAAGAACGATGGAGTTCAAATCGCTCAAAGTATCATTTTAAGAGCCACGAACACAAACGCACGTGCACCAACCTGGACAACCGCTATACCAACCTCTCCCATACCTGCTGTTTCAGCACAGCCTTCTGCACGATACCTATCAATCCATTCCAGCTGCTTTCCTGAGGCAAGATTGGTTGTCCAAGTGAAGAGGTCAACGAGACTTCGTGTCACGTACATCATGTTGGACAAATCAAAGACGCCACAGGGTCACGAGATGTTATTTGCTCGTGCGCAAGCATAATCTGGAATTATTCTGGGCACCCCCTGTTGTGTGACGCAGCAGGGGTCCTCCTGACAGGAGCCTGCTCAACATGAAGTTGGCAGGGCTGCAACGAATCTTGGTTTTATTTGTGAACGAAACACAACCGACGGGTGGACTGATGATCCCACTCGTTGCCCCATCCATGGAGGCTGTTGGTTCGTGCCGAAACGTCTGCACATGAAAGGGGGCCTTCAATGCATATTCGAAGGCCCCCGAGAAAAGAGTCAAGAAATCAGTGATTCCGCGGCATGAGAACGAAACCATCATTTCGGACCTTGATGATATTTTGGCAGTTGTTGGCTTTTGTTGTCATGATTTAGCTGTCACTTCGCGATCCAGCGGATCACCGATAGTGTGCTGCCCCTTCTGGCCTTCTTGGATCCAACAAGGGGCATGCAAGGAACACATTGCGCTGAACTTTACATCACAACCACCGCTATTACTCACCTTGGCACTCATTGCAGCTGGTTCTGCTACCAACCCGGCTTACTGCGTGTGAGCACTCCGATGGCGTTGCCATTGCGAGTAGGTTTGTCGCGGCCCTCAAAAAAAGTAAAGAAAACCTGACGAAACAATCCCATAACGAAAGTTGTCGCATATAAAAATGCGTCCCCACAGTGACACACCGTCATCCTGCAGCAGGGGTTGGGGGGTGGTGTTTTCCCTTGGTGGTGGTGATGTCGGGCACTGCTCCAGAAGAAACAAAAAAAACAGTTTATCCGTTTCACAGCAAACAAAAAGGAAAACACCACCCCCAGTCGTGGCGTTGGCGGCGCTTTCGAGGGCCCGGTTGTATGACGCACAGAGGAAATACCTGCAGAAGCGATGCGTGATTGTATTTTTACTGTCTCAAGGCACAGAAGCTCTGTTGCGAAGGTAACCTACACGACGCGGTCTCCACCTTTCCGGGTACCCGGGAGGTCCCGGTTACCGGCCCGGGTACCCGGCGGATACCCGGGTACCCGGGCCGGATACCCAGCCGGGTACCCGGCCGGATACCCCGGGTACCCGGGTAGCCGCCCACCCACGACGGGAGGAAAAAAGAGTGAACGGGCAGCATGCCGTTCCTCTTTTTCCCCCCGTGAGGGTGGGCCCCCCCCTGCCAGGCAAGGTGAAAAAATGAAGAAACGGGCAGCATGCCGTTCTACATTTTCCCTTGCAAGGCAGGGAGGGCGCCCCCCATGCCAGACAGCAGCCACCCCTGGAGGGGCAACAACTGACGGGCATGGGGGAACGAGGTGGGTCTGGACCCGACACCGCCACCACACGCGCAGTGCACCTTTCGGATACGCTGTCGTGAGTGGGGTGTGGGCAGTTCCCCTATCCTGTGAGCTCCTTTCGGACGAAGAGGTGCAGCGGTTATCTGCAACCTTCGTCCTGGACTTGCCTCGGGGGGAACGCCACGGTTTACCGCGGGTCCCGACGAGGGCACTCAGGCAGGATCTTCACGCCACCCCGCACCGAGGTCCCTTCTCACGCGGCGTGTCTCCCAGGTTCATGGCGGCGTCATCAGGTCAGGCTTTGTAGTCTCTACACCATCAGTAGTAAGGGAAATCCTAAAACCATACATGAAATCCACCTTTTGGGCCGCTGGTGTACGAGGCTTGTTCCTCCAATTGAATCATGTTTGCTGTGTCAGGCAATATCAATACAGCCGCTGAAAGAAGTCGAGGTGTTGTGGATCTGCTGCTCACAGGAAGGATTCAGGGTGGATCACAAGACTGACCACCCTCTTTCCTTTGTCAAGTACCCTGTAAAACATCAGAACACCAAGTATCTTTCAACACTACATGTTCAAGAGTGGAATCAGTGGAATCGGAAGGGGTCACCTACCACACGGACACAGTTCCCGCGACTAATAAATGCCGAGAGTTCCGGTGTCCGACCACCTGGTATTACTTGGCTCCATCCACCCAGTCATTACGAGGGGGCGTCCCTTGAAGCCAGTTCCGCAGAACTCAGACCCCCTTAAAACCAATGTCCTGTGTAGACAACTACTTAGCCTGCCTGATGACGACACCAATTCGCTGGGAGAGAGGCCGCGGTCCAGGACCCCAATGGGGATGACGTGGCATTGTTTGACCGGATCGGTTGTGTAAGTGTGTAGCCCCCTCCGCCCTCTGTCCCTCCCCCCAGGGTGGTGTGTGGAGGCGAGAAGCGCAAACAGCAGCAATGCAGGCATAGCAAAAAGTGGATCCCTGCAGGTAGACCCTCGGGGTACATCCCTATCATCGGGTCACCTGAAATTTCCCAATTTGAAAATCTGCAACAAGGCAACACGGGATGGGATGGGGCACATGACCTGCACAGGGGTGGGGGGCAGAGGGCAGGGGGTGGGGTTGTGGTTGGGGTCATGGCATTTGATTACTTGAGCTTTATTGCTCGAATTTCGCACAAGAAACCTCCTCACTTGGCCGATTTTCTCCCACAACAAGGTCCGGCTTCCACAACTCGGATTTGGAGTTGTGTAAGCCGGAGCAAACCTCATTTGCTTGATTTTTGGGGTCACATGAGTGAGAATTCGGGGCGAAACGTCGCGATTTTCTCACGACTGCCTTCGAAAATGGACAGTTCCAGACCACCAGGACCCGATTATGGGCCCAGACAAGTTTGGGTCAATAGTTTGGGCGAAATTTCGCCAAGGCCAAAAAACAGCCATTTTCCGGAAATTCCGGGACCCGTTTTAACGCGTTTTAGGGCCCAAAATAGGCTCAAAACTCAAAAATTCCTTCGAAATCGGGCTCAAACGTCCAAAATAGGACCAGGGGATAAGATAGGTCTGGTTTTCCGGTTTTCAAAACCAGGGTTTCCCGGTTCCCGGTTTTCTGGAAAAAAAAAAGGTCGATCTCATTTTTGGCGGTTTTTTTGTGACTTTGGGACAGTAAAACAGTCAGAAAAAACGCCATAAAAAAATAGAAAGTGACCCCATCGTGATCCGCACAGAGCTCAAATAGTCCAAAGAAGGCAGAGAAGCGGAGAAGAAAAAATGGACCTAGCGGGTGGCCCGGTGGGTGGTGATGCCCTCGTCATGCAGGTCTCTTCTGTTTGAAGGTGCACACATGGTGGACTCCAGCCACCCTAGCGAGTGTCTAAGAGGGAGTCTAAGACTGCAGTCTGTACTGGAGACGGGAGTCTATTTTCCAGCTAATTTACGCTCAGACTCCCGCTAGTTGAGACTCATGGGAGACACACGGTGTACTCCAGCGGAGGTAGGGTAACCTCCGCTGGAGTTCACCGTGTCGTCTGCCTCTGTGCAGCGTCACTCGGTGCCATCGAATACATGGCGACAGCCCACCAACTCGAGACAGATCTGCTTGTCTGGAGGGCTGAGACGAGAACACGAACGTCTTTCAAGCAGTCTTGAAGGTCGCCAAGCCTATTGGGGGCAACTAACAGATGAGATTTGTTTGTTGCCTGTCGTCACAGCTAGGTGCCCATCTCCTCGATAACGGAATGTGTGCAGAGATCTCGTGGACCCTTTGGCCATGACAAGGTCTGTCGTGCACCCACTCCACCCACAACGCACACCTGTCACGAGTGGTCGCTCCCCCGCCCTCCTCCACCCTGAAGGTTAAGGACCAGTGATCTCCTGCTGGCCGGGCTGCGATACAGCGAAGCCTTCCTACTTACAAGCGAATCCAGACTGTAGGGAACAGATGTTCACTACCGTGGCCTCCGGCGGCTGGGGGGCTCCGCCCCCCAGACCCCCCTGAAAATTGCACCAGACCGGTTTTTTGGCCGAGAGTCCAAACTTTCAAAGCAGCTGCTGCGCCTGCCCCACCAAGCAGCCTCAGTACGACAGGACGCGCGCAGGCACCGGGCCCTCTCAGATTCTGGGAGGGTTTGCGCGGGTCGCGCGCGCCGAAGGCGCGCGCGAAAAATTTTTAAAACCAGAAAAACCGGAAAACGGCGCCAGAAAAAAAGTCTATCTTATACCCTGAATAGGACCCCCCCGAAAAAAAAATTTGAAAAGGGTCTCCCTATACACTCTGGGTTATGGACAATAATTCACGGGTTCCCGGGCCGGGTACCCGGGCGGGTACCCGGCCGGATACCGGGATCCCGGTATCCGGTGGTATCCGGGGGGTACCCCCGGGTACCCGGCGGACCACCCGGCCGGGTACCCGGAGGCGGGAACCCGGGTACCCGGCCGGGTACCCGCCGGGAGGTGAAGACCGCGTCGTGTACCTTCTCCCACGCCCCCCCCCCCCCCCCCCCTAGGGGGGGTCAAATGGGGGTGACAAACACGATTTTTCAAAAAACCGGCGCAGAGGCCCCAAAGCCCCCGTAAACCCTCCAAACCCCCCCAGATCGGTCCGGAAACCCATCGAACCCCACTTTTCCACCATTCCGGGCACCTCAGGTGCCCGAATTGGGGTACCTTAATTTTGTGCCACCGTTTGGTACCGTACAGTGCCACTGTGTGGGAGGTTGGAAAAGAAAATGCCCCAACACACCACATCTGAGGGTTGCAATGCATGTTGCTTGCCAACCACGTCATCCGGTGGGTGTCAGGCGCTATGTAGGTGGCATTAGCCAGGTCTTCGATGTGTTCTGGCTTGTATATATACCTCCCTGCCTGCGGCACAGGCACTGCCTTTGTCCCCCACACCAGCCACAGAGAGCGTATTGTACTCGGTCCACGGTTGCTGATTCATTGTGATGCGTTGTATCCTCGAGTGAACGTCACACACTAGTGGCACCACCACCCGCCATCCGAGAGCTGTATTGACTTTGCGCGCTTCCGTTGTATTCACCTCGCCACGCATATTGCACCGTTCAGTACCAGTGCTCTTGGGCCAGGCAAAGTAGACCGCAGCAACTACCAATTCTGGCACAATGGGTACCACGACAGCGCACTTCATGTGTTCCCGGAATGTACAGCTCGTGTTGCAACAGTCGTTGTCAACACATCCCGGTTGTGGAGCACTGCTGCACAGGAATCACACGACCATCTGGACTGTTCCGTACCTACAGGCAGCCTCCCGGTGCATGGTGGCAGGGAGGTATATATACAAGCCAGAACACATCGAAGACCTGGCTAATGCCACCTACATAGCGCCTGACACCCACCGGATGACGTGGTTGGCAAGCAACATGCATTGCAACCCTCAGATGTGGTGTGTTGGGGCATTTTCTTTTCCAACCTCCCACACAGTGGCACTGTACGGTACCAAACGGTGGCACAAAATTTAGGTACCCCAATTCGGGCACCTGAGGTGCCCGGAATGGTGGAAAAGTGGGGTTCGATGGGTTTCCGGACCGATCTGGGGGGGTTTGGAGGGTTTACGGGGGCTTTGGGGCCTCTGCGCCGGTTTTTTGAAAAATCGTGTTTGTCCACGTAAAAGGGTGGCATTTGACCCCCCCTACCCCCCCCCCCCCCCACGGCGCTTCCCAGCTCTGGAAGAGAAATTGTGCTTTCCCCCCGCTGCCAGCCCCCCCCTCTCACTCACCTGGTCTTGCAACATGCGTTGACGCTTCCAGACACCCCCCTCCCTCTGCAACCCTCCCCTCCCCTCGCCTTGTGCGAAGGTGATGGGTTGCGGATGGCGGAGAGTTGAGCCCTGGCAAAGCGGCACTTTTCCTCCCACACCGAGCGGCTCGCGGGGAATAAATTTTGTTGAGACCGCCCACAGCCGGTTCAGCAAAGCACAGTGCATCTGATCTGAAGGGCTGTATCTTCACGGCCCCAATAATACTCTAGTGCAAACCAGTGCGCCCTGTGTTTTTGTAAACACATGCAAGGCCTTGGGCTTCTTTGACCCAAAACCCCAGCCAACCCCCACTTTTTTGTGCCAGGATTTGTGCCCACCCCTCGTATTATGGCATCGTAGTCCCACTGACGGCCCCACCTCCCCCACCCCCCATATGTACCCGACACAGCACAGGTCAAATAACACTAGGAGTCGGACACAATCTGTGAAGGGAGGCCATCTCTAGTTTTTCCTTTTCTCCTCCCTCACTACCACCCACCCCACCCCCACCCCCACCCTCACCCCCCTTTGTATCCGTTTGTTGCTGTGTGCCCCCCTCCCCTCTCCTTGGGGGTCTCGAACCTTCTCAGTTCAACTGGATCTTTGCTTCCACTCTCTCTCTCAACTCAACGCTGGCTTTCCCGATCCATTGTGCACAGCACCTCGGGTGTCTGACCCGAGGACAATACTTTGCACATACTCCTGTGGCGCTGAGTCACCAGGCTATTTTATACACATTGCGACCCGCGTTTGGGTGAAGGGACACACTACTCACCATTGCGATTCCCTCGTGCTGTAGGCCAGTGTGAGGGGGGTCATGTGTTGTGAGCAGGTTCGATTTTCTGGACAACCAAGCGAGTCCCGCTGCCTTTTGTGGCGGTTGGGGGTGCAGACAGCTTCGCTTTGCGTTGTTCGACCATTCTGTTGCAAAGGGTGTATGACAGAGAAAGAGAATGTTGCAGCGACACGCAATGAACCTTTCCGCGCTCTCGCGCCGCTGTCTGCCGAGGGGGCGAGCGCAGCAGTGCCCCCGCTCGACCCGCAACCCACCCACCCTGCACTGCCCTGGGATTGTCTTGTGCGACTGCAGCGTGCATCAGTGGTGTATCCATCGATTCACCAAAGAGCGGATGGCTTGGTGCATGCTGCGCTGTTGTTCTTCATACGCGAGACTACCAAACTATCCACGTGTGGGTTTAAGATGCGGGTCGCGGCCCATGCCTTCTGAACTGCAAGGGCGATCAAAACTTTCCCGACCCACCCCGGATCTGTTTTGAAGGTGAAGGCATCACAGGATATAGTCGCCGTCCTCGCCGAACATACAATTGTATAAAGCGGTCCACCTGTTCTGAGTGCATTGTCTGCTTCAACGCAGATTCGATGGCCTGCTGCTCTAGTGAACATGAATCGTCACCAGCTTTCGCAGATTTCCCTTGTTTTGTGAGCAAATATCAGTGTTGGAGCCCGATGTCATATTTTTATGCACACGACTTGCCATTCAGCTCAGCCAACCGTGCTCTACACACCACCCCTTCATCAGGCAAGTGGGTTTGCAAGTGTGTGTGGATCGTCAGCGCATTCAACGAAGGACAAGAGTACAGCTGAATTAACCGGCTGTGATGCACATATTGTCACTGTCTTTTTTTTTTGAAGAGGTGTTCTTGCAACCGCCGCACGTGAGCCATGCCTGCCGTTCAACCGGGTTGTGGCACCGTGGCTTGTGACTACCCTCAACAGCGCCTCCATATGGCAAGGGTGGCATCAAGGACAAACCTCACGGAGCAAGATCACAAGGGCAGCGGCATTCAGAGGTTGTGGGAAGAATGGGGTGTGGGCAGGGGTAGTCGTCCAACGTCACAATTCAAGTAGGTCGGCAGTGTCGTGCGGGCGTCCCCTAAGAATCATAGAATGCACCCTAGTGAAGGCTCTCTCCCTCAAGTCAACTCAAAGCAAATGCTGTGCACAAACCGGGGCGGGCACCAACTTAATAATGTGTGGGTTAAACGTCTGCATGGCGCAAATGACCTCCGTTCACTTTCCCTTACCATGCACGATGAGCCCTTCCATTGCATGTGTGAGCGTTGCCGTGAGTATCAATTCGCAAGAGTGTTCTCAAGTTGTGAGGAGTCTCACAAAGGCTGGACGAACCCTTGCCGTCTGTCGAGAGTCATCTCTCCAAATGAAAGAGTTTTTTTTGTCTTGCACTGTGAGAGTTTGTTCTTGCACTTCGAGATAAACAAAACGCATACCGACGCGATACACAGGGCAAGTTACCTCACACACGCAATGCGAAGAGCCCAGCCGTGCTCCAGCCTTCCTCCCCTAACCTAAAAGGCCTGTCCGACCACCCCCACCCCACTCTCCTGAAACTGATTAGCAACGAAGCACAGTTTCGCATCCGTTTTTATCAACATTGCACCCATCACCACACCGGTGATTCTGAAGGTCTGCGTCTCCTGTTCTTTTTTTGTGTGTGCGGCTTTGCTGTTGCCTTTTCTTCGATTCTCAGGAACCATCGCCACACACACACACACACCAAACGCACAGCGGTTTGCCGAAAGTTGGCCCCTCAGTGACGGCACAGGTCGGAACACAACAGATACCCCTCGGCGTAGGTATTGTAGCTATTCCTTTAAAGTGCAGACCTTCATTCATGTCTCCAAATTACCTCGAAAAACTGGCCTGAGCGCAAACACACACACACGCACGTGATTTTTTTCCAGCAGTGCAGAAAGCACCGAGCATGTTACTCCCTTGATGCGTTTTCCACTGCTGCGCACACATTCAGATACGGGATTGAATGATTCACTTTATTCCAACAGATAAGTATGGCGTACTGGCATCGCACTGAAGGCCTCCCCCCCCTTTGAGGCCTGCAATTGCGAGAACCGAACACGCTGCGTCTTCTTGCCTCCTCCTCCTCCGCCACCACCACCCCCCCTCGTCCTCCCCCATCTCATACAGCTCTCGTTCTCCTCCCCCCCCCCCCCCCCCTCTCCATGATGCGGCACTCAGAATCGACGCCCACCTCCACCCCCCTTCCCCCCTCCCTACCCTTCCCCTGTTGGCTGTTTCCTGCAGAGTCGGGCCCTCTTGGTTTCGGTGTGGTCAAAAGGAACCCGGTCACGGCAAGGCAGCCAAACAAATGGCCCTCACTGCCGCTGGGGGATGGGTTCTGTGATTTGTGTTCTGTTCTTTTGACAGCAAACGTGCGCAGCCCGACCGGGGAGGAGGGGGGGGGGTGGGGGGCGGGAGATGAAGCTTCATGTATCTTCTTTGGTGTTGCCCCGATATTTCTGTTGGGATCCCCCCCCACCCCCATCCCGCTCACATCCACTCTTGAGGTTTGGAGGTGGGCGGGGCGTGGGTGGGGAGTTGTGGTGTTCACAAAAGGTTGCCGTTGTGCCGCACATTTCTGGTTGCAGGGGCAGTGTCCCTTAACGTATTTCACCCATGGCCATTCTCTGCGCCGGCTCAGGTGTGCTGTGCCGGTGTGGTGTGGCCCCCATATCCGGCGGTGGCTGCTGTGACACCGCCAGATCGAGAAACAAAGCGAAGCCAAAAAAAAACTTGAAATCTTGACGTGAGAATTTGCGTGCGGGGGGTGGGGTAGGTGAGGGTCCACGGGGATGGGGCCGCGGACGCCGACGGCAGCGGGGCCCGTTTGGGGGTCAAGCCCCACAAACCCACACACACACACACACCTACTATAAGGAGAGAGTGTGGGTGGGGGGGGTGGGGTGTTTGCCAATTTCATTCGGTATTTTCTTGATCCATCGGCGTTGAAAAAAAGAACTCACAGACACAGTTACAGATACGTCCCTCTCTCCCCCCACCCCCACCCCCACCCCCTCCCCCTCCCCCCCCTCTCTCCCTACATATACTGAAAGGTGCGAATATCCCCCATGAAAGAATATTTGCACCCCTTTTCTCTCTCTCTCTCTCTTTTGACACATTATCTTGAGCTTCCGGCCTGCATCTGCTCTGCACATCCCCACCCGCACACCAGTGAGGTGGGATTCAAGCAGTGTCGGCAGTAGCCCTTCTGAGTTGGAGCATGCATCTGTGTCAGACGCACTTATGAGTTTCATTTGGCTGCTGGCATCTGAGGGACAGATTGAAGGCCACAAGGCGGGGTTCGGGCCACACAAAGGCCATATAGGGTTCTGTGGCAAACTGCGTCAGGCACGTCAGACGGCCCGTCAGACCATTTATGAAGGATTTGTGGGGGGCGCAGCTCACTTTTCTGTGATCACCTTTTTTTCTTCTGTGAGCGAAGCCCCCCCAGAGTTTCATTTTCGCACCTTCCCGATGCGTAAAAGTGTAGGTGTGCTTTCCGACGACCCTGCTAAGGCTGCTTCCTTTCTGCGTCTAGCTATCTCTATGAATGCGAGGATGGCAGAGTGCAGGCCGATTCGACAGGCGATACTTTCCCCACGCTGTGTCTCAAAAAAAATAACGACGGCCTGCAGGAAGAGGGGGGCTGCTCTCTTGGGCTATACCCCCCTGCGTGTTCGAAACCCAAGACATCGAATATCTGTCTGTGTCGGGGTCGCTCTACGCATGCTGATGTTTTGCCCCCCCCCAAGGCTGGCAGCAAATTTTTACTGCACTTTACTGCACTTTATTATACTGCATTTTACTGCATTTTATTGTATTTTATTTTCCGGATTTTTGGATAAAGTGCATGGTCCTGAGTGGTGCCTTGGGCTTCGCATACGTACAGCTGGGAGGACCACTATGGACAGGCCAAATGCTGGAGTCACACCCACTTTACAGAGGTGCAGCCACGTCTGCAAGTTTGCGGACAGCCGCAAACCCGCAGAAGATGGCAAAAAGTACCGCTCCTGCACGGAGGTTCTCCTGAAGGTCACAGGGACGCACCAAGGCTCCGGCAGAGAATGCAGGCCGGGATGGATGTGCCCTGCCTATGTTGGGTCGGTGGGTTAGCAGGACCTGATCGGTGCGGCCTCCGCCTGGCTTCAGTCCTGCTTTGAGTGCTTTCAGTCCGCTCTGATGTCCAGCCTCCCCGAACGGGATGGTGAAGAACCCGTACGCCAGATCAGCTCAGCTGTACAACGTCCGAGGAAGGTGGACTGCCCACCGCACACCGCCGTGCTGGTCCGCCCTGCTGCGCCTGCGGTGCTGGGGTGCGCCTGCTGCCTGATTGGCCCCGGCGCTCGGAAGCAGCATCAAGCATGCCGAACAGCAGCAGGGCGGGCCTGGCGGGGGTACTGCCTTGGTGGCCTTGTGTTGGCCAGAGTGGGCGGATCAGGGTCCCCTGGCACGGCAGGTCAGCGTCCTGCCCACCGTCACGCCGAGCCACCCCTACAACACGCTCTCCTGCACTTTATTGCACTTTACTGCATTTTACTGCATTTTACTGCACTTTACTGCATTTTATTGCACTTTATTTTATTTTATGTTTTTTATTTTTAAAATGCAGCATTTGTCCAGCCTTGCCCCCCCCCCCCTGTGTGGGATGCTATGTCATTCGATTCGGAAGCCGCTGCCTCACCCCCACCCCACCCATCCCACTCCTTACCGATATCGCCACCACGCCGCCACACCACGACCCGCCACAACACCCCACCACCTGCCCATCAACAGAGCGGTATGTCAGCTAGGCCCCGCGCCACAGCTGCAACCAAGGCGTGCAGCTCGCCTCGGCAGCGCGCTCCAAACAAGTTGGGGCATTCTGCGAGCCTGAAGCTCGCGAAGCTCCGGTCGCTCCTGGTGCTGCATGGGTTCGAGGATGTCGATGTTGTGACGGATGCCAGCTTCGCCACAGCCCAGCCGTGCCTCTGCCTGGCTGTGCTGGGCTTCCTCTTCGCCGCCTTCCCCTCTGCGGTGCTGAAGTGGCTGCAGAAGTATGAGTGGTTTGTCGAGGAGAGGAGCGACCACGAGTTCATCACCCAGCTGTGGCACGTCATGGCATGCGAGACGGGGCGCCAGCCGACGCTAACGGTGGCGCAATTCTTCACCAACAAATTCAGCGAGCACAAGATTGACCTCCTGCTGTCGGCATTCCACCTCATGAAAGACACAGCAGGGGCGCGGGCCCCGCGGGCAAAACCTGGTCAGCGCCTGCAGCACCAGCCTGCTGTGCCACACGCAGGCACATCGCTGTGCACAGAGGGTGTGCCTTCGCTGGCAGTGGGTGTGGCAGGCAGGGGCTCTACGCAGCTTGCCACATCTGGCGCACCCACAGAAGACGAGGGGGAAGAGGAGGATTACCTCCCGAGGGCAGCAGCGCCGCAGCCGGTGGAAGGGCCGGTGAGGGTGGTGGGTCTGGGCGGGACAGGTCGGCGGCAGCAGCAGCAGCAGCAACGCCCTTTGGTGTTCCAGCCAGCCCAGCCATGCAGGGCAGGGGTGTTCAAGCCGATCCCGCGAAGAGGCACCGACGCATACAGCCCGTGAAGTGGGGTGGGGGGGGGGTGGGGGTGGATGGGGTACTCTGCTCTCTTCTTGTGTATTCACATATTCACATATTCACACCGCCCCTCCCCCGCCATGGCCCCCCGTGTTTGTTAACACAGGGGCTTGTGTTGCCGGGGAGGAGGAGGCGGAGGGGGGTTGGCTCGCGAGTAGTGACGTAGTGCCGATTTATTCTGTACATTTTGTGCGGCCTTGCCTTTGCGGCATGCCGGGCTGTGCTCCCCCTTCCCTTCCCCTCCCCGCTCTCCTTGGATTCCCCACACACCTTGCCTCCCCCACCTCCGCTGTACCACGCATTCAGTGTTTTTTTTTGCATAGAAGCCGACCCCCGCAGCAATTGCTGTTAGAGATGTTCTTATTGCTTGCCCAGGCTTTGCCCCCTCCCTTTTCTTCGCGAGACTGAGGAACTGCATCAGGGTTCCTGAGGCAGCCCCGGTGCAGGGGGGAGGGGAGGCATGCGCAGGCACGATGGCATGCATTCCTAGATCAGGGGCGTGGTGGTGGTGGTGGTGGGGTGGGGGTGGGGCCTGGCACGACTATCCGTCGCCTGGCTCACCACTCCCCTTCATCCCCACTCCCTGTTGGGCTCACAGCGGTATGCCGTGTGGAGGCCCGTCGGTTTGAGAGATAGCAGCAAGACCTCCCTCCCACACACACCCACCCTCTCCCATCTGCAGCTGCGACTCCCCGATGATCTGGTCCCCCCCCCCCTTTTTTTTGCAACGTACACGCCCCCCTTCATCCGAAGCACGCCTGACGCAGAACCCATACACACACAAGACTGCTACACCCCACCTCTTCCCGCAATATGGCGCGCACCCCTGTCCCAGGCAGGTGCACTGCGCTTCTCGCCTCTCTGGCGTCCGCTGTCCTGCTGGGGAGCCCTGCTGCTGCCGGCCCGTCTGCCCAGAGCCGCTTCCGGGGTGCCAGGGCACGGGCGACTTGGGGTGACGGGTGCTCTGCGGACTTTACACAGGTCGGGACGCTCAGCAATGGGTCTGTGATTTGCGAAGACTTCCGCACGCTGAACGGGACGCTGGTCATCCCCACCGATGCCGGTCCGCTGACCCTGGATAAGCGGGTCTACCTGCAGAACATGCCGGCATCCTGGGGTGGCTTCACGAAGGACCAGGTCATCAACGCGGATGACGATGTCCTCGCGAAGAAATTCCTTGCAGGTGGCGCCGACCCCGACTTCGAGGAGGTGCTGAACACAGTATCCCCCATCCTGTTCGGCTGGGGTGCGAACTCCAACTTTGACTACGTCGGGCAGCACACATTTGTCTCCTCCAGGCAGAGCGACGTCCAGGCGGTGTTTGACCACATGGGCGACTGCGGGATATACGCTGGGTACCCCCGCCCGAAGAACGTAATGGGGATCCAAGAGTGGAGCACGGGGAATGGGACCATCTACGAAGGGCTGATGGGTAGCAGCCTGCTTGTCCTCCATTTCGCATACCAGGTGAATGCCACCGTCCGGTGGGAGATGACGATCGTCCCCCACGACAACACGGATGGGAACCGGGAGCAGCCGGTGCACTTCCGCTTCGCCCGGGTCAGCACGGCATCCGCAGCACCGGAGGTGACAAAACAGGTCTTCTTCGACACATACTCCTACAACCCGTCCGCCGCGGCGAGGGAGGAGGTTGCGACAGGCAGGTCTTTCTACGACGCCCTGGTGCGCCACCACGGCTACTGGAGTGGCACGTGGGAGGCGGAGCAGAAGATGGCCATCACAGGGGTCCCCACCGAGGCTGCCCAGATCCTTGTCGACCAGAGCGACCACAGCCTGATCCGCGACATGGTCACCAGGAGCGACTCCGTCTGGCCGAGGTACGGCGTCTGCGGGGACCCCGGCGGCTGTGCCTACGGAGGCCCCCACAACAACGGGTTTGAGGAGACCCTGACTGCCTCCGTCACCGCTGCGCTGGAGTGGGGCCTCCATTCCTATGCGACGGGTGTTCTGGACAACTTCATGAGGTACTACGCGCGCCGCCACGGCCTCATCCACTACAGGGGTGTCGAGATGGCGCAGCACGCCAGAATCCTCACCATCACCGCGAAATACTACGCTTACACGGGGAATGCGACGATGGTGACAGCCTTCCTCGACAAGACGAAGGGCATCTGTGAGCTGCTCAGGGAGAGGATTAACATGTCACGCAAGGCCTACCCCACGACCTCCCCGATGTACGGCATGCCGACGGGGAACGACGAGGCAGACCTGTGGAAGGACTACATCGAGATGGGCGCCGCCCAGGGGAAGACGGAGCTGCCTTTCTACTCAATTGCCTCGGAGACTGTCCGCGGGTTCAGCGATTTTGGCGCGGTGCTGCAGAAGCTGGTGCCCAACGACCCTTACGGAGATGAGCTTGTGGCGGAGAGCAAGACCCTGCAGGCCGACTTCATGCAGAGCCTTTATGCAACGTACAGCCTCTCCAACAAGTCCTGCTTTGGGTACGTCGCGGGGGTTCCGTCCTGCGCAGAGCTGCCACAGAGTGTGGGGCCTTCCATCCGTGACTCTGAGCCGTGGAGGACCTATGCCGAGATGTATTACTCAGACACGCTGCCTGCCGATGCGGTCGCCAGCATCCTCAAGTGGAACCGCGACAACCAGAAGATGATGCGCCTCGGCATGCTGTCCGGGTCTGGGTCCGACTGCTGCGGGAATTTCCTCCAGACCTTCACCTCGCACGGCTGGTCGTACGGCCTGATCTCCAACGGGTACATCCCGGAGTTTCTGATGTCTCTCTACACGCTGTCCAACCACGCCTACACCCGTGGGTCGTGGACTGCGCTGGAGGAGACCAGCATCGACTACCTGGGGGGTCAGCCCTACTGCCCGGTGGCGCAGCTGTCGGTTCCGCTGAGCGTGAAGTGGATGGTGCTGTTTGAGTCCCCCGCATCCAACGCCCTTCACTATGCGAAGGGTGTGCCGCGCGACTGGTTTGGCGCAGCGATCGCCTCCGGGGGTGGTTCTGTGCTGAGCGTCGCACACGCCCCCTCCCGGTTCGGGTCTGTGGGGTACTCCCTCTCCGCAGTTGACAGTGGTGTTAAGTTTGTGGCGGATAAGCTGAGCACCGCACCCACCACATGCGTGTCAGTGCGTCTCCCGCTGTCGCTCAACGTCACGTCTGTGAAGAACACTGCGTCAGGCAAGATCATGACATTCGATCCTGCGACTGAGGCGGCGTGCTTTGCAACCTCCGAGGTGTCGGCGCCCCTGAGCCTCCTCTTTGCGTATAAGCAGGTGGTGTAGAGAAAGGAGAAAACCGCCTGTGGGAGGGGGTGGTGGGTCGAGCAAAGGGGGAGGGGGGGGGGGCGTTCATTCAACGGAATAGTGAACAGAAAGGAGAAGGAACAGAGGGGGGAGGGGGGGGTGGAGCTGGACATACCTGAAGCTTATTCTGACAAAAAGCGGCCAAAAACCCGGTATTTATACTCAGTTTTTTCTTGGTTTTCGTGACCTGTTTCATCCCATTTTTTGGGCGGTGCGCACCGCAGGTGACCCGAAAAACCCCGAAAACGGCATGTTTCGGGACATTGGAATCCATGGTGCCCCCGGACGTGTTCTGCGGATGAGTCCATCTTTTATTAGACCCCGTACAGAAACACGAGAAAACATGGGAATATGCAGTTTGACCCTGGAGAAGAGAGTGGTGCACCCTTAGAGGTGGTCCAGAGAATGCAAAGAGGTCCACAGGGGGTCTGGGGGGCTCCGCCCCCCAGCCGCCGGAGGCCACGGTAGCGAACACCTGTTCCTTGTGGGGTCACAGATTCTGTGGTGAGTTGGGTGCGTCCTCCTGAGGGCGGTCTGGATTCCATGATGAGAGGCTTGGTCGACAGGCATACGTCACGCGGGGGTCTGGGGGGCGGAGCCCCCCAGCCGCCGGAGGCCACGGTACTGAACATCTGTTCCTTGTGCGGTACAGTCCATCTTCCTGAACTTGCATAAATTGCGCCCAAGGGTTCGATGAGGGCGCCAAGGCTCGTCAGTGCGGGCTGGATCGTCGCCTCAAAGCCAGAGGTTCAATGACAGACACTGAGGACATGGGCCAGGCCCCATGGGCTGGCCCGCCCGGGCCCCATTTTTGGTCCATTTTTTCCTCCTCCCGAAAATGCGTTTATTTGTATCATTGGGATCCGTGGCTCACGCCATGGTATTTTTCTTTCTCCGGAAATAATATTTGTTCACACCATTTGGGCCTGAACCAGGCCTGTGCCTAAATATGGCCAAAAATCGTCAAAAACGAGAGTTTGCACCCAACTTTTTTCCCACCTTTTTCCTTCGGCGCTGGTCCCTTTTTTTAGCCCAGAACATGGTATTTCAGCGCGAAAACACGTTCTTTTGCTGCATTTGCACACAACCAATTCACAGCTGGGCTGGGGGCCTCTTTTTTTTGCGTTTTGTTTTACAGGATCTCGCCTGATATGGGAGCCTCCCGCGAGGGTGCTGGAACCGATATGCCACAGCCCCGTACGCGCAAGGACTTGGCTCCAAGACCAGGTACAAGCCACAGGGGGGTCTGGGGGGCGGAGCCCCCCAGCCGCCGGAGGCCACGGTAGCGAACGTCCGTTGGCCTGGCTCCATAGTCGCATACGCTCAAGTACAACACAACTGACAGACAGCACATGTCGCATGGGGGACGATAAATTGTCGCGCAAAGACACGCCACAGGGGGGTCTGGGGGGCGGAGCCCCCCAGCCGCCGGAGGCCACGGTCGTGAACATCTGTTGGTTTGAGCTCGAGAGCAAGCCTCTGGGCGATGCCATCCCGTGGGAGGTCGCCCGTAGCCTCGTCTTCGTCGTCACTTCCGAGTTCTTGCACAGCCTCCGATTATTCACGGAGGCTGTACAATAACTCGGAAGTGCCCAAACAGCCACCCGCGGCCACGAGCACCGCGGTCGCGAGCAGCTGCAGGACGGCACTCAGCACAGCACCCGCGTCAGCGGGGGTGCGGAGCGTGCCCAAAAAAGGCCAGGCATATCCCCCCCCAAAACAATCCCTAAAACCCCAAAAAAACCCCCACCAAAAATATGGGAAGAAAAAAGTGGGAACTTTTTTTCCCTGAGGCCGACCCTTACATCTACATCCGACTTAGGCACAGGCCTGGCCTGAACCACCAGTGCTCCCGCTAAGAAAAAAACCGGTCATATATGACCAAAGAAAAGGGGTCTGAAAAACGTGCCGGTCATACAGTTGTCCAACAAACATTGGTGGGGTAAAAATGTTGGTGGGTTAAAAACATTGGTGGGGTAAAAACTAAGGTGGATTTTAGGATTTTTTGGAGCTAAGGTGGGTTTTTATCCCACCAATGTTTGTTGGATGACTGTATATGACCGGAGGGGGGGGTCGGTCATATATGACCGGTCATATCTGACTGGTGGGTCCTGGGCAGGTGGGCCAGTCAGGTTTGTGGTGGGGGCGAAGCCCCCACTACAAACCTGACTGGCCACTGAAACAATACAGAGCTTTTGTGATACTTCAGGTGTCCTCGCGTAGCAGCTGCAGGAAAACATCGGAGATTACTGGACATCCACTGCAGCTGGCACCAGGCCTGGCATGCTCACAACCCATGTCGGAGGAACATCCCTCTTGTGGGAAGAGCTGCGACTTCAAGATGCAGGTGAACCCACAAAGCGAATCTCAAAAAGAGGCGGGCAATGATGGGATATGCAAGGAACAAATGTTCACTACCGTGGCCTCCGGCGGCGAGGGGGCTCCGCCCCCCAGACCCCCTCCTGTGGAATCTAGATTCGAAAGCCGCCCAGGAAGATGGAAGCATCCTATCTCGCCCAAAATCTGTCGCCCTGCAGAACGAATGCTCACTACCGTGGCCTCCGGCGGCTGGGGGGCTCCGCCCCCCAGACCCCCCCTGTCGCGTGTGCCTGTCTCGCAAGTCCTTCTTGCAAGACTGGCCATCTCCCGCGTAGTCTCGGGCGCGCGAAGCGCGCCCGAGAAAAATTTTCACTGAACGGGAAGGGGGGGGGGGAAAATCCAAAAATCCCAAAAACAAAAATGACCGGCCCATCGGCCTTAGCGGGAACACTGTGAACAGGGGATAAGATAGGTCTGGTTTTCCGGTTTTCAAAACCAGGGTTTCCCGGTTCCCGGTTTTCTGGGGGAAAAAAAAAAAGGTCGGTCTCATTTTTGGCGGTTTTTTTTGTGACTTTGGGACAGTAAAACAGTCAGAAAAAACGCCATAAAAAAATAGAAAGTGACCCCATCGTGATCCGCACAGAGCCCAAATAGTCCAAAGAAGGCAGAGAAGCGGAGAAGAAAAAATGGACCTAGCGGGTGGCCCGGTGGGTGGTGATGCCCTCGTCATGCAGGTCTCTTCTGTTTTGAAGGTGCACACATGGTGGACTCCAGCCACCATGTCTAAGAGGGAGTCTAAGACTGCAGTCTGTACTGGAGACGGGAGTCTATTTTCCAGCTAGTTTACGCTCAGACTCCCGCTAGTTGAGACTCATGGGAGACACGGTGTACTCCAGCGGAGGTAGGGTAACCTCCGCTGGAGTTCACCGTGTCGTCTGCCTCTGTGCAGCGTCACTCGGTGCCATCGAATACATGGCGACAGCCCACCAACTCGAGACAGATCTGCTTGTCTGGAGGGCTGAGACGAGAACACGAACGACTTTCAAGCAGTCTTGAAGGTCGCCAAGCCTATTGGGGGCAACTAACAGATGAGATTTGTTTGTTGCCTGTCGTCACAGCTAGGTGCCCATCTCCTCGAAAACTCTCGTCTAGGCTCTACGTGGCGGAGATCTCGTGGACCCTTTGGCCATGACAAGGTCTGCCGTGCATCCACTCCACCCACAACGCACACCTGTCACGAGTGGTCGCTCCCACGTCCTCCTCCACCCTGAAGGTTGAACCCTCAAGGACCAGTGATCTCCTGCTGGCCGGGCTGCGATACAGTGAAGCCTTCCTACTTACAAGCGAATCCAGACTGTAGGGAACAGATGTTCACTACCGTGGCCTCCGGCGGCTGGGGGGCTCCGCCCCCCAGACCCCCCTGCGTAAAAACATTGCACCAGACCGGTTTTTTGGCCGAGAGTCCAAACTTTCAAAGCAGCTGCTGCGCCTGCCCCACCAAGCAGCCTCAGTACGACAGGACGCGCGCAGGCACTGGGCCCTCTCAGATTCTGGGAGGGTTTGCGCGGGTCGCGCGCGCCGAAGGCGCGCGCGAAAAATTTTCAAAACCAGAAAAACCGGAAAACGGCGCCAGAAAAAAAGTCTATCTTATACCCTGACTGTGAACCACCAAGAAAAAAAATTATTGGCAATTCTGAAAATCCTTATACTCATACCGGGCAACATTCAGGTATGGAGCTGGAGCAGGCCTGGGCGGGGAACGAGTCCTTTTTCCAGGTTTTTTGGGTCGGGGAACCAGGTTTTTTCTAAGAATTTTTACAAGGGATTTTTTGCTCGCCCCCCCACAGTTTCCAGGCGCGTGCCCGTCAGGCGGGACCTTTTCTCTGATTCCTCTCCGCGTCATCATTGACAGCTCTCGAGTGATGCCCAGAGATGCTTGCGGCAGAGAGTGCCCCTCATGCGCGTTACAGCTGAAAATGAATGAGGATCATCTGGCACTCGTTCTCATCGGGGGTTGTGCTCCGCGGACTCAATACACCTTGGCACTCTCGCACTGGACATGCCAGCAGCTGGAGGACAGTTACAAAGCTGCCACTCCCCGACGCCACCCACGTGCTGGCCCCTTCAGGTCTGAAAGCCCAAAAGCTCCCGGGGATTGTTGCAGTGGTGCGCACCATATTCAGCGCAGTAGGGTGATCTCTCCGATTTTCCAAAACTGCTGGTTTACTGGTTTGGGGAACGGTCGTCGGCAGACCGTTGAAATGCACGTGTTAGCAAGGCACACTCACGTTTCAGGTAGCGTGTCGCGTGTCACGCATGTCGCGAACGCGGCAAGTGTACCTCCCAGGTGGGGAAGCCCGACCTCCTGTCCGATGTCAGTCAGGCTTCGAAGAAGCGCTTCATGGATGCGGCGCTGACCTCCTACGCTGCACTGTACCCGGGGAAGTGAGATAGATGGACGGGCACACGCTACATGGGGGGTCTGGGGGGCGGAGCCCCCCAGCCGCCGGAGGCCACGGTAGCGAACATCTGTTCGTGTGGGCGTACAGATTCTGTTACCAAGTCCTGGGTAAGACGTTAAACTGCCTGGGGGGGCCGTCCCCGGACCATGACGGGTGCCTGCACCAGGAGTCTAGCACGGCCGTGGTCCGGAGCATGACCTAAAACGGCTTGGGTACCGAGGCTCCCCAGACCAGGAAGGGTGGAGACACCTGGAGTCTAAATAGTCACACCACGTCAGGCCAGACCTTCGCATTGCACTCCGCGAAGACTGCCACACAGCCGCGGGGCAGGTGTGCAGCCTGTGGATGACCTCGTACAGAGAAGACTGTAAGGGACGACAGCCCCGCCGAGGCGATACAGCGCCAGACGCGGCCCGAGTTTCTGGAGACCGACTGGGGAACTGGAACGTCTTCAGGATAAGCGCCTCACAGAGGACTGATCCTCACCTGTGTGAACTGAGAACCCCCAGCCCCAAGATGCTGGTGTGGAGCGGGTGCCTCGACCTCTTTTCGGGTTCTTTATTTCTTTATTTTCTTTTGGATGCGTCCACCAAAGAAAACGTGGCCACCCACTCGCAGAGGCTCCCGAAAGCTCCAGCATCAGCTAGCGGTTCATAGTGTAGATTGGTGTCTCCAGAAGGGGATGTCCGGTCGCAGAAGAAAAACGACGAAGACAACCACACAGGCCGCAAAAAAAAAAATTCTGTGCGAGTTGGCTGCGTCCTCAGAGGCGACTGGAGTGGTTGGACCCCGACCTGGTGGGATTCGAAGGACTTGAGTACGAGACGTACGCCACAGGGGGGTCTGGGGGGCGGAGCCCCCCAGCCGCCGGAGGCCACGGTAGTGAACGTCTGGCTCTCCAGTTGGCCAGCAAGGCGAACTGAACGGGGGACAGACTTCCCTTCCATCCTTGTCCGCGCCCTGTCGACTGGGGAAAACTTAGAAAAAGTTTTTTCCTCTGCGAAACAACCTTAGAAAAAAATTCCCCTAACAAAATTCTTAGAAAAAAAGTTTTTTTCCCCTTACAAAAATTCTTAGAAAAAAAGTTCAGAATCCTGAAAGTGGGGAACAAGCCCCCCAGTTAGGAACAGCCCTGAGCTGGAGGATTGTTTTTTTTGTTGACCGCACGAAAGAAAGTACACAAGAAACATGGTATGACAAAGATCTTGCAAGAAATGTTAAGATATCTCGAAATTTCTTAAGACGTCTTAATGTAATGCCGAAAGGGCTATTTCTTAAAGATTTCTTACTGATTTCTTAAGACGTGTTTCTTAATGCCTAGCATTTTAATGTCCATCATTCTGAAGAAGATCTTAAAAGATCTTTTCCAGAATGATGGACATTTTTAATGCTGGGAGATATGGAAATAATGTCCATCATTTCATTAAGAAATCTTAAGAAATCCTGCATTTCTTAAAAATAATGGGGGTCATTAATTTAAGAAATTTAATGCAGCACCTGCATTAAGACGTCTTAAGAAAGAAGTGAAAAGATCCTTTTCTTATTAAGACCTTTGTCATACCATGAAGAAAGGGGGGGGGGGGGGACGAAAAAATATGTTGTGTTGGAGGGCGGGCCTTACGGTGTTGTAAGTGTTACAACCGGTGTGTTGGCAGCGGTGGTCGCATCACGAACACGGTGGTGGTGCTCTTTGTGTTGTGTGGCGCGTTCTGCTCTCTGCTGCCCAAGGGATATATATCCGCGTGATGCGTGATTTGGAAAGGCGGCCCCATTGTTCCGCCACCCCCTTCCCCCCACCCCACCCTCACCAACAAAGTGGCCCGTGAGGTGCACCGCTTTTCGGCAGGGGTTCCGTTTTTTTTTACACGCAACATCAGACTGACATTCGATTCAGAGTGATTGAGTGAACGGGAGATGCCTTGCTCTCGTCTCCACATATTCACAACACCCCCTCCCCCCCCACTCTGCCTCTGTTGCGCTTCCGCCTGGACATCCCCTGTCAGTGTATTATTATAAATGGTGTGGGTGGGTGTGTGTGTGTGCGTGTGTTTGTTTTTTCGGGGCATTGCGGGGCACTTCGGTACCCTCAAAGAGACGGGCAGCCTTGCTCCTGTTCCAATATGCACAGCTGGATGGAGTCTCTCCATACACATCACCGGTGTAGGCGTGGCACTGCCACGCACGCACGGAAGGGATGTGGGATGTGGGTGATATCCATGGCTTCCGGGTGGGACTCCCGCAAGGCAGAGCGGTGTGATTCCCTGTGGGCTTGAAAGGCAGGTGACCGGCCCGCTCCTGCCAGGTGCCACGCTTTCCAAAGAAAGGTTCATATGTGTGTTGTTTTGCGGTCAGATTGCCAACGTTTCGACAAAATTTGGAAGAGGTAAAATGGAGCAGCGAGGGATTTGGGTAGGTTTCGATAGTCGCAAGGCGGGGAGGGGTGGGAGGTGAGTGCGGCGCCCTGCTCCCAACGGGCACAGCGCTTGCATTTTTGAAGGTGCACGAGACAGCGCACGATTGATCCCGCTGAACCGTGGTCTTACTTGAATCCAAAGATACAAGAAAGAGTCACATTCGAATCCACATTGGGACATCATTGCGCCCTAAGTGCAGACAAGTGAGCCCAACAAAACAAGGCGTTACACTGACACAGTTTGCCACAGCGGAAGGCCCCCGTAATTGTATTTTACTGCTGCTTCTATGATGGACCAAACGTAAGCCACACATAGTGCACGCAAGCAGCTGTGCCTTTCTATGGCAGGCCGGCTTTTTGATTGCACAAAAGCTGTCAAGCGCTTAAAATACCGGGCCGTGCGGTGCGATCGGACCCCCCTCCCCCTCCCTGCCAGCACTGCCAAAATGCCTCGCCCTGAGGCCCACTGCCCCCCCTGCCCAGTTTCTACACCCCACACCCCCACACACTCTACGCCCTCGCAGGCCGCCTGCCGCATCATGAGCAGCGATTGGGCGGCGGATGGTGCCCGCTATGGCGGGCGCCATCCGGCTCGGGGGACCATGATGCAGCGCGGCGGCGGCAGCACCGCTGCTCCCCCGCCCCCCCAGCCCACCAGCTCCGGGTTCGCCCTCAACATGGACAGCCTGCAGCAGGACACGGCACACGCGCACCCCTCCTACGCACGCCCCGGAACCTTCGCCGCGCAGCAGGAGGACTACACCAACAGCAAACCGGCATACCCCCAGACGAACTACGGCTACATGGACCAACCCCCGGCAACCTATGCGCAGTCCGGTGGTGGGTATGAAGACTACGGTGGCGGTGGGGTTGACTCTGTGCATGCGGCGCACCATGTGGACCCTGTGGAGGAGGCCATCACACACGCTGCGGAAAACCGCGCCCTTCACTTCACCGCGGCGGTGGTCGTGGGGGGTGTGGTGGTGATCACGCTGCTGATGGGGATGGCCGGGATGACCCTCTGCTTCGTGCACATCGTGTGCACGGGCGGGATCTACTACGCGGTGCTGCTTGCGAAGAACATCCTGCAGGCCGACAAGGGGGAGCCCAAGATGCAGGACGTAGCGAGCGCCATCCGCGATGCCGCAAACGGATTCCTCCGCATCCAGTACGGCTCCATCGCGAAGATGGCTGTCGGCGTGGCGTCTGTTCTGTTCCTCGCATACTGCGTGCGGGAGAAGACGCCCGGCTTGGACATCAACTCCGTGGTGCTCGCCCTGGTCACCTCCCTCTCCTTCCTCATCGGGGCCTTCTGCTCCGCCCTCGCGGGGTATGTCGGCGTGTGGATCTCTGTCCGCGCCAACCTCCGCGTCGCAGCACAGGCCGTGCATGGGTCTGTCGACGGGGCGCTCAAGATGTCCTTCCACGGGGGTGCCTTCTCCGCGATCATCTCGGCATGCATGTGCATGATGGGCCTTGCGTTTCTCTACGCGATATTCCATTTCATCGCGGTCACGTGCAGCGGCGTGCGGCTGGAGAGCGTCCCCCTCCTCCTGGCGGGCTACGGGTTCGGGGCCTCGTTTGTCGCGCTGTTCATGCAGGTGGCAGGGGGGATCTACACGAAGGCTGCAGATGTGGGTGCCGACATGGTGGGGAAGGTGGACAACAGCATCCCGGAGGACGACCCGCGCAACCCTGCCGTGATCGCGGATCTGGTGGGGGACAACGTGGGTGACTGTGCGGGCAGCATGGCAGACGTGTTCGAGAGCATTGCGGCGGAGATCCTTGGGACCATGATCCTGGCGGCAGCGCTGTCGCACGAGACGCAGCTTGACCCCGAGACGACGCAGCGGTACATCTTCTTCCCTCTGGTGGTGCACGCGCTGGACGTCGTTGTGTCGTCGGCAGGCATCTCCATCGTGAAATACCGTGACACCGACTCGTCGCCCCTCACAGCCATGAAGCGGGGGTACCTCCTGACGGCATTCCTGGCGACTATCCTGTTCACCTTCGTCTGCTACTTCATGCTCTACACAGAGACAGCCCCCTACGCCTGGTCGCGCTTCTGGATGTGTGGCATCCTCGGCATCATGACGGCATTCGTCCTTCTCTTCGTCTGCCAGTACTACACAGACTACGCGTACCCCCCGGTGCGCGACATCGCGGCAGCGAGCGTGACAGGGCACGGCACGAACGTGATCCAGGGGCTTGCCGTGGGGTTCGAGTCGACAGGGCCCCCTGCTGTTGTCATCTCGCTGAACCTGGCGATGGCATACTACCTGGGTGAGGCAGCCTTCCCTGAGGCGCCGGTCACGTCGGGGCTGTTCGTATGGAGCCCCTTCACCCACCTTCCCTGGCTGAGGGCCCTGCCCCTCGCCTGTGTGTGTGCTGCGCCCCCCTCGTGCACTGCGGGGGGGGGGGGGGCACGGGGAAAACAGAATGGGTGGTTGCCCCAGCTCTTTTTCAGCTCTGAGAGTCACACGGGGGGGGGGGGGATCTGCCCGTGCCTGACTTCTTCTTCTTCTCTTCCTCTGCCCCACCCCTGGCCCACTCGCCACACACACCATACACCGCCACGCAGGGGACGGCTGTGGCGACGATGGGGATTCTGTGCACTGCGGTGTTCATTCTTTCGATGAACAACTTCGGCCCCATTGCCGACAACGCAGGTGGTATTGTCGAGATGAGCGACCAGTCCGATGAGGTCCGTGCCACGACAGACGCACTGGACGCTATTGGCAACGTGACAAAGGCTGCGACGAAAGGTTATTCCGTGGGTGGCTCTGCCCTCGCCTTCTTCCTCCTGTTCCGCGCCTTCATGGACGACGTAGCTGCATTCTCTGGTGAGAAGTTCGATGTCGTCAACATCGCCAAAATCGAGGTATCCCGCATGACCCACATTCGAACCTTTTTGAGAAAACTCTGATGCTGCCTCCACACCCACACGCCCTCTGCTGCGACCCAGGTTCTGATTGGCGGGCTGCTGGGTGTCAGCATGATCTTCGTCTTCACCGGCTGGACAATGCGTGCTGTCGGTGTCACGGCGCAGGCCGTTGTGGTGGAGGTGCGCCGCCAGTTCAACGAGATGCCTGGCATCATGTATGTGCTCCTCCCCCGGAGGAATTCCCCGCCGTGCAGGATCTGACAGGGGCTGCTGGAAATGCCAGACACCCGTTTCTGGCTGTGCGGAGGGCAGGGGTGCTGCCGTCCTCCGTCCCAGTTGTGTTTCCCCGGCTTTTGTTTCCCCTTCACCTCGGATCCCCATGGAGGTGGAGGCGATGCGCTTTGTTGCCATGGCCATCCTCCGCCCTGCCCCGCTTCAACCTATCCTGCATCCTACAGGGAGGGCACAACGCGCCCAGAGTACGCCCAGTGCACGGCCATTGTGACACAGGCAGCTCTTCGCCAGGCAGCAGCCCCCGTGGTGCTGGCATTGGCATCGCCTATCGCAGTGGGCGTCATCTTCCGTGTGGTATGTGGCGTAAGGCTGCCGGCTTTGATTCGTTTGCAATTGAAGCTCGGGGCAGTGCGCTGTCTGCTCCACGCCACCTGGAGGCACCATGCCCATCACACACACCACCCTGCAGGTGGGGTACATGCGTGGCGAGCGGCTGCTGGCTGTCAGCGTGCTGGCAGGGTTTATGATGTTCGGCTCTGTCACCGCCCTGCTTCTGGCTGCCATGTTGGACAACGCTGGCGGTGCGTGGGACAACGCCAAGAAGTACATCGAGTCTGGCCAGCACGGCGGCAAGGGGAGCGAGGCACACAAGGCAGCAGTCACAGGCGACACGGTATGCGGGTTTTCGCTTCGTGCCATCGTGTGCACATCTCCCACGGCACTTTCTGCTGTCGGGGCTCTCTCTTTGCACCTCCAGAAAGTGTCGACGTGCGGTTTGTCACTGCCCCCGACCCAGCCCAAGCCACTCTGACACACACCACACACCCTGTCGCAGGTGGGCGACCCCGCGAAGGACACCAGTGGCCCTGCACTGCACGTTGTGATCACGACCATGTCGACAACCATCCTCGTCCTGTGCCCCGTGTTCATCCCGGCAGCACAGTAGATGGGGGTGGACAATGTGCCGCAGCAGTGGCGATCGCAACAAGAGCAGAAGTTGCTCGGCTGCGCTCTCCACCGGACCTCTGATGCATCAGAGTTGACAGCGGGCCGTGTCTTTTACTCCAAAGGGGTGGGGGGGGGGGGGTGTGGTTGGGAGGGTGGTCTTCGCGCTATGGCGATGCAGAAAGGCGTTGTTTCGGTGCATTCCTCCTATGTGGTGTTGTTGTGCCGAACGATGTGCCGCAGGCTGCTGGCCACAGCGGCGATCCCCTCCAACCCCCCCCACCCCCACCGCCCTTGCCTTTCCCACAAGCATGCGTGTGGCGGGCTGCGTCCGAAAAATTCACCCTGTCGCCGCTCATATCCCGGATTAGACACAACCTTCGAGATTTCCGCTAAGATTCTGCTGGGGGGGCGTGGGGGGGAGGGAGAGGAAGCGCGGGGAATGGGCCCTTCTCGCCCCTTTCCCTCACTCCACTCACAATTTCACTGTTTTTCCGTCTTTACACTCCGCCTTATGGGGGGGGGGGTTCGCTGTTGTGCTGCTGTGCTGAGTTGTACTGCTCCTTCACATCAGCTAGAGGGCTGGGGTGTGGTAGGTGTGCCAGACAGGGTTTCTATAGATGTACTCGTGATTCGACGTGGAGGTAGCGGGTGGCGGTGGCGGCACATCCGCTTTGGAGATACGGGATGCCAAGCCACTCAGAAATGCAGAAAAAAATGAAAAGCCGGGGTGTCTTGTGTGTACAGTGGCAGGCATATATCATCAGGGCCCGCACGGTGTGGCCGACACTAAAGCAAAGATCTGATTACCAGATGCG
Organism: Rhynchopus euleeides; assembly: GCA_963210315.1. Classification (NCBI taxonomy): domain Eukaryota; phylum Euglenozoa; class Diplonemea; order Diplonemida; family Diplonemidae; genus Rhynchopus; species Rhynchopus euleeides. The sequence goes on from OY723276.1 coordinate 1,446,962, forward strand.
ACCGACGGAACGGGGCAAAGTCGCGAAGTGGTGAAGGAAATCGTCCGAATCCTTGGGTGGGGCGGGGGTGGGGGTGGGGAGACTCCAAAGGGAGTGCGGTACCTGTTCTTCACCCCCTACTCTGCCCCCCGTAGTGGACAGTTTGGAAACCCCCCCCACTGTCAAGAGCAGGAAAGGGTGGGGGTTGGGGGAGGTGGTGGTGAGGGAGGAAGTAAAAAGGCAACATGTGCCGTGACCGATGCGGTGCATTTGCCTCCTCGTCTCGCCCACCCCCACCCCCCTCCCCCCATACCACCCCCCCCCCCCTGTTTTTATTCTGAGTAACACCGCCACCCGCTTTCAGCGCAAGCCTCCCCCTCCACCGGTTCTCTCCCCACCCTGTGATCCACCTGACGGATACTCGGATGGATAATCAAGCAACAGCCCACTTCCCCCTCACTGACTGACGAGCTGTGACGAGCAGTGACTGGTAGAGAGGGCCCTCCCCCGGTGATTAGAATACAAAACCTATCAGAACGAAACCACAGTCCGACAAACCGCCCAAGGTACGGCGAGGCAGGCCTTCACACCTGCAAAATCATGACACGACCAGCACAAGGGTGGAGGTGACCGCACCAACACCAACACCAACACCTACCCCGATGCCTCTCTGAGCTGCCGCTGGGGGGAGGCAGAGACCCCCCCCCCCCCCTCGCACAACACACAACAGGAAGGTGCTATGAGGCTTGCCTTTGCCCCTACTCCCTCTCTCTCTCGACAATACAACCCCCCCCCCCCCCCGCACAGCAGCTGCATGCACTACAACACGTTATAACACAGCCGCACCCTCCGGTGACCCTCCTCCTGCCTTCTGGGGTTGGGTGCGGCCATCACGCCGGGGGCCCACCCACCCCTGTTCTCTCAGCACGGCCGCCTTCCTTTCGTCCTTTTTGCCCTGCTCAGAGGTGCCATGCGAGTGACGAATCCTCCTCCGTGGCTACCCGCTGTTGCTGGATGATAAGGTGCCCAGGGATCCTGCGCGGCATGTGTGCAGTGGCAGCACGTCTTATTATTTTTCTTTCTTTTGAAAAAAGAATATAGCGGAGAGGCGGTGCAAAGAAAGGGGTGTTCGTGCCCCCCCCTTCTCTCTTGGACGCAATAGCGTAGCGTTGCGAAGAGAACTTGTTTTGTGCGTCGCATATATCACACACTGCGTATGCAGGAGGTGCCGGGGAGCTACACGCGGAGACTGCGACCTCACGCAACAAACACATTACAAAACAAGTTCTCTCTCTCTCTCTCTCTTTCTCGGAGTACACAGTGGTGTTGGGGGGGGGGGGGTGGCCTGATTTTTGCGTGTATCTCTTGGGCAATCGCACCACCCCATCCCTCTTCTTTCTCGCTTCTCACTCTATGATATGACCTCTTCATTTTCTTGAGAGACTCTCGTCTACAGGCAGGCCCTTCGCTCAGGCATGCAGGAAAGTGTAGCGTATCAGTTCTCGTGCGTCGTCTTTCGTAGATGTTCTGTACGATGCGGGTCCGCTAATCCAACATAGCCAACGCAGGAAAGTGATTAAAAGTGATACCACATCACAACACACTGGCTGTATAGGTGGCGCAGTTTAACACACAGTGGCACAGAGCGGGAAAGGCCACACCCCCCCCCCCCCTTTTTGGTGTTTCATTTCAATTCCGCACGAACGAAAAATTCATCGCGCTGCACAGAAAACCTCTCATCTGTGTCTGACGTGACGGGCACACCTGCATGGTGTGGCCTGCGTGACGTCTTTCTGGAGAGGGGGGGGGGGCACAGGACCTCTGCGCAGCCTGTGGTTATCATTCACAAAGAATGGGGGGGCTGGCAAAAGAAAGGCGGGTAGGGTGGGTGGGTGGGTGGGTGTGTGTTGAGTTAACGGCAACGCCTCGAGTGTTGGCGTGAAGGATGTGGGGGCGGGGGGGTGGTGGTTTGTGGGTGTGGGTGATTCAGGGGCGTGTACTGTTGTTTGGGGCTGGGGGGGTGGGGCGGGAGTGGGGGGTGGGGGATGGGAAAGTGGGGGCAAGTGGAGGCGAAACCTGCCCCGCGCCTGCTGCGTCTCTCGTGAAGCCGATGAAGCCCACGTGGGTGGGATGTTTGGTTTGTGGATGGCGTCACAACCATAGGCAACCCCTCGCCCACCACCTCGACCCACCTCTCCCAGCATGGTGTTCCCTGCTGCCGTGATGAGCAGCTGGGTGAGCTCTGCCAGGACTGCTGCGCATTGCCACTGCACATGCATCCCACAGGTCACACCCCCCTGTACACACTGTCATGTTGACCCCAGCCGTGCTCCTCATGGCTGCTTCTGTTGGGTTGGAGTGTTTTATGATGCGCCAGACAAGTGGGTGCGTGTCGTCCGGGCCACTCGATCCTGTTGGCAGGTCGTGTTATTACGAAGTCCCGCGTAACGTGTCAGGGTACTGTGAGTGTCAGGCAAGTCGTCGGTTAATCCAAATCGGTTTCGACTGCTATTCAACGAGCTCGAGCTTCACATGTGCTGAGAAGTGTTCTGCAGTCGAAGACACGACACAGACGCAACCTTTGCCAACACTGACACAGACGTTGCATTCCCCAACACCGACACTGACAGATACAGTGTCAGGAACGGAGACGATACCCTCTGAATGCGTTGACGTCACACTTCAGAGGAATACTGCAACGTGCAAGGGGTCATACCGGCTTATCCCTGCCAGCACCGCTCATGCATGCCACAAATACCTGTGCGAGCTGCTGATTTCGGAAGAGGCAGACATGGGTGTGACAGGTGGTGACACAGTCATGGAGGTGTCGTCTGGTCGCTGCTACGTCCGTCAGACGAATGTTGACTATTTGAAACATCCCAACTGGTTCTGTGTGCCAGGCCCAGAAGAAAAATTTCCGGTGATTGTCCCCATCACGTCTGCTCTTGCGGTGTTGGGAGTTGCTGCTGTGGCGGTGCTGTGGTGGACACGGCGTCCCCCACGGCCTGCTGTGCAGACAGGGCCGCACGGTGCGACTGAGCTCCGTGAAGACCACCCTCTGGTCTCAAAAGTGTAGTTCTGTTTTAACCCGCGTGCATCTCTCTGTCTGTGTTGATATGTATTGGCGCTGGTGCGTGTCCTCTGCGGCAACCTCATTACAGTCATCCAAATAACATTGGCGAGGTAGCAACCCACCTTCAGCCCCGAAGAATCATGAACTCCAGATATTTACCCACCAACGTATGTTGGATGACTGTATCAGGGTTCTCATAAATATCAACACATTGTGTGCCTCTCCACTTCGTCTGTGTCATCATTCCTGTGCCGTGTTCCCGAGAACACCTGCAGGGCCTTCGCTCAATGTGGAGAAGTGAGAGAAAGTGGGCTGTGTGTGTGTCACAACACTGATTGCAAAGTAGCACAGTCTGACACACAGTGCCACAGGGTGAAACTTCCCCAGGATGGCACAACTGGTGTGGCTGAGCCCTATATAATGTCAAAAAAAGGTTACGGTGTCGCAGAAAAGGAGGTTTTTGACTACGAACGCGCGTGGGGTGTGGGTTTTTTGCCCTGATTTTGTGCGATTTTGTTTGCCCTTTCTTACCTTGGTGATCAACTGTTTTCTCCTTGGAAATGGCTCTGTGATGCTGTCTGGGACCCCAGTGGGAGGTTTACGTGTCTGTCAGCACTCTTGTCCTTGGCGGGGCCCAGGTCGTGGAAGGAACGGGCCCCCAGGCAGCTTCCGTGCGGTAGAGGAACAACGCATCTTGTTGTAGAAGCACCCGTTGCTCGTGCCACCCGATATTCACAGAGAGTACAGCTCGAAAAGGCAGCCTGCTGCACGGCACCCTGGCACAGGATAGAGGTGCACTCCACACCTCTCTACATCTGCCGCATTGCGCAAGACGGGACGTCCCTTCTGGAAACAGGGGAGGTGGGGCGTTTCCTTTCCTCCCTGGGTTGATATCGGTCGCACAGGCGCTTTGTTTCCTTCAGACAGCGGCTCGCGAAAGAGACCAGTGCAGTCTTTCATCTTCTTCGGACAGCATCCCTTCGGTCTTCCACATTCGCAGCGTGAGTTTGCAGCATGCCCCTCAGTGCGGGGCATGCCGCGAACTTCTAAAAACATTGGACACAGCGAAGTGCTTTTGGCTCCCGTGCCTGTTGTGTGAGAGTGACCTGCATCTCCCTCCGCTGCAACTTCCCATCCGGAAACTGGGATGAGCCACTGCCCTCAGGAGGCACCAGGTGCCGCTTCAAGACTGCACTCACCCATCTCTGCCCCGCACCCCAGCACCCCGAGACCTGCCCCACCCCACCCACCCTGTGTTGACCAGCACTCTGACCACTTGCGAAACACTGGTCGGGAAGCCATATTGTACTATTCTCCACCCCGCAGGACACACAACCACCAGGCCACTGGCAGACAACTGCTACACACCCTCCCATTCGTGCATTGATCTGCCTTGTACAACATCTATCGTGTGGTGACTACAAAAAGGACTAGCATTGCAAGAAGGTGCTGGGAGACTTACTTTTCTATTCACTCTCGACGATCAAACCCCCGCAGGACACCGTTCCCGCTCACCACAGGATCTCGGTTGGGGGTCTCAGGAGGGGCGCGCGAGTGGGAGGTGGGGTGCGACGTGTGGGGCAGCAGAGTCACACCATCCACACGGGGGGGGTGGGGGGCACACCACCACCACCACCCCCTCTCCCCTCCCTGCACACGCGATGGCAGCACCAACCCTGCTGGGCGCGCTGGAGCGGCTGAAGGTTCCCAACCTCCCGCAGGAGGAGGAGCTGTGCCCGGTGCTGAAGATCGACGCCGGCACGCTGGCGAAGCTGGTCAGCGAGATGCACTCTACAATGCTGCAGCAGAACCGCATCCTCGAGATGGTGGAGCGCGAGGCGTCGAAGCGGAAACTGGAGGTTGACATCGCGCTGCGCAACCTCCGCTCAGAGTTCGAAGGCAAGCTCACGCAGGAGGCGAAGCGGCGTGTCAATGAGGACCAGAAACTCCAAGCTGCCCTCCAGCGAGAGTCCATTGAACGGCAGGAGGAGATCAAGCGGCTGGATGGTGGCATCACAGACACGCTTTCTGCGGCGGAGAAGCACGTCGACAAGCAGTGCACCCCACTAAGGCTGGCGATTCGCGAGTCGTCCGTCAAACAGGTCAGCCTGGCGGAGGAGCAGAAGCAGCAGCAGAAGTCGCACCGGGAGCTCGCGGGACAGGTGGCGGAGAACTACGAGTCGCTGTCTCAGAAGCACACCGTGCTGGAGAGGGATGCGATCCACATGCGGCAGCTGTTCAACCTGACGAAGGAGGAGGTTGCGGCTGCGGTGGAGGCGGAGAGGCAGCTGGAGAAGCTGAGTGCGACCCCCGCATTCAAGCAGGTGCATGCCTCGATTGCAAAGCTGGGGGACACCGCGCAGTACCTCGACAACAACGTGAAGCACGTCCAGACGGAGATCATCTCGACGGACCACGCCATCCGGGCCCTGGTGACCAACGTAGAGGGGGATGTCTCGCAGCTGTTCCGCAAGGCAACCGACGCCGCTTCGAAGTTTGAGTTCTTCAGCGAGATGTGCTCCTCCAAGCTGGAGCGACTCGGGGGGAGCGTGGCCTACAGGTCTGATCTGGAGCCGTACTCTCGGAGGGACGACCTGACGGGGTTCATCGAAGATTCGCGCAAGACGGAGGAAGAGCTGCGCAGCCTGCTCGATGGGTCCACCACCGAGCGCGAAGCGCTCGCTAGGGAGCTGCATAAAAAGGCCGATTGGACCGCAGTGATGGAGAAGGTTGATAAGGACGACCTCGACGAGCGGCTCCGCCTCTTCGCGCAGAAGTTCTACGATGTGACGGAGACACTGGAGGAGCTGCAGCGCGGGCACTTTGAAGCAGAGGCTGGGGCGTCCCAGGCGAGCTTCTCCATCAACGGTGCGGCCCCTCCGGTTGGCGCTACCCCAGCCCCTGCAGCTGGGGCCGATCCACCGCAGGTCATCCAGGTGTCCATACCGAGCGTGCCCCGCGCCGGCACACCCGGCGGTGGTGGTGTGCCCCCCGCCGCGCCCGACGGTGGTGCCGGGGCTGTCCCCGCAACACCCACCGACACCGCAGGGGATAAGGATGTTCCGCATTCGCTGACAAGCCCACGCAGCCCCCAGAAGGGGCAGGTGCAGTTCGCTGCATGGGGTTTGGAGAAGACGGGGGAACCGCAACATGCAACCTCAGCGGTTGGCAGGACCCGGGGCGTGAGTGTTCTGGATCCGGCACCCAGCGGGGGTGGTGGTGGCGGTGGCGGCAGCAGCACCGGGAGGCATGTGTCGATGTTCTGCGGGAGTGGGGGTGTGCTCGGCGGGCAGGGCGGGGCGTCAGGCGTGTCCGCCCTGCAGAGCCTCGCAGAGTCGGGTGTGCCGTTCCCCGAGGGGGCTGACAGCCGGCGGGGGATGGTGATGGGGCAGGGTGGGGCGGCATCTGCTGCGACAAACAAAAAGGTGCAGCAGATCAACCAGGCACTCTCCGACATGGCGAAGGAGCTGCAGGCAAAGCTGCAGTCCGTCGAGGGCGATGTGCAGACCCTCGACCAGGAGAAGGTGGGGAGGCGTGAGCTGCACAAAATCCTCCAGGAACTCGTGGGGCTCACAGCGACGTCATCCTGCAACCCCGCCAGCGGGATGGGCGCCACGGGGAGCGGCATCGCCGGAGAATCCACCGTTGCGGGCGACCCGGCAACCGCACTCCGCTTCAGATGCCTCAGCTGCAACAGGTCTGCTGGGGGGCTCGGGACGAACGACAGCAACTCCGGGCAGAGGTACCCACCCTCTGCGGTGCTGCTCAAGGGGGAGAAGGGCGAAGCGAGGCGCCCCACGCCAGAGAGGTCCCGCCCGGGCAGTCCGATGAGCAACACGAGGAAGAAGCTGATCAACTACTACGACTGGCTGCGGGGGAAGGGCGGGCAGGCTGCCATGAGCAGGGCTCAGAACCTCACCCTCGATGATGTATCGCCGCGGCTTCCAGCGTCGCCGACGTGGGATGGGGCCCAGTCGGGTGGGGGGGAGCCGCGTGCGAGGCAGTGTGGCGACCACGGGAGTGCGGCCCCGTTCTCCATAGGCAGCGATGGGAAGTTCTACCCCGGTGTCAAAAACAAGGGGGTGAAAGAGGGAGGGAAGGATGGGGCGCCTGCAGGGGCGGGCACTCCGGCAGCGGCGGCGAATGTTATCCCGGCGGATGAGTCGATGAAGAAGTAGAAGGTGGGGGGGTGGGGGGGGTGGGGGGGTGGGGGGGGCCATCCGGGGTTTTGTTCAGGATAGTCTCCTCCGAGTGGAGGCCTGCCATGCGATAGCCTCGGGTGGTGGTTTCAAGCAGGCCTTAATCATGTCAAGTGACGTACCGATGTGACCTTCTAATGTTATGTATCCTTCTTTGTTGGTGTCCACCTGGCGCCGGCACTTTCCAGTGCCGGCGACAAGGGTGTGATGCCTGTGATCACGGAAACCACACCGTGCCAGCCAGCGCAAGATAGCTGTGCAGCAAGAGGTCCGGCATTCGCAGGGTCGGCAGAGGCGGGCAAACAACGTGCCGCTGGGATGCTGCAGGGCAAGCCCGTTAGACACAACACCGCCATGTGGTCTCTCCCCCCCCCTCCCCCCCACTGCTGCGTTTCGGCGCGAACACACCCCCTTGCACCCAGCGCCCTCCCACCCCCTCCTGCTGTGCCCATCAGGCGGGAGCCACCATGGAGCCAACGTAACGAAATTGCCCAACATCCGACACCACCACAACACAGCAGGTGCGGGTGCCGTGCGGCCATCCTACTTCTGTAGCGTGTGGCACGTCCGCAAGAAAAAAACGGAAAATGTCGCTCGTCAACAGGATATTCGGGCCAGCCTTCCGCCGTGTCGTCCTGGAAAGCGACACCGAGCTGCAGGCTGCGCGGAAGAAGTACGCGATCATGATGGGGTGTGTCGGGGCTGTCATGGGTCTCTCCATTGTCATCATGATCCGCACTTATTCCATCTACGCCCTCACATACCTCGCCCTCTGTGTCATCCCGACTGCACTCCTCCTGGGATATGTTGGGTCCTGCAAGTCAGCGCCAGCCCCCCTGCTGGAGTGGGTCATCTACGGGTGGCTTGCCTCGATTTGCTTTTCGGCGTACTGCGTGACCCAGGCAGGGCTGCCCCCCGTGTGGCACACCGTTGTCCTGCTGCTGGACATGTCGCTGCTCACCCACCTGCGTGAGGAGGCCAACGCCGTGATCATCCTGGTGACATGCGGTGCGATGGTGGTTTCCGTTGTGCTGGAGACGCAGCGGTGGACCCTCCCCGATATCACGACGTTCACCCGCCTGTGTGACTGCGATGACCCGCCCTGCAGGATGGGCTTCCGTTCGGCGTCGATTCGGACCCTCGAGAGCATGATTGTGCTGACGGTCGATTTCTTGCTGACGCGCAACTTTGCAAAATCTGCAGCGGAGGAGCAGGCGTCGATGCAGCGGACGATCGACACGGTGCAGCGTATCGCGCTGCGGCTGTCGGAGTACGACGTGGACAGCGTGACGGAGATCCTCGATACCAGCGAGAAGAGCCTGCCCCGCGAGATGGTGGAGGCGCTGCGGGCGCTTGAGGCGAACCTGCGGCAGTACCGGCCGTATCTACCTGATGCGCTGTTTGAGCAGTCCCTGTCACGGTGTAGCACTGTTGCTGCGCCCTCCCCTGGCAGCTCCGATGCGACCACCATCGTCTTCACAGACGTGCGTGCCTCGACGTCCATCTGGGAGGCTGTGCCCGACGCGATGAGGCGTGCCATGCGCATCCACAACGCAGAGATCCGGCGTGTCATGGAATCCTGCGGGGGGTATGAGGTGAAGACGGTGGGGGACTCCTTCATGGTTGCCTTTGAGGCCCCATCGCCCGCAATCAACTTCGCGCTGCGCGTGCAGGAGGCGCTTGTCTCGGTGTCGTGGCCCCACGCCCTGTCGGACTACCCCCTCTGCGTCCAACGCGGCGGCCTGTGGGGCGGGCTGACGCTTCGCATCGGCGTCAACAGCGGGCCTGTCACAGTCGAGGAAAACCCTATCACACACCGTGTCGACTACTTCGGACATACCGTCAACGTCGCAGCCCGCCTGGAAGCGGTCTGCGTCCCTGGTGCTGTGGCTGTGCGTTCCGACATGTGGAACAAGATGAGACCGACATGCGACGAGTCTGTATCGAGCCCACCTGAAGACGTGGAGCTGAAGGGCGTCAAAGGGTGTGTGACGATGACCTCTGTGTGGCCCCTGTCGCTCCGGGGCAGGCGTATCGACCCCCTCGACCACCCCGACGTACTGAGCCGCCTGTCGTCGAAGCTGACCGTGGCGTCCTCCGTGGGGTCTGAACGCAGCGCCATGTCGGTTCCCAGGTCGCACTCCCACGCCACCCTCGGGACAGTCTCCATCGACGTCAGCGGGTCATCCGACGTCGCAACCACCCTCAACCACAGGCTCGAGATCGTGATGCTCAACCTGACGCGCAACGCCGGGGCTGTTGTGGCGGTGCTGGGCAGCCGCGTCTCCATCGGGTGGAATGCCACACGCCCCCTCGACGCGCACATTCCCTCCGCCTTCCGGTTCGCATCTGCTGTCGACAGATTTATGGACTGCTCGGTAGGGATTGCCACAGGCCCCGTTCTCTCTGGACACTTCGGGCTCTCCAGCCAGCGCTTCGTGACAGTCGTGGGTGAGGCGCTCCCCGTCAGCTGGGCGCTGTGTGGCATCGCAGAGGAGCAGGGCTCGCCCTGCCTCTACGCTTGCCTGCAGTCTGGGATGGCGGCGCTCCCTCTGTCGCTTCGCGAGCACCTGTCCCTCTCGAAGCACAGCCTGCCCGGAAGTTCACAGGAGTTGTACGAGCTGCTGCCTGATGCCGACGTTATGTCGTGCCACAGTCTCTAGCGAGTGCCAGCACAGGCCTGGGAGCATTGCTGCCCAACTCGATTTGGCAATAATCGGGCCTGCTTACCCACACCAAATTTACCAAACCTTTCCTCTCCTCCCGCTCGTGGTGGCGGTTTCCACCGCCACACACAAAAAATACCCCCCTCCCCCAATCCTACAAAAAGGACTAACATTGCAAGAAGGTGCTGGGTGGTTTACTTGTCCATTCACTCTCGACGTCGTCATCATCAAACCCCCCCCCCCCCCCAACCGATGCCGTTCCACCACCCCCCCCCCCCCCATCCAACCACTTATGCTCCCTTCAAATTCGATTTCACTACCCCCCCATCCAACCACTTGCCAGCATGCCGCCCTCCACCCCCCTCTTTCCTTCGGTTTGTCGATGCGTGACATTCTACGGCTCCGCTTGCTCGACCACGACTATCAGCCCCTACCCCCACCCCACCCCATCCCACTCCATGCCCTTTGCCACACTAGCTGTCTGCTGCTGCTGCCTTTGCATTCCACCCACACCCACACTGCTTCTCCCACCAGAGGCCACGCTGATGGCCGTGCTGCTAGCATGCACGGCATGCGCAGCACTCCCCCTGCTGCGGGGGTGTGGCCCGGGTGTGATGGGCACCCCCCTCCCACCGGGGTTGTCCCCCCTGCCGCGTGCCGGTGAGGCACAGCAGGCTGGCTGCCTCTGCAGCAGCGCCAACTGCGGGTGTGCCGATGCGCTGTCCTGCGCGAGTGACGGGAAGTGCCACGCATGTGGCGACCTCGATTGCAGGTACTACGCGGGGTCGCGGTGTTCCTGTGGCCTGGCATCTGCATGCAACCAGCAGACGGGGCGATGCACCGCAGCGCCCAACACGGTACCCAGCGCCTGTGCCGGGCTGTCCTGCATCAGCGGACAGGGCACACCTGTCTGGGATGGGACGTCATGCCGGTGCCAGTGCGGCGTGCAGTACACCGGGGATAACTGCGGGGCATGCGCTTATGGCTACACACAGTACCCGTCGTGTGTGTCGCAGTCCTCGGCAGGGTCTAACTGCCAGGCAACTTACTGCCGGAACCACGGCTCTGCCTTCTGGAGCTCTGCGGGTGTGTGTGCCTGCCAGTGCCAGCGGGGCTATGCTGGAGCCTACTGCGACACCTGCGAGGCGGGCTACAGCGGGTACCCCACCTGCACCAGCACCTACTCGCAGTCGTGCTCCGCCCTGCTCTGCCAGAACAGAGGGCAGCCCTACTGGAGTGTGCCGCAGTCGCGCTGCCTGTGCTCCTGCACCGCAGGGTTTGGCGGGGACACCTGCGAAATGTGCGCTGCGGGCTACGTCGGCTACCCATCCTGCGCGGGTCCCACGGGCATCGGGTCTGCGCAGTGCGTCACGGTGTCGTGTGGGGCGTATGGTTCGCCGCAGTGGAACGGCATCTCCTGCAGGTGCGTCTGCAACCAGGGCTACTCGGGGTCGGGATGCGCAGAGTGTGCCACGGGGTTCACAGGCTACCCGACGTGCGTTGTGAGCAGAGGCTTCGGCGTGGGGGGCAACCCCACCACCGCCACCGCCACAGGCTCCCCCCCGGCAGTGGTGCGGCAGGACTCCGATGATGACGACACAGCAATCATCGTCGCAGTGGTGGTGGTCTCCGCGCTGCTGCTGCTGATCAGCATTGCGGGGCTGCTGTACTTCCTCTGCTTTCGCGCCAAGGCGCGCCAGGCAACCCCCGCAAAGAACGAAGGGCCGCACCCGCCCACCGCCCCACACAAGACGTCCGTGCCACCCACACTCTTCTACGCGCAGCGCCCGCCCCCCAAGCAGGTGTCTGCGGCATCGACGCCTGCAGGGATCTCTGTTATATCGGAGCACGACGACGCTCCTCAGCACAACCCCATTCGGCAGAGCTTCCCCCCACCTCCGCCCCCGCAGTACCGCCAGCAGCAGCAACCACCGCCGCCGCAGCTTACTCAGGAGAATGCGGAGCACAACAACTTCCTGCACAGGCGGGATGGGACGTACGCCTAGATGGTGCGGCAATTGGCAGTCTTGATGCAGTGGGAGCTCACCGCCCTTTTGAGAGTGGAGGCGCAGGGGATCGCTGTCGCGACTTCTCTGAAACCATCCCGAAGGAAGGAAGGGCAGGCACATATCGCCGGTTCCCCAATGGCGATTGGAGTGGGAGCAACGGCCTTCTGACATCGCCGGTTTGCGGGGCAGGAAGGCAGGTCCTGGCACTGACCCCCTCGTCGGTGTGTAGGACCCGGGTGGTGGTGGGGGGGGGAGCGGGGGTGGGTATGCCGCCCTGCTCGAGGGGCATGCCTGGGGCGGATGCCCTTGTCTTTTGCCGCGCCATGTTTTTGTAATGCGGTTGTAATGTATCTTGACAGTGTGAAAGGTGGGCAGGTGCCGGGGCGCTTTCATTGCGTAGTGCGCAGGGAGGGTGGGCTCGCGCCTTTCGCAAGAGTCGGCCACGACAGGCCATGCCGCTGTGTGGACCTCTGGAAGGATCGGCAGAACAAGCTGTGGCTGGCAGGAGGAGCGCCCACATCGCTCACGATTGCCCAAGCTTTTTGTGTTCCAGATGTCACAACACCATTTGTCCGTGCCGTCGTGTCCACGTGTGGGATAGCGTCACACCTCGACCCACCTCTCCCAGCATGGTGTTCCCTGCTGTCGTGATGAGCAGCTGGGTGAGCTCTGCCAGGACTGCTGCGCATTGGCACTGCACATGCATCCCACAGGTCACACCCCCCTGTACACACTGTCATGTTGACCCCAGCCGTGCTCCTCATGGCTGCTTCTGTTGGGTTGGAGTGCATAAAGTGGCGTGAGACAGATGGGTGCGGACCTGACGCGCCTCGCTTGCCTGAAGGTGACGTGGGGTGTCAGTGGCAGAGAGTCAAGCCCCCCCCCCCACAGGGTACTGTGAGTGTCAGAGGGGTGTCAGAATCTATCGGTGCCACGAGGACAGTTACTCATGTAATCAACACTGTTCTGACACCTCCCGAGACTGGACCCAGACCCAGACCCAGACGTTGCGGACACGGACAGAGAGCCTCACACCAACACCGTCCCAAACGTTGCCCACACCAACAATGACACAGACAGAGACGTTCTCCCTCACACCGTCCCAGTCCCAAACGTTGTCTCCAACGCCGACACCCACATTGACGCAGTCGCAGACATTGACGTTGTCACTGACACTGACACTGACCCAGACCCAAACGTTGTCTCCAACGCCGACACCCACATTGACGCAGTCGCAGACATTGACGTTGTCACCGACACTGACACATACAGTGTCAGGAACGGAGACGATACCCTCTGAATGCGTTGACGTCGACGTCACACTTCAGAGGAATACTGCAACGTGCAAGGGGTCATACCGGCTTATCCCTGCCAGCACCGCTCATGCATGCCACAAATACCTGTGCGAGCTGCTGATTTCGGAAGAGGCAGACATGGGTGTGACAGGTGGTGACACATTCATGGAGGTGTCGTCTTATGGCTGCTACGTACGTCAGATAAAGTATGTTGACTCCAGCAGTTGGCACTCTGCCAATGCGCTCTGTGAGCCAGGGCCAGAATTCGACTGGTCTGTGATAGTCCCCATCACGTCTGCTCTTGCGGTGTTGGGAGTTGCTGCTGTGCTGGTGGTGTGGTGGACACGGCGTCCCCCACTGCCTGCTGTGCAGACAGGGCCGCACGGTGCGACTGAGCTCCGTGAGGACCACCCTCTGGTCTCAAAAGTGTAGTTCTGTGCAAACTCGTGTGCATCTCTCTGTCTGTGTTGTGTTGTGTTGTGTTGTGTGTTGATCTGTAGTGTCGCTCACGCGTGTCCTCTGCGGCAACTCCTTCGCATCAACACATTGTGTGCCTCTCCACTTCGTCCGTGTCATCATTCCTGTGCCGTGTTCCCGAGAGTACCTGCAGGGCCTTTGCTCAATGCGGAGAAGTGAGAGAAAGTGGGCTGTGTGCGGCACAACACTGATTGCAAAGTGGCACAGTCTGACACACAGTGCCACAGGGTGGAAAGTCCGCAGGATGGCACAACAGCCACCCAAGGGACATACCGGGACCTGGCGAAGATGGTGTTGTGTGAGAGTGACCTGCATCTCCCTCCGCTGCAACTTCCCATCCAGAAACTGGGATGAGCCACTGCCCTCAGGAGGCACCAGGTGCCGCTTCAAGACTGCACTCACCCAGCTCTGCCCCGCACCCCAGCACCCCGAGACCTGCCCCACCCCACCCACCCTGTTGAGTGACTGCATGCCCGCCTCTGTGCCTTGCTTATCTCGGGGGCCCGTCTCCCCACCCGCAGAGCTTCCCGAGACCACATCCTTCAGGAGTGCTGCTTCAGGTTGGGCGACAAGGTGTCACAGTTGCAAGGAAAGAGTCCATTGACAGTGCAGGCTCGCAGCAGAGTTCCCTCGGTGCCATCTCCACTCCACATGAACTCGACGTTGACCCCGTCCCTCCTCGCAGACACCCTGGAGCCTCTGCTGGATGTCTACTTCTCCTCCCCCAAGGCTGCGGGGGATGTTTGGAACACATCTGTCGCCGCACCGTCCTCCGGAGGCGCGTGCCCTTCTGCGGGCAGGGCTGAAGGTTATGCACTCCATCTCTCACACTGGTATTCACCAATTCCAGCGAATTCAACGAGACTGCGCCTCTGCTCTTTGGAGGGGAGGTGTACGTGCGCGCCACGGTCATCATCAACGCATACACCAACAATGGAAGAATTATCGAGTTCGACACTGCTACACCTGGGGCGTCGTACAACTTCAGGTGACGCAGTACCGAAATATCGGATGGGTTTGGTACGATGGTGTGACGGAGACAGGAGGACTCTCTGTTCTGAAAGGGGTTTCAATGGTGCCTCTGGGCAAGTCGTTCCTCTTCGAACTCACGTTCACCCGTGACAACACTGTTTCTGGAGGCGGGAATGATGCACTGGCTATTATGTTCATCAACAGCGTTGAGTATGCACACGCCTGTGGGCTTGCCGCCAATGGTGACGCGCGACAGAAACGATATCGGGCACAGCCACACTACGGGGGACCCACTTGATGGCACGGTGTCGGGCTTCCAGCTGTCGCAGTGTGTAACTCCAACACTGACACAGACGGAAACTTTGTCAACACCAACATTGACACAGACGCAAACATTCCCAACACTGACAGTCACAGACGCTGCGGGCACGGACAGAGACGTTCTCCCTCACACCGACACCGTCCCAGTCCCAAACGTTGTCTCCAACACCGACACCAACATTGACGCAGTCCTCAACAGTTCACACCGACCGGACACGGACGTTATCCGCATCACCGACACTGACAGAGACGATACCTCTGAATGCGTTGACGTCACACTTCAGAAGAATACTGCAACGTGCAAGGGGTCATACCGGCTTATCCCTGCCAGCACCGCTCATGCATGCCACAAATACCTGTGCGAGCTGCTGATTTCGGAAGAGGCAGACATGGGTGTGACAGGTGGTGGCATATTCATGGAGGTGTCGTCTTATGGCTGCTACGTCAATGATACGAATGTTGACAATTGGAACCCTGCCAACTCGTTCTGTGAGCCAGGCCCAGAAGCCGACTGGTCTGTGATTGTCCCCATCACGTCTGCTCTTGCGGTGTTGGGGGTTGCTGCTGTGGCGGTGCTGTGGTGGACACGGCGTCCCCCACTGCCTGCTGTGCAGACAGGGCCGCACGGTGCGACTGAGCTCCGTGAGGACCACCCCCTGGTCTCAAAAGTGTAGTTCTGTGTTGACCGTGTGCATCTCTCCATGTTGTGTTGTGTACAGGCTTCCACATTTTTCCCACGTGGAAGCCATGACCTGGCTTCATTGGCCCTTGCCGAAGAAGCCACCCAGCCGTGAATGTGTGTGTGCTTCTTGGCCTTCTTGTCCTGCACTCTCGACGCACAAACAATCTGGAGACGTGAGGGACATCAACCGGGTGAGTCACAAGAGAAGGGACCAGCAGCAGTTGGTGTTCTTCGGTGATAGCCGGCCGAACGATGAAGACCTCCACCTGCACAGTGCCCCCCACCCCACCCGGTCTCAGCACAACCCACCTCGGGCCTGCGGCATCGTCAGATAGTGTGCCAGCTGTGGGGTTTCGTTTTCGATTGCCCACCCCGACCCCCATCCCCAGCCGCATGCCATGGACCGCAGGACTCGGACCCACCCCCCCACCCCCCCCCCCCCCCCCCACCTTCACAAGGGAGAAGGGAGGTCATCCTTGTGCTTCCTTCTACTTCTATTTCAGTACCCCCTCCTTCACCAGGCGAGGGGGTGGGGGCTTGCAGGCGCCCCCCCCCCCCCCCCCCCAGCATAAAGGGCAAGGGGGGCTTCGCTGAGCTACCCACCTCCACCTCTCTTTCCCTCTGTATCTTTGGGTGGGGGGGGCGGTTATTTTCCACCCAGATATGGCCACCAGAGATGGGGCGGTGTCGGGGCGGTGGCTTGAGCGCATTGGGGCGGGGTATGCCTGCGCCATGTTTGCAGTGGGTTGCACCTTGATCTCCGCCCCCGACTACGCACACGTGCTGTTGCGCGGGGCGGCGCCACCCGACGAGCCTGACAGAGTGGAGTTGGCACTCAACCGAGCAGTATGGAATATTTTAACTCGGTGCCCGCCCCCCTCGTTGTGTGCTGCTTCCGTGTGGGGAAAGTATGGATCATAGTTTCTGTGTACGATACCGGCTCCTCCACAATTTTGACTGAGGTTCTGTAATGCCGGATAAAAGAAGATAGCAGGCAGCAAGGAGAACCGGATTTGGCGCAAAGAATACCACCCCTGTCGATTGGATCACAGCAGGGCATCTGTGCGGCAGCTGTGTCAGTGTCGAAAGAAGATAGCGGCAGGGAGGGGCTGGAGGTGGCGTGGCAGCGCTATTTGGGAAACACTCGAGGCAACCCCTCCACAGCTATTGCCAGTGGCTGCAGGGGGTGCCGAGTGTATTTTGTTTTGCCCCAGATGCATAGCGCACACCACGGGACTCCCGGGGGGTGCCTCGCTCTGTGCCAACTCACATCCCCAGCGTGCCCTGGATTCTGTCAGGGCATCTCACTTTCCTTGCACTTGAGAGCGGAGCTCCCCACACCCCCACCCCCTCCATTCACCCTATCTTTTGAGCTGTCCTGTGCTAGCATGTGCTCTGCACCCCATATGGCAGCCAGGCTGTTGGGTGGTGGAAGCGTCAATGCATCATCGAAGGAAGAACGAACTACGGTTGTGACATGTCGTGCATGAAAGATTGAAGTAACGGGCAAGCGAATGTTCAATTTCCAGTGTGCTAGGGTGTCGAGGCGATACAACATACTCCGCCCCCCGCCCCCCCAATTGGACGACTGAACGCACGAAAAGCCCCCCCTCCCCACGTGTGGCCTACAAACAAACAAACAACCGTACGCAAATACGCTACTTTCTACAATCAAACCCCCCCACTTGGACGACTGAAGGGAGATCATTCTTGTGCTTCCTTCTACTTCTATTCCCCCCCCCCCCCCACTTGGACGAAGCACCCTCCCCATCCCTGTCCACCCGTCCTACTTGCACCGATGCGGTGCCACGATGATGACCTCTCCCACCCTTTCAGATCGGCGCGCACATCCTTTGCGTATCCTGCGCATACGTGAGGAGTGTCACGTCCCCGACGTGGAGCGAACGAGAGGCAGTGCTTTGGGCCTGCCTTGCAACGGTGTCACCCGCCGTGCTGTGCCGCATGAGTATGTTCTGGCGGAAGGTCCTGCTCGGGGTGCACAGCGCCACCGCTGTTGCCGTGTGTGTCTTGGGTTGGTAGAAGTGTTGTGATCCCGAGACACCCCCCCGCGCCCTTCCCCTCTCCCCCCCCCGTCCCTCCCCTCACCCGCATGTGGGTTTTGTGTGCATCGCCTCGCGTCTGTTCAGCTGTTCCAATGGCCTAGGTTTATCCCGACACAGCCACAACCACAGCCACCGCCACCGCAGGGTGTCAGGACTTACACAGCGTCCCCTCTCAGGACGAGAGGTGGTCGTGAGGGAGGCTGCCCACCTGCAGTTGCATGTGACCTGCATACCGCGCCTTGTCTGCACACCTACCCCAGCCCCCCCCCCCCCCCCCCCCCCCCCCCCCCCCCGTGCACCACGGACTAGTCGCCCGGACGACTAGTCGGGACGACGGGTGAAATGACGACGGGTGAAACGACGGGTTCACCCGTCGAGTCGACGGGTGCCACCCGTCGACTCGACGGGTGGCACCCGTCGGCACGACGGGTGAACCTGCTGAAACGACGGGTGTTCCAGCCATTTCCTGTTGATATGGGCCAATTTCCATTGAAAACTAGGGGAGTACCTTGCATGGCATCAGGTTATTTTTCACGCCGAGCCATCTTCCCTGCACAGACCCACCCCCCCATTACTTTCCATTTACAATTCCTTTGGTTCCCTTTGGTGAAGGGGCTGCCCACCGGTGGACCA
Organism: Rhynchopus euleeides; assembly: GCA_963210315.1. NCBI lineage: Eukaryota > Euglenozoa > Diplonemea > Diplonemida > Diplonemidae > Rhynchopus > Rhynchopus euleeides. The sequence continues at coordinate 1,465,331 of OY723276.1, forward strand.
CCAGGAGGGGGGTGAGCCATCCAGGTGGGCAGGGGGCCTGGGGGTGGGGCCTCAAAACAACTCCCTCCCACGACGTCACCCCGCTCTCGAGGACAAACAAAATCACCTACGTACCTGAACTGCCAAACACCCCCCCCCCCCCTCACTTACGGGTGCGCGGATCTCATGTGCTCGTCGCGCTTTACAGTGGTTTTAAAGAGCTCGAAACAAACACAGCAACGCTTTTGTGTCAGCACGCGCGAATGGTGACTGAGGTAGTGCTGGCTCAGTCCCTTCGATTTTGTCCGTTTGCCGCACTCCTGGCATGTGACAGTGCAAGTCTGACACGGCGCGTTGTTTTGTGGCCGATGTGCAGCATCATAATGCGCAAACAGTGCTTCTCTCGTGTGGACAACTTTGGAGCACACAATGCAGATATGCTGCTGCACAGGCACTGTACCGGATGGCGTTGGTTCTGGCACTTCTGGCACATCCTCGCTGTTGCCCCAGGATTTGGACTTGCAGATGCATGCGAGCAGCGTTGCCTTTGGAGTGGTGTTTTCCGGGTCGCCCAGAAATTGTTGGCCCCATCGCCCCCTTTTTGTGACGTGAGATCCAAGGCCGAGGGACTCGAGTCTCCGCTGCAGTGCTGCCGTTGCTCCCTTCCAACAAGCGTTCCTCGCAGTGACACAGCAGCAAAGCTTTATCGCGCCGAACTTCAGGAGGGTCGGGGTGCTCGGTTGGTCCAGCAGGCCGCACCCCTTGCCTTTGGTCCTCTGCATTTCGAAGAGCAGCAGGTCCCGTTCGGCGGTCTGCTGCGATGTCACCCTCAGGGCATGGCGTTTGGAGACGCCATTCCCCCTCTCCAGTTCCTCGTCACTCAGGGCGAGGGGGTGTGCATCTTCTGGATCAAACCAGTGGCTCATCGAATGGATATATGTAACACCACGCCCCTCGGATGTTCTCCCAGGTGACACCCACTCCAGGACAAACACAAGGATGTGCATTGCGATGAGCGAGAAGATGAACTCTTTCGCGCACTTTCCCTCCTGGTGGTACTTGATGGGGATGTCGTTGTAGCGGAAATGCACAAGCATTTCCATTGCAATACAGAGTAGATGCTGCACCCCCTTCGTCTTGGTAATGGTGAGTAAGCGACTCAGAACATCTCTGGCCTGGTTTCCCGTCATGTTGGAACACGTTGAGCTGCCAAGGACAGCCTTCTGCACGGCAGGTCCGTCAGGCAAGATCTCTGCGAGTATTGCGATGACCCCTTTTATGTCGTGCAGGGGGGGTGTGATCGTGTACGCTGTGGAGGTGAACACCCCTGCGTACAGGCTCTCAAACCCAGCTTCATGAAGTTCCTGGATGCTAGCCCTGTGGCAGGCGTGGAGCTGTTTCAACCAGTCATTTCGTGGTGTGGTACAAAACGCGCTCCTGTGCGAAGATGACCCCATCTTACTAAATGCCGACCACAGCTCAAGATGGTCCCCTGCTACCCTAAAGCCGGCGAGCCGAAACATCACGTTCGCCTTTTCGAAAACCCCTCTCTGCACTCTTGCGATTTGCTTCAGGAAGTTGAACGTGAACCACGTTCTGTACTCGTCCTTCTGCTTATCGGCAACTGTCACCAACCGTGTTGCGAAGGCACCGTCGAAAATGCCTACGGCCAGCCGTTCCCGCGACGTTCTGCTCCCAGATCCCGGGTTGTACCCGTCCGCCGAGATCACTACCAATGGGCTGTCGACCTGAAACTGGTATGTATCAATGATGTGGCAAAGCGTCGCGCTCAGGTTTCCCTTTCGGTATTCAGCCTCTTCGCGCAGAGGGGTTTCCTTCTTCGCGACAGTTTTTCGCGAGAGCCCGAGTTGAGGGGGTTTCTCCCCGGCCTCCGCCACCTTCTGACGCAACGCTTTCGACATCTCCCCACACTTGCGGCCAGACAGCTGAGCATCGAACCTGTGCTCACGCAGGCCTTCTCCCACCAGGGCCAGGCGGATATCCTCCTCGACCGGCATGGTGCCTCCTGCAATGGAAGAGTGAGTGCAGCTTTGATAGTGGCTAGTTGATACCCAAATGTTGAAACCGTAGAGAAAAAGGCACAAGTGATCATTTACCAGGGTCAGAGGTCAGGGGCTTGGGGCTGTCAGTATTTCGCTGATGCATCATGTTTCTCTCCTCCTGGCTCGCTCAAAGGTCTGCACTGTGGAACACGGTCGGCGTGGAGTCGCCGATGGTGTCGGCGTTGGCATCCCCGCCATCACTGCCGTCTCCACCATCATCTTCGGTGCCCTCATCCCCACCATCTTCTTCATCATCATCATCGTCCCCCATCAGCAGCTTCCACTTGCTGCCATCACTTGCTGTCGTGTCCATTGCTGAACCTTGCTTGGTCAGCAACGGACACTTGACGGAAATGATGCCGTCCTCATCACGCGCCTCTGCCTTGACCTGCAGATTGAGCAGGCACTCTGGCGGGATGATGAGGACCGTGGAGTACTCGCCCTTCGGAAGATCATTAGTCTTCCGCAGGCGTGTCCACGAGAGCGTCACCTGGTGGCCGTTCTGGGAACAGCTGAGGAGCTGCGCAAACCCCACCTCCACTGCGAAGGCGTAGTACAGGTTGGCGCCCTCCTTCTTGCGAGCCCCCGAGAACTGGGGGTAGGCCACCTTGTTGGCCTTCGGTGGCCCGGTCTTCTGCTGGGTCTTCTGTGCCTGTTTCTTCTCCGCCTCGTACAGCTTCACCATAGCTGCAGCGGTACCGATAGGTGCCGCGGGGCAGGCGTCGGCCATCTCCTTGAGCCCTGTCGGGTGGTCCTTCCCGTTGCTCTTCCGGAGGCCCAACCCGACAAACTCGATGTCTGACCCGCTATTGACACGGGCAGCGTACATCGTGCGACCATCCTTCAGCGCGGTCGACTTGCTGATCACCCCACCCCCCAGCTTCTCATACTTTTTGTACAGGGCAAGACTGATGATGGGATCAGTCGACTTGATGGTAGTATCCGTCAGCTTGCCGAGAAGCTGCTTCAGGGTCATGTGGCTCAACCCATCAGCATCACGCTCGACAACGTACGTGTTGATCCAAGCACGTACAAACACCGTCATGTCCACAGCGCTGGCGAGGGCCTGCGCTGCAGTACGCTTTGCCGCTGGCATTGATTGGTGTGGCTCGTCTGGGTGGCCTGGGTGGTGATGATGGTATCTTGGGGTATCTTGGCCTGGGTGGTGATGAGGGTACGGTATCTTGGAGACTGCCTTGTGGGTTGTGCAAGGGTTGGGGGCTGGGGCGAAAATTTGCCTGGCAGAAAAGTGATCACCTTCATGAAGTAGGTTGCTCTGTCAAACTGACACAGTTTGTCAGAGTCAAGATCCCTCGAACAATGAAAATCCACGAGAACAGCCGTCGCACATGCACTTGAGGCCCCATCAAGTAGGAATTGTAAATGGAAAGTAATGGGGGGGTGGGTCTGTGCAGGGAAGATAGCTCGGCGTGAAAAATAACCTGATGCCATGCAAGGTACTCCCCTAGTTTTCAATGGAAATTGGCCCATATCAACAGGAAATGGTTGGAACACCCGTCGTTTCAGCAGGTTCACCCGTCGAGTCGACGGGTGCCACCCGTCGACTCGACGGGTGGGCCCGTCGAGTCGACGGGTGCCGCCTGTCGAGTTTTCACCCGTCGTCCCGACTAGTCGACCCCACCCGTCACTGCCCGACTAGTCCGTGGTGTGAGTGTGTCCCAAGTGCGATCAACGAAAAACTTTTTCTCGTTTACCTTTCGTATTTCTTCACGAATGATCCTGCACGACTCCAGCTATATTTTCTTCCAACAAGGTACTTGTCAGGCGGAAATGCAGCGATAGGGGAAGTGCTAGGTGCTTGCCGTCACACACAGTCTTATGCGCCTGCCAATCACACACCAACACTTCCGCAGGCAAAATTTTCTGTGTGTGTCGTGCGATCAACGAAAAACCACACACAATCCGAAAATGGCCAAGGACAAAAAGGGAAAGGCGAAGTCCCCCGCGACCACCACACCCCAGAACAAGCAGGAATCGCTCCCGTCTGACGACGGAAAAGCCGAGGCGGCACCCGTATCCCGGGACGAATTCCGCCGGCTGATGGAGCGCCTGGAGGGGTTGGAGGCGCAGCGTTCCCTGCCGACTGCAGACGGCGCGCGCCCAGCGGAGGATGCCACGCGTTCCCTGCCCACGGCGGCGGACGGCGCGGGCGAGACGGACCAGGAGCGGAGTGCCGCGCGTTCCCTGCCCTTCGCGGCGGATGGCGCGGGCCCTCCTGTTTCGCGTTCCCTGCACACAGCAGACGGCGCGCAGCCGGCAGGGGGTGCCACGCGTTTCCCGCCCTCTGCGGCGGACGGCGCGGGACTGCCCGAGTCGCGTTCCCTGCACACAGCAGACGGCGCGCAGCTGGCGGGGGGTGCCACGCGTTTCCCGTGTTTTGCAGCGGACGGCGCGGGACCCTCTGTATCGCGTTCCCGACGCACAGCGGCTGACGCCCGGATGATCAGGGATGGTACCACGCGTTTCCTGCCTTCTACGGCAGACGGCGCGGGTCCCCCTGCACAGCCATGCGCGCGACACCTGCCCACGGCAGACGGTGCCGGGTTTGCCTCTGACAGCGACTACCACCGGGTGGATTTTCCCCCGCGCCACCGCCGCGCGCGATCCCGATCCGCGGACTCGAGCACCGACAGCTCGTCTGCTGCCCCTTTTGCGGGCCGGGACCCGCTGGACCCCGCAACCTGGGGGAACGTGCCGGACGACCTCCGGCCCGGCATCATGACGGACCTCCACGCGAGATTTGCCCCCCTGAGGGCGGACGCGGGGGCCGCAGGACACGAAGCCGCGGCCCACCTGCGCACGCTGCACGCGATCGCTGCCGCGGTCGGCCCGAGCGGAAGCGCCGCCGACCGAGCTCTGGTGGAGATCGGTCGGAGCACCATCGGGCGGTGCATGGTGCTGGATCGGCTGCAGGCGGGCGACGCAACCGGAGCCGCCGCACTCTCCGCCGAACTCTTCGGGACCCAGCACACCCCGCACTACCTGAGGAGCGCGTCAAAGCGCGCCGACAGGGCCTCAGGGTGGCGGCGGAAGCGGGAGAACCCCGACCAGGGGGGCCGGCCGAACACCCCACGCGAGCCCTCCAAGAGGGGGGGGCGCAAGCACAGGCTTTCCGGGGACAAGCCGAGGCGTTTTCGCTGAGCCCATACTCTTTCATCCAGGAGGGCACCGGGCAGCCCCGTCGGGGGCGTCCCCCACAGCAGGAGCCACCACTCACGGACTCGGAGGTCCTGGAAGTGCTGGAGGCGGGGAGGGGGTGGATCCGGGGGTCTCTCGCAGACACCACGTGGTCCCAACAGGCCAGTGTGGTGCGCCGCCTGCAGCAGTTCCAGGAGCATTGGAACAGTGCGACGGGCGTGACCCTCCCCCCCGCCCAGGCCAGCGTACTCTGGGTGTCCGGCCTCCTGCTAAAGGGCAAGGTGACCCCAGCCTCCGCCCTGCAATACACCGTGCTGATCCGGGGGTGGCTCAAACGGGCGGCCATCCCCCACGACAAACAGGTGCTCGCGGACTTCTCCCGCAGCTTGCTTCGCAAGGGGGCGAAGCAGCCTGTGCGGCAGGCGCACCCAGCGACATCCCGCGACATCGCGCGGGCGTGCTCCATCACCACAGACCCTCTCCTGCGCCTGATGATACTCGTCGCGTGGTACAGCGCGGCGCGCTACGCCGACGTCGCCACCCTCACCCCCGGTCGTATCGATTTTTTCCCCGCCTACATCTCCCTGAACTGGGCGGGGACGAAGTCCGATCCCTTTGCGGAAGGTTGCGTCACCGCAATCGCCCTCAGCGGAGAGGACCGGGCGTACCTGGAGCGCCTCTGCATGGCGCATGGCGGGGACGAGCAACTCTTCGGCTTCTCGCGCGATCAGTTCGCGAGGGCTTTACAAGCGGCGAATCCGCTGCTGACGGCTCACTCCGTCCGCCGAGGTGCACTGCAGGAGCTGCTGGATCGAGGCTACTCGGCGACGGAGATCCTCCTCGTGAGCCGCCACAAGTCGTTGTCATCCCTGTTTCACTACCTGCCCCAGAGCAGGACGGAGCAGGTGCGGACGACGGCGGACATGTCGCAAACCCTGGCCCAAGGCCTTTCCCTCTAAACCCTGCTTTCCCTCCTTCTTTTTCCAAGATCCTGGCGCCGCCCGCGGCGACATACGCCCCTGAGCCGACAGGCGATGGCAGGTTCGACGGACGCCCGGACGTGGTTTCTGGGTACGGCGATGTGGGTCTTTTTTCCGGAGAGGGACGGCTGGCTCCGCCCGAGCCCCGCTCCGACGAGCCGTTGGCGCCGATATCGATCAGCCGGATTCGGCTGGAGGTGCTGGCGAATATGGATCCGTCGGGCGAGCTGCGTGAGACGCTTGCCCTGATCCGGGACCCCGCTATTTTTCTATCTGCTTTCCTGGAGCCGGACCCGGTGAGACGAATCCACCGGGACAGTGCAGCCCGTCGCTGCGTTTCGAGGCACATGCTAGGGCACCTGGACAGTCTTCTGCAATACGAGGTGGTGTCCATCGCCATCCCCCCGCTGGTTGCCATGCCCGCTTTCGTGGTGAGCAAGCCCTCCGGCGGGTCGCGGTTCATCCTGGACTGCCGGAAGCTGAACGTGCGGATGCGCCGACCGCAGTCGACTCCTCTGCCAGGGATCAGGGACGTGATCCAGCGTTTCCTGGATGCCCGGTATGTGGCCTCTGCAGACCTGCGGAGCTGCTTTTACCAGTTCCCCCTTCACCCTACCATCTCGGAGTTTTTTGGGATGCACCTGGCGGGAGCGAGGGGACCATACGTGCGGGCGGCGATGCGTGTGATGCCCATGGGATGGGCGCATGCCCCGAGCATTGCACAGCGTTCGATGCTGGCCCTTCTCCCTGTGGTGGAGGGGGTCAGCTGGATCGACAACGCGTTCCCCCTGGGGCAGACCCAGGAGGAATGCAACGCGAGGCTGGACTCTTTTCTCTCTCGGTGCAAGGATGTCAAGGCAGAATTGAAGCCTGACATCGAACGCGCCACACAGCGGCTCACCGCCTTGGGGCTGGAGTTCGACCTGCAGCACTCGCGTTTCCGCATGTCGGAGGCGTGGGTCGCGAAGGTGCGCGACTCACATGATATTCGCTGCGCTCTGGCGGGTTCATGCACCCCCCGCCAATTCTTCCGGCTGTGTGGGGCTCTGGTGTGGTACATGCACTCATGCTCCCTTCCCCTGTGTTTCATGAAGGCGATGCTGTCTTTTCTCCGGGGCCTGGGGCGCCGGATCCACAGTGGGGCAGTGCTGTGGGACGCAACTATCGGTGTTCCTGCAGCTACATGCACCGAAACAACGAACGCAATTGCGTCTCTCGTGGAGAATGACTGGCACCGAGCCCCGGAGGCGGCAACCACGGTGGGGTGGTCGGATGCGTCGTCGGGCGCTTGGGCGGCTATCTACGAGGATGCCGGACTTGATACACAGGGTGAACGGGTGTGTTACGGGGTCTTCAGCGACACGGGCATTCACATTTTTATAAAAGAACTCTTGGCGGCCCTGCAGTGCGTAGCGTTGGCGGCGGTCTCTGACCGCCCGCGAAACGCCGGGTTGCGCCTGATGGTGGACAATGCCGCGGTCGTGTCTGCTGTGAACCGTGGCCACTCATCAAATTTCCTTGCAAATGAGTTGTTGTGTCTCCTTTTTTCCCTGGCCCGTGCATCGGACATGGCGGTGCACTGCACGTGGGTGTCGACAACCGCTCAGAGGGCGGACGCGTACACCCGCGGGGCGGTCCCCGAACGTGCCGTACCCCCTGCCCTGAACACGGCGGTCAGGAATATCAACACGTCTTCCAGAGTCCGCCAGGTGCTGGCGACCATGCGTTAAGAGGATTATTCCCCCCTTCTTCCTTTCTTTTCCTCCCTTTGGGAGGTCCCTTTGGGATTGGGGTGCGATCAACGAAAAACTTTTTCTCGTTTACCTTTCGTATTTCTTCACGAATGATCCTGCACGACTCCAGCTATATTTTTTCGTGTTTCAGCGTCTCAGTACCTACGCAACCGTCCCGCTCCCCTTTATATCTTGTGATCCGCCCCGGTTGCAGTAGGGTTGTGTGCCCCAATACATTCCTCCTCTCCCCGCTTCTCCTTTTCCCTCCTCCCTGCCACTGTGCGACAACCTGGCTTAGACACTTGCCTTCCCTCTCTCTTAGTATTATCTCGCATCTTTCAACGCAACTCTTTTCTTTTTTGTTTATTTTGTCAAGTTCGGCCGCAGCCAACTCCGGGAACTTTTCACCGTACAGACCTTTTTTGCAAACACTTCACACACACCCGGCAGGCTGTGGGGGCGTTCAGCTTTTGAAGAACACCCAAACCGTCGTTGCCCCCCCCCCCCCCCCTTTCTTTCTTGCGATTCACCCGGTTGTAGTAGTTATTGAAAAACCATACGCATCAATATATCCAACACCAACCCGGCACCGCTCCTTCTCTCTCTCTCTCTCTCTCATCCCCACCCCCCTGGCAACGATGCTACCGCCACGACACCACCACCCCCTCCTGCTCCTGGCGCTCCTTCTTCTGCTCCCCACCGCCGCCGGTGCCGCTGCGCTGCCCCTGCGGCACACCCAGCATGCGAGCAGCAGAGGGAGCCACCACCGCCTCCACACCAACACCGCCTCTTCCGACGCACCCTCTTTCGGGAGGCTCCAACGGCAGGCGGAGAGGGAGCTGGAGGTATTGTGGGCAGTGTTGGGGGAGTCAGGCTTCCAGGCAGGGCGCCGCGCAGGCGTGCAGTCCGACGTACGGCAGGCCTGTGCGGTAGAGTTCTCCCTCTGCATGGAGGGGGTGGCGTCGGAGCTCCCGCAGTTCCAGCAGCACTATATTGCGGAGGCAGCGCGGTGCGCCACCACGACATGCGGCTGTGCCGAGGCTGCAGCGCTGCGGTGCAACACGACGTGCCACACGCAGCATGCTGCAGGATCTGCGGGTCTGGAGAACTGCGTCACCTCAGGCTGTGGCCTCTCCCGCAACCGCCCCGCAGGCGTGCGGCTCGCAGAGGTGGCACTCTTCGGCAGCGGCGGGGAGCGGATCCCCATTAAGGGGGTGCGTGGGAGCGGGGTGTCTCCTGAGAGCCTGGCGGACGGCAACCCCGGCACAGCCTGGTTCGATCCGGACATCGGGTCTGCGTCTGTCACCTTCACCACGGCTGCCCCCTGCCGGCCGGAGAGTCTGACCGTCACCACTGCCGAGGGGGACGACGCCGGGGCTGACCCCATCGACTTTTCCTTCGAAAGGCTCGACGCCACGCAGGGGTTCTTCGTGTCGATGGCCTCCGTCACCGGGGGTGGTGTGGGTGGCAAGGCTGTGCCTGCCGCGAGAGGGGTTGAAGGGGAGGCGGTGCAGCTGCTGGCCTGCGTGAATGCGCTGGACCAGGCAAACGGCGCGGGGTTCTGCGAGGGGGAGCTGCGGCTGCAGAAGACATGCGAGTCGGACTTCTGCCCCACATGCCCTGAGGCAGGCGGGTGCGACGTGCTCTGCGGCATCCCCTGCGCCAACGGCACAGAGGCATCGGAGTTCCGCCTCGTCGTGCGGAGGCTCCGCAACCCTGGGAGGTGCGACCCGCAGGCCCTTGCCGCTGCATCCCCCGGCAGCGATGCGGAGGGCCGTGCGAAGGCCGCCTGCGGGCTGCCCTTCGTTGCGGGTGGGATGTGCCAGTCCAGCTTCCAGGGGCTCAGCAGCTGCGGCGACGAGCCCTGCCCCATCACAGAGGTGGAGACGTCCTTCTCGGATGCCACGGGGCATGCCTTCTCCTTCGACAATGCGGCGTGCTTCTTCGTCGAGCAGTGCTACGACTTTGGGACCTGCAAGCTCGGCATCCTCCGCGGGTTTGCGCAGAGCAACGCGGCGCAGCTCACCCCCGCCACCCTCTCTGCATGTGAGGCGACATTCCGATGCACCTCCAGCAGTGCGGTGAACAGCACGCAGGAGTGTGCGGAGCACCGCTACACAGTGTATTCTGCCAGCAAGGCAAAGTGCACCGAATCCGCTGTGTGTGACGAGGTTGCGCACGTCGCCTCCACGACTCCCGTCACCCTCGCCACCTGCGAGGATGCCTACGCAGCGCTGTTGCAGTCGGGTCCCACAGGAGGCGCAGGGCGTATGGAGAAGTCCTGCGGCGAGATGATCTGCGAACAGCTCGCATCGGCAGTTCCTGGGGCTTCCACATCGCTTTGCGGCGGCAACAGCTGCTGCGTCCAGCCTGCGAAGGATGGCCAGGCTGAGCTCATCGGCGAGCTGGAAGATTTGGGGGGTTCTCCGAAGAGGTGGCGTTCAAAATACCTGACCTGCGCACAGCTCGAATACTACACGGCGCACAGGCATGCTTGCATGGAGGTGGTCGCCCCTGTGGGGGAGATCGGCCCTGCCTGCGGGAGCTATGTCACCGAGAGGTTCTGGGGGGCGGTAGGTGGGTTGTCGGAGAGTTGTCTCACCAGCTTAGGCGATGCGGTGTATGTCGATAAGGATGGGGTGGCGTGTGGATCGAAGAGGATGTGTGACAGGGCATCTGCCTTCTACCCGCGGTGCGGCAGCCGCCCCTTGGGCCTGCAGGCGTGCAACTTCACGAATGCCAACATGAGTGCAGATGCGGTGCAGATGGCGCAAGGCGCAGGGGGCGTCTGCGGCTGCCCCGACACCCATGAGTGTGGGGAGACGACAGGCAGGTGTGTCCTGCGCGCGCCTGCCCCCGAGACAGGTGCGCCTCAGGGTGGCGGTGTCACGCAGGGGCCGGCTGTGCCTGAGACAGCTGTGCCAAAGGGGGGTGTGTCGACAGAGGCACCGCCTGATGCCGGAGGTATGCATTGTGTGTGTGTGTGTGGACAGTGGAGGCAGCAGCAGCGTTCGCTCGGTGCGTCCTACACTAAACTGTGGAGAAAAAAGATTGCCGTGTGTGTGTGGTGGTGGGTGGCAGTAGTGGGGGCTGTATCCTGCAAAGAGAGTGGTTGTCGTGGGGTATCGCATTGTAGTGTGTGTTGAGGTGGCCATACACAACCACGCATTGGCGCAGGTGAATCCAGCGGCGCTGCGTGGCTGCCCTTTGTGCTTGCAGGCACCGGAGCCCTGCTGTGCGTGCTGCTGGCGGTGTTTGTGTTTACCTGCCTGAGGCGCAACTCCGGATCTCGAGATGATACCACACACCACGTATGCCTGCCTGCCTGCCAGCCAGCCCGACTCAGCATCCCCGAGCAGTTCAGGGCAAAGTGTGGCCCTCTTGCCTCCTCCTGTGCATAGCTGAGGTGCTCGCTTGTGAGTTTACCTGTGGTTCAGGGTGACAGTCTCTTCAGGCAAACACACCCATCCCGTCTGCACAGAACGAGTTGATGCTCCCGCAGGCTGTGCCCGCTGAGATGCCTGTCAAGGTATGGCCGTTCCGTGTGGAGGGTGGGTGCGGCATCACATGGGCTTCTGCTGCCCACGCACATCCCGCCTGTCATGCGATGTCATCATCAAACATGCGCAAGGCGGAGGCAACGTGCCTTTCAACGCATCACCACAATCACGACAGGAAGATGACACAGAATCGTGTCCTGGGGTGTGAGGCTGCGCCGATATTCGCAACGTCACTGCATGAGGGTGGGTTGTTCTGCCAGTGGTGCGCACCTGCCCCAGACACTTCCCGGCATCGTGCTGCCATGTCCATGTGCAACACAGCATGCAAGGGTGTTGGGGGGTTTTTTTTCTGGATGCGCTCTGTTCGGAACTGCATCGGACTGTCCTTTTCTTACAAACATGTTAGACCAAAGAACGTGAAGAGTGGTTCACATGGTGTTCGTACTGGCCGTGCTGCAACGTTAACTTGTCTCAGAACCGTTGTCTAGAAGTGAAATAACGAAGCTCCAATAAGAAGTCTTTTTGCGGGAACCATTACCGGAAAACCCCACTTCCGGGATGTCCTGGGGGTGGTTCTGGCAGCCAAAGCCCCCCCCTCCGACCCCCCCACCCCCCACCCCTCCAGCCGGCAATTCACCCCTCCCTCCCTCCTTACCTGTCTGTCTGTCTCTCACTCCATCACCGTGAAAGGATGTTATTTGCACCCCCCCCCCCCCCGGGTGGTCTCCGATATCGACAGTTTTTTTTGACAAAGTTTGACGATTTCCTCCTCTAAACAGGATGAAATGCACCCACAAAAAACGCGCCGGTTTAAGACACCCCCTCTCTCTTCTCCAAAAGACACCGATGCCCCCATGGGCTCTGCATCACCCGCGCAGCCCGCCCGATGCGGGCCTGCGAAAGGGGGTTGCAACCCCCATGTGACGGAAGGCGGCGGTGCTGTGAGGTGTCGCAGGTGTCTGCGCCCCACGGATTCTTCAGACACCCACACGGAGCCGCCCCCACCTGGCGGGCCATCTTATGCAGCACTCCAACAAACACCGGGTGGGGTCAGCATCGGTGGTGCAAACCGCACTATCGGGTGACGTCGCTCCATGACACTGCGCGTCAACCTGCTAACCAGCAGGCCTTTTCTCGTCTTTTTCGTACCGTAGTTTTGGGTTCAGCGTGCCGGCATCGCGCAGTGTCCCTGAATGCCGCAGCGCGAGAACCTTGTTTGGGAGAACTCCGCCGGGACCTGTGAAGAGCCACGAGGCATTTGTGGAGGCAAGGAGAAAATATCGGCAGCGTTTTTGGTAAAGAGGCCGTGCCCCCTCACCACCACCACCCCCTGCGCTGCGGGTGGTGCTGCTGGTGTGCTGTGTGGACCCTCGGGGCAAGTGCGGTGGTGGTCTCACAGCCCCTGGGTTGAGGCACGCACGACTGACTAGACAAAATATAGCTTGGCGTGAGGGTGGAGGGGGGGGATAGAGGGGGGGGCAGTGCCTCTCGAGCCTCAGAGTGATATCCTCCGCGCGTGTTCGGTTTTCAGTCAGTATTGCAAAACACAATTTGTCAATCGCCGAGGAGAGTGGGAAAACCCCAACACAATGTCCCCTCCCCCCGACAACCCGCATCATACGACGCATGCCGGTACCCGCTCACCCACTCCACCCCAAACGGTGTTGCAAATGGGCAGGTTTTGTGTGTGACAAACCCCACGACCGCCTGTCGTGTGTTGATAAATTATTATACATACACATACATTGGGCGTTATTCCGTTACCAGTAACGGTAATAACGTTATTTTTGCGTTATTTTTTGACCCCAAAAAAGGCAGCATTTCCCGGTGAATCTGACCCGAAACTCGGGTCCCTACCCCCCCTAAAAGAATTTTCTTGGGTAAAATATCACTCCAGGGGGCCACTCCGTGATGTCAAAAAATTGGAAAACGTTTTCTCCTAAAATAACGCGTTATTTTTCCGTTATTTTCATGAAAACTTGCGTTATTCGGACAATTTTGCGGGCGGATGGTGTAGTTTTTGGTGGAGATGGCTCCAGAATACCCCCCTGGGACCATTTTTTGGATAATAACGCACGGACATGTCGAGTTTCGTGAAAAAAACATGTTTTTTGGCTTTTTCAAGGCAAATACTGCAGAAACCCCTGCAACCTTGCAGCATCCAATGTTCCTGGAGTGAAATTTGGAGTGAAAATCACTCCAAAATCACTCAGTGTGGACGCAGAAGTGAATCCTTCAGGAATACACCCGCACACCTCACATTGGCGGTGTATAAACCACCTGATATTTTTACTCGTTACGAGCGACGAAGTAGCGCGAAGTAGCGACGTGCCCATTTTTTCCCGGTCCGTTCTAAAATAGTTACGTTCCAAAAGTCCGTTACTGGTGCTGTCAAAGACGCTTCGCACAATATACGCACGAACTACCCAAAGTACGCTCGGGCTACGCACGAAGTACGCAGGAACTACGCAATTTGAACTTTCTTGCACCCCCCAGTCATTATTTGCACGCACTCCAGGTCCCATATTTGCACCAGTGCAAATATGAGACCTGGAGTGCAAATATGAGGAATTTCCGAGTTCGTCGTGATGTGCAAAACATGACTGGGTTGTGCAAGAAACCATCATCTGCACCCCGTATCGGCCTCAATTGCACCCTCGTGCAGGTAAAAAAAGGCCTCGGGCCTCCGGCCCTCGGACCGTTTTTTAATTACGCACACGACCTTCGCGCGGAAAGTGTCATTCAGCCCTGCCAAACGTGCTCTACACACCACCCCCTTCATCAGGCAAGTGGGTTTGTAAGGGTGTGTGGAAGCGTCAACGCTCGGGTGCAGGAAATTTACATTTTGGTCGCAAATGGCGTTACACATGCACTATGCACAACGTGTGCACGATTTCGGCAGAACTACGCACAACCAACGCAATTTGGACCTTTCAACAACACCATTCACGGTACTTCGATTTTGGGTGGGAAAGATGGGGCAAGGAAGTGGCAAAAACTGCGAAGAAGGTCGAAAATTTTCACATTTTCATCAGAAACCATATTCAACGGATTCCAATTTTCGGGTGAAATCAAGCAGGTTGGCACAATGGCTCATGTTCACCCAAAAATGCACCTACCAAACCTCTTTTGCTTGATTTTTGGGACGGCATGGGTGATCCAGAGGCCAAAAATCACGATTTTTTCACCAATTCCTTCGACAACGGACAGTTCCAGACCACAAGGACCACATTTTGGGGTCAGAATTTTCTCGGTCAAAAAATTCGAAAAATCTGAAATCTCTCGGAATTTTGAGCATTTTTTGAGATTGGCATGCCCATTTTAGACCCTTTGCGTGGCTCTAAACCCAAAAATTTGCTCGAAAATGGCCTCAAATAGCCTAAAACAGCCCATTCTGGCCACCCCGAAAAAAAATTCGAAAAGGGTCCCCCTATAGAAGTTGCCCAAAAATACCGAAAATAACGCGGTATTACCGGTAATAACGGTAATAACGTTACCGATAACGTTATTACCGTTACTGATAACGGTATTACCGTTACCGATAACGGTAATAACGGTAATAACGTTACCGATAACGTTATTACCGTTCCTGATAACGGTAATAACGGTATTACCGTTATCGATAACGGTATAACGCGGAAAAATAACGTTACCGATTTTCGGATAACGTTATTCGGCCGTTCTGGAACGTTATTAACGGTAAGTTATTTTACCGAAAAAATAACGGTATTACCGTTACTGGTAACGCAATAACGCCCGATGTATGCATACATTATATAAATAGTTTGATAAGTTATTATCCATAGATGTACCGCCCTTGGAAAAAAAAGGGCAAAAAGGGCGCCCCAGGGGCACTTCGCCCTTTTTCGAAAAAGGGCTCCTGAGGGGCGAATCTACCGCTTAAAAACGGGCAAAAAGGGCGAAAAATGGCCGAAAAAAAAGGGCGTTCCTCAAAAAAGGGCGGGTCAGGGGCGGAAAAATGGGGGTTTTCTGGGTGGGCTACTGGACTTTATTTGGGCACACTGAGGTGCCTTGCGCCACGTGGCGCACGGCAGCGAACGCCTTGGCAAGTGGGTGTCTCCCAAGGCAAAAATGAGTGAACGGGCAGCATGCCGTTCCACATTTTTGGTCTCTGGATCAACAAACGAGAGCGCACCACAGGTCTCGGCATTATCTGCTTTGAGAACCTCTGCATGGACAGGAACCGGAAGCCCCCCTGTGTAGGAGTGCTTCAGCAGAGACGAACATGTCGTCACGGTGGCGCTTCAGGCGTGTGCCGAGCTATATGTCGACACACACCTTCCCGGTGGGGCTCCAGGCATTTGCCGAGCTAGTGTATTGTATCAACTGTTATAACAATAATGAGAAAACATACATGGGCCAGGGCTGGGGTCAGGGGAATGGGCTGTTCAGTGGAGGTTCTGAGTGCGGCCGCCGGCTCTCATTTCTCACAGATTCAGAATCCTTAGGAAATCGATAAATTTTGGCCGCAAAAAGACGACACCACCGAAAATTCACCCAAAAACGTCGAGATACCTGTTTCTGGGCCTATTTTGCACCCAGAAACACGTTTTTGAGCCTCTGTGAAAAATCCGATTTTTTCAGATTTTTCGCGATTTTCGCATTGTCCTCGCCCAGCCAAAAAATCGATTTTTGGCTGGGAAATGCAGGGAAATGCAAAAAATCAACGAATTACGCCGTTTTAACCCCTTTCGTGCACTTTTTGGTCCTACAAGGGGGAATATGGGGTGTTGGGCCCCCCTACGACTTGTGTTTTTTTTTGGCTGAGGCGCCCCTGAAACGCCCCTGAGGCGCCCTTCAGGAGCCCCTGAAACGCCCCTCAGGAGCCCCTGAAACGCCCTTTTTTTTTCCAGGGGCGTTTCAAGGGCGTTTCAGGGGCTAAGGAAAAGTTTCACGGGCGAAACGCCATTTTTGACCAATTTTTTTCCCGCCCTTTTTGCCCTTTTTTTTCCAAGGGCGGTACATCTATGGATAATGGAAGGGGTGTGGATGAGCATAGCAAAGCAAGTCAATTGCCCGCCTGTTGTGTGTTCTTGTTTGTCTGAAACACAGAAGGCGCGTAAAAAAAAGGGGAAACTCCGGCAGGAGTGATGGCGCCAGTCCTCACTACCCTATTTCCCCCAATCCACAGCTGTGTGCTGTGTTTTGGATGGCATACAATGCAACACATCCCCTACCGCCCCACCACCCCACCACCCCCTCCCCAGCTCAGGGGCACCTGGGATGCCGAAGGCAGCATCCCACCATGCAGTGCGGGTGTCCAAGAAGGTGAACCCCGACGACTTCCTCGCGAAGAACGCCGTCCACCAGACCTCCTCCTCCTCCGCCTCCGGCGGGAAGCAGCCGCCCCCACGCCCCAACGTGTGGGGCTTCCTGCAGAAGCCCCACGGCGGCGTCGCGGGCTCCACCGAATCGCAGGCCAGATCCACAATCTACGAGGTCCACCGCAGGCAGCACCGCAACCACGCCGCCGCCCGCCCCGCCACACCCACACCCCACACCACCTCCCACTCCCCTGCGGGGGGCTCAGCCGCGGCACATGCCTCAATGCTCAGCGCACTCCTGGCATCGTCCTCCCTCCGGACTGACATCACATCCCCCAGCACTACCCTGCTGTCACCTGACACGGGACACCGCGCCCACCCCACACCTGGGGTTGCCGTTGTGAAGCGCCTTCGAGAGACCAGCCGGGAGACTGCGCGCAGCGCAGATGCGTGGGATCGGCAGCAGCAGCAACATCACAGATCCATCCCCTCCTCCACCCTGCCTTCGGCGGGGTGCCGGGGTGCCGTGGGGGGGGTGGGGGTGGGGGTGGCGGATGCGGGGCAGCCGCCCTCCTCGCCCTTCATCCTGCGGCAGAATCAGTTTGTCGAGATGCCGCACCCCCTGCTGCGGGGGCGGGGGGCGTTTGGAGGCGACCCCTCCGCCTCCGCCTCCGGCACCCCCGCGCGGCTGATCTTCAAGGCGGAGCAGCAGCTCGACAGCAGCGCTGGGGGTAGCGGCATCATCACCGCGGCAGCCGCGTCATTCGCCGAGGCTGCGGCGCGGGAGTCGCCCCGCCCCGCCATGCCGCTCGGGGGAGGCCCCGTGCCGCATGTCGAGATGCCACCTTATGTCGCGCCTCCAGAGGAGTCTCCCCTGGGCCTGCCAGCCGCGGTGGGGAACGGTTTTGACAAGCTGTGCCACTCGATAGACTCCGTGGTGTCCCACCTCCCGGAGTCCTCCCTCGACGCGCGCCTGGTGAGGGTTGGGAAGTGGCTGGAGAGGTTCCAGGAGGAGCAGCAGCCGGGCGCGGTGGTGTCGCAGCTCCTCCCGCTCCTCAACGCGGCGCGGCGGGACACCGCCTCCATGGTTGTCCCCAACATCTCGATGCTCGCCGCGTCGTCTTCGGTCCTCCACCAGACGCTGCTGCTCCTCAACAGGATGTACCCCGACTTTGCCCAGGTCTCCATCCCCGCCTTCCAAATCATGCTGAAATCCGTTTTCTTCGTCGACCCCTTCGAAGAAGCATCCAGGGGATCGCACGACACCAACTCCAACTCCCCCCCCTGCCTCTTCACGGAGAGTGAGGATCCCGCGGAGGTGCTGCGGGGGAGCGTGATGTTCTTCTCCGGGAAAACCTACTTCCAGGCCCTCCGAGACGTGTCGAAACGGCTCGGGCAGGCCGTGATGCACTTCGAGCAGCAGACACAGGAGAGGGAGAAGCTGTGCTCGGCACTCAATAAGATTATATCTGTTTGGCAGCTGATGTACACCGGGTCTCTGTTCCGGGCATGGCGTGGGGTGCACCACCAGCGTGTTAAGTATGAGCAGTCAGAGGAGGTTCTGAAGGATATCGAACAGGAGAAGAAGAAAATCGAGCTGAAGCAGAAGCGGAACGACGTCGCGGTGGATGAGATCAAAAAGGAGAAGAACAAAGAGATCCAGATCTTAAGGGAAGGCATTAAAAAGGCCGAGGATGACCTGCACGTTGTGAAGGAGGCCAACCGGAGCCTGACGGAGAAGCTAAGGGGGACGGAGGAGAGGCTAAAGGAGTTCACCGAAAGGGCGGAGGAGCTGTCGCAAATGCTGGACAAACAGAGGCGGGATGCGGATCTGAAATATGCTAACCTGGCCTGCCGGACTATGAAGCTGATCTCCCGAACACAGCCCCCGAGGTTCGAGCTGGACAGGCTGGAGTCCCACTGGGGGAAGTTTTACAGCCCGGATGACGCGGACACCCACCACGCCTTTGCCGCCCTCTCCCCCTTGGGCCAGCCTGACAAGATCATCGAGTGGGTCAACCGCATCTCCCTGTCGCACCCCCTGGCAGATCAGTGCGGTGCTGCGCCTGTCCGAAGCCTCGAGGGATCGCCCCAGCTTTCCCGCAACCTCCTCTGCGCGCTTGGCGTCATGTCCCCAGGGCATGTTGTGGTGTCGCAGCACCTCCGCACCCTCACCGACGCGGAGCCTGGGGAATGGGCGCAGCGCGTCGCCGACGCGCTGCCCGCGATGCGGATCCCCCCCCTCGCAACCGCATGCGACATCGGCGAGGGGAGGTCTGGAAGCGGGGTGAAAAACCTCCTCCTCTGCACCTACCTCCACTGGAGGTTCCTGTCGCCCTCCACAGGCACCCTGGCTGGCGGGGTGGAGTTCTTCGACCCCAGCATAGACGGAGACGCCCCGGGCCTCTCGAGCAACACCTGGGAGGAGTACGACTCGAAGGAGCCGCCTTACTCTGAAGACCACCCTGTCCCGGAGGTGGTGCGAAAATACGTCAAGGTGTCCCCCTCCGCGATGACGACATGCTATGAGGTTGCGAGGGCGCGGGTGGAGGTGTTTGAAAACCGGGCCCTTATCACATCCCAGGCCCTCCTGGGCTCGCTGGCGCATATGATATCTGAGAGCAGATTCTCCCACCCCACAGGCGGGGAAAACCCTGAGGCAGCCCTCGCAGAGATGGACTCCTTCATCGGGCTTGACTACGACACGATTTTTGCATCGGAAGGCACCCCTCTGGGCGGCATTTCCCGCCCCGATTTCCTGGAGCTAGAGGGTCTGTTGAAACGCCACTTCCGGCAGCTCCGGCAGATCTACATGCATTACGGAGGGGGGTCGAGACCACCCACGGGGACAGGCACCTCTGCCGCATCGACGCATTCATCCTTCACCTCCAGCGGGGGAGGTGGGTATGCCGCGGAGCTCCACTTCGAAGACCTGTGGAAGCTCGTCGTCGACTGCGGTTTGGACCAGAAGGCGGAGGGGTTGGACAGGTCTGGGCTCCGCGAGGTGTTTGGGCAGAGCAGGAGGGTCGAGTCGGGTTCGGCGGAGCGGGTCGGAGCGGGGGGTGCCGCACTGTCCCCGCGGGAGTTTATCTACTCCGTGGTGCTGACGGCGTTGGCGAGGTTTCAGCACAGGCAGGGGGCGATGGGCGGGGTTGCTGTGAAGACCGCACATCTTCTGGATAATTACATCCTCCCGGAAGCATCATATGTTGACTCCAGTGTGGTGCGGTCCTATTCTGATGATGGGCTCAGCAGAAAGGTGCTGCAAAAGCGGCGTGCGGATATCGCAAAGCTGTATCGGCATTACTCCAATAAGGACGGCAGCAGCGGGCAAGGGATGTCGTCGAAGGAGTTTATGATCTTCTGTTCCGAGGCGAAGATCACGGATGACTTCTGCACGGCAGGCAGCGTGGGGCAGGTGTTCCGCTCCGTCAGCGAGGTGTTTCCCAACGAGCGGGGGGGCGGGGGCGGCATGTCGCCCCATGCAGGGGTGCGCAGGGAGGTGTTGGGTCTGGATATATTAGGGTTCACAACAGGGCTGTGTGTGCTGTCGGCCCATAAATACCCATCGCCCCTGGTGCCTCTGCACCTCCGCGTGCAGAGGCTGTGGCAGTCCACCGTGATAGCAAACCTGCAGAAGAAGCTGAAGCTGACAGACGGTGCTGAGTTTGATGTGGAGCCTGCAGCGGCAGCGCCGGCGCCATCAGCCACACTGGCACCAGGAGGGAGCCCGACACTGGAGGCAGCACCGCAGGATGGGGGCTAGAGGGAGGTTCTCTTCAAATCACCTTTGCGGTTACGCACACGACTTTTGCGCGGAAAGTGTCGTTCAGCTCTGCCAAACGTGCTCTACACACCACTCCCTTCATCAGGCAAGTGGGTTTGAAAGTGTGTGTGGAAGCGTCAATGCATCAAACGAAGTATCAACAGGAGAGAAAGAGTGGCAGAGTTGAAGTGTCACTTTGTGTGTTGTATTGTTCAGCACGTTTAGCGTCGATGATAGAGAGTGTGTTTGTGTGTGCTGCAACGGCGGCGATGCTCACAAGCATGGTGTGGCCAGTTGGTGTCAGGTCGTGCAGCACAATAAGAAGCTGTGTTGAGCGCTAAGTATCTAACCATCTCATGGGCAGGCATGCTTCCGTTTTCCAACGGGGGGGATGCCTTGCCCTTGGTGCCAGGTCAGGGAGGAACTATGCCGGTCGTCAGGGCAAGATTCCCGCCAAGCGGCGCCATCGCTCCCCCACCCCCATCAACCTCGCCTTGGCACAAATTTTCACAGCACATATTATTATTATAGGCTGTTTGTGGGAGCGTGCATTCCCACACACACACTGCATGCCACACCGCCTCCAGGAACCTCTGACACTCGATCCGCACCACAAATCTTCGCTGGTGGGCCCTCATAAGAGAGTCAGCACAGTACAGAAGCACCGGCAGCTCCGACCACCCCCCAGCCGCTTCATTGCGCTTGCTGAATATACGCAACTGCCCGGGGGCTTCTCCTTCTACTTCTTCTTCGCACAGGAGGTGATCACACTGCTGGCAGGTCACTAAACTAGGCAGTTTCTGCAGGACCACCAATGGGTACCTCGGTGGGCCACTGCGTGGCCACCATTGCGGGTGCCCTGTTTGTGGGGTGCTTCGCAGCACATGCGGCACAGGTGGACGAGCACCAGGAGCGTATTCTGCAGAAGGGGCACGCCGCCCTGGGGCGGAGGCTGGGCCTCGGCTCGCTGGACCAGGTGCGGGATGCGGTGTTCGGGTCCGAAGAGCGTTCGGATTTGCATTCCCGCGAGGCAGACGTGCAGACAGACCTCGCCGTGGGCTGCGCTGTGTCGTTTGAGCAGTGCAACAACGCGATCTTCTCCCCGCCGGATGGGAACAAGACATACATCTACCTCGACTTCCTCATGAAGTCGCGCTGCGACAACGGGACCTGCGGGTGCGCGCAGAACACCGCAATCTCATGCAACCAGTCGTGCTACGACACCCACACGGTGCCATACGAGCTGGATGCCTGCCTCAGCACCAACTGCAGCGTCATGCGCCAGCGCCCAGAAGGGACACAGATCTCCGAGGTCACGCTGTACGACGCCAACATGCAGCCCCTCTCCATTGCGAGCGCCACAGGCGTCGGGTCAAGCCCCCCTGGGGAGGGCCCGGAGGCCGCAGTGGACGGGAAGACCAGCACGAAGTGGTTTGACACCACTCTGAATGCTGACCTGGACATCACGCTGTCACAGCCTGGTGTACCCCAATACATGACCATCACCACGGCAAACGACAGGCCGGAGAGGGACCCGGTGTATTTCTCGCTGCGTGTCTGGGACGCTGCTGCTGGGGATTACCAGACGATGGCTGTAGTGGATGACAGGGCATATGCGGCGAACGGCACCGCCGGGGTCGTCCCCCTTGCGCGGGACACACAGATGGAGAAGCTCGCTGTGGGGGTGGCGCGCAACGCCTACGACGAGCAGCAGGGCATCGGGGCATGCGATAAACTCCTCTCCGAAGGGAAGTACACCTGCCAGGCGACCTTCTGCACCCTCTGCAGCTACCCCCACTACTGCGACAAGTCATGTGGCTTTCAATCGGCGGCGATGCTCGTGGGCCCCACGACGAAGTATAGGTTTGCGGTGATGGGCCTCCGCAACCCCGGCAGGTGCGAAGGCGAGAGCCTGGACCCCAATGTGTGGTGGACGCCGGAGCAGGAGAGGGTGCGTGACACCTGCGGGGTGCCCTACCTTGCGATCAACGACTGGCACTGCTACTCCAACCAGGCAGGGAGGGTCAACTGCACCAAGTCTGGGGATGCGTGCATCATCAGCAGCGTGCAGACGCAGTTCGACCCCCGGGATGAAGTGTACGTTGACACATTCGATGTGGCGCCCTGCAGCTACATCGAGACGTGCGACGACTCGTCGAGGTGCGTTGCCCTGGCCTACGAGGAGTATCTGCTCACCTTCCCCGAGTCGGTGACGGCGTGGGGGCACAAGGCGTGCAACCAGATGTTCAACTGTTTCTCGGGGCGCGTGCACGACTATCTCAGCAACTGCTCGAAGAGCCACGTCACGATCGACCGGAAGGGCAACACCTGCAGCCAGGAGAAGATTTGCGAGCACATCTCGCATCTCAACGAGTCGTTGCCGAAGGGGAAGGTCGACTGTGCGCTTGAGAGGGCAGAGTTCATCAACACGAAGCAGGAGTACTTTCCCAAGATCCAGGACACGTGTGCCACAGACTCGTGTGCTCATCTGGGTATCGGCTCGCCTGGGAGGTGCTACAACTGGGACTGCTGCATGGAGAACGCGACGACCGGTGCCCTGGAGTCGGTGGCGAAGGTGGCGTCCCAGCGGGATAACCCTGCAGCCCCCGGGTCGAAGATCAACACCCTGAAGTACCTCACTTGCGAGCAGATGGAGTACCACCTGTCCTTCATGTGGGTGTGCCCCTACACGATTGGGCCCTCGCTGTTCCACAGCGACGCGCAGTGCGTCGATTATTCGAACAGCCTTGTGTGGAGTGGGCGTGAAAACCTCCTCGTCGACTGCCTCGGTTACAAGCTGCAGTATGAGGATATCAACGGGAAGATGTGCAACCAGACCCGTATCTGCGACGTGGCGAACACCTACTACCCCCGCTGCGATACGAAGCCCTTCGGGCTGCAGACCTGCTCCAGCCCCCACTTCAACACCTACCCCCTGGTCAACATGACGGCCGATGCGTCAGGGGTCTGCCGCTGCCCCACCCCGTATGCCTGCCATCAGGAGAGCGGGTACTGCGACATGCCTGACTCGATTGTGCCCACAGGGGTGCCGGGGGAGACGCTTGCCCCGACGTTTGTCCCAACGGCGGTGCCGACAGCTGCTCCGGCGACTTTTGCGCCGCTGGCGAACACGAACTCGCCTGGGACGCCGTTGCCGGTGCAGCTGACGGCTGCACCCATGATGCCGTCGATGGCTCCGTTTACCTGGGCCCCATTGAATTGGACTTTTGGTCCGACCTCCATTCCCACTGCCCCAACAGTTGGCCCGGCTACAGCCGTCCCGCCAACGGTCACGACAGCTCCTGTCGTTCCGTCTACAGCAACACCTGTTACCGCAGCGCCTGCCGCAGTGACGACAGTGCCTGTTGCATCACCCACATTGACACCTGTCGTTCTGCCGACGACAACGCCCAGTGTTCTGCCCACAACAACACCTGTTACCGCAGCGCCTGCCGCAGTGACGGCAGTGCCTGTTGCATCACCCACATTGACACCTGTCGTTCTGCCGACGACAACGCCCAGTGTTCTGCCCACAACAACACCTGTTACCGCAGCGCCTGCCGCAGTGACGGCAGTGCCTGTTGCATCACCCACATTGACACCTGTCGTTCTGCCGACGACAACGCCCAGTGTTCTGCCCACAACAACACCTGTTACCGCAGCGCCTGCCACTATGCCACCCGGCGTTCCGTCGACGACAACACCTGCCACGGCAGCGCCTGCCACGATGACACCTGGCGTCCCTCCCACAGCAGCACCTGCTACAACAGCACCTGCCACGATGGCACCTGGTGTCCCTCCCACAACAGCACCTGCTACAACAGCACCTGCCACAATGGCACCTGGTGTCCCTCCCACAGCAGCACCTGCTACAACAGCGCCTGCCACGATGGCACCTGGTGTCCCTCCCACAGCAGCACCTGCTACAACAGCACCTGCCACGATGCCGCCTGGTGTCCCTCCCACAACAGCGCCTGCTACAACAGCGCCTGCCACGATGACACCTGGTGTCCCTCCCACAACAGCACCTGCCACAACAGCGCCTGCCACGATGCCGCCTGGTGTCCCTCCCACGACAGCACCTGCTACAACAGCACCTGCCACGATGCCACCTGGTGTCCCTCCCACAACAGCACCTGCTACGGCATCGCCTGCCACGATGCCGCCTGGCGTCCCTCCCACGACAGCACCTGCTACAACAGCACCTGCCACGATGCCACCTGGTGTCCCTCCCACAACAGCACCTGCTACAACAGCACCTGCTACAACAGCGCCTGCCACGACGCCGCCTGGTGTCCCTCCCACGGCAGTACCTGCCACGCTGGAGCCCGAGGCATCGCCTGATACGAACACGACAGACGACAGCGAGGATGGATCCCGTGGTGCAGCAGGCCCGCCTGGTATGATGAGCTTTTGTGATTTCCGTGGCGACACACCCCCGCAGGTGACGACGAATCGTCCAACTGGCTGATCTACGTCATCATCGCAGCCTCCGCTCTTGCCGTGATCGGCATTGCAGCCGCCGTGTTCCTCTGCTCGCGCCGCAAGGAGCCGTCCTTCGACGAGGCGAGCGGGAAGAACATGAAGGCCTTCGTATGCCATGCCACCATCTGCACACCCGCCTCACCACACGCCACCACAGGAGCAGATCATGCTTGAGAACCAGATCGAGGAGACAGAGCTCGGCGCCGAACAGGTATGCACAGCTCCACCACAGGACATCAACAAACGCTCTGAACACGCACCCCTGGCCCCTCCTGGAATTGCACGAGACGAGATCCTTCTTGGGGCTTGGTTCTCAGTTTGCATGGGCGCAGGGCCGGGCACCGGCCCTGCTCCTCGCGCCGCCGACACTCTTCAAAATACACGATTCTACTTCGTAGACACACCAGGGCACGCCCGGAGCGCTCGGGACTTCACTCCAGAGGAGGGAGGCCCCACAACTCTGCAGGCGCTGATTGCCAGCAACATTGAGTGCCGTGGCGGGATACCACTTTTATCTTGGTGTGAGGCCTGTCCCTTCTTATTGCACCACACCACACCACCACACCCCCACAGGGCAACACGGAGGACATGCCACTCATGTGAGCTCTCGCACTTTGTGTCTCTCTCAGCGCACCGCACGCCAGCTCAAGGTGATTTGCAGTACATGGAGGGTTGTGCAGTATCGACTGTCCCCTGCATCTCGAATCCTCCTTCGCAAGCCTTGTGCGCGCCACGACCGACACCCGCCCGACTTCCCCCGCCAGGCCATGCACACGCCCCTGGTAGGGACGTAGCATGGATCCCCCCTTCGCTTCTTGATTCGCTCAGGGTTCCCTCGCCACCTCGGGAGGTGGCGAGGTGTGTGTCGGCTCAGCCTTGCCATACCGATCACCCGTAGAGGAGAGGGGTGGGGTGGGAAGGGGGGCGAGTGCGCGCGGAGCGCCTGGGCGGGCAGCAATGCAGAAACCATTTTTATTCGGTGGGGCAGGTGTGGTTGTGTTGTGGTTGGAAGAGATATGGCAGGCGTGTGCGGGGGGTGGGGGGTGGGGGGGTATTTTTTTTGCCAAAAGGCATGCGCAGGGTATCCTCACAGGGAATCAGAGAGAAGAGAGAGAGAGAATCGTGGCAGCTCTCTTACCAGTTACGAGCGACTCACAGACACGCTGCACACATGCACCATTTTTTCCGCAGGCACCCCCCCCCCCCGGTTCCCCACAAAAGAAAGAACGCACACTCACCAAAAGCGCAGTCTCCCAACTCGCATTGGGGTAGTACCCCGCCAATGTTAGTTTGGGAGGCTGCGTTTTGAAAAGTGAGGGGTCTTCGGGACTCTTGGTGCCGAAAAAATGGTTGCCGAATCGAGAAGGCGATTTGGCATGCTTGTGTGCCACATTATAAATCCTGGTGTTCCTTAGCGAAGAAAATGTGTGTTGTAGTGCAAAAAAGACTTGGTGTTGCGTTCTTTGTTTGTACGAACGGCTAAAAGCTAGCTGTTCTTGCAAGCAATATGAAGGGAAGTGGGAAAGATGGAAAAACAGTCCCAAAAAAAACGTCAAAATCGTTCAAAACAACGCAGGGGACAAGTGAGTTTGGCCTAAACTTCACAGTTCCAACCCAGCTTACGTCACACTGCCACAGTGCTTTTGCGCACAGAACGGAGGGTCACCAACCCACATCCCCCCAGCTGGTCTCGTCAGAAACAGGCCTGTGCCTAAATATGGCCAAAAATCGTCAAAAACGAGAGTTTACACCCAACTTTTTTCCCACTTTTTTTCCTTCGGCGCTGGTCCCTTTTTTTAGCCCAGAACATGGTATTTCAGCGCGAAAACACGTTCTTTTGCTGCATTTGCACACAACCAATTCACAGCTGGGCTGGGGGTCTCTTTTTTTTGCGTTTTGTTTTACAGGATCTCGCCTGATATGGGAGCCTCCCGCGAGGGTGCTGGAACCGATATGCCACAGCCCCGTACGCGCAAGGACTTGGCTCCAAGACCAGGTACAAGCCACAGGGGGGTCTGGGGGGCGGAGCCCCCCAGCCGCCGGAGGCCACGGTAGCGAACGTCTGTTGGCCTGGCTTCATAGTCGCATACGCTCAAGTACAACACAACTGACAGATAGCACATGTCGCATGGGGGGACGATAAATTGTCGCGCAAAGACACGCCACAGGGGGGTCTGGGGGGCGGAGCCCCCCAGCCGCCGGAGGCCACGGTAGTGAACATCTGTTGGTTTGAGCTCGAGAGCAAGCCTCTGGGCGATGCCATCCCGTGGGAGGTCGCCCGTGGCCTCGTCTTCGTCACTTCCGAGTTCCGGTTCTTGCACAGCCTCCGATTATTCACGGAGGCTGTACAATAACTCGGAAGTGCCCAAACAGCCACCCGCGGCCACGAGCACCGTGGTCTCGAGCAGCTGCAGGACGGCACTCAGCACATCACCCGCGTCAGCGGGTGTGCGGAGCGTGCCCAAAAAAGGCCAGGCATATCCCCCCCCAAAAAAAATCCCTAAAAACCCCCAAAAAAACCCCCACCAAAAATATGGGAAGAAAAAAGTGGGAACTTTTTTTCCCTGAGGCCGACCCTTACATCTACATCCGACTTAGGCACAGGCCTGGTCCAGGGGTGGAGCTTGGGGGTTTTTTCGGGTCAACTGACCTGATTTTCTGCAGGCCCTCACAAAAAATCAGGTCAGGGGTAAAAAGAAAAAAAAATATAGATTTTCGGGGAACCGGAAAAGTTGGCTCCTCGCCTTGGGGTCTCAAGGTGACCAGGAGGCGTTTCGTGAGCAAAGTGACCCCAGCGACATGAGCACAGGCCTCAAACAGTCACAATAGAGGACAAATGAAGCTGCCCAACCCGTACCGTGCAACAGACGTTTACTACCGTGGCCTCCGGCGGCTGGGGGCTCCGCCCCCCAGACCCCCCTGTGGCATGTGCCTGTCTTGTACCCAAGCCCTTTACATCAGGGAATGGAGTACAGACCGCCCTCAGTATCCTCAGGAGGATGCAGCCAACTCACACAGAATCCGTACGCCCGCAAGTCACAGATGTTCACTACCGTGGCCTCCGGCGGCTGGGGGCTCCGCCCCCCAGACCCCCCCTATGGCATGTGTTTGTCTTGTAACCAAGTCCTTGCGCGTCCGGGGCTGCATATCAGTTCTGGTACCCTCGCGGGAGGCTGGGCCCGAGCACTGATCTCTGAGACGAACCGGGGGGGAACCCATTCAGTGAGAAAAAATTGGCTGACCCGATCTGACCCGATCCAGCCCGCAACCCCAAATTTCAAGCTCCACCCCTGGCCTGGTCAGAAACAGCAAAAAAAAAACCAGCTCAAAGATGGGTGGTGGCGGGGAGTGAGGTTGGGTCGTCATCCGAAGCAACCGCCCACACCCACCCCACCCCATCCTTCCCTCCGAAAGCAGAACCGAAGAAACAAAAAAAATTGACTCATCACTGAACTCATATACTGTGTGGGGGGTGGGGGGGGGTGGGGGTGGGTGGGGTGAAGAGGAGAAAGGAGCCCTAACAGCGAGTGCAGAAGAAATGGGTAAAGGGGGAGAGGTTTTCTCGCTATCTTTCCCGTGTGCCGGGCACGGAGGGGGCGGGGGAGGTGGTGGTGGTGGCAGTGGTGGTAGTGGTGCTTCGGCGGAGGGGGAGGGGGGGAGGGGGTGCTCCGCTGAAATCAGAGAGCCCCCCTTTGCCTCAAAGCCCCGAAACACGATTAGCACACAAACCCACATACACACGCAAAAAATCCCTCCCTCTGCCTCAGCCCTCGGCCCTCTGCACCCCACCTGTTCTCCACTTGGTTGCACCACCCACCCACCCCCGGCGCTCCGGCCTTTCTTGCACCGCCCTTTATTTTATCCGAATTCCGTACCCCCATCCCCCCTCCCCCCAACCACCCACTGAGTAGTGAACGAGTGAAGGGGGTGTGGCTGTGATATTATATGTCAACTCTGTGTCTTACCTTTTATCGACTTCGCCGCCACCCACCCCCACCCGCACCCCCACCCACCCCCTCCCCCCCGCGGGGGCTGTAGTTAGCGGGCCCGGTTTCTCACGGTGTGGACCCTCGGGGCCACTCTGCGATGCCAGCACGCTACCCCAAACTGCAATACGGGTTGTGGTGAAATTGAGCGTTTTTCGCCTCTAAATCGGAGGAAATCCACCAAAGAAACCACGCCGTTTTTCCCGGCAGCAAAAAACATAATCCCCAAGGTGATTCGTGTGCATGAGAAACTCACGGTGCGCCGGAAGACTGGGTGTGTCACACCCGATTGATATAATTGTTCAACCCATCGCCTCCCTCGGAGGCTGTGGGCCTCGCCGCGCTCACTTCTACATTCCAACAAGGGGTGGCCAGGCCAGGAGTTGCACTTCCTTTGATGGAGTGCAACCGACCCCACCCACCTGAGATGCAAGAGAACTTACACAGCCCGCTCTCCTGTGTATGTGTATTCATCAGGGAGGGGGGTGACAAAGGAAGGGGTGGGTGGAGGGTTGTGGTGGTTTTGCGGTCTTGATTTGTATTCCGTTTTCCCAACGCATGACCTGCGGGTGTTGGTGCCTGGAGGAGAGAGGGGGCGGCGCAACTTTTTTTTATACCATCCAAAACACAGCGCAGCATTGTGTATAGGAGGAAATACGATACTAGAAAGGACTGGCGTCATCACCTCTGTCATGTTTCCCTTTTTTCTTGCTCCACCACACCTTCTGTACTTCAGACAACACAAACACACAATAGCCGGTCGTGAGATTTGTGCAGAGGAGTGGTGGAAGCGGTCAACAAAACATTTTTCTTCGTTCCAATTTTGTGTTTCCATAGCGCCAAGTAAGATATCGACAGAAGGACGTCTAGTACGCGTATTTCCACACACAACAAGTCTGTCGAGTCTGTCAAGAAGCTTGTCGCAGTGAAAAAGATAGTTGGCAGCGATTTTGGTGACAACCACAACCAACCTTGTCTTGTTGCTATGAATGTGCGTACATTCACACCAAACCTTCATCAGGCAAACCACGCGAAGTTTGTTCACCCCGGGTTTGCACACGAACAACGCCTTACATTTTTTTACGATGCGGATCGTCTCGAAGGTGGATAAATTGATCAATTGGTGCGCCTGAGACCCATTCTACCAGAAGTTCATCACAAGTTCAACAACGCTGCGCGCTATCTGGAGTAGGCCCGATCGCAGGTGCAGAAGAGGCGAACAGCTGCTGCGATTTGATGGCCCTTCCCTGCCTTATTATTTGCGCAAATCGTGTGGGCAGATAGTCACTGGGTTCGTGCGACGGCAACACACCCGCACATTCCTCTGCGTTTCGTTGCGTTTCCCATCCCAGCCAAGCACCCCCCCCTTTTTGCGGAAGGCAGAAACCTATCTTGCTGAATGACCCCACCCCCCGCCCTTTGCCTGCCTTCCCCTACTGCCCTTGCTTTTTTTGGTTATATTTGTCAGTTCGGTGTCGCAGACATCGGGAAACTTTTCACTCCGTGCGGGAGACCCCTGCGAACACTTCACACGCCCCAGCCTCCCCGCCCCACCGGGCGGGCTGTGGGGGTGTTTCAGCGTTCGAAGAACACCAACTTTCATTGTTCCCCCACCCCCCCACCCATCCCCCCCCTCCCACTTCTCCCTTGACCCATTCGGTTTTATAGTGTTTGCAAACTACTTCCCACTCGCCACTGTCTCTGCCACTTCACCCCAGGCGGTTCGACGTGCGTCGTATATTCAGTTCGAACATCTTTCCCTTTCACCCCACTCCCTTCCACCCCCTCAGGAGGGTGTGCCTTCTTCTGGTCCACATGCCACGATTTTCTAGTTTGTCCAATTGTTTTGTGGCGATGTCCGTTCCACCATTGTCAGTTATCTTCCCTCTCTCCAAACTGTGCGGGGTGGCACCCCGTCACCGACTGTGTGTATGCTGTTCAGATTTTAGTCCAGTGTTGTGGTGTGCAGGAAAAAAAGTGTGGCAACGCACACTTCAGATCTGTTTTGATTTTTTCAATGTACCGCACGGCACGCCTGTGTGCCGCCGGGTGTGGGGGGGACAAGTGGACCGTGCCAGTGTGCAGGTTCACACAGCCAAGGATGAACTGTGGGACACCACACTCACTCATACCAAGGCAGCGAGGCAGCGCCCCGATCGCCTTGAATACAACACGCTGCAGCGCAGTTGAAGCGTGTCGTCAAACATTGCGAGAAGGTGCTGGGAGACTTGCCTTTGTTTTCACTCTCGACAATCAAACCCCCCTCGCCTTGAATGCGACACGCTTCAGCGCAGTGAAAGAACTGCGCCGTGGAACCACAAGCCAGACCACCCTCCATTTCCGCGAATAGACAATAGGGGACGGCCTCCGCTGGAAGGGCGCAGAGGGTGCTCGTGAATGATGTGGCACGTTGGAAATGCCTTCGCTGTTTCGGCAAGGTTTCGGCAATAGTTCGGCGCAGGAAAACGATAGGGGTCCCTGGGCGCCAGTGTCGGGTGCCATCTGGGCGAGGGGAGGGGGGGGGGTAGGGGGGGTCAAATGGGGGTGACAAACCAGGGGATAAGATAGGTCTGGTTTTCCGGTTTTCAAAACCAGGGTTTCCCGGTTTCCGGTTTTCTGGAAAAAAAAAAGGCCGATCGGATTTTCGCCGGTTTTTGGGGAACCTTTGTGACAGTCAACCAGTGGGACCATTAGCCAAAAAAATATGGAAAGTGACCCCATCGTGATCCGCACGGAGCTCAAACAGTCAAAAGAAAGCAGAGAAGCGGAGAAAAGGAGCCCAGCGGGACCCGGTGGGTGGTGATGTCCTCGTCATGCAGGTCTTCTCTGTTTGAAGTTTCGAGATACTCCGGTAGCTTGATCATTCCGACCGCACCGTACTCCTTCTGGGCGGCTTGCCGAGCGCATGCACTCAATCTCGTTGCGGTGCACACTGCCAAGGACCACCCTGTCATCCACGCAAGCTACGACCTTGTCTCGAGCACGTTTGCCTTGCTGGGGATGACACATGCAAACTCCGATGTTTTCGGGAGTGCATGTCCGCTTTGGAGAGGATCGACGGATTCGGGTTCTGGCGGGACCGCGATTTGTGCAGTGTTGGAGACACCCGCTGGTGTTCGCATGAGCGCACGTTGTGCGCATCGTCTGACTGACTGCCTCAAGGGGGTGGTCATGCAACAAGCTCGACCATGAAGGTAGTTGCCCTTCGTGAGGCGTACCAGCAGAGCAGCACCCTCAGGGGGGTTTGTCCTGATGCGGGAGGTGATGCGAAGCCGCGCTCCGTCAGTACGTGGACGCATTGAAAGCTCAGTTCCGTCCCTTCGGGGAGCTGCGTGGAGCAACACGCCACTGCTGTTCGGCAGAGCCTGGTCCAGCCGTGTTGGGTGTGATTCTGAGAGGGTTTGCGCGGGTCGCGCGCGCCGAAGGCGCGCGCGAAAAATTTCAAAACCAGAAAAACCGGAAAACGGCGCCAGAAAAAAAGTCTATCTTATACCCTGGACAAACACGATTTTTCAAAAAACCGGCGCAGAGGCCCCAAAGCCCCCGTAAACCCTCCAAACCCCCCCAGATCGGTCCGGAAACCCATCGAACCCCACTTTTCCACCATTCCGGGCACCTCAGGTGCCCGAATTGGGGTACCTAAATTTTGTGCCACCGTTTGGTACCGGACAGTGCCACTGTGTGGGAGGTTGGAAAAGAAAATGCCCCAACACACCACATCTGAGGGTTGCAATGCATGTTGCTTGCCAACCACGTCATCCGGTGGGTGTCAGGCGCTATGTAGGTGGCATGAGCCAGGTCTTCGATGTGTTCTGGCTTGTATATGTACCTCCCTGCCTGCGGCACAGGCACTGCCTTTGTCCCCCACACCAGCCACAGAGAGCGTATTGTACTCGGTCCACGGTTGCTGATTCATTGTGATGCGTTGTATCCTCGAGTGAACGTCACACACTAGTGGCACCACCACCCGCCATCCGAGAGCTGTATTGACTTTGCGCCCTTCCGTTGCATTCACCTCGCCACGCATATTGCACCGTTCAGTACCAGTGCTCTTGGGCCAGGCAAAGTAGACCGCAGCAACTACCAATTCTGGCACAATGGGTACCACGACAGCGCACTTCGTGTGTTCCCGGAATGTACAGCTCGTGTTGCAACAGTCGTTGTCAACACATCCCGGTTGTGGAGCACTGCTGCACAGGAATCACACGACCATCTGGACTTGTTCCGTACCTACAGGCAGCCTCCCGGTGCATGGTGGCAGGGAGGTACATATACAAGCCAGAACTCATCGAAGACCTGGCTAATGCCACCTACATAGCGCCTGACACCCACCGGATGACGTGGTTGGCAAGCAACATGCATTGCAACCCTCAGATGTGGTGTGTTGGGGCATTTTCTTTTCCAACCTCCCACACAGTGGCACTGTCCGGTACCAAACGGTGGCACAAAATTTAGGTACCCCAATTCGGGCACCTGAGGTGCCCGGAATGGTGGAAAAGTGGGGTTCGATGGGTTTCCGGACCGATCTGGGGGGGTTTGGAGGGTTTACGGGGGCTTTGGGGCCTCTGCGCCGGTTTTTTGAAAAATCGTGTTTGTCCACGTAAAAGGGTGGCATTTGACCCCCCCTACTGGGGGGGGGGGGGGGCAGTGTTGGCAAGGTGTATTTTTCCTTTGTATTTTTCAGTGTATTTTTCGTATTTTTTGGCAAGGTGTATTTTTCCTTTGTATTTTTCAATGTATTTTTCGTATTTTTTGCAAGAACAGCTAGCTTTTCGCACTAAAAAGACTCGTGGCAGCGTTCGGTATCCTGCACACATGCACTAGCAGGCACCGTTCGTACAAACAAAAAGTTGTTCGTACGTTTAGACCACACACCCTTAAACAATGGCGCAGCTCAGGAAGGTGGATTGGAAGAAAATCCCCATTCCCCGCCTTCCTGAGGGACGGCGTGCGGCCCCCCTGCGCCCCAGGTGTGTGTTCCCCCCGTGTCTCATTGTCCACAGGGCTCAGGAGAGTGTCTCCTGCTGGCGCTGTGGGTGTCGTGCCCGGGCCAGCTGCCCGGAGTGGAAGGAGCTCGCGGGGGAAGAGAACGCCCTCGAGCGTTTTGAGAAAGACCCGGATGTTCCTGACTGGTGTTGCCCCCTCTGCGCCTACGCGGTGTCGACAGGGGAAGAGCTCGAGGGGGAGCTGGCGGAGATGAAAGGAGCTGAAGAGCAGGTGAGTGAGGCGGCGGCGGCGAATGCGGAGACCTTCGAAGTGCCGTTCCAACCTAAAGCCACCTCCCCTGCTGTCGTGCCCCCTCCCTCCCAAACAGGTCCGCCCCCCCCTGGTGCACAGGCACCCCCCCCAGCACAGGCTGGTCAGGATCCGCGCTCTGCCCCTACAGGGCAGGGAGGCGTGCTTCCTACTCACACGGCCACAGGGTCCTCTGTGAACACCCCCACAGGATGGAGCACCACGCTTCCAATGAACACGGCCACAGGGCCAGGGAACGCTTTCCCACCTCACTCGGCCACAGGGCCTGCAGGTGCTCAGCCTGGTGCAGCATACTGGGGCCAGGGCATGATGAGCCCGAGCCCTGAGCAGAGCCAGTGGTTCGGGATGCAGCCGCCCGGCGGCTGGTCTGGGTACGGAGCACCCACTGGGGCTTTCGGGGGGATTGGAGGAACAGCACCTCCTGCAAGCACAGGCTTCCCCCCTCCTACCAATGCCGCAGCGCTCTGGCCACAGTACCATGTCCGTCCTGTGCAGATGTTCGATTCGGTCGAGCCATCCAGGGTTGTCACGTGGGGAGAGGCCCTCGGGAACCCCCATCATGTGGAACACTTGTGGACTCGTCTGATGATGAGACACCCGTGCCCCACAACGGCTACTGAGTCGGGGCACCACCACGAGCGTCGGGTGCTCCTCTCGCTGCTCCGCATGGTCATCTTCTCCCCTGTGGCCAGGGCCCTTCCGGAGATGCTGCACATCCTGGTCGTTCGGCTGGAGGCCATCCTGCTTCGGGAGGGCTGGATTAAAGCAGCTTCCCTCAACAAGGACCAGGCAATCGTGGGTTCCGGGGAATTCGAGCACAGGCTCGCTTCCCTCCACTTCTCCGAATGCACGCGTGAGAAGTTTGCTGCGGCCCAGTCGGAGGCCAGGGCTACCGCGGCACGGCACAGGCCCCCGGCAAACCCGAGCCCGGGAAACCGCCAGTACCCTCAGCACAACCAGGGATCCGGACGCGCCGCCGGCCACAAGAGGAAGGGTGGGGATTTTCAGCACCCCCAGCGCCCACGACCGTCACAGTGACTCGACCCGTGGGGCCCCCTCCTCGAAAGACACCAGATCCGCCGACCGGCCCCAGAGGTGTCCGAGGAGGTGTTCAGCGAGCTGGAGCTGGACACCAGCACGTTTCTGGCGACGTGCTACCGGGACAGTTCGCTCCGGGCCATGGTATCGGTGGAGGCCCGAGCGCGCCAGTTCCGACAACAGCTCGAGGTGCACGACCCGCACGTGGACCCCGAGAGAGCCTTTCTGATGTGGCTCAGGACCCTACTGCAACAAGGACAGATCAGCGCGGCCAGTGCCCGGCAGTACTTAACATATCACAGGATGTCAAAAATTCCCCCCCAGGAGGCGTTCCGCCGGGCCACACTGCAGATTCCCCCCCCGAAGAGGGCCGAACCGACAACCATTTCGCAAGTGCAGGTCTTCAACGCAGTTTACACCCCGCCGTTGTCCCGGGCCGCAGTGGCACTCGCTCTACAGTGGAGCACGGGATGCAGATGGAGCGACCTGGAGAGGCTCCGCAGCTGCGATATCCGTTTCCTGGCCTCCGGCGACATCATGGTGACTTTCCTGGGCGGCAAGACAGACCTACACTGGAGGGGCCAGGCCCTCATGCTCCCCGCGAAGGGCAAGTACATCGGGCTGCTTCGACGGTGGGTCGCTCATCGCCAGTCTCAGAGTCCGGAGGGTGCCCTGTTCCAAGGGCTGAAGTACACAGAGTACAACACTTTCCTCCGGCAGTCTCTGCACATTCTGTCGCATGGGGTCAGACGGAGCGCCCTGAAGAGGACGGCAGAGGTGGCGGGCCAGGCTTCTGCCCAACTGCTGGCTCGGCACCGCAATCCGACTTCGACCGAAGGATACCTCCCTCACCATCTCTGGCAGTCGACGGTGCAGTCGAAGGAAGCGACACAGACTCTACAGTGAGTGACTCGGGGGATTCGCTTGCCTCAGTGGGCAGCGTGTATCGGGCGGCGCCTTTCCGCCTGTTTCTAAAAGGATATGACTATGCAACGGCCTGGGCTGATGCTCATTTCGCCGCTGCACCAAGAGCCGCCTACGAAGGGGTCATTTCTGAGGCGACCCGCACCACCATCTACATCGAGGATATGCTGAGGGCCTTCCCTGCCTTGCGTGAGAACTTCCAGTGGTTCCGCGATGCCGAATTCCTCACACGCCGGGTGAATTTCAACCTGAAGCCACGGCCAGGCCCCCCGAACACCAGGATAGTGCCACACGTGGAGCGTCTTGACTCCCTGGGCATTACGGAGCCCTCCCCGAAGGCTGCCTCCGGGGTCACGTGGTATCAGGGGGTGTGTCCCGAAGAAGGTGCCGGGTGCCCTGCGGTTTATTATGTCATGCAGGGCTATCAACGACGCCCTGGATATGTCTGACCTCCCCCGCTGCCAGTTGCCCTCATACGACGAGATTCTGGCTACCGTATTCAGTGGAACCCTGGTCATGCAGTTTGACTTCAAATCCTTCTTTTTTCAATTCGATGTTCCCCTCGAAGTGCGCCACTTCTTCGGTTTTCGGGCCTGTCAACGTCATCGCCGCATGACCCGGCTACCAATGGGGTACGCACCGGCGCCCCAGGCGGCCCAGGCGGTGACAAACCTACTCGTGCAGGAGAGCTGTGCCAATGTCGAGGCACAGGGCCTGGCGTGGATCGACAACGCGATCTTCAGCGGCGACAGCAGCGCGCTGTTCCAGGTACACGAGACGTTCACAACGCTGTGCAGAAGGTATCAGGTGGTCATCGGAGAATACGAATCCCCCGCTGCATACACTACACTCCTGGGGATTGAGGTTAACCTGCGGCTGCGCCGATGGCGCATGGATCCTGCGTGGGTTGCGAAGACGCTTCCAGCAGCCCGTGCCCTGCTGGCGCTGGGCCGGGCCCCCCTACGTTTGTGGTGGCGGATCAGCGGAGCTTTCCTGTGGAGGTTTCATGCACTGCGTCTACCACTGCACGGCGCCCTGAAGATCCTCACGTGGATGTCGACTACCTCCCAACTCCGCCTTCCCTGGGACGATCTGTACACGCTCTCTGACGAGGTGTCTCGGGCTCTGCATCAACAGACGGAGTCTCTGGCACAGAACCCATGGCAGTCATGGTCAAGGCGGGAGCTCCCGACGGTTCAGGTCGTGTGCGATGCCAGCCTGTCGGGGTGGGTCGTGGTGCTGGACGATTTACAAGCTCACCACGGCAAGTTCTGGGGCGACCTCCGCGGGGAGACTATATACATGAAGGAGCTCTTCGCTGCTTACAAGGCCGTGAAACTAGTCTGCAGCAGGCACCGATGGGAGAACCACCGTATCATCTTGTTTGGCGACAACCAGGCGGTTATCGGAGCCATCCGGAAGGGAGTGTCACACGTCGTCGGGGCACAGCACTGGCTTGATGGGATCTGCCAGCTTGCGGAAGCTCACGGATGCAGGGTCGACCCCGAATACGTCAAGTCGAGCGAAAACATCGCTGATCAGTATACGCGTTTATGATGAAAAGGAGGGGGGAGGAAAAATAAAAAGTGACCGTTCGTACAAACAAAGAACGCAACTCCAAGTCTTTTTTGCAAGAACAGCTAGCTTTTCGCACTAAAAAGACTCGTGGCAGCGTTCGGTATCCTGCACACATGCACTAGCAGGCACCGTTCGTACAAACAAAGAACGCAACTCCAAGTCTTTTTCGTATTTTTCCCAAGGGGGAAAAATACGAAAAACACAGGGAAAAATACACTGTACTACAGTAGGGCGCACTGGAGATCTGCTGCACACTGCCTCGGGAGCGGTGCAGAGTCCAGGCACAGCGGGGCTGTCTGCACCAATCCTCGCCACCACAGCGGCACGCCCCTGCCGCACACACCTCGGGTGCGGGAGTGCCATCACTCCGGTGCCATTGCACTGCACCGCTGTTCAGGTTCCACTGGACTGCCGGCTTCCTGCATGAGCAAGGCTCACTTTACAGAGACAGGCGCAATAAATGAAAGTGTCCACTTCCAGCGCGCGGTCACCGAAACAGCGGGTTCAGCTTTTGGGGCTTTTTTGCGGCCGGGTTTTCATGTTCCGCAGCGTATGAAGACTCAACGTCATCATGGGCAGTGTATCAGACGCTGGAGGCTTGCTTTCATCGAAGCGCGCCTCATCATGTCCCAACTGAACGACCATCCCCGCTGATGTGATACAGCACCAACCGGTGTGGGGACTAGCCTTCGATTACTTTCAGGTTGTTCACTGCCGTGGCCTCGGGCTCCGCGCCCCAGACCCCCTGTCATGTGCCTGTCTCGTGACCAAGTCCTTGAGCGTCCGCGACTGTTCGCACCCATTCATACCCAGAAATGCAAGCGATTCCTCGGACGTTATGTCAGAGCTGGACTCTTTCATAGACACCAGCTCCGATATGAGGCTCTTCGGGCGTTTGGCCCGCGGGACTTCATCGCAGCCGAGCTGTGCTGACGTTCCTGAACACTGCGTGCTGGCAAAGTTCTCCTCGGGCTTGCAGGTTTGCAAGTACTCAAAGGCAATCCAACATCCCCTGAATACGGAGTTATTGGTCCAGCAGGGCGACCTGAGGAAGCAACATCCGAAGTGCAATTCGACAGGACTCGTCAGTTCTGCTGGGGGAAAACGTTCTGCGGCCGTGCATTCGACCCTGGTATGCATCATACCGCGTCTTTTTGTGGTTTGCCCGACCCCCAGCGAGGCCACTGGTTGAGACGCCTGCAGCGTACTTTTCATGTATTTTTCATGTATTTTTCATGTATTTTTCGTGTATTTTTCGAAAAATACATGTATTTTTCGACGGTCTGTATTTTTCCCGCCAGACCCCTGTATTTATCCAACACTGGGGGGGGGGGCGGACCCCGGGGGGGTGCCATGAGGCCATGAGATCCGATTTCTGCTGACCTGCCGATTGCAACGAAGGGAGGCACCTGCTGTCCCGGTTGAATGAAGCCAAAAAATTGGAAAAGGTAATCCCACACAGCGTCGCTGTCCCCCCACTCCATCCCATCCGCTTCTTGTCACCACCGCACAAAAACCACCACAAACCATGCTTGCTAAATGATATTGCCATTGGGACTTTCGGGGGACTAGCATTTTTTTTAAAGCACACTCGTGTGAGCGGAAAGCGACCCACCACAGCTGCAACCAAAAGTGCTCTATACACTAACCCCACCCTTCATCAGGCTCAGGGTGTGATCAGTTCAGGGTTTTGTGCGTAGAAGCGTCAACGCAACAAGAAAAAGAGAAAACGCAGGCCGCGAAGGGACGGACGTGCACTACCGTGGCCTCCGGCGGATGGGGGCTCCGCCCCCAGACCCCCCTGTGCCGTCTGCCTGTCTGATTGGACCAAACCCTTTGGGGTTACATCAGGGATGGGATGCAGCCCACCCTGTGTAGCCTCAGGAGGGCGCAGCCAGCTCATGCAGAATCTGTACCCACGCAAGGAACAGTCCGGCATCTGTCGGCCCGGAACAGATGTTCACTACCACTACCATGGCCTCCGGCGGCTGGGGGGCTCCGCCCCTCAGACCCCCCTGTGGCATGTGCCTGTATTGTATCCAAGTCCTTCCGCGTCTGGGTCTGCGGCAGATCGGTCCCGAAATCTATTTTAAAGGCTGCACCCGAGCACTGATCCCTGAGAGAGGAACCGGGGGGTGACCCATTGAGTACAAGACTCGCTTGCCGGGGGTCCGTCAAAAAATCGGGGAACGTACTTTTACTTCTACAGGGAGGGGGGGGTCACACCTCGACCCACCTCTCCCAGCATGGTGTTCCCTGCTGTCGTGATGAGCAGCTGGGTGAGCTCTGCCAGGACTGCTGCGCATTGGCACTGCACATGCATCCCACAGGTCACACCCCCCTGTACACACTGTCATGTTGACCCCAGCCGTGCTCCTCATGGCTGCTTCTGTTGGGTTGGGGTGCATAGGGTTGCGCCGGACAGATGGGTGCGGTGACGCGCCTCGCTTGCCTGACCGTGACGTGTCGTGTGAGTCGAGCGTCCATCCCCCCCCCCCACAGGGTACTGTGAGTGTCAGAGGGGTGTCAGAATCTATCGGTGCCACGAGGACGGTTACTCATGTAATCACCACTGTTCTGACACCTCCCCAGACTGGACCCAGACCCAGACCCAGACGTTGACATTACCAACACCGACCCAGACTCTGACACCGACACTGACAGATACAGTGTCAGGAACGGAGACGATACCCTCTGAATGCGTTGACGTCACACTTCAGAGGAATACTGCAACGTGCAAGGGGTCATACCGGCTTATCCCTGCCAGCACCGCTCATGCATGCCACAAATACCTGTGCGAGCTGCTGATTTCGGAAGAGGCAGGCATGGGTGTGACAGGTGGTGACACAGTCATTGAGGTGTCGTCTGTGTGGGCGAGCAGCTGCTTCGTACATCAGCTGTATGCTGAGCCTTGGAACTCTGTCAATGCGCTCTGTGAGCCAGGCCCAGAAGTCGACTGGTCTGTGATTGTCCCCATCACGTCTGCTCTTGCGGTGTTGGGAGTTGCTGCTGTGGCGGTGCTGTGGTGGACACGGCGTCCCCCACTGCCTGCTGTGCAGACAGGGCCGCACGGTGCGACTGAGCTCCGTGAGGACCACCCTCTGGTCTCAAAAGTGTAGTTCTGTGTTGACCGTGTGCATCTGTCTAGGTTGTGTTGGTGCCTCGCTACCGGCTCTGCTCTTCTCTCTGTGCCCTTCGGCTCCACCAGGTACTGTGCTTCCCCTTGGTGTGGTGGCGGGCAGGTTGCGTATTTCACCAACACCTTTTTCAGCCAAAATCGAAAATTCACCAAAAAAAATTCGGAGCAGATCGAGCCTCGCTGAGCTATACCAAGGGTCGTTTGGAGTCCGTAGAGAACATGATGGCCAGACTTTCGACATGAGTCGTAGTGGAACGCAAACAATCTTGCTTGTGACAGTGAACAACAGGCTGTTGGCAGCGTGCAGTGCAACATGCATTATTCCTAAAACACGTATATTGCATAGTGCGCACAACAAAAGGCACCGTTTGGCACAGTGGCACAGCGAAAGGTACGTTAAGTGATATTGTGACAACCACACCGTGCTCACGGAAAGCGCTCAGATCTAAGAAGGTTGCAGTGGGCAATGCTTTGGCGTCACACCGAGATGTTGTTGTGCAGTGCCCACCTCTCCCAGCCTGGTGTTCCCCCGCAGCTGGGTGAGGACTGCTGCGCATTGCCACTGCACATTGCATCCCACAGGTCACACCCCCCTGTACACACTGTCATGTTGACCCCAGCCGTGCTCCTCATGGCTGCTTCTGTTCGGTTGCGGTGTATAGCGTGGCGTCCCAACTCCCATATCGTTCTGTGAGCCAGGCCCAGAAGTCAACATTTCGGTGATTGTCCCCATCACGTCTGCTCTTGCAGGTGTCTACATTGATGCGAAAGGAGTAAGGTTTCGAACAGCAAATTCCCACCACCACCACCACCACCACCCCACAGAACACC
Organism: Rhynchopus euleeides; assembly: GCA_963210315.1. Taxonomy (NCBI): domain Eukaryota; phylum Euglenozoa; class Diplonemea; order Diplonemida; family Diplonemidae; genus Rhynchopus; species Rhynchopus euleeides. Next base: position 1,507,033 of record OY723276.1, read on the forward strand.
GCCCCTCTCAGGGAGGGGGCGCACCGCGAGAGGGCCTCCCCCTCATACTCTTGTATTTGACCCCCCTCCCCCACCTCAGGTCAATCAGCCACCCGCCCCAGTGTGAAAAAGATAGTAGGCAGCGCTTGGGCAACAAATTTTGACATCCTCATCACGGCTGCGGCGTTGCTTTTTTTTTGTTTTGCCCGGATTTTAGCTCACAAAACAACAGCCTTATCTTTTTCAGATGGACCCCCCACCCCGCCCCCCGCCCTCGCGCCCCCAGGGGGGGTCGGGCAACACAAACGCGGCACCCACAGCCGCGATGCTCCCGCCGCCGGCGCCCATGGCAGCCGCAGCGGCTGCGCCGGCTGCCGCACCGGTTTCTGCAGCGCCGGAGCCTCTGAGGTGCAGCATACCGGAGGGGGAGCGGAAGTATTGCATCCCGGAGTGGTCTGAAGCGGGCGCACCCCCAGGGATGTGCGTGGAGGTGCTCCGGGGTGGTGTGGATGTGGGGTCCATCCCCCTCTCCGGTGCGGCCTGGGTGCTTCTCGGGAAAGACACGCGGTGCCACGCCCCCCTGCAGCACCCCTCGATCAGCCGGCAGCACGCCGTGCTTCAGATGGGCCCGAAGGGCGAGGCATTCCTCTGCGACCTCGGTTCGACCCACGGGACTTTCCTCAACAAAAAGAGGCTCCAGCCCAACACGCATTCGCGGATCCACTCCGGTGACATGTTCACCCTGGGGAGCTCCACCCGTGTCTACATCCTCTCCGGGGGGCCCGAGTCAGCAGAGGACATCGATCAGCACCGCGAAGCTGAATTTCTCCGGAAAAACCTCGCGAAGGCGCGGCAGGCGGGGGCTGGCGGGGCCTCCGGGCTTCCGCCCCCACCCTCCCGCGAGCAGAGGCTGGCGGAGGAGGAGCGGTGTCGGCAGGAGGCGGCAGACAGCATCCGGCTGAGCCGGAGCAGAGACCATGACGAGGAAGAGGGCGAGGGCCCAGCTCCGGTGGCGGAGGCGGGTGGTGCGGCGGAGGAGCTGCCGGACGCAGCTCATGCAGGTGGGAAGCGGAAGAGGCAGGGGTTGGGGTTCGGAGGAGGAGGTGGCGGTGGTGGGTTGGCTCCGGAGCAGGCCGTGGAGCCTGTTGCGGATGCTGTGAAGGCGGCGGATGATTTTATCGACGAGGGGTTTGACGAGGAGGACGAATTCTACGACAGGACGGCGAGGCTCAGCAAGCGGAAGCGGAAGAAGGCGGCGCAGGCCGCGGCATACCGCAGCGCCGCAGCGACATACCTTGACACCGGGGTGAGCTTCTCCTTCGCAGCGCCGCAGGCGCAGGGTGCGCCGGATGCCAGCCCTGCTGATGGTGGTGGCAACACCGGCAGCACCGACCAACCCCCCGCCGCACCGACGCCCCTCCAGCCAACTGCTGGGGGTGGTGGTGGCGGCGATGCCCTGCGGCAGCGCCACAGCGACCTGCTGGCCGAGGCGGAGAGGGCTGCGCTGCGGTGCAGCGCGGCGGCGCGAGCCGCAGAGGATGCCAGGTCCAGCGGGGACGACCTGCGTGTCTACCTGGCGCGGAATGAGGTTGCGGATGCGGAGGTGCAGCTCGCCAGCACGCGGTCTGCGGTGCTCCGGGCGGAGGCGAAGCTGCAGGCAGCGTTGGAGGCGGCTGATGAGGGGGTGCTGCTGGCAGAGCCAGCAGCAGCAGCACCAGCACCAGCCACCCCGATACGGCAGGTGGAAGCCGGGGGCGCGCCGGTGCCAGTGCCCCTGGAGCCGGAGGGGGAGGGGGTGGTGGCGGCGTGCCCGAGAGAGGCGGCGTGCCCGAGGCAGCAGCAGCAGCAGCAGCAGCAGAAGCAGCAGCAGCAGCAGCAGCAGCAGCAGCAGCAGCAGCAGCAGCAGTGTGTACACAGTTGCGCTGGGCCCCCCGCAGGCAGCAGGTGGAGCGCCAGCGGTGGCAGAGGCGGAGGCACAGGGGGCAGGGTGTTGCGGCAGCAGCGGTAGTGGTGGTGGTGGTGGCGGAGCCCCCCCTGGCGCTGTTGCTGCTGGCGCCCCACAAGAGGGCAGTGGGTATGCCGTGGGGACGAGGGGTGGGCTGCATGGGCCATGGCATTCACTTCGGGGGGCACAAGCTACAGATGGGTGCTGAGCGATCCGCCTCCCTCGCCCGTTTTGTTGATCAAGTTGAAGCACCTTCGGTGCGTCTGGGGGGTGGGCAAGGAGGCTAGATCTGAGAGCAGGTGTCGCAGAGGGAGGAGGAATGAAGTCACGAAAGAAAGCGCACGACTGAAGTTTCGGGGTTAGCACCTTCATGCCACTTCTTCTTGACCTGACCTTCCCCCCCCCCTCTCCTTTGCATTCTCTGACCCACCCCACCCCACCCACACATGCAGAAAACTCTCGAAGAAGGAGCGGCGCAGGCAGCGGCAAGCAGAGGAGGATGCACGCACTCTCAGCAAGAAGGAGCGCCTCGATCTGCTGACGCGGAAACGCGAGGCGGCGATGATTGCCGGTGGACCTCAGGGTGGTGGCGGCGGCACCGGCGTGCAGTCCGAGGCTGGGTGGATGCTTCCTCAGCAGTAGCACTGCTCGTCTGCAAGGGTGGGAATGCTGTGGAATATGACATTATATGCAGCCATCCGGTTAAATAGTGCCCATTTTCAGGTTTTGGCCAATTCTAAATAGTACAAATTTACCCACTTTTTTGGTCCAGGAGTTCCTTCACTCACACCGTTTTTTTGCCGCGGTTTCCCGTCTTCCCAGCTTCCAACGGTTGTTTGCGACCCCCCCCCGCCCTCCTCCCACACCATGAATCTAGAAAAAATCAAAAAGTCTGAACGGTCTTCATACCCAACACCTCCCCGGCACCACGAATCTAGTTCTAGTCGTGCAGCACCGTGGGAGCACCTGGGATCTCCACACGCACACACACACACACACACACACGCGAATCTTGACTTCAACACATTAACCGCCCGCAACCAACCCACGGCACTGCCAGTCCACTGACCTCAGTCCTCATCCATCTCAGGCTCATATGCCCATTCAGCATCCATTTCGGACAGCCCTTCTTCATTGGCGTCCTTCCGCTGCTTCTTGGCTGGGGGCTCATCCTCAACAAAGCCGACGACACGCTCCGCTCTGTTACCCCTCTCTCCTGTGGGCCCGTCTTCCTCCAACATCCAGAAGTCATCTGCCCCGTCGACGCAGATGCTCTCTCCAATGCTGGAAGCACCGTCGCTCAGCACATCCTCCAGCTCTTCGATGCTGGATTCACCCACAAGGCTCTCAAGAAACCCCTGCAGGTTGAGCTCCTTCCCTGCCGTGACCCGGGGTGTGCGAGACTTCCAACGGCGCGGTTTCTCGCAGATGAAGCACACAGCTGCCTCTTCAGCCAGCTGCTTCCTCCCCTCGTTGTCGGTCGGCGCGTGCAGTGCAACTAGGAGCTCCCGGAAGATGCGATTGCACTTCATCTGACGCCTCTGGCTCCCACGCAGCTTCTTCACTGTCGAGAAGGCACACTCGATGATAACACTGGAGGGGGAGCACGTGACAAGCCACTCAATCAGGAATGAGAAGTCCTTGTCGGGGTGTGTGAGGCACCGAATGGCGTGCTGCACCTCCCCCTCGTCCTCACCGATACCCTGCTGCTCGATACGCCACAGGAGGAGTACCCTGTGCCTCGCATCCTCAGTGAACCCCAGCCTCTTACCCAGATTGTCGAGAACCTGGGTTGAACCATCCCTCGTCCGCCACGAAAAGAATGGTGCGATGACATTCGCTTCGTGGAGGTTCCACCGTGCCTTGATCTGCCGTGCCACCGTGATACACAGCTTCCTCCTCCACTCCGACATGCTGGTGGGGGTGTCATCTTGCTCGCGCAGCCATGCCGACTCTGCTGAACCAGGTGCCCCCGCAAGCTGCACCATCGTCATCTGACACAGACGGAGAGCCTTGCGCATCCCAGAAATAGTCAGCGACCTCGACTGCAGCGCTGTTGAAGTAGCCTTGTTGCATTCAAAGAAGTCTTTCAGGATGGCAATGCGGTGCTGGAAGGATACGTCACGCATGCTGTAGTATACAGCAGGGGGGGGTTCTCTTCCTTGAGGACCTCCAAGGCGCCTGTCAGGTTACGGCATGCGACGTTCATGCGCCCGAACATCGCCTCGCTCCAACGAACACTGTGTTCATCGGGGAAAGAAAGTACGTCGCTGTCAGTCTTCCGCAGCTTCTTGAGTCGCTGAGTGGAGCTGCGGAAGCAGTTGAAATACTTTCTCGTCACCATCATTGCGTCCTTCACATGGGTATCCTTGCGGATGGACACGACAGAGTTGGAGTGGAGGTGCGCGCTGTCCGAAGCGAAGATAATTGGGTGGCCCACCCAGTCCTCCAGGAGTCGATGCGTTCTTTGGACACTTCTGGCCCTGTCCCCAGAGAAGCTGTAGACACTCGCCTTCGCCCAATCCACCAAACCAGCCGATTCCAACGCAAGCACAATCCCGTCTTTGTGCGATTCGGCAGTCTGCGACTCCAGGTCAACACACCCCACAAGCAGTTCGTGGAAGCTGGGGCCGCCAGGTTCCTCGATGATGATGCCCCGGACAACGACGAGCATCACATCGAGGTGGGAATACGTCGTGGAGTCGATCTTCAGGCAGCCACACCGTATCTTCTGCACCTTTGCACACACTTCCGCAAACAGAAGGTCGGTGAGGACAGTGAGCATCTCCTCACCCGTGTCGGTGCTTCTGTGTGTTTTCAATGTGACGCACCCCTTCAGATCATCGTCGGCAATCACTTTGGGCAGACACCGCAACCCCTGGCCTTGCACTGTCAAGCGCAACACATTCACCGCGAGATTCCGCAGCCCCTGTTGTTGAGTCTCCGACACAGAGATTATCCGTTTCTGTAGAACTGCGTTGGTCACCCCGGTCGAGTAGGAGGATGGTGCGACTGAAGCTGTGGGCGGTGCTGCTGAAGATGCCTGTTCTGCCTGGAGGGCTGTGCGATGTGCCCCCCCATTCAGGTGGTTCTTCATCCTCTCCAGCTCAGTCGATTGCGAGAATTTCTCGCTGACCTGGCCGAGAGCGAACTTGAGGGCGAGGTCCCGGTGCCCTGCATCCTGCAGGCATTTCAGGTGCTTCCTGCACAGCTTGCATGTCCACTGGCCATCCACGAGGCGAAAGTGGGCCTGTACCCCCGCCTTCGCCTTTAGCTTCAACTGATGTTGTCTCAAGACATCTGCAGCAGCTGCCGCCCCTTGTGCCAGGCGAGCAAACGCATTCGCCACGGGTCTGCTCAATGGGTTCTGTGCATCGGGACTGCTTGCGATTATCACATAGTAGTGCTCTCTTGCTTGGCTCCAGACGAAGTGGATGGGATGTGACGCGAAGAGAGTTGCGGTGCGAATGTAGTCGAAGCGAAGGCATCCAGGATGAAATCTGATGTTGGTGCAGTGCCTTGCACCCATCGCACCAACGATGTCGGCTGCCACTGTGTTTGGCAGCCGCATCGCCTCCGTGAAAATGCAGGAGCCACTGCGTCCTGCATTTTCAAACACCTGGAGAAGCGTCTTCAGGCGTTCCCCCCCTTCTGCGAGCTCCGGCTCCACTGAGCGGAGGAGCTCCACTGCCCGGGCGCGGGTCGGTGGCTCTGCCGGTCTCATGTTCAGAAATGCATCCATACTGGCGAGTGCGTAATATCCACACGAATGCAGGTCTTGTTGGTACCAGGCAGGAAAGAGGGAGGCGGTGAGGGAGTTGATGAGGCTGGCATCTGAAAATTCTTGCGGAATTCTGGGGGTACCGCGGTTCAAACCCTCGGGGAGGCTGTCGTAGACCATGATGTGAGGTGTCCCGCTCGTGTACACAGGTGGCCGAACAGGCGGAATCGTCACAGGCTGCGCCTGAGTCTGCACAGCCTGCGTGTTCTCCTCGTCACAATCCAAATCGCTGTCGTAGTCGGTGTCGTTGCCAACACCGAGTGGCCTCTCGTCATTTTCCCGAACGTACATTGCAAAGTGCACCTTCTGTGAGGGTCTTGCAGACGGGTTGTTGGTGGTGGTGCGCGCATCTTCCGTCCCTGTCACGACCCACTTCAGCACGCGACTGCCATGGAACCGAGCGGCTTGCGTCTCGTACTTTGCGGACTGCTGATCGGGCCCCTTCGCAGCACTAGACGAGGCTGTCAGCCGGTACGTCACCGTGGTCGGCTCCGCGCTAGCGATCTCCCCGGGGACCACCTCCAACAGCTCAAGCTCGTTGGGGATCCTGCTTGCCGTCTTGACCTTCTTCCCGGCACTATCGAAGCGATCGACAAACCCGAAGAGAACTTCTGCGAAGCGGCAAGCAGCGAGCTTTGAAGTGGCCTCCCCGCCGCAGGTGTTGCACTTCACCTTTTTGGTCGTGGTGAGATCCGCGAGGTCCTTCAGCCCATCCAGCGCAAATGTCTCGTCCTGTTTTGCTTCCCACGTCCTGCCGCAGGTGTCACAGTCTACCACCACGCCTGACCGTGTCGTCTTCACCAGCTGCCCGAGGGTGGATGGGTAGCGACGAGCAAGCTGCTGGATACAGTCCAGAGGGCGAAGCACACGAGCCAGCCCTAGCCAGGAAGGGGCATCCATGGGAGTGCCTTCCTCCCTGAGCCCGCGCAGGAGCTGGCCGAACCTGCCAGAAAATGTGGCAATGACCGTCGTTGCGAGGTACTGCAGCACAGCAGCAACAGCAGGCGGACATCCGGTGAGGGCACGTGACGCACCTTCCTTCAGGTGTGCCCAGTACTCCCCTGCCACCTTTGCACTCCTTTTCGGCATTGTCTCGTCTCCGAGACTCCTGGTGGGTGATGCTATGTCTCGGGGCAACATGAAGGCAAAGGCAACTATTCCTGTAATATTCCCATTCTGGGGTGGTGGGGAAGGGTGCCTCCCTGTTCTGTATTTTGTACCCTCAGCGGGTTCACGATACAGGGCAGTCCACTCCCCCAAAAATCACGGTCTTGACGCCCATTCCATCCACTTTCAGTGGATGTGTTTGGTATTTCCGAATGGAATTTTCCAGCGTCAAGATTACAAGAACAGGGTCAGTCACTTCTACCGTAGCTGCGATGCCGGTAGTTGTGCAGAAATGATCTTTTCGACGGACGCGACGCCTCCCCAGCTTGCCTGTGTCTGTGTTGCCATAGCCATGTGACAGATATTCACATAACGAATATACTGTCACACCGCAAGGGGCTTTGGACAACGTTAAACAACAGTACACTTGCAGGTTTGGGTCAAAAATTCCAATTTCCGCTGGTCACGGGCCCCTTTCAAAACATTGACCACCTTTCGAGAATTTAGTTCTGCACCATGGATTCGAGGGACTGCGATGATTCGGAACCGAGGATGAAGACTACTGGGAAGAAACTGTGTGCTCTCTTGAAGCACTGGAATCGGCGAACTTGGACGGAACCTAAGCGCGACAGGTGAAGGGGCATCCCGAACAAAGGCATACAAAGTGGCTCTGGAGACATTGTTGCATCTGCGACACCCTGTCTTACATCCCGCCTGGGCTCTGATCTTCACCTATAGCAATGACTAAATCCCTATCACGGGTACATGAAGCTTTTGTAGGTACATTTAAACTTGCGAACCTCTCAACGACCTGTTAATCGCCTTGTACCGAAATCTGACCCTGGGCTTCGGCCCTCACGGCATTCAGCGGGTGACCCGATGCCGGTGTGGATGGAGAAGTGCACAGTTCTGAAACAGTGTGTCGACGAATCCGAGGAATCCAATCAGAGTAGTCCCGAGATGAAGTGGTGCAAGAACTCAAAAACTGTTTGCCTTTGGTCAAGGCCCCCTTTTCAAAAAATTGACCCGCGCAGTGGTGGCCAGTCCTGAGAACCAACAGTAGCATAAGCCTACGACTGGTCCAGGACGAGGCCGACCCTGTACATAGCCTGTGTATGACTACCCTGTCATACCAGGCTGCTGCTAGTTGGCCACAAGCCACTGGCAGAATTCTCAGAATTCCCCAGAATCTGACAGAATCTGTCAGAATTCTGTCAGAATTCTCAGAATCTGCAGAATTCTACAGAATTTCTCAGATTCTGCAGATTTTAAAAATCTGGAAATTCTGGGCATTTTTCTGTCAGAATTCTGTCAAACCATTTACTCCTTGGACCACTGAAGGAAAAAAGTGGGGAAATTTATTTTTCCCCCTCTTGGTAACTTTTGAGTAAATTTGTTCGGGATCCTGGATCCCTCAATAGTCAATAGTATTTAGCCTACCGGCTGATTATATGTGTCGAATTTTGTTTTGTGAGAAACACACCGTGCTCACGGAAAGCGGTTCAGATCTAAATAGGTTGCAGTGGGAGCCCAGGCCATCTACCTGTCCCCATCTACCAGATTGGATATCCTGTTGATGCTCGGCACGTCTGTGCCATACCACATCTCCGTCCCCAGGAGTGTGTCTGTGTAACGAAGGTGCTCTTCTTTAGGTCATGAGGGTTCCCCTGTTGTCAGGCGACTGGGGCTGTTGTCGCAGCTGTCTCCGCTCCAGTCTCACTCACAGGATGACGAGAATAGGGGGAATGCTACGGGGGATTTTTCACCTTGTGTCACAGCGTTTTTTCATCAAGGAGTGAAAACGACGTGTTTGGTCTGAGATTCCACGATATCTGGCAACTATCTTTGTGAATCCATGAGACTTGTTGGAGCAACTTTCTGTGCCTTTAGCTGGATCGTGCAGCCCCACTCACACCACTTCATCAAACCGGGGAGTGGTGGACACAAAGAGTGGGGCCTGCGTTCCAACAAAACAACAGCAGAATTGGTTATCTCGTTTGCTGTCACTTCACGATCCAGTGGGGCCACAGATAGTTTTTGTGTGAAGGTCACCCACCACAGCGAGCATCCAAACGTTCTCTATACACTAACCAAACCTTTCATCAGGCTCAGGGTGTGATTATCATTTCAGGGTTTGTGCAGAAGCGTCACCGCATCAAGAAACAAAATACAGGCTGAGAACGGTTACTGCTGAACAGTGTTGTGACCTTTCCTTCCTTTGTTGTATACTCTGCGGGAAGTGTCGTCGTCAAGACTCACTCACTCACCCCTCCGTACCCGCACCTCTACAAGGGCGAGGGAGGGGTGTGTGTGGGACGTTAGTGCAGACGCCAGGCAGATCTTGGCAACGAAACTTTACGACACAGCAACTGTGTGTCGTCTCGGGCGTGCTTGGTACTTGATCGGAGAATACGGGGGGAAAGTCACCTCGTGGTGCGAGTAAAAGGAAGGAATGAAGGAGAGGCAGAGTGCGCCTGGGTGCAAGAGTTGGCCACGCACAGGCCATGCCGCTGTGTGGACCTCTGGAAGGATCGGCAGAAGAAGCTGTGGCTGGCAGGAGCACGGCCAAACATCGCTCGCGATTGCCCAAGCTTTGTGTGTTCCAGGAGGGGCATGTCGCGCCACCCTTTGTCCGTGCCGTCGTGTCCACATGTGGGATAGCGTCACACCTCGACCCACCTCTCCCAGCATGGTGTTCCCTGCTGCCGTGATGAGCAGCTGGGTGAGCTCTGCCAGGACTGCTGCGCATTGGCACTGCACATGCATCCCACAGGTCACACCCCCCTGTACACACTGTCATGTTGACCCCAGCCGTGCTCCTCATGGCTGCTTCTGTTGGGTTGGAGTGTTTTATGATGCGCCAGACAAGTGGGTGCGTGTCGTCCGGGCCACTCGATCCTGTTGGCAGGTCGTGTTATTACGAAGTCGGGCGTAACCTGTCAGGGTACTGTGAGTGTCAGGCAAGTCGGTTAATCCAAATCGGTTTCGACTGCTATTCAACGAGCTCGAGCTTCACATGTGCTGAGAAGTGTTCTGCAGTCGAAGACACGACACAGACGCAACCTTTGCCAACACTGACACAGACGTTGCATTCCCCAACACCGACACTGACAGATACAGTGTCGGGAACGGAGACGATACCCTCTGAATGCGTTGACGTCACACTTCAGAGGAATACTGCAACGTGCAAGGGGTCATACCGGCTTATCCCTGCCAGCACCGCTCATGCATGCCACAAATACCTGTGCGAGCTGCTGATTTCGGAAGAGGCATACATGGGTGTGACAGGTGGTGACACAGTCATAGAGGTGTTGTCTGTGTCGTCTCTAGGTAGCTGCTCCGTACATCAGCTGTATGTTGAGCGTTGGAACTATGCCAATGCGCTCTGTGAGCCAGGGCCAGATGCCGACTGGTCTGTGATTGTCCCCATCACGTCTGCTCTTGCGGTGTTCGGAGTTGCTGCTGTGGCGGTGCTGTGGTGGACACGGCGTCCCCCACTGCCTGCTGTGCAGACAGGGCCGCACGGTGCGACTGAGCTCCGTGAGGACCACCCTCTGGTCTCAAAAGTGTAGTTCTGTGCAAACTCGTGTGCATCTCTCCATGTTGTGCTGTGCTGTGTTGTGTGTTGCTCTGGAGTGTCTGCGCAGTGACGCGCGGGAATGATCCTGCGTCTCTCAAATGCCATCGTTTTTCAGCCCATTTCCATCTGGTGCAAAGTTTGTCGCACTATCACGTGCCCGTTCCTCCCTTCCTCGCTTAGGACACAATCGTTTCAGTGAATTTATGGGATGCTCGCACGTGGTGGCTTCGCTCTGTGTGCTGTATTGGTGCGTGGCTGTGTGTCGACCTGTGTATCTTCAAAGAGGCATGCCATCTTATATCATCCCGTATTTCTGAGGGAAGGCTCCTCCCCCCGTCGGCATGTTATGCACGCCATCGCAGCCTAGTTTCCCACACACAACAACACAACAGAGGCCGGATAAAACACGGGATCTCATAACGAGTGAACGGAGATCATTCTTGTGATTCCTTCTACTTCTATTTCACTTCCCCCCGCCGGCACATTTGACACCCAGTGGCTTTCGTACACCCAGGTGCGTGAAGGTCCAAACCATTCATGCATTCTACATTTTCCCCTTCCTCACCTCTGGTTTGTTTTGTTGAAACGCCTTCGGTGCGTCGGGAGGGGGGGCGTGGACAAGGAAGTTATATCTGAGACGGCAGTTATCGCAGGGTGAGGAGATTTTTGGGCGGGCAGCAGGGCCACACTCTCTTACCCCTTCTGCAGGTTTTCCGCGATGTGGCTCTTGAGCCATTCGGGCCAAAGTTTAGCACTTTTCGAGGAACCCCCCACCACACCATCCTCGCTAACTTGTTAGATCGCTCCCAAGAGTGCGACTTGGGGGGCTATCGGTGCCACCTCTGTTCAGTGCACACGGAGCTCAATCATCAGACTCCACTCACTGAGGTGGGGTTGGAAGGAAGACGAGACACCACTACAACACCCGTCATCAGGCGTTTTCGTGCTGTCCCGGCTCTTCAGCTCTCCGGCCCCCCTGCACGCAGAATCGATATCAGTGACACCAGACAGATATCCTCTCCCCCCCCTTCCCTCCCTCGTTGGTACAGATTTTGAGCTCATGCACCTCCTTCTCCAATAGCTGATGGCCTTCCCCTCCTCCCCCCACCACCACCACCACCACCCAAGGCAGCGTGTCATGCGTGACCACCCGCACCCCCTCACAAGATGAGCATGGTCCAGCCGAAGCAAGGGATCCGGGCGTCGTCCCTCCCCCCACTGACGAAGGTCGCGCAGAACTCCGGGGACTGGCACACCGTGCTGCAGGAAGGCCTCCCCGTGGTTGTGAAGCGCATCAGCTTCCTGAAGAAGGCCCCGAAGTGGACCTGGGATGTCGAGTTCCTCATCAAGCATGCCGACGCAGAGGCGCTGTTTGCCGTGTTCGCCGGCAAGGGGTGCATGATGGCCGAACGACCTTGCGAGGCCTCCTCCACACAGGCCTGTTCTCACGAATCCTCTGCGAAAAAGATCTTCGTCACGGCTGGGCAGCTGAAGAAGCTGAAGCTTCTCGAGAAGAGGCGCAACCGCTATATGCTGCAGGATATTCTGAAGGTGGGCCTCGGGAAGAGCCTCGAAAAGGAGTTCGCCTGCTTCATGTGGGATGTCGTCGACGACATCCGCAAGGTCGCAGGGTACGGCCAGGTCATCAGCCACGAGCTCAACATCTTCGAGGAGGGGTGCTACTGCCCTGCGCGGTATGAAGAGCAGGACACGATACACGCCGCCATGACGGGGAAGCGGCGTGTCATGGTGTTTGCGCCTGAGGCGTATGCCTCGATGTACCCCTACCCTGTGTGCCACCCGGCGGACCGCTACACGCAGCTGGGTGAGCACCTGGAGAATGGGACGTACCCGGGGGATCAGTATCCCCGTTTCCCCTTTGCGGCCAAGTATGGCCAAGTCGTTGACCTCAACCCAGGTGAAGTCCTCTTCCTCCCCTCCCACTGGTGGATCCACGACATGGCGCCCTCGGCTGAGGCCATCTCGATGACGCTGTGGTGCAAGCCGAAGAAGGATGAGGACACCGCGATGCATACAAACCCGGCGGCGAGGATGGTGACGGTGAGGCGGAATGTTGAGAAGATTCTTGCAGAGGTGTGCCACCCCCCCCGGCTTTTTGAATGTGGCTGAGGCGTCCCAACACCGGGCGGTGCTGGCTTGTTGTTTTTCTCAAGCATGTTCGTGTGGTCGGAAAAGCGACCACAGCTACAGCCAACTGTTGTCTTGCCACATCCATGCCCCAGAGGGAAGATGTTTCAGGGCTTCATCGGAGGCGGCTGCCCAAACAGCAGAAAAGTTTGATCAGAGTGGTTAACCTGCAGTTGTACTATGTTGTTTGTTGGGGGACGGCTACAGGCCAATAAGGACAAAAGGGAAACATGTGCTTGACAGAGATGCACTACCTTAGTCCCTACCACCGTTGCCTGTTTGCGATGTTTGTGGATCCACCACGCCCTCCCACAGAAGCTCGGCGCGGTGACGGCACACATTGTGTGGTGCTGCTTGGAGCGTGGGCGGGTCCCACACGGCCAGGACGTCGACGAGCTCAACACGATGCTGTACGATGCACAGCGCCTCCTCACACATCTTATCGACGGCCGCAAAGCCAAGCTCCTGCTGAAGGTATGCACCAGCCACAGCAGCAGTCGCCAGTCCCCTCACAATGGGCAGCACGTCACACCCCATCACCGGGGAAAAGGATCGCCCGGTTCCACATTGCAGAGACCATCTCACCTCATCACAGGTCGAGGTGTATGCGTTTCACCACAACAAACCTCCCCCCAACTCCCAGATCCGTTTCGAGCGACATGTGTTCTGCTGTGTTCCATTTCTCCCACTGCAACCCGTTTTGGATCCGAGCGCTTTCCGTGAACACAGTTTGTTTGTCACAACAAAACAACCCCACCCCCACCCCCACCCCCACCCTTACTAAGCACTTTAGTGAAGGGGCTTTGCCCCGCTTAGGGGGATTCCAAAGAAGACGTGCAGTTTCCTTTGGTGTTCTGAGCGTTTTTTGTGTTCCAGGCAGATACCCCACTGGCTGAATTGGCCAGGTTGGCGAGGCTGTCACGGCGTGTTTGGGCACTACACACGGACCTCCTTCATCAGGTTTTTGGTTCCCCACACGGCCGCGACACCCTCTTCGTCTAGAGTGAGTCCGCGACTTGTAGTACAGAGCCGGCTCCCCCCCCGCTTCCCAAGTTTGGCGTTTCGCTGTTAATTGAGGCCCCATTTCGGTGGCTTCCTCTTCTTGCCTGCAGTCTTCTGATTAGGAATCCCCCCACCCCCACCCCCACCCCTTCACCTTCTGCAGGAGATCGCGGACGGGAGATTCCTCAGCCAGCCCGTGAGCCACCCGAAGCTGGTGGACTTCAAGGCGCGCATTGCCGAGGAGGACGAAGCCGAACGCCGGGATATCGCACGAAGGGCCGCCTGTGCCGCACTCCGCCAGAAGCGCGAGCTTCAGTCAGAGCCGGCACAGCAGGCAGACTGAGGGAGGCACCCTCCCGCACTGCCGCGGCTGACAGCACCCAAGCCCGCAGCCAGCAGCGCAGGGAGAGCCGAGTCGGGCTCACTGCCGCACTGGCTGCAGGCACGGGGTGAGGGAGGGTGTGGCGGCGAAGCCTGGCGAGCTGGTCGCAACGAAGAAAAGGTCAGCAAATGGTGTGAAAGGGCACTTCGCTGCAGAGGCGGAAGGGTGAGGTGGCCGACCGGGACATGTGTCGCACCGACACGGCTTGGCACAAAGGGGCAAGCCGCCTCTCGGGTGGCCCTCCTTCGTTGATACCAGAGGTTGGTTTGCCTTGGATTTTTGGCGTACAGAGCAGCAAGGCCCCAGTCTTCTTTCCAGGTGTGGAAAAAAGGGAAGTGTGTGGAAAACAATGCTAGCCAAATTCCATTGGTGGCCTTTCTGTAGCAAAGCGACGGCAAATTAACTAATGAAAGCGGGCTGCAAATTACTCTCTCTTTCGGACAACCTTGATACCCAATATCTGGTCGGCCGTCTTGCGTGCCAACAGGTTGACGCAGAACACCAACCCACAGCCTGCTAGCTGCCACTCGTGTTCTGCGCACGATTATGCTGTGACCCCTCCCCGCTCAATGTGCTGGAGTCTCTCCACACAGGCTGATCTGGGCAGAAGAAAAATTGTTGGGTTCTATGGTAGCTCTTGCAGACAAAGAGCACATGGCTCCAAAGCCCTCCCGACCATCACTCCCCCTTTTGTTTGCGCAAATCTTGCGAATGCTTCACACCCTGCACGGCGTCTGTATAGGCACAGCAACCGGGGCCCTCATCAGAGCCCGCTCAGTGCATTCTCTTCTGCAGGAAGCAAAAGGGAGGCTCACCGTGTGTGTGGGTCAAGGGTTGACTACACCTGGGTGTCATTGATCCCCGAATGTGGCTGATGGAGGAATCGGCTGGGGGGGCGGGGGGCGGGCGCAGTCTTGTGGGGTTCGAAGCGGGACGGCGTTAAGAGTGGTCCGCGTGTTAATGGCATTCCGCCATGCTGCAACACGCTGTGGGGGGGGGGGGTTGAAAACAACAAAAAGAGGCCCTAACGTGTGTTGGTATGTGCGGTGTATTGTGCCGTAGTGTGCCCCACATCGCATACACACACAAGCCCGGGCATCGCATTCGTTGATCGCACTGCATCAAAAGTAACCAATGCCACTTTTAACGTTTTTTTGGGGTGCGAACAGTAGAGTACGTATATCAAGGGCTGGGCTGTTGGCTGTTGGGTGCGTGGGTATCTCCTATTGGGGTGTTGCGGGCGTGCCCATGCATCTCTCTCTCTCTCTCTCTCTCTCTCTCTCTCTCTCTCTCTCTGTGTTCTCCCGGCATCTCAGTTCCCTTTCCCACCCAGCCGCTGTCCTCTGCGGACCTCCAGAGGAAGCGTCTGGTCGGCGGAGGGGAACGCCTGCCTTAAGCAGAAGCGCAGTCTGCAGCTGTGTGTGCACCAACAGCGATCCGCCTCGCTGTGGGTGGTGGAGAGGAGGGCACGCACCGCCTCCCTGGTGACGCACCGCTCTGGGGGGCCCACGGGAAAGCCACCGCGAAGTTGAAGCCCGCTGATCCCAGAACAACCCCCCTCCCTTTCCCCGCCCTGTTTCCTGCTTTTCACGATCGGGGTGATCACGTCGAGCGTTGCACCGAGCGAACTTTGATGTTGCCTCCACACACTTGCATTACCCATGGGGATGATTGACGAGCACGGGCGGAAGACGGCTTTCGAGTCACCATGGGGTTCTGCAATAGGCACCGCCTGGGCCGCGGGGACTGCCAGAGCGATTCGAATTGGATGGTGTATTGTTGCAGCACGCATCATGCTCGCTATGCTGCACGCCCTCCCCGGAGTGGCACTGTGTTGGCCCCACACTCTACCTCACGTTGGGGAGGCGGGGAGTGGGGTAAGATGCGCACAGGGTACACCCACTACAAACGTGATCACCACACATACACACACCGCCCACCTCCAGATGGACCCACGATCGGATGATGGCTGCGGCAGATTGGCCCCTGGCGATCAGCCACCACCGCGTCGGGGTGCATCACCGGACCCACGTGCATGCTCCACAGAATCCGCTCCCGCTGAGGCTGGACGCCTCGCAACACAGCCTAGCCAGGGGAACGTCCTGACGCTCCGCCCCTCTGCCGTAGCCGACTACTTCTACCGGAAGCAGTGTCAACGTCTCCTCGTGACCCGCGCTCTGGAGCCGTCCTCAGCGAAGCCTGCCGCCACAGGCCCACGGCAGCGCAGCACATCCCGCCAAACCTCGCAGCCGCGTGATGCATCACGCCGCAGTATGGATCGCGGAATTGACTTCGAGGAGTCTGTCTGGGACTACATCAGGAAGAACAAGGACGCCCTGGGATGGCTCCCCATCGACGCCGAGGCAGCGGAGCCAGATGCACACCCCGGCTCCTATGGAGTGGACCCCACCCAGCGCTGCTTCCGCTGCTACGTGGAGCGTATGGTGCGGCGTGCCTTTGACGAAGCCACACCGCCCGGCACCCCGCCACCCGCGGTGTGCCTCTACCAAACCCCCTTCGCCCCCGTCAGCCTGGGCACCGTCGGCTCGCCTGCTGAGGGCTGGGAGCTGGGCAGCGCCACTGACACCACCACCACCGCCGCCGCCGACACCACCACCACCGCGATCGGCACAACCCCTGTGCAGACGTCCCTCGCCCTGCCGGACATCCTGATGCTCCACGCTGAGAGCAACGGGCGCGATGCCCCTGACGGCGTGCCGGCATGGGAGGGTTTTGCCGCATCCCACTCGGTGCGCATCACAGTCGCCGACATCAAATCCAGCGATTCCGTTGGAGAACAACACAAGGCACAGATCGCGATGTACCACCACATCATACGCGCCAACCTGAAGGGCACCACGCCACACTGCCCCTGCTGCGGTGCGGAGGAGGGTGAAGGGGGCGGGGGTGCTTTGGAGGTGGCCCTGTCGGGTGAGGCGGAGGTGTGGCTGCCCCAGCAGGGGCAGGGGCAGCCGTGGCGTGTGGAGCGTGCCGACATCACGGCGATGCTGGAGTGCACCCGGCAGGTGGTGGCGGTGCTGCTGGCCTCCCCTGAGGCGGTGGCCTCCCCGGTGCGGGCACCCAACCTCGACTGGTGCAGGGGGTGCCCCTACCTCGCATCCTGCTGGAGCGATGAAGAGAGGACACGGCACTTGCCAGGGGGGATCCTATCCGATATCGAAGACCAGGTCCAGCTGCGCCCGGCACGTGGCCCCAGCCCCCTTTGCGGCGATGGGGGCAGACCGATCCCGCGGTCCGTCACGCGCACGGAGAGGGGTGGTAGCGGCAGCAGGGGTGAGCCTTCAACGCCACCCTGCCCCCTCACCCCGTCGCCCCTGCCCCACGAGGTGTTCTTCTCCGCGATCCCAGTGGCGGCGGTGGATGGCGGGATCCGAGCCTTTTCAATTCGCAGACATTCTGCCGGGGCGGAGGGGTGGGAGTGCCACCTCGCGGCGGAGGTCGATGCGGAGGGTGAAGGGGGTGCGGTGGTGCCCCCCTCCGACATCGCCGCAGCGCTGCGTGGTGCGCTGCGCGGCATCCGGTGGGACGACCGTGCTGCTGCTGTGCAGTTCTTCTGCTACGAGCCCCGCGATGCGGCGCTCCTCCAAGGCACCCTCTCCGAAGCGGCAGCGCAGCACACCGCAGGCGGTGTCACCCCCTCAGAGTGGACTGCGGAGCGCCTCTTCCTCCTGCTGTCCGGTGGGGGGGGCCAGCACGACGCCCTGATACTCCCCACAGGGGTGTGCTATTGGAAGGACCGCCTCCGCGGGGTGGACGCCATTGAGCGTGTCGCGGCATCCAAGCCGGCACCCCGCAAGGCGCACTGGGAGGAGGCTGCAAGCGTCGTGTCGCGCCTGGCAGCCACCGACCCTCCCACAGGCCGTGGAGGCACCGTGTCCGCCCTGACGGGCTACGTCACGGAGGGGCTGGAAGCCACCTTCCGCACACACGGCCTCCGAGCCGCTGCAGTAGCGCTCTGCACCCGAGGTCCTGCGGAATCCGCCACAACGCTGTCTGCGGTGCAGCTCATGGATACCATGGGAGTGGGCTTCCGCACGACGCACGCCCCACTGCTTGGGGAGAACGGACGTGATGTCGAGCATCAACAACACGCTGCTGCCGGGAATGGAGAGCCCCACGCCCCACAGGGCGCCATCGCCCCGCCTCTCTGCGACGACGGGCTTGCGGACCTCCCCTCCGCAGCAGCCCTCCGTGCCGAGGGGGCACACCGGGTGGATGCGGCGCAGCGCATCATCGCGTCGCTCCGCCGCTGCCTGGCGGAGCACCACACCTCCCACGCCGCGCCTGCGGCGCCCCTCCCCCAGCAGGCGCTCAGCCTGGCAGCACGGATGCCCGTGCTGTGGGAAGGGCACCCCATTGCCTGCGAGCTCCTCTCTGCCAAGCAGGCCTGCAGGCTGGTAGCCGCGTCGGGCACCCAGAAGAAGGCCATCCTCACGAGCTGCGGGGGTGGGTGGCTCGAAGTTGCGAGAGAGGATTCTGACCTGTTCAACGTCGAGAAGGGCGCCTACCAGGGGGGGAAGTATAGCGCCGATATTCTGGGGGATCATGGGATAGACTTCGCCTTTTTCGGGATGACCGCCGCAGCGTATGCGCCGCACACACACTTCCACGAGGCTGCTTTTTCGGGTGTGCCCGATGGGATCACCTTGGCGGATTTTATCCTCAAGGACGAAAGCCCGGAAACATCCGAGTGGGGACCCGATCCCATTGTCTTCAACGTCTGCCTCGCCAAGGAGGTGGACGGGGGGTCTGCAAGCCTTGCAGAAGGGGGGGGTGGAGACCTTCCCAACACCCCCGCCCATCAGAGTGGCCAGGGGGACCGCACCTGGTTTGGGAAACTCCTGGTCCACACCCACATCGGAAGTGTGTTGCCGTGGGTCCGCTCACTTACCCAGAAGGGAGTTTCCCTCCGCGTCGCCACCAGGTATTCCGACATCAACGGACCCAAGGTGATGGCTGCCCTGATGGACTTGGCACAGTGTGAGAACACGGACAATACGGGTTCAGCTCTTTTCCTCGAAGCCCTCCAACGTGGCCCGGGAGAGCTGAATGGAGCGGAATGCTGCAGCGTTGGGGGCGGTGTAAATGTGGTGGGTGCACCCCTATCTGGTGGAGGAGTGGGAGGCTGGGGTCTCACCGACAGCCAGGAGAGTGCATACTGCCACCTCGAAAGCCACCGGGTACAGGTCGTGTGGGGTCCGCCCGGCACCGGGAAGACGAGGTACCTCGCAGCAGCGGTTGCTCGGCATCTGGAGGCGGTGATGATTTCGGGGGTGCACGACAGCTACTCCATCGCAGTCACCTCCGTCACCAAGGCTGCGTTCGGCGAGCTGATGGGTGTCCTCCGGGACGTGGTGGCCAGACGCCCTGCCGGGGTTTGGCAGCGCGCCTCTCTAGGATTGCAGGAGGGGAAGGAGGGTGACGTCAGCTGGGTGTCTGCCAAGAGCCTCTGCAGCGGTGGAGGAGGAGGAGGAAGGGGAAGGGGAGGAAGGGGAGGTGGCGGTGGTAGTGCCATGCCCTTCACCATCCTGGGGTGTACGGTGTGGCATCTCGGGAAGACGAAGGGCGACTCGCTTTACGACATGCTTGTTGTGGATGAGGCGAGCCAGATGCCCACCACCGATGTCGCCGTCGCGGTATGTGCCTTCGTTTGCTGCGGGAGGGGGGCGCACACATGTGGGGTGTGAAGGGGGCGAGAGGAGGGGGACCAGTGGGCTGTTGGTGTGTCTTGTACCCTCTCTTGGCTCCGCACCCTTCCTTCTGGCACCGGCATTCACCATCGCACCACAGTTCCGCAAGCTGAAGGGGAACGCCAGGGTCGTCGTTGCGGGGGACCACCTCCAGCTGCCTCCCATCCACGCGGCAGCGCTGCCTGCGAGGCCTGGTATGTTGTAGTGGGGTCATTTTGTGGGTGGAGGTGCCAAGTATCACCCATGAAATTTGGGTCTAGTTCAGGCACTGATGACGCTAGAACGGGACTGGGAGACACCAGCACACCCACCCGAACCGCCTCGCCTACAGATGTCAAGCAGGATGTGCAAGCACCCGATGTTGTGTGGTTGTCAACCGGGTTTCGATTACCCCGAACAGTTTTCGGAAAATGGTCCGGGGGTGCGTGACACCTACGCTAAGAAGTGAGAATCAGATTGAAGAAGATGGCAAGAAGTGAACTCTCCCAGTCACTGACTCACACTACTTGGGTTTCCACCCCCATAAAAATACGTCGACCCAGTTTTACTGGGTCGACGATTGGTAAGCCCCGACAAAGCGCCAACCCGGTGACGCTAGTTCGACGGTCGACGTCGAAGAGAGTATGGTTTTGCAGGAACAGATGTTCACTACCGTGGCCTCCGGCGGCTGGGGGGCTCCGCCCCCCAGACCCCCCTGGAGCCCTTCAATATCCATCAGGTCAGGGAATCCGGTAGACCACTCCAGTAGCCTCAGGCCTCAGGAGGACGCAGCCAACTCACACATAATCTACGCCCACAATGAACAGACGTTTACTACCGTGTCCTCCGGCGGCGGGCTCTGCCCCCCAGACCCCCCTTGTCGCGTGTGCCCATGGCCACCCACCAGCCACGGCACCAAAAAGGTGGCCAATCGTTGACACTTTGACGCACAGTAAATGGCCCCCAATATCTCAATTTTTTTGAGTGGGATCACCATGAACAGGGGTAGAGCTTGAAATTTGGGGTTGCGTCAGATCGAGTCAGTCAATTTTATTCTCACTGAATGGGTTCCCTCCCGGTTCGTCTCAGAGATCAGTGCTCGGGCCTCCCGCGAGGGTACGAAATATCAGGGGGTCGATTAAAAACAGGGCACGAAATATCAGGGGGTCGATTACACCATGTCAGTAATCCCAAAATACACATCCGCGCCATCACACCACACCACACCCCAGGATGCCCCGACCTGTCCGGCTCGTTGCTCAAGGCCCTGATGCGGCATGCGGACGGGACCCCCATACAGGGGGTCGACGACAACAGCTCGCTGCACTGCTCCGTGGTCAAGCTGACGGAGAACATGCGCTCCAACCACACCATCTGTGCCCACACGCAGCGCCTCTACGGCACAGACTACCATGTGCCCTCTGGGGCACCGCCACGCCTGCTGCTGCTGCGGGACTCACACCAGGAGGTGCCGCCTGTGTGGCACAACCTGCAGCAGGCCCTGCTGCAGGGTGCAAAGTGGCGCAACGGCGTGCTGACGGTCGTCGTATCGCGTGCGGGTGGCATGACGCTGGATGCGGAGGCGAGGGCAGCGGCGGGGCTGCTGATCGCCCTGAATTCTGTTGCACAGAAGGCGGTGGGTCAGGACTTCGGGGCGCTGGTTGTCGCACCGACCAACCTGCAGTGCCACACTATCCGTGACCAAGAGGGCTTCACCACGCCCGTCACCACTTGCAACAAGGCACAGGGGCAGACGGTGGATGTGGCAGTCCTGGCATATGCATCCCGCACAAATAGTTTCGGGTACCAGCTTGAGCGCATCAACGTGGCGATGACGCGCGCGCGGTGCCTCTGCGTGCTTCTCGTCTCGGGTGAAAGCTTTGACCCGTGGTGTGCCACGGGGTCAGCGTCGGGATTCGCCCATGCGCTGTCCTTCATCCAGCAGTCCCCTGTGTTGGAGGTGGTTATGGCGGACAGCACGATGCAGTGCAGGTGGCTCCCCCACGGCGCAACGCCTTTGTGAACAGAATTATCACGGTGTGTGAGCGCCTGGGCAGTACCCGGATGACTACCACATACTTGTGTCTGTCCTCTGACACAAACAGATACTATAGGCCAACTGAGGTCAGGTGACTGTTCCATTTTTCCCGCTTTTTTGGCGTCACTTACTGTCACTTAGCTTCACTTACAGTCACCGGGATGCCACTTACAGTCACTGGTCATGGCACGTACGCCTGCCACGGGCAGATAGTAAAATACGATTATCATGGGACGTCCGAGCCACCACCATCCTGTGGCTGTGATTTTCTGATGCAACCGCTCATCCGCGCCTCAGAGCCTCCTTGTCCTTTGTCTTTCAATAACCTTCCGGCAGAACGCCTGGCACGTGTATCTGTGGATAACTCGGGTCACTTTGCGCTAGCTACTCCTGATCTAACCACGTCTAGCAAATAAGGCTGTTGGCAGCGCATGTGTTCACCCATGTACCCTGTAGGTAACGAACCAACGCACAACCAAACTGTGCGATGAGATGTCCACGGCCAGGCCCGTTCGGGTAAGTTCATATCCCTCTCACCTTGCCGCCATTCCTTTCACCCGCCCCGGGAATCCCAGACTCGTCATGTAAGGCCTCGCTAATCTGACACGGCAAACCCTGCCTCGCAAGCAGAGGAGGCCGTGTTGATGCCAAGCGACCCCCTGCTTCGGGTGTGTGTGTTGGCCTTCCATTTCAAAAAAAATAAAAAAGCCCAGTCCAGAATTGCCCTAATTGCCTATTTTTTGGCCCCTGGGTTCCCCCCTCTCCTGCGTTGTTTGGGCTCCGTGCGGATCGTAGTGGGGTCACTTTGTTGGCGTAGGTGCCACAGAACACCTCTGAAATGCGGATGTGGTTCCTTGAGAAAAGGGGGGTCGGAACCTCGGGGGTCGGAATCCGACCCCCGACCCCCCGACCCCCCATTTTTCGGGGGTCAGAGGGGGTCGGGGCTATATCCCGACCCCCCATTCTTGGGGGGGTCAGGATCCGGAAGATGGGGGGTCTGAAACTGTGGTCAAACTCAGGTCGGAATTTTCGCGTTTTTTCTCGGGGGTCGTAGCTGCCAGGGCAAATCAAGTGGGATGGTCTGCACAATCATTTCACATGAAGAGTGATGCAATCGGACTTCCCTGCCCGTACCCAAGTTTGCCCATCCCCAACCCCTGTATGCCACACATCTTTCTTCTGACACAGGACAGCCTGCTCGTCTCGGACACAGCCTGCACGGTGGTCAGGGCTCAGGGGTTATGCCGCAGTGACCTGGCCACCGTGTGAACGAGTCATGCGCAGCCCACTCTGTCCTTAACTTTGCTGTTTGATCTCTTTACCTTTCTCCTTCACTGCCCCCAGACCCCCGTGCGATGCAGTGATGCCGAAAAAAGATATATGGGTCACCTTCCATCATGAATCCGTACTCTGCTCTGGCACAGCAGAGGGTGGTAGAGAGGGGGTTGCGTCCCATGAGTCATACCTCCAAGAAACCAAACCCCCTCCCTGTATTTCAAAGTTCTCATGCGCGTCGAACTCTAGTGACGAGTGACCAGTGGTCCCCCCAGCCTCCTGGAGGACAAACCCCCACCCATGGCGAAGGTCCACCGATTGGGGCCTCCTCCGGGGCACATTGGGGCACTGTTTCTCACCAAATATCGAGTGCCCCGAACTGACAAACCGATTCTGGTTGTATCGATTCACTTTCAGGTTGTTTTGATCCTTTTTGTGTGCCGTGAGGTCGCCTTCCCACGCATCTTGTTCTTGTTGAGAGAACCTTTGGCTGTGTTTGTGTGCTTGTCACCTCTCTGAGGTACGGACAGTCGCATGCAGGCTGCTTGTTGGGTGCCGGATAGTATTGTTCGGTGCGAGAGATGCAAATTGGAACTGTCTTGTTGCACACTGTGTGGTCCAGCCTCTGAGGATGGCAGGCTCTCGAAGAGTGTCCGATTCCCGAGAATCGTGTGACTCCCGTTTTCACTCTCAGTCTCAGAGGCTGGACCTCGCAGTGCAAACCTGTCTCGCGGCCACAGTACTGTTTGCACCGCCGCGTTTCTCTCTATTCTGCTGCGCGTCCCCCCCGGCTGATATTCACACCGGTCACACCCCAGGGAACGTTGCCAAAAGGCACCCCTGTTGCCACTTTTCTTGTCCATTGTTCTGTTTGACGACGGAATCACTTCCCAGGTCTCCTGTGTCTGTGGCTGAAACCGCTTTTATCGTGTCTCGAAAAGGATCCTAACTTGGGGTTCTTTCGTGTTTGCCAAGCCAAGGGCCGTCAGGAATATTCGTCGTCACCTGCTCCCGAGTGCCATGTTCTGCCCTGGTTCGCATCCTGTGTTTGCTGTCAGACGATGCCACACCCCGACCCACCCATCATCCACCCCCGCCTTGTCGGTGGTTGCAGAAGCACGCTTGCCCCGGTACACTGTGGGTGGCCGGGTTCTGTTGCTGGTATGGCTAAAACCCACTTTTTCGGTTTCCCAACCAGTACCCAAGAAGTACCCAAATTTGGCTTTTTTTAAAGGGGGGGGGTGTCAAAACTTATGTTCTCCCGGTTTCGGCCTGGCTTTGTGGTCAGAGGCACCCCATGGCCAAAACGGAGTTATGGAAAATCCGTGATGGGGGTCCCGCTGGGTGGGTGGGTGGGTGGGGTGGGGTGGGGTGGCGAGCTGCCTGACAGTCGGTGACTGCCTCCTAGCCACCTTTTACCAGGGTCAGCAAAAGTGCCTGAACCAGACCCGTACTTCATGGGGGAAGTTTGGCACCTACGCCACCAAAATGACCCCACTACGATTCGCACGGATTCCAAAAAGTGCAATGGAAGGGGAAAATGACGAGCGAGCGGCGAACCTACCGCGGGGCCACAGGTTGGGACAAGAGCCCACCACCCGCCCGCCCTCGCCCATGCCTGCCCACCGTCGGTCACCGTCGCCCGCCCTCGTGCGCCCTCGCCCACGCTCGCCGAGCCTCCCAGAGGCGGCTTGTTTTAGGTTAAAAACCGTGAGGGGTCCCGCTGGGTGGGTGGGGTGTGGGTGTGCTGTGGGCTGGCTGCCTCCCAGTCCCTCTCCCATGACCAGTCTCGGAACCAGACCCTGGTTACATGGGTGAAGCTCGGCACCTCTACCACCAAAATGACCCCACTACGAGCTGCACAAATTCCAAACGTTCAAACGAACGGGTTTCTGGAACACCCGAAGAGGGGGTCCCGCTGGGTGGGTGGGGTGGGTGGGGTGGTGTGGTTGCCGCCCAGTCACATCCTCTGAGGACCAGCCCTGAACCAGATCCACATTTCCAGATGAAGCTTTGACACCTCGACCGACAAAAAGACCCCACTACGAGCTGCACATATTCCAAATATTCAAAAGGAAGGTGTTTCGGAACGCCCGTGGAGGGGTCTCGCTGGGTGGGTGTGGTCTGGCTGACTCTCGGCCTCCCAGTCACATCCCCTCCACAAGTGCCTGAACTCGACCCACATTTCATGGATGAAGCTTATTACCTAGATCCACAAAATGACCCCACTGCGATCCGCACAGAGTCCGAAACGTGCAACGGAGGAGGAGAATCACGATTCCGCGAGGTCGAAATTTTCCCGCCCCAAGGAGAATCACGATTCAAGGAGGTCACCCCAAAATACCGAATTTACCGTTTTTACCGCTAGTTTACCGCTGGGCCTTTGTCACAATACCTGGGACCCCCCGTGTATAAGTCCCCCCCCCTTACCCCCGTGTTTAAGTCCCCCCCTGGGGGTCTGGCAGGGGGGGGGACTTAAACACAGGGGGACCTAAACACGGGGGTGGGCTGGTCTGGAGGGTCATCAGGTGGCCCCTAGGCCCTCCAGGTGCTGTCTGAGTCGAAAAGTGGGGTGCCAAAAGTCCATCCGGACCGGAATTACCCCCCTACGACAGCAGAGGAAGAGGTCTTCTTGGTCTCCACTGTGCCACCCCCGT
This sequence comes from Rhynchopus euleeides, assembly GCA_963210315.1. Classification (NCBI taxonomy): domain Eukaryota; phylum Euglenozoa; class Diplonemea; order Diplonemida; family Diplonemidae; genus Rhynchopus; species Rhynchopus euleeides. The sequence goes on from OY723276.1 coordinate 1,532,617, forward strand.
GTTTAAGCCCCCCCTGTGTTTAGGTCCGCCCCCCCCGTGTTTAAGTCCCCCCCGGCCGAAAATCGCCTCCAGGGGGGGGACTTAAACACGGGGGGTCCCAGGTACCGGTTTTTTACCGGTAACCGGACATGGGACACGGGGGACAGGCGGACCGGTAAAACCGGTAGGTGGCACCGGTTTTTTTTGGGTCTCCTCAAAACTTTTTTGGCGGTTTTCTGGTGTACGCCCCCAGACTCCCCTGTGGCGCACCGCCCCGGGAGAAAAAAAATTGGGGGCAAAAAGTGCACTAACCCCCCCCCCCCCCCCCCCGACCCCCGAAATCGCGAATCCTGGAAAAAATTCCTGACCGTACAAACAAAGAACGCAGTTCCAAATCTTTTTAGACGCTCTTGCGGCGCCAAGCACCTCCCCTACGGCTGCATTTCCGACACACCGCATACACACACCGCCCACCTCCAGATGGAGCCACAATCGAATGATGGCTGCGGCAGCTTGGCCCCTGGCGAGCAGCCACCACCGCATCGGGGCGCGTCACCCGGCCTGCCGGGTGCCGCACCTCAGGACACCTCCCCCGCAGCAGAAGTGCCCGGGGCCTGCCGAGGGGATGTGACGGCCTCCGCACCCACACAGCACCAACCCCCCTCTGGCGATGGGCAGCCCCGCCAGGGGGGGGTGACCCTGACGCTCCGCCCCTCTGCCCTCGGCACCTACTTCTACCGGAAGGCGTGCCAACGGTTCCTCGTGACACGCGCTCTGGAGCAGTCGTCACAGCAAAACCCTGGCAGCGCAACCCACACCTCACCCTCGCAGCTGCATGGCGCAGCACTCCTCCGTGCGGATCGCGGCAACGCCTTCGAGGCGTCTGTCTGGGACTACATCGTGGGCAACGCAGACACCCTGGGATGGCTCCCCATCGACGCCGGGGCAGCGGAGCCAGATGCAGCTGCGGATCCGGCCTTCCACCCCACCCGGCGCTGCTTCCGCTGCTACGTGGAGTGTGTGGTGCGGCGTGCCTTCGACGCCACACCGCCCGGCACCCCGCCACCCGCGGTGTGCCTCTTCCAAACCCCCTTCGCCCCCGTCAGCCTGGGCACCGTCGGCTCGCCTGCTGAGGGCTGGGAGCTGGGCAGCACCACCACTGACACCACCACCACCGCCACCCCGCGCAGCGCGGCAGCAACTGCACTGATCGGCACCCCTGTGCAGACGTCCCTCGCCCTGCCGGACATCCTGATGCTCCATGCTGAGAGCAACGGGCGCGATGCCCCTGGCGGCGTGTCGGCATGGGAGGGTTTTGCCGCATCCCACTCGGTGCGCATCACAGTCGCCGACATCAAATCCAGCGCCTCCACCGGGGTCGCACACCAGGCGCAGATCGCGATGTACCACCACGTCATACGCGCCAACCTGACGGACACCACCCCCACGCCACACACCCCCACGCCGCACTGCCCCTGCTGCGGTGCGGAGGAGGGTGAAGGGGGCGGGGGTGCTTTGGAGGTGGCCCTGTCGGGTGAGGTGGAGGTGTGGCTGCCCCAGCAGGGGCGGGGGAAGCCGTGGCGTGTGGAGCGTGCCGACATCACGGCGATGCTGGAGTGCACCCGGCAGGCGGCGGCGGTGCTGCTGGCCTCCCCTGAGGCGGTGTCCGCCCCGCAGTGGGTGCTGCGCCCCGACGGGTGCGGGGGGTGCCCCTACCTCGATAGCTGCAGGCGCGATGCAGAGGGGACGCTCCACGCCGTCGCAGGGCTGTCGCGGGGGGAGATCCGCGATATAGAAGACATGTTGCTCCAGCCATCGGGCAGCCCGGCACACCACTCTGCACACCCAGCCCCAAAGCAGCCGCGCAGCCCCAGCCCCCTTTGCGGCGGTGGGGATGTGGTGACCCCGCCACCATCTGCCCCGCTGCAGTCCATCGCGGATGCCTGGCAGAGCGCCACCGCCGAACAGCGGAGGCGGGCCTCCCCTGCGCTGCGCTGCAGCCCCTCGGACCCAACCCCGGGCTGTGTCGCCGCGCACCTCACGGGGAGGGCCGTGCTGCGGGGTGGCGGTGAGGAGCCTTCGACGCCACCCTGCCCCCTCACCCCGTCGCCCCTGCCCCACGAGGTGTTCTTCTCTGCGATCCCAGTGGCGGCGGCGGTGGATGGCGGGATCCGAGCCTTTTCAATTCGCAGACGCTCTGCCGGGGCGGAGGGGTGGGAGTGCCACCTCGCGGCGGAGGTCGATGCTGAGGGTGAAGGGGGGGCGGTGGTGCCCCCCTCCGACATCGCCGCAGCGCTGCGTGGTGCGCTGTGCGGCATCCCGTGGGACGACCCTGCTGCTGCTGTGCAGTTCTTCTGCTACGAGCCCCGCGATGCGGCGCTCCTCCAAGGCGCCCTCTCCGATGCGGCAGCGCAGCACGCCGCAGGCGGTGGCACCCCCCCAGAGTGGACTGCGGAGCGCCTCTTCCTCCTGCTGTCCGGTGGGGGGGGCCAGCACGACGCCCCGACACTCCCCACAGGGGTGTGCTATTGGAAGGACCGCCTCCGCGGGGCGGACGCCATCGAGCGTGTCGCGGCATCCAAGCCGGCACCCCTCAAGGCGCAGTGGGAGGAGGCGGCGCGCGCTGTGTCCCTCCTGACAGCCACCGCACCTCCCACAGGCCGTGGAGGCAGCACGCCCACCGTGTCCGCCCTGAAGGGCTGCGTCACGGAGGGGCTGGAAACCGCCTTCGGCACACGCGACATCCGAGCCGCTGCGGTGGCGCTCTGCACCCGCTGTTCTGCGGAACCCGCCACAACGCTGTCTGCGGTGCAGCTCGCCAACACTCTGGTGCACCTCCCGGAGGTGGGCTTCCACACGACATACGCTGCACTGCTTGGGGATACCGGGCGGGACATCCCACCGCCCCCACAGGACCAACACGCTGCTGCCGGGAATGGAGAGCCCCACACCCCACAGGGCGCCATCGCCCCGCCTCTCTGCGACGACAGGCTTGCGGGCCTCCCCTCCGCAGCAGCCCTCCGTGCCGAGGGGGCACACCGGGTGGATGCGGCGCAGCGCATCGTCGCGTCGCTCCGCCGCTGCCTGGCGGAGCACCCCACCCCCCCCGCCGCGCCTGCGGCGCCCCTCCCCCAGCAGGCGCTCAGCCTGGCAGCACGGATGCCCGTGCTGTGGGAAGGGCACCCCATTGCCTGCGAGCTCCTCTCTGCCAAGCAGGCCTGCAGGCTGGCGGCTGCATCCCCCGCAGCAGCAGCAGCCACCTCCGGGTCGGGGGCCCGCGCGGAGGCGACCCTCACGTGCACCGGGGATGGGTGCCTCGAGGTTTCCCCAGGGCAGTCTACGATGCTCGACGCAGAGTTGGGCGCCTTCCGTGGGGGGAATTTTGTCGCAGAGCTTCTTGGTGGTGGCGGAGGGGGAGGAGGAGGAGGGGGTGGGGGCGGGATTTCCCCTGCAGCGTATGCGCCGTACACCGCAGCCTGCGACTCGGTTTTCTCCGGCGTACCCCCGGGTGTCACCCTCGCGGATTTCATCACAGCAGCGGAGCTGCTGCAGCCCTCCTCAAGCACCCCCTCCTCTGGGGCAGACGCCAGCACCGATCGGAGTAAATACGGCCCGATGACATTCTACAAAGGACGCACCACCCCCACTGTATTCAAGGTCTTCCTCGCCAAGGCGGTGGCCGGGCCTGCGGGGAGTGACGCAGGAGATGCAGGTGACGCAGGGGAATCGCCCCCCGGCGACGCAGTCACGCCCGACACCCCTGAGACCGGGAGGGGGAGGGGCCGCGGCGGACGGGGGCCGGCTGCCACGCGCCCTGCCGGGGGTAGCCCCCAGAAGGGGGGGTGTGAGCTGCTGGGGCATCTGCTGGTCTACACCCATGTCGGGGAGGCGAAGGGGCTGGCCCGCTCTCTCCGTGCCGGGGGTGTTTCCCTCCGCGTCTCCCCCAGGCAGGTCGACGCAAACTCACCCAAGGTGATGGCAGCCCTGATGGCATTTGCAACGCTGGGCGAACCCCCAACAAGCGGTTGTGACGCCAGGGATGGGTGTGGCGGCACCCTCTTCCTCAAAGCCCTCCAACATGGCCCGGGAGAGCTGAATGGAGCGGGATGCTGCAGTGGTGGTGGTGGAGATGTGGTGGCTGCACCCCAATATGGTGGAGGAGTGGAGGGCTGGGGGCTCACCAACTGCCAGGAGAGGGCTTATCACCACCTCGAAAGCCACTGGGTGCAGGTCGTGTGGGGTCCGCCCGGCACCGGGAAGACGAGGTATCTCGCAGCGGCGGTTGCCCGGCATCTGGAGGCGGTGATGATTTCGGGGGAGCACGACAGCTACTCCATCGCAGTCACCTCCGTCACCAAGGCTGCGTTCGGCGAGCTGATGGGTGTCCTCCGGGACATGGTGGCCAGACGCCCCGCTGAGGTTTGGCAGCACGCCCGTATAGGAGTGCAGGAGAAGGAGGGTGACGTCAGCTGGGTGTCTGCCGAGAGCCTCTGCAGCGGTGGAGGAGGAGGAGGAGGAAGGGGAGATGGCGGTGGTAGTGCCATGCGCTTCACCATCCTGGGGTGTACGGTGTGGCATCTCGATGGGAAGCCGAAGGGCGACCCGCTTTACGACATGCTTGTTGTGGATGAGGCGAGCCAGATGCCCACCGCCGATGTCGCCGTCGCGGTATGTGCCTTCGTTTGCTGCGGGAGGGAGTGTGTGGTTGAGTGGGGGGGGGGGGGAGACGGTGTTGTTCGTCCACCGCAGTGTGGATGAACATGTGTTTGGCTCTCCGCTCCTTTCCTTCTTCCGGCACCGGCATTCACCATCGCACCACAGTTCCGCAAGCTGAAGGGGAACGCCAGGGTCGTCGTTGCGGGGGACCACCTCCAGCTGCCTCCCATCCACGCGGCAGCGCTGCCTGCGAGGCCTGGTATGTTGGGCGAGCCACCCCCTTTTATAAGGCACAGGAGGCGGGTTCTTTGAGGGGAGTCTTTGCTATCGACAGCTTTTCGACAAAGGGCTGTCCGGTGATTCTCCAGTATATAGGAGGGAATGTCTTAGAAAATGCACCAAAGTGCCACACCATAGCGAAGCTGTGGGGCCCTCTTTCTTGGAGTGATGTGCACCGTGATGTGGCTCCTCTGGATCTGTACGTCCACACGCTATCACACCACATCACACCCCAGGATGCCCCGACCTGTCCGGCTCGTTGCTCAAGGCCTTGATGCGGCATGCGGACGGGACCCCCATACAGGGGGTCGACGACAACAGCTCGCTGCACTGCTCCGTGGTCAAGCTGACGGAGAACATGCGCTCCAACCCCACCATCTGTGCCCACACGCAGCGCCTCTACGGCACAGACTACCATGTGCCCTCTGGGGCACCGCCACGCCTGCTGCTGCTGCGGGACTCACACCAGGAGGTGCCGGCTGTGTGGCACAACCTGCAGCAGGCCCTGCTGCAGGCTACAAAGTGGCGCAACGGCGTGTTGACGGTCGTCGTATCGCGTGCGGGTGGCATGACGCTGGATGCGGAGGCCAGGGCAGCGGCGGGGCTGCTGATCGCCCTGAATTCTGTTGCAGAGAAGGCGGAGGGTCAGGACTTCGGGGCGCTGGTCGTCACGCCGACCAACCTGCAGCGCCAGGCTATCGGTGCCCGAGTGGTCACCACGCCCGTCACCACTTGCAACAAGGCACAGGGGCAGACGGTGGATGTGGCAGTCCTGGCATATGCAGCCCCTACAGAGACCAGCTTCGGGTATCAGCTTGAGCGCCTCAACGTGGCGATGACGCGCGCGCGGTGCCTCTGCGTGCTTCTCGTCTCGGATGAAAGCTTTGACCCGTGGTGTGCCACGGGGACGTCGTCGGGGCGGCTGGGGTACGCCCACGCGCTGTCCTTCATCCAGCACTCCCCTGTGTTGGAGGTGGTTATGGCGAACAGCACGACGCAGTGCAGGTGGCTCCCCCACGGCGCAACGACGTGGGTCCCGCGTGGCAAGTTACCTGCAAGTTAGCGCAGGTGCCCTGGGGCAAGGTTTGTGAGAACAGAATGGTCATGTCGAGCGGGGCGCAGCTCGAGACTTCTTTCTACCGCACTACCACAATCTAAGCCGCTGTTTAGCCAGCCGTACCCCGAGTGAGGGCGAGTGGGGTGGGGTGGAGTGGTTGCGCAAGATGGACATCGGTGCGACCCCCTGCTGCAAAAAAAACATCCTCGTGTGTCACTGTGTGTGTTTTGGGGAAGAGAAGGCTTGTTGTGCTGGGGTATTCTTACCTGTTCCCCGGGGGGTCTCCTCGTTTTTTTAGCATCTACCCAGGGCACCCCGAGAATGGCACCTCCCTGGGTGACCATCGAGAATGTCGCCCCCCCCCCCCCACGGCCCTCGAGGGAGATCTTGTCATTCTGGGGATATCTTGGGTGATTATTTTTCTGGTTCGATGTCAGGTGTGTTCCGACCCGAAATCGGATTGTCCGCCCTTCGACCAGACACAAAAAGTACCGGGTGTCCTGTTTCACCTGTTCTCTAGGCACGTGGCTGATTTGCCACCGTGCTACCGCCAGAAGGTGCGTTTCTGAAGAGCATTTCTTGGCAGTATACTGTGGGTTGTTGCCATCTCATACACAGCGTCTCTTCCAGCCAGCTTTCACTGGCTTTGCTGTTCTTCTGGCTTGCAGAGGGGTGGTGACAGGCCTGCCTCTGTCTTTCGTGGTTGGATTCCTGTTGATCTTGTTGCAGGTGTCCAGCTCGGTTCAGCCCAAAAAATACCGCGCTGCTCCCTCCCCCCTTTCTCGACCTCTCGCCCTGTCGGCGGGCATTCTGTCTAACCTAACCCACGTGGTATGCCGCCATTGTCACGTTCTTTCGTTCTTCCTGTGGAGAACGGGGGCAGAGAGGCCGGTGACTCCCCACTGAGCCCTGCCCTTCACCAGGAGAGAAGCGTGTGGGTGGCCTTCGTGTGCAGGCGCCGTTATTGCATCGGTCTTCAAGCGTCGCGATGTGGTGGCTGTCTGCGGTTGATGCGGTGGCACCGATTTCGCAAAGAAGAAGCCCACCTGATGCGCGATGTGATTGTGTGATGTGGCAACATCTTCAGGAAAACGATTCCCGCAAAGCAGGGACAGGGAAGGTGGGGAGGTGCAAATGTTTCCCTGATCGCGCCCAGCGACCCTCTCATATATCGTTTCCTTTTGTGTTGTTAGATGATTCCCGCCAAGATGCCACCAGCCTGTGAGGGCTGTATCCCATGCAGGAGGACGCCCCACGCCACACCACTCGCACTTTTACAAGAAGAAGAGTGTCTTGATTGCAAAAGACCTCTGGAGTGTCTCCCTTCATGCAGGGCAGCACCCTGAAGTTATTACCCTGATCAAACTGGTCACACACGCACACCGCACACGAGTGGGGCGTAGGTGCAGGGTAAGCTCGCTCCCGCTCAAACGTGGCCGACACACATACATACATACACCCCTGCAAACTGCCAGGCATAAGGTTGTGCTGAACAAGATGCGGGTCATCTGCACTGCCCTAGTTGCAGCGTTGTGCATACGGTGTGCCCATGCCGACACCCCTGTGTTTGCCATGAGCAGCGGCTTCTCGAGTGACATGGTTCTGCAGCGGGCCCCAGCAAAGGCAGCTGTGTACGGGTCTGTGCCTGCAAATGCAACGGTGAGCGTGTCTGTGAGTGGCCCTTCTGAGTATAAGGTGGAGGCCGACATTGTCAGCGAAGGCGCATTCAAGGCATTCCTGCAGCCTGCAGCTGCAGGTGGGGTGTACACCATCACTGTGGCGTGCACCAGCGGGTGTGACGGGGCGGAGGACATTGTGCTGGAGAGGGTGACCTTCGGGGATGTGTTCTTCTGCGGCGGGCAGAGCAACATGGCCCTCTCCCTGCACTACACATTCGAGGCGGAGGCGAAGACGGCAGAGGTGCTGCAGGGGAAGTACTCCAACATCCGCTTCTTCCAATACGGCACCATGAACGGGGCCTACAAAGAGGACGTGCCGCAGTACACCACAACCACCGGGGCACACACGTGGTACAACACGACGTACGCAGCAGGCCTGCCGGACGGAGGGGCGTACAACCCCTTCCACACCTTCTCCGCCACATGCATGCACTTCGGCATGTCGCTGACCGACCTGGCAGGGGAGGGCGTGCCGGTGGGGTTGATCCAGAGCGCCATCGGGGGGACCCGCATCGAGCAGTGGGTGGACAACTCGACGTACGCACAGTGCCAGAACAGCACGGGGACGGGCACCAAGCTGTACTACGGCATGGTGACGCCATTCGTCAACACCACCATCGCCGGGTGGCTGTGGTACCAGGGTGAGAACAACTGCGTCGGCGTCCCCGGAAACTCCCTCACCGGTGTGGGCTACGGGTGCTACCAGGCAGAGCTGGTGTCGCTGTGGCGGCGCATCTGGTCCGAATCCTCAGGCACGACGAGCCCCGAGGCCCCCTTCGGCCTCGTCACCCTTGCGGCAGGCGGGTCTGAGGGCCACGGCACACACATGGCACACATGCGGTGGGCACAGACGGCGAATCACGGCGTGCTGCCCAACCCTGCCATGCCCAACACCTTCCTGGCGCAGGGCTTCGACCTGGGTGACCCGTGGGCCAACGGCAACTCCGGGACGCAGAACTGCTCACACGTCGACCCCGACACCGGGGCCTACGGGCCGAACTGCCTGCAGTGGGACGCGTCGCAGTGGGTGGAGGCGCTGCAGCCGATGTACCCATTCGTGAGGAACAACACCGCGCCCTTCTACATGGGGCCCATCCACCCGCGGATCAAGCACCCTGTGGGGCGCCGCCTGGCCACCGCCTACAGCAACCTCGTGGGCGGCAGCGGGCCCTACACGGGCCCCACGCTCGATGGGTGCAGCGTGTCGGGCAACTCTCTCGAGGTGCGCTTCAACACCACGCTGCTGCGCGGCGACAAGGTGCTGCTGCAGGACTTCAACACCACGGGGTGGACCGACTCCAACGCCATGCTGGTGTGCACCGGGGCCCACCCTCTGGCGAACGCCACGACGTGCGCCTGCAACGGGTGGGGCTACGTGCGATGCAACACATCTTCGACACCCCCCTGCGACGGGCACGGCGACACCTTCTGGTACTGCGAGGAGGGCCCCGGGTACAAGCCGCCTGTGTCGCGTGCCCCTGAGGCGGAGGTTGCGACGCCCCCGCTGCAGTGGCGCCCGTCGACGAACCCCTTCCTCGCGATCTGGCAGCCCGCCCCGCTGCAGCTGACGGGCAGCAACAGCGTGTCTGTGGACCTGACGCAGGTCAACGCGACTGGGGGTGTCATGGCGCTGCGGTATGGTTGGGGGTTCGACGACGACGTCTGCTGCCCCGACCCGCGCGTGGGGCAGGGTTACCTGCCTTGCCAGCCGGGTGCGTGCCCCATCATGACGCAGAGCACAAACCTGCCTGCAAACCCGTTCTTCGCAAACATCGTCGGGGGGAGGTGCGAGTGCCTCCCGCCCCAGGTGTGCAGCAACTAGAGAATTGCTGCGGTGTGGGTGTGGGTGCGAGTGGTTCCTCCCGCACGTTTGAACCAATGGAATCTCCGGCAGCTGGTTGATCTTGGTCTATTATTTGCCGCAAAAAAAAAGAAGAGAATCTTTCATACAAAAGAGACGATATTATGATAGCCCCCCCCCCCCCTCCGCCCCCATCCGCGTGGTTGCGGCGAAGGGGGGGGGGGTTTGGTCAAAACAACGACAGAGAGAACGAGAAAGAGGGAGGACAGAGATGTGTAGAGGCGGTCGGTGCCGCCCGATGTACTATCGCAAAATAATACTCGTGTGTGACACTGTGTGTGATCTCGCAGCACAGGAGCAACGTTATACGGTTATGCCCCCCACCTCCCCCCCCCCCCCCCCCCCATTCACACACCTGCGCTGTGCGTTTCATTTCTGCATTCAGCTGATACCCCGCACACCCTCCTCCTCACCCCGACACCGCTCTTTCCTTTCCCTTTTTCACAACCCCCTCTTTTCGCATGTTCCCCCAGGTCCCCCCTTCTATTTGCCCCCATGCGTGGTTGTGAACAAAGGCACCAAACGTATTGCGCCAAGTCTCGTCTTGCGTCGCGAAAGTCTTCTCTCTCTCCTTCCTTCGCCAACGGCTACGACCCCCTCCCCCCCTCCCAACGTCCTCCTCACTAGGGCTCCTTCCTCTGGGTGTGTTCTGGGGGCCTTCGCTCAGAACTGCAGAAAGGTGAGGAGCAGTGGCCCGCCTCACAACACACTGGCTGCAAAGTGACACAGCTTGACACACAGTGGCACAGAGCGAAGGCCTCCACTGGGTGGAGGCTGGTCTTCGCTTCTCTTCTTCCAACAAGCGCTCACCGCGTCAATGGATGCTGGCGGGATGTTTCAGCACGCCAGGTTTGTTTCACTTTCTGGCTGTAAATTGGGAATCGCGGCCGCGCTTTGCTTGCCAATGTCGCAAACAGGTGTGAGACGCACCCCCTGCAGATGTCGCGTGTTGGTGGGGGGTGGGGCAGGCCTGTAGTCGGTTTCATCCATGAAATGTGGGTCTGATTCAGGGGCTGGCCACAGGAGGCCATAGTCCTCAATGAAAGCAAGGCAGCCATCCAACCCCCAAAAATCGGGCGGGTGTCGGGGGTCGGCCTTATTTACAGCCCTGCCGCACTGGAGGGGGGTGTGAAGTGTTAGGAAAAACACTTCACACGAAGATCGCGGGTTCTCTTTCTTTTGTCACAACACGCTACTAAATGCAAAGACCAGCGTGTGGGAAGTGTGCAGTCCCACCAGCTTCCACCCCGCTCCCCCTTTGTTGCGAAAGGGGTCCACGTGGTTGACCCTGTGTTGAGCAGCTTCAGCGGTGACTGCGTGCCACCTCTGTGCCTTGCCTTCGCTGCATTTCTGAGACACCAGCATGGTGTTCCCTGCTGTCGTGATGCAAGAGATCCGTAACAGGCAAAACAGTCGGGAAGACACGATGGTGAAAATTACCTAAAACCTGCAGGGGAAAAGCTGGGTTCTCTCGAATGAGCCGGACCGGAGTCAGGTGAGCCGGTGACAACATCAACCTTCAAGGCACTTACTGAAGGACTGCTGCGCATTGGCACTGCACATGCATCCCACAGGCCACACCCCCCTGTACACACTGTCATGTTGGCCCCAGCCGTGCTCCTCATGGCTGCTTCTGTTGGGGTGAGGTGCGTGATGTGGCGCCAGACAGGTGGGTGCGTGTCAGACGGGCCACGCGAGCCTTCCGATGACAAGGGGTGTTCCATCATCATAGATACTGACCTGTCAGGATCCTGCGAGTGTGAGATGGGGATCTACATTGGTTTCGACTGCTTTTCAACGAGCTCGAGCTACACATGTGCTGAGAAGTGTTCTGAAGTCGAAGAACCGACACAGACCCAGACGCTAACCTTACCAACACTGACAGAGACAGTGACGGGAACGGAGACGACACCCTCTGAATGCTTTGACGTCACACTTCAGAGGAATACTGCAACGTGCAAGGGGTCATACCGGCTTATCCCTGCCAGCACCGCTCATGCATGCCACAAATACCTGTGCAATCTGCTAGCTTCGGAAAGGGTAACCACGGGTGTGACAGCTGGTGACACATTCTTGTACCTAGGGTACCCCGAGAGAATGTCACCCCCCTCGAGGGCCCAGGGCGAGGGGGGGGTGACATTCTTCCCAGCCGCTACACAGGGCAACCGTTGAAGAATGTCACCCCCCTCTGTCCAGGGTGGCCCTTGGAGAATGTCACCCCCCAAGCGGAGGCCGAGGGGGGGTGACATTCTCCAAGGTCACCCAGGGGGTGACATTCTCTCGGGGTACCCTAGGTATCGGGTTTATGGCTGCTACGTATATCGGATAAAGGATCTTAATACTTGGAACTATCCCAATGCGTTCTGTGAGCCAGGCCCAGAAGTCGACTGGTCTGTGATTGTCCCCATCACGTCTGCTCTTGCGGTGTTGGGAGTTGCTGCTGTGCTGGTGGTGTGGTGGACACGGCGTCCCCCACTGCCTGCTGTGCAGACAGGGCCGCACGGTGCGACTGAGCTCCGTGAGGGCCACCCCCTGGTCTCAAAAGTGTAGTTCTGTGCAAACTCGTGTGCATCTCTCCATGTTGTGTTGTGCTGTGTTGTGTGTTGCTCTGGAGAAACTCTCTGCCTATGTTGTGTTGTGTGTTGACATGTTGTGGCGCTCACCCCTGTCCTCTGTGGCAACCCCTTCACATCACACATTGTGTGCCTCTCCACTTCGTGCGTGTCATCATTCCTGTGCATAATGACCCCCCCTACCCCCCCTACCCCCCCTACCCCCCGACGTTCACGACCCCCCAGAAAATTACCCCAGCCCCTGGAGCCTCCCCCCCCCCCCCCGCATGGTTCTGGAGGGACAGCAGGCTTGTGGCAGCGTTCGGTACCCTTCACACCTGCACTAAAAAACGCAGCTCAGAATGCAGAACACCCGTTTCACACCAGACACCACCCCCCCCCCCCCCCCCCAACAGGCAACCTACACGCCACCCTTCTTCATAACCAAGTCCTCCCGCCTTTAGACTCTCCCCACACTCACACCCCCACCCCTTCCAAATGGCCCTCTGACAGACCCCACCGCACCACCCCCCACCCTGGCTCTCTCCTTGACCGCCTCCCCTTCCTCTTTGTCAAAGGCATTTCTTCACTCTCTGTTTCTGTTTCTCTCTCTCTCTCTGCCACCCACCCCGCCACACTGCCCTGCGCAACATGTCGGGTTGGTATTGGGGTCTTCTGGGAGGCATCATCGTAATCGTCATATGCTTCGTGCTGATGATATGGTATCTCGCGGGGCGGCGCGCCAAGGTGGAGGTTGTGAAGGACCCAGACCCGCCGGAGGTCCCCCTCCCCCCCTTAGGAGTGCCTTCAGTGCTTCCTAACGGGGGGAAGCATCCTGCGGGGACCCCTCTTGTGGTGATCCCTGTCCCACATGCGTCAGCCTACTTCAGGATAGGGCATCCCCACAATGTGCATGTCCAGGAGTTTACCCGGCTCGACGGAGGCACGATTGTGTTGGGGGCCCCCCACCCATGCAGCATCCCTGGGGGGTCTGCGGGGGGGAACCAGTGGCAGATCGGGCAGTTTGTCATCCAGGCGTTCTGCTACGCGCCGGGGAGGGAGGATTCCGAGATAACCACCGCGATGGTTGAGATCACCCCCCCCACAGGGGAGGTGTTCTTCAGCCACACCCCCGGGGAGTATGACGAGCCGTTTGCCCTGTCGCTGTTCCACCATGAGACATCGAATATCATGTTCACGGTTGACGGGTCGGACCCATGGGAGGTTGGGATACCCTACCTCAACCCGCTATTTATCGACAGGACCTGTGAGATCCGCGCCGCAGCGCAGGGGACCCGCGCCCCGGCGCTCTGCAAGAGGTTCGTCATTCCTGAGGAGCTCCCCCAGCCGATTGTCATGCTGAACGGCGAGGTTGTGACGGAGGGGTGGGCACCCGGGGCAGATTACATCGTGTCCTCCCCAGACAGCCTCGGGTTTTCCTCCAGAGAGGGCGGTTCGGTGTACTTCAGTGTGGAGAGAGTGTCCCCGTTGGACAATATCGAGGAGCTTTTTATATTCAGCGGTGCTATGAAGCCGACATGTCTCTACACATCCCCCCCGCAGCTGAGCCCAGGGAGGTGGCTAATCCGCGCCTTCTGCGCAAAGCCCCAGTGGAAGGACTCGCGCGTTCTCTCCTTCACAGCGGTGTGCCGCCCCCACCCCCCGACACTCTCGCTTCTCCACCGGAGCGGGGTTGGGTCCACCTCCATCGCTGAGGCGTTGAAAAAAAACGGATCTGTCGATGCCCCGTGCACTCTAAAGATATGCCGCGGCGGCTCTGGAGGGGCCGTGTCGTCATCGGGGGAGGCGACCATCTCCTCGGCACTCCTCCAGCAAACCGGCGGGGAGGGGAACCCCCCTGATATGCGGGGGGCCGGCGGCGGTGTACACCCGGGGAGTGCGACCCTCTCGATAAGCTACCGCCTCACGCGGATTTCCGCTCCGGAGGGAGGAGGTGGAGGGGGGGCGCCCGCCCTACCGCACCACCTCGCCGGATCCGCCAAATCACCCGAAGGGGCAGCGGATGCCGTGTGGCGGTCTGCAGAGCCGGGGGAGGAGCCCTACGTCCAGATCGAAACCCCGGGGGGATACGCCTTGGAATTCTCCTCGGCAGATCCGGAGTCGGGGGTGGGCAGCGCTGTGATCCGCGAGGTGTTCTACGCCGAGGCCCCTCTCCGAGCCGCATCCCTTGCCCCCCCGAGATTCACCCGAGGGGGCGGGGCGGTCTGCACCCTCCCCTCCCTTGAGGACCAGGCAAGGCATGGGGACGGGATCCCCACAGCAGGGGGGGCGGGCAGATTTCCAGGGCATGGCACAGCGGTGATTCCCCCACTCCCCTCCGGGGTTCATATGGTGATGAATTCGAGGGACAGCGGGCCGACGGTGCGGATCCAGGTGAAGGTTCAGAGGATTATCCGAAAAGCGGGCGAAGCGCCGGGAGGGGAGACGGATACGAACAGCCACCCCCAGCCGCCCCGCGTGGATGACGGCAGCGGAAACCCGCACATCACCCACGGCTCGCAGGACCCACCCCTGGGGGGCGACGTTGTGGATATTGGAGCTCTCCCTGATGACGGCGGTGCCTGGGGGAGGTCCACCTCGGGGGATCCCATCGCCTCATCCTCCTCTGCGGCGTGGGGTGGGGGCGCCCGCCTCGGAGGGGAGGCGGGCCCGGAGGGCACCCAGCGGGACAGCAGGAGCAACACGGGGTATACCGGTTCAAAGTTATCGAAAACCAACGACGCGCCGGTTTTCCCCCCGGAGTTTCTCCACTGCATGCCTGGGGAGGAGGTCTGCATACAGCAGTATGGCGTGATCCGCGCCTCCGCCGTTGCATACCACAGCAGGCGTCCCGAGGATGATGCTGTTGATTACTCCCTCCTTTCTGAGGAGGCGCGTGAGGCGGTCGGCGCGTCAACCCCTGAGGTGCAGGTGTTCACAATTGTACCCCCTCCCCCGCGCCTCTGCCCCGGGGGGTCCGGTTCCTTCTCAACGGGGTTTGCGGCGAATGTCTATAAGCCGAGGGGG
The DNA here is from genome assembly GCA_963210315.1 of Rhynchopus euleeides. Lineage (NCBI taxonomy): Eukaryota > Euglenozoa > Diplonemea > Diplonemida > Diplonemidae > Rhynchopus > Rhynchopus euleeides. The sequence goes on from OY723276.1 coordinate 1,547,707, forward strand.
ATTCCGGAGTGGGCAGAGTGCTCCCTCCATTACACCGTGTCCGGGTGGTGTGGTGGGGTGGAGATGCAGGCGAAGTCATTCCGGAATGCAGCTGATGGGAGCGTCGTGGGTCTCGCGGATGAGGGGCACTATGTGATCCGCGCGAAGGCCGAGGTTTTCCCAAAGCACGCCGCGTCACACCCGGTTTTCTCCGAAGAGGTCGAGGGGTTCTATGAAGTCTGCGCCGCGTTCACCCCGGGGCCCGCAGTCGCTTCCCCACGCAGGGCCTCCCTCCCGCCCCCTGTGAGGGATGTAACCATCCCCCCCCCGGCATTCCACCCCCTGGAGAGGTATCACCCGGGGGACACATTGCATGTCTACCTCCAGGACAGGTCGGGCGATCCGGAGACCGACCTGTTTTACTCCGTCAACACCAGAATTCTCTCGGAGGAGTCTGGGGGGGGCGTGCTGTATACAGAGGACTACCCAATCGTCATCACGAAGGAGATGGAGGTGGATCTCCCTCCGCACCCAGAGGGACAGCCTGGGGCAGGCGATGGCGGGTCTCGCCGAGGCGTGATGGTGTATGCGGTCTGCAGGCCCCGGAAGGCCCAGGGGGGTGGGGACAATGTGACAGACCTAGCGGGGCCTTCGGCGGAATTCAATGCAGTAAGCCTGAGGGATGCCCCGCCGAAATCAGGGGTGCGCCTCCCGTCGCGCGTGGTGGAGAAGACCTACTGCCTGGGCGGGGCGGTATCCCGTGGGTTGAGCGAACCTCCTTCGCCCGCCGCGTCGCTTCCAGTGAGGGCGCCGCCGCGACCCACTCTAACATGCCACGCATCGCAGCTCTCGCTGCAGCTGAAGACCCCTGGGAAAGGGGCACGCGCGATGTACACCGTTGACGGGTCAACCCCTATGGCGGAGCCCGGCGGGAGCACCTATGAGCTTCCCTTTGGGCACGCCTTTGCCATACCCAGCAGGGGGACCACGGATGTGCGTGCCGTCTGCGTTGATTCCACCAGGGGGAAGGCACCTTCCAAGGTGGTGTCGAAGTGCTTTGTCGAGGGGACTCTCCCGCAGCTCCCCCTCGCCAGGTCTGCAGCGGGGCTTGGCGTGGTGGAGATGCACGGCGACCACGAGGGTGCTGGCGGTGGGGCCACCCCGGCAGGGTGCCTGCCGCCCCCCATCTTCGTCGCCCACGCCAGGGTTGTGATTGTGGTTGCGGCGTCGCGTGACCCCGCCGCGATCATACGCTATTCGGTGGATGGCAGCGCGCCTGGGCCCGGGTCGCCTGCGATGCCCCCTTCCGGCGTGCAGATCGCGGTGCACGGGGGGGAGCGCCCGGCAACCCTGCGCTGCGCCGCCTTCGACCCCACCAACACAATGTGCTCGGAGGAGGTGGTGCAGGATTTCATGCAGATCTACGCAGAGGGGGGAGGTGCACCGGAGATCATCCCGCTCAGCCCCGGAGGGGGCTTCGGCGAGGGTGGTGGTGGTGGTGGTGTCGGCAGCCCAGCGCTGGATGATTCCGGTGTTGCCGATGTGGGAGATGTGACTGTCGAGGTGCCCCAGCCCCCCGCCTCCGCATCCAATCCCATTCCCGAGCCGGCGGCGCCGCCGCCGCCGCCCGGGTCTGGGTTGCAGCTGGCCTCGGTGGACGGTGCCAGCCCCTTGTATCAGCCGGCACCCGCGCCGATTCCCATCGTGCAGGCGACTGGCGCTGTCGATGCCTTTGCCAGGGGGTTTGCTGCAGAGCGGCTCAGGCAGGCGAGGCGCGAGGCGGTCCTGGCCGACCTGCGCAAGCAGGAGAAGGAGCTCCGGGAGGAGGCGGCGAGGAAGAGGGGCTGAGTGGGGTGGGATGGGGTGAGAATCTCGCGCAGTTCCCCGGTTTGTGGGAGGTCCGCCAGCCTGTCACGCAACGGACTTCGCACCGATTTCATCAGACGGAGGAGGGAACCCCCGCAACTAGCCTCCACCCCTTTTCCTGCCCCCTGGATACCCCGCCCTCCCTTCCCAGCTTATCCCGACTTGCCGTATTGCAGTTGGGGTTAGCGTGCTGGCATCGTAGAGTGGTCCACACTGTAAGAAACCGGGCCCGCTAACATCCGACTTGCCTTAGAGCTCCATACCACCCAGGGTGAAGGGGGCGGGAGGGGGGTTGGGGGAAGGGCCTTGGGGGAAAGGCATGCTAAAAATCTGCCTGCGCTTTTGATAAGGGGGGTGTTCTCGCGATTGACGGATTGCCCGCTGGTTCTTCTCTCCCCCTTTCTGTTGTTTTGCAGGGGTGAAGTCTCAAAATGAAAATCAAAAAAAAGGCAACATTTGGTTGGGGTGCTCTGTGTGTTTGAGGCTGTCGCAGCCAGATGGGTGTTTCTCTTCTGTGTGTGGGGAGATATGTTAAAACATTACAAGTTTGACTTTGTGACCCCCCCCCCCCCTCCTTGCCTTTTAGACTTGCAGAAATAATATGCCACACCACCCCCTCCCTAACGAAATGAACGGGTTGGTGGGTGGTGGGTGTGAGGGTGAATAGGTAGTCTGTAGACATCGTAGACACACAACAACACGCCGAGCTTTTCGTCGGCGGAAGGGCGAGCCCCCCCACACTCCCCTCGCTCCCCACCCAGCCGTCTCATGTGGTGCATTTGTTGTCGGAGGGGTGGTGAGGTGTCGCGCTAGACAGACACCCGCCTTGAAGCTGGTCTCAACACCTCCCCACACACGCACACCGCACACAGGGGGGGAACTGCATGGCAGGGGGGTGATAAGCGGCACCCCCCCCGCCCCCCGCCCCTCCTGTTTCTTCTGCCAGACGGAACCACCCCCTGGCCGTGGCGATGGCGTCCACCACGCCAGCAGACACGGTGCTGTCCCCCAGCCGTATGGGCCTGCCCTCCGCCGCCGCCGCCCCAGCCCCCGCCAGCACGGGTTCTGCTGCCCCGTCCGCTGGGACGGAGGCCGTCATCGCCTCCGCCGCCGCAGAGGCGGCGAACGCCAGCTCTGTGCTGGCGGGCCTTGCGGCTGCGGGTGTGCCGCCGCAGGCGGCGGCTGCCGGTGTGCAGCTCCCTGCGTCGCACGAGGCGCTGCTCGCGACCTCCGCCAGCGAGGCGCGCAACAAGGCGGAGCAGGAGTACCGCAACTGGGAGGCGCAGCAGGCGCTGCGGATGCGCGACGCCACCGCGTCGCCCCACCGCAGCATCACGCTGGGCGGGCCCGCCCCCACCACCAGCCTGCCGCAGCACCCTGTGGCGGTGCCGCTCAACTCGCCCATCGCCTCGCCTGTGGAGGACGTGCTGCGCCAGGCAGAGCTGGGCCTCCTGGAGACGGAGCGCCGCGTGCGCTCCGAGGCGGAGCAGCTGGAGGCGACACGCAAGTCGCGGCTGCAGGCGACGGAGGCAGAGCTGCACCGCATGCGGCAGGACACGCTGCAGGATCTGGAGGACCGCGACAGGAAGTGGCAGGAGAAGAAGGCGGAGGATATGGGCGACGTCGAGGCGATGCGGGCGCAGCTCGCCGAGCGGGAGGCGCGGCTGCGGCAGGCGGAGGCGGAGCACCAGGAGGAGCTGATGCGTGCTGACGACGATCTGAAGAGGCGCACGCTGAGCACCGAGGAGGCGCGGCGGCGCACGACTCAGGCGCTTGAGACGCGGATCCGGGCGGAGGTGCGTTCCGAGCTTGCGCCGCAGCTGCGGATTGACATCGAGAAGGAGCTGACGCAGCGCATCACCGCGGAGGTGCAGGCAGACCTGCATGCAGAGTTTCAGACAATGTGCGACACGGTGCGTGTGGAGGTGGAACGTGCCAGGCTGCAGATGCAGACGGAGATCGAGGCTGCCTTGGAGCCCAAGGTGGAGGCGCGGCTGCTCCCCGTCCTGATGGCGCGTGCGGAGGCCGAGGTGCAGCAGGCGATAGTGCAGCAGCTGCAGGACACAGCAACCACTGCGTCGCGCCTGCGGGATGAGCTGCAGCTCGTCGCTTCGGAGAGGGATGCGCTCGCGACGCAGCTGGCAGCAGTGTCCTCCAGCAAGAAGCAGGAGCTGGACAGCGCGGCAGAGTCGCTCACTATGGAGCGCATGCGAGCCGAGCAGCTGGCGTCGGATGTTGCCGTAGCAGCCGAGACCCTCAGGAGGTGTGTTTTGTTTTTGCATACACGTTAAGTGTTCTAAGAAACCAGACATAACCAGAAGACCAACATCATGTTTGTGCTAGCACTTTTCCCTTTTGTCATCACACCCGTGCGCCAAAACAGGTTAGGCCTTATATTTGGCTGCGTTCAACGAAAAATATTTTCGTGGTTCAACACACCCACCTACTCCCTTCTCTTTACTCCACCCTTCAACCCCCGACACAACCGATGCCTGGCGTGCAGAACTCGGAGCTGGTGCTGTCCGGAGTGGGGCGCGGCGCGGGCAACCCGGACGCCTTGTCCGCCCCCCTCCCGGCGGGCGACTTCGGGATGGCGATGGGGCAGGCGCTGGCGGCAGTGAACACCGCCAATGCCCGTGAGGTGGCCACCCGCGAGGTCGCGGGGGCCGACATCCGGGCCACGCAGGTGGAGGCGCACGCGAGGGTGCACGCGGCGGGGGTGGAGGCGGGGGCGGCTACGAGGGCCGCCAACGCGGAGGCGGCGGCGGGGATGCACATCGCATCCGCGAATGCAGCGGCGCATGCGGCGAAGGTGGAATCCGCTGCGGCACAGCGGGTGACGGGGGCGGAGTCGGACGCGAAGGTGGCGTCGGTGGAGGCGGCGGCCTCAAACGCCGTCACGGAGGCGCAGGCGCGGGCGATGGTCGCCGAGGAGTCCGCCAGGCACGCGGAGGTGAGAGCCCGCCTCGAGGCCGAGCTGGCCCTCGAGAGGGAGAAGACGCGCAACGCCGCGCTGGTGATGGAGGAACGGGCTAAGGCCCAGCGGGAGACGGCCCTCGCGGAGCACGCGAGGGTAAGGGCTGAGGCAGGCGCGAGCCGGGCTGCAGCCCCCCAGGACGAGGTGGCCTCCCTCCGGGAGGAGGTACGCCGGATGCAGGAGGTGGCGGACCTCCAGGCGGAGCTGGCCCGCCTGCGGGGAAACGGGACGGGCTCCGGAGCCGGCGCCGGAGCACCGAGGGCCGGAAAGCCGGAGCAGCGGGACGGGGCCGGCAGCGTAGCCGGCAGCAGCGACAGCCGCAGGGGCGCCGGGGCTCTCAACCCCCTGGACGTGGACGAGTGGTGGCACGCGGACGAGGCCACGCTGGGGCTGGTGCACCTGCATCAGCTGCGCCGCTACGACGCCCTGCTGGGGGCCCGGGCGGGGGGTGCCCTGCGCCCGCAGGCCCACGAGGCGCAGGCGCGGATGAGGGATATCAACCTCATCATGACGAGCCTGCCGTCGCTGCAGGAGCCGGAGGACTACGACGACCTCCTGGTCCGGCTGATGCAGAACCAGTTCTGCAGGCTGGAAGCCCTCAACGAGGGCGTGTTGGGGGGCGGATGGGAGGCGGCCTCCGCGATGGAGGAGGAATTCTTCGGGAAGCCGGAGATTCCTCCGTACCTCCGGGCGGCAAAGGAGAAGGCACGGGCCCGCCAGCCACGCTCCCCCCAGGTCCACCACCCACAGCATCAACATCAACAACAACAGCAACGCAGCTCGCAGCCACAGCCGCAGCAGGGCCACCCCACCAGCCAGCGGAGCAGGAGGGGGGGCCACAGGCAGTGAGCTCGCCCCTCACGGCGATGCTGGAGAGCATAGGGGTGCTTTCCACGGCGCGGGTGGGAAGGAGACGGGCACAGGAGGACCCGCTGACCGCCAGAGAGGCACAGCGGATCGCCAAGCGCGCGGTGAAGACGCTGGGGGAGGCGTTGGCACCGTCGACGTGGAGGGGGCTCGAGGGGCCCCACCGGCGACTCCTCCAGTTCCGGCACGAGTGGGAGCAGACCACGGGTGTGCTCTTGCCGTGGGACCTTTGCATCATTTACTGGGTGCAGAGGCTCATGTCCGAAGCGGACTCCCCACTCCGGCCCTCCTCCGCCCTACAGTACGTATCGAGGGCGGTCGCCGCGATGAGCCGCATGGGGGTTGTGGTGGACTCCCAGCTGCTCCAAGACTTCAAGCGAGGTCTGAAGCGCTTGGGGGCCCTCCGACCGCAGCACCAAGCGAAGCCAGCAACATCCGCCCAGGTGGCCGCAGTGGTGGGCCGGGCGGACGTCGACCGCGACACGAAGCTCGCGATTGTGCTGGGGTGGTGCGGGGCGGCGCGGGTGTCGGACGTGGTGCGCCTGAAGTGCGGGGACATCGCTTTCCAGAGCGAGTTTGTCGCCGTAAACTGGGCGGAGACGAAGAGCGACCCGTTCCGCCTGGGCGTCACGACGGGCCTGTTCCTCTCGGAGTGCTGGACGGAGGTGCTGCGGGAGGCGATCTCGGGGCGGGCGGCGGGCGCGCTGGTGGTCGACACTACCTACCGGCGCATCGTGGCGGCGCTGAAGAAGGAGGACCCGGAGCTGAGTGGGCACTCCCTCCGTCGGGGGGCTCTGGCGGAGCTCCTGCAAGAGGGGCTGTGCCTGGAGTCGCTTCGGCAGCTGTCCCGCCACAGCTCCCTGGACGCCCTGGCCAGGTACCTCCCGGCGGGGAAGCTGAAGCTGGCGAGGCAGACGGCCTCCACATCAATGGTGCTCGACCGGGGGCTATCCCGGGGGTCGCTCTTTGCCCTGCCTTCCCTGGGAAGCTCCTGAGGACGGCGTGCGTGGCGTACGAGCCCCCAGGCACGCCTTCCCCGCCGGCGACCCCTCGGCCCAGGCCGCCTCCCACGCCACCGCCACCACTTCCGCCTCCGCCTCCACCGCCGCCACGGCCGCCCCCTCCTCCTCCTCTTCCTCGGAGGGTCGGCGACGACTCCTACTCGCCGGACGTCAACGCGACGTACGCGAGGGAAGCGCGGGTGACGGTGGAGGGGCGGCATCTTGGCCCGCCCTCGGCGCGGGGTGGCCCCACGGGGGAGCTGGCCCCCATTTCGACGTCACGTCTGAACCTCGACGCCTTAGAGGCCTTGGATTCCGAGGGGATCCTGTCAGGGGTTATCGACGTGATTCGGGACCGGGGCGCTTTCCTGCGGGCCATGCGACCGGGCGTGGATCTGGGCGACAGGCCTCTTTCGCGCGGGACCTCGAGGCACATGCTGCGGCACTGGGATAACCTCTCGGAGTGGGGGGTGCTGGGGTTGGCTGACGCGCCGAAGGTGGTCCTCCCGGCGTTCACCGTGGAGAAAAAGAGCGGGCTGCTGCGTTTGGTATGCGACGGGCGAAAGCTGAACCGGCTGATGCGGGACCCGCCACCGATGCTCCTCCCGTCGATCCACGAGGTGGTCCGGAGGTTCCTGGCGGTCGAATTCGTGGTGCAGGCTGACGGGAAGAGCTGGTTCTACCAGTTCCCCCTGGGGGACGGGGTCCGCGACTTCTTCGGGGTGAATCTGGCTGGGGAGCGGGGCCCGTTTCGGCGCACCTCGCTGCGGGTGATGTGCATGGGCTGGAGCTGGGCGCCGTGCATCGCGCAGAGGGCCTCGCGCGTGCTTCTCCCCCTGGAGGATGGGCTGTCTTGGGTGGACAACTGGTTTGTGGTTGGAGATAGCCGGGAGGATGCAGCCGAGAGATACGCCCGATTCCTCGGCAAGGCCGAGTCGGTGGGCGCCGAGCTCAACGAGGGTGCGGAGTTCGGCACGCCGCCCGGCACGCTGCGTTCAACGAAAAAAGACACTTCTTTCCGGAGTTTAGCTAGCACGATTCAGTTGGGCGATTCATTTGTCTGGTTTTGCCTTGCCACAGCGCTTTGGGTGGCGAGCATCTATGAGATGTGTGGGCCCCAGTTAAACAACAGCGGAGGGTCTTGATGAGAGCAGGGGGTGTTTGGTGTGCTGAGCTGTGTACAAAAGGGGGGGCTCGCATGTGTGTGTGGCACTTTATTATGGCAGCAGGGGATGGGTGTCTGTCGAAGAGACCCCCCCCCCCCCCCTCGCAGAAGCACAGCAAAGATAGGGTGTGTGTCGTTTGTTTGTGTCATTTGTAAAGCCATTGCCGCTCCCCCCCCCCCGCCATGTGGCAAGCCCCAACCCGGGCATGCCATGCTCACCCAATGTTTGTCTCTGCGGCAGGTTTGAGGAGGAGCGCCAGCTGTACCCTTTGCTGAAGGAGGTCGAGTCGATGCCCGGGCCTTGGGCGCACGTCAACTTGCAGCTGGACCAGCTGCGCAAGGAGAAGAGCCAGCTGCAGGCAGACGCACAGTTCGCAGCACACGAGATTGACATGCTTAGGTACGCCCCACCACCCGCCACCCTGCGCTTCTTGGAATGGACTGGCGGCATCCCCTCCCCTGCTGCATTGTGTTGCCCGCATCCCGACGCACTCCGGGTGTGCCAAAAAGCCCCCAGCCACACCTCTCAGCCCCGCCTTTTATTTGCGGCTCTACCGGTGCCGAGAAGCCCCCCCTCCCCTCCAAGGATGGCACCCCTGGATTATATTCCAGGGTTGTTGGATTATTCCCATCCTTGCTCCCCTCCCCTCCCGACACCCCACCACCCCCACCTCCCCTCTGCAGGAAGCAAGTCATGGAGAACATGGGAAACCACAGCATGCTGGAGGTGCCTGCAGTGTCCCCGATACATGTATGTACATGGCTGCAGCCACCTATATTCCACCCGAGTCTCGGGCCTGTCAAACACACCCACCCCTCTGCAACCATCCCTCCACCTGCAGGGGAAGCAGCTCCCGACGACACCAGGTGGGTACGCATCGTCTGCCGCCCCTCTGATGGACTCGGTGATGAGCCGAAATACGAAGTGCGGAGAACGCTCGCACTCTTTCAGCCCGCAGACGCCAGCCCCGATGGGCAGGGGGGGCACCCCGCGCAAGGCAAGCGTCGCACGGGGGGCCGAGAAGCGCGACTCGTCTATACCCTGCAAGAACCGTTTCAGGCACACCCCTGTGAAGGAGGCGAAGGCGCCGACCTTCCGCATGCAGAAGGATGACAGGGAACGTGTCTTCTTTGCGGAGATGGAGCAGCTGAAGGAATCCTCGACCCGCGACGCGCGGGCCAGGAAGATCAGCGGCAAGCGCACAACCTCTTTCAGGGGGACGCCCATCCGCTGAGCTCTTTTGAAAGGAAAGGCCATGTATTACGTGCGTTTCTGCTGTTTATCGCACTCGTGTGAGGGGTATGCATGAGAACTTGCATGCCGCCACAGCCAGGTCTGTTCCGTTTGTGATGTGGAGAATATTGGGAGCGTAGGGGCATCGAGTCCGAAACAGCATCATCGCTGAGCGCTGGCGGTTGAGTTGCGCGCTCCTGAATGGCGTTGCGTCTCCTCTCTGGGTGTTGTCAGTGTTCTCGCGACCGGAGGAGTCGGAGGAGTTCCTCAAAAAAAATTAAAAAAATCTGACGCCGGAGGAGTGGAGGAGTGGAGGAGCTCCTCCGGGAAAAAAAATATTTGGGACCTGGCTGCGGAGGAGCCCTTTACAGCAGTCATGAAACCGTTTACCGCACCGTATATTGCTCTCATGACGAAAGAGCAGCACCAACCGCATGTGACTCTCCGCTTTGCTTCGACTGTGGAGCGTACTCGGGGACCAGGCTAACACATGTTCACTACCGTGGCCTCCGGCGGCTGGGGGGCTCTGCCCCCCAGACCCCCCTGTGACATGCATCCCATAGCCAAGTCCTTGTATGCGATCATGACACCTCGGGAAAGAGGTCATCTAGGAACGGAACGCTTCGGCATCCTCCTTCTGGCCAACTCAGACGGAAGCTGTTGCGTCGCATTGCATGCGTGTCGCGTCGCATGTGTGTGACTGTCGTTCGCACCCGGCCGCTCAGGATCGTGGTCTCGCGCGCCGAAGGCGCGCGAGAAAAATTTTCAGGGTGGAAAAAAATTTTCCAGGTCCAAAAAAACGCAAAGAAAAACTCCTCCGCACTTTCTGAAAATCCCAAAAGTCGCGAGAACACTGGGTGTTGTGCAAAAAAAAACAGTGGCAGGCCCCCAACAACGGGGGGGCGGGGGGGTTTGTTTGTGCCCCCTGTGCTCCCCAACCGGTTGGCAACCCTGGCTTTGCACCTGCAAGAGCAACACTGGACTGCTCACCCCAGCTTTGTTGCAATAGCCTGCCATGGAGCTGATCTGTTTTCATTCGCCCACCTCCCCCCTGCCCCCCCTTGTTTTGTTTGCAGGCAACCCACTCTGGCACATGTGTTGTGGCATTGCGACCCCCACCTCCGTTATTCTTTTAGATATTCCCAAATGCGCCACCCCACTCCCCCCACCCCCCCCCCCCCCTCTGCCCTTGTCAAGTTGTAGGTCGGACAGTTCGAAGCGCAGTGGAGTGAAAATGGCCACTGCGTAAAATCGGTTGGGGTCCTGCCACCCCGGCTCACCACCGCAAGCTATTTTTATAGTTCAGGATTTTGTACAGGATTTTTCCGGTTGCACAAACAAGCACATTACGTACCGCCGGCTCCTTTTTATAGTTCAGGATTTTGTACAGCATCAATCGCTTTTATAGTTTGTAGGTGGGGGTGGAGGTGGGGTGGGGGGGTGGTGGGGGAGTACCCCCTCCGCTTCTGAGCAGCACCCTGGCACGACAACCCGAAGAGCGGGGGTGCATCACTCCCTTCACGAAGCCAACTGAGAATTGCCACGACCCAACTCATTTGGGGGGCGGAACAGTATCCCCGCTCTTTATCCTCCCACATTTTTTTCAATTGCTCAGGTGGGCGTATTGTGGTGTGGGTGCTGGCATCCCGGGGTGTCCCCTCGAGTACGCACAGCGTGAGAACCGGGCCCGCTATCCTACTCAGTGGGTTCTTCGCTCTGTTGTCAAGGCGTGTCAAAAAAGAAGCTCTGTAACAGAGCCATCCTGCCCCAGAGGCAAAATCTTTTGCCTCCGGGGGCAGGATGGGTCTGTGCAGTCGCCCCGGCTCACACCTCGCTGTGCTTGTTGACACGAAATTTTATTCGACACGGAGAAACCCTGTGCCAAAAAAAAAGTGTGTCCACTTTGCCACCTCTGTTATCAGGGGTGTGCCTCACTCTGCACCCACAACCTCTGGGAGCAAAAACGTCTCACCCCACTCCCACCCTCTCTGTATAATGATTGAAATTTCCTTTGGCCTGAGGTTGGTATAAGCTGTTTGTTTCGTCATGTGGACACCTTACCAACGCCTCTCTTTGCCCCACCCCGTTTCCCCCCATCCCTTCTCCTAGATCCCGAGAAGCTGTATGCACTCCATAGCTGGGGCGACGCCGGGGCCCGGAAAGTTAGGATAGTCTGCCACGCCCCCCCCTTCCCTCCCCCGCTTCGCGCTGCCCACCCTCCCCCTTTCCGAGAGGAGGAAGAAACGGCGGGAAAAAAACCAAGGTCCTGGGTAAGACGTTAAACTGCCTGGGGGGGCCGTCCCCGGACCATGACGGGTGCCTGCACCAGGAGTCTAGCACGGCCGTGGTCCAGGGCATGACCGAAAACTGCTTGGGTACCGAGGCTCCCCAGACCAGGAAGGGTGGAGACACCTGGAGTCTAAATAGTCACACCACGTCAGGCCAGACCTTCGCATTGCACTCCGCGAAGACTGCCACACAGCCGCGGGGCAGGTGTGCAGCCTGTGGAAAACCTCGTACAGAAAAGGGTCGGCGACCGCCCGCCCCCAGTCTGAGAGGCATCAGCCGAATCTCGGTGGAGGCGGGCACAAAACAAAAGGGAGAGTCGTCACTGTGCATATCAGCACGGTCCCGCCCTCTGTGCCAGACCAACACACCACCAAAGGAACAGAGGAAGAGGCGACGTAAGGCAATGCCTCCGTGCGGCCAGGAGAACACGAAATAGCGACCCCCTCAACGGGGAATGCTACGAGCACGGCCAAAAATCGTTCAAAAATCGTTCAAAAAATCACTGGATTTCAGACAGGGTTTTCGCTAGCACCGGGGGGGTCAGGCGGTAAAAATATCGGTGCGGTGCTCTTCGAACCGAAAATCAGAGGGGGGAAAAAAAACTTTCCGCGGTGGTGATTTGCACCGAAAAATCCCCACCCCATCGGGAGCGCATCACGCGAACACACGTTCCGCTCTTTGCTGTAGTGTAGGTGTACTGATGGTTCACCGCAGCGCGGTGTACCATCGGTGTACCTACACGAGTGTACGGGCACTGGGTACCACTGACCCCCGATTCGAATGGTTTCGGGGTCGTTTTGTCCAACGACGCCCCTTTCTCGACATGTTGCCGTCGCATCCACGCAAGGTGGTGGCGATCTCGTAGACAGGCACACGGCACAGGGGGGTCTGGGGGGCGGAGCCCCCCAGCCGCCGGAGGCCACGGTAGTGAACATCTGTTCATTGCAGTCTCGGGCAGTCGGGATTCCCTCGGGTTTGCGATGCTCGTAAGTAGGCTTCGCTGTTTCGCAGCCCGACCAGCAGGAGATCACCGGTCCCTGGGTGACACCAAAAAAAATCGGGGGAAAAAAAAAACAAAAACGGTGCTAAGCACCGCTCCCAAGGGCGGTGCTTTGCACATTCCGAAAAACCGAAAAAACCCCAGAAAAAAAACAATTGGTGCAAAGCACCGGTTTTCGGTGCTAGCGAAACCCCTGATTTCAGACACAAACCTGCATAACGAGTGAAGGGTGATCATTCTTGTGATTCCCCATACTTCCACGGTGGGATCTTGTAAATTTTACATGTATAACTCATGAATCTGCCCCGTTAACGGCTACCGGGTATTACCGGGTATTACCGGGTCGAAAAACGGGTATTACCGGGTCCGGTAATACCCGTTTGCCCGGTAATACCCGGTTATAGCCCGGTAGCGCTACCGGGTATTTTCCATGGGAATTTCCCTTTGTTTTGTGGGTTGATTCCCTTCCCCTTAGCAGTGTGTTGTGGTCGACGTTGGATTCTATGGCGCATGGGGTGATCGAAAGCCGGGTTCCGCAGTTCACGTCTGGTTTGTGTGGCTCACTGCAGACTTTTCGAGTTTCCGTCGCAGCAGTGCTGACTACTGCACGGTGCCCACACACCACCCGAGCCCTTCCAGAGCCGGCAGTGTCGTCAGATCAGGCAGTCGATCACACACACGCATAACATGAGACAGGCGTGATCGTAGGGCCACCTTCCTCTCCCAAAGTCTGCGAGCACCATTCCATTGGGGGCAGTGACTGCCTGGGCCAACAGGGTCTTGGGGCAGGCACATTCTGAACCAATGAAGGTTCCATCACAGAGAGGCACTGTTCCCATAGCTTCCATCATTTAAGGACCTTGGCTCAGAAATGCAGAAACGGTGCGTCACCAAACTGGTTGCAAAGTGGCACAGTTGGGCACACAGTGGCACAGAGCGAAGGGCTCCTCGTTTCCAATTATCGATCCTTCGTTCAGGGAAACCTCCTAGGCGTGCATCTTCTCCTACTCCAGGCTCGAGTGATTGGTCACGCCAGATCCGTTATTCGGTTACATCGCTCTGCTGGCTGGGTGCTTGTCGCAACACTTACCTGCGAGCAGCCAACGAGCATTATGGTACCGAGAGGTGCTTCTTGGCGTGGCCGGGCTTGTGGTTCCTGCCACAGCAGGTCACAGTACGGTGAGCGGACTTGTATTTGCTGGGGTGGCTTCAACACGGGCCCGCCACTGGACTGCCCCCGGGCCAAGGTGGATAATCGCACCTGCCTTCGGGACGCTGAGGGTATCCGCCCCGTGTATGATGAGCGGAAGCTAACCAGCCTGCAGTCGACCCACGTGGTGGCCTCACGACTCCCAGACAACGGCTGGTTTGGGCAGGTGGACGGGAAGAGCTGGTTCTGGAGTTGTGGTGTCGACACGTTTCCATTTTGAGAAATCCTCTGTGATACGCTCCACAGCAAGACGCCCATTCCCATGTGAAGCCTCTCTGGCGACACCCTTGACAAGAGCACCTGGCACTCTGTACCGGACCTGCAGCTAAGATCCGGGCTAGTGCGGCAAGGTATTTGAGCGACCCCTTACGATATGATGCAATCCAGAGAAGTCCCAGCAAAACGTGGATTCGACCAGGCCCTCAATATATGCACGAGTTGCGCCTGCTTCTTGTCATCTTGCTTGGCTACTGGTCCCTCTGATAAATCATCAGCTTGGTTCGAGTCGGGACAAGTCATGATGCATGTTTCAAAGAACTTAGCCTCGTGGACGGCCTGTTGTGTGACGACACGCTCTGCCTCCGTGGAAGCGGACCAGGCCATGAAGTGCATTGAAGAGGGAGGGAGAGGAGGCAACACACGGAGGACACAGGCACAGACAGGGGTGTGTCCCTCATAGATCTTGGTTGAACGAACAGGTGTTGGAATCAGGGCCTGGGCTCATTATCTCGACCTTTGTTTGTGTATCATCGGGGCATGCCACGCCAACACAGCCCCCCACCGCCATGCCGCAAAGCCTGCCTCATAGATCTTGGTTGTACTGAACGTGGGTGTTCCCCAGCCGTTCCCACTCCCAGTGTTCCCAGGGCCGCCCCTGTGAGGGGTGGGCCAGGAGGGGCTGCAGAGGCTGGCCTTCAGAATAACGCAGGGGGGTCACCTAACACCTGACATTCCCCCCGCGCACCTTCCCTTGGACTGCCAGACGGAAGATCACCAGAACCCTGCAGTTGATTCACTGCGACACCCCACGAACCATCCCTGTACCAAGGAAATCCCCACGGAAAATCCCCGGTAATACAAAAACGGGTATTACCGGACCCGGTAATACCCCCGATTTTACCCGGTAATACCCGTTTTTGACCCGGTAATACCCGGTAATGGAGGCCGATTACCGGGTTTCCGGTAATACCCGGTAATACCGGTTACCCGTTAACGGGGCAGATTCATGATAACTACAAGTATAATACATGTATTATACATGTATAATACTTGCATGTCAACTATTATACATGTATAATACATGCATATGCCTGAAATATACATGTAAAATACATGTACCGTATACGTAAATATTATGGAACGTAAATATTATGGAACGGGCCCATTTTTGGCCGGTCCGTTCCATAATATTTACGTTCCATAATATTTACAGGGCCAGTTGGGGACTCGGTGGTGAGGACGGCTTGCGTCAGGAATCGCGCGAAAAGTGCACGAGTAGGTCCCGTCAGGGACTCTGTATGCCGTCCGATCACCTGGTCCAAGTCCCCGAGTCGCAGAAAGCCCTGTAAATATTATGGAACGAAAAAAATCTGGAACGCCAACCCACCAGCGTTCCAAAATATTTACGTTCCATAATATTTACGTTCCATAATATTTACGTTCCAAAATATTTACGTATACGGTATATCAAGTAAAAATACAAGTATAATACTTGCATGTCAACTATTATACTTGTATTTTTACTTGATATACATGTATTTTACATGTATATTTCAGGCATTTACATGTATTTTACATGTATAATACTTGTCATGCAAGTATTATACCGTAAACGGAAATATTGTGGACCGTAATAAAGGTGAACCGTACTATAGGTGGACCGTAAAAAAGATGGAACAAATGGGATTTTTCCGGAACTTGGAACATTTTTACGGTCCACCTATTTTACGGTTGGGATCGTGGACTTGGCGGTTTTTTTTACGAGTTCCTTCGCGACGAAGTCGCGAAGGAACCAAGGAAATCGTACGACTGAAGCTGCAGGATTAACACCACAGGGCCTCAGCACAGAGTGTGCGCTCACCATCGTCCGGGAACTGTTCTCCCACAGTTACTGCAGGGTGTACTACACTAAAGGAGTACGATTTCCCTTAATTTTCCGGGCACTGATTCACGAATTTACATCTGGAGGGAGCCCGGTGGTCTCAGCTTCTGTCTGCGCGCCCTGCCGTACTGTGGCTGCTTTTGTGGGCTCGTGCAGCAGGTTCTACTTTTACTTCTACCGGAATGCTCCTTGCATGGTACTACACTTCTCGAGGTGTGGTGGTGGGTGAGTCTCGAGGTGAGTGGTGGTGATCGTGCCTTTTCCACACGCAGGGAGGACTTGCTTCTCTTGCTGGTGTTGGTTGCGGTGGTGGAGGGAGGGTCCAAAGCTGGGAGGTCGGGAGGCCTACGTGTGGGTGTCTGCGGCGTGGAGGCCGCAGTCCGCGCCCCGCAACCCACCAGCCCGCGGGCGAAAAACCAGTGTTTAAGATACTGTTACGAAAAACGGGGCTTAGCCCCGGTTTTTGAGATTTTGCCCCGAAAAACCGGGGGTGCCTCTTTTTTTTTTCCACCGGGATTTTTCTGAGATTCTGTCCGGGTACTATTCCAGGGTACTTTTTGGCCAGAGGAGGCCGGGGGCAAGAGCACAGTGCCCTGCCCCAGGGTTAGCCCGATGAACCTGTTGAGCACAAGGTGCACGTTGACTACATGCGGCGTGCGACTATGGAGCAGAATCAGCTGTTCGCTACCGTGGCCTCCGGCGGCTGGGGGGCTCCGCCCCCCAGACCCCCCTGTGCCGTCTGCCTGTCTTATATCCAACACCCTTTGAGGTCAATTGGGGATGGAATACAGACCACCCGGGAGGATGCAGGCAGCTCACAGAATCGTACGGTTACAAGGAACAGATGCTCACTACCGTGGCCTCCGGCGGCTGGGGGGCTCCGCCCCCCAGACCCCCCATGTGGCCTGTGCCTGTCCAGAACCAAGTCTGCAAGGGCAACCTGCGGTGCTTTCAACACCACCGCGCTCTCCCGAACGCCTTTCTCATCGACTGGCTCCTTCGCGTTGGCGCCAAGAAGGAGCGCGCTCCTCTCGGACCTGGCAGCGGCCCCCGCAGAGGAGCCACCCTGCCCATCCCAGTTGAGTGGCGTGGGGTGGGGTGGGGTTGTGGGAAGGGAAGCCCTTCCAGTTGGGGAAATGGCTGAAATTTTACCCCCGATTACCCCCGGTTTTCGGCGCGCAGCCCGGAACCCTATCTTTTACCCTGGAAAAACGCATTGTCTTTTCCATATTCAGTCCCAATAAATGGTGGACCGTAAAAAAGATGGAACGTTTGGTGCCCCTGACGACCCCATATTGCGTAGTTTGTGCGTAGTGAAAAGGGGGGGGGGGTCTCATTTTTTGATTTACTCAGCCATTCTCTGTCTCTATGCCGGGGGGTCCACGCCAACCACCGCCACCTCCCTCCCGCCCATCTCCCCGGTTCTTCCGAGCTCGCATGGCAGTGTCAAGAGGTGTCAACAGCATACCCCTCCCTGCACGATGTGTGACAGTCGTCGTAGTCCCCTTCTCGAACACCACCTACCAACCCTCCCACAAAACGTGGACACACACACACAACACCCGTCTCGGCCAAGGATTGGCATGGCTGGTTTATCCATCGATGAGTACCATCCTGACATGCAGCACGTCAGGCGGCTGATTTCGACAAGCTTGTATTTTTTGAACTCTCGACAGCTGTGTGGCAAAGACTTCTCGCGCCCACACGGCACACGCTGTGTGGTACCCTTTTTTGCGGTTTTTTCCCGTCATTTTTTGTGGATTTTTTTTGGTGCCCCTGACGACCCCATATTGCGTAGTTTGTGCGTAGTGAAAAGGGGGGGGGGGGTCTCATTTTTTGATTTACTCAGCCATTCTCTGTCTCTATGCCGGGACCCCAAACTCAAGGAGTTCTTGCTGTTCCGGGGTCAGTGAGGGTGCAGGCGCTTCAGGTGCTGCAGGTTCTTCAGGTGCTGCAGCGCTGGCAGCCTTCGGTGCGGGTTTCGACGCAGTCTTTGCAGGTCTCTTTGGGGGTGCCCTTTGGCGCGGTGCCTGCTTCAGCTCGTCGGGTGGAAGCATCAACGCATCATTAAGCGGTGCCTGCTTCAGCTCCTCCGGGTGGAAGCGTCAACGCATCATTAAGGAAGAAGGAAGCACAGTTGCTACGCTTTTTTGCAGCTGCAGGAAACGACACCATACCCAACAACAATCCCCAGACCGTCGAGGGAGAGTGGGCGCCTGGATCCCGTGACACAGATCTCTAGTGCCGTTGTGATCCCCTCGGATAACGTCTCCTGGACGTTGTCAGCGGAGGTTGCCTGTGTGGCGGTGACCTCCGTATACCCCGCGGGATCCAGTGCCAGTAGCGCCTTCTTCAGCTTTTCGTCGACCCCTCGGCCGACGCTCTCCTTGATGTCAAGGGCCACCTTCAGGGTGGCACCTCGCATCGCCCTGAAGGCTGTGATCGTATCATCATTCACAATCTCGAGGGTGTTCTACGCGGCTCCTGGAACTCACTTCCTTCTCAGGTGTTTCTGGGCATGGGGCAACCTTGCCCAGGTGTTTCTGGAGTCCCGCCCCACATGTCGTGCGTTCTTTCGTACGGTGTATAGTGAGTTCTGGCAATAATTTTTTGCTCGGTCAGCGCAGTGCCTCCAGTCCTGTCTCAGTAGCCACACAGAAAGGGGGACCAAAAAAAACTGGGGGGGGACCAAAAAGCGAGACCCCCCCCCCAGATTGCGTAGTTTGTGCGTAGTGAAAAAGGGGTAAATCAGGGGCACCAACGTTTGGCCTTTTTTTGGGAACTTGGAACATTTTTACGGTCCACCCTTTTTCCGTTTACGGTACATGTAAAATACTTGCATGACAAGTAAAATACTTGCATGCAAGTAAAATACATGTATTTTACTTGCATGCAAGTATTTTACTTGTCATGCAAGTATTATACATGTATTTTACTTGTCATGCAAGTATTTTACATGTATAATACTTGCATGACAAGTATTATACATGTAAAATACATGTAAATGCCTGAAATATACATGTAAAATACATGTATATCAAGTAAAAATACAAGTATAATAGTTGACATGCAAGTATTATACTTGTATTTTTACTTGATATACATGTATTTTACATGTATATTTCAGGCATATACATGTATTATACATGTATAATAGTTGACATGCAAGTATTATACATGTATAATACATGTATATACCGTATACGTAAATATTTTGGAACGTAAATATTATGGAACGTAAATATTTTGGAACGCTGGTGGGTTGGCGTTCCAGATTTTTTTCGTTCCATAATATTTACAGGGCTTTCTGCGACTCGGGGACTTGGACCAGGTGATCGGACGGCATGCAGAGTCCCTGACGGGACCTACTCGTGCACTTTTCGCGCGATTCCTGACGCAAGCCGTCCTCACCACCGAGTCCCCAACTGGCCCTGTAAATATTTTGGAACGTAAATATTATGGAACGGACCGGCCAAAAATGGGCCCGTTCCATAATATTTACGTTCCATAATATTTACGTATACGGTACTTGTAGTTATACATGTAAAATTTACAAGATCCCACCGTGTCTATTTCACTACCCCCCCCCCCTAGGGCTATGATGCACGGTGGGATCTTGTAAATCTTACATGTATAACTACAAGTATATACATGTATTATACATGTATAATACTTGCATGTCAACTATTATACATGTATAATACATGCACGGTGGACTCCAGCGGGGGTAGGGTAACCCTTTTCGGGAGTCTCAACTAGGGGGAGTCCAACTCCCGCTAGCGGGAGTCTGACTCCCCCTAGCGGGAGTCTTTTCACCTATTTTCACTCATTTTTCCCATGATACCTATGCAATGTGGCACTCGTCACTGAAGTACAGCCACACCAAACGAAACGGACGTTTCCACCCATCCCAGCTCGCAGACCTGATTCACAAAAATGGGGAAGACGACAACGAAGCCGGCAGCGAAGCCGGCGGCAAAGTCGATTAAGAAGAAGAAGAGCGCAGAGAGTCCCGAGGCTGCGGAGGCGACGAACATTGTGCATGATTTTTGCACGGCCTTCCCTGTTAAAAAAGGGGGCAGTGTGCTGACACTGGGATCCATTAGAAGGCTCCTAGCAACGGTGTTGAGCAAGGAGCTCCACAAGCACAGCACCCAGGTGGCCAACGCAATCATCGCCATGTCTTCCCTGACATGGATAAGTTCGCTGTCAGGGAAGTCGCAACGATGCGGAAGGAGGGCGCTCTCCGTCATATACAAGGTGGAGGCGAAGTATGGCAAGGTGCAGGATACAAACGTGTCGTCGGGGGCAGCCTGAAGCCGCGAATGATCGCGACACGGGCGAACGGCTTGGCACCGTGGGTCTGGATAGATGCTGGAGTTCGGCCGGGTGAAACCGGAAGTCGCAGCAAAATTTGCCCCCCCAGATTTCTTCCTCAAACCCACCCGTGGGCTGATCCGGCCTTGCACGGTGGACTCCAGCGGGGGTAGGGTACCACTACCGGGTTTAACCCTTTTCGGGAGTCTCAACTAGGGGGAGTCCAACTCCCGCTAGCGGGAGTATAGATCAGCAGTGGGCAACAATGAGGCGATGCGGGGGGCGAGGGCACCGATGCTCACTGTGCGACATCCCAGAAGAACGCTGGTATCAACAGGTGCATCGATACCCGCACCTGACTCTCTCTGAGATAAAAGAGGCTGGCTACCCCTCCCTCTTGGCAGGTGTGCTTCCCAATGCCCGCTACGTCACCCCAGCACTCCATGACTGCAAGGGGCTCGCCATGCGGCTGATCAGGGTACTGGATGAGACAACAAAAAAATATTCGACAAGACCTGTACAAACCTTGCACTGAATGTGTCGCAGAATGGGACAGGTGCTCAGTTCCGGAAGGTCGTGCTTGCCTGTCACAGGACACACCTACAAGGGCTTGTTCCGCTACCTCTTTGTCTCCCTTGCAGACCTCATGCATTTCCGGTATGCAGACATCCCCTGGCACTTCTGGGGATGCAAGGATGAGTCAGCCCGGATTCCCTTCTTGCGTGCTCGGATCTCAGGGCATATATTTCACTGGTTGATGGAGCATGCCGAAAAGGGATCAACGCGCAATGCCTACGTACACAGTCTCCATCATTGGTGGGCTCCAGAAGATGCAGTGCCTCTGCAGAACAACGACGAATTTGAAGAAGCAGAGAACGGACATCGCAAGAAAGATGCCGTTACAATCGCCAGCTCCGCAACTTACGAGAGAGATCTTGCGATGGCAGAAGAGAAGCGGCGCGCATCGGGCATGCCTTGGAAGGTTGCGCACCTGTCGCAGGACGGGATCCTCGGGTATAGAGAAGTCATTCTGTGTCCGTGTCTGCACACCCGACACGCTCATAGATTGGCTGTGTATGTTCTTTGCACACAGTTGACACAGCTGCAGAAGGGGTTTGTGCACTGCAACACACAGGACTTCGTTGAACCCATCAGCGCGCCCTACTTCCTGTCCCGGTTCCCCGAAGGACACCGCAAATTATCGCTCTGCTTGTGCAAAATGCCAATCCCGCTGGGGGCGACTTTCACACCATTCGTGTCATCCGAGGCGACTTTGAGCACGCTTGACCAACGCGCACAGCAGGAGGGGGATGACAGTTCTGACGAAGAAGATGAGGCCTGCAGGATGGCTTGTCTTGCCCAAGGTGTAACACAACTACGACAGGCGATGGCCGCACTTTGACACCTCAAATTCTAACCGCTCACCTCCGCAGGTGCAGCCGCTACCTGGAGGATAGGTAGGTAGTCCAGAGTCCGGGGAAACTGACAGAAGCAAAACAAGCCCCTCCCCATCCCTCTTCCACCATGATTTTACCCCCCACGCCAGTAGACTGTAACTATATCATGGGAAAAATGGATGAAAATAGGTGAAAAGACTCCCGCTAGGGGGAGTCAGACTCCCCCTAGCGGGAGTATAGACTCCCGCTAGCGGGAGTCTTTGACACCCGCTCAGACTCCCGCTCCCAGACTCCCGCTAGGGCCGCTGGAGTCCACCGTGTGTATATGCCTGAAATATACATGTAAAATACATGTATATCAAGTAAAAATACAAGTATAATACTTGCATGTCAACTATTATACTTGTATTTTTACTTGATATACATGTATTTTACATGTATATTTCAGGCATTTACATGTATTTTACATGTATAATACTTGTCATGCAAGTATTATACATGTAAAATACTTGCATGACAAGTAAAATACTTGCATGCAAGTAAAATACATGTATTTTACTTGCATGCAAGTATTTTACTTGTCATGCAAGTATTATACATGTATTTTACTTGTCATGCAAGTATTTTACATGTATAATACTTGCATGACAAGTATTATACATGTAAAATACATGTAAATGCCTGAAATATACATGTAAAATACATGTATATCAAGTAAAAATACAAGTATAATAGTTGACATGCAAGTATTATACTTGTATTTTTACTTGATATACATGTATTTTACATGTATATTTCAGGCATATACATGTATTATACATGTATAATAGTTGACATGCAAGTATTATACATGTATTATACATGTATAATACATGTATATACTTGTAGTTATACATGTAAAATTTACAAGATCCCACCGTGTGGGAAGGAAACGTGGAAACGTTTCCGTTTCCGTTCCCGTTCCCGTTTCCATATTTTCGATTTCGGGAAGGAAACGCGTTTCCTTCCGAAGGAAACGCCTGTGTATTTTGCACTGGAAAAGTTATCAACACACACCAGCACGGACAAAGGGCCACCACATCGAAGGAATATGCCACCCAAACCCGCCCCGAAGACTTCGAAGAAGCGCGGCTTCAGTGAAAGCGTGTGGACCGGTCCGGAGATCCTGTCAGACCATGGCAAGTCCAAGCGACTGTGGTAAACGTGTGTTGTTTCCCCTGCTTCCCCAGTGCAAAGGGGGCGTTTCCTCAAAATAAGGAAACGTTTCCGTTTCCGTTTCCGTTTCCTTATTTTCGATTTTTCGATGGAAACGCGTTTCCTTCCCATCATAGCCCTAGGGGGGGGTCACTGCTAAGGAAAAGTGGTAGACAAACAGCAATTTTTCCGACACCCCCATTCCGACCCCCGGAGAGCCTATTTTTGGGTATCTGTTGGCCGATATGTGGTGGAAAACAGGTATTTGGCCCATTTCGGCGATTTTTGACACCCGGGAAGGCATTTTTCGCCCATTTTATTTTTTCCTACCAGAACTTGTACCAGGGTATAAGATAGACTTTTTTTCTGGCGCCGTTTTCCGGTTTTTCTGGTTTTGAAATTTTTTCGCGCGCGCCTTCGGCGCGCGCGACCCGCGCAAACCCTCCCAGAATCTGAGAGGGCCCGGTGCCTGCGCGCGTCCTGTCGTACTGAGGCTGCTTGGTGGGGCAGGCGCAGCAGCTGCTTTGAAAGTTTGGACTCTCGGCCAAAAAACCGGTCTGGTGTAATTTTTTTACGCAGGGGGGTCTGGGGGGCGGAGCCCCCCAGCCGCCGGAGGCCACGGTAGTGAACATCTGTTCCCTACAGTCTGGATTCGCTTGTAAGTAGGAAGGCTTCGCTGATCGCAGCCCGGCCAGCAGGAGATCACTGGTCCTTGAGGGTTCAACCTTCAGGGTGGAGGAGGACGGGGGAGCGACCACTCGTGACAGGTGTGCGTTGTGGGTGGAGTGGGTGCACGACAGAATGGCCAAAGGGTCCACGAGATCTCTGCACACATTCCGTTATCGAGGAGATGGGCTAGCTGTGACGACAGGCAACAAACAAATCTCATCTGTTAGTTGCCCCCAATAGGCTTGGCGACCTTCAAGACTGCTTGAAATTCGTTCGTGTTCTCGTCTCAGCCCTCCAGACAAGCAGATCTGTCTCGAGTTGGTGGGCTGTCGCCATGTATTCGATGGCACCGAGTGACGCTGCACAGAGGCAGACGACACGGTGAACTCCAGCGGAGGTTACCCTACCTCCGCTGGAGTACACCGTGTGTCTCCCATGAATCTCAACCAGCGGGAGTCTTAGCGTAAATTAGCTGGAAAATAGACTCCCGTCTTCAGTACAGACTGCAGTCTTAGACCCCTCTTAGACACTCGCTAGGGTGGCTGGAGTCCACCATGTGTGCACCTTCAAAACAGAAGAGACCTGCATGACGAGGGCATCACCACCCACCGGGCCACCCGCTAGGTCCATTTTTCTTCTCCGCTTCTCTGCCTTCTTTGGACTATTTGAGCTCTGTGCGGATCACGATGGGGCCACTTTCTATTTTTTTATGGCGTTTTTTCTGACTGTTCTACTGTCCCAAAGTCACAAAAAAACCCGCCAAAAATGAGACCGACCTTTTTTTTTTCCAGAAAACCGGGAACCGGGAAACCCTGGTTTTGAAAACCGGAAAACCAGACCTATCTTATCCCCTGACTTGTACCTCGGGGTAGTAGCGTGGCTTCGTCATTTTTTGACTACAACCACTGGGAGAGGCATTGTATCAAGTTCCGCATACATATCGTCCAGGAGGTTCTCCTGGAGCTCAAGTATGGTGAATTCATCCTGGTGGAGCCCGCTCTCCTCGTCGCGATCCATCAATTCAGCACCCCGTTTCCTTCCCAGGAAGCTGCGGATCTCGCCCTGTTTGTGGGTCAAGTATCTCCCGGAACGCTTCCTGGGCAGTTGTCTGGGGACGCGGTAGCTTCGCAAATGCGCGCACACCCTCTGCCGAGGGTACAGGAGGATTTCCCCACCTCAGTATTCACTATTCCGCTTGCGTTGACCTGTGTGAGTGCAGTCACCGTTGAGGCTGTACACTGAAAGCGGCTGATCAGCTGTACTGTCACTGACGAGAGGAGACCCTCCAGCCAGTCGTGCACCACACCTGTTTGAATTCGATCCACACCGACATCGGCTCACGTCAGCACTAGGGTGCGAGCGCTGCAGTGGAGTATGTGTTCGTACAGGGGCAACCGTGCCACCTGTGCTGCACCTTCACCACGGTGTGCTTCCGGTACAACAACCGGTAGGTACCTTCTTGTGCGATATCTGCGACCTGCAGCACCGCCATCTCACAGCAGGGCTTGCACCGCTGTTCCGATAGACTCCACAGGAACCTCTCGGCAGCTTTGAAGGGTGGAACAGAGCTTTTCTTGGCCCATTGCATGTTGATCGCGACGAGACCTTGCCCACGGGGGGTAGGCAAGGTACAAGTTGTGGTATGGAAAATTAGGATGGGGTCTGAGAGGGTAACAAGGCCACAGATCATGTTGTAGTGGGGGTATTTCCGGGTTCCGACACATTCTGGACCGGTTTTTCATATTTTTTTGGCCCAAAAATGACCTCCGAGGGAAAGTGGAATTTTGGGGTTTGTCCCCCCCAGTGACCCCCCCCTACCCCCCCCCCTGCTCGGCCACCCCAGAATCCACCAGCTCATGCCCCCGGGCTGTGGTGTGAAAAAGTCAATTGAAGGGTGTGTGCCATTCCTCCGTGCTTGGTGGCTGGGCATGTGTCGATAGTGTTCCATTTTCTACCGCGAATACTGATTGTCGACTGCTTCGCGTTGCACGCCACCCTATCACAGGTCACCCCCACCCCCCTCCAAGACGGCACCCTGGAAGGCACAACTGATGGTCGGAACCCGACCCCGATGCATCGCCGCAGCCTCTCCAGCACCTCCGACACGAGTCGCAGCTCGCCGGCGCACGCCGTCACCCCCGGGACCTCGCCTCCCCTGGCGTGAGGCGGCACCGAAATACGATGACATCCACGAGGCGCTGCGGGAGGAGCTGAGCCCGAGCAGGCTTCGTGATGTGGCAGCTGGGGATCCTGCGAGGCTGCACACTGCAGCGCCAGCGGAGCCCGCTGTTGGGGGGCAGCCCGATGGGGCGAGGAGCCCCGAGCTGTGTGAGGGTGGGGCGCGTGCCGCGCTTGCGTCTCTCCTCGCGGCGCGGGGCCAGCTCGCTGCGCATTACCGGCACCACCTGGCACAGCCCGATGCGGTGGCGCACTCCGCAGAGACAGGGCGTGTGCTCTCCCCTTCAGGGGAGTTCCTCCTGTCGCCTCTGGTGGGGCGCGACACCGGCACCGCCAGCCCTGGAGGCGGAGCCTCAGCAGCAGCCGTCTTGCCGCACCCCTCCGGGGGTGACATCCCTGCCCTGCCGCCGCCTTCCGGCGGGGCTGCCACACCGCCCATTGCCAACATCGAGCAGATCCTGGGGAGCGTCGCGTCCATTCTCGAGGTTGACCCCCGCAGCCTGCCGTCGTCCCTCCTCGCAGACACCCTGGAGCCTCTGCCGGATGTCTACTTCTCCTCCCCCAAGGCTGCGGGGGATGTTTGGAACACATCTGTCGCCGCACCGTCCTCCGGAGGCGCGTGGCCTTCCGACGCGGATCTGGAGTCCCTCTCCCCACGGAGGAAGGCTCTGCTCTGCAAGGAGCAGATCCTCCGGGAGCGGCCGTGGCTGGAGGGGGTCGGGTCTGGAGGCGGGCGTCCCCCTCTCGATGCAGCGTCCGCCGCAGCAGCGGCACACCTCCTGCTCTACGCCGAGGGGATCCAAGGGATGCGCGAGCTGCACTACACCATGCCGCAGAAGGGTCGCGAGGTGACATCACTCCACGACATCCCGCGCCCCTCCGGCCCTCTGTCGGGCTGCGGGCTGTCCCCAGCAGTCCCTGCCGGGGTTGATGGCGTTGTCATCTCCTCCACCGGAGGGCCAGGCAGCGGCAGCCCCCCTTCAGGTGGGCCCCACCTGCTCACCATCCGGTTCGACCTGCGTGCAGACGGGGTCAGCCCGAGCATCCCGGTGCCCGGGATTCCCGCCGGGATGGTCCGGGTGAAGCACCGGAGGGTGATCCCACTTGAGGCTGTGCAGAAGTGGGGCCCCCGAGGCGCGCGCTTCCCCTCCGTCGCCGCACACATCCCTGCTTCTGAGGGGCACGGCAGCTCGGGAGGCGTTGCGGGGCCCCCTGCTCCAAAGAGCCTGAACTCTGTGCTGCAGCCGCTGATCGGGGCCCTGGGTGTGCCCGGGCAGGACTGCGGTGGTGCGGGGGTGGGGGCGGTGCTGCGCTCTGTGGGGTCCGACACCACGGCGTTCGACGCGCACCTCTCCACAGGCTTCCCCGTCAGGGCGTCGGGGGTGCTGGCTGCACCGACGGGAGAGGACGGGGCTGCAGGCCGAGGTGGGATGGACAGCCGGCAGTACAACTCTGTCGTGGGGTTGATCGGTCGCTATGTCATGGTGGTGGATGACCCGCTCCGGCTCCGGGGGTACTGCGCAGCGAGCTTTGCGTCGAATGTCGATGCGGATCTGGCGGTGCGTGCGGCGGGGAGGGTCGGGAAGTTGGCGGAGGTGAACATCGCAGCGGAGACGGCGCGTGTGGTGATCTACGGTGGGGAGGCCCTTGCCCCGTGGCTGCCCCTGCAGTGCCTGTCGCTGCGGAACAAAGACCCCCTCCTGGCCTTGGGTGCCAGGCAGACGAGCATCACCGTGTGGGGGGGCCCCTCGAGCAGCGACATTCGGTGTGCCGCTCGGGCCATCGCTGTGCATGAGAGCCAGAAGCGGCGGGAGCGCAGGCAGCGCTTGTCATGAAGGGGAAGGGATCCGGGCGGCGGTGGCGGAGGCGGCAGCCACATGGATCCCTTTGGCAACAGCAAAGGGGGGGGCGGGGGGGCGGGGTGGGGAGAGGAGAAGCTGGTGTGCCCCACTTTCGACACATGCCGCACCCCCCAGACTCACGAGAAGTCCTCTGAGCAGCGCAGGCAGAACAGGGTGAGCTCTGCTGCTGCCTGCACTGATGTACAGTCACACTTCCGTGGGCAGCCAAAGCGGATGTGAGGCTGGCAGCGCGCTGTTACCCAGGCCCTGCCACACAAAAGCTGCGCCTTTCTTCTGTCGATCCCGTGGCTCGCTCTGCCCGCCTCGCTCGGAGGGGCGCGGCAGTGGTGTGCCCGAGAGTTTCGGGTGACGGCCCTCACTCTTGTAGTGTACCTGTATCTGTAGAGTAAAGTTCTGCCGGACGCGATGTGAAGCTTCTGCCACAGTTGCAACTGTAACTGCACCTGGGACCACCCGCCCCCCAGGGATGCTTGTGTGTTGCTCGTCAGACCCCTGCGTCCCCTCTTTGACATGTGGTGGCAGTGCATTGCCATCCCCGCTGTCTCAGGTCGTGTGTGTCTCATGTGTTTGTGACGACCTGCACCCCCTGGTGTCAACCTGTGTGTAGGGCGCTTTGTGCAGTCTGACGACCGTGCAATGGTGTTCCCTGCTGTCGTGATGAGCAGCTGGGTGAGCTCTGCCAGGACTGCTGCGCATTGGCACTGCACATTGCATCCCACAGGTCACACCCCCCTGTACACACTGTCATGTTGACCCCAGCCGTCCTGCTTCTGGCTGCTTCTGTTGGGGTGCGGTGCATAATGTGGCGCCAGACAGGTTGGTGTGTATCGTATGGGCCACGCGAGCCGACTCAAGACAAGGGGTGTTGGGACGAAATAAGGCGTGACCTGTCAGGGTACTGTGAGTGTCAGAGGGGGGTCCAAATCGGTTTCGACTGCTATTCAACGAGCTCGAGCTACACATGTGCTGAGAAGTGTTCTGAAGTCGAAGAACCTACACTGACCCTGACCTTAACTTTACCAACAATGACACAGACGCAAACTTTGCCAGTACCGACCCAGACACATACGTTGTCCCCAACACCGACACTGACACATACAGTGTCAGGAACGGAGACGATACCCTCTGAATGCGTTGACGTCACACTTCAAAGGAATACTGCAATGTGCAAGGGGTCATACCGGCTTATTCCTGCCAGCACCGCTGATGCATGCCACAAATACCTGTGCGAGCTGCTGATTTCGGAAGAGGTAGACATGGGTGTGACAGGTGGTGGCAGAGTCGTGGATGTGTCGTCTGGTCGCTGCTACGTCCGTCAGCTGAATATTGACAGTTGGTACTATGCCAACGCGCTCTGTGAGCCAGGCCCAGAAGCCGACTGGTCTGTGATTGTCCCCATCACGTCTGCTCTTGCGGTGTTGGGGGTTGCTGCTGTGGCGGTGCTGTGGTGGACACGGCGTCCCCCACTGCCTGCTGTGCAGACAGGGCCGCACGGTGCGACTGCTCTCCGTGAGGATTCCCCACTGGTGCAGCAAGCGTAGTTCTGTGTTGGCCGTGTGCATCTCCCCATCTTGTGTTGTGTGTTGATACCCATGTCCTCTGCGGCAAACCTTCGCATCAGCACATTGTGTGCCTCTCCACTTCGTCCGTGTCATCATTCCTGTGCCGTGTTCCCGAGAACACCTGCAGGGCCTTTGCTCAATGTGGATAAGTGAGAGAAAGTGGGCTGTGTGTGTGTCACAACACTGATTGCAAAGTAGCACAGTCTGACACACAGTGCCACAGCGGAACTTGCCCGTTTTGCCCTTCCTTCCCCTCGCCCCTCCCACTTCTAACCACGCCGCACTGCATTGTTTCCGGTGTCACAGCAGGGCCCTGCTCCCTCCCCTGTCTGTGCACCCCATGCAGTGATCAGCGTGCCGTGCGTGTGTCTTCTCTTCCTGTTCGCATGAGCACCCACCACATCTGCTCGCCTTCCAGGCTGGCAGGGCCGTGGCGGGTGTGTCTGGTTGCCGAGCAAGCTGCCCCACCCCCCTGTCCGACCTAGACGGTGTTGGGTAGTTCGAAGGTGCGGCTAGCCATCGGATGATTTCAACCCCCTGCACCCTAAGTGAGACTGCACACGTTGTGAGCCATGTGTGTGCGCGCCTGACCGCAGATATTCCAGAATGTCCCACGGAACCAAGTACTGGTGTGTGCACTATCTGTGCACACTCAGACACATAGTGCCACAGGGTGAAAATTCCGCAGGATGGCACAACAGCCACCCAAGGGACATACCGGGACCTGGCGAAGATGGTGTTGTGTGAGGGTGACCTGCATCTCCCTCCGCTGCAACTTCCCATCCGGAAACTGGGATGAGCCACTGCCCTCAAGAGGCACCAGGTGCCGCTTCAAGACTGCACTCACCCATCTCTGCCCCGCACCCCAGTGCCCCGAGACCTGCCCCACCCCACCCACCCTGTATTGACCAGCTTGAGCGGTGACTGTGTGCCACCTTTGTGCCTTGCCTTCGCTGCATCCCGGTGTTATTTTCTTCGAGTTGTGCAAGCAGGCGTGTGGGGTGTTCCCGCTATCGATGGTTCTCCTCTCTGTTCTGATTGGCAGACACGCTACTTCTATGGTCCCAACAAGCACACCCACTCACGGGGCTCGCGTGGTCAGGACTCTAGACTGAGTGCGCTACGCAAACACTGGTTTCAAAACACACACACGCAGGCCACCGGAGTACGCGGTGGGTGTGGAAGGGGACACGGCCCTATGTCGTCACTGCAGGCAGAGGTGCCGGAAGGGCCGCCCCGCAGTCCGGCGGCTGCAGAGGGTGAGGAGAGGGCAGACGAGGAGGCGCGTCCCACAGAGCAGGGGGGCGGTGTGGAGGGCAAGGGGCCCGAAGGTGGCGAAGGGCCTGCCGCACCACGGCCAGGGTTTGTCGAGAGCACGTCCTTTACAGGCAGCCGCGATGGGTACTACTTCAGGTTGGGTGACAAGGTGTGTGTCCTCGTCTTTTTTTGACACTTAGCAAGAACCTTGCCGCAGTGAATAATACGGCGGCGCTTTGGGTGACAAACATAGTCTACCTTGCTCAGGCAAAAGACGCGTGGTTTTTGTGCCAAACGCACCGTGCCCACGGAAGGCGTTCTCCACGCCCCAACAACATGTCAAAGTGCAGGTGACCAGAAGGTTGCACCAGGGGTGTTTTAAATCCCCGGCCCCCCTAGCTTAAACCCCCGCCAGCCAATAATGGTACCCAATGTCCCTCCTCCCCAGTCTGGGGCCTCTTGGTCTTGTACCAAATGGGTTCCTTCCATCTGTGCCTTTAGCTGGATCGTGGGACCGCACTCACACCACTTCATCAGACCGGGGAGTGGTGTACACAAAGAGTGGGGTCTGCGTTCCAACAAACTTTCGGTGGGAATTGGTTTGTTCAAAAACAATTCTTGTCTCGTTTTGCTGTCACTTACGGTACTTGTCAAGCGGAAATGCAGCGGGGAACTGCTAGGTGCTTGTTACACACAGTTTCATGCGCCTGCCCAATCACACTTTCTTCACGAATGATCCTGCACGACTCCAGCTGTATTCTGAATAATCACACCAACGCATTCGTGTGTTTTGCCACCCACCCCACCCCCACCCCCCACCTGCAGGGCATTGGCTACTACCTCGATGTCGGGTTTGGCGGGTCTGCTCATGACGGCGAGAATCGGTCTGAGCCTGCCCCACTCACTGATGTCCAGAAACAGACTGCAGACTTCGAACGTGTCGGGGGGGAGGGGGGCGACACGAAGCCGTACACCCCTGCCAACGTGAAGATGCCGCAGAGCGATCCGCGTGTCGCGGGACTCAGCAAGAAGCAGATCAAGAAGATGGCGAAGATGACACCCGAGCAGCTGGTGCTCGTGGGCTATGCGGGCATCGATTTCAAAGCTATCCTTGCAGGCACCACTGTGCCTGCGGAGGAAAGCACTACACAGGCCGCAGGTGCACCGTTGGACGACCTCGATCCGTCAGTGAAGGCAACCATTGCCGCGCAGAAACGTATGCTATTGATTTGCACAGAGTTCGATGGTTGCGTTGCACTCACAAAACTGGTTGCAAAGTGACACAGAGCGAATGCTCCACACCCCCCAGTGAATAGCAGGCCAGTGTGGAAGTGGGTGGTCCCAGATATGGGTCTCCCCTCCCACTCCTCCGGGGCCACTGCCTTCTCTTTTTGGTTCCCTTACGAAGGACGGGAACCTCTCGCGGGCGCTGACGGTGGTGCTTGCTGGTGGTGTCTTCTTTGCGACGCGATGGGGGCGCAACGGCGCCTACGTCTCTGGTGGCAGGCGTGCGACGACAGACGAGACGTCGGACTCCTCATCCCATGCCCCATCTCCCTCACCGGCTGCTGACGCGGCTATGGCAGGGGACGAAGAGGATGAAGAAGCTGAGGAAGAGGAGGAGTGCGAGTACGAAGAGGAGGAGGACGAGGAGCAGGAAGACGCCGATCTTCTTGGTTCTCAGGATTCCTTCGACTGGGATATCGTGTCCAATCCGGCGGCGGAAGAGGCAGACGTGCGGGACCCCAAGCTGTGTGTACACTGCGATGGTGCGGACAGTGACACGCCTGATCACCTTTGGTGGGCATGCAGTGCGTTTGACTCCGTCAGGTCTCAACCTCAGTTCGAACCCCTGCTGCAGCTGGACCGCTCAGAGTGGCCCCCGTGCCTTGCGAGATACGGCGTGGTGCCAGAGGGATTCCAGGTAGACGAGACCTTGCTGCACACGCTGATGGGGCGCATCGTGCTGAAGCGGTGGGAGCTCGAGGCGAAGATGCGGCGCTCTGGACCCCTCGTGCACCCCTGGACGGCTGCTCTCTCCTGGCCAGCAGAGACTTTTGACTTCGACGTATCCAGTATCCCAGAGAAGCCAGCAGCGCGGCTGTGGCCGTATAGCGCTGCGTCTCTCAGGGCGATACTTGCGTGGCTCGCAGCGCTCCAATGGACGAAGCAAGGCACGGTGTCGAACATCGAGCTCGCCCTTGACTTCGAGGTCTTCACAGGGAAGGCGTTACAGCCCTCGGAGCGCTCGGCACGAACCTCCAACCCCGCGATGGCCGAGCGTGGCAACCTCCTCTGGACGATGATGGGCTGCCTGACGAGGCTATGCGACCAGCTAAGCCTTCCTACCCCGTGGCCTGCGCGACGCGAGGACCGGGTCGGCTCCCTCTGCTCGGTAGGCGCTGGAGAGGTCTGGGGCGGGATGACACCTCGGCCCGTGTTCGCAGGTGGGGCAGAGACGATCACGGCGTTAGAGGCGAGTGCAGAACAGGCATGTGCGGCCGCAGGCGTCGATGCAGACGGCAATATCGTGAGGTGGGGAACAAACGTGTTCCCAGACTACACTGGGATCCCCCGGACCACGCGAGCCTCACAATGGGATGGGCCACGCCCGCCCCCGCCGCGCAGCGCTATACCTGTACCAGTGCCGCGGTCGCTCGCGAGCACGTCTCTGGGCCCCCGGAAAGTGTGCAACGCGCATTCGAAACCGAAATGCGACGAGTGCGATACCGCCAAGCGGAATTACGCACTGACGATAGCTGCGTGTTGCCGCGTCCACCACCACCACGCGGACGGCCTGAAGGTGATGTGCTGTGAGACACACCACATGACGCGGTGCGGCACCTGCGCCAATGTGAAGACATGCTGCGCGGCCGGCCACCATGGGCGCGCCCCCAGGGTCGACCAAGTTGCGAGCACGGATGACGACAGCAGCAGCTGCGATGACGATTCTGACAGCGAGGGAGAGGAGGGCAGCTCTGGTGCCACTGAGCATGATGGAGACGACGCTGATGATGCGGGCTCCACCAGCGAGGAAGTCCCTCCCTCGTCTGTGATGGATAGCGACACGACGGCTGCGGCTGCGGTAAAACGCACCGCCATCGTTCTGGACGCCTCCGACGAGGACTCGATGGGGCAGGATGCCGTGAAACGCACCGCCATTTGTTTAGATCACTCTGACGAGGGCCCGTCCCTCTGGGGGGCTGGGATAGTGTGTGTGCGACAGCCAGAGTGGGACATGTGTGCGTCTCTTCTTCTTCTTTGGCCGGGCGTGATTGAGCATTTGGCTCTTCACTGCCCCGACGATCAGCCCAGTGAGGGCGAGTTGGGTTCTTCTGCGGAGTCATCTGCGCTGACCCCACGCGAATTTCCTGGTTTTCTTTTCTCGCCTTCCCCTCGAATGAATACCCCTGCTTCCCCCACCCCACGTCAGATGGATGCGGAGCACGTTACGCTTGATGCGGATGAATCGTCGGGCTCCCAGCCTGATGATGCTCGTCTCGCTCCACCAGCAGACACAGCACCGCTTCCGGCGCCCTCTCCGGCTCCGGAGCTCGTGCTGCACACAGACCTGCTGGACGGGCTACAGACCCCGCAGACGGGCTCGCCGCCCCTCCCAGAGAGCGCCACGCAACGGAGATCTCCGAGCCCTTACGTGGGGCGCCGCCTTCCTTTCTCTCCCTCTCTCCCCTCTGAGTCCTCGGTACCCCGCGCGCAGAAGCGGGTAGCACCCATACAGGAGACAGGCGTATCTGCCCTGGGGCAACGCTCCTTTAACAAGAGAAGAGTAGAACCTCAACCCCCCGTGTCCCCTGGTTCACCGATTTCAGCGTCAAGCCTTCGGCCTGACGAGGATAGTATCATGCCCCCATCAGAACTTGCTTCCCCCCTTCCTCTCTCGCCTGCACCTTCCCTTGTTGTGGATGACTCGCCGGGCTTTCAGCCCGTCGACACTCGGCTTAGTCCCCCATCAGACACTGTGTCACCCCCACCACCCTCTCCATGTCAGGAGCCCCTAGTGCCTTTAGACCCTGCAACCCCCTCTCTTCCCGACTGGCAGGCAGAAACGCCGTCTCACCAGGGGAGCGACACGCTCTCCCACGAGTGCACGTCGCCGAGCCCTTGCGTGGGGCGTCGACTTCCTTTCTCCCCTTCCTCCCCTTCTGAGTCCTCGGTTCCCCGCGCGCAGAAACGTGTAGCGCACATGCGGGAGGCAGACGAATCTGCCCTGGAGCGATGCTCGTTTCATAACAACAGAGCAGGTTTTCCTTCCTCCCGCACGATCATCAGCACAGCTAGATCAGGCGTGCCTTCCCCTTTCCCACGGGCCTCACAAGCCTTGCGCTTCTTGGAGCGCAAGACACGTGCTGTCCGTCCTTCTCGTTCACGTTTCCTCCAGAAGCGGGTGTTGCGTGCGGTTCCGAAGCGCACCCGCTGCATCCCCTCTCCCACCATCTTTCGTTCGGCGGCTATTCCGCGCTCTTTTCAACGCGTCGTCGCGAAGATTGCGCCTCAGTATCAGCAGGCGCAATCTCCGGCTTCCAGTGTGTGTGTGTCCCCCCTCCTTTACAGCGCAACGAGGAGGAGAGCGAAACCGTGTGGTGTCACGTAGAGCAAGAGTAGGATAGCGGGCCCGGCTCCTCACGGTATGGTCCTTCGGGGCCAGGCTGCGATGCCAGCACGCTAACCCAAATTGCAATACGGTTCCCTTGCGTGAATGTGTGAGTGGAACAACGAGCACTGCAGGAAAGGCTTTTTGTGAAACCGTGGGACAAAACACAGCCCCCACACCGCCATACAGGGAAGTACTCAGAGGACCCACAGGGGCACAGAGGGCGGTACGATTCTCAGAAGGCAACACCTGGGTTTTCGACGTCAAACACTCAGAGGTATGAATCAGGAAGAGGGCAAATGCACGCCCTGAATGTAAATGTGATAGTGGAGTGGCGAACCGTACCGCACACGCACACGTTGTCATCGGTTGAGCGATTGCGCCTCCGTCACCTGGGTTCCCGGCCCGATGTCTTTTGCAGCGCTTCAGAAACAATAGCCATTATAGGGGTGTCATTCTGTGCACCTCTTATGTCACGCAGTTAGTTGCTGCAATCATCAAAGGCGTTCCACGGGACGGTGGGAAGGCCCCGAGCGGCTGGTGCCATTGTGTGCTCCGCGTCAGGTTGAAAGTCGTCTGTCCGAATGAAGATTTGTGGTGCGATGTATCGACACTCTCCCTCCGCAACACAGGCAAGACATTTACATGATGTACAAAGACGACAAGGCGAAGGTGCGGCGCATCGAGAAGCGCGAGGAACGGCAGCGGACAGCGCACATCAAGAAGAACAAGCCTGCGTGGCTTTAGCTACGCGGTGCTATGCAGGCGTGGCGGGTGTCCCTCAACGGGAAGGCAACACCCTTCCATCGCCACACTCAACATGCGTAACGTAAGCGCGATACCCGGCTTGCTCTGGCTTCCCGGCCGTTATCCCCTATGCAGGGAACAGAGCCAGGCGGCAAAAGTACCCTTTTGCCCTCGGTATTCACATCATCCGCTCGGATCTCGTCAGCAGCCCAGCCGCGCTGACCTCGCAAGGCTGCTGGGTGAGGTTGTCACACGCCCAAAGGTGCTCCGAAGTGCCTCTGTGGCCTGTGATCTTGGGCACCGTGATCGCATCAGGCAAGCATGCAGGGTCCCTCTCGGCATCGCCCCTGAGGCGCCCCTGGGCAGCTCAGGGGCGACGCGGGGTGGGGCGGTTGTGCGGGTGCACCCTGTTGCTGAGCTGGCTTCAACATGGTGGAGCCCGCTGCCTGTTCCCCGTCGACGCTAGCCTGGTCTCCCTCAACACGTGAGGGACGGAGTCAGCGCCACGGTCTATTGTTGCACCCAATATGCCAGTGGGAGAGCATGATTTCGTTCGTGCATTCCTGAGGGCGTTCCACCGGGTGTGCCCCCCCCCCAGTTCTTCTGCGGGGCTCCCCCACACACCACGACGATCCCCGGTAGATCTGACATCCCTGGCCCGTTGGCCGTTCCCCCAACTCCCCCACCCCCGCCCCACACCACCCCACACGACACGTGACTGTTGCCCCGCCACCCCTGACCCACTCTGCCCCGACCAGCCGCACCAGCAGCCACACACACACACACACACAGGGTATCATATCAAAAATGGGCCTTATCGACGCTGTCGGGGGTGTGGTCAACGCGGTGACCGACCGTGTCTGGTATGGCGAATCCCCCTGGGGGGTGGCTGGGGGTTATACCAGAGGTTACCCAGCTGCCTTTGGGTCCTATGTGGTCCTCTGATGTCGTATCATGTGGGTTTCATGCAAGTTGTTTGCCACCACCCGCCACAACGCAGGAGGCTGAAGCAGTGGGCGGAGCCGCACCTGTGGGTGATGACGACGACCACCCTGGTGATCGCGGTGCCTCTGATTATCGCGAGCGAAGTCGGTATGTCTGGATATTTCCGGCCTTCAGGCGGGTGACACGGTGAGGTGGGTGTGTGTGTGTGTCGGTATTGTGGTCGTAATGTGACCACGCCGCCGTGAAATGGGGTCATAGGCACCCACGGCACACACACCTCTCCTCTGCATGCCGAGTGAAGGGAGAGGGGGGATTGTTTGGCTTCTTCTATTTCACTGCCCCTCCCCCCCTCCCGTTGCAGACAAGGCGCGCGTGCTTGCGTACAGCGGCCGTCTCCGCGACAAGCTGCTGGAGGAGAAGAAGGATGCGGCAGGGTCGGAGCTGGACAGCAAGCTGATCGCGATGAACACGGGTACCGCGTCGAAGGTATGCATTGGTGCCAGGGAGAAGGCTCTGTCAGTGGAAGCGTCCAATGCAATATACTGTAGTAGTAAATGGGTTTGTAATTTCACTAAATAAATTAATTCCCATGGCGGTCCGGCGGGTCACCAAATCTAACAAAAATTAATAACGCTGTTACCTACCACCCCCCGTGTATATGTCACCCCCCAAAAGGGGTGTGTTTATGTCACCCCCAAGCGGCCCTGGCGGGGGGTGACATACACTAACCTACCACCCCCCGTGTATATGTCACCCCCTAAAAGGTGTGTTCATGTCACCCCCCTCCCGATTTTTGCACCTGGGGGGGGGTGACATATACACGGGGGGTGGTAGGTAGAAAATAAATTAAAATCCTGGGCGGGTGCGGGTGGTGTGGGGCCGGGGAGGTAGTGGTGTAGGGGGTCCAAAATCCCTCCTTTTCGTGTTGTCGGGCACAGAATACTCCAAAAAGTGCCCCGAGGCCCCCAAAACCACCCCACACCGATCCAAAAATGGTTTTTGGAGGTCTGGGCACCAGTTATGGGGGTCACACCCAGTGATCTGGCCTCCCTGTAAATGAACAAGCACCTGGGAGGCCCCCGGAGGGGGTCGACGGTGATGGAGGGCTCTCCAGGGGTATCCCGGACGGGGGCTTCGAGAGGTGTCAGGTGCGTCAGGGGTACACTGCCCTGGCACTGCCTCGGGAGGCATAATATGCACTCTCTAATAAGAGAGAACAGCCGATTCTGGCAGCGTGTGTCCTCGAAGCCGCGGCTGGCTCGCTCCCCCGGTCAGTGTGAGGGTGAACGTGCGTGTGTGTGGCCCATCCCCCCTTGGTGATGTGAGAAAAACTGACAAAAAACTGTTACCTGGGACCCCCCGTGTTTAAGTCCCCCCCCTGGAGGCGATTTTCGGCCGGGGGGGACTTAAACACGGGGGGGGCGGACCTAAACACAGGGGGGGCTTAAACACGGGGGTGGCACAGTGGAGACCAAGAAGACCTCTTCCTCTGCTGTCGTAGGGGGGTAATTCCGGTCCGGAGGGACTTTTGGCACCCCACTTTTCGACTCTGACAGCACCTGGAGGGCCTAGGGGCCACCTGATGACCCTCCAGACCAGCCCACCCCCGTGTTTAGGTCCCCCTGTGTTTAAGTCCCCCCCCTGCCAGACCCCCAGGGGGGGACTTAAACACGGGGGTAAGGGGGGGGGACTTATACACGGGGGGTCCCAGGTAGTTTTGTAAATAAATAAAAGAAATTCAGACCGCAGGAGGCCCCCCATTTCTAACAAAATAATCGTTGTAATGTAATTTTTGTAATAAAATAAATGAAATTCCACTTTCCGGGAGTGGTCCCGAATATTACAATATAACAACCCACTTACTACAACAGTATTGCAGCAGAGAATCCAAGTCTTTCCCGCAGTATTTTGGCCTGTTTGCCACGACCCAGCCAAGGGTGACACACATCGTTAGCGCAGCACGCCTCGGCTATTATCTGATGCGATCGCCACTGCGCCTACCCACCAACACACCCCACTATCTGCCCACAGGAGGTCGAGGAGGAGTTCTAGACGCGCCGTGCTTCTGTCTCGGATGGCCAGGGGGGGTAGGGGGTAGGGGGTAGGGGGCTTTCCTCCCACCCTGCCCCGTCCCCTGGCTTCGTCCGACGTCCCCCCCACACCCCCAGTCTCAAGTGTCAAGAGAGGCGGTTTCAGAGTGCTTCGAGTGGCGGTGGCTGGTCGCTCGTGCTGACTCTCTCTGCCCCATTATATATGGGTCGTGAATCTAGCCCGGATTTCCCCCCCCCCCCCCCCCCCGACCCCCTCTCCCCCCAGTGACGAGCAGATGTCGGGTCTGCGTGGGTTCGGATCCGAGGGGCCTGTGTGTCCCTGTTGTGTGGTGGCGGTGGTGATGCTGTGCTGTGTTTGTTCGTTTGGATGTGGTTTGCAATCGCCAAAAAAAAGGGGGGGGGGGGAGAGTGCCTCGTTTTCTTTAGACAAAATCAACTCGCATTATATCAGTTGTTGTGCTGCTGCTGCTGCTGCTGCAGCCGCCATCCCCGCCCCCCCTCCCCCCCCACAGATACCCTGCCGCCCCCCTCCCCC
Organism: Rhynchopus euleeides; assembly: GCA_963210315.1. Taxonomy (NCBI): domain Eukaryota; phylum Euglenozoa; class Diplonemea; order Diplonemida; family Diplonemidae; genus Rhynchopus; species Rhynchopus euleeides. The sequence continues at coordinate 1,586,722 of OY723276.1, forward strand.
TCCTCGGCTGTTTTCCTTTTGAGAGTTGTGCTCACAACGCAGGGAAACCGACCCCAAAATGCAAGCCCTTTCAGAGAGAGAGGGAGAGAGGGGGAGAGAATGCAGAGCTCCCCACGGTGGACGAGCCGGCAGGTCCTGTTATGCCGACGGGGGGGGGGTGGGGGATGTCGTTGTACGCCATCTCTCTCTTCTCCTCTTGCCACTCCGCCCACCCTCTGCCCCCCCGACCTCATATCACCAAGGGGGAAACATCGCTTCGGAGGGGATTCGTACTTACTCAGTCACCCTTACCAGCGGACCGTACATATGTGTACGGTTATCTCAGCACCCCTGAGTAACAAGTTTGTCATGTGCTTCAACGTTACCAGTGTTCGGGGAGGTTCGTGCTGAAAGGCATACAGAAGAGGGACAGTGAGAGGTCACGTGACGCTTGCTTTGGTCCGCGCTTGCGTGGGCTGGGGCTTCAAGGGGGATCATGCCAGCGGCACGTTGTCAAGCACTTGAGAGAGAGAGGTGGTGCAGAGGGTGTGTGTGAGGTGTGCGTAGTGGATACTGCAGAGCAGTGTGCTCGGTGAACGCGTTCTGCGCTCTGACCAGCCAAAAAATCACGTTTTGCGTGTGCCACACAAGCTTTAATGAGCTTTTGGGGCCCGCAACATCCACATCCATCCGCATGAGGGGGGAGGGGAGTGGCGGGCTCGCTGAAGGTTGGGGAACGATCGGCAGAGCTATACTGTGGGCCTGCCCCGCGGGGGGCCAGAAGAAAATCAACCGAGGTGCAGGTGCGTGTTCCCTGTTCCCGGTGTGCAAGTGGCGGGGAGGTGGGAGGCTGCGTGGGGTGTTACCGAACGTGGAGAGGGAGGAGGAGGGGGGGGGGGGGGGTGACGGAGGGAAATCCCCACCCCCCGCCGACCCGCCGACCCGCTGTTCGAATTTGCCTGTCTCGCGATCTCGCGGGGCGGGGGGTGACCCAGACCGACCTCCAGCCCCCCTCCGCCCCGCATGGCAGTGTCGTGGATCATGGCGAGATTTTTTTGAGCACATTTATGATGCGTAAAAGTGTAGGAGTGCTTCCGACGATCCTGTTCCTTTTCTGTGTGTCTAGCTATCTCGTGTTCACATGTGCTCCACACCCACATCAAAGCAGCAGGCTCTAGGGTGGTGGAAGCGTCAACGCATCATTAAGGAAGAAGGAAGCACGGTTGGTACGCTTTTTGCGTGTGCTGCATGTCTCCTGCCCCGGTGGTCACACCCTGCAGGCCCAGTTTGACAGGGAGGTTGCTGCCCACGTGGCATGTCAAGGTCGGAGACACGGCAGGGTGTCTGCCCAAGGGCCGTCCTGCCTGGAGGAGGTGCATGAACCCAGGCAAGACACGAGTCTCTCTTTCTCCACACACCACCCGCCAGCAGAACACAGCACAATGCGTGCAGCACTCATCACATCATGCGTCGTTCTGGCGGCGGCGCAGCAGCCGCCGGTGCAGGGCACAGGGTGGGCAGGATCGAACAACACCATGCCTGACCCGGCGGGCAAGAATGGCACCGACAGCACGCACCCGTGGAACACGACCGCACCCATGCCCTGGACGTACACTCCGTCGAACGGGACGTACCCCTGGAACACGACCGCACCGATGCCATGGACGTACACTCCTGCCAACGGCACATACCCCTGGAACACATCTGCGCCCATGCCGTGGACGTACACCCCTTCCAATGGGACGTACCCGTGGAACACAACTGTGCCGATGCCATGGACGTACACCCCGTCGAACGGGACGTACCCCTGGAACACGACCGCGCCGATGCCATGGACTTACACCCCTTCCAATGGTACTTACCCGTGGAACACGACCGCACCGATGCCGTGGACATACACCCCCTCGAACGGTACGTACCCCTGGAACACGTCTGCACCGATGCCATGGACGTACACTCCTTCCAACGGTACATACCCCTGGAACACAACTGCGCCCATGCCGTGGACGTACACCCCTTCCAACGGGACGTACCCGTGGAACACGACCGCACCCATGCCGTGGACGTACACCCCGTCAAACGGGACGTACCCCTGGAACACGACCGCGCCGATGCCATGGACTTACACCCCTTCCAACGGTACTTACCCCTGGAACACATCTGCGCCCATGCCGTGGACGTACACCCCTTCCAACGGGACGTACCCGTGGAACACAACTGTGCCGATGCCGTGGACGTACACCCCGTCAAACGGGACGTACCCCTGGAACACGACCGCGCCGATGCCATGGACGTACACCCCTTCCAACGGTACTTACCCGTGGAACACGACTGCACCCATGCCGTGGACGTACACTCCTTCGAACGGTACATACCCCTGGAACACGACCGCACCGATGCCGTGGACGTACACCCCATCGAACGGGACGTACCCCTGGAACACATCTGCACCCATGCCATGGACGTACACTCCTTCCAACGGGACGTACCCGTGGAACACGACTGCGCCGATGCCGTGGACCTACACCCCTTCGAATGGGACGTACCCCTGGAACACGACTGCGCCCATGCCATGGACCTACACTCCCTCGAACGGGACGTACCCCTGGAACACATCTGCACCCATGCCATGGACGTACACTCCTTCCAACGGTACATACCCGTGGAACACGACCGCACCGATGCCATGGACGTACACTCCCTCGAACGGCTCGTACCCGTGGAACACATCTGCGCCGATGCCGTGGACGTACACTCCTTCCAACGGGACGTACCCCTGGAACATGTCTGCACCGATGCCATGGACCTACACTCCCTCGAATGGGACGTACCCGTGGAACACAACTGCACCGATGCCGTGGACGTACACCCCGTCGAACGGCTCGTACCCCTGGAACACGACCGCACCGATGCCATGGACCTACACCCCTTCGAACGGGACGTACCCCTGGAACACCACCTCCCCTGGCAGCTCGGGTGTGCCGGTGCCGACCACTGACCGCATCGCACAGCAGCGCCTCTGCCTGGCGGAGGAGCAGGCCGGGCTCTTTGCCAACGCGACCACCTTCTCTGGGCAGTGCTGCAGCCTGTTCGACATCGGGTGCCCTGCGCCCTACCAGTGCTTCGCGTCCCCCTCGACGACGTGGGACTCCGCACAGGAGGCGTGGTGCTGCCGTGCGAAGGACACGGGGTGTGCACAGACGTGCGACGTGGATGCGGCGCTGATGGGGACGAGGCAGCGCGAGTACTGCTGCGACCGCAAGGGTGTGGCGTGCAGCGACGCGTGGCAGGCGGAGCAGGCACGTGCGGACGAGGCGCGCGAGGCAGAGGAGCACGCTGCCGGGGTGGCACGGCGTGACCTGCGGCTGAAGGTGGAGGGGCTGCTGTCGGAGCTGGTGGCCAACCCCAAGAAGGTGCTGCGCCGTCTGCGCTGGGCGCTGCTGGCGGCGTCGGCACTGCTGCAGCAGGACCCCACCCGCCTCGTCGTGCGGGGGTTCGGGGCAAAGGCCAACAGCACACACGTGCCCGTGCCACACGGGTGGAACATGGAGCTGCTGGCGGAGGAGCGTGCCGCCGTGCAGCAGTGGCTGCCGTCTGCAGGGCGCGCCGCGTCTGTGCTGGCCGAGGTGGCGCAGGCGCAGCAGGACGAGCTGTACGTCGACTACGCGGTGACCGGGGCGTCGGAGGCCGCGGTTGTGCAGGCTGTGCAGCAGATCGACACGCAGGCCCAGACGGGGTCGCTGGGCGGCAAGGCCGGCCCCGAGGTGCGCACCCTGGGCGCGTCCCAGCCGTACACGCCCCCCACGTCGGACACCCCGCCCTCCCCGTCCTCCGACAAGGGGTGGGTGTGGGCGCTGGTGGGCGTGCTCGGGGCACTGTGCGTGGGTGCCGGGATTGCGGCGGTCGTGGTGCACCAGCGCCGCACGCGCAACGACATGTCCATCCACGAGGCGCTGTGCGACATGGAGTGCGTGGACATGGAGAAGGAGCCGGAGTACGTGACCAACCCGTCGGACGCAAGTCTCCGTGTGTAGAGCTTCTTGCCGCGGCCTCAACCACCCGCTGTCGGTGCTGCCCCACCACGACACCAGTGCGCAGTGGAGATCGCACCAAGAGCACGGCAACCTGCTCTAGTGTGTTCGGCACGGCGTCATAAAGATTCACGTGAGTGCGGCAGTGTGAGGCCGCATCCAGAGCCCGAGGCGTGTCCTGCTCTGAACCACACCGTGTGCCTGTGTGCCTGTCGTCCCCATCCTATTCTCCCTCTCTCCTGCCACGTGCCCTGCCGCCGTGCAGCCCCGCTGCTGCCCACGGCAGGGACACGATGCCCTGCTGCCCTGCTCTCACTGACACGACACGCAAGATAGACCCTCATCATACCACCCCCCGCCCCGCCACACCTGCGTCGCAGTGCCTGCAGGCTTGCCTGCACCGCACTGCACGAACGCACATCAGCGTGGGGCAGCAATACTCTTCCTCCCAAGTCTGTCCTCCATGCATGGCCGCACCTGTGCCTGCATGACCCGCCCTACCCGGTGGACAGAGACTTCTTTATTGATTTACTTATCACGTTCATTCTGTGATTTGCGTTGTGCATCTCTGCACCTCCGCCACGGCACACCGTTCCTTCTTTTCTGACCACCTCCGGTTCCTCCTGCCGCTGTGCGGGTGTGGTGCCGCAAAGCGACATCACCACAGAGGAGGCCCGCAATGAACCGCTCTTGCGCCAAACCATACGTAGCCCCTCCACCCCCTCCCCGTCCCATTGCGTGCCTGGTATGCCAGTGTCCCTTCCCGTGCCCCTGTGCACCCCCCGTCGTGGGTTCCGGGTGACGCACCTCACCACACCACAAACTTGTTTGAGCACCGTATACATATATATAGGTGCGTGGGGGGGGGGGGGGGTAGGGGGGGTCAAATGCCACCCTTTTACGTGGACAAACACGATTTTTCAAAAAACCGGCGCAGAGGCCCCAAAGCCCCCGTAAACCCTCCAAACCCCCCCAGATCGGTCCGGAAACCCATCGAACCCCACTTTTCCACCATTCCGGGCACCTCAGGTGCCCGAATTGGGGTACCTAAATTTTGTGCCACCGTTTGGTACCGGACAGTGCCACTGTGTGGGAGGTTGGAAAAGAAAATGCCCCAACACACCACATCTGAGGGTTGCAATGCATGTTGCTTGCCAACCACGTCATCCGGTGGGTGTCAGGCGCTATGTAGGTGGCATTAGCCAGGTCTTCGATGAGTTCTGGCTTGTATATGTACCTCCCTGCCACCATGCACCGGGAGGCTGCCTGTAGGTACGGAACAAGTCCAGATGGTCGTGTGATTCCTGTGCAGCAGTGCTCCACAACCGGGATGTGTTGACAACGACTGTTGCAACACGAGCTGTACATTCCGGGAACACACGAAGTGCGCTGTCGTGGTACCCATTGTGCCAGAATTGGTAGTTGCTGCGGTCTACTTTGCCTGGCCCAAGAGCACTGGTACTGAACGGTGCAATATGCGTGGCGAGGTGAATGCAACGGAAGGGCGCAAAGTCAATACAGCTCTCGGATGGCGGGTGGTGGTGCCACTAGTGTGTGACGTTCACTCGAGGATACAACGCATCACAATGAATCAGCAACCGTGGACCGAGTACAATACGCTCTCTGTGGCTGGTGTGGGGGACAAAGGCAGTGCCTGTGCCGCAGGCAGGGAGGTACATATACAAGCCAGAACACATCGAAGACCTGGCTCATGCCACCTACATAGCGCCTGACACCCACCGGATGACGTGGTTGGCAAGCAACATGCATTGCAACCCTCAGATGTGGTGTGTTGGGGCATTTTCTTTTCCAACCTCCCACACAGTGGCACTGTCCGGTACCAAACGGTGGCACAAAATTTAGGTACCCCAATTCGGGCACCTGAGGTGCCCGGAATGGTGGAAAAGTGGGGTTCGATGGGTTTCCGGACCGATCTGGGGGGGTTTGGAGGGTTTACGGGGGCTTTGGGGCCTCTGCGCCGGTTTTTTGAAAAATCGTGTTTGTCACCCCCATTTGACCCCCCCTAGGGGGGGGGGGGGGGTAGGGACCGTCTTAAGGTACCGAAATCCCTCAACTTTACGACATTTTTCGACATAGGCAATTTTCGACCAGAAACCCCCCAAAAATGCTGAAAAAGTGGCCAGACCACCCCAAAAACCGCCCCTGGGTGTGGGACACCCACTTTGGTGCCCCGGAACGCGGCTGAAACGCTGTGTTGAAAAAAGTGTCATGGTTTGGTACCGAACCCCTCCCTGGGTGAGTCTCCCGAGCACCCTGTCACCTGCGTCATCACCATTCCCCGTCATGTAACACGTTCTGCCGCCTCTGATGAGACATCTGAGTACTATCGGGCCAAGAAAATGGTATTTCAGCGAGTGTTCTGTCAGGTTTCTGCCGACATCCTCAACAAAGACCGGGTGTGTCTGCGAATGCAAGGGCGTCGCTCGGGAGGCGATCTCATGTGCCCTCCCTGAGGTGTCGGATGCATTGGGGACTTCATCAGGGGTAACGGCAACAGCGAAGTGGGTGTGGTGTATAACCTGTGTCACCCCGGCTCTACGGTATTGCAGTGGCACTTCTCAGTGGCGATGATCCTCGTCATCTGCACCATCACCCCCACTTACGCGCTCTTCATTGCAGCACTGCAAGAGCTAAAAGAGATGCCGGACGACGGTCAGAATGCTGGGGAAATCAGCCGCAGATGGAAAGGAGAGACTGGAGACGGTGCACGAGTGGATTTTGGGGCTGGCGTCTTTGGAAAATATGCCGGTGTGGGTTCCAAAGCCTTATTCGGTGTGCAAACCGGCAGGCGCAGTGGTCGGTGTACGCTGCAGCAAGTGTTATCAGGAAATGCCGGCGAGAAGACGCTCCTTCCCAAGCTTGTCACACTCATTTGCGCCCAAATTGAACCGAAGGCATCAGTGCCCACCCAAGACAAGAAAAGGCGGAATATTGCGGGCAAGTAGGGCGGGACGGGCTCGGAAGGGTGGTTCAAATGAGGGGGCCGGAACCAAACCATGACACTTTTTTGAGCATGGTCACGGATTGGCTCAGAAGTGACCAAATACCCCCAAAAATCACCCAGACCGCCCCCAAATACTCCCAGGGGCCGGGGTTTCAGGTTTACTGCCATTTTGTGCGTGTTCCTCGCCTATGTGAAAAATCCCGTAAAGTTTACCCCTTCACGGTGGGATCTTGTAAATTTTACATGTATAACTACAAGTATATACATGTATTATACATGTATAATACTTGCATGTCAACTATTATACATGTATAATACATGTATATGCCTGAAATATACATGTAAAATACATGTATATCAAGTAAAAATACATGTATAATACTTGCATGTCAACTATTATACATGTATCTTTACTTGATATACATGTATTTTACATGTATATTTCATGCATTTACATGTATTTTACATGTATAATACTTGTCATGCAAGTATTATACATGTAAAATACTTGCATGACAAGTAAAATACTTGCATGCAAGTAAAATACATGTATTTTACTTGCATGCAAGTATTTTACTTGTCATGCAAGTATTATACATGTATTTTACTTGTCATGCAAGTATTTTACATGTATAATACTTGCATGACAAGTATTATACATGTAAAATACATGTAAATGCATGAAATATACATGTAAAATACATGTAAATCAAGTAAAGATACATGTATAATAGTTGACATGCAAGTATTATACATGTATTTTTACTTGATATACATGTATTTTACATGTATATTTCAGGCATATACATGTATTATACATGTATAATAGTTGACATGCAAGTATTATACATGTATAATACATGTATATACTTGTAGTTATACATGTAAAATTTACAAGATCCCACCGTGTTAAGGTTTTCCCTAGGGGGGGGGGGTCGTGAGGTCGAGGAAGCTAGGACGGGCGATCTGACATGTCGTGTTTTTCTTTTTACTCCAACTTGCAATACGCAAGGTTGGAAGGGGGGGCTGAGGGGAAACACCGCACTACTCACAGCAGGATTTGTGTCTCTTTGTTCCCCGCTCCAGCCCCTCCGCATGCGAACTGATACTACAAGCAGAACTGGATGACCTGACCTCCCCCCCCCTATCTCCTTTGTATCCTCTGACCGAGCAAGACTCCCCCGCACCACACCACACCACGCCACGCCACCAGATCTACACCATGGAGGTGTTTGCATGTCTTGCCGGCACAGATGTGCGTGTGGCTGTGGAGACAAGCCCCGATGGGACGGTGGGCAGCCTGCAGGCCAAGGCGGTGTCCTGCCTGCGTGCAGAGGGGCACGTGCTGGGGGACGTGTGGCTGCGCCTGCCAAGCAGCAACGAGTGCCTTGGCGCCGCAGACACGCTGCTGCAAGACACGCCGCTGGAGCATGGGGCGGCAGTCGAGGTGGTGTTGGGCAGCCGTGTTGCAAGGTCTGACCTCTTCGGTGTGGCCGAAGGCCCGCCTTTCGACGACGGCGAGACGGTGCTGTCATGGGGGCGTGTCGTCTGCATCGATGTAAACCTGCCGAGAGGGGTGGCCCTCACCTACGCCAATGGGGCATGTCTGGTCCACGGACAGGTGCGGGTGGCCTTCCATACGGGCACACGCATTGCCCTTCGCGACGATGAATACGTCGTGGGGGTCAAGGGGCAGTGCGGTTCTCGTTTGTACATGATCACCTTTGTCACCAACAAGCGTGAATGCGGACCGTACGGAGCATCCAAGGCGGAGGAGAGCAATACAGACTTCTCCGTTTCATTCGGTGAAGGCAAGCAGCTGCTGCACATCTTTGGGCGGGCGTCGCCAGAGTGTGTGACGCAGATCGGCTTCGGGTCGGGGCAGCCTCTGGAGGTGCCGCTTGTTCGTCGGACTGCATTGCGCGCCCCTGAAGTGTACGCATCCGGGACGAACAACGACAACAGCGTGGAGCTGTTGCACCTGCACTCCCGCATCTGCGGCCTCTCTGTGTGGGAGAGCCACACTGCGTCCCAGAGGCGGGTTGCTGGGGTGGGGGTCGCTTACACCGACGGCACCTACCTCAGGCACAGGCCGCCAACCCACCACGACCGGGACCTCCGCCTCCATGCAGTGGCCTTCGACGATGACGAGTTTGTCAGCGGCGTACAGACTGTCGTGGCCAGCCGCTTCAAATTGGGCCCCCTCCGGCAGCTGACATTCACCACCAACAAGCGCATTGTAGGGCCTTTTGGCACTTTCTGCGTTGGCGACTCCGTCACCACCTTCGATGACACCTTCGATGGGCAGCTGTTGTTCATCTTCAGCCAGCCACATGATCTGGGCGCCCAGGGGTTTGGGCCCTATCTAGGCTTTGGGCACGGGCAGCCACCCATCCCCACAGACGTGACGGACCGGGCCTTGCCGAAGCAGGATGTGGAGCGCGCGATGCGGCTCTGCGAGGAGCACATGGAGCGGCATCGGGTCCGTGCCCCTCTGAGGTGCTGCCTCGCTGACTTCCTCCACCCCCCTAGTGCTGCGGCCCCTGCCCCGCACGCGAGGCAGGGGCTCCCTGCGGAGCCGGCGGGGACTGCCGAGCCTGCGCGGAGCCCGAAGGGTGACAACTTATCCAAGCCAACAGGGGCAGATGCGGCGAGGCAGTGCATCATCTGCTGATGTAGGGCGGCCCGCCCCTGCCCTGCCCTGGACACCTGCTGGTGGATGCGGGGGGAGGGGAGTTACACAAGGGGGCCGTGATGTAGGCACAGCGGATATCGGATTTTGTTTTGTCGGGTCGGCATCGTGAAACCTCCCCGTGCGGATCCTATCCTTGCAGCGCAAGGAGGGGAGACGTCAGGGCCCGCGATGCCCTCAGGAGCTGCCTGTCTTGCCTGTCTCACCCCCCGCTTGTGTGTTGTCCGCACCAACCCCACCACGCCCCACACGGAGGGGATGCGCTTCTTGGGATCGCAGTGGCGGTATCTCCCCCCCTCCCCCACTTCGTTGCAACACAACACCACCCATCCACGGTGCAAAACCCGGCACCCCCGTCCCGCAGGACCCACGGCACACCCCCTGGTGCTGCGCGACAGGTGGGACGACTCCCCCACCCGCCCCACACCCGGCGACTGCTAGCCACACCACCACCACACAAGGGGTGGTGGTGGCGCTGCGATGCTGCGGCAGCGCCGCGAGTGGGAGGCGCGGAAGCAGCTGGAGTTCGACACCCTCCGAGAGGAGGTGCACCGCCTGTGGGATGCCTACCGGCAGGAGATGGAGGACGAGGCAGCCTACTGCCTCGACGCCATGGAGTACCACGCCCTGCGCGAAGCGGTGCCGGGCGTGCCCCCTGTCAGCTCGCATCTCCCCTTCGACGCGCTGGAGGAGCTTGTGGAGCACAACCTGCGCCGCACGCTGGACGACACGACGCAGGGCCTCCAGGGTCGGTATCAGCAGGACCTCAACGAGGGCCGCATCGTCTCGCTGCGCGTGAGGCACGATGAGGAGGTTCGGAAGCGGCGCGAGGCTTTCGAACAGGAGGAGGAGCACCGCAGGTGCCAAGCGGAGGCACGCGTGGCGCTCTCCGCAGACCAGCAGCGCGACCAGGCTGTGACGCAGCAGCAGCAGGAGCTTGCGGCAGCAGACAGCCTGAAGCGTGCGGAGAGGTGGAGGCAGGATATCGAGGAGCGGCACACCCGCGACAAGGAGCGCTTCGAACTGGAGTGGAAGGTGCAGGATGAGAAGGGCCGGGCCTTGGGGAGGACCGCCAACGCCTTGGATTCGCGCCGCGTGGCGACGGAGGCGGAGCTGCTGAAGGGGCGCCGCCTGCATGCCGAGCAGGATGCTGCGCGAAGGGAGGCCGAGGCGGCACGGCAGGAGGCGGTTCAACAGGAGCACCAGCGGGAGCGCGAGATGCTGTTCGGGCAGGTCGGGTGGGAGCAGGCTCTGGAGCAGCGCCTGGCAGAGGTGGTGCGGCGGGAGCAGGGCGTGCAGGAGGCGTGGGGACGGCTGCACGCCACGCGCGAGTCGGAGCTTGCGAAGCTGGCGAGGGATAAGGATGCGGTCAACTCGATGCGGGAGCACTCCCTGGCGCTGAAGAAGGCCTTTGTGGCGATGCACCCTGTCGTGACCCGGCTGTGCAAGCACTCCCGTGTCGACCTCGGGTCCTGCAAGGAGTGGCAGAATTTTGTCTCGCTGCATTTTGACGCCACCACGCCGTAGGCAGGGGCAGGATAGGGGCTCACTCACGCGACAAGACTCACAGCCTTCCGGCTGTGGGTCTTGTCGCGCCGGGGGCTTCATGCAAACACATTATTTTAACCAAATTTCAGCGCATCGGGCTGAGGGGAATGGGGTGGGGGTTAATGCGGCCTCGCTCCTCTATTGTCTGCTGTTCTATCCATCTCCCCATACTCAGCTGCCCCCCCCACCCCCTCCCGCCGTGCGCGTGCCGTTTGGAGGCAATGCCGGGGGGAGGGGGTGGGGGGGCAGCTGAGTATTCGCGAATCCCTTGCCTCAGGCGTCGGTGCACCCCCACACCTTTCCCCTCCCCCACCCCCCACCCCCCCCTCGGATGCTGTTGCCACGCACGTTGCCCCAGTCCAGACTGTACGGCACACCGACATCACGCCACAAAATCACACCGTCATCCGTGGCCCAACACATCCTTTTTCCCTGCAGATCGTTGCGGCGGGGGGAAGTGGGTATTACCCCGCACGCACCGTCTACACGATGGAAGCCGCATATGCAAACATGGATGATGTGGTTGACAGCAAGGGGTCTTTGCGCCCGGTTGCCTCTGCAAAGTATGTCATCTGATCTCTGGGGGTGGGGAGGTGGGGTGTGCGTCAGTGGCAGTAGCGGTCACAGCGGTCAAATACCCGGCGTCGACTCGCCTCGTCCTCATAAGCGACCGCCACCTGATCCACCGGAGGGCGTTCTCTGAAAGAGCGCAAAGGGGCCCTCGCCCCTCCACGCGGCCCGCCCACCCCACGCGGCTGCTGCCAGGTCTCTCGCGTGGCTCCACTTCTTGACCTGTACTACCCAAGTGTGGATCTGCCGATAGCGGGAATGGCCGTCGGGTCCAGCCGGTGCGCCGGGTGCAGTATGCACAGCACCACCTCTGCCGCTCTGCGGGGAGGGCCCGTCCATAGGGCGGCGGTGAAGCGTATCCTCCACCGCTGCACCTTGTCATCCGGCCAGTGCGTGACGGAGGCACCGTAGCATGTCTTCGCCCTGGATGTCATGGGATGTCATTGCGGCAGCCTGACCCTTCCACTGCATCGGCAACGGCAAATTGGACACCCTCCCCAGGCACTGGTCCACCTCCTCCTCTCGGTGCTCAATGCGTTCCGACACCGGCGGAGGCTGCCCCGGCTCGGGCCTCGCATGCAGCATCGCACCCAGGGAGGCGAAGCTGTTGTCCTGCCCTGGATCGGCGTGACCCCTCCCCATCCCTCGTGGTGTAGATAAGTTGGGGGGGGGGAGGTCACCGCCGCCGTGGAGTAGCTGTGGGACTTGACCGCTGCACATATCACCATCCCCGTGTGGTAGGAGAAATCCGCGGAGTCATTAACTATCTCCTGCAGCACACTGCAGTGCCCCGAGGCAGGGGGAGGGGCGTCTCCGAGGAGAGGGCGTGCAGGCGGGGCCAGAGGGAAACCTCGACACCGTTTCAGGGGATGGGGTGGGCTGATGCAGGAGGGCTTGTGTTGTTTCTTGGGGCACTCTACAATCCCCCCCACCGACACAGAGACTGGGTCCCGCCATGGACCCGCCCGGAGGACAACAGGCTCCGCGAGCTTCTCCAGAAAAAGTCGGTATGTCTCGACGCGACCTTGCCCCCATTTGAAATGAGCAGCACACGCAAAGCCTGCCTTGGTGTCCCTGTCCCGAATAGTCTGGAACCCCTTCACCACCCACCATCCCCTCGATCCTCTCCACCCCCCAACAGACAACTGAGCTGTGCCCGTCAGAGGTGGGGGAGCTGAACGACCTGGAGAGGCGAAGCAAGCGTTTCATCGACGCCGGCCTCCGCAGCATGGAGGAGCTGGTGCGCAAGACGAAGCCCGGGAAGCAGCACTACGAGGCACACATCGGGATGATCAGCCGCAAGCTCTGCTGGGACCTCCTCTCCAGCCGCTGCAACCGGGAGGGCCCCGCCGCAAACATCGCCGTCGCACCCCTGGGCTGCCTCGCCGCACTCCTATCCCTCGCCGGCACCGCCACAGGCCCCGTCCTCCAGGAGCTCAAGGCGCGCACCGGAGCCCTCAGGCTTGGCGGCGTCCCTCAGGCAGCGTCTTATATGAAATCACTCCTGGAAACACTGCACGCCTCCTCGAAGGACGTCGAGATCTCAACGGAGGTGATGGAGGTGGGTGCGGCAGGGCTGGTTGAGGCAAAGCATGAGGCGGTCCGCACCAGAGCCGCGGTGCTTGCGGATATGCTGTTTTCCGACAACCCAGACGACGCGGTGCAGGAGGGCCCTGCCGACACCGCCCCCTCCGAGGGGGATGCCGGAGGCGGGGCTGCCTACGACACGCTCCACTCGGAGCTGTCGCAGCAGATCTTCGCCTTCGCCACCCACAGCCGCCTCCCCCTCACCGGGCCCGCCGAAGCCAAGCTGCGGGAGGCGATCGCCGACACCCTCGACAGGGCGGAGCGCATCCAATCCGCCTCCCCGCCCCATGCACACCCCCTCCGGCTGGCGAGATGCGTCTCCCACGCGGTGCACCGCTTCGCCCAGGTGTTCCCCCCGGAGCTGACTGCGAAGGGGGCCTTCCGCGTCCCCCCCTCCACCACCGTGCTGGGGACACGGGGCAGCGCCGCCGACACAGAAGTATACTATATGCACGGGAGGGGCGCATTCCCCTACGCCGAGAAGAAGGGGCTGTGCCGCGCGGTGTGCGTTGCGCTGTCGGGGGGGCTGGAGCTGATGCTGGTCACCCCCGATAACACCGCGCAGCCCCCCGCCGCGGCAGAGCCGGGCGGCAGCCCTAAGAAGGGGAGCAGCAGCACCGCGCTAAACAACAACAGCCTCAGCGGGGCTGGGGGGCCGCTCAGCACGCTTGACGTGCTGCAGCGGCTCTCCGCGGGAGCGTGGGAGGCGATTGCCGCAGGGCTGGAGGTGAAGGAGGGCGACGTGCTGCTTCCGAAGTTTCAAATCGACCCCCTCACCTCGCTGAAGCATGTCCTGGCGGCGCAAGGGTGTGGGGAGCTGTGCAGCCCGGAGGGGGCGGGTTCCCTGGCGTCCGGCGCGGTGTTGGATGTGATGCAGTCGACGGACTTCACCGTGTCGGAGACTGCCTTCGGCAGGGGGGTCATCCCGGAGGAGGATGACGGGGGTGAGGTGCAGCTGGAGGCGAGCTTTGCCTGCGCGATGCCCGGGCAGGGGAGGCGGTTTCGGGTGGAGTGCAATGGGCCTTTCATCGCGATAGTGAGGCATCCGCAGAGCAACGCTGTCATATCGGCGGCGGTTGTGGGGAACCCGACGCCTGCGGCGGAGATCGACAGGATGGCGGAGACGGCGCGGCTCGCGAAGTGCGGCGAGCGGGATAAGCGGATCAACGATATTTTCGATGATGACGCGGATGCCTGCAGCAGGGGCCTCAACACCACAACAGGCGCGCTCAGCAGCAAAACGGATGAGGCGGTGGCGGCGCCGCCGCCGCCGCAGCCGCAGCCCCCGCAGGGGGGTTTCTCCGTGTTGGATGATATGTTCAGCGCAGGCGGTGCGGCCCCCGCGGCAGCCGCGGCTCCCAGCTCGGCCACCCCTGCCCCGAAGGACCCTGCGGTGCATGGGGTGTTCTCTGCCCCGGCGGGGGAGGCGGCGCCAGCCAGGCGTGCGTCGCCGCCGCCGCAGCTGCATGACATGTTGCAGTTCTTCGGATCGGGCGACGCCGGCCCGAGCAGCGGTGGCGGAGAGGCTGAGGGGGGCGAGGGTGGTGGTGGTGGTGGTGATGCAACCACCGCCGCAACCACTGCTCCCGACAGGAGCGACGTGGCGGAGTTCCTGCAGGTGTGCACCTCCGAGGTGAAGAAGCACGTCGCCAAGCGGAAGAAGTCCCGCGAGTCCTCCGCGGGGGTGGCGGTGGCGGTGGCGCAGCCCAGCCCCCCGCTGCCCCCCGCGACGCCGCCGCATGCCGGGGGTGTGTCGCCGGGCGCCAGCCCCGTGCCCCTCTTCACACCTGCCTGCTCCTTGCGGCGTGCCTCCAAAGAGTCCGCAGGGGCGGGCAGCGTCGGGTCGCCCTACACCCCTGCCTACCACACGGAGGGGGATCGGATAGGGGACGACGACGAGGAGCTGATGGAGCTGTCGATGCACGCAGCCACTCCGAAGGCGAGGGGGAGCAGCGCGGGGCTGCTGGGCACCCTGGTGGAGGGGCAGCAGCAGCAGGTGTCAGGCGGAAACCCTGACATATTCATCAAAGGGGAGGGTGCTGGCTGCGGCTCATCCGGCGGCGAAGGCGGCAGCCCCGCCGCGGTGGGGGATGGGGGTCTCGGCGGCGGAGCCGCCGCAGCAGCCGCAGCCACCCCCGCCGCCCCCGCCCCTGCTGCAAAGGTTGTTGCGGCGAGGCGGCGTGCCCCGGAGGGTGGTGTCACCGTCGCGTCGTCGAAGAAGAAGTCGGGGAAGGCGCGGCAGCAGCAGCAGCAGCAGGAGCAGCGGCAGCAGCAGCAGCAGCAGCAGCAGCAGCAGCAGCAGCAGCAGCAGCAGCAGCAGCAGCAGCAGCAGCAGCAGCAGCAGGAGCAGCAGCAGCAGCAGCAGCAGCAGCAGCAGCAGCAGCAGCAGCAGCAGCAGCAGCAGCAGCAGCAGCAGCAGCAGCAGCAGCAGCAGCAGGAGCAGCGGCAGCAGCAGCAGGAGCAGCGGCAGCAGGAAGAGGAGGAGGCGGTGGAGGTGGAGGGGGGCATCCCCGCGCCACAGCCACCCGCCCTGCAGAGCTTCTCCTTCGCAGGGGGGAGCGGCCCCGACGCGGAGCAGCAGGAGGCGCCGGCGGAGCCGGCGCCGGCGGCAGCTCCGGGTCTCATTGGCCTGCTGGGGCTGGCCGGGGCACAGGCGCCTGCACCGGAGGTGGGGTTGCCTGCCGAGCCCGCAGTGCCCCAGCAGCAGGGGTTTGTGAAGGTGGCCCGCAGGAAGGGGAAGCAGGAGCAGGATCAGCAGCAGCAGCCTCCCGCCCCTTCGGATCCCGCTGCCGCTGCCGCCGCCGCCGCCCCGGAGGGGGCGTCGCCCTTTGCCTTCATTACAGCGGGGCAGGCGGGGGGTGGTGGTGGTGGTGGTGGTGGTGATGTGGTACCCCCTGCCGCCGCAGTGCCCACCTCCTTCGCATTCGCAAGCGGGTCCGGCGGGGGTGGCGCGTTGGCGGGGGGCTCCCTGGATGACCTGTTCGGGCCCCCTGCCGCTGCGACTGCTGCCCTGCCGGGGGGTGGTGAGGCGGCGGCGGCGGCTGTGGCGGCTCCGCCGCCGGAGGTGGTGCCTGCGGCAGTGCCGCCCGTGGCGAAGCACTGCCCTGCGGCTGCCAAAATTCTGAGTGTCTTCGATGAGGCGCCTTCGGCAGCCGACGACATGCGTCGGAAGCAGGAGGAGATGCAGGCACAGATTCAGCAGCTGGAGGCCCAGCTGATGGCGGCCCGGTCAGGGGGTGTCGTGCCGGGGTGTCCACCACCTGCCCCAAGCACCCGAGGCGGCATGTGGTGATGCCCAGGGGTGGCGTGGGGTGGAGAAGGTGCTCGACTCTGGTGGGAGTGAGAAGGGAGGGGGGTGGAGGTTTTGTTGTAAGAGAGTGGTGAAAGAGCTGAAAAATGGTAGGTGGGGCGGGGGTGGGGGTGGGGGTGGGGGTGGTGTGTTCGCTGATTGCGAGAAGACCCCACCCGACCCCACCCCACACCCCCACCCCTCCAAGAATAAGATAACCGGGGGGGGGGGTAATTCTGATGCAGCCCCAAGAGAAGAGATAGAGTGAGTGAGAGAGAGAGGAGAAAACCGACAGAACTGCGACTTTATCTGTTTCCGATTTGAACCCCAGAACCCCAGAACACCCCACCCCCCCTGTTGCGGGGGCGTGTGAAGGATATACCCGCAGGGAGTGGTTCCTCCTATCGATGCCCTCCCCCTGCATTTGTTTCCAACGAACTGTGAAAATTCAAAAAAAGCAAGCCTAATTACTGGGGGGGGGGATTCAGCCTTAAGCACATGCATGACGCGTAAAAGTGTAGAAGTGCTTCCGACGACCTGCTTCTTTTCTGTCTATCTCGTGTTCACATGTGCTCCACACCCACATCAAAGCAGCAGCTGGAAGCGTCAACGCATCATTAAGGAAGAAGGAAGCACGGTCGCTACGCTTTTGGGCTATTTTTTTTGCGGGTTTTATTCTGCACTCAAAACCCCACAGCAAGTTGAATGCAATCCGCACACCTTGTATTCGAACCCTCTCAGTAACCAGGAGATCTGTCCGCCCCCCCCCCCCCCTCACGCTGTGTCCGTTGGACGAACCTCAGCCCCTATGGGCCAGCCCCTTTGCCGTTGTGTGTGTCAAGACGGGGGAGGGTGTGATCATCGCTTGAACCTGATCTTCCTCCGTTATTCAGGCAGGGATCACGCGACGAACCCTGCGTGCATGGCCCTTTGGGAGATGACCACCTCCCCCCTGCCCGTGCACCTCTTGGCATTAGGCAAGACCCTCCGACCAGAATCTGGTGGGTCAGCACCGAAGCCAGCACGGCGTTTCTTTTGATCCTTTCCGTGATGTGTGACTCTCAAAGATAAAATTGTGCGCGGTTGCTGTGTCCCCTAAGATGTGCTGGATGCATGGCACACAAGCCTAGCCGCCTGTCGCCTGCCAGCATGCTCTTCGCTAGACAGCAAAGCCTTCTCGAGCATTTGCAAGGGGAGTGCAAGGGGGAGAAAGTGCCTCTCCGCCAGCAGAGAACTGAACGCAAAATGTAACAGTGGGGGGGGGGGGGGGTGGGGGGGTCTTCGCTCTGTGCCAACCTGTGTTGGGTTGTGCCCTGTGTCTCCTGTACTGTGAGGCAGCTCGCTCTTCTGCACATCTGAGCGACGGCTCCCCCCCCCGCCCCCCCCCGCCAGTCAAATGCCTTTCCCAGAATGCCGGACGAAGGATTTTTTTCCGGACGCGTTTTTTGAGGAGACCCTAACCAAACAAAACGAGGTGCCCCGCACACCCGCCTGACTGCCATCCTCAACACATCGCAGCCTGTAGTTTTGGAGGAGCCCTCCCCCCACCAAAAAAAACTACGAGAAACACTTGGCCTCTATGCTGTGAGTGTTGCGTTGGACGCTTCCACCAAACATAAGTACACCATAGCAAGAGAGGCCAGCAGCAGTCCCGAGTCCATCGCGTTCCTCGTAGCATTTCCCGTAACACACAAGTGTGTTATGTGCAAAAAAAAGCGGGATGTACATCGGGTGTGCCTGCAAGAAAACCCAAAAAAAACCGAACCGCAACTAAAGTATGAAAAAAACTCGCGCATGAAGCCGGGCCCACCCCCCCACACCACTCTCCCCTCGCCACACCTCCCCCGCCACCCCTGCACACGCTACCACGCCACCCCCACCCGACAGGCCATCCGCAGACGGGGGGGGGGGGTGTGTGTGATAGGAAGGTAGTACACATTCGCAAGCCGGCATCGATAGAGATCTGCAGTCCCACCACCCCCACCCCCCCTCCCCCCAACGAGCATAGAGGGGCGGCATTCTAAAAGGAGAGAGCGACGCGAGGGCCGAGGGGCAGAAGGGGGAGGGGGGGGGGGTGAACCGGCACAATGCTCCCCAGGAAAGATCTTATCGCTGCGGTGCTGTCCGTTATCTGCTGGGTGCTGACGGTGATCGTTCTTGCTGAGAAGTACAGTCTTTACTCGGGGTTTGGAGGCGGCTGCGGCGTGTTTGAATGCACGTGGGGCTCAACGGATAGCGACCTCCCTTATAAATGCAACGACCGGATTGACCATATCAAAGCAACGCAGGCCTTCGGAACCATGTCCGCCATTATCCTTGGGGTGTGCATGCTGGGGCATGTCGCTGCGGCAGCCGTGCCAAAGTCGCTCCCGCCAACGAAAGCCTTTTCCCTCCTCCAATTTGTGCACCTCGTGACCGCTGCCTTCCTCACCATCACCTGGACCTGCATGGTCGGGACCTACTCTTCAAAACTCTGCGATCGCCGCATCTCCGACGCCCCATCGACAGCTGTGGGTTACGGCATCTTCTTCCTCTGCGCCTGCAGCGCAACGGAGGTTGTGCTGTTCCTGATCAGCCAGAAGGCTGTCAAGGAGGACCCCCCGATATCCACCCCACAGGACGGCGTCCACTGGGCAGGGAAAGATTAAAGCCACACACCCCAGTGATCTGAAGGCGCTGATTCGAGGAGGTTGGGGAAGATGAGCAGCAGAGGAGGAGCGTTGCTGGAGGGAGGGATGGGACACTGCTCTCTCTCTCTCTCTCTCTCTCCCCAGCTCCCACTCGCCACCCATCCCGCCGACACCCGGTGTGGGTGTTGTGTAATAACCCTAGAAGAGCTGCACGGGGGTGGTGGTGGTGGTGGTGGTGGTGGTCTGCGTAGCTGCCTTCTGAGGGGAGGAGAGCTGTGTCCGTACCGTTTCTGCCTATTGCAAAACGACCAAATCTTGCATAGCGTGTGTGGGGTAACTCCGCGGGTGTGCTTGTTGCGCATGCTTCTGTTTTGTGCGACAGATGGCGAAACCCACGACCAGCGACCCACCCCACGCAATGTAAGGGGGCCCCGCCCGTGCAAAAAGAAAATACAAAATGATTCCCCGAAAGAAACATGTTCTCTCTTGTTGTATGTTCGTTTTGTGATTTCCAAGTCTGTTTGTAGCCCCCAGTCACACGGTGGACTCCAGCGGGGGTAGGGTAACCCTTTTCGGGAGTCTCAACTAGGGGGAGTCCAACTCCCGCTAGCGGGAGTATAGACTCCCGCTAGGGGGAGTCTGACTCCCCCTAGCGGGAGTCTTTTCACCTATTTTCACTCATTTTTCCCATGATACCTATGCAATGTGGCACTCGTCACTGAAGTACAGCCACACCAAACGAAACGGACGTTTCCACCCATCCCAGCTCGCAGACCTGATTCACAAAAATGGGGAAGACGACAACGAAGCCGGCAGCGAAGCCGGCGGCAAAGTCGATTAAGAAGAAGAAGAGCGCAGAGAGTCCCGAGGCTGCGGAGGCGACGAACATTGTGCATGATTTTTGCACGGCCTTCCCTGTTAAAAAAGGGGGCAGTGTGCTGACACTGGGATCCATTAGAAGGCTCCTAGCAACGGTGTTGAGCAAGGAGCTCCACAAGCACAGCACCCAGGTGGCCAACGCAATCATCGCCATGTCTTCCCTGACATGGATAAGTTCGCTGTCAGGGAAGTCGCAACGATGCGGAAGGAGGGCGCTCTCCGTCATATACAAGGTGGAGGCGAAGTATGGCAAGGTGCAGGATACAAACGTGTCGTCGGGGGCAGCCTGAAGCCGCGAATGATCGCGACACGGGCGAACGGCTTGGCACCGTGGGTCTGGATAGATGCTGGAGTTCGGCCGGGTGAAACCGGAAGTCGCAGCAAAATTTGCCCCCCCAGATTTCTTCCTCAAACCCACCCGTGGGCTGATCCGGCCTTGCACGGTGGACTCCAGCGGGGGTAGGGTACCACTACCGGGTTTAACCCTTTTCGGGAGTCTCAACTAGGGGGAGTCCAACTCCCGCTAGCGGGAGTATAGATCAGCAGTGGGCAACAATGAGGCGATGCGGGGGGCGAGGGCACCGATGCTCACTGTGCGACATCCCAGAAGAACGCTGGTATCAACAGGTGCATCGATACCCGCACCTGACTCTCTCTGAGATGAAAGAGGCTGGCTACCCCTCCCTCTTGGCAGGTGTGCTTCCCAATGCCCGCTACGTCACCCCAGCACTCCATGACTGCAAGGGGCTCGCCATGCGGCTGATCAGGGTACTGGATGACAGGGGTGGAGCTTGGGGGTTTTTTCGGGTCAGCTGACCTGATTTTCTGCAGGCCCTCACAAAAAATCAGGTCAGGGGTAAAAAGAAAAAAAATATAGATTTTCGGGAAACCGGAAAAGTTGGCTCCTCGCCTTGGGGTCTCAAGGTGACCAGGAGGCGTTTCGTGAGCAAAGTGACCCCAGCGACATGAGCACAGGCCTCAAACAGTCACAATAGAGGACAAATGAAGCTGCCCAACCCGTACCGTGCAACAGACGTTTACTACCGTGGCCTCCGGTGGCTGGGGGGCTCCGCCCCCCAGACCCCCCTGTGGCATGTGCCTGTCTTGTACCCAAGCCCTTTACATCAGGGAATCTCAGTATCCTCAGGAGGACGCAGCCAACTCACACAGAATCCGTACGCCCGCAAGTCACAGATGTTCACTACCGTGGCCTCCGGCGGCTGGGAGCTCCGCCTCCCAGACCCCCCCTACGGCATGTGTTTGTCTTGTAACCAAGTCCTTGCGCGTCCGGGGCTGCATATCGGTTCCGGTACCTCGCGGGAGGCTGGGCCCGAGCACTGATCTCTGAGACGAACCGGGGGGGAACCCATAAGAAAAAATTGGCTGACCCGATCTGACCCGATCCAGCCCGCAACCCCATATTTCAAGCTCCACCCCTGCTGGATGAGACAACAAAAAAATATTCGACAAGACCTGTACAAACCTTGCACTGAATGTGTCGCAGCATGGGACAGGTGCTCAGTTCCGGAAGGTCGTGCTTGCCTGTCACAGGACACACCTACAAGGGCTTGTTCCGCTACCTCTTTGTCTCCCTTGCAGACCTCATGCATTTCCGGTATGCAGACATCCCCTGGCGCTTCTGGGGATGCAAGGATGAGTCAGCCCGGATTCCCTTCTTGCGTGCTCGGATCTCAGGGCATATATTTCACTGGTTGATGGAGCATGCCGAAAAGGGATCAACGCGCAATGTCTACGTACACAGTCTCCATCATTGGTGGGCTCCAGAAGATGCAGTGCCTCTGCAGAACAACGACGAATTTGAAGAAGCAGAGAACGGACATCGCAAGAAAGATGCCGTTACAATCGCCAGCTCCGCAACTTACGAGAGAGATCTTGCGATGGCAGAAGAGAAGCGGCGCGCATCGGGCATGCCTTGGAAGGTTGCGCACCTGTCGCAGGACGGGATCCTCGGGTATAGAGAAGTCATCCTGTGTCCGTGTCTGCACACCCGACACGCTCATAGATTGGCTGTGTATGTTCTTTGCACACAGTTGACACAGCTGCAGAAGGGGTTTGTGCACTGCAACACACAGGACTTCGTTGAACCCATCAGCGCGCCCTACTTCCTGTTCCGGTTCCCCGAAGGACACCGCAAATTATCGCTCTGCTTGTGCAAAATGCCCATCCCGCTGGGGGCGACTTTCACACCATTCGTGTCATCCGAGGCGACTTTGAGCACGCTTGACCAACGCGCACAGCAGGAGGGGGATGACAGTTCTGACGAAGAAGATGAGGCCTGCAGGATGGCTTGTCTTGCCCAAGGTGTAACACAACTACGACAGGCGATGGCCGCACTTTGACACCTCAAATTCTAACCGCTCACCTCCGCAGGTGTAGCCGCTACCAGGAGGATAGGTAGGTAGTCCAGAGTCCGGGGAAACTGACAGAAGCAAAACAAGCCCCTCCCCATCCCTCTTCCACCATGATTTTACCCCCCACGCCAGTAGACTGTAACTATATCATGGGAAAAATGGATGAAAATAGGTGAAAAGACTCCCGCTAGGGGGAGTCAGACTCCCCCTAGCGGGAGTATAGACTCCCGCTAGCGGGAGTCTTTGACACCCGCTCAGACTCCCGCTCCCAGACTCCCGCTAGGGCCGCTGGAGTCCACCGTGCAGCCTTGCCCATTCTCTCTCTCTCTCTCTGCCAAGGCCTTTTTCTTTCTTGCCCCCCGCCGAACCGGAAAAGTATACGGTGTTAGCTGAGGGGGGCGGGGGGTGGGGGTGGGTGCGAAGTTCTCCGGGAGCGAGAGTTAGCCCTCCTGGTCTCCAGGGTCCAGGGTTCAGGGTACTCAGCCCTAGCATCCGGGACGGGTGGAGGGTGCCTGCTTGTGGATGCCTGTGGATGCATCGTGACACACCGGTTGCGCGTTGTCCCGCGCGATCCTGGTCACTTCACCTCCGGATGGACGAGAGATATCGGCGCTCTGAGCGTGGTATTCATAGAGCAAGGCGACCCTCATCCGCACTCGAATGAAAAATCCATGAGTCGGCCTCCTATGAGCCGCCGGCTTTGCGCAAGCAAAATCACCAAGAGATGGCCGATCTTGTTGAGACACTGTATATAACGCTCAGTAGAGCAGGACCGTCTACACAGGGCCTTCGATTTTGCAGGTGGGTACTGGCGGGAGGGTGCCAATTGGGTGTGTTTCGGGGTGGGGTGCCCCACAATGAAAGGGAATGCGGTGGTGTAGCACCCGAGCAGATCGAACCACCCCTCCCCCCTCGCGCCACATCTGGTTTATTTTGGAAGCGCGTGTCGTTGCGTGCAAGGCATGGATGCCCCCACACCCGCCACACATTGCAACGCACATGTGTCATACACACAGGCAACCGGCAACAGCTGTTGTTGGCAATGGAGGTGTACCTGCAGGACAGGCTGTGTGCGGAGCAGCATGCGGTGACCATCAGTGAGAACGACACGCCGGTGCATCTCAAAGCAAAGGCGGTTGACGTCGTGTTCGGGTCACCTTCCGGCGCGCTTCCCGAGGATGTCGTGCTGTCGGTGGCTGGGGAGGTGCTCGACGACAGTACGCCTCTGTCCGGTGCCGCAGGAGTGTCGCAGGGGTGCTGCATCGACGTGGCGCTCTCGGGTGCACGATTTGTGGAGGTACTGCAGAAGAATATGCGTGAGAACCCGGACCAAAGTCAGTTTGACATGAAGGCCATCCCCGTTTGGGCACGGCGCCTGCGTGACGTGGCGCTTGCGATGGTGATGCGTGACGGGGCTGCGCTACGGGACCTCGATGAGACATTCCGCGATGACAGAGACATCGTCGCTGCAGCTGTTGGGACGAACCCCGAAGGCGCTCTTGAACACACTTCCGAAGCCTTGCGCCGTGACGAGGACATCGCCCTGATTGCAGCATTGAGCCAGCAGAACATATCAACCTTGCCCTGCATATCCCTTGAACTCCTTTGCAACAAGCCGTTTGTCCTCACTCTTGTACAGCGCCGTGGTGCTGCACTCATGCAGGTCGGTGCGTTACTACAAGCAGACAGAGAGGTGGTCATGACAGCTGTGCAAACCGACGGCTATGCACTCGAGTACGCCTTTTGGGTCTTCCAGAATGACAGCCAGGTAGTGCTGGCGGGGGGTTCTTTGGATTTTGCGAGCCGTGCATTGCGCAACGACAAGGAGCTTGCCCTCACCGCCCTCCCCGATGAACTCGGGGAGAGCATCGGCTGTCTTTCGGAAGAGCTGCGGGCCGACACAGAAGTGGTGCTGGCATTGCTGCGGAGGGAGACGACCTCTGAGCAATACACAAAGATCTCCCCTGCACTGCGCTGCGACATAGGCTTCCAACGCGAGGCTGTGCTGTGGCGTGGTGAGGTCCTCGAGTATGTAGACGAGTCGCTGCGCTGCGACCGAGACCTTGTGCTTGCGGCACTCGAGACGTACAGCGGTGCTCTCAAATACGCACATCCTTCCCTGCAGCGCGACAGAGAGATGGTGCTAGCTGCCATGCGCAGCAAAGGGATTGGCACGGATGAGGCACTGCGCTGTGCCCCATCACACCTGCAGAACGACGAGGAGGTGTTGCTGGCAGGCGTGCGGGATGACAGCCGTGTGCTCAGCATCGCAGACAAGCCACTACGATCCGACAGAGGCTTCGTGATGCAGTGTGTCAAGCTGAACGGGTGGGCCTTGGAGCACGCCGACCCCTCCGCACGCAGCGACAGGGAGGTTCAGCTTGCTGCGGTGGCACAGAACCCGCTAGCCTTGGAGTACTGTGATGAGTCGATCCGCAGCAACAGAGATGTGGTCCTCGCAGCCGTGCGGAAGGAGGGTCTTGTGTTGCAGTATGCTTCACCCGACCTGCAGAAGGATCGTGAGGTCGTGCTTGCTGCCGTGAAGTCGGCAGGAGGTGCGCTTGGAAGTGCTGATATGGCTTTCCGCAAGGATAAGGAAGTGGTTCTCATAGCCGCACACAACGATGCGGTTGCTCTTCGGGAGGCCGATCCCTCCTTCCGTAGTGACAGAGACTTCATGCTTGCAGTCGTACGCAAGAACGGGCACGGTCTTTACTATGCGAGTGCTTCACTGTGCCGTGACAAGGAGCTTCAAATGGCTGCTGCCTTGCAGGGCACAGGCATGCGGTACGCTGACCCTCCACTGCGAAGGATCAGGTCGGTTGTGCTTCAAGCAGTTCGTGCAAACGGCACTGCGCTGCGTTTTGTCGATCCTGTGTTCCGGCATGACGAAGAGGTGGTGCTCGCAGCCGTGACGAGCTGCGGCGACATGCTCTCCTGCCTCGGCACCACACTGCTTAACAAGCGTGAGATAGTGCTGGCGGCTGTGCGCCAGGATGGATGGTCACTCTTCTTCGCCCCCATCGCGCTGTGCTCCGACAAAGAGGTGGTGCTGGCGGCTGTGCACAACTGCCCAGAGGCCATTGTCCACGCATCACCCTCGCTGCGGCGCGACAGCGACGTCGTTGCTGCCGCCTTCCCTGAATTACATTCGAACAAGAGACCCCGCTGCCTCTGAGCTGCGCCGAGCTCTTGTGTTCTGATGCCCCCCACGGAGCAGCAGGTTCTTTGTGCGGAAACATCCACGTGCCGAGACGCCCGCTCGATTCGCCCCACTCTCCTTCGATGGCTCTCGACACGCCCTCGCCCTCTGCCCGGCACAGCCTTGCGAGAGCGGCAGGGTGTTTTCAGTCTGGGATCTAATGAATGTAAAGGGGGGGCTTCGCACAGAAGTGCAGACAACTGAGCTGCCTCACAACACACTGGCGACAAAGTGACACAATTCGGTGCACAGTGGCACAGAGCAAAGGCCCATAGAAATCCAATTGCGAGAAGGTGCTGGGAGACTTGCCTTTGCTCGCTCTTGACAGTCAAAACCCCCCTTCTCCCCACTCAAACTGTGTATTAGTGCAAATCTGGAAGGGAAGCAAAGAGAAGCCGAAGGGTATTCGTCGATCGCGAGAACACCCCACGCGCCTGCCATTGATGTTCTGCAAGGATTTGCACGGGGCACAGTTTCCTCCTGCGTTGTGAGCACACCTCTCAAAACTGTGTTTTAGTGCAAATCTGAAAGGGAAACAATAGAAGAGCCGAAGGGTATTCGTCGATCGCGAGAACACCCCACGCGCTTGTCATGAAGCGTGTGGGAAGTTCTGCAAGGATCTGCACCGGCACAGTTTTCTGCGTTGTTGCACAACTCTCGAAAAAACAAAACGAGTGGGGTCTGCGTTCCAACAAACGGATTTGGCACAGAAGCAAAGACCAACAGACAGTCCCAAGCAGTTTTTTTCTTCACACCACCCACCCACCCATCCATCCAGGAGGCGGCGAGGGTTGTGTGCCGTGCGGGGGTGACACGCGCCAGGCGTGCACACCTCCCCCCGCAGGCCAACATGACGATGCTCGGGATGAAGCCCGACGACGAGCGGAGCACCAACCTCTACATCAACCACCTCCCGGAGGGCTTCAGCGAAGCGGCGCTGGCGGAGATGCTGGCCCCCTTCGGCTCCCTCCGCCGCGTCAAGGCAGGCATGCGGTGGGGATTGGCGGAATTCCAGGAAATCGCGAGCGCCGAGATGGCCGTGCAGCACCTCCACGGTCGCACCCCTGAGGGGTCGGACCAGGCGCTGGTTGTGGAGTACAACACATATGGGCGGAAGCGGCGTCGGAACGACGCGCTGTACCCCCACGCCTCTGTGTCGCACACCAACCTCTACTTCAACCACCTCCCGCTGACCTACACGTCGGAGAGTTTCGGCTCCCTCCTCTCCCGCTACGGCGAGGTGACGCGGATGAAGTCCGGCGAGGGGTGGGGCCTCGCCGAGTTCACCACACCCCAGTCTGCCGCAGCGTGCCTTGCCGACCTTAACGGGAGCACCATCGGGTCGGGGCAGCCACTGAAGGTGGAGTATCACCTTCAGGGGCCCGCGCTGAAGGGGATGTTTAAGGCGTTCAAAGGGGCTAAGGGGTTCAAAGGGGGCAAGAAGGGCGACGGCGGCAAGGGGGCTGCCTGGGGGATGTGGGGGCCTGGTGGGGCGGGCTACCCGCTCCCCGTCGCAGGGGCGGGGTGCCGGAACCTGTATATCAACAACCTGCCGGGTGGGTATCTTGAGGAGAACGTGCGGACACTCCTGCAGCCGTACGGCAGTGTGGTGCGGGTGAAGGTGTCTGAGACGGACTCGATGAGGAGCTGGGCGCTTGCTGAGATGTCTGCGGCCTCAGAGGCAGTCAAGTATGGCTTTGGTTGGGGGAGGGGCTTGGCCTTGGCACGGAGACGTATTTGATATTCTGTATTGTGTCACCCCTTCCCCCACCCCGCAAACCCTTTCACACAGCGTGCTTTCGGCACTGAACGGGATGAAGCTCCCTGCCTCGAAGGCCCCGCTGGTGGTGGAATACAACAACGGTATGCCACTCAAAGCAAAACCTATGCCGCCAGCCCTGTTGTTTGTGCGCCAAATCCGCCCCCCCTCCCTCCTCCTCCCCTCCCCTCCCCTTTCGCCACGAAACGCACCCACCAATCCGCCGACCCTCCGCAGGGAAAGGACGGGGATCGCGCGGCGCATTCTTCCCTGCAGTCGGGCATCCGATGAACCCCGGTTACGGCAAAGGGAACTGGGATGCAGGGGGCTACCGGCCGTACCCCCAGTCTGGCGGCAAGAAGGGCCAGCAGACGAGCCTGTGACGCCCCCCTCTGTGCATCACAAGCGGGGATGCACCCGCCCCCTTCCCACACCCACACCCTCTGCACTGTGCGCTCTGCCTGACCCAGAATGATCACGCTTCTGTGTGCTGCGGGTAATGGGCATGCAAAGCACCCTCTTCCTGCTCGGCATGCTTGGCATCTCCACACCAGACGAGACAGCGGAGGCGGGGGCGGCAAGGGGTAAGGGGTGTGGGGTGTGGGAGGGGGAGTGCCAATCCATGTGTGACCTCCCCCACAGTGAGTATCATTGCATCTAGACCTTTTTTTCCCGGCATGCTGTGTTCTGCACCCCGGGCGCCCAGCAGGCGACCCCCCTCTGAGTGAGGAATCGAGAGAGACACAGAGAGATGTGTGCCCTGAAACTGAGTGCTTGCGCTGGTCGGACCTTGCAGCGGCAGCACCCAGGCGGCACGTGCCCAAGAGGTAAAGAGACAGAGAGAGAAGAGGGGGGGGGGGGTAGGGGGGGTCAAATGCCACCCTTTTACGTGGACAAACACGATTTTTCAAAAAACCGGCGCAGAGGCCCCAAAGCCCCCGTAAACCCTCCAAACCCCCCCAGATCGGTCCGGAAACCCATCGAACCCCACTTTTCCACCATTCCGGGCACCTCAGGTGCCCGAATTGGGGTACCTAAATTTTGTGCCACCGTTTGGTACCGGACAGTGCCACTGTGTGGGAGGTTGGAAAAGAAAATGCCCCAACACACCACATCTGAGGGTTGCAGTGCATGTTGCTTGCCAACCACGTCATCCGGTGGGTGTCAGGCGCTATGTAGGTGGCATTAGCCAGGTCTTCGATGTGTTCTGGCTTGTATATGTACCTCCCTGCCACCATGCACCGGGAGGCTGCCTGTAGGTACGGAACAAGTCCAGATGGTCGTGTGATTCCTGTGCAGCAGTGCTCCACAACCGGGATGTGTTGACAACGACTGTTGCAACACGAGCTGTACATTCCGGGAACACACGAAGTGCGCTGTCGTGGTACCCATTGTGCCAGAATTGGTAGTTGCTGCGGTCTACTTTGCCTGGCCCAAGAGCACTGGTACTGAACGGTGCAATATGCGTGGCGAGGTGAATGCAACGGAAGGGCGCAAAGTCAATACAGCTCTCGGATGGCGGGTGGTGGTGCCACTAGTGTGTGACGTTCACTCGAGGATACAACGCATCACAATGAATCAGCAACCGTGGACCGAGTACAATACGCTCTCTGTGGCTGGTGTGGGGGACAAAGGCAGTGCCTGTGCCGCAGGCAGGGAGGTACATATACAAGCCAGAACACATCGAAGACCTGGCTCATGCCACCTACATAGCGCCTGACACCCACCGGATGACGTGGTTGGCAAGCAACATGCATTGCAACCCTCAGATGTGGTGTGTTGGGGCATTTTCTTTTCCAACCTCCCACACAGTGGCACTGTCCGGTACCAAACGGTGGCACAAAATTTAGGTACCCCAATTCGGGCACCTGAGGTGCCCGGAATGGTGGAAAAGTGGGGTTCGATGGGTTTCCGGACCGATCTGGGGGGGTTTGGAGGGTTTACGGGGGCTTTGGGGCCTCTGCGCCGGTTTTTTGAAAAATCGTGTTTGTCACCCCCATTTGACCCCCCCTAGGCATACAGTGCAAACGATAATTATTATCGCACATATACCAGATACGATAATTTTCGGAAAATTATCGCATACGATAATTTATTATCGCATACGATAATCCATTATCGTATGATGCGATAATCCCATTATCGTATACGAACGGATACGATAATTATTATCGTATATTATCGCATACGATAATCCCATTATCGTATGTTATCGCATACGATAATAATTATCGTATCCGGTCGTATACGATAATGGGATTATCGTATGCGATACTTACTGGGTTGCACTATTCTTGAACACCACTGCCCTCGTCAGATTCCTTCACATACTCGTCCGTCATCAGGATTCATCGCCCCCCCCCCCCCCCAGTCCCTTCAACACCCTCGATGTCATCAGACATCGAGACAGAATTCGTCATCCCCCCCCCCACCCGCCCACCGAACAGCACAGGAACCACATCACGGACAGACGACCTGGCACGCCGCCCCCCCCCCCCATCCCCCCTTCTAAATGATATCCATCTCAGTCTCGGATTCGTCCTCCTCAGAGGAATCATCAGAGACATAGTCCCTTTCGAGGGCTTCTGCGAACCGGTTGCTCTTGTCGAAGTAGCCGAGGAGGTCGCCGTTCCGCTGCAAGAACAGACGATCCGCGTAGGTCTTCGTCGAGATGTTCGACCCCCGCTTGGACTTGCGGGACTCTGCCGTCGAAAACACACTGTCGACCTGTGTGACCGACACAGGCGTGCGGAGCCAAGCCACCACATGTGGCGCCAGGATGGGGAACAGCTTCCTCCCCTTCTCCAGCCAGAACGCAATCGGGGTGTCGGTCTGCAGGGATTCGGCAGGGGCATTGAGGTACTGTGTGAACTCCGCCCAGCACTCGTCGTCAGCAAGGGCATGGAAATCCACGGCCCACACCAGCTGGTTTGTGATGTCGGGGAAGTCGTCGAAGTCAGCCATCAGCACGGTTTCCGGGTCGAAGATGAGCGCCATCTCGAACCTCGCCTTCGACGGCCAAGACTCCCAGGCATCCTTCAGCAAGGTGCGGATAGGAGCAGGATAACTGGTGTTCGTCACCACCTTCTGGTACTCCTCCGTGATAGTCCGCACTTTGATGTGCCCCAGACGGGCTTCCGGGTTCTGCACCCATCGCACGAGCCACAGCACCGGCTCCACCATCTCAGCCACAGCCACCGTCTCGCTGACGTGCTCTTCCCATGTTCCCTTCTGGATGTGCTCAGAGAGCTGCCTGAGAGTGAGTGGCTTCTTCTTCCTCGCCATCTCCACGCTGACGAACTGCAGCAGCATCGCACACCGGGTCTGCAGGTGGACTGTCAGGTCGAACATCGCTGCCCATCGAGTGTCCGAAGTAGAGGCGGGTTGCTGAGGGCTGGACACCTCCACATTGGCGGCGTGGGTGTCGTCTGTTTCCGCCACAAAGGCGGCAGCCCGCTCCAGCACCACCGCATCGGTATCTGTGACGTTCACGGATGGGAGAAGCTTGCGGAGCGCACGCACCGCTCCGCGGTCGAGAGCGGTGCGCACACGCAAATGAGTGTCACGGATGTTCGTTGCAGCATCATGCATCCTCTCCGCCCCCTGTGCCTGAAACTTCTTCCAACGGTGCCGGCGCGACTTGCACCCGAAGAACTGCGACACCAGCGTGCAGAAGGCATACGCCCGGGGGTATGACTGGCGCACTGCTCGCTTCAACGCTGCGTTGAGGTGGTGGCCCAGGCAGTAGATGCCCTCCTCCTTCTTGTCGCCAAACGCCTTGACGTTCACCGACCCGAAGTCAGCGACAACTGTACTGCGGGTAATGCCGTACAGTTCCCGCACCTCGTCAAGCACATCCCCGACGTCCTCTGCGTTGTGCACCTCGCCGTCACCACGCACTTTCGACAGGAGGAGCACTCCCCTGCCTCCCACGTAGGCGACGACCGACATGATGGCAAAGCCAAGATGCCGCAGGCCTGTTCCATCAACGCCCAACGCCACCGGCCGGCCGGTGATGCAGTCGCGGATCTTCTTCTGGATCTCCGCGACGAACAGCGGGGCCTTGCCCAGCAGCGTCCGGGGCTTCGGCAGAGGGGTGGTCATCGGCAGCGCAAGGATAGACGCCTGGTGAGGCGTGATCCCCGCAATCACAAGGGCAAGTGCCCATGCCTTTTGAAATGATGCGGTGGTCGTGGGATCGCTCTTCGTGGTTGAAACACAGGGGGCCGCCTGCACTGGCGCTTCCTTCGATGTGGTCTGGTGCGCCTTCGTGTCGGTCACGTGTTTCTTTGCCACTGTCGATTCAGCATGCTTTACGACGATGCTACAGAGGTTGCACCACAGGACTTCGTCCGATAATGTCCGGGGGGGGTTTGCATCAAGCAGCATGGTGCGAGTTTCGAACGGGAGGTCCTCCACCGACTTGATCGTGTAGGCCGCAGCAACTGTGGCGTCGTACCTCGCCAGTTGCTGCAGCCGCTGCCTGGCTGTTACCAAGGAGATCCTCTTCTTGGCAGCAGCCTCGTCTGCGGCTTCCTCCACCGTTTTTCTGAGTTTTATCGTGTCCAGGCGTTTCTGCGCGCTCTCCGATTTTCCCGCGGGCTTTGGTGCTGTCTTCTTGGGGGCTGGCTTCTTCGCTGCTGGCTTCTTTGGGGGTGGCTTTTTCACGGCCGCCTTTTTCGCTGAGGGCTTCTTGTCCTTCCCCCCCGTGACGCGACGGCGTTTCTGGTCCGGCTCGTCCTCATCACTGCCCTCTTCCTCGTCATCGCCGTCATCATCTTCCTCTGCGTCATCCTCCGTTGTTGTGTCGTCTTTTATCCTACGACGACGAGACATTTTTTGATCCCTGGTGTTTCCTGTGGAGGGTGATGGCGATGCAGTCACAACATAGCGATAGACACACGGGTCGAGAGCGCACACGCAAATGAGTGTCACGGATGTGCGTGGCAGTATCCTGTAACCTCTCCGCCCCCCTGTGCCTGAAACTTCTTCCAACGGTGCCAGCTTCATTGACAGGATGCCCCAGACAGACATAGTGCTGCGCATGTCATGGCACTATGTGTGTTGTGTCTGCCACCCATTTGTGAGGGACATTCTACACTTCTGAGTGAAGCCCCCCGTCACCAATAATTCAAAGAAGCAAAAATGGCAGCTTCCGGCTCCACTTTTACCACTTTTTCAATGTGTTCTGGGCTGATTTCTGGTTTTCCGAAAATCTCAAAAAAATTATCGCACCATTATCGTATATTATCGTATACGATAATATACGATAATGGGAGTACGATAATAATTATCGTATGCGATAATAATTATCGTTTGCACTGTATGCCTAGGGGGGGGGGGGTGGTGTGGAGAGATTTCAAAGGGTCCTTGATTTGGTTGATTTGCTCCAGGTTGTCAGCCTGTCAGCAATAACGTCACTCCCGGGCACACAGTGTGTGGCTTGGCGCGGCATGTCGAGTTCTCTCAAACAACGTGATGCGGTGTTGCGTACACCAGTGTGTGTCGGGTCCCCTAACAGGTTATGCCAATTGGAAATGTGGCTTGTATTTGCGTTCTTTGTTTGTACAAACGTTTCCTGCATGCGTGTGTGGGTGGGCCGAACGCATATTCTTTTAGTCTCCTTTAGTTTGAACATCTAGCAGCTGTTCCGAATAGAATTGCACAAGGGATGCAGACACAGAACGACAGAGACAGAGACACAGAGAGACATAACTTGCGCCTGTGCGTGTGCCCATCTCTCCCCGGGCCACCACCAAAGCGAGCGAGAGCAAAGCCAGATAAAGAGAGAGAGAGAGAGACCGCGAGTAAGTGCCCCCCGCCCCTCCCTCGCAGCCCACTCCTGGTTCGCCATGAATGTTTTGCGGGGTCAGCTTGGTTTTCCGACGATCAGCGTGCTGTTGAAGGTGTGTTGCGGTTTGCACTGCTCCTGTTATTGGCGGGACGCCCTGATGTTCACTCCACGGTGCGTCGCGTCGGAGGGCCCTCGCATTGCTGGAATTCTGCAGGTGGCCTTGACACCATGCGCCACCCACACAGGCACTGCACCTCACACTGTTGCACCACATCGATGGGGTGGCACAACGATGTGGTGTCGATGGACGGGAAGTTGAAGGGGAGCGACCGCAGCCACCAAGCCTTGCTCTTCCACATATCCTGCTTCGCCTTCGCCCTGACGGCAGCCTCGCTTCGCAGCAGCGTCCACCGCAGTACGCCATTGTACATGACTCTGGCCGTCATCATGCTTCTGACGTGCACCAGCATCATCGTGATGTGCCTCTGCCGTGTGCACATCACAAAGCGCATGACCAGGAGCTACGTCCTGCTTTGGACATTTGCCATCATGTTAATGCAGATGTACCTTGCAACCAGAAGCTCGCGCCCCATGTGGAGCCTGTTCGTGATGGTGCTGGACCTTTCACTGGTGATGCGCCTCGGCAGGCAGTTTGCGGTGTGGCTGATGGTGTTGGTGACCCTGTGGCTGTGCGTCATACAGATGGAAACAGCGTTCCGCTTCGGGT
Organism: Rhynchopus euleeides; assembly: GCA_963210315.1. Classification (NCBI taxonomy): domain Eukaryota; phylum Euglenozoa; class Diplonemea; order Diplonemida; family Diplonemidae; genus Rhynchopus; species Rhynchopus euleeides. The sequence continues at coordinate 1,620,746 of OY723276.1, forward strand.
TGTTCGATATTCCTGGGACCACGGAGGAGGAGGCGCGTCGTGACGATGCGAACAAGTGGTGTCGGTGTGCACAGCCACCGTGCGCAATGGAGATCACCAGCACACTGCTGGACGGCTTCCTCATCTTTCTGGTGCTGATTGTCGACTTCCTTGCGACACGCGGGTTTGCGGACACAGCGGAGAAGGAGCAGGCGACGATGGCACGGACCATCGAGACTGTGGAGGCAGCTGCACAGCTGCTTGCGGGCTACGACGTCGACACCGTGGCGGATCTGCTGGAGGAGGCGGAGGGGCGTCTTCCACCTGCAATGTATGCTGCGCTTCAGCGCCTCGAGCAGAACCTGCGGTCGTACCGCCCGTACCTGCCTGCAGCGCTGTTCGAACGTGTGGCGGGTGAGGACGAGGCAAGCTACACTGCTGGGCCTGTCGACGCGCCTGGTGCGGAGAGCGGGGAGGCAACACTCGTGTTCACAGACATACGTGCGTCAACGTCTGTGTGGGAGGCGGCGCCCGATGCGATGCAGAAGGCGATACGGATACACAACATCGTGATGCGTGAAGCTGTTGCCCTGTTCGGTGGGTACGAGGTGAAGACGATTGGCGATGCCTTCATGGTTGCGTTCGAGGGTCCGTGTGCAGGTGTGCACTTCGGGTTGGCGGTGCAGGAGGCACTGCTTGCTGCGGAGTGGCCTGCTGCGCTGCTGGAGGTCCCCATCTGCAGGCGGACGGAGCAGTGGGGCGGGCTGACGGTGCGTGTCGGTGTGAACCACGGCCCTGTGATGGCGGAGATGAACACGTTGACTGGGCGTGTCGACTACCTCGGGCACACGGCGAACGTAGCTTCGCGTCTGGAGAGCACGTGTGTGCCTGGTGCTGTGGCTGTGCCGAGTACGGTGTGGTCGCTGGTCGGTGCTGAGTGTGCACCTGCTGTGGCGGGTGATGAGGTGGCGGCAGAGCTGAAGGGAGTGAGCGAGGCACTGCCTGTTCGGCACGTGTGGCCTGCCGCCCTTGCAGGCAGGCAGCACCACCCGCTAGCAGGGCGTGAACCAGCAGCGAGTGTGTCGGACAGCATGAGTGTGAGTTCAGGCAAGACGTGCCTTTCCAGGCGTGACTTGTTTGCGATGCAGGAGAAGCATGCGACCATCGGCGTTGTCTCCCTCGACTCGTTTGCAGACCTCTTCACAGCACACCGCATCAGCGATTGCCTGGAGACGGCGATGCCGCTGCTGCAGCAGAGCCGTGGCACACTTGTGTCGCTGATCGGGGAACACCTGGTCACGGGGTGGAACCTCGTGCAGCCTGTGCTCGTGCACGCAGAGAACGCCGTGCGGTTCGTGCAGCGTGCCTTGCGAGTGCCGCTGTTCGAACGCCTCACAGCAGGGCTCGCAAGCGGGACAGTATTCCACGGGGACGTGGGGACACGCAGCCAGCGCTTCTTGACAGTCGCTGGGCCTGGTGTGGCGGCAGGCCTGCAGGTGTGGCGCACGGCACAGGAGGCGGGCCGCCGCTTCCTCTACACTCCGGGCGAGGTGGCGCTGGTCGGTGCGCTGCAGGCTGTGCTGCAGGCAAGCACCCTGGCCTCACTGACCTCTGTGTGGGACTCCCACTCGGCGCTGTATGAATTGCCGCGAGAAGTCTCCCGCACTGCGACAGAGCTGTGCTGACACATCCTCTGCGTGGGCGTTTGACATCGCCCACCTGTGCGCTGCCTCTTTCAGCTGGAGTGTGCCCCCTTCCGGGATCTGTACGCGGTACCAGTCGATGGGATTCTCAGCCTCTCTCCCGGCACCACCGTTTCGTGCTTCTGCTGCACCCCTTCAGCAGGCCAGACCAGCACCCTCTCGCCCCAGCCCCCCTTTCTCTCTCTACTTCTATGCGTGTTCCGCCTCGTCTTGCAACCAACACGGTCCCTTCAAGGCATCGGTGTTGAGGGAAATTTCTTCCCAGAGTTCGGCACACGATCAACTCTTCCCCCCCCTCTGTCACCCTCTCTCTCTTTTCGTGATCCATCACTTTTCTTTACTTCCGACAGGGAAGACCCATCCGAGGGTGGATTCACTCAAAAAGCAACACATGTTTCTCCGCAGCGAGTGAGTGAAGCAAACTCAAAGGCTGGCAATTCCTCTCCAGGCACTACGCACTCGCGTGAGTATTCCTTCCGGACAACATCGCCCGGAGTATTTGGCAGACGGCAGGGCGGCAAGCCATCTTTCAATTGCAACTCTCAGTCCTGAGGCCAAAAGAAGCTTCCCAGCTACCCCTCCCTCCACCCCCCGTCTCCCCTCCAGAGTTTCGATCACATTTGTTCCGATCCCACAGTGCTGAGGGTTCTTCGCCCTGGATCAAACCTGTGCCACTCCCAGAGATGTGTCACGTGAATCTCATTTGTGTGTACTTCAGGGCGAAGGCCCCGAAGCCGAATGTGTTATCGGTGTCTGCATACCACTCCTCCTGCAGGGGACAGGGCAAGCCACGGGGGTGGAAACAATGTTACTGTTCGCAGTGATGCTGTCGCTGTGCCTGGGTGTCACATCCGCCATTCCGATGCCGTGCCCTTCACCAAGCAGCGTTGTCAGCTTCAGCAGTAAAAGCGAATTCGACGAGACTGCGCCTCTGCTCTTTGGAGGGGAGGTGTACGTGCGCGCCACGGTCATCATCAACGCATACACCTACTATGGAAGAATTTTCGGGTTTGGCACACCTGGGACACCGTACGGCTTCACGGTGACGCAGGACGCAGTTACAGGAACGCTTCGGTTCCTGGGTGAGACGGATACAGTAAACTCTGTTATGGCGGGGACTGCAAAGGTGCCTCTGGGCAAGTCGTTTCTGTTCGAAATGACGATCACCCGTGACAGCACTGTTTATGTAGACGGCAGTGATGCACTGGCTATTATGTACATTAACGGCGTTGAGTATGCACGTGGCCCTGTGGGCTTGCCTGCACAAGTGATCCGCAACAGCAACTACATCGGGCACAGCCACGCACCGCAGGACGCACAACTTGATGGCACAGTGTCGGACTTCCAGCTGTTTCAGTGTATACCTCTGTCACTTGCACCTCCAACCCCTGCGCCCTTAACGCCTTCGCCTCCAACGACGGCACCTTCAACACCTGCACCACCAACGCCTGCGCCCCCGACACCTGTCCCAACAATTGTACCGACACCTGCACCCCCGTCACCCGCACCTCATGTGTCACCGACACCTGCACCTCCAACAATTGCCCAAAAATCTGCACCTCCCTGCCCGGAACCGGAGATTGTTGCCAGCTTCACCACTTCCAGCGAATTCAACGAGACTGCGCCTCTGACCTTTGGAGGGGAGGTGTACGTGCGCGCCACGGTCCTGATCAACGAATACACCTACTACGGAAGAATTCTCGGGTTCGTCAATACGGCACTACCTGTGAAACTGGACAGGGACATCTTCGCGGTGACACAGGACGGGTCTAAAGGAACGATAGGGTACCTGGGTGAGACGGATACAGGATACTCTTTTGTGGGGGGGACGACAAAGGTGCCTCTGGGCCGCCCGTTTCTGTTCGAAATGACGATCACCCATGACAACACTGTTTCTGGAGACGGGAATGATGCACTGGCTATTATGCACATCGACAGCGTTGAGTATGCACGTGGCCCTGTGGTCTTGCCGCTCCGGGTGATGCGCGACAGCAACTACATCGGGCACAGCCACATCGCGCGGGACGCACGACTTAATGGCACGGTGTCGGACTTCCAGCTGTCACAGTGTGTACCTGTGCCTCCCTGCCCGGAACCGGAGATTGTTGCCAGCTTCACCACTTCCAGCGAATTCAACGAGACTGAGCCTCTGACCTTTGGAGGGGAGGTGTACGTGCGCGCCATGGTCCTGATCAACGAATATACCTTCTACGGAAGGATTATCGGGTTCGTCAATACGGCTATACCTGAGGAACTGGACAGGTACAACTTCGCGGTGACACAGGACGGAACTACAGGAACGATAGGGTACATTGGGAAGACAGATGCAGGATACTCTGTTGTGGCAGGGACTGCAAAGGTGCCTCTGGACAACCCGTTTCTGTTCGAAATGACGATCACCCGTGACAACACTGTTTCTGGAGACGGGAATGATGCACTGGCTGTTATGTACATCGACGGCGTTGAGTATGCACGTGGCCCTGTGGCCTTGCCGACACGGGTGACGCGTGACAGCAACTTCATCGGGCACAGCCACGTAGCGCAGGACGCACCACTTAATGGCACGGTGTCGGACTTCCAGCTGTCACAGTGTATACCTCTGTCACTTGCACCTCCAACACCTGCACCTCTAACACCTTCGCCTCCGACACCTGCACCTCCAACGCCTGCGCCCCGGACACCTTCGCCTGCGACACCTGTACCTCCAACAATTGCACTGACACCTGCACCCCCATCACCCACACCTGATGCACCTCCAACGCCTTCGCCTCCAACAATTGCACCTCTAACACCTTCGCCTTCAACAATTGCACCAACATCTGCACCTCCCTACCCGGAACCGGAGATTGTTGCCAGCTTCACCACTTCCAGCGAATTCAACGAGACTGCGCCTCTGACCTTTGGAGGGGAGGTGTTCGTGCGCGCCACGGTCAAGATAGACGCATACACCTACTATGGAAGCATTCTCGAGTTCGACAGTACCACTACACCTGAGAAGCCGTACACCTTCACGGTGACGCAGGACGGTGAGACGGGAAGGCTTGTGTACATTGGTATGACAGAGACTGGTGATAAGGCGGTACGCTCAGTTCTTGAAGGGCCCACACAGGTGCCTCTGGGCCGTGCGTTTCTGTTCGAAATGACGATCACCCGTGACAGCACTGTTTCTGGGGGCGGGAATGATGCACTGGCTATTATGTACATCGACAGCGTTGAGTATGCACGTGGCCCTGTGGCCTTGCCGACACGGGTGATGCGCGACAGCAACTACATCGGGCACAGCCACGCGCAGCACAAACCACTTAATGGCACGGTGTCGGACTTCCGGATCTCTGAATCATTCCCCACTCTGGTTGCCGCCCTTGTCCCGGGTCCTGGCCGCACCTCGGATGCTGCAGATGACTCTGTGCCTGTCGTCCAGGTTCTTCTTCTCCTCTGCCTTCTTCTTGCTGGCGTGCTCGGTGCTGCGGCGTATCTATGGTGCCGCCGTCGCGACCGTGTTGCGCGAGCGGACGCACCTCCCAAGGTTATGCGGAACCTCGTGACATGCGAATCTGAGGAGTTGCTCTGCTGACGTGTATGTCGGGTACCGGGTGGACCAAACCGTAGGTTTCGTGGCCGATATATCACAAGCCATCGTCAGCTGATTGAGCGTGTGATCTGAGGGTTCAAATCCCACAAGGATGTCAAGGCGGCACTTTCAAAGTCCTGCCAAGGACTGCGCTATAGGTGTGCTTCTGACAGTTGTATAGTTTGCCATCCCCAGCATGTGCCAACATCCCTGTCACTGCCACGCTCCCGACAGTGACAAGGAGCAAACAGGAGCCGAAACAGCCTGCCGAACACACGGGCGGTGCCACGTTGACCCACGCAGCGCTCTCCCAGGACAGGAGATTGCGTCGCTGCGGCAGAGTGACGCAGACCGTGGGAGAGGTGTCGCCAGTCACCTTGTGGTTCAGTGCGTCTCATCGGGCCAAGACCCGTGCCCTCGACACTTCCCCAGTAGGTTGCTCCCTCTCCAAACGTCTTCAAACTATGCCATCCGAACGTGCGCTGTAATGCGACTGATGTGTTTAATTTCATAGGCTGATCACCCCGGAAAAGCGCCCTATCACTTCACAGCTACAACCGCTCTGGTGAATTTCCTTTTGTTTGTTGCGTTGACGCTTCTACACACAAAACCCTGAACTGATCACACCCTGAGCCTGATGAAGGGTGGGGTTAGTGTATAGAGCACGTTTGGTTGCAGCTGTGGTGGGGCGCTTTCCGCTCACACGAGTGTGCTTAATACGCCTTCCCTCTTCACCTCCCCTTTTTTCAGTTTCCAACTGACAGAAGGACGTTCCGCCATAGCTCACAACGCTGGAAATGTGCACCCGCAGATCCTTTGCCGAACATCATCACGCAAGATTCTCTGTGTGTTGTGCGATCAACGAAGTCCCAACCCATGTTTCCTTCGCGTGGGAATCTCCCTTGCGTGGGAGCCTCCGATCTGGCAACGCCCATGTTTCTTTCTGTTCTGTTTCGATTTTAGTTTCTCTCTTGTTTGTTGTGTGCCTACGTCGCCAGAATCTACGACATGCAGGGCTCCTGCCCTGCGGACGTCATCGTGCTGGCCCGAAGACCGTCTACTCTACCCCGGTTTTGGGACCAACATGTCTGATTTTCCGGGCCTTCAGGCCTGCTGAGACGATTCTTGACGAAGTCAAACCTTTATCCACGGTTGCACCTGTGCCGTGCCCAGTCCCTCTCTGGGTGCCGTGGTCTGCCTCTTCACATCCACAGTCTCAACACGCCACCTGCTGTCACGCGTCCTGGTCCCTGCCTGGGCGTCAGTTGTGTCTGGGTGGGGTGGAAACGGCCGGATTCTTTTCAGATGACGCGTAAACGTGTCGACGATTCTTTCTGTGTGTTCACGCTTTCTGTGCTCCACACCCACATCAAGCAGCAGGCTGCAGGGTGGTGGAAGCGTCAACGCATCATTTCAGAAGAAGGAATCACAGTTGTTACGCTTTGGGGGGCTACTAGACGAACCCATGCTTTAGAGTGGGTAGCCCTTTCCAGAGAGTGTGTTCCGCGGGTCTTCTCTCAGTTGTGTTGAATCGTGTGTTTCTTCTTTCCCCACTTCGTCACCTTCGTCAGCAAATCATCGTCGTAGGTTGCCTCTCAGCGAAGACCCCCGAGGGGGTATTGTACCGGTGGCGCGCTCGGTGTGCGGCCTGCAGCGCACCACGAACCAGGGTGTCCAGATCATATGTCACTTACTGTGAAGTCAGCGGACTTCACCATCGGGCTGCAGCATGATGCTGCGTCGTACTACCTTCCTTCCCCCCCCCCCCCCCGTCTCCCATCCTTCCACTTCTCCGTATTTATGTGTACAAAGCCAGACTCCGTGAAGCCGGGAAGCCACTTGACTGCCACACCTCACCCCACACCCCACCCCACCCAGGGCGCCTGATCGCACGCAACACTGCCCCCCCCCCCCCCCCTGCCTGCCCCCTCCCCCTTCCGCACCCTGCATCCAGCCGGCAGGTCTCCTGGGCCTGCAATGCCAGCACCAGGCCTCCCGCCGCACCGCCACCTCGACCTCACCGGCACCCCCTCCTTGTGAGACACTCACACCCCCCACCAACATGCCCCCCGACGACACACGGCGGGAGGCATCCAACGCCCTCACGGAGAGCAGGCGGAAGGTGGACGAATGGCGTAGGCGGCAGGACCTCGTCCGACACTGGGAGGTGGAGCAGCGGCGCCAGAAAGACCTCACCGCTGGGCTCACCCCTGCTGCGCCCTACAGCCCTTGCCCCTCGTCAGCACCGCCGCTGCTCCACCCCGGGTCTGGCGAGAGCGACCCAGACATCAACCCCCGCTATTGGGAGGCGTATTGGCAGGACCTGGGTGGCAGTGCTAAGGGCCCCAGCGGGAGCGTTGCGGGGAAATACCTCCTCAGGGTCTACGACAGGTCCGACCTGGAGAGGGTCATCGCAGACCGCGTGCTGGGCCACGAGGGGGCTGCGAGGTATAACGTAAACGCAAACCCCGTCTTCTTCATCGACAGCAGGGGCCCCCTCAGACGGGTCCTCATTCGGACTGTGCAGCACCCCTGGTTCGACAGGGTTGTGCTCGCTTTGATTATCCTCAACTGCCTGATAGAATTCCTCGACGCCCCCAGCCTTAAGGATGAGGACTGGGCACGCCACCTCACATACTACTCTGAGGTGTTCTTCGTCGTCGCCTTCACCTCGGAGGCGATGGTGAAGACCGGAGCCATGGGTTTTGTCCTCCACCGGAAGTCATATCTGAGAGATGCGTGGAACTGCCTCGACTTTGCAATTCTCGTCTTCTCCTACGCCATGCTGGTTGCGGAGTCTGGCGGGTCTTTCATCATCATCCGGTTTGTCAGGGTCCTCCGGCCACTCCGGGCGCTGCGGCGCTCCTCAGGGATCCGCACCCTGTTCGCAACCTACCTCATCGCGGGGCCCATCCTCCGCGACGTGCTCCTCCTCCTCCTAATCGTCGTGTTCATGTTCGCCATTCTCGGCATCCAGCTGTGGAATGGCAGCCTCCACCAGCGGTGCTATGCGTACCCCATCGCGTCGGAGCTGGACAACCTCACCCTGGCTAACTACTCCTTCACGCCCGCGGATGTCGGGCTCCCGGTGCTGGTGAGGAACGACACAGATCCATGTGGAGGGGGAAGATCCTGCGATCCTATCCCTGGGTTCGACGTGCTGTGCGAGATACACACCGAGATATACCACTCCTATGTGGCGAACTTCGACAACATCCTCTCCTCGCTGTTCCAGGTGGTGAGGGTGGTCACCCTCGATGACTGGCCTGACGAGATGTTTACAGTGCAGGATGCGTCCCGCACCTCCGCCTGGATCTACTTCGTCCTCCTCGTCCTCATTGGAGGTTACTTCCTCCTCCATATGGTGGTTGCCGTGCTGACTGTCTCCTTCGCAGAGGCAACCCACAGCAAATCCGCAGTGAAGAGCCGCATAGTCCCCGCCTCAAGCATCGAGGTGGCGTGCATGACTCAGCTGGTTTATCTCCACTCGAGGTGTGGCGATAAGCGCCCCTTTCAGTCGAAGCTGCATATGATAGATATGGCAATCCTGAAGGAGCGGCAGCGAGGTGCTCGAGATCCCCGGGACCCCGGGGGGGTCCCTGGGGGGAGCGCGGAAGGGGGAGGCGGGGTCGGCGGGAGGAACCGGGCGACGGCGGAGCAGACTGTTCAGAAGTATTTCGGGGTGCATAAGTATTTGGAGGAGTATAACTTAGATGTGGAGAAGAAGCGTCAGCTGCAGATTGATATCGGGCATAAGACGCACCACCTCAACCAGCTCCGGGAAATCCTGGAGGACGACGACGCGCCGCGTGCCGCGGATGAGATGGAGGACAGGCCCATCCCTAAGTCCCTGCGCGTCGACAACCTCCTCGGCCTGGACGTCTTCCAGATGATCCTTGCCGTGGCCTGCCCCATAGCTATGCTTCCAGACATGACGCCACACCTCCCTGAGGACACCGTCACCTCCTTTATCGACTCTTCCGAATGCCCTTCGCTGGAGGAGGCGGTGAGGCCCGCAGACGCGCCACCCCCTGCGCCGGTGGAAGCTGCGCAGAGCATGAGGAAGAAGGCGGGGGACTACGCGAAGCGTTTCCAGCTCGCCCTGCGGAAGGCGGTCCTCCACCCCGTGTTCGTCTACGGCATGCTGGGGGTGACGGTGATATCTGTGGTGGCCCTTTCGACAGACTTCCACGGGATTTCCGAAAAGCATGCCCAGATTATCGATACGATTGATATGGTTTGCGTCATCCTGTTTATCGTCGAGTTTTTTGCAAAGTTTGCGGGGCTTGGGTTCCGGCGATACGTGGCAGACAGATTCAACGTGCTGGACTTCTTCATCCTCCTCGTCGCTGTCCCCGACCTCTTCATCGACAGCGTCGGCATCTCTGCCCTCCGCGCCTTCAGAGCCCTCAGACTCCTCTCCCACTTCTCCGACTACCAAAAGGAATTCCTCTCCGCCCTAGGAAAAGCCGCCCCAGACATCGGAGCAGTCATCCTCTTCATGTGCATCTTCATCATAATGTACTCCCTGATGGGCGTCTCCCTCTTCGAGGGGAAATTCCCGGAGACATCCCGCGAGACATTCGACTCGCTGTGGGAAGCGGCAATCCTCGTCTTCGTCATGATCGCGGGGGATGGGTGGACCCCCATCACCAAGACGGGCGTTGCCTCGACGTCGCCGTGGGCTGCGATATTTTTTGTCGGGATATTCCTCCTGGGGACGATCCTCATCATGTCGATGTTCCCCGCGATACTTATCGACAGGATGACGGCAGGGATACGCAGCAGGAAGAAGCGCATGCTGTGCCAGGCCCTCCGCGACCTGGAGGAGCTGGGCATCATACGCGACCCCTCATCCTTATCGCAACGCATCCTCAACCAGAGACACGAAGAGGTCGAATTGCTGGAACAGCAGCATGCGATAGACGGGCAAAAATATCTCCAGTGGCGCCCACGCGACTGGTCAAACGTCCCCCGAGGAACCGTCCTCCAACTCCTCGGGAGCTGGAAGGCCGAGATAAGCGTGAAGCGGCACAGGCCTTTCTGGGTGAACACCCTCACGGGGATGAAGACCTGGGAGAACCCTAACGCCGCGGAGGAGTCGGAGCCTGTGAAGGGCGCGGCGAACGGGGCAGAGGTGGAGGTGTGGCGCCACGGCGACTGGCACCTCGCCACCGTGATCGGGAGGCGGGAGAACGGGACGTACACCGTGGCGCTGCACAGCACGGGGGAGGTGCAGTCGGGGGTTCAGGAGTCCCTCCTCCGGCAGGTCCCCGGGCAGGCCGGAGACCCGGATGCGACCGACCCATCCCACCGCTACTCCCCGGCGCATTCGATGCTGAGGTCGAAGGGTCTCCTCGGCGCCTACAACCACCCTGACATGGGGGGCTTGATGCTCCTGTGGTGCGCCCTGGGCAGGTCCTCCAAAAGGAAGCTGGAGAAGATGTGGTCCTCTGAGGGTTCCCGCGACTCCCTTCTCTACGCCCTCGCGGCTGACGGGACCCTTAACCCGATGCCACAACCCTACCACGACGAGGAGTCTGCTGGGGGAGCACGCGGTGGTGGTGGCGGTGCAAAGGGTTTGAAAGTGGTGGGGTCGCCAGGCCTCGCAGGTGAGCCTGGGGGTTCCCCTCCCGGAGGAGGGAATCCGCTGAACCCTATAGACAGCGCGTTTCCCAAGAAGGGGTCGGGTGTGGGGGGTCGGCCTGCGAAAGGGAAGCAGAGGGTGCACATCGTGGTGCCGGAGACGGGGGAGCTGGAGGCGGTGGAGGCGAATATCGAGAAGATTCTCGATCAGGACTGCAACGGCATCGGGGGGGGTGCGGTGGGAGTTGCCTTTGAGGCGTTGGAACTGATGCACGTCGATCCCGACCAGGCTTATGTATCCGCGCGGAGCAATGCATCGACTCTCAACGGCAGCCCGAATTTCAAACGCAAGCCGCGTCTCAGCGCAATGAAGCTGCGGGGGACCAACTCAGACTATGACAAAGGCCACGACCTCGCCGACCCGCAGCTGCGCGTCTCCAACAGATCCCTCGGATTCTTCTCGAGGAAGTCGAAGCTCCGGAGGGCGCTCTCCGCAGTGGTCTTCCACAAATGGTTTGACGACATCATGCTTGCGGTGGTGCTTGCGAATGCCGTCTTCCTTGCTCTCGATGACTACTACGCAGAGGAACGCCCCGGAGGTAAGCGCCTGCTGTACATCGCCAACATTGTCTTCGTCACGATCTATCTGACGGAGATGGCTGTGAAGATCATCGTGCTGGGGCTGTTCCGAGCCCCATGCTCATACTTCCGGGGGACCTGGAACCGCGTCGACGCGGTTGTGGCGCTGTCCCAGGTGCTCGAGCTGGTGTACGACGGGGTGGGGACGCAGCTCCGCGGGGCTCGCACCATACGCCTGTTGGTGCGCCTCCCCGAGGTCCGCATCGTCTGCGAAATCCTGATTCGGGTCCTCCCGAAGCTTGTCAAGGTGCTGACTGTGCATCTCCTGGTCCTCTTTATCTTTGGGGTCATTGGAGTGACGGCTTTCAAAGGCCAGTTATACTACTGCACGGACAGCACCGTCATGCTGGAGGCAGACTGCGTGGGAACATACATGCAGGCAGTGGGGAATATGACATCGGAGTCGCACGCTGTCCCTGCGCAGCGGGAGTGGAAGAACAACCGGGTTAACTTCGACAACCTGCTGCGCGCGTTCTTCGCCCTGATAGAGCTGTCCTCCGGGGAGGGGTGGCGCGAGCTGATGTACCGCGTGGTGGATGCGCAGGGCGTCGGGAAGGGCCCCTCGAAGAACGCCCACCCGGAGCGCGCACTATACTTTATCACCTTTCTCATATTGGGGCACTTCATCCTGGCGGGTGTGCTGCTGGGGGTGATGGTGCACAGCTTTTTCGCCTCGCAGCAGCACCAGTCGCGGTTTCTTACGGTGAAGCAGAGGAACTGGCTCCGCATGCAGCGCCTGGTGTCACGCTACGACCTCCAGTGGCGCGCGTCCCGCCCGCTGAAGAATGAGTGGAAAGGGCTGAAGCTGCTCTGCTTCAAGCTGAATCAGGACAAGAGGTTTGACGTGTTTGTCTACTCTGCGATCGTGGTGAATTCGGTGTTCCTCGCTACGACATACTATGGGATGACGGATACGCACGTCAAGGTGTTGCACATCGCGAACATCGTCTTCATCACCATCTACATCCTAGAAGCCTTAGTCCGCTGGGCGGCCCTCGGCTTCAAAGGGTATATCCGGGACCCTTGGAACCGTTTTGACCTGTTCTGCATCACCCTGTCTGTGATCGGCCTGTTTCTCGCACTCAACACCACCATCGTGCGCATCGCTCGTGTGATACGAGGCATCCGCCTCCTCCGGAAGGCAAAGCGGCTCAACCAGCTGATCTACACGCTCCATCGCTGCCTGCCTGCGCTGCTGAACGTGTCGCTGTTGTTGCTCTACATTTTCTTCAACTGGGGCATCGTCGGTGTTTCGGTATGCATCGTGTGGAAGCGTTAACGCATCAAACGAAGTACCAAGCAGAGTTGAAGTGACACTTTTGATGAAGCCTGCCCCAGGTCACGGTAGAACAAAAGCTGTTGGGTGGCACAGATTGGGCACCTCAGTGAGTACTTCGGAAGTTGGCCTTGATAAAATTGATGTGAACATGTGGATGAGCCTGGCTTGAACCCAAAACATGATCACAGAGTATCGAAGATAACCCATTCTCGACAAGGAAGGGCACGGTCACATGCGCTCGTTGGTCCCTGTTATGGACAGGCAGGGCACAGGGGGGTCTGGGGAGCGCATCGCATTCTCCGTTCCTCCCACTCCCACCACCACCCCCCAACAGCTCTTTCAAGACATCAAGCCGAATGCGAAGCTGAACCGACATGAGAGCTTCAAAACCCTCCCGGAAGCCATGCTGTTTCTGTTCCAGATCAGCACCACGGAGACGTGGACCGATGCGATTGAGGGGACAAGCGTGTCGCCACCCGACTGCGAGCCGGACAAAGGGAACTGCGGTAACTACGCGGTGTCTGTGGTGTACTTCTCGTCTGCGATGATGGTGGGCGCCTTTGTCTTTGTCAACCTCTTTCTCTACGTGGTGCTGGAGACGTACATCGACACACGGAAGGAGCTCTCCGGCACCCACTCCGACGAGGTGTGCGCCGGATTCGACCTGTTCCGCACGCTGTGGACTGAAGCCGACCCCTACCTGCGCCGCCGCATCACCATCGATGAATTCCTCGGCATCCTGCAGCACCTGCCACCCCCTCTGTGGTCGCCACGCCTCGGGTCCAGCCCGTGGCTCTGCCTGCTGGAGAACGTGCGCACCATACCTGTGCCGATCACCGCAGAGCGCGACGTCAGCTTTGACGACTGCATGCTGGCCCTTGCCCTGAAGGCCGTGGGGATGCAGCGCGCCGACGCAGGGACCGCTGTGCGCGGCACCCTGACGCGCCTGCGGAAGTTCCTCGACCCCTCCATCTTCACCGTGGAGCACTGCGTTGCGGCTCGGAGGATTGCCGACCTGTTCCGCAAGTGGAAGAGCGCCAGGGTGAAGCGCAGCATCCTCCGCACCCAGGTGGAGGTCCAGAAGATCCTCTCAGGGGTCAACAGGGCTGACGAGCTTCTGGGCAACAGCGGCACCAGCGAGGGGCGCAAGGCTGCGGCACATTGGTCTGGGAGGGTGGGCCGGGCCTAGGCAGTGCGCACAGTGGGGATCAGAGGACCGGCGGGGTGCGCTCGTTGTGCGACACTGCTGCAAAGAGATTGTCAAGAGAAGGGTGTGATCGGTGCGTTCTATATAGGATGCACAAAAGGGTGGCATGTGCGTATGGCGGTGGTGATTGCATCAATATATCCACTGCTGCAAAATATTTCACGTGTGTGTGTTTCTGTGTGTGTGAAAGTAGAGGTTGCAGCAGGGTTTATGCGTCCTGCGTCCAACGGAAAAAAATGGAACACTTTAGAACAGTCCTGTATCTGAACCGGGCGCCGGTGCCCGATCTGGGCGTTTTTTCCCCCCGTTTTTTTGTCACACTTAGGGTGGGGAATGGTGCTCAACAAAAAGAAATCCGGAACTGTTCTCCCACAGTTGCTGGACATGGTGTCTACAATGAAGCTAAAGGAGTACGCTTGTCATGACCCAGCCACCTGTGCCTCCCCCCCCCCTCCGCCTCTCCGCAGGCGATGGGGTTGTGTGTGGTGGAAGGGCAAAAGCGGCGCATCAACCAAAAAACCCCAAGTGAGCGAGAGAATTTTTCCCATTTTTCACACACAACAATTTGTTACATTGTTACAAGAGCCTTGTCACAATGAAGAGGGAAGTTAGGTTGCGATTTGGGTGTCGAGACAACAATCTACCCTGATTTGCTGCTGTGGCTGTGCGCACATTCACACCAACCTCACCCGGATTTGGCGCACAAACAACGCCTTCGCGTTTCCGTCGTTTAGAGGATTGTATCTGCACACCTGGTCGCGACCAGGTGTGACAAAGTGATACCAAGTGGGCACTTACTTCCCATCACTGGCTGTGACTGGTAGTGTAGAGATGTCATTCCTGCGAGCGACTTGTTGCGCACCCGCTTAGTTGTGGGCGGATACAAACACGCACGTGTGGCTGTAGGTACCGTGTGGATCACGTCTCCAGACCAACATCAGTCCTGCAGTCCGGCGTCACATACCTCAATTACAGTGCCAGTGCCAGACAGTCGCGCATTTCACCGTGCGATCCTTGCGAACACTTCACACGCCCGGCAGGCTGTGGGGTGTTCAGCGTTCGAAGAACACTAACTGTTGTTGACCCCCTTCTTCTGATTCAACCGTTTGCAGTCATACTACTGTATCTATAAACCCGTGCCAATAAATATCACTAGCCCCATGCGCATTTTCACTCCAGAACGAGTGACACCTTTTACTTTTACGCACACGACTTTCGCGCGGAAAGTGTCATTCAGCTCTGCCAAACGTGCTCTACACACCACCCCCTTCATCAACAGTGTGGAAGCGTCAACGCATCAAACGAAGTATCAACAGTAGAGAAAGAGCGGCAGAGTTGAAGTGACACTTTTTTCTGGGGTTCAGCACAATGGGTCAACATTATTGGCACGGGGTTGGTCGGGGCACGGCAGCGACATTGCGAAGGGGATATTCTTTCAGCGCAGAATATTCATCACAGACCAGCACATTGTTTCATCTTCATCTGGCCTTGACACCATGCGCCACCCACACAGGCACTGCACCTCACACTGTTGCACCACATCGATGGGGTGGCACAACGATGTAGTGTCGATGGACGGGAAGTTGAAGGGGAGCGACCGCAGCCACCAAGCCTTGCTCTTCCACATATCCTGCTTCTGCTTCGCCCTGACGGCAGCCTCGCTTGTCATCAGCCCAGGCGAAAGCATCAGCGCCGGGCCACTGTACATGGTACTGTGCGGCATCCTGCTTCTGACGTGCGGAAGCATCATCGTGATGTGCCTCTGCCGTGTGCACATCACAAAGCACATGACCAGGGCCTACGCCCTGATATGGACACTGAACATCATGATGCATCACTTGCAGAGTGCAGCCCGCAGCATGCCCCCCCGTGTGGAGCCTGTTCGTGATGGTGCTGGACCTTTCACTGGTGATGCGCCTCGGCAGGCAGTTTGCGGTGTGGCTGATGGTGTTGGTGACCCTGTGGCTGTGCGTCATGCAGATGGAAAATGCGCTCCGCTTCGGGTTGTTCGATATTCCCGGTACCGCAGACGAGGAAGCGCGCCGTGACTATGCGAACAAGTGGTGTACATGTGCACAGCCACCGTGCGCAATCGGAATCACCGGCGCAGTGGTGGACGGCTTCCTCTTCTACCTGGTGCTGATTGTCGACTTCCTTGCGACACGCGGGTTTGCGGACACAGCGGAGAAGGAGCAGGCGACGATGGCACGGATCATCGAGACTGTGGAGGCAGCTGCACAGCTGCTTGCGGGCTACGACGTCGACACCGTGGCGGATCTGCTGGAGGAGGCGGAGGGGCGTCTTCCACCTGCAATGTATGCTGCGCTTCAGCGCCTCGAGCAGAACCTGCGGCCGTACCGCCCGTACCTGCCGACGTCGTGCCTGCCCTGGCACAGTGAGGGTGGAGAGCGCAGTGAGGGTTGGAGTACTCGGTCAAGTGAATCCATGTCGATTCTGAGTGCAAGTGCTAGCACGAGTGCGTGCGTCTCTTTGGGTCGCTCTTTTCGGGACGCGCCAAGGTGGGTCCTCAAGACGACTAAAGCCAGTGTGTTTGTGATGAACATGTGTAACTCACTTCACTTGATGGAGTCCCCCGCCGCAGACTTCGTACCTGCGTTTGATGCACTCCTGACAGCAGCACTGACTGTGACACACCGGCATCGTGGGCTCGTTGACGTGTTCGTGGGCGACAGGGTGCTGGCATCATTCAACACGTGGAGGCCGTGCGCCGTGCATGCAGTGTCTGCTGTGAAAACGGCGCAGAGCATTGTGCAGGCGGTGGGCAGCATGGCGTGCGGGCCGCAGGGCGTGAGTGTCAGTATCGGGCTTGCAACAGGCAGGGTGCTGCACGGGGACGTGGGGTGTGCCGAGATGCGGCGGTTCAGCGTACTGGGCGGTGTACCGCTTGTGGCGTGTGGGATGGAACGTGCGGCACGTGCGTTCGGGCTGCCGGTGGTGTGCAACCGCAGCCTGCAGCAGGAGGCGGAGTTCGAACACGTGCTGCTGCTGGTGCCGCGCCTTGTGCACCTGGTGAAACTGGGTGCGCGTGGTGGGGACACGCTGCGCGAGGCTGTCCCTGGCAGCGAGGACCAGCCTGTGTACGACGTGTCTGTGCCTGATGGGGCTGACCAGGCGAACGTGCCTGACGAAGAGTGGCTGTGCCAGATCGGGCATGACGAGTGGGAGCCGTACAACGAGGCTGTGCGGAAGTATCTTAAAGGGGCGTGTGTGGCAGACGCTGTGTCTGATGCAGGGCGGCACAGAGAGGCTGTGCATATCAGCCTGTCAGAGGTGGGGTGTCGAAAACCGCTTGCGATCTGTGTCTGATTTTGCTTGGTCTGTCGTTACTGTTTCCACAGCACATGCCCTCATCGGCCAGATCCACACAGGCTCAGACTCCGTAGGCTTCTCCCTGACAAGATGGTCCCAACAATGAGGTGATGGATGTGCGGTGCTCTGCACGCCGTTTTCTCAAATCGGACCTGCTGACTCCGTGTTCCATATTCTCCTCGCACATCATAGTCACACGCTGTTTTTACGGAAAGTAGAACTTGTTGAAGAACACCAGCAGTCGTTGATACCCACCTCTCTTGCGAGACACTCGGTTGCATTCATTTTGACAGTTCGGCCTTTCCAACGGGTGTCACCAGAGATAGAGGTGACAAGACGAACCAACTATTCATGATCCTGTCGAACCACTTCGTCGTACGCTTGCATTTGTTCCGATCCCACAGTGCTGAGGGTCCTTCGCCCTGGATCAAACCTGTGCCACTCCCAGAGATGTGTCACGTGAATCTCATTTGTGTGTACTTCAGGGCGAAGGCCCCGAAGCCGAATGTGTTATCGGTGTCTGCATACCACTCCTCCTGCAGGGGACAGGGCAAGCCACGGGGGTGGAAACAATGTTACTGTTCGCAGTGATGCTGTCGCTGTGCCTGGGTGTCACATCCACTATTCCGATGCCGTGCCCTTCACCAAGCAGCGTTGCCAGCTTCAGCAGTAAAAGCGAATTCGACGAGACTGCGCCTCTGCTCTTTGGAGGGGAGGTGTACGTGCGCGCCACGGTCAAGATTGACGCATACACCTACTACGGAAGAATTTTCGAGTTCGTCAATACGAGTACACCTGGGAAACCGTACGGCTTCACGGTGACGCAGGACGCAGTTACAGGAACGCTTCGGTTCCTGGGTGAGACGGATACAGTAAACTCTGTTATGGCGGGGACTGCAAAGGTGCCTCTGGGCAAGTCGTTTCTGTTCGAACTGACGATCACCCATGACAGCACTGTTTCTGGAGACGGGAATGATGCACTGGCTGTTATGTACATCAACAGCGTTGAGTATGCACGTGGCCCTGTAGGATTACCGCTCCGGATGTTACGCGACGACAACTACATCGGGCACAGCTACGCACCGCAGGACGCACAACTTGCTGGCACGGTGTCGGACTTCCAGCTGTCACAGTGTGTACCTGTACCTCCCTGCCCGGAACCGGTAATTGTTGCCAGCTTCACCACTTCCAGCGAATTCAACGAGACTGCGCCTCTGCTCTTTGGAGGGGAGGTGTACGTGCGCGCCACGGTCAAGATTGACGCCTACACCTACTACGGAAGAATTTTCGGGTTCGTCAATACGAGTACACCTGGGAAATCGTACGGCTTCACGGTGACGCAGGACGCAGTTACAGGAACGCTTCGGTTCCTGGGTGAGACGGATACAGTAAACTCTGTTATGGCGGGGACTGCAAAGGTGCCTCTGGGCAAGTCGTTTCTGTTCGAACTGACGATCACCCGTGACAACACTGTTTCTGGAGACGGGAATGATGCACTGGCTATTATGTACATCGACAGCGTTGAGTATGCACGTGGCCCTGTGGGCTTGCCGCTCCGGGTGATGCGCGACAGCAACTACATCGGGCACAGCCACGCACCGCAGGACGCACAACTTGCTGGCACGGTGTCGGACTTCCAGCTGTCACAGTGTATACCTCTGTCACCTGCTCCTCCAACGCCTGCGCCCCCAACACCTTCGCCTCCGACACCTGCACCTCGAACACCTTTGCCTCCAACACCTGCACCTCTAACACCTTCGCCTCCAACACTTGCACCACCAACGACTGCGCCCCCAACGCCTTCACCCCGAACACCTGCACCTCCAACACCTGCGCCTCCAACACCTTCGCCTCCGACACCTGCACCTCTAACACCTTCGCCTCCAACACTTGCACCACCAACGCCTGCGCCCCCAACACCTTCACCCCGAACACCTGCACCTCCAACACCTTCGCCTTCAACAATTGCACCAACATCTGCACCTCCCTGCCCGGAACCGGAGATTGTTGCCAGCTTCACCACTTCCAGCGAATTCAACGAGACTGCGCCTCTGACCTTTGGAGGGGAGGTGTACGTGCGCGCCACGGTCAAGATTGACGCATACACCGACTATGGAAGCATTCTCGAGTTCGACAGTACCACTACACCTGAGAAGCCGTACACCTTCACGGTGACGCAGGACGGTGAGACGGGAAGGCTTGTGTACATTGGTATGACAGTGACTGGTGATAAGGCGGTACGCTCTGTTCTTGAAGGGCCCACACAGGTGCCTCTGGGCCGTGCGTTTCTGTTCGAAATGACGATCACCCGTGACAGCACTGTTTCTGGAGACGGGAATGATGCACTGGCTATTATGTATATCGACAGCGTTGAGTATGCACGTGACCCTGTGGCCTTGCCGACACGGGTGGTGCGCGACAGCAACTACATCGGGCACAGCCACGTAGCGCAGGACGCACCACTTGATGGCACGGTGTCGGACTTCCGGATCTCTGAATCAGTCCCCACTCTGGTTGCCGCCCTTGTCCCGGATCCTGGCCGCACCTCGGATGCTGCAGATGACTCTGTGCCTGTCGTCCAGGTTCTTCTTCTCCTCTGCCTTCTTCTTGCTGGCGTACTCGGTGCTGCGGCGTCTATGTGGTGCCGCCGTCGCGACCGTGTTGTGCGAGCGGACGCACCTCCCAAGGTGATGGAGAATCTCGTGACATGCGCGTCTGAGGAGTTGCTCTGCTGACGTGTGTCGTATATTTTGAACCAGACACGCCTGTGTGTCTGACAGACACATGGAATGAACCGGTTTGCTGCGACGATCCGGACTGTATTCTCTACCTTCTTTGCTCTGCTATCAACCCACTTCTGTTCTTCAGTCGCACGCAGGGACGGGGGAGCGAGTGTGGACTTATTTCAAAAGAGTGATGGGTGCAATCATCATGGTTACTGGGGTGATCAGTAGGCGTGCCTGCAGTGATCTCGTGCCAGGATTGGCAGGGGGGCCGCGGCCCCACCTCCCTTTTTCTTTCGCTCCCGACAATCATGACAAGGAGCAAACAGGAGCCGAAACAGCCTGCCGAACACACGGGCGGTGCCACGTTGACCCACGCAGCGCTCTCCCAGGACAGGAGATTGCGTCGCTGCGGCAGAGTGACACAGACCGTGGGAGAGGTGTCGCCAGTCACCTTGTGGTTCAGTGCGTCTCACCGGGCCAAGACCCGTGCCCTCGACACTTCCCCAGTAGGTTGCTCCCTCTCCAAACGTCTTCAAACTATACCATCCGAACGTGCGCTGTATTGCGACTGATGTGTTTCATTTCATAATTTCATAGGCTGATCACCCCAGATACGCCTTCCCTCTTCACCTCCCCTTTTTTCAGTTTCCAACTGACAGAAGGACATTCCGCCATAATACCGGAACCGGAAAAAGTGTGGACCAGGGGAAAAGATAGCGGTGGGGCTAGGGGGGCTAGCCCCAGTTGGCGGGCTGAGCGGCGGATTAGGTGGGGGTAGCCGCCCTCACTAAAAAAAACAAAAAAATACCGATCGCCCATGCTTGCTGCTAAATGATATTGACATTGGTGGGGGTGGTTCGGGTTTCCACCCCCCGTAGAAGAGCGTCAACCCGGTTACACTGGTTCGACGGTCGACGTCGAAGAGAGTATGGTTTTACAGGAACAGATGCTCACTACCGTGGCCTCCGGCGGCTGGGGGGCTCCGCCCCCCAGACCCCCCTGGACTCCTTCGATACCCAGCAGGTCAGGGAATCCAATCGCTCCAGTAGCCTCAGGCCTCAGGAGGACGCGCCAACTCACACAGAATCTACGCCCACAATGAACAGATGTTCACTACCGTGGCCTCCGGCGGCTGGGGGGCTCCGCCCCCCAGACCCCCCATGTCGCGTGTGCCCGTCTAGTAACCAATTCCTTGCGAGATAGCTCTCTCTGCCCCTCTCAACTGCTGGGGTCGAGAGGGTGTTCAGTTTGATGGAACGGGTGAAAACATATCTAAGAGGCTCCCTCCTCGACCCGACGATGAAGAGCCTGCGTCTGATCGACGCTGAGGGGGTATCACACAGGCAGCCATGGGGCAGTACGTGGCACGTTTCCTCAGTAAGCCGCACACTCTCAAGTACAGCTCATTCAACGAGTTGCAGGAGTGCATGAATGCAGTAAGGAGCTGGATACGGTCGACACCATCGGTCAAACGACCGGGGGGCATACTGACGAGTAAGTGCACGAGGCGCGCGGCGAAGCCGCGCGCGCGCTACCCCCACCTAACCCCCACCTATTGGGCCCCGGTCAGAAAAGCTATCTTAGGGCTCCCAGTTCCTCGTCGGCCATTCGATCAACATCTTCAGCCAGTCCTTTCCCGCAGAGGGTATCTCACTTTATGCAGTGTCGTCGGAATCAATTCTCTTCACATGACCTAAAACAAGCCGCCTTTTTGGCGTCGCCCACTCTCGCCCACCCTCGTCCACCCTCGCTCAAGTTGGTTGTTTTCTGGTGGGGTTTATACTGTACTTGGGCATTACGCCCTCTTGTGTCCCACCACTTCCTCCTGGACCAGCCACAGCCAATCCAACCAATCGAAGTATACCCATCGAGCCCACCAAACCGCGGCAGCACTGGGTCTGGAGGCAGCGGTCGCAAGGTTTTGACGCAACGCAACCCTGCAGGATTTGGGCCCATATGGTGACCCCCAGTCAGTGGTGGAGACAGACACCCCATGGCTAAAATGACCCCACCACGATCGGCACAGATCCAAACGTTCAAAAGAACGGGGTTTTGGAAAATCCGTGAGGGGGTCCCGCTGGGTGGGTGGGCTGGTGTGGGGCGGCGAGCTGCCTCCTAGTCACCTGCAAAAGTGCCTGAACCAGACCTGTACTTCATGGGTGAAGTTTGGCACCACCAAAATGACCCCACCATGATGCGCACGGATTCCGAAAAGTGCAACGGGGGGTCTTCGCTACGGGGTGATCGTCAGTGCATTTTGGTGCATTTCCTGTTGAATTGGCTGAAAACTGACGAAGTTTGTCGAAGTTTGTCGATCAGCGAAGACCCTCATGGAAGAGGAAAATGGCGAGCGAGCGGCGAACCGACCGCGGGGGCCCAGGTTGGCCCACCACCCGCCCGCCCTCGTGCGGTCACCGTCGCCCGCCCTCGCCCACGCTCGCCCACCCTCGCCCAGAGGCGGCTTGTTTTAGGTCATCACGTGTCTGTCAGCACTCTTGTCCTTGGCGGGACCAGGTCATGGAAGGAACGGGCCCCCAGGGCAGCTTCCGTGCGGTAGAGGAATAGCGCATCTTGTTAGAGGCACCCGTTGCCTGTACCACCCGGTGTTCACGGAGGACAGCTTGAACAGGCACGCAGCCAGGTGCACAGCACCCCTGATGCAGGTTAGAGGTGCACTCCGCACCTGTCCGTTCCCACAGCTGCCGCATTGCGCAAGACAGTACGTCCCTTCTGGAAACAGGGGGGCGTTTCCTCACTGGGCTGATCTCAGTCGCACATGCACTTTGTTTCCTTCAGACAGCGGCTCGCGAAGGAGACTATCGAAGTCTTTTCTAGAAGTTTGCAGCATGCCCCTCAGTGAGGGGCATGCTGCGAACTTCTAAAACCATAAGTGCTCTTGGAGTACCCTCCAATGGGTCAATCTCTGCGCTTCCACAGAGGCCCGCAACTTCACCCGATCGTACCCCCCTTGTGCCAGGTTGTGTTGAAGGAGTGGAGCCACCTTCAGGCAGCCATGGGTCACGGCGACTCTGTGCCGTTGGTCGCCTATCTGGAGGCGTCAGCATCTGGGATACAACGACTGCACAGTGTGCCCTCCACGACCCCACAGGGGGGCCGCTCGTGTCCGACATGGCCTTGTCCCCCTGCGCACGGCGGCTTGCCGTCTGTGCGGGGGCTCTGCTGCTGTACGACAGGGGGGATTGGGGTGCGCCCCACGCGCGTACGGGATGCATCCCTTGCGGACGGATATACCTTCAGCATGGACTCACCGAGAACGACAGGACTTCCCCAGCCAACTAACCCGGAAGTTACCATAGAGAGGAAAGGTCATGGAAAAGCAAAGCTTCCGAAACTGGGGGATGTCAATCGCGGTGTGAGGCAGGCACAGGTGCCTGCTTCACACTGTGTCCCTCCTGGTGGCTGAAGAGCCACAACTCAGGTTTCCCAAGGGCCCCAAAAGGGTACATAAAACCGACACCCCCAAGGGGTTTTTAACTAGGAACGTACTACGAAATATGGGGGCTTCTGCTACACCACTATGACAACCGTAAACATAGGTGGATCGTAAAAATGTTCCAAGTTCCGGAAAAATCCCATTTGTTCCAACTTTTGTCCGGTCTGACGATCGTACGGTCCACCTTTACTACGGTCCATAGTTTTTTCTGGTTACGGTTTTCTGTATTTTGACAGTGCTCACAACGCAGCACTGTACCCGCGCAGATCCTTTGCCGAACATCATCACGCAGCAGGTTCTGCAATCGGCGACACTTTGTGTGACAAATCGAAAGTCCCAATGACAATGTGGTGGTAACAGGTATCCACCACCAGAGAAAAAACAAGTGCCAGTCTGGCTATCCCGAAAGTTGCTGCTCCAGTCTGTTTTGTCTCCCAACAAGGTACCTGTCCGGCGGTAATGCAGCGATGGGGGGAGTTCTAGGTGATTGCCGTCACACACAGTCTTAGCTTATGCGCCTGCCCAATCACACACCAACACTTCCGCAGGCAAGATTTCTGTGTGTCGTGCGATCAATGAAATTCCAGCCCATACTTGTGACAAACGCACCGTGCACACGGAAGGCGCTCAGATCGAAAAACGTTGCAGTGGGTGCAATGTTTTGTTCACCTACACTACACGCCCCAACGTGCAGGTGACCAGAATCCGCGCGGGAACCTGGGCGTGCTTCTTTCTGTTCTGTTTCGATTTTAGTTTCTCTCTTGTTTGTTCGGACGAGTTGTGTGCCTACGTCGCCAGAACCTACGACATGCAGGGCTCCTGCCCGCAAACCCGCAAACCCGGCAGGACGATGACGTCCGCAGGGCTCCTGCCCTGCGGACGTCATCGTGCTGGCCCGAAGACCGTCTACTCTACCCTGGTTTCGGGACCAATGTCTGATTTTCCGGGCCTTCAGGCCTAGGCCTGCTGAGACGATTCTTGACGAAGTCAAACCTTTATCCACGGTTGCACCTGTGCCGTGCCCAGTCCCTCTCTGGGTGCCGTGGTCTGCCTCTTCACATCCACAGTCTCAACACGCCACCTGCTGTCACGCGTCCTGGTCCCTGCCTGGGCGTCAGTTGTGTCTGGGTGGGGTGGAAACGGCCGGATTCTTTTCAGATGACGCGTAAACGTGTCGACGATTCTTTCTGTGTGTTCACGCTTTCTGTGCTCCACACCCACATCAAGCAGCAGGCTGCAGGGTGGTGGAAGCGTCAACGCATCATTTCGGAAGAAGGAATCACAGTTGTTACGCTTTGGGGGGCTACTAGACGAACCCATGTTTTAGAGTGGGTAGCCCTTTCCAGAGAGTGTGTTCTGAGGGTCTTCTCTCAGTTGTGTTGAATCGTGTGTTTCTTCTTTCCCGACGACTTTGTCAGAAAATCGTCGAAGATTGTCGGAGGTTGCCTCTCAGCGACGACCCCCGAGGGGAGCATTGTACCGGTGGCGCGCTCGGTGTGCGGCCTGCAGTGCACCAGCACGAATCAGGGTGGCATCCTAGTCTGCACTGTGTGTGAGTGGGGCGGTGCATCAAGGGTCTGTGCATTTCGGTGTGCCACCAGCGGGCCCGGCTGGCCCAGATCATATGTCATGCGTACTGTGAAGTCAGCGGACTTCTGCGGCACGATGCTGCAGAGCTGGATAGGACTGCCGCCGACTCCTCCCCCACTCACGAAGCTGCTTCCTGAGCCTCTTGCATTTGTTCCGATCCCACAGTGCTGAGGGTCCTTCGCCCTGGATCAAACCTGTGCCACTCCCAGAGATGTGTCACGTGAATCTCATTTGTGTGGACTCCAGAGCGAAGGCCCTGAAGCCGAATGTGTTATCGGTGTCTGCATACCACTCCTCCTGCAGGGGACAGGGCAAGCCACGGGGGTGGAAACAATGTTACTGTTCGCAGTGATGCTGTCGCTGTGCCTGGGTGTCACATCCACTATTCCGATGCCGTGCCCTTCACTAGTCAGCGTTGTCAGCTTCACCAATGGTGGGTTCGACGAGACTGCGCCTCTGCTCTTTGGAGGGGAGGTGTACGTGCGCGCCACGGTCATCATCAAGTCATACACCTACTATGGAAGAATTCTCGGGTTCTACCCTACACACGGTATTCCGTACGGCTTCATCGTGACGCAGGACGGTGCGACGGGAAGGCTTGTGTACATTGGTGAGACAGAGACTGGTGATACGGAGACGGTACGCTCTCGGATGGTGGGGACTGCAAAGGTGCCTCTGGGCAAGTCGTTTCTGTTCGAAATGACGATCACCCGTGACAACACTGTTTCTGGAGACGGGAATGATGCACTGGCTATTATGTACATCGACAGCGTTGAGTATGCACGTGGCCCTGTGGTCTTGCCGACACGGGTGACGCGCGATAGCAACTACATCGGGCACAGCCACGGAGCGCAGGACCAACCACTTAATGGCACGGTGTCGGACTTCCAGCTGTCACAGTGTGCACTTGCCTGCCCGGACCCGGCAATTGTCGCCAGCTTCAACACTTCCGACGAATTCAACGAGACTGCGCCTCTGCTCTTTGGAGGGGAGGTGTACGTGCGCGCCACGGTCGTCATCAACGCATACACCGACTTTGGAAGAATTTTCGGGTTCCACCCTACACCCGGACCTCGGTACCACTTGGCGGTGACGCAGTACGGAGTGACAGGAAGGCTTGCGTATCTTGGTAGTACGGAGACGGTAGAGTCTACTGTGGCCGGGACTGTAAAGGTGCCTCTGGACAAGTCGTTTCTGTTCGAACTGACGATCACCCGTGACAGCACTGTTTCTGGAGACGGGAATGATGCACTGGCTGTTATGTACATCGACAGCGTTGAGTATGCACGTGGCCCTGTGGCCTTGCCGACACGGGTGACGCGCAACAGCAACTACATCGGGCACAGCCACTGGACGCAGGACGCAGATCTTGATGGCACGGTGTCGGACTTCCAGCTGTCACAGTGTGTCCCTCGTTCGCTTGCACCTCCAACTGCCGCACCCTCAACGCGTACACCTTCAACGCCTGCACCTCCATCTCCCGCGCCTCCTGTGCCTGCTACTTCTGGACCAACACATGCATCTTCAACAATTGCACCGACACCGTCACCTTCAACAGCCGCACCCTCAACTCGTGCACCTCCATCTCCTTCGCCTCCACAAATTGTACCGACACCTGCACCCCCATCACCCACACCTGATGCACCTCCAACGCCTTCGCCTCCAACAATTGCACCAACATCTGCACCTCCCTGCCCGGAGCCGGAGATTGTTGCCAGCTTCACCACTTCCAGCGAATTCAACGAGACTGCGCCTCTGACCTTTGGAGGGGAGGTGTACGTGCGCGCCACGGTCAAGGTTGACGCATACACCGACTATGGAAGCATTCTCGAGTTCGACAGTACCACTACACCTGAGAAACCGTACACCTTCACGGTGACGCAGGACGGTGAGACGGGAAGGCTTGTGTACATTGATAAGGAGACGGTCCGCTCTTTTCTAGAAGGGCCCACACAGGTGCCTCTGGGCAAGCAGTTTTTGTTCGAACTGACGATCACCCGTGACAACACTGTTTCTGGAGACGGGAATGATGCACTGGCTATTATGTACATCGACAGCGTTGAGTATGCACGTGGCCCTGTGGCCTTGCCGACACGGGTGACGCGCGACAGCAACTTCATCGGGCACAGCCACGCGCAGCACGAACCACTTGATGGCACGGTGTCGGACTTCCGGATCTCTGAATCATTCCCCACTCTGGTTGCCGCCCTTGTCCCGGATCCTGGCCGCACCTCGGATGCTGCAGATGACTCTGTGCCTGTCGTCCAGGTTCTTCTTCTCCTCTGCCTTCTTCTTGCTGGCGTGCTCGGTGCTGCGGCGTATCTATGGTGCCGCCGTCGCGACCGTGTTGCGCGAGCGGACGCACCTCCCAAGGTGATGGAGAACCTCGTGCCGTGCGCGTCTGAGGAGTTGCTCTGCTGACGTGTGTCGTATCTTATACCCCGGGGTCAGGTGTAAGTGGGTGCAGGTGTTGTGAGAGACAGATTCTTGCGAACACTTCACACACCCGGCAGGCTGTGGGGGTGCTCTGCGTTCGAAGAACACCAACTGTTGTTGCTACCTTTCTCTCTTGTGTTTCGCTCGGTTGCAATAATTTTTAAGCACACTCGTGTGAGCGGAAAGCGCCCCACCACAGCTGCAACCAAACGTGTTCTATACACTAACCCCACCCTTCATCAGGCTCAGGGTGTGATCAGTTCAGGGTTTTGTGTGTAGAAGCCTCAACGCAACAAACAAATGGAAATTCGTCAGAGCGGTTGTAGCTGTGAAGTGATAGGGCGCTTTTCAAGTCTAACAAGAGCTCAGCTGTGCCATCTTCCTGAGACCCCTGAGGATGAATTCCATCACCCGATGTGACTCCAAAGCAGCGCAATTTCGGAGAAGCCACTCGGCAGGCACATGTCACAGGGGGTCTGGGGGGTGGAACACCCCAGCTGCCGGAGGCCACAGTTGTGAACATCTGTTCCTTGCACGTGCACTTATTCATCACCAAAATATGGGTCGTACGCGATCGCGGCGGCGGCTTCGCCGCCGCCGCCGCGCGCTTCAGTCGTACGATTTCCTTCGTTACTTCGCGACTTCGCTACGCTTCGTCGCTCGTAACTAGTAAAAAGAAAAATGGCTTCCCTGCCTGCCACTCGACAAGCAGCAGACACCCGAGAGCAGAGAGGAGTGTAGCAGCCCGGTTCGCCCCCGGGTTGTCCCAGAAATCCAACACACCCTCGGAGCGTGGCGGCCTTGTCGTAGATCACCCAGGCCCTGCTCGTGACCTCCCGGAAACAGAGGGGAGGTGGCACCGGAGTTCTGACACCCCTACGACTCATGCGGCCGTACGCGCTCGGGCACAGACGGCGGACCGCAAACTAGAAGGACTTCCCTTACTCCGTGCCGTCCCACCTTCTGCGCATGCGGTCGACAGACCAGGCCAGCTCCCCTGCCTGGTGCACTGGGGGGTCGCACTTCCCCACCTCAGACACTTTCTCAATGACATTATCAATGTCGGTGTACACTGCGTCGACAGGGGCACGCCGTTGGGCACACCCAGCTGCGCGCGCGCAGTACTTCTGAGGCAGCGATGCCAGGGGTGCCGTCAGGCGGACGGCGTCCTGCCAGGTGGGACTCCAGCCCAGCGATTTCGTGGGCATCTCTGCCAACCGCAGAAGCGACGCACACGTAGCAGGGCCGCTGTCCTGCAGCTCACGGGCCAGGAAGATTGTATAAATGCCCGGGGACGTGGTGCAAGGTGCGAATCCACTCAAGCGGTGCAGGTAGCGTGTGTTGGAGAGAAGGGGGATCGCAAGGCCGGTGGTGCGTTCTTGCTCGCCTGCTTCTCCCTCTCAGCTGCATCAGAGATGTGGCACAGCACATCCTTCAGCGCCAGTGCGGTCGTGAACCCATCCAGCTGGCGCTGCATATTGCCCGGGATGATCGCCCGTGCCTTCGGGAAGAAATCAGCGAAGGCGGCGTCCTTCTCATCCGGGGTGCTGTCGCCGGTATCAAGGGAAAGCTCGTCGCAAGATCCCTGATTCCAGTGAGCGACACCCACCTCTGCCTGCACGGTCACCCACGACACACGCAGCCCCTGGGGCACACTTCTTGACAGCATCATGCACCAGGCCAGCCCGTAATCCGGTGAACAGCGCACCCCGGGCGATCCAAAGTTGCAAGCCTGCCACTGAGGGTATTGCACTCCGACAGCACTAGCTGTTTCCCTGGCTCTGTGATTTCAACGCTGCGTTCTTCTTCTTGATGTGGCGCGATCCGTCACAGTGGTCCACGAAGTCTGAACTCTTCGCATCATCCTTGAAGGCGCGCTCACAATACTTGCTACAGGATATCCCTTGCAGTGGGGGAGCACTCCTGGTGGTGGGATCTCGCCCTGCTGACCCACGCCCCATACAAAATTCCCAAGGTAAAAAAACGGCCGTTTTTTTACTGGGGGGGGGGCAAATACAAGCATACATGCTAATACAAGCATACATGCGAATACAAGCATATTATGAAAATCCGGATTTAAATAAAATTTTCAGGCTAATAGAAGCATATATGCTTCTATTAGCCTGGTAGAAAATATTGGGTATTTTTGGGGTTTTTGGGGGGTTTTCCACCACAAAAATATAAATTTTTCTACCAGGCTAATACAAGCATGTATGCTTGTATTAGCCTGGTCAACAAAAATTGGGTTTTTAGTATGCTTGTATTCGCAGTATAACCATTTATAATTTTTCCAGAAAGCCCCGCATTATGCGAGCTGGCACGCTTAATACAAGCATATATGCTTGTATTTGCCCCCCCCCCCCAGTAAAATGCCGAATAACGGCGGCCGTTTTTGTCAGTCCACAAAATGCAAGGGATTTTTTAAAACGGCCGTTACTATACTATGATTAGGGGTGTCTGGCACCCTCTTTTCACCACCTTACTGGGGGGTTCCCTGTAATAATGGGTGGAAATCATGAGGCACAGGCGCACACACAAAGGCAACACGCAAATGACAAGTGGCAGGGGCTGGGGTCTGGGGCCTCCTCATTATCCCTCCCCCTCTTCTCTCTAATACCGGGACACCCTGGCCAGGATTTCCCGGGATATGCCCCTGATCCAGCCAGATGTTGTTTCGTCTGGGACCTGGATGGCCAAGAGGAGGTGGTGGTGATGAGGACATGACGAGGTGGAGGAAGTGGGGAAGTGGAGGGACACAATTTGTCGAACGGTCGAAAAGACAAGGTACTCCCTGGACGTGGCGAGAAGGAGCCCTGCACACAGGAGAGTGAGCGCCCAACTGAGGGCTGCACACCACCGTGCACCGCTGACCACCCAGAGATGTTGACGGTGGCTACAAGTCCCAACTCAAGTTCAATCTGCACGTCTCGGCCACCTTCACCAACTACACCAGAATTACTGTCCCATCAGCTGAAGTACTGAGTTCGATGTACACCACGCAGATATGGCAGCCGGTGAAGCTGGCTTGCTGATTGGAGCATCATGTACAAGATGCAGGTTGGCTGCCTTTCATCAAACAGCGATGCATTGGCACAGGCTCTCAGTGCTGCCAGACGACGACTCTGATGATGCGTGTATACCACCTGACATCCCTCACAACACCCATACGCAATGCAGGCCTTAGTCGCACGTAAGTCGCACGCAAGTCCCAAAAACTGGAATTTTGGCCACTTTGCCCAGTATATGTGCCTGAACCAGACCC
This sequence comes from Rhynchopus euleeides, assembly GCA_963210315.1. Classification (NCBI taxonomy): domain Eukaryota; phylum Euglenozoa; class Diplonemea; order Diplonemida; family Diplonemidae; genus Rhynchopus; species Rhynchopus euleeides. Next base: position 1,651,508 of record OY723276.1, read on the forward strand.
GCATTTCGTGGGTGAAGCTTGTCACTTCAGCCGCCAAAATGACCCCACCACGATCCGCACGAATCCAACGAAAAGTAGTCCGGGGGATCTGCCTTTTTCGCAGTTGCTGGGCATGGTGTTTTCTCGTATTATAGCGAAAGGAGTACGAATTCTTTTTGGAGTTGTGCTGACAACGCGGTATACTTTGCTATGCAGATCATGAGGACACACCACACCCGCAGCAGGCGTGTGTGGGGGTGTTCTCGCGATCGACGAATACCCGCTGGTTCTTCTCTCCCCTTTCTGATTTGCAGACGCGAAATTTTGTCGCGCCATGCAATGAACGAGAAAATGGGGCACGGAGAACGCAGGTCTGAATTGAGTTTACGGCAGGCGCAGTGCCGTAAATGCAGAGCCACATCTCACCTCATCACAGGTCGAGGTGTGTGCGTTTCACCCCCCCCCCCCCCCCATACCTTGGCAGCCGAAACTGCGTAGTAGATATACCCCACTACGAAACACACCTGCTTTCCCTTCCTCTCCTTCCCCTCCGTCATTTATTCGTACAAAAATCAACGATACAGGAGCACAAAGTGTATGGTGTCAAGGAGAGACTACGTAATACGTACAGACACCTGGTCGCGTTTTAGTGATACTGTGTTGCGGTCCAACCACCAAGCCACTGACAGACAACTGCTACACACCCTCCCATTGTACATTGATCTGCCTTGTACAACATATCTGGTGTGGTGACTACAAAAAGGACGAACATTGCAAGAAGGTGCTGGGAGATTTACTTTTCCATTCACTCTCGACGATCAAACCCCCCCCCCCTCCCCCCATACCTTCGTGTTCAGTGACATGTGTCGATAGTGTTCTAGTTCTCGAATGAGGACAAACAACCCCCCCCCCCATTGTGTACGCATCATCATTGGGGGCCATTTACTGTGCGTCAAAGTGTCGGCGGTTGGCCGCCTTTTTGGTGCCGTGGCTGGTGGGTGGCCATGGGCACACGCTAGCTGGGGGGTCTGGGGGGCAGAGCCCCCCAGCCGCCGGAGGCCACGGTAGTGAGCATATGTTCCTGCAAAACCATACTCTCTTCGACGTCGACTGTCGAACCAGTGTAGCCGGGTTGACGCTTTGTCGGGGCTTACCAATCGTCGACCCAGTAAAACTGGTCGACGCGTTTTTATGGGGGGTGGAAACCCGGGTTTGCGGGTTTGCGTGAGTACCCCAAAGCAAGGTAGCACCAGAATGTGCCTTCGACTTTTGCCGGGACTCTCATTTGTGAGGCCTTTCCTGTCGTGGGTGGGGTTTTGCTGTTTCAACTGTTGTGAGTTGTGTGTGGGGCTGGTGGGTGATGGGGAAAAGACTGGAAAGTCCTGTCGTGCTGTGGCTGCTTGGTGGGGCTAGCGCAGCAGGTCTCTCATTTTCTTCTTTATTCACACCAAGGTAGTTCCCATCCTCGTTTTTCTTTCCCCTTTTCTCCACCTGATTTGGCCCAAAACGGGTTCCGCCGAACGCCGCCACACCACCGCCCAACTCCGCCAAACTCGGGTCAAAATCAGCTCCAAAGTGGCGGACACTACCTGTTTTGCCTTTGCAGACGGGGGGGAGGTGTTGTACTGAGGGATTTTCGCACAGAAATGCTGAAAAATGAGCCGCCTCACAATATTGGTGACCCTCCATCATCTTCCCAGCACAACTGGAGGGCCACCTCTGCTGCAGTTTGCCGAAGCTAGTACCTGGCGCAACCCAGCGCGTTCACTCCATCGATCTGTACAAGAAGCAGCCCAGCCAGTGCACAGCCCAGGCCGAAGGGGGGTGACGTTCTCTCGGGATACCCGAGGGAACAGAGAGGTAACAGAGGTGGATGTCCCTCTCTGTTACTCTCGTGTCTTCTGCAGGGTTCCACCTTGGTGCAGGATATCCAACGCGAGAAGCAACATCCCGTGGAGGTTATCCCATAGGATATCCTACCCGAGTTCTGGGAATCGAACCACCACCTACGGTTTTCACGCCCGAATACGCAGGCTCCATGACAGCACATGGCGGACAACCCAGAATCGAGCGCGGTGGCTCCAGCACATCTCCCGACGGCGTTCCCCCGGGAGCCTCGCCCGGGTGTACTTTGCACAGAGGAGGGGCGACCCGTCTGGGATGTCGACTGCCGCAGTCACGGTGTCGAGGACACGCAGCACTGAGCGGGTTTTGAACCCGGGACCGTCAATTATCAGGCAGGACCTCAGGCCTTGAGGGGGGCGCCGACCCGGGCTTCCCCTCCCGGTGCCCTCGCCTCGAAGGGAGGACGTTTGGTGTGTCGGCATGAGGTGGTGCAGAGGCAACCCTCTGGAGTGCACCACACAGCGACGTGGTTCCTGATGGACACCGTGGTTGAGCAGCACTGGGGGTGAGGTGATGCCCGGAGCTGACGGCAGGCAGTGCCTACTCAGGACATGCTGGAGGACATGTGAAGTCAGGTTCGAGGGGAGCGATGGTTATGCAGGCTTCCAACGCCATGCTCGTCATCCTCGCTGACAATGCGTGCTGGTCAGTGACTCAAGGGGTAGGTATCTCATTCCACACCAGGTTTCCTTGGACCAGAAAGCTATCCCCCCATAGGGATGTTCCAATTTAAAGGGTCTCCCACCGCCCAACTCCGTACAACTCCGCCCAACTCCACCAAACTCCGCCCAACTCCGCCCAACACCGCCAAACTCAGGGCAAAATCAGGTGGTTTCTATCCTCCGACACAAACAGAGACTCAAGAACTTTTGTGCCAAACGCACTGTGCTCACGGAAAGCGTTCAGATTGAAAAAGGTTGCAGTGGGGGCCCTCGCTACCAGTCACAGCTCGTCACGGAAGCGTCAACGCAAAAAAGAAACCAAAGCAAAAGTGCCGAACAAAGCGCAGTGACACTTTTCTCACTCAGTCACATCTGGTAGCGAAGGCCCCCAGTGGGAGCAATGTTTTGTTCACCTACACTCCACGCCCCAACGTGCAGAGCGACCTACTGCAACAGGGGTCCGGTCAGTGCCAAAACGATAGTAGGCAGCGCTTGGGCAACCGATACAGCCTCCACACGGCTACTTTTGTTTTGCCCGGATTTGGCGAAATACGGCCGGTTCCTTTTCAGATGTCGCGTAAAAGTGTAGGTGTGATTCCGACGACCCTGATTTCTTCTGTGTGTCCACGCTTTCTGTGCTCCACGCCCACATCAAACAGCAGGCTGCAGGGTGGTGGAATCATTTCGGAAGAAGGAATCACAGTTGTTACGCTTTGGGGGGCTACGAGACGAACCCATGTTTCGAGTGTGTATCCTTTTCCAGAGAGTGTTCTGCAGGTCTTTAGTTCTCTCAGGGGGTCTTCGCTACGGGGTGATCGTCAGTGCATTTTGGTGCATTTCCTGTTGAATTCGCTGAAAACTGACGAAGATTGACGAAGGATAACGACCAGCGAAGACCCCCTCAGGTGTGATTTGTTTTCTTGCGTTTCGTCGACGTCGTCACAGTTCAGCGGAAACAGGTCCCCGAGAGGTGGGGATCATGACAGAGCCTGCAGCTCGTCGTGATGCATGGGCTGCGGCACGATGCTGCAGAGCTGGATAGTACTGCCGCCGACTCCTCCCCCACTCACGAAGATGTTGTTGCAGGACTGGTGCAGTCAGGTTCCCTGTGAGGACCTTCCAACGTATCGTTGCACATTGGTGGCTATCTTATGGTCTATGAGGCACACCCGGTCGAGGCAGTTATTGGCCAGAATAATGAAACGTTTGGGGATTTGTGAGGCTTTTCGCGAAGCGGTGCAGACAGGGGGGGTCAACGCAGTGGCTGAGCAGTTCTTCCCTCAACCCTCCCTGCGCTCTACTCTGAGCCTCGGTCCACAGCTTTTCAACCCCACCCTGACACAGAACACCAACTCCCAGGAAGCAGCCGCACTTGGAAGGCTCCATTGTCGTGCAATGCGCATCTCGGTGCTGTGGACAGGGTAGGCATATCGCAAGGAAGGCATCCTCGTTCTGCTTCTGGGTCAGGGCGGGAGCCGCCCTTACAGGGTTAGTCCCGCAGAAGATGTGGTATCCATGATGACGTGCTCATCGACCCTTCATCACGATGTGTGTCGTTCGTGACACGAGGAGTATGGCTGTCCAAGTGTGTGTCCTTCTGAACGAAGGTCGTCCCAGGTCGGAAGAAGAGTCCTTCATGACTCATGAATGATAGCAGCAGCAGCTCTCTGTGCATATGCAGTGCCGCACGGCGGAGTCAGTCCAAGAGAGGAACGTGTTGAGGTTTCAGTGATACCGTCCCTGACTACTGAAGGATGGCCAAAGTTGAGCAGACGTAGTCGGATGGTCCACTGTTTCCTGTTGGGATCCTTTCAGCTGCCTGTAACATGAGAGTCTACTGTGGTGGGGAATCCAAAGCTGCCTCTGGGCAAGTCGTTTCTGTTCGAACTGACGATCACCCGTGACAGCACTGTTTCTGGAGACGGGAATGATGCACTGGCTGTTATGTACATCGACGGCGTTGAGTATGCACGTGGCCCTGTGGCCTTGCCGACACGGGTGACGCGCAGCAGCACCAGCATTCTGTTCTGTTTCGATTCAGTTTCTCTCTGGTTTGTTGGATGGTGTGTGTGCCCCTACGTCGCCAGATGTCACATGCAGGGCTCCTGCCCTGCTTTTGACGTCATCGAAAAACCGAACTCAGGTCGAATGGTCAAATACATGCCTCATGCTGCGGAAGAAGGAATCACAGTTGTTACGCTTTGGGGGGCTACTAGACGAACCCATGCTTTAGAGTGGGTAGCCCTTTCCAGAGAGTGTGTTCTGAGGGTCTTCTCTCGGTTTTGTTGAATCGTGTGTTTCTTCTTTCCCGACGACTTTGTCAGAAAATCCCGGGGGGGCGGTGCATCAAGGGTCTGTGCATTTCGGTGTGCCACCAGCGGGCCCGGCTGCCCCAGATCATATGTCATGCGTACTGTGAAGTCAATGGACTTCACCATCGGGCTGCGGCACGATGCTGCAGAGCTGGATAGTACTGCCGCCGACTCCTCCCCCACTCACGAAGCTGCTTCCTGAGCCTCTTGCATTTGTTTCGATCCCACAGTGCTGAGGGTCCTTCGCCCTGGATCAAACCTGTGCCACTCTCAGAGATGTGTCACGTGAATCTCATTTGTGTGTACTCCAGAGCGAAGGCCCCGAAGCCGAATGTGTTATCGGTGTCTGCATACCACTCCTCCTGCAGGGGACAGGGCAAGCCACGGGGGTGGAAACAATGTTACTGTTCGCAGTGATGCTGTCGCTGTGCCTGGGTGTCACATCCACCATTCCGATGCCGTGCCCTTCACCAAGCAGCGTTGTCAGCTTCACCACTTTTGACGAATTCAACGAGACTGCGCCTCTGCTCTTTGGAGGGGAGGTGTACGTGCGCGCCACGGTAATCATCAACGCATACACTTTCTTTGGAAGAATTCTCGGGTTCGACCATACACCCGGTCCTCGGTACGACTTGACGGTGACGCAGTTGGGCGTGACGGGAACGCTTGTGTACGGTGGTAGCACGGAGACGGTAGAGTCTAATGTGGCGGGGACTGCAAAGGTGCCTCTGGGCAAGTCGTTTCTGTTCGAACTGACGATCACCCGTGACAGCACTGTTTCTGGAGACGGGAATGATGCACTGGCTGTTATGTACATCGACAGCGTTGAGTATGCACGTGGCCCTGTGGCCTTGCCGACACGGGTGACGCGCAACAGCAACTACATCGGGCACAGCCACATATCGCAGGACGCAGATCTTGATGGCACGGTGTCGGACTTCCAGCTGTCACAGTGTGTCCCTCGTTCGCTTGCACCTCCAACTGCCGCACCCTCAACGCGTACACCTTCAACGCCTGCACCTCCATCTCCCGCGCCTCCTGTGCCTGCTACTTCTGGACCAACACATGCATCTTCAACAATTGCACCGACACCGTCACCTTCAACAGCCGCACCCTCAACTCGTGCACCTCCATCTCCTTCGCCTCCAAAAATTGTACCGACACCTGCACCCCCATCACCCACACCTGATGCACCTCCAACGCCTTCGCCTCCAAGAATTGCACCAACATCTGCACCTCCCTGCCCGGAGCCGGAGATTGTTGCCAGCTTCACCACTTCCAGCGAATTCAACGAGACTGCGCCTCTGACCTTTGGAGGGGAGGTGTACGTGCGCGCCACGGTCAAGATAGACGCATACACCGACTATGGAAGCATTCTCGAGTTCGACAGTACCACTACACCTGAGAAACCGTACACCTTCACGGTGACGCAGGACGGTGCGACGGGAAGGCTTGTGTACATTGGTATGACAGAGACTGGTGAAACGGAGACGGTGCGCTCTTTTCTAGAAGGGCCCACACAGGTGCCTCTGGGCATGCCGTTTCTGTTCGAACTGACGATCACCCGTGACAGCACTGTTTCTGGAGACGGGAATGATGCACTGGCTGTTATGTACATCGACAGCGTTGAGTATGCACGTGGCCCTGTGGCCTTGCCGACACGGGTGATGCGCGACAGCAACTTCATCGGGCACAGCCACGCGCAGCACGCACCACTTGATGGCACGGTGTCGGACTTCCGGATCTCTGAATCAGTCCCCACTCTGGTTGCCGCCCTTGTCCCGGATCCTGGCCGCACCTCGTATGCTGCAGATGACTCTGTGCCTGTCGTCCAGGTTCTTCTTCTCCTCTGCCTTCTTCTTGCTGGCGTGCTCGGTGCTGCGGCGTCTATGTGGTGCCGCCATCGAGACCGTGTTGCGCGAGCGGACGCACCTCCCAAGGTGATGGAGAACCTCGTGCCGTGCGCGTCTGACGAGTTGCTCTGCTGACGTGTCTCGTATCTTATACGTGAAGAGTAGTAGAGCGGAGTTACGAAGGAAATCGTACGACTGCAGCTCTTGGATTGGCTCCTTCATGCCACTTCACAGGGCCTCGACACAGCCTTGAGACAGCAACTGTGCGTGTCATGCATATTCTTCAGCCTGCCCGACAGGCGTTCCATTGCAACGACTCTCCCACCGCCAATCACCGCCAAACTCAATAATATGAGCTTGTACCTACCCCCCCCCCCCGTGTTTAAGTCCCCTATCCACATGATGTGTTTAAGTCCCCTCGGCGGCCAATTTTCCCGAAGGGACTTAAACACCCCGGTCTAGTAGTTTGGTTGGGGGGCATTTTTTCTCGATTTTTCCAGGTGTCCGTTGGCGGACCACCAGGATGTGAGGCACGTGTGGAGGCCAGGGAGGGAGCCTGGGGGATTCGGATACCCGCACGTGGCCCGGACTGCCCCGCAGGGGGCAGTCCGGGTCACGTCGCTCGTCCTCATCCACAGCCTCGCTGTGTGCGATGCAGGTCGTGCGCCAGCCCCTCTTGTCGCACTGGAGTCGGGAATCAATTTTGCGGCACAGCGGGGCTGCTAGCAGTGACGAGGGCCGCAGTGTGCCAGTGCTCAGCGCCCTCGGATCCCCAAGCCACCCATACTGCCACCCCCAGCTCCCCGCCTGAGCACCCGCTGTGTGTCCCGTCTCCCAGGGGAGAACGTCGGTTGGCCCAGGGGACATGCCATCTTCCATGGGACATCTAGGCTAACCTACGTTCACCCATTGGTTCTCCCAGGGAGGAACACGTACCCTCCCCTGTGGGAGATGTCGCCGGTTTCCCATCCGGTTCTCCCATGCGATTCCTTTGGGTGGGGGGAGGTCACTTTAGCGGCACAGGGGTCCCTGAGGGGGTGTTGTAACACAGGCGATGCGCCGCACGTCTTTGCCCCCCTTCACCGGGGCGGAAAACTTGACACCTCCCAGGGCTAGCATCAACCCCTGAGGCACGACATCTCTTGCGCTTCAGGCCCCCTTGGGTTGCTTGCCCTGCAGCTTTGGCAGCCTGACCACCCCAAGTCAGTGGTTATGGGTAGTGCTTGGCAGAGTAGGGTGGCCCTGAAGCAGTGTGAGAGGCAAAGGGGTTTGAGGCCCCAGCACCCAGGTCCAGAATCTGTCCAGATGTGCCTCGGAATCGATATAATACGGCCTCTCCCCGGTTCCCTCAGGAAACAGGTGGCAGGCGTGTTTAAGTCCCCTTGGCCCCGATTTTGACGTTTGGATAGGGGACTTAAACACGGGGGGGGGGGGTAGCCCGTATTTGCCTTTTTGCAGTTGATCGGCATGGTTCTTCTGCGAAAGTACGAGTACGATGGTTTGTCAAAGATAGTGCAAGGCCTCGAGGGTCTTCGCCCTGTGTCACAATGTGTGTCAAACTGTGTTACGAAACAGCCAGTTTTGTGAGGCAGCTCTCTTTCCCTTACCCTTCCTCCCCTTTTTCTGCACTTTTGAGTGAAGGGCCCTTTCGTTAGATGAGGTTTTCAGTTTCCGCTCGGAGGAGATTCTTTGTGCTAATCCACTGATCGTACCCCCCACGCCCTCATCAGCCAGGGCATGCCCTTGTTCTTTGGGGTTGCGCAGGAAGCTTTGCTTTGCAGGACACCCGCAGCAGGCGTGTGGGGTGTTCTCACTAGCGACGAATCCCCACTGACGCTCCTCATTGTCTTCTCCATCTTCTTTGCTCTGCCATCTATCCACTTTCTGCACTTCAGGCAGGTCAGCCGAGGTGCCACACACAGGTGGATGCGTGCAATGCAAGCAAGTGACAGACTCCTGAAGTGTGTCAGTGGTACCGTAAACGGAAAAAGGGTGGACCGTAAAAATGTTCCAAGTTCCCAAAAAAAGGCCAAACGTTCCATATTTTTTACGGTCCACTATTTATTGGGACTGAATATGGAACGGACAATGCGACTTTCGCCCGCGGGCTGGTGGGTTGCGGGGCGCGGCCTGCGGCCTCCACGCCGCAGACTTCCACGTAGGCTTCCCGACCTCCCAGATTTGGACCCTCCCTCCACCACCGCAACTAACACCAGCAAGAGAAGCAAGTCCTCCCTGCGTGCGGAAAGGGCACGATCACCACCACTCACCTCGAGACTCACCCACACACCTCGAGAAGTGTAGTACCATGCAAGGAGCGTTCCGGTAGAAGTAAAATAGAACCTGCTGCGCTAGCCCACAAAGCAGCCACAGTACGGCAGGGCGCGCAGACAGAAGCTGAGACGACCGGGCTCCCTCCAGATGTAAATTCGTGAATCAGTGCCCGGAAAATTCAGGGAAATCGTACTCCTTTAGTGTAGTACACCCTGCAGTAATTGTGGGAGAACAGTTCCGGACGATGGTGAGCGCACACTATGTGTTGAGGCCCTGTGGTGTTAATCCTGAAGCTTCAGTCGTACGATTTCCTTGGTTCCTTCGCGACTTCGTCGCTCGGAACTCGTAAAAAAGCTGCCAAGTCCACTATCCCAACCGTAAAATAGGTGGACCGTAAAAATGTTCTAAGTTCCGGAAAAATCCCATTTGTTCCATCTTTTTTACGGTCCACCTCAGGGGTTTTTCTAGGATTCAGATTTTTCGAAACGGGGGGGGTCAGTCGTGTTTTTTGCCTCGAAAAAAATTTCACCGTGGGGAGAACGCTCGGGCGCTTCGCGCCCTCGCTGCCAACGTGACCACAGCAGTCGTACCCGGCTGTTGCGACATGTGTCCTTGTGTCGATTCCTGGAGTCATGTACCGAATGGGTTCCTTCCACGGTACCTCTCCCGCTCGCGCCATCCTCAGGTATACCCCCTGATATGCCACAGCCAGAAGCGCAAGGACTTGGTTACTAGACGGGCACACGCTAGCTGGGGGTCTGGGGGGCAGAGCCCCCCAGCCGCCGGAGGCCACGGTAGTGAACATCTGTTCATTGTGGGCGTAGATTCTGTGCGTCCTCCTGAGGCTACTGGAGTGGTTGAATTCTGATGGGAATCGAATGACTTGAGTACGAGACACACGCCACAAGGGGGGTCTGGGGGGCGGAGCCCCCCAGCCGCCGGAGGCCGCGGTAGTGAACGTCTGGCTCTTGGCTGGACTCATCCTCATTAGAAACACGCCTGCCTGTGGTCACGGAAAATGTGAAAAAACTGACCCCCCCCGGGGGGGGTCAGAATTTTCGGGAAAATCTCGGGGGGGGGTCATTGACCCCCCCCCGACCCCCCTGGAAAAACCCCTGGTCCACCTATATAGTACGGTTCACCTTTATTACGGTCCACAATATTTCCTTTTACGGTATTTCCTTTGGTGATCTCCACGTGTCCTGCGTGCGAACCCGCTGTATTCTGCGTGGAAGCCAGTCGTACATTTACATCCGACTCCGAAGGATTTTTCCGACTCCAAGGATCCGGGAAAAAGTTCCCTGGCAGGGACTGGAAACCTTGGGTGATTTGAACAATTTTAGTCATGTCCAGGTCCGACCCAGTAGAGGGATACTGCTGCCTTCCCTTTGGCATGCAGCTTGGCAGCTCTGCTGAGCTGTGGCTGCACGAATGCGACAAAAATCCAAACAAACAAATGGGTGCCCTCGCTACCAGGTGTGACTGAGGAAGGACAACCGAGGGACAGCCTGGCCCCCCTCACTGACTGACGAGCCGACTGGCTGCGAGGACCCCAACGGACAGTTTCATCAGAGCGGTGGGAGCTGGGAAGGTCATTGCGTTTTTTGGTAGACCAGCCCACTGCGAGCGAGGCTCTGAACCTGGCGACCGCACGTGCTTCTTTCTGTTCTGTTTCGATTCAGTTTCTCTCTGGTTTGGTGGATGGTGTGTGTGCCCCTACGTCGCCAGATGTCACATGCAGGGCTCCTGTGCTTTTGACGTCATCGAAAAACCGAACTCAGGTCGAATGGTCAAATACATGCCTGTTGTGTGCTTGGTTGTGGTAGGAGAGGTGTGGTGGCGGTGCCAACCTCGTGTGATGATGTGTGCCTGATGCCCTTTCATGGTAGGGGATGTGGGCCCGTCCAGACGGTGGATGCGGGGCAACAAACAACGTTTCTTTTCTTCCGTGCGGTGAGTGAATCAACGGGGAAAGCTAGCTGTGCCCTCGCTGGATCGTAAAGTGACAGCACAACGAGACCACAACCAATTCCTACCGAAAGTTGTTTTGTTGGAACGCAGACCCCACTCTTTGTGTACACCACTCCCCGGTCTGATGAAGTGGTGTGAGTGGGGTCCCACGATCCAGCTAAAGGCACAGAAATTTTCCCCAGTTGGCTACGCCGAACTAACAAAAATATTCTGAATATCGGGAAGCGGATTGTCCCCCGCGACAACGGCCTCCAGGGGGGGCTTCAGCGAGGGGGGCCTAGATATATGTCCTGAGCTCCCCGGCGCCACCCGACAACACAAGAGTCGAGCAATTCTGCAGCTCCTCCCCGATGCATGCTGCGGAAGAAGGAATCACAGTTGTTACGCTTTGGGGGGCTACTAGACGAACCCATGCTTTAGAGTGGGTAGCCCTTTCCAGAGAGTGTGTTCTGAGGGTCTTCTCTCGGTTTTGTTGAATCGTGTGTTTCTTCTTTCCCGACGACTTTGTCAGAAAATCGTCGAAGATTGTCGTAGGTTGCCTCTCAGCGACGACCCCCGAGGGGAGCATTGTACCGGTGGCGCGCTCGGTGTGCGGCCTGCAGTGCACCAGCACGAATCAGGGTGTCATCCTAGTCTGCACTGTGTGTGAGTGGGGCGGTGCATCAAGGGTCTGTGCATTTCGGTGTGCCACCAGCGGGCCCGGCTGCCCCAGATCATATGTCATGCGTACTGTGAAGTCAGCTGATGTTTGATGAGGCACACCAGTGTGACCGGAACGCGACCTACCATCCAGGGAGGAACGCATCGTAGAAGGAATAGGCTGATTATGCCAGGATTCACTCGCGCACTCACCGCACACACCCGCTTCACATAGGCGAGGGGTTGTGGAAACAATGATACTGTTTGCAGTGATGCTAATAAGGAATAGGCTGATTATGCCAGGATTCACTCGCGCACTAACCCCACACACCCGCTTCACACAGGCGAGGGGTTGTGGAAACAATGATACTGTTTGCAGTGATGCTGTCGCTGTGCCTGGGTGTCACATCCACTATTTCGATGCCGTGCCCTTCACCAAGCAGCGTAGTCAGCTTCAGCAGTAAAAGCGAATTCGACGAGACTGCGCCTCTGCTCTTTGGAGGGGAGGTGTACGTGCGCGCCACGGTCAGGATCGGATCATATACCAACTACGGAAGAATTTTTGGGTTCGAGCCGTACAGCTTCACAGTGTCGCAGTACGGAGTGAAGGGAAGGCTTCTGTTCATGGGGAAGACCGGGTCGGTTGATTCTCTTGTGGTGGGGGCTGCAAAGATGACTCTGGGCCGTGCATTTCTGTTCGAACTGACGATCACCCGTGACAACACTGTTTCTGGAGACGGGAATGATGCACTGGCTATTATGTACGTCGACGGCGTTGAGTATGCACGTGGCCCTGTGGCCTTGCCTGCACAGGTAATGCGCGACAGCAACTACATCGGGCACAGCCACACAGCGCGGGACACACCACTTGAGGGCACGGTGTCGGACTTCCAGCTGTCACAGTGTGCACCTCTGTCATTTGCGCCTCCAACAGCTGCACCTCCAACAATTTCCCCAACAGCTGCACCCCTAACAATTGCGCCGACACCTGCACCCTCAACAGATGTGCCTCCAGCAATTGCACGAACACCTGCACCTCCAACAGCCGCGCCAACACCTGCACCCGCAACACTTGCACCAACACCTGCACCTCCAGCACCGACATTTGTTTGTCCGGACCCTGAGATTGTTGCCAGCTTCTCCAATTCCAGCGAATTCATCCCAGTGACGCCTCTGCTCTTTGGAGGGGAGGTGTACGTGCGCGCCACGGTCCTGATCAACTCATACACCTACTATGGAAGAGTTATCGGGTTCGAGAGTACATCTGGGAAAGCGTACAGCTTCACGGTGACGCAGGAGGGAACGACGGGAAGGCTTCTGTACCTGGGTTACACTGAGGAGGTGCATTCTGTTCTGAGGGCCGAGGGACAGGTGCCGGTGGGCCGCACGTTTCTCTTCGAACTCACGATCACGTATGAACGTGATCCTGGTGACAGTGGGAATGATGCACTGGCTATTATGTACATCGACAGCGTTGAGTATGCACGTGGCCGTGTGGTCTTACCGCTCCGGGTGACGCGCGACAGCAACTACATCGGGCACAGCCACACACCACGGGATGCAGATCTTGATGGCACGGTGTCGGACTTCCAGCTGTCACAGTGTGTACCTGTACCTCCCTGCCGGGAACCGATTGTTGCCAGCTTCACCACTTCCAGCGAATTCAACGAGGCTGCGCCTCTGACCTTTGGAGGGGAGGTGTACGTGCGCGCCACGGTCACCATCAACGCATACACCGACTACGGAAGAATTTTCGGGTTCGAGAGTACCACTACACCTGGGAAGCCATACAGCTTCACAGTATCACAGCAGGGAACTTCAGGAGCGCTTATATACATGGGAAAGACGGGGACAGTAAGTTCTCTTGTGGAGGGGGTTTCACAGGTGCCTGTGGGCAAGCCGTTTCTGTTCGAACTGACGATCACCCGTGACAACACTGTTTCTGGAGACGGGAATGATGCACTGGCTGTTATGTACATCAACCACGCTGTGTATGCACGTGGCCCTGTAGCCTTGCCGACACGGGTGATGCGCGACAGCAACTACATCGGGCACAGCCACGCGGCACCGCAGGACGCACCACTTGATGGCACAGTGTCGGACTTCCAGCTGTCACAGTGTGTCCCTCCAACCCCTGCACCTCCGACAGTTGCACCTCCAACAGCTGCGCCTCCAACAGTTGTGCCACCCACAGTTGCACCTCCAACAGCTGCCCCTCCGACCGTTGTGCCACCCACAGTTGCATCTCCAACAGCTGCGCCACCCACAGTTGCACCTCCAACAGCTGCCCCTCCGACCGTTGTGCCACCCACAGTTGCATCTCCAACAGCTGCGCCACCCACAGTTGCACCTCCAACAGCTGCCCCTCCGACCGTTGTGCCACCCACAGTTGCACCTCCAACAGTTGCACCATCGACAGATGCATCTCCCACACTCGCACCGCCAGGAGTTGCGCTTCCCACAACACCTCCATCACCTGCGCCTCCAGCAATTGCACCAACATATGTACCTCCGACAATGTCACCTCCAACATCTGCACCTCCCTGCCGGGAACCAATTGTTGCCAGCTTCACCACTTCCAGCGAATTCAACGAGACTGCGCCTCTGACCTTTGGAGGGGAGGTGTACGTGCGTGCCACGGTCAAGATTGACGCATACACCTACTATGGAAGCATTCTCGAGTTCGACAGTACCACTACACCTGAGAAATCGTACACCTTCACGGTGACGCAGCTCGCCTTTACCGGAACACTGAAGTACCTGGGTGATACAGAGACGGGACCCTCTGCTCTAGAAGGGGTTACACAGGTGCCTGTGGGCCGCCTGTTTCTGTTCGAACTGACGATCACCCGTGACAACACTGTTTCTGGAGACGGGAATGATGCACTGGCTGTTATGTACATCGACAGCGTTGAGTATGCACGTGGCCCTGTGGCCTTGCCGACACGGGTGATGCGCGACAGCAACTCCATCGGGCACAGCCACGCGCAGCACGCACCACTTGATGGCACGGTGTCGGACTTCCGGATCTCTGAATCAGTCCCCACTCTGGTTGCAGCCCTTGTCCCGGATCCTGGCCGCACCTCGGATGCTGCAGATGACTCTGTGCCTGTCGTCCAGGTTCTTCTCTTCTGTCTTCTTCTTGCTGGCGTGCTCGGTGCTGCGGCGTATATGTGGTGCCGCCGTCGCGACCGTGTTGCGCGAGCAGACACATCTGAAGCAGGCACACCTGCCAAGGTCATGGAGGACTTCACGATATGCTCGTCTGAGGAGTTGCTCTGCTGATGCCAGGCTTGGGATGGTAGACCGACTGACAGGTACTTTCAGTCTTTCGAGGGGTTTGTGTGATGCTACTTTTTCTATCACCTTTCGTATTCCCCACGAATGGTCCTGCACGAACCCCAGTTGCATTTTTTTGTGGAAGCGTCACAGCAGACTGTGGTCAGGCTGTGTCTCCCACGCGTTCCTTTTGAGCGACAAAGCGTGGCGCTGTCGCGAGCCCCGAAGGAAGTCGGACGACTGAAGCTTGATAAAGATCACACCTTCATGCCACTTCCGGCGTCTACAGCCTTTGTCACTGGAGTGTGCGCTCAAGGCAAAGTGCCGGGTGCTGCCTTTCTGCAGTTGATTGCAGGGCGCTTTCTTATTTCTTGCGAAAGGTGTACGATTCTCCCCCACCCCTTTCCCCCAGTCCACCCGCAGGCATGTCGCTAGGCGTCGACCGTCGACCCAGTTCCACTGGGCGGACGCTAACCAAGCCTTGACCAAGCGTCAACCCGGTTCGGTGGAGAACACCGTGCAGGCTAACCCCGCAAGGGTTACGCAGTTTCGGAAAATTCAAAAAAATAGGTGACGTTTTTCGAGGGCAAATATTATTCTGGCCAGACACCACCCAACTCGCGCTCTCCCAGGCACATGGCAGACGCCGGTAGAAGGGCACCTTTCCCATTGTGGATGCCTCCAAGTTCTAGCTCAGTTCCTTCGACTATTTGCTCTTGGCACAGTTCAAGAATCCCAACTTCCTGGATGGAGGATTGAGATCAGCTGCAGTTTGCCCCGGTCCTGCTCGAACACGCAATGCTTCGCGAATGAAGCTTGTTGTGTGTTCTCAGGAAACGTCTCCAATGATCCCAGCGCAAACCTCACTGGTCACGTCACGGTTGGCAGTAGAAATATAAAGTTTAGTGGTGTCAAAACACTGATGGGGTATGAAGAGTGATGGGAGTCCCGGGAAAATATGGCGCTTTAGTACCCCGCCAAACATTACTGTATCGAGAAGTGAGCTGAAAGTTTCATCAGAGCGGCTGCAGCCGGGAAGAATTTTTCGTTTTACTTGCATCCCAGCCCACCTTTGCGCGGGAACCTCCGATCTGGCAACGGCCATGCTTCTTTCTGTTCTGTATCGATTTTAGTTTCTCTCTTGTTTGTTGTGTGCCTACGTCGCCAGAATCTATCACACGCAGGGCTCCTGCCCTGCGGACGTCATCGTGCTGGCCCGAAGACCGTCTACTCTACCCTGGTTTTGGGACCAACATGTCTGATTTTCCGGGCCTTCAGGCCTGCTGAGACGATTCTTGACGAAGTCAAACCTTTATCCACGGTTGCACCTGTGCCGTGCCCAGTCCCTCTCTGGGTGCCGTGGTCTGCCTCTTCACATCCACAGTCTCAACACGCCACCTGCTGTCACGCGTCCTGGTCCCTGCCTGGAGGTCAGTTGGTGCCCCATGGTGCTTCTCCTCCTTCGTCGTGATACCTGACTGCAAGAGTGATCTGCTTCACAAAGCCGGAGGACGCAGGTTGACACAGAGCGAAGCCCCCGATTGTCAAGAATCGTCTCAGCAGGCCCGAAGACCCGGGAAATTAAACTGGTTTTGTTGGGCCGGCTGACACCAACAACCGCAGGGCGTCCACCAGCTTCCTTTGTGGTGTCAGAATCCCCCGCTGGTCATCCGAACAGCACACCCAGCAAGGACCTGTTGACAGGCCCCGATTCCAACCCCACCCCCCAGAGGGCCTGTCCATGGAGCTGGCGATATCGCAATAACCTCCCCCCCTGACAGGTCAGGTGTATCAAGTTAACCCGTAGCAGTTAAAAACCCGTGGTTTTGCTACCTGGACAGAAGTGTCACCCCCCCTGGGGACCTTGGAGAATGTTGCCCCCCCACCCCCCCCCCCCCCCCCCCACCCTCCCACTACTGGCCTCCGTGGGGGGGGTGACATTCACCAACGGTCGTATGTCAAGGGTGGCTTGTGTAAGTACTGTCAGTGTTGTGGCAACATCTCAGCATGTCGCACAATACGCCACTCATAATTACAAAGAAAGGCAGGGAACAAGTGAACAGGGCGGCGCAAGTGGCGTTCTCTTCAACCAATAATTTGAATTATCTATTGATAGGTTGGCGATCCATGCCTGTGCGGACTTGGATGTTGTAGGGTGCCGAAAAGGGGTGGTGTCACCAACGTCGTGTGTCTGATGCCCTTTCGTGGAGGGTGATATGGGTCCGCTCAGAACCCCCCCCCCCCCGAATGGCATTTTAGCCATGAGTCAAACTGGGGGTTTTGGGCTGGGCGGGTGCAATTTTTTAGCGTGGCTGATTTCGCTGGCTTCTCTTCACCTCAGAACCACCTTTCTTCAAACCAGGGCAATATGCAATCATGCAAGAGATGCAAGGGAACTGTGCATGTGAAGACACACGGTTTCTCTCGTAAGGTCAGTGCTCGCGCCATCCCTCCGGTACCGGAGGAAGCCCAAAGAAGAGATTTCGCGACCGTTTGTACCTTGTAACAACACCCCTTTCTCGGACCACAGTCGCATAGGTCACAGGGGTCTGGGGGTGGAGTCCCCCCCGCCGCCGGAGGCCACGGTGGTGCGCATCTCTTCCTTGCGGACATGCAGGCGAACCCATGTGTTCAGATTGGGTAGCCCTTTCCAGAGAGTGTATTCTGATGTTCTTCTCTCAGTTGTGTTGAATTGCTTGTTTCTTCTTTCTCTATTTTTTCCCCAGAAAAACGTCGAAGATTGTCGTAGGTTGCCTCTCAGCGAAGACCCCCAAGGGGAGTATCGCAGCAGTGGCGCGCTCGGTGTGCGGCCTGCAGTGCACCAGCACGAATCAGGGTGGCATCCTAGTCTGCACTGTGTGTGAGTGGGGCGGTGCATCAAGGGTCTGTGCATTACAGTGTGTCGCCACAGCGCCTGTGTATTGTATTTTGGTGTGTCGCCAACTTTTTTAAAACAAGACGTGTGCCCGAAGATGCTGAGGGAGGCGGGCGATACGCAGCTGCACGTCGGGTTAGCTCCAAACACAGGGTCAACTGTGCGGTAGGCCCGGCTGGCCCAGATCATATGTCATGCGTACTGTGAAGTCAGCGGACTTCACCATCGGGCTGCGGCATGATGCTGCAGAGCTGGATAGTACTGCCGCCGACTCCTCCCCCACTCACGAAGATGTTGTTGCAGGACTGCTGCAGGACTGGTGCAGTCAGGCTCTGGCAGGTTGAACCGCCCCCCGCCCCCGAGCCTGCTCTTTGCGAAGAGAGTGGTTGAGCAGACCCCAACCCACCTTACAATTATTTGGCGCGACTGGCTCAAGCGACACACTAAAGGCCAGACATAGCACGAGAGCTCGCATGTAACCTGGTTGTGTCAGGGTTCACTCACTCACCGGACCCACGCCCACTTCACACAGGCGAGGGGTTGTGGAAACAATGTTACTGTTCGCAGTGATGCTGCCGCTGTGCCTGGGTGTCACATCCACTATTCCGATGCCGTGCCCTTCACCAAGCAGCGTTGCCAGCTTCAGCAGTAAAAGCGAATTCGACGAGACTGCGCCTCTGCTCTTTGGAGGGGAGGTGTACGTGCGAGCCACGGTCATGATCAGCCATTACACCTACTACGGAAGAATTTTCGATTTCGGGCCGTACAGCTTCACAGTGTCGCAGTACGGAGTGAAGGGAAGGCTTCTGTTCATGGGGAAGACCGGGTCGGTTGATTCTCTTGTGGTGGGGGCTGCAAAGGTGCCTCGGGACAACGCGTTTCTCTTCGAACTGACGATCACCCGTGACAACACTGTTTCTGGAGACGGGAATGATGCACTGGCTATTATGTACATCAACGGCGTTGAATATGCACGTGGCCCTGTGGGCTTGCCTGCACAGGTGATGCGCGACAGCAACTACATCGGGCACAGCCACACAATGCAGGATAAGGATCTTGATGGCACGGTGTCGGACTTCCAGCTGTCACAGTGTGCACCTCTGTCATTTGCGCCTCCAACAGCTGCACCTCCAACAATTTCCCCAACAGCTGCACCCCTAACAATTGCGCCGACACCTGCACCCTCAACAGATGTGCCTCCAGCAATTGCACGAACACCTGCACCTCCAACAGCCGCGCCAACACCTGCACCCGCAACACTTGCACCAACACCTGCACCTCCAGCACCGACATTTGTCTGTCCGGACCCCGAGACTGTTGCCAGCTTCACCACTTCCAGCGAATTCGACGAGACTGCGCCTCTGCTCTTTGGAGGGGAGGTGTACGTGCGCGCCACGGTAATCATCAACGCATACACTTCCTATGGAAGAATTATCGGGTTCGAGAGTACCACTACACCTGGGAAGCCATACAGCTTCACAGTGTCGCAGGAGGGAACGACGGGAAGGCTTCTGTACCTGGGTAAAACTGAGGAGGTGTACACTGGCCTGAGGGCCGAGGGACAGGTGCCTGTGGGCCGCCCGTTTCTCTTCGAACTGACGATCACGTATGAACGTGATCCTGGTGACAGTGGGAATGATGCACTGGTTATTATGTACATCGACAGCGTTGAGTATGCACGTGGCCGTGTGGTCTTGCCGACACGGGTGACGCGCAACAGCAATTACATCGGGCACAGCCACTCTCAGGATGCAGTTCTTGATGGCACGGTGTCTGATTTTCAGCTGTTACAGTGTGCACCTGTACCTCCCTGCCGTGCACCAATTGTTGCCAGCTTCACCACTTCCGACGAATTCAACGAGGCTGCGCCTCTGACCTTTGGAGGGGAGGTGTACGTGCGCGCCACGGTAATCATCAACGCATACACCAACTATGGAAGAATTTTCGGGTTCGAGAGTACCACTACACCTGGGAAGCCATACAGCTTCACAGTATCACAGCAGGGAACTTCAGGAGCGCTTATATACATGGGAAAGACGGGGACAGTAAGTTCTCTTATGGAGGGGGTTTCACAGGTGCCTCTGGGCAAGTCGTTTCTGTTCGAACTGACGATCACCCGTGACAACACTGTTTCTGGAGACGGGAATGATGCGCTGGCTGTTATGTACATCAACCACGCTGTGTATGCACATGGCCCTGTGGCCTTGCCGACACGGGTGATGCGCGACAGCAACTACATCGGGCACAGCCACGCGGCACCGCAGGACGCACCACTTGCTGGCACAGTGTCGGACTTCCAGCTGTCACAGTGTGTCCCTTCAACCCCTGCACCTTCAACCATTGCGCCATCAACAATTGCACCTCCAACTCCTGCACCGCCGACACCCACACCTTCAACACCTTTGCCTCCAACGCCTGCGCCTCCAACTCCTGCACCTCCATCACCGGCGCCTCCAACCTCTGCACCTCCAACTCCTGCACCGCCGACACCCGCACCTTCAACACCTTTGCCTCCAACGCCTGCACCTTCAACGATGGTGCCATCAACAATTGCACCTCCAACTCCTGCACCGCCGACACCCGCACCTTCAACACCTTTGCCTCCAACGCCTGCACCTCCATCACCGGCGCCTTCAACCTCTGCACCTTCAACGATTGCGCCATCGACAATTGCACCAACATCTGCACCTCCCTGCCCGGAGCCGGAGATTGTTGCCAGCTTCACCACTTCCAGCGAATTCAACGAGACTGCGCCTCTGCTCTTTGGAGGGGAGGTGTACGTGCGCGCCACGGTCAAGATTGACGCATACACCTACTACGGAAGCATTCTCGAGTTCGAGAGTACCACTACACCTGGGAAGCCATACAGCTTCACGGTGACGCAGCGCGAGCTTTCCGGAACACTGAAGTACCTGGGTGATACAGAGACGGGACCCTCTGCTCTAGAAGGGGTTACACAGGTGCCTGTGGGCCGCCTGTTTCTGTTCGAAATGACGATCACCCGTGACAACACTGTTTCTGGAGACGGGAATGATGCACTGGCTATTATGTACATCGACAGCGTTGAGTATGCACGTGGCCCTGTAGCCTTGCCGATACGGGTGACGCGCAACAGCAACTACATCGGGCACAGCCACACAGCGCAGCACAAACCACTTGATGGCACAGTGTCGGACTTCCGGATCTCTGAATCATTCCCCACTCTGGTTGCAGCCCTTGTCCCGGATCCTGGCCGCACCTCGGATGCTGCAGATGACTCTGTGCCTGTCGTCCAGGTTCTTCTCTTCTGTCTTCTTCTTGCTGGCGTGCTCGGTGCTGCGGCGTATATGTGGTGCCGCCGTCGCGACCGCGTTGTGCGAGCAGACGCATTTGAAGCAGGCACACCTGCCAAGTCCATGGACGACTTCACGAGGTGCTCCTCTGATGAATTGCTCTGCTGATGTCAGGCTTGGAGCTATTCCCGCGTCTACACCGTGTTATTGTCTGCCACATGCAGGGACCCCCACACTGGTGTCCAAAACCCTGTTCTTTCGGATGTTTGGATTCCGTGCGGATCGCAGTGGGGTCATTTTGACCATGGGGTGCCTGTTAGGACCGGGAAAACAGGCTGAAATTTTGAAATTTGGCTGTGGGTGTTGCTTGGACGCACCAACCCCATTTTTCACCCACCAAAAAAAATCAGCATCGATGAGATATGGTGCTGTCAGACTGGGATTGGGGTGATCAGTTTTGCCATCGGCCCCTTCCTCAAAGCCAAGCGGTACTCTAGGGTGTCGTTTGCAGGATAGGCATTCGCCCCTTTCTTCTGACAGGAGGCACACCTTCTCCTTGTACTTTTGCATCTGTCGGAATCTGGCACATCCGGAGCGCTGAGTAGACCTTTGTTGTGCTTGCTGTGCGCAATCAGAGCCACACTGAAAGGGTTTATCCCCCCGATCCGTTGCAGCAGGCCGTGTGACGATTCACAGAAGTCGTTGGTTGTCTGGGCACATTCATCATCACCGTCTGTCCGCCAACACTTGGCTCAAGGTTGGCTCAGTCATCATACTTTGATACCACCCACAATGTCAGTTGTGAGCGGCCTCACTGGCCCCTCTTTATGCGTACAGAAGCCTCAGGCCTGTACCTGGAGGTGTACCTGCCCGAGGTGCCACCAGAACGTGGAAAGCCTCGACATCTTCTTTTCAGGGTGGTAGTATGTGACTTGTGCGATCCCGTTAGCCTCACGGTCGACATACACTGCACACGGCATGATGATCATGATGATGATGCTGCACGGGGTGGTCTGAAATTTGAGTGTCCTTTGGTGACGCCTTTAGGTACGACTTTGTGTGCATTTTTCGACATGGCAAATAAACGGTGAAAATCACCCCAAAACACCCAGAAACCGGCAGATAAACCGTTTCCGGCATGGTCTGGGGCGAAAGTTCCCCCACTGTTGGTGCATTATTGGCCGTTTAGAAGGGTGGTGAAAATTGGGTCAGAATCCACGTTTTAGCGGGGCTTGAGACCTCCCTACCCCGTGTTTCGCCCCCTCCCTCTCTTACAGCACTTTGGGTGACAAGCACAATACCCTGCCTTGTTGCTGTGACTGTGCGCACATGCCACATCATTTTTTTGGTGGAAGCGGTCAACAAAACATTTTTGTGACAAACGCACCGTGCTGCGGAAATGGTTCAGGTCTATGAAGGTTGCAGTGGGAGCAATGTTTTGTTCACCTACACTCCACGCCCCAACGTGCAGGTGACCAGAAGGTTGCACAAACAAAACAAAAGAAACCCGGCAATCCTTTTTCTCTTCGTTTCTTTTATGTTTTACCAGTTACGGGCGACGAAGCGTAGCGAAGTCGCGATCGTACGAAGGAAATCGTACGACTGAAACTTTGTAAGGAGCACCTTCATGCCACTTCACAGGGGCTTACACAGCCTTTGACACAGGAGTGTGCGCTCAACGAAAAGTAGCCCGGATCTGCCTCTGTGCAGTTGCTGGGTAGGGTATTTCTCTTATTATAGCGAAACGAAAAGGAGTACGATTTTTTGTCCAGAGCAGCAAGCAGCCACAGACAGAAGAGAGGCGTCGAGTACGCGTATTTGATTTACCAGTTATGAGTGACGAAGCGTAGGCACAGCAGTCTGGGTTCGACGAAAAGTAGCCTGGTGCTGCAAGTATTTCAAGTCCGACAAGTCCCAAGCCCCGGACCCCCAAACCTATTCCCAGCATTGCCCCCCCCCCCCCCTATCTCCTCGCTGTTTCATCATTACATCTGGTGTAGTGACTACAATAATGGCACCCATCATTGCTCGAGGGTGGGGGAGACTTGTCTGCCCTTCATTCTCGAGCATGCGGCACAGCCTGCCCCCATCTCCCCCCTCCCCCCCAGGGGTGCCGGAAAATATGACTAATTTTTTTTTCGGACCCCGGGCCGTTTGTATTTGTACCAGAAACGCACTGCGTCAGAGGAAATGTGACAGGCTCCTGGAAGGATTTGGTGAAAACAGCGACGCTCCTCATTGTCCTCTCCATCTTCTTTGCTCTGCCATCTATCCACATTCTGTACTTCAGGTCAGCCGAGGCGCCGCACACAGGGGTGGGGGGTGAGAGAAGGCGTTCTTATATAAATGGGGGGGGGGGGGGTGTCAGTGGCTGGGGTAATTTTCTGGGGGGTCGCTTACAGCCCCGGGGGGGGGGGGGGGTAGGGGGGGCTACACGGTGGGATCTTGTAAATTTTACATGTATAACTACAAGTATATACATGTATTATACATGTATAATACTTGCATGTCAACTATTATACATGTATAATACCGTATACGTAAATATTTTGGAACGTAAATATTATGGAACGTAAATATTTTGGAACGCTGGTGGGTTGGCGTTCCAGATTTTTTTTGTTCCATAATATTTACAGGGCTTTCTGCGACTCGGGGACTTGGACCAGGTGATCGGACGGCATACAGAGTCCCTGACGGGACCTACTCGTGCACTTTTCGTGCGATTCCTGAGGCAAGCCATCCTCACCACCGAGTCCCCAACTGGCCCTGTAAATATTTTGGAACGTAAATATTATGGAACGGACCGGGCAAAAATGGGCCCGTTCCATAATATTTACGTTCCATAATATTTACGTATACGGTACATGTATATGCCTGAAATATACATGTAAAATACATGTATATCAAGTAAAAATACAAGTATAATACTTGCATGTCAACTATTATACATGTATTTTTACTTGATATACATGTATTTTACATGTATATTTCAGGCATTTACATGTATTTTACATGTATAATACTTGTCATGCAAGTATTATACATGTAAAATACTTGCATGACAAGTAAAATACATGTATAATACTTGCATGACAAGTAAAATACTTGCATGCAAGTAAAATACATGTATTTTACTTGCATGCAAGTATTTTACTTGTCATGCAAGTATTATACATGTATTTTACTTGTCATGCAAGTATTTTACATGTATAATACTTGCATGACAAGTATTATACATGTAAAATACATGTAAATGCCTGAAATATACATGTAAAATACATGTATATCAAGTAAAAATACATGTATAATAGTTGACATGCAAGTATTATACTTGTATTTTTACTTGATATACCGTATACGTAAATATTATGGAACGTAAATATTATGGAACGGGCCCATTTTTGGCCGGTCCGTTCCATAATATTTACGTTCCAAAATATTTACAGGGCCAGTTGGGGACTCGGTGGTGAGGACGGCTTGCGTCAGGAATCGCGCGAAAAGTGCACGAGTAGGTCCCGTCAGGGACTCTGCATGCCGTCCGATCACCTGGTCCAAGTCCCCGAGTCGCAGAAAGCCCTGTAAATATTATGGAACGAAAAAAATCTGGAACGCCAACCCACCAGCGTTCCAAAATATTTACGTTCCATAATATTTACGTTCCATAATATTTACGTTCCAAAATATTTACGTATACGGTACATGTATTTTACATGTATATTTCAGGCATATACATGTATTATACATGTATAATAGTTGACATGCAAGTATTATACATGTATAATACATGTACCGTATACGTAAATATTATGGAACGTAAATATTATGGAACGGGCCCATTTTTGCCCGGTCCGTTCCATAATATTTACGTTCCATAATATTTACAGGGCCAGTTGGGGACTCGGTGGTGAGGGTGGCTTGCCTCAGGAATCGCGCGAAAAGTGCACGAGTAGGTCCCGTCAGGGACTCTGTATGCTGTCCGATCACCTGGCCCAAGTCCCCGAGTCGCAGAAAGCCCTGTAAATATTATGGAACGAAAAAAATCTGGAACGCCAACCCACCAGCGTTCCAAAATATTTACGTTCCATAATATTTACGTTCCATAATATTTACGTTCCAAAATATTTACGTATACGGTATATACTTGTAGTTATACATGTAAAATTTACAAGATCCCACCGTGTAAAACCGGGAGTAAACCCAAATTTTCAACTTCGCCGCAGAGAGGCCCCCAAGGGCACCAAAAGGCCAGAAACACCCCATATCACCCCGGAAATCCGGTATCTGCCCGAAATAGGCCCAAATTCCGCCCGGAAAGCTCATTTTTTGCGTCTCCAATTTTTTGGCACAGATGTGGTACCGGTGCTGTGCCAGTTTTCAGCGGCTGCTTGCAACATACAGCGAAACCTGTGGTCGAAGCAACCGAATGGTTCATCGGTCAAGCTCTACTTGATGACGCGGATCGATGTAACAGCATCATGTACCGAGGGGCGACAAGCAGCACCGCGAGGTGGGGGCAGAGGCCAAAGTGCACCCGTTTTTGCACTGAGAAGGTTGGTATCCCTTGTAGATTGAGGTTCCGGAGATGATGGGCACGCACTATGGGCGGAAGCAGGACGCTGCTCAGAGGGTTTGTCCGTTCCGACGCCATTCAGAGGTGGCAATAGCTCAGCGACCTCGATATCCCCCACAGTGAGCACTTGATGCCCTGCTCTCATTGAGAGTAATCAAATAGCGGCCCTTGCCATTCTAATGGCGGCTACGCCCTCAAATAATTGAAGGCGACAAAGAACCTGCTGGTGAGCTGAGCGCCACTCGGATCGAGAACGTTTTCCTTCTCGTGGATAAGCTCGTCTCCCTCCTCCGGGAGATGCACCGGAGTGGCTGGCGCAGTTCATGTCGTGCCAGCCAGCATTGGGGTACGTGAAAAAGGTACGGTGGCACGCCAACGACGATAGACACACCTTGCCGATCTT
Organism: Rhynchopus euleeides; assembly: GCA_963210315.1. NCBI lineage: Eukaryota > Euglenozoa > Diplonemea > Diplonemida > Diplonemidae > Rhynchopus > Rhynchopus euleeides. The sequence goes on from OY723276.1 coordinate 1,677,502, forward strand.
AAAAACTGTAAAGGGGGCGGAACACTATCGAAGTGGCTCAATCATGACTACATTGATGCAATGGTGACATATGACGTCAAGCCGCAGTGCCTGCAGAAAGGAGTGCCCGCCGGCTGTTTTTCTCGGGCCATTCAGGTACCGCATCTGGTACCACATCTGTGCCAACTGAAAAACATCGCGTTTCTGGGCCTCTCTGGGCCACACAGGTCACCAAAACCCCCCAGAAACACGTTTCTGGACTGGTTTGGGTCGGTTTGTAGCATTGATTTCATGTTTAGGGGTGCTCCCTGAAAAAGTGGCGTTTACTCCCGTTTTTTGGGTTGAATTAGCCCCCCCTAGGGGGGGGGGGGGGGGGCTGGCGTGCAGGGTGCAGGCAGCGCGCGCAAATGCGGCCTGTTTCCGGGTGCCCGCGCGCTGCCGGCGACCGTGCACCCGAGGTGCACGGTTTGGGCTGAATCTGGGTGACGTACGAGTAGGGCTCCCACCCTGAAAATGGGCTACCTGCGGTCACTCCAGGTACCTGACATCACCCGAAAGTGACCCAAAATCAGCGGGACCCCCTCCTCGGGTGTTCCGAAACCCCTTTCTTTTGACTATTTGGAATCTGTGCGGATCGTAGTGGGGTCACACTGTGGGTCGAGGTGTCAAGCTTCACCCATGAAATGTGGGTCTGATTCAGGGTCTGGTCATAGGAGGCTGGCCCCAGGAGGATGTGACTGGGAGGCAGCCACACCAGCCCACCCACCCAGCGGGACCCCCTCCTCGGGCATTCCAAAACCCCGTTCTTCTGAACGTTTGGAACTTTTGCGAATCGTAGTGGGGTCACTTTGTGGGTCTAGGAGCCAAACACCGTCCATGAAATGTGCCTCTGGTTCAGGGGCTGGTCCTAAGGGAATGTGACTGGGAGGCAGCCACACCCACCCACCCACCCAGCGGGACCCCCTCCACGGGTGTTCCAAAACCCCTTTCTTTTGAACGTTTGGAATTTGTGCGGATCACAGTGGGGTCACTTTGGTGGTGTGCGAGCCAAGCATCACCCATGAAACACGGGTCTAGTTCAGGGGCTGGTCACCGTGGCTGGGAGGCAGTCAGCCCACACCCCACCCCACCCCACCCACCCAGTGGGACCCCCTCCTCGGGTGTTCCAAAACCCCTTTCTTTTGAACGTTTGGAATTTTTGCGGATCACAGTGGGGTCACTTTGGTGGTGTACGAGCCAAGTTTCGCCCATGAAACGTGGGTCTGGTTCCGGGACTGGTCATGGGTGAAGGTGGCTGGGAGGCAGCCACCTTCACCAGCCCACACCACCCCACCTACCCACCCAGCGGGACCCCCCCCTCGGATTTTCCAAAAACCCGTTCTTTGGGATATTTGGGATCCGTGCGGATTGTGGTGGGGTCATTTTGGCCATGGGGTGCCTATTGACACCACTTACTGGGAAATGCCAATTGGGTAAAAGTACCCCCCCCTGTACAGGTACAAGGGGGGGGGGGTCCTTTCCTACAGGTGCGGGAGGTAGCCAGTGTACCCCCCCCCCCTGTCCCCCACTTTGTGAGGGACCCCCCCCCCCCCCCCCCGACCAGGGTGGGGGTCACCCAAAATTTCGAGGAAATCCTGGTGTCACCCTGAAAACCTGGGTCGCCAGCCTGACCTCAGCCCGCGGGGAGCCCCCCCCCCCGGCCAGCCCCCTGCTTACAGTACCCCGGCGTTAAGCCAGCCACTGGGGGGTGTGCGTGTGTTGCCGTGCAGTTGTTCAAACAAGCCACTCCTGCTACGGTGCGGCGTAGGAAAGCTCGGACTGACCGACAAGAAAACAGGGATGTGAGGCACTTGGGTCATCCGGTGGGCAGGGGCCAGGAGATCAACGCCGGCCAATCGAGGCTGACAAGAAAGGACGTCCTACGTCCTGGATAATGGCGGGGGGGTGGGGGGGCAGGGGGGGGGGGGGGGTAGTCACAAGCATTGCTGGCGCAAGGTGGAAGCGTCAACGCATCATTAAGGAAGAAGGAAGCACGGTTGCTACGCTTTTTGTACCAGACACGCCTGTGTGTCAGAGGAAATGCGACAGACACACTGAAGGAGTCGAAGCGCAGCGAAGCTTCTCATATGTTTTCTAACTCTTTCTGCTCCGCCATCAATCCACTTTCTTGTGGATGCGTGCAATGCAAGCAAGCGAAAGATTCCGGAAGTGTGTCAGGAGTACTTTGCCCCACCATCGTGGCCCCTGCATTCTTGGGATAACAGGTACGGTCACCGTATTTGGACATGGGGGTGTCAGAACCCATGCGAAACCAGGAATGGAGTCAGATTTTCCGACTCTTGAGTACGATTTGCTCGACATCTCGTCGATTTTATCGTCGCTATAATTTACTGGGGGGGTTCGAATACAAGACGTATTCAAATACAAGACGTATAATGGAACAGAAGCCGGGTCGGGGTTTTCCAAATTCCACACGGTGGACTCCAGCGGCCCTAGCGGGAGTCTGGGAGCGGGAGTCTGAGCGGGTGTCAAAGACTCCCGCTAGCGGGAGTCTATACTCCCGCTAGGGGGAGTCTGACTCCCCCTAGCGGGAGTCTTTTCACCTATTTTCATCCATTTTTCCCATGATATAGTTACAGTCTACTGGCGTGGGGGGTAAAATCATGGTGGAAGAGGGATGGGGAGGGGCTTGTTTTGCTTCTGTCAGTTTCCCCGGACTCTGGACTACCTACCTATCCTCCTGGTAGCGGCTACACCTGCGGAGGTGAGCGGTTAGAATTTGAGGTGTCAAAGTGCGGCCATCGCCTGTCGTAGTTGTGTTACACCTTGGGCAAGACAAGCCATCCTGCAGGCCTCATCTTCTTCGTCAGAACTGTCATCCCCCTCCTGCTGTGCGCGTTGGTCAAGCGTGCTCAAAGTCGCCTCGGATGACACGAATGGTGTGAAAGTCGCCCCCAGCGGGATTGGCATTTTGCACAAGCAGAGCGATAATTTGCGGTGTCCTTCGGGGAACCGGAACAGGAAGTAGGGCGCGCTGATGGGTTCAACGAAGTCCTGTGTGTTGCAGTGCACAAACCCCTTCTGCAGCTGTGTCAACTGTGTGCAAAGAACATACACAGCCAATCTATGAGCGTGTCGGGTGTGCAGACACGGACACAGTATGACTTCTCTATACCCGAGGATCCCGTCCTGCGACAGGTGCGCAACCTTCCAAGGCATGCCCGATGCGCGCCGCTTCTCTTCTGCCATCGCAAGATCTCTCTCGTAAGTTGCGGAGCTGGCGATTGTAACGGCATCTTTCTTGCGATGTCCGTTCTCTGCTTCTTCAAATTCGTCGTTGTTCTGCAGAGGCACTGCATCTTCTGGAGCCCACCAATGATGGAGACTGTGTACGTAGGCATTGCGCGTTGATCCCTTTTCGGCATGCTCCATCAACCAGTGAAATATATGCCCTGAGATCCGAGCACGCAAGAAGGGAATCCGGGCTGACTCATCCTTGCATCCCCAGAAGCGCCAGGGGATGTCTGCATACTGGAAATGCATGAGGTCTGCAAGGGAGACAAAGAGGTAGCGGAACAAGCCCTTGTAGGTGGTGTCCTGTGACATGGCAAGCACGACCTTCCGGAACTGAGCACCTGTCCCATTCTGCGACACATTCAGTGCAAGGTTTGTACAGGTCTTGTCGAATATTTTTTTTTAAGCACACTCGTGTGAGCGGAAAGCGCCCCACCACAGCTGCAACCAAACGTGCTCTATACACTAACCCCACCCTTCATCAGGCTCAGGGTGTGATCAGTTCAGGGTTTTGTGTGTAGAAGCGTCAACGCAACAAACAAAAGGAAATTCATCAGAGCGGTTGTAGCTGTGAAGTGATAGGGCGCTTTGTTGTCTCATCCAGTACCCTGATCAGCCGCATGGCGAGCCCCTTGCAGTCATGGAGTGCTGGGGTGACGTAGCGGGCATTGGGAAGCACACCTGCCAAGAGGGAGGGGTAGCCAGCCTCTTTCATCTCAGAGAGAGTCAGGTGCGGGTATCGATGCACCTGTTGATACCAGCGTTCTTCTGGGATGTCGCACAGTGAGCATCGGTGCCCTCGCCCCCCGCATCGCCTCATTGTTGCCCACTGCTGATCTATACTCCCGCTAGCGGGAGTTGGACTCCCCCTAGTTGAGACTCCCGAAAAGGGTTAAACCCGGTAGTGGTACCCTACCCCCGCTGGAGTCCACCGTGCAAGGCCGGATCAGCCCACGGGTGGGTTTGAGGAAGAAATCTGGGGGGGCAAATTTTGCTGCGACTTCCGGTTTCACCCGGCCGAACTCCAGCATCTATCCAGACCCACGGTGCCAAGCCGTACGCCCGTGTCGCGATCATTCGCGGCTTCAGGCTGCCCCCGACGACACGTTTGTATCCTGCACCTTGCCATACTTCGCCTCCACCTTGTATATGACGGAGAGCGCCCTCCTTCCGCATCGTTGCGACTTCCCTGACAGCGAACTTATCCATGTCAGGGAAGACATGGCGATGATTGCGTTGGCCACCTGGGTGCTGTGCTGGTGGAGCTCCTTGCTCAACACCGTTGCTAGGAGCCTTCTAATGGATCCCAGTGTCAGCACACTGCCCCCTTTTTTAACAGGGAAGGCCGTGCAAAAATCATGCACAATGTTCGTCGCCTCCGCAGCCTCGGGACTCTCTGCGCTCTTCTTCTTCTTAATCGACTTTGCCGCCGGCTTCGCTGCCGGCTTCGTTGCCGTCTTCCCCATTTTTGTGAATCAGGTCTGCGAGCTGGGATGGGTGGAAACGTCCGTTTCGTTTGGTGTGGCTGTACTTCAGTGACGAGTGCCACATTGCATAGGTATCATGGGAAAAATGAGTGAAAATAGGTGAAAAGACTCCCGCTAGGGGGAGTCAGACTCCCCCTAGCGGGAGTATAGACTCCCGCTAGCGGGAGTCTATACTCCCGCTAGCGGGAGTTGGACTCCCCCTAGTTGAGACTCCCGAAAAGGGTTACCCTACCCCCGCTGGAGTCCACCGTGCACGGTTTGAAAATTTGAATACAAGCCGTACGGCTTGTATTCAGATTTTTGGAGTTTTGAGGGGCCTTCTGAACGGGGGCGACCTAATTTTGCCCTGAGTTTGGCGGAGTTGGGTGGCGGGAGGCCGTGTAAAATGGAACCCGGGGGGTAGTTTCTGGTCACCCGAGCTTGCTCACCACATGCCAGACCACACCTGGTGTGGAAGAAAGGCCTATCCCTTTACCCACCCACGTGTACATTGTCTCTCACACCTCATTCACGTCATTCCCCTGGAGAAGGTGATCAGCACCCCTGCAGCCGTGTGCATGTGCAGATCCCACCCCAACCTCTTTGGGCATCAATCGTCTTATCGTTATTCCATCTGATTCTCGCATGAATTATGCGCGTCTCGGCCCGTATAGACTCGCCTAGGCCTGTAAAGGTGCACATGTCGCGTGTCTGCTCTGACCTTGTGTCAGCGGAAGCTGCTGAAAAATCAGGTGGCTTCAGAACCCGGGGCAGGTGGAGCACATGTGTTTGCGACGAGCCTGGAGAAGCAACGGTAGAACCTCCACTAGCCTACCAAGCAGCTGCAGTACGGCGAACACGCAGTCACCGGGACCCCTCTTCAAAAAGCAGTATCCCGCTGACCCTCCCACACTCCAACTCCTTGCCGTTGACGATTGTGACGAAAATTTACTGCAGGAAATCCCTCACAAACGACCCTAGTTGAATAGAAGCCGCACGGCTTCTATTCTAATTTCGAATACCGGGGGCCCTCGCTACCAAGTGTGACTGAGTGAGAAAAAGTGAGAAGTCAGCCATGTTTGGCTGAACACTGACGACTCGTGACTCACAGTGACTCGTAGCGAGGACCCCCACCGTATACGTAAATATTATGGAACGTAAATATTATGGAACGGGCCCATTTTTGCCCGGTCCGTTCCATAATATTTACGTTCCAAAATATTTACAGGGCCAGTTGGGGACTCGGCGGTGAGGATGGCTTGCGTCAGGAATCGCGCGAAAAGTGCACGAGTAGGTCCCGTCAGGGACTCTGTATGCCGTCCGATCACCTGGTCCAAGTCCCCGAGTCGCAGAAAGCCCTGTAAATATTATGGAACGAAAAAAATCTGGAACGCCAACCCACCAGCGTTCCAAAATATTTACGTTCCATAATATTTACGTTCCATAGGGGGCCCTCGCTACCAGTCACGGGTCGTCACGGCTCGTCAGTGAGTCAGGGGGCTTTTTTGGCTGGCCTGGGGAGAAGGGTGAATTTTCAGGTTTTTGGCTGACTACGAGTCACTACGAGTCACTTGACTGGTAGCGAGGCCGGTCTGGAACTCCGGGTGGGGACTTGGCACAATATGAGAAAATTCCACCCAGAGGTCCAGACCGGCCTCGCTACCAGTCACGTGACTCGTAGTGACTCGTAGTGACTCACAGTGGTCCCCACCTCCTGTAGGGGCACTCCCCGATTCCCCCCAGCAAATTAGTGTACTTGGTTGATTCCCCCCGATTCCCCCCAGTACACTGTCGTACTTGGACGATTCCCCCCGATTCCCCCCAGTACATTGTCGTACTTGGACGATTCCCCCCGATTCCCCCCAGTACATTGTCATACTTGGACGATTCCCCCCGATTTCCCCCAGTACATTGTCGTACTTGGACGATTCCCCCCGATTCCCCCCAGTACATTGTCGTACTTGGACGATTCCCCCCGATTCCCCCCAGTACATTGTCATACTTGGACGATTCCCCCCGATTTCCCCCAGTACATTGTCGTACTTGGACGATTCCCCCCGATTCCCCCCAGTACAGTGTCGTACTTGGACGATTCCCCCCGATTTCCCCCAGTACATTGTCATACTTGGACGATTCCCCCCGATTCCCCCCAGTACATTGTCGTACTTGGACGATTCCCCCCGATTTCCCCCAGTACATTGTCGTACTTGGACGATTCCCCCCGATTCCCCCCAGTACATTGTCGTACTTGGACGATTCCCCCCGATTCCCCCCAGTACATTGTCGTACTTGGACGATTCCCCCCGATTACACGAATGTACTGGGGGGAATCGGGGGAAATCCGCCAAGCCTGACTATGTTCTGGGGGGAATCGGGGGGAATCCGCCAAGCATGACTATGCGCTGGGGGCAATCGGGGGAAATCCGCCAAGTATGACTATGTACTGGGGGGAATCGGGGGGAATCCGCCAAGTACACGAATGTGCTGGGGGGAATCGGAGATTTAGTGAATAGTGTGGAGCAAGTATCTTCGCGCGACGCGAGAAGCACAACAAAGCAATAGTTTGCCCAGAGGGCCGGAGAGGGGAGGGGGGCCAGCCTGACTAGTCAAGATCTGCGAGAGGGGCCGATCACCAACGCACACACAACCCGATTTCCTGATGAAGGGTGGTGGTGGTCGCGCCCCCGTCCAACCGTGCAACGCACGTGGCGGAAACTGCACTATGCAGCAACAGTGATGAGAAACAACACAGCAAACAACAGCAACCAAGCAGCAACAAAAACCTCGCGCGCGCTCCTCCCTATTCCAAGTCTCCCTGACCGTGGCGAAGCCACTCGACTAAAGGCGTTCGTGGGGGGAATCCACCAAGTACACCAATGTCCCGGGGGGGATTGACAGGACATCCCCTGCCGGTCGGTTGTCCTGGTAAGCGTGGGCCATAGCAACCCGGAACCACAGTGCGTCGTGGGACGTTGGGGGTCCTCGCGCCGAGTCACTGTGAGTCACGAGTCGTCAGTTTTCAGCCAAACATGGCTGACTTCTCACTTTTTATCACTCGGCGAGGGCCCCCGTTGTGGGCCTCCCTGTTGAGGCGGCGCAGCTTCTCCCGTAGACGACGGATACCATCCTGCTTCGCGGCCTGCTGTACTCGCGTCGTAGCCGTCCCCCGTGCCTCCTTCCTGCTCCGTGCCTCCGTGAGCGCGGGGTGGGCCTACCACGCCGCTCAGCTCGCTTCTGACCAGGCGCACCATCGCCTCGGGGATCAGCCCCTCCGACGTTGTCCCTTAATACACTTCGCCTCCCCGTGCAGCGGGAACCGTCTCCTGCACCGATGTCCCACATTGGCCTTGGTGTCCGCACCCCCGCCATCGCCTTCACCAGCTTCTCCATGAAGCTGACCGCGAGGGGGGTGAAGGTAGCGCGTCGATGACCTCCGGGCCGTCCTCCAGCGCCCCTCTACGGGCGGATTTGGAGGGTGGCCCGGAGTCGGCGGTGTTGGACATCGGTGCGGGTGGATCGGCTCTGTACTCCGAGTCGCGGACCCACTCTAGACGAAGAGGGTGTCGCGGCCGTGTGGGGAACCAAAAACCTGGTGAAGGTTAGTGCCGAACGCCATGACAGCCTCGCCCGCCTGGAACACGTTGCGCCGTGACTGATTGCCTTGACCCACCCACCAAGGGGCCCCTGCACGTGCCTCCGGTACTGCGCCCCTGCTGGCCTCCTGTGTCCGACCGCCACGAGCTGCACTTGTGGTGTCGGCCAGCCGTACCACTGGCTCTTCGGACCACACACCTGCATGCGTGGGACCAGGGGGTTCCCTCCCCAGGGACGTCCGAGTCTCGTCGTTCGCAGTAGCACGTGGGATTTTCTCTGAAATTTGCACCAAATCGCCATGTTGTGAGTCAACCCTTCGATCTGAGCCACACCGAGATCGTCTTTTTCGAGAATCGGGGTCCAAATACGCTCCCCAGGCTAGGGACCCCCCAACTCCCCACACTCTTTTTTTGGGCGTTTTTCCGCTCATTTTTTCTCACTTTTTCTCACTCGGTAGCGAGGGCCCCCATAATATTTACGTTCCAAAATATTTACGTATACGGTATTTTGAAAAAGGATTGCCGGGTTTCTTTTGTTTTGTTTGTGCAACCTTCTGGTCACCTGCACGTTGGGGCGTGGAGTGTAGGTGAACAAAACATTGCTCCCACTGCAACCTTTTTAGTTCTGAACGCCTTCCGTGAGCACGGTGCGTTTGACACAAAAATCTCGATTTTCGTCGCCGGCTTCGCCGAATATAAGCCGTACCTGGGACCCCCCGTGTTTAGGCCCCCCCTTGGAGGCCATTTTCGGCCAGGGGGGGGCTTAAACACGGGGGTGGGGGGCCTAAACACAGGGGGAGCTTAAACACGGGGGTGGCACGGCGGAGACCAATGTGACCTCTTCCGCTGCTGTCGTAGGGGGGTGATTCCGGTCCGGATGGACTTTTGGCACCCCACTTTTCGACTCTGACAGCACCTGGAGGGCACCAGGTGGCCCAGGGGCCACCTGGTGCCCCTCCAGAACAGCCCACCCCCGTGTTTAGGCCCCCCTGTGTTTAAGCCCCCCCTGCCAGACCCCCGGGGGGGGGGGGGGGGGGGGCCTAAACACGGGGGGTCCCAGGTACGGCTTGCATTTGAACCCCCCCAGTAATGCTATTCATCGAAATATCGAACCTGTCGATATGCCGAAAAGTGGCCCCGCGTGCACACAGCCATGAGCTGTGACTGCTCCAGCAAGAATTAGGTCAGTGAAGAACGGAGGCTCAAAACCTGTGTGTGTGTGGTGCAACTCTGAAGAGAAGAGACGAATGGTATTCGTCGATCGCGAGAACACCCCCATGCCATGTGCCCGCGTTGTGAGCACAACTCAAACCACAGCATATCAGAGGGAATCTTCCTTCGAGTCACTTCGAGTTCGACAGTTATTCGACACAGTTCGGTGATTTTCTCCGATAAGTCGGAGGAGGAAACCAATGCCATAGCAGCTGGTTGTGAACCAGTGTCGACATCGTCGCGAAGACACTCCTAATCGCAAACAAAAGGAACAGGGAAGCGCAGGTGGTTCTCTTCAACCTGATAACCAAACAAAGAATCCTTCTATCTCATTAGTGCGTTTCTTCTTTCCCTACTTCGCATTCTGTAACGTCTCTCTGTGGACAGTCTGTGTATTGTATTTTGGTGTGTCGCCAACTTTTCCAGAACAAAATGTGTGCCCGAAGATGCTGAGGGAGACGCAGCTGCACGTCGGGTAGGTAGGGGTAGCTCCAAACACAGGGTCAACTGTGCGGTAGGCCCGGCTGGCCCAGATCATCTGTCATGTAACGTACTGTGAAGTCAGCGGACTTCAACATCGGGATGCGGCATGATGCTGCAGAGCTGGACAGTGCCGTCGACTCCTCCCCCACTCACGAAGATGTTGTTGCAGGACTGGTGCAGTCAGGTTCCGACATGTTAAAGTGAACTCGCGAAAGGAGCGAAGGAAATCCCTGTTCACTGAATCTTTCGCGAGATCACGCCTTCATTCCACTTCACCGACTCACAGACCGAGAGTTCAACAAAATTCTCGCGAATCGACTAACACGCACACGCACATTACACACGCACACAGACAGTTAGTGCAAGTCTGCCCGCTGGAACCAGTCTCGAGCCCTGACCGCGTGAGCCCCGGTGGCGCTACAACCTCTGGTTTCAAACACAGGCCCCCTCCCTCGCTTGCCTCCAGCCGCAGTGAGCACGGAATCACACCTCACACAGCAACCACCTGACCCCCCCCCCCCGCCCCCACACCCCACCACAGGGCCGTACACAACAAGGGGAATCACCCCCCACCCCCCCTCTCCTCCCTGCATCACCCCGGCCCACGCCCACCTGCTGTGCACCACCCACCCGCCCACCCACCCCCCCTGCCCTCCTCCCGCAAGGATAATGAGCCGGAGGGTTGCGAAGAAGGCGCGGGTGGAGGCAGCCAACGACAGCGACAGCGAGGAGGGGTGGAACCGCTCCAAGGCGCTCGCCGCGTGGGATGACAACGAGGAGGCGGAGGGGGCGGAGCGGGATGAGGGGAGCAGCGAAGATGAGGCGGAGAATCAGAAGGAGCGGATCCTGAGCAAGGGGGCTGTGCTGAACTGGGCCCCGCTGAAGCGCGTCATGACGCGGAAGCTGAAAAACAGCCAAATCGTGGCCTACGCCGTCCTCACCGACCTCGGTGGAGGTGTGGAAGGCTTTCTCCCTCTCTCTGAGATGGCCGAAAGCGACAGTGCGCGTGACGTCCTCTCCCAGAAGCTCACGTCTATCAGAGACCCAGCTGCCCCACAGCCCGGCATGCCCGACAGGAGGCCGAAAATACACCACGTCATGCCGAAGGGTCCCGGGCAGCAGAAGACGCAGGTGGTCCTGACGGCGCGCGGTGAGGCGATCTGCACAGCCATGCAGGATGGGTGGGGGAAGCTGCCTTCGCACGTCTCGAAGCTGCTGTCGCACCTGTATGACAGGGACCGTGTGGCGGAGGCGACGAATATGGCACGTCTGCACATCGGGCTCCTCCTGGAGGGGTCTGTGGTGCACCGGTCCAAGGATGGGGTTGTCGCGGAGCTGACGAACCCGCTCGCCTTCAGGCAGCGCAGTCTCATCGGGGTTGCGGTTGGGGCGAATGCGGAGATGCCTGCCGATATGGCGGCGCTCCCTGCAGGGGCGGTGCCTGGTTCGCCGTCGTCGGTGCCGGGGACGCCGCAGTCGGTGAGCTCGGCGTATGACGTGCGGAGGTTCCGGCCCACATCCCTGAAGTGCCGTGTGCTGGACTTCGACCTGGAGACCGGGTATGTCGATGTGGCGTGCAGCCCGTCTGTCACGCAGTGCGGTACGGCGCTCTCGTCTTCCGCTGCGCACAACACGGCCAAGACCCTGAAGAAGAAGGTTGGCAAGGAGATCCCGCTGCACGTCATCCTCAAGAAGAAGGATTATGCCGTGGTCATCTCGCGCCAGGTTGCCGGCGCCATCGGGTATATGCCCTTCCGCAACGAGGCGGAGGCGGCGAAGGTGAAGTCGGGGGATAAGGTTACCGGTATGGCACAAAACCCCCCGTTTCTCTCTCTTGGACGCAATAGCGTAGCGTTGCGAAGAGAACTTGTTTTGTGCGTCACATATATCACACACTGCGTATGCAGGAGGTGCCGGGGAGCTACCTCACGCAACAAACACATTACAAAACAAGTTCTCTCTCTCTCTCTCTCAAGTGCTTGATACGCCGTACCGCTGGCCCCCCTGAAGCCCCAGCCAACGCGCACATTGCGGTTCTAACATCCCCCACCCCACCCCACCCCACCCCATCCCCTTGCTTTTTCAACAGGCATCACGGAGTACGTTCACGTCAAGCCTCCGCCGAAGCAGGCGAAGCGGAAGGGCCCCAACACCCCGTCGGGGAAGCACTGGACGCAGGTGGGTCGCCGCATGCAGGACGACGACGAGGAGGAGCCCTCGACACCCCGCACGCCCGGCACACCCGGCAGCACCGCCAGCAGCGCGCGCACCGCGCGCAGCGGGGGGCGTGTCGAGCTCCCCAACTTCGACGAGGCGCCCTCCGCGGCGTGGCTGTGCGCGGAGGACTTCGCCGTCTTCTCCTTCGTCCCCCCGCAGCCCAAGGTGGACCTGCCTGCCCCCGACGCGGTGCCCGCATCCGCCACCGCCACAGCCATCAGCATCCCGACAGCAGAGGTGGTCGCCTCTCTCTCTCTCGCAGACCTCGCTGCGGCGCCGCCTGCGGAGGCGGCGCAGGCCACGGCGCAGGTGAAGAAGGCTGCCCCCATCGAGGTGGGGTTTGACTTCCGCGAGCCGGAGGCAGCACCCCTGACGCAGGAGGAAAAGGAGCGCCGCAAGAAGGAGAAGAAGCGCGAGAAGCGGAAGCGCGAGGAGGAGAACGAGCTGCTGGTCGACGAGGTGGAGCGGCGGAAGCTGACGGATGCGGAGCCGCAGACTCTCGATGACTTCGAGAGGCTCGTGATGGCGTCGCCCCACTCCAGCTTTGTGTGGTGCCAGTTCATGGCGTTTTACGTCTCGCAGAGGGAGTTTGAATCGGCCCGTCTGGTGGCGGAGCGTGCCCTGAAGAAGATCGACTACCGCGAGACGACGGAGCTGCACAACGTGTGGGTGGCGTACCTCAACTTGGAGAACCTGCACGGCACCCCCGAGTCACTGCAAGCAGTGTTCCAGCGGTTTGCCCAGCACTCCGACGAGCCTGAGAAGGCCTACATTGCCCTGATTCAGATCGGGAAGGCGACAGGGCACTCTGTGCTGGTGGAGCGGACCTACCAGACAATGCTGAAGAAGTTCGGGCACCGTTCGGTATGGACAGGCGAGGGTGTGGGGGGTGTGGGGCGGGAGCAGTCACTACAGCTCTCTTACACTGTAAGGTAGCCAAAATGCCCCGTCTTCTGATAAAAGGCGCGCATGGATGGGCCAATGAGATTGCCTTGGGTGGGTGGTGGGTTTTATCAGGGAGTTCGCTCGGTGGGGTCTGCATTGAATAAAAAGGTGAACGGGTGGGGTGGTGGTGGTGAGGTCCGGAAGCGGGGGGGGGGGGGGGGGTCTTTGGGTGGGTGGGGTGTGTTTTGTAACCCGTGCCTCGCACGCGCATCACTTTGCCCCCGCCCGATCGAAACAGATCAAGCCGTGGATCGACTACGCGGAGTATCTGCTGTCGAAGGGCAGCCAGGATGAGCTGCAGAAGCTCCAGAAGCGTATCCTCAGCAACCAGTCTCTTGCGGAGCGTCAGCACATCGACTTCCTGATCAAGGTATGTTTGCAGGCAGGATGGTGCGGCAGGGACAGACGTGGGGCCCTTCGGCCTCCGAGAAGAGTTGTGCCCAGCAGCAAAGCGATGTTTGCCTCAACACCACACCCGCGCACAGCTCGGATGCATGCAGTACAGGCAGGGGAGTATCGACAAGGGGCGGACGCTGTTCGAGGGTCTGATCATTAAATACCCCAAGCGCACCGACATCTGGTCCGTGTACATCGACATGGAGCACGTGGTTCTTCCGCGCCTCGACGACCTCTCTCGGTATGTGCATTGCCGGCCTTGCCCAGAGAACCTGGCATGATATGATTTTTGTGTCAAACGCACGGTGCTCACGGAAGGCGTTCAGAACTAAAAAAAGGTTGCGGTGGGAGCAATGTTTTGTTCACCTACGATCCACGCCGGTGACCAGAAGGTTGCACAAACAAAACAAAATAAACCCGGCAACCCTTTTTCTTCTTGGAAACGTGGTGCAGCGTGACCGGCGTCGGACGAACGCCACATGTGGACCACTCTGAATCCCATAGGTTTTGCATCACACCCCCCGCCCACACCCCCAACACACGCTGCCCGCCAGGATTCGCAACATCTTCGATCGCATCACGTCGATGTCGCTGTCGAGCAAGAAGATGCAGTTCTTCATGACGCGCTACCTCTCCTTCGAGAAGCAGCGCGGCACCCCTGAGCGTGTTGAGTACGTCAAGAAGCGCGCGATGGACTTCGTCAACGCCAAGCTGGGGGAGGCGGAGGAGACATAGACATAGGCACTGCACTGCACTGCATTGCGGTGTCACATGTCTGCCGAGGGGTCGAGGCGAGAGTGCCTGGGGGTGGGGAAGGGGGGTTCGAGTGACACCAACCCAGCCCCGGGGGTAGGGCCCGCATGGATGGTGTGGCAGCGCTGCGGTGCCCGATGCAGCGCTGCCGCCCGTGCCGCTGCCAAGCCAGGTCCTGAGAACCTGTTTACGTTGTGTGTGCTGTGTGGATCAGTGTGTGTGGGGGTGGGGGTGGGGGTGAGGGTGGGGTGTGTCCGTTCTCCTTTTTGTGTGGACAATCCGGCAACTTTTTTTTTGCTTTCTTTTTTTCTTCATGTCCGATCTTTTTTCTTCTTTTGCATCTCTCCCATGCCCCACGGCATGATGAATCATCAATCAAAGCGTTCAAAGCCCGCTCGCGTTTGTGGGATAGGGGGGGATGGGTCACGGGGGGGCTGCGGTTTGGCACAGCGGCACTGTGCTTCGACTCCGTTCAAATCGATCCGAAGGGGAAAACTTGCAGGGTGCATCTGCAGCTTGTCAGCATCAAAATAATTGCAAGTGTATCGAGGTTCGCAGGTTGTGCCTCCGTACCCTTTCTTCATTTCGGGTATTTATGAAGGGGGTGCTGCAAGGGGCAGTGGCCGAGGGGGGTCAGGCTGTGGTCGGCACAGCCCATCCCTCAAGGAGGGACGCGGCAGGATGGCAGGGGCAGTCATGTGCTGTTAGCAGTATATAATTATGTCACAGCACGTTGCAAAGCAAGTTGGCCAGTGAGGACTGAAATCACCCCCTCTCTCCCCACCCCGCGCCTGGCGTGGATCTGCCCCGGCAGCGGGGATCACAGGCCTGCAACGGCAGCCGGCAGCCCGCAGCCAAAAAGGGGGGGGGGGGGGTGCAACAAGATCGGCCATCGGTGTCAGTCGATGTAGGCAGATTGGTTGCGAGGCGCCCCCCCCCAGACCCCCCACCCACACACGACTCTTTAAATCACCCACAAAACGCCAGGGAATCAAATCAGCCAGGTTTTGCTACACTTTTCCCTACATCAGCACAGGGCCGACCCGAGGCAGCAACGACCCTCTGACACAACACTATGGCCGCACGCAAGAAGGGCGGTTTTGCCGCCCAGATGGCGGACCTCCTGGACTCCCGCGCACCCAAGGAGGTCGACTTGGAGGACGACGGCCCGCGTGTGGATGCCGCTGACGACTGGGAGGGCGGCCTCTACGAGGAGGCCGAGGCCCTGATGCAGGGGCTAGGCAGCAAGAAGGCGCCGAAGGGGGACAAGAAGCTCCGCATGCGGGGCAACCTGAGCCACGCCTTCAGCGAGGGGACCTACAAGGGCAAGGTGGTCGACAGCTCCAACGCCTTCGGTGAGGAGGGCAGCGAGGAGGGGGACGACTCTGCCGACATGGAGGGTGACGACGGCACGGATGACGGGTCCATCGACTACGGGGATGAGATCCAGAACCCGGATGACGAGTTGGAGTCGATCGACGACGAGTCGGAAGGTGATGACGCGGCACAGCCGTCTGCCCGCGAGAGTCGTGCAGGCCTGCAGCACCTCAAGAAGGCTACTCTGGAGCGCCGACAGCGCCTGCAGGCGGAGAGGGACCCCGAGGAGCCCTACCCGACAGGGGATGTGGATGACAGTCTTCTCGACAGCGACGAGTTTGAAATCGAAAACGAAGGCGGTGCGGTGAATGAGGCTGCCATCTCGACAAAGATGGACGACATCTTCGCAGGGCTTGATGACGAGGATGACGACATCGCGCTGGCGGGTGCAGGGGAGACGTATGAGTCTTTCCTGAAGAAGGAGCAGACGTCCCGCAAGAAGCACCGCGTGTTGAAGCGGAAGCGTGAGGACTTCGATTCTGTCGGGGAGGGGGACTCGGAGCAGCACGACAGCGACAGGGAGGAGGACGATGACATCGCGCGCCAGATCGCAGAGATCCACGCCGCCACCCAGCAGAGCGGGAAGTCCCTGGTGAGGGCGACGGAGGATGACCAGCAGCGCTCCACCGCCGCGCGAAACCAGTACAAAATATGGTCGAAGCTGGTGGCGTGCCGAATCCACCTCCAGCAGCCCATGTCGTGGGCAGCGCGGCTGCCCGCAGCCTATGCCTACTCCGACGCCGTGCCCGAGGGGTCTGAGGAGCGCACGTCTCTGTCTGCAGCCAGCGCGTCGCTGCAGGACTTCATGGAGGACCTGCATGGCCTGCGCGAGAGCCTGCTGGACATGAACCCCAGCTTCAAGGGGCGCGGCGCGCTGCGTGTGCCCCCCCGCCCCGAGCTGTCGAAGAAGCAGCAGAAGCGGAACAAGGCGTCCGGCACGGAGCCTGCTGCTGCCGGGGTGGATGTGGACCGCTGCTGGAGGCTCTGCGTCGCTTCGCACAGCACGGTGGGGACCAAGATGGACGAGGCGCTGGACTACTGGCACTCCCGCGCCCTGATGCAGTCGGCGCAGGCGTCGGAGGCGCAGATGAAGCCGACTGACCCTGCGACGAAGCAGATCCGACTCTCTCTGCAGCGCGACAGCGATCGCCTCGTGAAGCGCACGCAGAAGAACAGGTGTGGGCGCCTGCCCTTCGGGCACCCCAACAGCGAGGATGTGAAGCGCGACCCGCGCGTCCTGCAGGTATGTCGGTGGGCCGATGGGAGGGGGGGGTTGCAAGGGGTGCACTGCGGTGGGGAATCCGCCAGGAGCAGGGCGGTGCTCGGTGTGCTCTGAACTACTGGAGCTAGCCGTGTGTTGTGGCAGTGGGGGGTGCAGGGTTGGAGGGTGGGGGCGGCAGAGCTTTTCGCTCGGAAACTCACTCAGAACAAGGTTGATGCGTGTGGGGCTGGGACCAACGGAGAGGGGATGTGCATCCTCTAAATGCTGCTTCCCAACACCCCCCCCCTCCCGCAGACGCCCGAGTTCCTGCACAACGCGGACACCTTCGACGACTCTGACTTCTACTCGTGGCTCCTTACGGACTACATCCACAAGTATGCTGTGCGATGTGGGGTACAGGGTGTGGGGCTTGCGGGCCGGGTTCCAATGGAGGTCCGCTGCGAGCAAGAAAGCTGCGCATGTCGCCAACAGCGCCACAGGAGGGTGTTGTCAGATACGCCTGCCTTGGCGTGTTGCCTCCACCGCCACTACCCCCGCTTCTGGCACGTCCTGCTGAGTGTTCTCTGCGCGCACCACATCCACCCACCCACCCACCCACCCCCACAGCTCTGCCGACGCGAAGCTGGGTGGTGCCGAGGAGCTCGCAGATGCGCAGCGCCTGGCAAAGGACCCTGGCAGGCTGCTGGTCGACAAGAAAAGGTATTTTAATTTTGGGTTCTATTTGTCTTTAGTGTGCACAGCAGCCGTAAATTTCACCACCCTGAGCCTGATGAAAGGTTGGGTTAGTCTACAGGGCACGTTTCGGTTGCAGCTGTGATGGGTCGCTTTCCGCCCGCACCGAGCGTCCTTATTATAAGTTATAATAACACACCGACCTGGCACCCAGTGAATAGGCTATCTGAGAGTCTGTGACCAACGGTGAGTTTTCAGCTTTTTTCGGTCACATCAGGTCAACATAAGGTCCCCTGAGGTGAACGCAGATAGCCTAGTGAACGTTAAATATCCGCTCTCCATTGGGTACCACCGCACCACCCACTGCACACACGCCTCCCTTGCCCCCCCCCAACAGGTCGAAGGCACGGAAGCTCTCCTTCGAGGCACACCCGAAGATGATCGGTTTCCAGGCACCCCGCCCGCAGGACGTCCCCGCCTTTGTGGACCAACTCTACACGACCCTCTTCGCATCCGCATGAGTTGCGCCGGAGGGGACGTCGCCCCCTCGTCGGCACGATCCCCCTCTCCCCCCCCCCCCCCCCCACCCCCCCCCCTAGGCCCCTGCATAGCCCCCGATTTTCTGTCACAAAACCAAATTTTGGCCATTTTTTCAATTTTTGGGTTCAAAATACCCCCCAAAACACCACCAAATGACTTTTGTGGGTCTCTCCCACCTGTTTCCCACCTTTCCACCCCAATTTTCCAGCTTTTTGGGGGGTTTTTCGGGTATTTTTGCCGGAAAAAGCCCCTCCGTTAGGTCGCTTTTCTCCTGTATATCACCCAGGAAATTCACAAACCCACGTCTGAGTATGGATGGGACCTCAGCACCTAGTTCTGCTGCAAATTCCTGGAGTTCATTCCTCGTGAATAGATTCAGAATCCCTTCTTGGTGATTCTTGAGTCTGGCAACATTGAATTCTGCCAGACTGTCTGCCCGGGTGTCGGATCTCGGCTGCAGCTGAGTGTGCTTGTGCGAGCTCGTTTTCTCGTTCCAGAGTTTTGCCCTGCCATCGTCACCCTGCTGTTTGCCGCCTTCTCCCAGCCCCTGTTCGTCCTACAGACACACCGGTGTCACACGTGGGTCTCTTCTGCGGGCACTGCACCTGATGCCATGTTCATTTCATAGTGTGTGCCCACTTTGCCTGTATATGCTAGGGGGGCTACTGTTACGCGACTGTGACTGGCCGTTTGCACATGTGGATATCACGGAAATATTCCGTAGTTTTGACCCGAACACAGGGTACTCCGCCCAATTTGGGCTCCCGGAATCAACTGCGACCGGAATTTTTCACTTTGGTGACGATTTTGGCTGATAGTTTGGGTGATTCATGCCCACTCTGGTCACACCCCCTAAAAGCAAGGGATTTGTGGGGTTATGGGGGGGTCCCCCACGAGAAACCTCTTTCAGACCGCCTCTGGGCGTCACAAGGCCACCAAAACCACTAAAAACCACCCAGTAACCTACCTCAGGGGGTATCTGTGTGGTTGTGGGGTGTTTGGAGGCCTTCTCTGCCTTCTGGAGACCATATCTCGAACCGTGCCAAAACAGCTGAAAATTGGGGGGTTACTGTGACGCTACTGTGACGGTCCCGGAAATTCCCGAAAATTCTGGGAAAAAGCCGCATTTTTGACCCGAAAACAGGGTATTCCACCCATTTTGGTCTGCCGGAATCACTTCCGCGTGGAATTCTTCATTTTGGTGACGATTTTGGGTGATATTTCGGATATTTCGTGTAGATTTCAGCCCCCAAAAACAAGGGTTTTTTAGGGAAAGTATCAAAGTTTTCCACGAGAAACCTCTTTCAGACCGCCTCTGGGTGTCAGAAGGCCTCCCAAACCACTAAAAACCACTCAGGAACCTACCTCAGGGGGTATCTGTATGGTTTTGGGGTGTTCAGAGGCCTTCTCTGCCTTCTGGAAGCGATTTTTTTGACCGTTACAAATCAGCCCAATAGCGTTACAAAAGCGTTACACTTTTTCGGGGGTTTTTCAGGAAAAAACGCCAAATAATTCGAATGGATCGACTTTCTCGAGGGTGTCCGCTATTTTCTCGGGTTTTTTCAGTGATCCCCCACTGGATTTTTGGCCAGGTACGCCCATTTTGGTGGAGTTTTTGGCCCAAAATCCAAAAAATCGTGTTTGTGACAGCCCTAAACAGAGATTTAAAGGACCGTGCAGGGGCCTAACCCCCCCCCCCCCGAAAGTGCAGACAGGCTGTGTGTGCCCCCCCCCCCCCCCACCCACCCCTCTAAGCTCGGCGTCGTCTCTCCCATACCTTCAGACACGCAGGGCACGGCAGGCGCAGACATGTGGGGCTGGGGGGGGGGGGGGTTGGATTGGCCCTCTCCTCCGATCCCTAGACAGGCTCGTGGCTGTGTTAGCCGCCCCCCGCTGTTCCCTTCTGATTGTGTTCTGCACAGCAAGCCTGTGTGTGTGTGTGTGCGGGGTGGGTGGGTGGGGGATGGGGATGGAGAGGGGGGGGGGGGGTAGGGACGGTCACAAGCCCCCGAAAAGCGGTGACAAACCCAAAAAATCCAACTTTTGCGCTATGTCGCCCATGTGGGTGAAAAACCAGAAAATAGTGCCCATACCGCTCCGGAAACGGTGTTCTGCCCTGTTTCGAACCCTTTAGTGCCTCTGTGGGGGTGTATTTGAGGGTTCTAAAAATGGTGACCACGGTTCGGTACCTCGCTGTTTTGTAACCACACTTCACACGAAACACGGGCAATCATCGCACAAATTACCGCAAAACAGCGCCAAAAAGGCACCCGCGCATCACGGACGAGTGATGTGTGGGACAGTGCTATCGAAAAGTACCTCACACGCATGCTCGCATGGACTGATACACGATGTCCTGCAAGCGCCGGATACAAGCCCTCAAGAGCCCCTACATTCGGAAGAAGTGCACATCATGACTGACATCATGATTTTCCGGCCACTTAGGAGTCTCGGTTTGATGAGTGAACTTTCGGGAAGGGGAAGAGGGACAGGGAGTGGTGCATACTGCACGCGTCAAAACGCGGAGTATATCAGTACCCCTTGAAGAGGCAAGCTCTTGTACTGTGTGACCTCTGAGTGACGACGCAGGTAAGACGAGAAGAGAGAGTGCCGCCGATGAAGAGCGCAGCGCAAATGAGAACGGCAAATATCACCATCCGGCCTTCGCATGCAGGTGGCTGCGGCGGGAATCAGCGAGGCTGATCAGCCGATTCGCGAAGTGTGCAGACATGGCCTTTGCCCTCCAAACCCGGGTCGACCGAGGCAAATCCCACTCACATCCAGGAGGTTACTGCAAACCCTGATGGGGCATCGTCGGCTGTGACCTTCCTGCACCTGAGGGATCATGATTGACCATGAGCATGCATACATGACCATTGCAACCAGTCTCAAATTGAAGGAACGGTGGTGCGCCCCACAAACTGAATCATACATTCAAATCTGGTTGAGCTGCCATACACGGCCCTAACTGGAGAAAGCCCTCCGCACCTTCCAGGTCTGTGTGAGTTCTCATACTCAAGCACCACTGGCTCCGGACCCGAGATGGAGGTGTACCTCTCGCAAGTGCAGGGCGGAGGTCCAACCACAGTGCTTCACAAACGTGAAAATTCGCAGAGATGACACCAAAACTGCTACCATGCCTCTCCTTCAGCCAGGCCCGTGCAGAACCGTGAAGAATTGCTGAAGCTGAAGCAACTGGGTAGCAGCTTCGTAGGGACATCACCGATTTTGATGTAGTCTTTGCAAACGATGCACGCACTGTTGAGTATCACGCCCAGTGTCAATTGTAGCGATGGCGACAAAAAACACAACCCTGTAAAAGCCTGGCAGGTACCAAACCGTGGTCACCTGTTTCTCCAACTGTTCTCCGGTGCTCAAATGGTGCCAAAACAGGGCCAAACCGCCTCAGAACCGGTTTCCGGGAGGTTTTGGGCACGATTTTCATCAAGAAAATACGATTTTTGTTGATTTTTCATGAACCTGAAAAAAGTGGTTTTATCTCACCCTTGTGACCGTCCCTAGGGGGGGGGGGTGTGTGGTATTGGATTTCGTACTTTTTTTTGGGGCGTTGTATATCGTCGACATGCCCTCTCTGCATCATTGTATCATCTTTTACAGGCCAGGATCAATTGGGCTTCGGAAGAGGGGGTGGGGGGTGGGGGGGGGGGGGGGGGGCGGGGCGGGGGGTGGATCCCACCACACGCAGGAGAGAACTCCTGCCAAGCGTCTTTCTAAAAGGTAGCGGATCGGGAGGGGAGGGTGCGCTTTGTTTGGGGTCAACTTTGGGGCGCAAGGTGTGCCCGATCCCAGTTCTATCGAACGGCGGAGGGGGGGGGGTGGGGGTAAAAGCAACATCGAGGCGGGGTGGGTGGGGGGTGGGGTGGGGTGGTGTGCGACAGGATGCACACACCGGCTGCCAACAGAAGCTGCAGCAGAAGCAACGGTCGAAACCATCAGGTGCGTGGGGTGGGGTGGGGGGGGGCAGGGGGGGGGGGGGTATTCTCGTTGAACTGTGTGACTGTGTCGGTCGGTGCTTCTCAGAGGGGGGGGGGAAAGGGGGGCTGAGATGGAGATGTGCTTCACACACAGACCAACCCACCCCCCCAACCCCAACTCCAACTCCCCAACCCCCCCTCCGTCCTGTCCTTTTGGTAGAGGGTCTGTGGTGACACAGAGCCACATTCCACACATTTTGCGTTGGGCTTTGCAGGCATTTACACACAACGGGCCTTTGTCGCGGGGCGGTGGGTGGTGGCGGCGTGCCAGGCGGCACGCGTGTTTGGTGAGTCCTGCGAAGGACGAGATATACAAACTTTATTCTGATGCAGCTCACACCCGGCATCCTGAAGCATGCTCAGAACCTGTTCGACTCTGCGCGATCCGAAGGGGCGCCGCACCTCACGCTGCAGGAGCTGCGCGACGTGCTGACAGATGCCGGATACGACTACAGCCTGAGCGAGGTGAAGGACATCGTGCACACCGTGCAGCAGAGCAGCGTGGTTGCGAAGCGCAACGCTGCAGCAGACGCGGAGGCACACGCGGGTGGGGCTGCGAAGGCGTCGCAGGCGGGGGACCTCGAGGCGCGTCACACCTCCGCCGCCGGCACCTCACACCACCCGCAGGACCGGCAGGCAGGGTCCGAAGCGCAGCAGCCTGCCGCGCAGACCGACAAAACGGTTGTGCCATTCAACACCTTCCTTGATGTTCTCGCGCTGAACCTGACTGACGCCAACCCCGAGCGGCAGTATCAGCGTGTCTGGGCAGACATGGATGCCGATGCTGACGGCGTGCTCTCTGCTGACGATGTGGCGAGTGTCTTCAGCGAGCTGGGCATGCCGGCCCTGACACACGACGAGGTCTGCAGGGCCCTCGAGCAGGCAGACTACGACTGCGACGGGGCGGTGACGTTTCAAGACTTCCTCCGCACCATGGACTCCACCTAAGGGCAGTTCTCCTCTTAGTCTCAGGGGTGGTGGGGTGTGGGGGGGTCGGAGAAGGGGTGTGCGCCTTGCCCCCCCAGCGAGCCCTTTCCTTTTCCATCGCGTGTGTTGGGGTGCTGTGTGCCGTGGGATATCACGTGGGGATTTTCCCTGCAGTCCAGGCCGGGATCTCATGTCGCAAATGCAATCATCCATGGGGAGTGTTTATGACGGTGCCAAAAACGGTGCGTTATTGGTGCCTTGATGACGAAGACCCCCCCACACACATGATGCAAATGGCCCCACTGTGCAGCGGACTTTGTCGCTGTGGCTGCTTCGCAGGGGCTGCGGTTCTACACGCATGAACAAAACCACTCTTCGGAGAACCCCGCAACGGACTCACCCACCCACCCACCTAACCATTGCCACCATGCCCCTCTTTTTGCGTTTCTCCCCCTCAGCCCCACCCCACCCCACCCCCTCTCCAGGCCTGTGTGCGTACACACAGCAATGCATATTGAGGAATGGAAGCAGCAGCGGCGGAAGGAGCAGCGCATCGCACGCCTCAAGGCGGTGCGCGAGAGGGAGAAGGAGGCTGCAGCAGAGCTCCGCCAGCGCGCGGCCGCAGCGAAGCGGGTGCAGGAGCGCCAATGCCACGACGGCATGCAGGCTGCATGGGAGGCGGCACGCCAGGGGAAACTCGCCCACGCCACGGCACAGGCGGAATCCGCAGCGGCAGACGAGGGCCGCGCCCACCACGACGCCAACTTCGAGGCACAGCGGCTGCAGCAAAGCGCCATCGACAGCGTCACCGCATGGCGCAAACGCCTCGATGTCCACACCGCCCTCCACACCACCTCGATGGACCGCCAACACGCCACCCGTGCCCAACGCACCGCAGCGGCTGACAGCGTCCGCCACCTCCATGACTCCGTCCGCCAGCGCGAGCAGGCGAGATCCCAGAGCGCCGTCGCACGCCACCGCCGCCGCGAGGAGTCCGACGCCCTCCTCCTCCGGGAGGCCGAGGCCCGCAGCCGCACCCGCGCCATCGGCTTCCAGCGCGCCGCACACCCCTCCTCCGCCTCCGCCTCCCCACCCCACGACTACCGCACCACCAGCTTCCACACGCTGCTCACCTCGGGCGCCACGCGGGGCAGCTCTGTCCCGCCACCCGCCTCCGCCTCCCTGTCGGGCTCCTCCTCCGCAGCGTCCCGCGGCGGCGCGAAGCGCCGCCTCCACCAGCAGCACCCCCAGGTGTTGTCCTACACAGCAGACGCGGATGTCGAGGCCCCGGCTGCAGCGCTTGCCGTGGTGGAGGCGGAGGTGCGGCAGCAGGAGCTGAAGGAGGAGGCGGCGCAGGCGGTGCTGTTTGCCGAGCGTGAGGCGGTGCGCGCTGCGGAGGTGCGGCGGGGGCTGGTGGAGGTGCGGGAGGAGGCGGTGTTGGAGGTGGAGGTGGAGGAGGCGGAGAAGCTGGAGAGGCGGGACAGGCAGGACCGGGTGGTGCAGGAGAGCCGGCTCATCGAGCAGCAGCATGCGGAGATGCGGAGGGCGGCGGCGCTGGATGGGATGCTGCGGAAGGAGTTCCACGACACCTTCCTCACAGGCGCCCTGCCCGATGCGGCATCCGCTGTGGTGGCACCCCCCACCCGGGGCGACGACACCCGTGTCCTCGCTGCCCGGGGCGCCTCCGAGCTCCGCCGCGCCGTCTCCTCCTCTGAGGTGTCGCAGCACCTCCGCGAGCTGTTCGAGCTGTCGGCGCAGGCCCCGCCGGAGCCTGTCGCGCTGCCACAGCGCACCCTGGGCGTGGCGATACCCACCAGGGAGGCGAACCCGGTGTGCCTTGTGGATCCGCTGCCCGCGCCAGCGGCTCTGGTGGTGGAGGAGGTGGTGGAGCAAGAGGAGATGGGTGTGGAGGCGGAGGCGGGAGTGGAAGCGGCTGCAGTCGCTTTGGAGCAGGAGGAGGTGGAGGCCGAGGTGGAAGCGGAAGTGGGTGGTGGTGTGGTGTCCGCACAGCCTGTGGCTGGCGAGCCTGTGGGGGTTGCAGCGGAGGTATGTGAGGTAGGTGGGGGGGGGGGTGTGTGTGTACAGTGGAGGCAGCACTAGCTCGAGCTCGTTCGGTGCGTCCTGCACTAAACTAAAAATATTAACGTGTGTGTGTGGGGTGGGGGGGGGGGTTTTGTTCAGTTGTGTGCTGGCGTATTGCAGCTGCCCCGGCGCTCCACCTCCCCCCCCATCCACAGGCCGTGGCCTTGCCTGTGACGCCTGTGGTGGATGCCAGTGCCAGCAGGCAGGCCCCTGCAGAGCTGAGAGTGCCGCAGCAGGAGCAGCCTGCGGCAGCAGAGCCCGAGGCTGTGGAGCCCGGCGACGATGCGTCGTTTGAGGAGGTCGAGCGCTATATGGAATCCGTCGCTTCATCGCCTCGGGTGGTTGCAGACAATGCCTTGCCGCCGCCGCAGCAGCAGCAGCAGCAGGCTGCCCTGGAGGACGCGGCGTCAGAAGGTGGTGCCTTCGACAACACCCTGGCACTGGCCGACCACTACGACGCAGAGAGGGATGTATCGCACTCCGTCAGCGCGCTGGAGCCGACGCTCCCTGCAGCAGATCCTGCCCCCACACCCGCAGCACTCCCCCCCGCCGCCGCCGCCGTCACCACCACCACCACCACCACCACCACGCCCCCATCCAGGGTGCGGGTGCCCGCCTCCTCCAACATCCGCAAGGTGGAGGGGCTGCAGGTGGATATTGCGGGGTTGCAGGAGAGGTTGAATGACCTGCTGAGCCTGTGCACCACACCGCCTGTGGTGCGGACCCGGCCCCCGCAGCAGCAGCAGCAGGCCCCGCCTGCGGTGGAGGCCGTGCCACGCGAGATGCATGTGTCGGTCTCCACCGCAGACACATCTGCGTCGTGGACGTCCTGTGCCTCCAGCACATCCTTCGTGTCGGACGCCTCGTTGAGCCCTGAAGCCCAGGTCACACCGTCACACACCCCGTCGCACAGCATGACAACCGTCACGACACCGCCGGCAGGCGCTTCGCCCGCCACTGTGACAAGCACCACCACGACAACCACATCCGATACGCTTTCGCCTGTGCCTGTCCTGCGCCTTCGGCGCAGGGTCCCCGTGCCTGGCACAGAGCATGCGCTGCAGGCGCCTGTGCGTGCCGCGTCACACTCCCCCCGCATCGTCGACAGGGGTGCTGGCGGGATGCGTCGCGGGGTGCGGCTAACGCCCACAGCGCAGCGCGTGGCTGCCCCCAGAGGTGCACAGCGCAAGGCAGGGCGGGCCGCTGATGCGGAGGGGGGCTGGATCCAAGGCGGTTCTGCCCTGGTGGGGGCACCTGTGGCACCCTGGGCTGAGGCACCGTACCACCACTGATGGACAGGCTGCTGGCGACTGAGAGGGGGTGAGTGCGTGTGTTGATCACTTTTAAGGTGGGTTAACCCTGCACGGGTCCTAGCCCACCCGGTGTGTGTGTCTGTGCTTGACAGGGCCCCCAGAGCAGTACCCAAGGCAAACCGAAGTGTGCTGAGAGTCTTTTGTCAGCGTAGGTTGTTTCCCTAGATCTGCCACCCACCCACCCCACTGCGTTTAGAGCGGAATGCCATCGCCCCACCCACCTCTGTGATTTACCTTTTTCTCTGCATTTTCTTAGACACGCCGCCCAGCGTGGGAGGAAAGGGAGTTTTCGCTTGTCTCAGGGCTCAGCTGAATGTCTCAGCTCACTCACCCTGTGCCTCCGCCTCCCCACCTCTCCACAGGCGATGGGAGAGGTTGTGTGCTGTGGAAGCGTCAAAAACGCCGACACCATAAAATTCAAGTTGGGGTGTGAGTGTGACTAGAGACCGTGAAACTCTTTTCTCCCCCCTCTCACCCCCACCCCCTCTGCTGGCCAGGTGTCCCTGGTCTATAGATTGGCCCCTCAGCTCTCTCTTCCCCGCCCCCCCCCCCCCCCAAGGCTGGCAGCAAATTTTTACTGCACTTTACTGCACTTTATTTTACTGCATTTTACTGCATTTTATTGTATTTTATTTTCCGGATTTTTGGATAAAGTGCATGGTCCTTAGTGGTGCCTTGGGCTTCGCATACGTACAGCTGGGAGGACCACTATGGACAGGCCAAATGCTGGAGTCACACCCACTTTACAGAGGTGCAGCCACGTCTGCAAGTTTGCGGACAGCCGCAAACCCGCAGAAGATGGCAAAAATTACCGCTGCTGCACGGAGGTTCTCCTGAAGGTCACAGGGACGCACCAAGGCTCCGGCAGAGAATGCAGGCCGGGATGGATGTGCCCTGCCTATGTTGGGTCGGTGGGTTCGCAGGACCTGATCGGTGCGGCCTCCGCCTGGCTTCAGTCCTGCTTTGAGTGCTTTCAGTCCGCTCTGATGTCCAGCCTCCCCGAACGGGATGGTGAAGAACCCGTACGCCAGAGCTCAGCTGTACAACGTCCGAGGAAGGTGGACTGCCCACCGCACACCGCCGTGCTGGTCCGCCCTGCTGCGCCTGCGGTGCTGGGGTGCGCCTGCTGCCTGATTGGCCCCGGCACTCGGAAGCAGCATCAAGCATGCCGAACAGCAGCAGGGCGGGCCTGGCGGGGGCACTGCCTTGGTGGCCTTGTGTTGGCCAGAGTGGGCGGATCAGGGTCCCCTGGCACGGCAGGTCAGCATCCTGCCCACCGTCACGCCGAGCCACCCCTACAACACGCTCTCCTGCACTTTATTGCACTTTACTGCATTTTACTGCACTTTACTGCATTTTATTGCACTTTATTTTATTTTATGTTTTTTATTTTTAAAATGCAGCATTTGTCCAGGGTATAAGATAGACTTTTTTTCTGGCGCCGTTTTCCGGTTTTTCTGGTTTTGAAAATTTTTCGCGCGCGCCTTCGGCGCGCGCGACCCGCGCAAACCCTCCCAGAATCTGAGAGGGCCCGGTGCCTGCGCGCGTCCTGTCGTACTGAGGCTGCTTGGTGGGGCAGGCGCAGCAGCCGCTTTGAAAGTTTGGACTCTCGGCAAATAAACCGGTCTGGTGCAATTTTGTTACGCAGGGGGGTCTGGGGGGCGGAGCCCCCCAGCCGCCGGAGGCCACGGTAGTGAACATCTGTTCCTACAGTCTGGATTCGCTTGTAAGTAGGAAGGCTTCGCTGTATCGCAGCCCGGCCAGCAGGAGATCACTGGTCCTTGAGGGTTCAAACTTCAGGGTGGAGGAGGACGGGGGAGCGACCACTCGTGACAGGTGTGCGTTGTGGGTGGAGTGGGTGCACGACAGAATGGCCAAAGGGTCCACGAGATCTCTGCACACATTCCGTTATCGAGGAGATGGGCACCTAGCTGTGACGACAGGCAACAAACAAATCTCATCTGTTAGTTGCCCCCAATAGGCTTGGCGACCTTCAAGACTGCTTGAAAGTCGTTCGTGTTCTCGTCTCAGCCCTCCAGACAAGCAGATCTGTCTCGAGTTGGTGGGCTGTCGCCATGTATTCGATGGCACCGAGTGACGCTGCACAGAGGCAGACGACACGGTGAACTCCAGCGGAGGTTACCCTACCTCCGCTGGAGTACACCGTGTGTCTCCCACGAGTCTCAACTAGCGGGAGTCTTAGCGTAAATTAGCTGGAAAATAGACTCCCGTCTCCAGTACAGACTGCAGTCTTAGACTCCCTCTTAGACACTCGCTAGGGTGGCTGGAGTCCACCATGTGTGCACCTTCAAAACAGAAGAGACCCGCATGACGAGGGCATCACCACCCACCGGGCCACCCGCTAGGTCCATTTTTTCTTCTCCGCTTCTCTGCCTTCTTTGGACTATTTGGGCTCTGTGCGGATCACGATGGGGTCACTTTCTATTTTTTTATGGCGTTTTTTCTGACTGTTTTACTGTCCCAAAGTCACAAAAAAACCGCCAAAATTGAGACCGACCTTTTTTTTTTTCCCCAGAAAACCGGGAACCGGGAAACCCTGGTTTTGAAAACCGGAAAACCAGACCTATCTTATCCCCTGATTTGTCCAGCCTTGCCCCCCCCCCCCTAGGGCAGTGATTAAAAATTCGTGTTATTCGAATACGAATATTATTCGAATAATTTCTCGAAAAATTTTCGCCACGAATAATTCGCGAATTATTCGTGGGGTTTTACTGGGGTTTCTCTACTAGGAATAGGGACCTACTGCCCACACTGGGGTCGTGGGCGCAGCCCACGACCCCAGTGTGCCCTGAGGGGGCATGCAATCACTACATTGTGAAGATGCGAGGCCGAGAATCATCATCTGCAGTGCCTGGAGGGGTACGCTGCACCGTGCATTGAAGACACCAAGCGCTAAGGGAAGTGGGCACCGTCGCGCTGGTGGGACCATTATGGTGCCAGGCGGCCGCTGTTGCATCCACGGGGCTGTACCTGATGGGGAAATCGTCATCCGCGATCCCTACCAAACTTGCGTGGAGGGAGCAGAACCACCTGGGTCACTCAAAGGTGGAAGCACTACCCCGGTGCCCGAACCTGGGATACATTGTGCGTGCTTTATGCTGTTCCTGTTGTGCAGTTGGTGACTGGCAGGATAGCAACTGCCTCCTTCAAGATCCCTGTGGTGGAGACCTCCACGCGTGAGTGAGGTGCTGCCGATGCAAAGGGATCACCACACCTGTGTGCCGTACGGACAGACATACGTGTGATGATTCATGAGGAAAGCAAAGCCTGAGGCGCTCTGCGGCGCTTTCCCTCGGTTTGCACTGGAATACACGTGGTCTGGCGCCCTCTGCCCCTACACAAACCCACAGAAACTTCACGAATAATGACCGAATAACACATGGCCATTTATTCGCGAATAATGCCATTATTCGTATTCGAATACGAATATTATTCGAATATGTAACTCTGAAAATCGGAGATCACGAATTATTCGCGAATAGTATCTTCACTGCCCTAGGGGGGGTCAAATGGGGGTGACAAACACGATTTTTCAAAAAACCGGCGCAGAGGCCCCAAAGCCCCCGTAAACTCTCCAAACCCCCCCAGATCGGTCCGGAAACCCATCGAACCCCACTTTTCCACCATTCCGGGCACCTCAGGTGCCCGAATTGGGGTACCTAAATTTTGTGCCACCGTTTGGTACCGGACAGTGCCACTGTGTGGGAGGTTGGAAAAGAAAATGCCCCAACACACCACATCTGAGGGTTGCAATGCATGTTGCTTGCCAACCACGTCATCCGGTGGGTGTCAGGCGCTATGTAGGTGGCATGAGCCAGGTCTTCGATGTGTTCTGGCTTGTATATGTACCTCCCTGCCTGCGGCACAGGCACTGCCTTTGTCCCCCACACCAGCCACAGAGAGCGTATTGTACTCGGTCCACGGTTGCTGATTCATTGTGATGCGTTGTATCCTCGAGTGAACGTCACACACTAGTGGCACCACCACCCGCCATCCGAGAGCTGTATTGACTTTGCGCCCTTCCGTTGCATTCACCTCGCCACGCATATTGCACCGTTCAGTACCAGTGCTCTTGGGCCAGGCAAAGTAGACCGCAGCAACTACCAATTCTGGCACAATGGGTACCACGACAGCGCACTTCGTGTGTTCCCGGAATGTACAGCTCGTGTTGCAACAGTCGTTGTCAACACATCCCGGTTGTGGAGCACTGCTGCACAGGAATCACACGACCATCTGGACTTGTTCCGTACCTACAGGCAGCCTCCCGGTGCATGGTGGCAGGGAGGTACATATACAAGCCAGAACTCATCGAAGACCTGGCTAATGCCACCTACATAGCGCCTGACACCCACCGGATGACGTGGTTGGCAAGCAACATGCATTGCAACCCTCAGATGTGGTGTGTTGGGGCATTTTCTTTTCCAACCTCCCACACAGTGGCACTGTCCGGTACCAAACGGTGGCACAAAATTTAGGTACCCCAATTCGGGCACCTGAGGTGCCCGGAATGGTGGAAAAGTGGGGTTCGATGGGTTTCCGGACCGATCTGGGGGGGTTTGGAGGGTTTACGGGGGCTTTGGGGCCTCTGCGCCGGTTTTTTGAAAAATCGTGTTTGTCCACGTAAAAGGGTGGCATTTGACCCCCCCTACCCCCCCCCCCCCCCGGGCCCCCCCCCCCCCCCCCCGCGTCGCGTGCCCTCCCAGACCTGTCGCTGAGAGTCGGCTTGTCGGATGTCTGTCATCCGCATGCGTTTCAACCTGTGGTTTACCCCCCCCCCCCCCCCTCAGAAGAACGCGGTTGTTTTGTCGACCTAGAGTTGGGCGGCGGCGCCCCCACATCGACAACACTGTTCTGCCATCTGGGCACTTCCCAAACAGAGGCTTTGCTTGCGGTGCCTGGCAGGGTGTTGCCTCGGGGAGGGGAACGGAGGAGGGGGGGGGGGTTTGTGTTCAGCAGAAGAGCAGGGGGTGGTTTTTAGGTGGGGTGTAGGTGTGTAACATGTCTCGAGACGGTGGAGGGGGGTGGGCCTCAATAGCAGTGTGTTTGGTGTGGTTTACACCGGTTCAAACGGAAGGAGTGGGAGGGGGGGGGGGAGTGGAGTTGTTTCTCGCGCAGCATCCGGGTGTTCACCCGAGTGGTTTTGTAAAACCGCAAAGCAATCGAGACGGTTGCAAGTTGTTGCGTAAGGGCAAGCCGGGAGGAGGGTTTCCCCGACATGCAGGAGACGGAGTGCAGGCGGCTCGGCTCGCAGACGCGCGGGGTGGCACCCCGGGCATGCCACCCCGCCTTCAGAGAAAGCAAATAAAGCGAAACTAGAGCGCAGTGCTAGAAGGAAGCGCAGAAACGCCCCCCCACACACACCCCTTTCCACCCTTAACATCACCCGCCTCCTCGACGATGTTCTCAAATTGGGAGCGGTCATCATACTGTACGTCTCCACCCCTTCACGCACTTGGTATCGCTCAGAAGAAGCATACGGCGCGTCTGAATCGTGTCCACGTCACACACCTCTTCGTCAGTCTTGATGCTGTCTTTAACCGCGCTCCTCCAGTGTCGTAGCACGAGGGGGCGCGACCGTGACTCGCCGTGACTTGCTCGGACATCATTTTCTTGTCGTCGAAGGGGATCGCCGCCACTTCTCCCTCCCACGCACCAACCAAACCCCCACCCCCCAGAAACGCCCCCCACACACACACACCCACCCCCCCCTGGCCTAGGCAGCTTTTGAAGAACGCCTGTTACACACACACACACGCACTCTCTCTCTCTCTCTCCCCCCGCAGTGCAGTACACGTTTTCCCCCAGCACCTTTCCCTCTTGCCCCATCCATGCCGAGCCTACGCAACGCCGTGCTCGATGCTGTGGACCGGGCCTACGCCGGCGGGGGTGCGGGCGAGCTCGCCTGCCTCCTCCGCATCATGACGAAGGTGCTGGACCCGCACACCCTCCGCCCCCACCCCACGCCCTACCGTGTCCCGGAGAACCTCACCGAAGCGCAGCAGGCCGTGCTGGCCTGCATGCAATCCGCAGCTGCGAAGGGCACCGCCGCCTCCACCGTGCTGCACCTCGCATGCAGCGAGGCACCCATGCCCTACAGCACGCCCAGCCTCATCGCCGCAGAGCGGGTCGCCACACTCGCCGCCGCCATCGCCGCGACGGCTGCCGCCGCCGACACCACCCCCTGCGCCGCGGCTGACCCTCTCATGGAATCGACACCACCACCGCCACGCCCCACACGCGGCGTCGTCTGCGTCGGCAGACTCTGGACCCCCACGGCCCTCGCAAACCGCATCCCACCACGCGACCCTCTCGCGGCACTGCGGGCCAAGCGCTCGGTAGGGCATGTCATCGCGATGCCAACGCCTGTGCCGGATGCTGCCCTCGGTGCGCGGGGCGCGCAGCGCCCCGGAGGGTCTGTGACCCACACGTGGGACCGGTGCCACCCGATGCTGGCGATGATGTGCGACGCCCTCCTCGTCGCGGCGGCGCGCTCCCTCCGGGGGGTCGTGCACAGCTTCGCGATGCTCGACTTCCTCGTGTGCCTCAAGAACCTCCCGAGGTGCGACGGCTTCGCCGGCACCCCCGCCCTCTGGCAGGGCTGCCTCTCCCCGCCCCTCCGCGACGCCTCCAGGTTCCCCGCGCTACAGCCCTTCCTCGCGGCGCCCATCCCCTCCTGGGCTCTGCTGGCGGCGCACTGCGCAGCGTCGTGCCCCGCAGCCCCGGAGGTGCGGGCCAGCGTGCTGCGCCTGCTGGAGGCACCGCATGACGGCGCGATGTTCCCCTTCTGCGTGCTGTCGGCAGCGGTGTCCACCCTGCAGCACAGCGGCGTCGACACGTGGGGCCTGCGCTGCCTCAACGCCCTCGGGGGGTCGCAGGGCTCCGGGGGGTCCGCGGGGGGCTCGCTCCCCAGGCCCCTGGGGGTCGTGCGGGCCACCCCAAATGCGGTGCTCGCTGCGTTGGCCCAGGTTGCCTTCGGCGCGGAGACGGCGGGGACCCGGGGGCGGGCGGCGCAGCGCGCGGTGCAGGCGCTGCTGGGGGGTGGCGGTGCATCCGCCGACGGGATGCCGCAGGGGTTTGACGCGCACCTGGAGAGGCGCAGCCTGAGCCCCGCCTTCGCGCTGGTGGAGGTGTTTGTGAGGCACACAGGGCGGTATGGCGAGCTGGTGCTGACGCAGGGGAGTGATACCAACCTGCTGCAGCACTACTGCGTCTGCAACGCGGTGCTCTCGCGGGGGAGCGAGGTGAAGGTGGCGCAGCTGTGCGCGGCTGCCGCCCCAGCGGCAGGCCCCATCCCGGGCGTGGTGCAGGCGCTGCTGCTGCGCGCCGCCGCGTCGTCTGACCCCTCCGAGGTATCCTCGGTGCTAGCCGCCCTGGCTGTGCTGTGCCAGAGTGCCCCTGCCTACTGCTATGCGGTGCAGGAGCTGCTGCCTCCTCCCGCCGCCCATTCTGCTGCCAGGCAGTCAGCCCAGGGCCTGCCTGCCCATGTCCTTCCCGCGAGGACTCTGATGCAGTGTAGCCCGCAGGAGGCGACGCACGCCCTGCTGGAGGCGGTGGGGCATGCGTCTGCAGAGGCGCGGGAGGCGATGGTGCAGCGCTGTGCGGCTGGGCTGATGGCGGTGTTGGGGAGGACCCCTGTGAACCTGCAGTGCAGCGACGATGAGGTGCAGCCGCGGGGGCCGGAGGCGGGGGAGGGCGGTGCGGAGAGGAGGAGCGAGGCGGGGCGGAAGACGGAGCGGTCATGTACCACGCTGTCGGAGCCGTACAGCTTTGCCACCCGTCGGGTGAAGGTCCAGATGACTGAGGTGTCCGGATGAATAGGGAGGGCTCGTGGCCTCTGTGTGTTCTTGGAAAAGTTACCCACTCACCCCCCTCTCTCACCCTTGCTGCTGACGTTGGCTGTCCGTCCACTGAGTGGATTCACTTCACGGAGGTGGGTTGGAGGAGGCCTGTTGTGTTTCAGAGCGAGCATGTGTCGAGCATGCAAGCTAGCATCGGTTTCCCGAATCACGTGTTTCCGTTTGTGCGCACAGCAGCGGACAGCGAAGTCTTTCCCCGGATTGATTTGTCCGGACGGATCTCAACCGGTTCGGCTTTCTGTGACGGGCGATTCGAGCTGGGTTTGCCCAGCTTTGGCACAAGCACTATCCCATATCTTCTTGTTTATCGCAAACCCCTCCCCACCCCCTCCCGTTTTCCCCCAGTCCACCTTCCACGCATTCCTCTTATTTTAGCGCTTTTTTTCGCCTGTTTTCACCGCCTCTGCACCCAACCCACATCCCGTGTTTCCCTGCAAACCACGAACAAACCCGTCTCTGTCCATTGCCCACACCCCTTCCGTTGAAACGTACTCTTTTGTATGACCCGCTTCGCGCTCTGCGTGCAGCGGAAGGGCCTTGGAGAGGAGCTGGCATCGCTCTGATGGAACCAATGTGCGCACGGTGCGGTGACCGCCTCACCACTGAGTGGGTGAGGAGTGCGTGTCACCGCAGCAGCTCGCTGCATCGGTGCACCAAGGCTGTTTTTAGAACGACTTGAACAATATGCGAATGTCCTGCTCGCAGCCAGATGGGGGCTGCCATCAGAGGGCCACCAGCAGTGGCAGGAGGTGTTGCGCCCCGCCCCACCGCCGCCCATGGAACTTGCTTTATTACGCAGAGGGGGTATGGAAATTTAGGCAAAATTAGCCAAAATTAGCCAATTTAGCCAGGTTTTTTGGCTGGGGAAAATAGTTGTCCAATTTTTGAAAAATTCGAAAAAAATCTCTGGGGCTCACTGGGGTGCCACACTGAAAAATTTCGGAAAATTTTCGAATTTTTTTTCAGCCATTTTTGGTTAGCCAGGCCTGGGCCCAGCTGGGCCAGGTAGGCCGAAATTTCGACATGTCGAAAAAAATTTTTTTTGGCCAAAAAAATTTTTTTTTGTAGCCTCATGCAATGAAGGAGGAAATGGAACACGGAGAAAGCAGGTCATTCGAGTTTACGGCACGCGTAGTGCCGTAATTGCAGAGCCACATCTCACCTCATCACAGGTCGAGGTGTGTGCGTTTCACCACAACCTCTCCCCTCCCCATTCCCCCGTGTTGAGTGACATGTGTCGATAGTGTTCCATTTCGCCTGGCTCAACAGTGTTCAGGGTATAAGATAGACTTTTTTTCTGGCGCCGTTTTCCGGTTTTTCTGGTTTTGAAAATTTTTCGCGCGCGCCTTCGGCGCGCGCGACCCGCACAAACCCTCCCAGAATCTGAGAGGGCCCAGTGCCTGCGCGTCCTGTCGTACTGAGGCTGCTTGGTGGGGCAGGCGCAGCAGCTGCTTTGAAAGTTTGGACTCTCGGCCAAAAAACCGGTCTGGTGCAATGTTTTTACGCAGGGGGGTCTGGGGGGCGGAGCCCCCCAGCCGCCGGAGGCCACGGTAGTGAACATCTGTTCCCTACAGTCTGGATTCGCTTGTAAGTAGGAAGGCTTCACTGTATCGCAGCCCGGCCAGCAGGAGATCACTGGTCCTTGAGGGTTCAACCTTCAGGGTGGAGGAGGACGGGGGAGCGACCACTCGTGACAGGTGTGCGTTGTGGGTGGAGTGGGTGCACGACAGACCTTGTCATGGCCAAAGGGTCCACGAGATCTCTGCACACATTTCGTTATCGAGGAGATGGGCACCTAGCTGTGACGACAGGCAACAAACAAATCTCATCTGCTAGTTGCCCCCAATAGGCTTGGCGACCTTCAAGACTGCTTGAAAGTCGTTCGTGTTCTCGTCTCAGCCCTCCAGACAAGCAGATCTGTCTCGAGTTGGTGGGCTGTCGCCATGTATTCGATGGCACCGAGTGACGCTGCACAGAGGCAGACGACACGGTGAACTCCAGCTTAGACTCCCTCTTAGACATGGTGGCTGGAGTCCACCATGTGCGCACCTTCAAAACAGAAGAGACCTGCATGACGAGGGCATCACCACCCACCGGGCCACCCGCTAGGTCCATTTTTTCTTCTCCGCTTCTCTGCCTTCTTTGGACTATTTGGGCTCTGTGCGGATCACGATGGGGTCACTTTCTATTTTTTTATGGCGTTTTTTCTGACTGTTTTACTGTCCCAAAGTCACAAAAAAAACCGCCAAAAATGAGACCGACCTTTTTTTTTTTTCCAGAAAACCGGGAACCGGGAAACCCTGGTTTTGAAAACCGGAAAACCAGACCTATCTTATCCCCTGCTCAACAGAATCTGGGGCTCACTGGGGTGCCACACTGAAAAATTTCGGAAAATTTTCGAATTTTTTTTCAGCCATTTTTGGTTAGCCAGGCCTGGGCCCAGCTGGGCCAGGTAGGCCGAAATTTCGACATGTCGAAAAATTTTTTTTTTGGCCAAAAAAAATTTTTTTTTACTAGTTACGAGCGACGAAGCGTAGCGAAGTCGCGAAGTAACGAAG
Organism: Rhynchopus euleeides; assembly: GCA_963210315.1. Classification (NCBI taxonomy): domain Eukaryota; phylum Euglenozoa; class Diplonemea; order Diplonemida; family Diplonemidae; genus Rhynchopus; species Rhynchopus euleeides. Next base: position 1,714,403 of record OY723276.1, read on the forward strand.
GAAATCGTACGACTGAAGCTTTGGATTAGCACCTCATGCCACTTCACAGGGCCTCAACACAGCCTTGAGACAGCAAGTGTGCGCTCAAGTTTAACAATGGCCGGAAGAAAGAAGAAGACCCCAAAATCCAAGGAAGCCTCGCAGACTACACCCCCGCCTCCGCCTCCGTCTGAGGAGGAGTCCGCCGCGGGCCAGGCCATCGCAGCTGAGCCTGTGGCCGTGACACCAGTCGAACCCCAGGAGCCCCCGCAGATTCCCCCATCGCAGCTTCCGCCGCCGCAAACCGCCAACCCCGTGCCCACGGGGGCCCCTCATCAGAGCCCGGCCCAGCACAACACACATGCTTACCCCACTGTGTACGCCTATGCACCCCACCACCAGAACTTGTACCCAGCACCCGGTGCTTTGACAGCGCAGCCCCCCCCCCCGGGCAGTTTGCACATGCTGGTGCCCCCCCCCCACACATCATCTTACGTGTTGGTTCACCACTCCCCCGGTGTCCACACGCTGCAGCAGGCTCCCCTCCCAGCGCCCGCCCCCGGTGCTCCTGCAGCTCAGCCGCCCCCCCCAGGGCAGGCTCCACACGTCGGTGCGCCCCCGCCCCAGGCACCGGCCGTGTCGGCACACCACTCTCCCGGTGTCACCACGCTCCAGCATGTTCCCCACCCAGCGTTTGTCACCGCTCAGCCGCCCATCCCAGGGCAGGCTCCGCACGCCGGTGCACCCCCGCACCCTGCTCCGGCTGTGTCGGCATACCACTATACCGGTATCCCCACGTTGCAACATGCTCCCCACCCAGCGCCAGCGCTCCCCAGCGCCCAGCCACCCGTTCCAGGGCAGGCTCCACATGCCGGTGCACCCCCGCCCCACGCACCGGCTGTGGCCGCACACCACCCCGGTGTCGCCGCGCTTCAGCATGATCCCCACCCGGCTTTTGTGTCTGGGGGTGCACCTTGGGCAAACACAGCAGGCTTTGGCGCAGACCAGGCTTGGGCTGCCATCGCTGCGGGCCACCCCCCTCCCCACGCCAGCCCGGCCCCGCTTCCCCAGTCCTCCCTCGCCCCCGGCGCTCTCGCCACGGACCTTGAGCCTTCTCTGTGGGCCACCATGTCTGCGGACAGGCGGGCTTCAGTCCTCCTCGGGCTGGACGTCCGGTTCGGTCCGCTCTCCTCCAGTGGTTCCAGTTTGTCCATCGAGGCCGCACACCGTGTGTCGGACCTGAAAGCGATGGCGAACAAGATTGGGACACACGGAACACTGGAGGAGGCGAACAAATTTTTATGCGACATGGCCCACAGGGAGCTCATCCACCCTGAGGGAACCCAGTGTGCGCTCAACAAAAAGTAGTCCGGAACTGTTCTCCCACAGTTGCTGGACAGGGTGTCTATAATAAAGCGAAAGGAGTACGATTTTTCGCCTGGCTCAACAGAATCTGGGGCTCACTGGGGTGCCACACTGAAAAATTTCGGAAAATTTTCGAATTTTTTTTCAGCCATTTTTGGTTAGCCAGGCCTGGGCCCAGCTGGGCCAGGTAGGCCGAAATTTCGACATGTCGAAAAAAATTTTTTTTGGCCAAAAAAAAATTTTTTTTTTTCGCCTGGCTCAACAGAATCTGGGGCTCACTGGGGTGCCACACTGAAAAATTTCGGAAAATTTTCGAATTTTTTTTCAGCCATTTTTGGTTAGCCAGGCCTGGGCCCAGCTGGGCCAGGTAGGCCGAAATTTCGACATGTCGAAAAAAATTTTTTTTGGCCAAAAAAAAATTTTTTTTTTCGCCTGGCTCAACAGAATCTGGGGCTCACTGGGGTGCCACACTGAAAAATTTCGGAAAATTTTCGAATTTTTTTTCAGCCATTTTTGGTTAGCCAGGCCTGGGCCCAGCTGGGCCAGGTAGGCCGAAATTTCGACATGTCGAAAAAATTTTTTTTTGGCCAAAAAAAAATTTTTTTTTTACGCACACTTGTGAGCAGAAAATGTCACTCCACCACAGCCAAACGTGCTCCGCACACCACTAGCCTCCCCCATCACAGGAGTTGAGGTTTTGTGTGTGGAAGCGTCAACGCAAACTTTTTATCAGGGAAGCGTTTAGGACACAGGAGGTATATCAGTCAGAAGAGGGGCGCCAAGGGGGCAGAGGGGAGATACTTCAGCGGCTCGCACCGCACAACACGGCAGAGGGGAGATACTTCAGCGGCTAGCACCGCACAACACGGCAGAGGGGAGACACTTCAGCGGCTAGCACCGCGCAACACAGGCAGAGGGGAGATACTTCAGCGGCTCGCACCGCACAACACGGCAGAGGGGAGACACTTCAGCGGCTAGCACCGCGCAACACAGGCAGAGGGGGGATACTTCAGCGGCTCGCACCGCACAACACGGCAGAGGGGAGATACTTCAGCGGCTAGCACCGCACAACACAGGCAGAGGGGAGATACTTCAGCGGCTCGCACCGCACAACACGGCAGAGGGGAGACACTTCAGCGGCTAGCACCGCGCAACGCAGGCAGAGGGGGGATACTTCAGCGGCTCGCACCGCACAACACGGCAGAGGAGAGATACTTCAGCGGCTAGCACCGCACAACACAGGCAGAGGGGAGATACTTCAGCGGCTCGCACCGCACAACGCAGGCAGAGGGGAGATACTTCAGCGGCTCGCACCGCACAACACGGCAGAGGGGAGATACTTCAGCGGCTAGAACCGCACAACACAGACAGAGGGGGCAGGCATCAGGAGATGGCAAGCTTCGACGCCGCCACGGCTGACTGGGACCGTATCCCGATTCCCCCGTTGGCCAAGACCGCAGCCGTCGCACCCCGGGCGGGCTGCGTCTTCCCCACCTGCGACACCATCCACGGCGGCGGCGCCACAGCCCATTCGTGCCACACGTGCGGGCGTACGACGGTGCCGTCATGCCTGAGGAAGCGCATCCCGACGGCGGCGGCGAACGAGTGGCTGGAGATGTGGGGGGAAGTCGGGTGGACTTGCCCCGTGTGCACGTGGGAGGCCCTCGAGAGGGAGAGGGACGAAGCAGACGCCGAGATGTGGGACGGAGAGGAGTACGACGAGGAGTCCTCCAGCGAGAGGGTACCGGCGCCACCACCCAAGGAGGACACGAACGCCGCGGCTCTAGCCACCATCCTGCAGGAGATCCGGGAGCTCAGGAGCGAAGTGACAGGCCTGAGGGGGACGGTGGAGGAGCAGAAGAAGGAGATAGCTGAGCTGAAACTCAGCCAGAAGAAGGCCGACCAGGACCTCCCCGCGGGTTTCACGGCGCACGTCGTCTCGACTTGGGGAGACGCGCTGACAACGCCGAGCGGGCAGCGCCTTGTGAAGGCGGAGGTGACGCGGGTGTTCCGCAAGGCGGAGCTGGAGAGCGGGCCAGACGCCCCCGATTGGCACCACGAGATGGCGTCGCGTTTCGAGCGGGTGCACGAAATGTTCGACCTAATCAAGCAGACAAACGATGTCGCCCCCTTCGTGACACCACTCCACAAAGTCATCGTCGAGATGAACAGCTACGCACTGCTGCGAGGCCGCGCGGGGGCGCGCCACTACCAGGGGAAGGCGAAGGCCCTATCACCCTCCGACTACACGGTTGCCCTCCACAGGAGGTTCATCGAAGAGGGCAGAGCCAAGCAAGAGGCAGTGTGGGCAAAAGCGGAGGCGAAGGCCGAAGACAGATCGGTGCCATACCGGCTCCCAAGCAAGGGCAGGGGCCGGAGCGCGGGAAAGGGACGCGCGTCGAAGGGACTCGGGAAGCGGAACTGACCGGACAAGGGGGGACACTACGGCCTGCTGTACCAGGAGGCCGTGCCGACCCTCCCCCCGACCGGTCGGGGGCGGCCGTTGAAGAAGGGCACCCGGCTGACACCCCAGAAGTGCAAGGAGATCCGCGACTCTTTCCAAAAGACCCTGACACACGCCCTCGCCCCGACCTACTGGAAGACACTACGCAGAGCATACGACCAGTACACACAGTTCCGCAGGCAGTGGGCAGACACAGCGGGGAGAATGCCGCCACACGACGAGTGCGCGATGCTATGGGCGACCAGCCAACGTTTGGGGGGCCTGTCGACGTCCTCGACCCTGCAGTACCTGAACAACATCGCAGGGGCCCTCAGGAGATTCGAGGGCTACCCGCTCGACAGTGTCCAGGTCCTCAGCGATTACCGCCGCGCGCTCAAGCGGCAGGGAGCGCTGAAGCCGAAGCGCCAGGCACAACCCGCGACCCCACAGGACATTCGAAGGGCGATCGAACGCGAACCGCGCCGACTGGTACAGCTGCTGCTGGGCATCATGTGGAGGGGGGCTGCGCGCGTGTCAGATGCACTCCGCCTCGACGTGAAGGATGTTCAGCCGGACCCGGACAACGACGTAGTCAACATCCGCTGGACGCAGTCAAAGTCGGACCCGTTCCGTGTCGGGCACATCACAGGCATCACCCTGCAGGCAGGCCTCCGGAAGATCCTGGAGCGGCGTCTCAGGCAGGCAGAAAAACGCAAGCAGACAACCCTGTTCCCCCCAAGTGTAGGGTACCGCTGTGCGACAAAGGCAATCAAGAGAGCCAGGGCGACTCTGACTACACACTCCCTCCGCCGCGGCGCGCTGACACATCTGGCGAGGAAGGGAGTGCCCCTGGAGGAAGTCAGGCTGCTGTCACGACATGCCACAGTGGACGGGGTGATTCGCTACGTGTCGGCGGCGGAGAATGCGCGCGCGAGAGACACGGCGAGGATATCAGCGAAGATCGACCAGTGAGGAGGCGTCGGCGGAGACGAACGAAGCGGGGAGGGGACCCGCAGACATCATCATCACACTTCCCGGCAAAGCTCCGACGCCTGATGGCGCCACAGGAGGCTTATCAGGAAGTGGGTCAGACCGAAGACGACCCGGACACCGACGAGTCGTACGGGCCAGGCATTGAAAACGGGTATGAGAGCGACCTCGCGGTGTGCGCGGGAGACAAGCTGCTGCGGCCGGCAAAGGAGGGGCGTGATGCGGGGACACACGGTGAAGCCATCGCACCGATCTGCAAGACACGGCTCGACCTCGACAGGCTGGTGGAGATGGACACGGCAGGGGAGTTGGACGGCGTGATAGATCTGATCCGGGAGCCGAGGGTATTTGAGAACGCGCTGCTGCCAGGCGCAAGGGAGGCGTTCAGACGCCACCGCAAGGTATCCCGACACATGCTGCAACACCTCGACGACCTGGAGGGCTTCGGAGTGCTGAAGGAGGCGGATGCTGCCGCCTACCTCACCCTCCCGGCTTTCACCGTGTCCAAAAAGTCGGGAGGATTACGCTTCATCGTCGACGCCAGGCCGCTCAACAAGCACATGGTCCGACCCCCGGACATGCGCCTGGACGACATCATCGAGGTGACGCGACGCATTGCTCTCGCAGAGTGGGTCGTGATGGCGGACGCGCGGAGCTGGTTCTACCAGTTCCCAGTGCAGAAGGAAATCCAGCGCTTTTTTGGAGTCTGGGTCGGGGGTGAACGCGACGAGTTCATCAAGACATTCCTCACCGTCATGTGCATGGGCTGGTCGCACTCTCCATCTATCGCGAACAGGAGCGCAAGGGTGCTGCTCCCGCCCAGCCAGGGGATCTGCTGGATCGACAACTTCGTGGTGCTGGGGCGAACCCGAGAGGAGGTGGCGAACCAATACGCTGCTTTCCTCGGGCGGTGCAGGGAAGTCCGAGCGGCGCTGAACTTCGACGACCCACAGCACGGAAGATCGACACAGCACTTCTCCGTGTTCGGCATCGAGTTCGACTTACAACGGCACACTTTCAGGATGGACCCGGCCTGGATCCGAAAGATCATCGAGCGCAGCGAGCTGGGGGCACTGCTCGAGGGGAGCTCGACGCCGCGCGGGGTGTTTCGGGTGTTCGGTGCGCTCGTGTGGCAGTCCTACGTCATGCGCGCCCCAATGTGCTACATGCCGGCAGCCCTTTCATTCATCCGACGAGTGGCGAAGCGGGCACACGCGGAAGGGGGTACGTGGGATGCAGTATGCACAGTACCCACCTCGGTGCAGCGTGAGACTGTGGACCGTATGCGCTTCATCGCAGTGAACGACTGGCGGGCCGCGACTGACCCCCCCTTCGTGGTATCGCTATGGACAGATGCATCATCGCGCGAGTGGGCCGCCATTCTAGTCAGGCCAGAGGGGGAGACAGTCGCACAGGGAACGTTCCGCGGAGCGGACGAGGGGGCGCACATTTTCCTAAAGGAGGCACACGCCGTCTGGCAAGGCCTGCGACTGGCTCAGAGGTATACAGACATGACCGTGACATGCTACATCGACAACCTCCCCCTTGTGTTCTCGATGCGCAGGGGCCACTGCTCCAACTTCCGCGGCAACCTGGTGTTGCAGGAGATCTTCACCATCGCCCGGAAGAATAGGATGCGGCTCCGACCGCAGTGGGTGGCTTCCCAGGACCAGAGAGCTGACGAATACACCCGGGGTAAGCAAGCGGCAGACCCGGCTTTCCTGGAGACACGCCCGATACCCGGCGCGTAACTTCCGCGGCCGTCCCGAGAGACCAGGGACGGCCACGTCCCTCCGGATGAGGGTCCTGAGTGGAAGCGTCAACGCATCACAAACAAAATACGAGTAAAGAGCGGCTGTACTGGAGTGACATTTTTTACGCACACTTGTGAGCAGAAAATGTCACTCCACCACAGCCAAACGTGCTCCGCACACCACTAGCCTCCCCCATCACAGGAGTTGAGGTTTTGTGTGTGGAAGCGTCAACGCATCACAAACAAAATACGAGTAAAGAGCGGCTGTACTGGAGTGACATTTTCGCCTGGCTCAACAGAATCTGGGGCTCACTGGGGTGCCACACTGAAAAATTTCGGAAAATTTTCGATTTTTTTTTCAGCCATTTTTGGTTAGCCAGGCCTGGGCCCAGCTGGGCCAGGTAGGCCGAAATTTCGACATGTCGAAAAAAAAAAATTTTGGCCAAAAAAATTTTTTTTTTCGCCTGGGGTGCCACACTGAAAAATTTCGGAAAATTTTCGAATTTTTTTTCAGCCATTTTTGGTTAGCCAGGCCTGGGCCCAGCTGGGCCAGGTAGGCCGAAATTTCGACATGTCGAAAAAAAAATTTTTTGGCCAAAAAAAAATTTTTTTTCGCCTGGGGTGCCACACTGAAAAATTTCGGAAAATTTTCGAATTTTTTTTCAGCCATTTTTGGTTAGCCAGGCCTGGGCCCAGCTGGGCCAGGTAGGCCGAAATTTCGACATGTCGAAAAAAATTTTTTTTGGCCAAAAAAAAATTTTTTTTTTCGCCTGGCTCAACAGAATCTGGGGCTCACTGGGGTGCCACACTGAAAAATTTCGGAAAATTTTCGAATTTTTTTTCAGCCATTTTTGGTTAGCCAGGCCTGGGCCCAGCTGGGCCAGGTAGGCCGAAATTTCGACATGTCGAAAAAAAATTTTTTTGGCCAAAAAAAATTTTTTTTTTCGCCTGGCTCAACAGAATCTGGGGCTCACTGGGGTGCCACACTGAAAAATTTCGGAAAATTTTCGATTTTTTTTTCAGCCATTTTTGGTTAGCCAGGCCTGGGCCCAGCTGGGCCAGGTAGGCCGAAATTTCGACATGTCGAAAAAAACCAACGATTTCTTAAGCTACAGTTTCTGTACTTCATTGGTATACACACTCGCGCTCCCCCCCCCCCCCCCCTGGTCGGTTGGGTCGGTTGGGTTCTCCCCTCCCCTTTCAAAAACCCCTCCCTCTCCCTCCTCTCCCCCATCCCTTTTCCCCTTTCCAAACTTCTTCTTGAACTTGCGGGCGGGCAGAGTCGGGAGGGCTGGTTGGGCTAATAGCGTATCCCCAAGCAAAAAACCACTCCCCCTGGGGCCACTTGTCCCTCGGGCTCTGTTCCCCTTCCCTTCCCAGTCCCCCCCTTCCCACCCCCGACGCACGCGAGCGCGAGTCGTGATGGAGGCGCGAGATGCGCCCGGCCGTGGGCACGCGAGGAGGCGAGGGCAGTGGGCCCTCATGGCGCTGCTGGTGGCGGCGCTCACGCCCCCAGCGGGAGAGCAGCCCGGGCCGCCCCCGGTAGCGAGGGAGACGGGGGGGTCGCAGCCCCCCACACGAGTGCAGCCCGGGCCGCCCCCGGTAGCGGCAGCGGCGCGGGGGTCGCAACCCCCCGCACGTGGGCAGCCCGGGTCGCCCCCGGTAGCGGCGGGAGCAGCGGCAGCAACGGCTGCGGCGGCGGCGGCAGCACCGGGACAGGCGGAGCCGGGGGAGGGCGGGGCCCACACGGGCCCCCCCCCAACAACAGCACACCGGTCTGACCCACCGGCTTCATGCACCCCCCAACGGCACTCCCCGACGGCTGCGGAAGGGCCGCGGCCCCCCCCCGAGCAGGCAGCGGCGGTCACCGCTGCAGAGACCACGCCCGCAGGGCCTCTGGAGCGGCGGAAGCCGCTTAGCCGCCCCCGCGGGGCCAAGTACGGCGCCCCCGGCGTGATAGCTGACAGGGGGGGACGAGATGGGCTCTGCCCGCGTTGTGGGGGATGGTGGGAGGGAGTGTCGTGTGGTCCCCCCCCCGTCCCGGGCTCCCCCCTCCCAGCTTATGTCTTTCCACCCCCCTCCCCCGAGCTCCCCCCCCTGGGCGGGTACTGGGGGGTTGGCTGGGTAAGGGCGACTCTTGGGTGGGCGGTGGTGGTGGCGGGGACGCTGGGCTGGAGCTGGTGGCCGGCTGTATTTGCCCTGAGTCGGTGCCGGGCGCGAGGCTGGTGGGCAGTCGGGCGGAGACGGGCGACGAGGCTGATGCACAGTGTGTGGGGGCAGTCGAAAGCGTGGAGAGCAGCGGTGGTGGGAGGGTGCTGCTGGGTGGTGGCGGGCGGGGTGGAACGCGCCTGGGCCTCGTCAGCTGCTGCGTGCTGGGGGTTCGTCTTCGTCTGGGAGCCTAGGTGGGTCGCACTACAGGGAGAGACGGCCTGGGCCTGGTGGTGGGGGTTGGGGGTCCTGCCCGTACTGCTGGCTGCGGGGCTGTCCCCATCAAGAGCGGCGCGGGGCATTTCCTGGGCCCTAGGGCGGGTGAGCCGGGTGGTGCGCTGGCTGAGGGTGTCGGGCAGGGCGGCGGGTGTGCTCCCGGGGTTCACGGAGGCGTGCGGGCTGGCGGCGGGCCTGGGCGGGGCGGCCGTGATCGCCGCCGGCGCGCTCTGGGTTGAGGTCCTATCTGCGAGCGATCTACGGGCAGGAGTGGTGGCGGCGTCCGCATACGGGCTGGCGACGGGCGGGTGGGTGCTGGTGGGCTCGGCGATGGTACGGCAGCGCCGCCTGGCCAACCGACGCGGCTGGCTCCCTCGCTGGTCGTGGAGGGCCCGCAGGCGATCCCGATGGGTGGCCCGCAGGCCGCGCCTGGAGGTTCTCCTGCCTGCCTCCGTCCGCCGCTCGGAGGACCGGATCGGCGCCGGGCTGGACGCGCTGCGTCGGGTGAGTCGGGCGGAGCGAGTGGCAGAGGTGTTGCCGGTCCTGGCGTCGGCGGGGGCCCTGTCGGGCGGGGTCTGGGGGCTGGGGTTCCTGTCGCTCGCGTGTCTCGTCTGGGCTGGGGTGGAGGTGGCCGTGACGGCAGCGCGGCTGCGGGAGTCGGAGATGCGGGACGCGGTGACCCTGGACTTGTGGCGCTCCGTACAGCCCATGAGACGGACCCGCCTCCTGTGCGCAACGTCAGAGCGCCCCCCGCTCTTCCTCGGCCCGCGCGACCTGTGCGGTGGGGACCTGGAGATGGAGGAGGACTGGACTGGGGTGGACGAGGTCCTGTCGCAGTTCGGGGGGTCCAGGGTGCCGAATCAGGCGACAGGGGACTGCCTCTTCGCGGCACTCACGCCCACGGCCGCCCTCCCCTCCCACGACGACATAGTGGGCATGCGCTCCGAGCTGTCCCGGCGTGCAGGGGACGCCTCGGTGAAACCTCAACTGCTTCACTTGTTAGGGGACGCCAGGCGGGTCGAGGAGTATCGGGCGGGCCTGGCTGGTGCGGCGCATGGGGACCACCTCGCGCTGCACCTGGCGGCGGGAGCGTGGGACTTGTCAGTGGTGGTGGTGCAGGAGGGCAGGGGTCAGGCAATCCGTGTGGACCCGCGGCGCCCTAAGAAGCAGGGGCCAGCCCCCGCAGATGTCAGGGTGGTGGCTCTCTCTGGCAACCACTACGAGGGAGTGGCCATGCCCCTTGCCCGACGCAGGGCCCTTCGAGAGAGCGCGGCGCCGGCCCACCTCAGCCCAGCCACGTGTCGAGACGCCTGCCCGGCGGCCCTAGGGGAGGGTGCCCAGGAGGCAGAAGGGGCGGGCCTGGGGGATGTGCGTCGCCGCTGGTTCTGCCCCCTCACGGCCTGCGCGGGCTCGGCTCTCCACCGGCATACGCCGTATTCGTCCAAGGAGACGCTCCGCAAGCACGCCCAGGCGCACGCAGACCAGGGTGAGGAGTTCCCGCCGAGCGCGCTTCGTCTGCTGGGCATGAAGAAGTGCATGTGGTGCTCGAAGGTAATGAGCACCTCCTTGGACTCCTGCGTGAAGTGCCGCCCACGTGGCGCGACCCCTGTGGTGCCGAACAGGCGCGCACCCTCTGCGGCGGAGGCAGCGGATGCGGGTCGCCTCCCTCCCCTTGAGAGCATCCACACGGAGCGAGTGGGGGTGTCGCTGTCGGTCCCCGGGGCGATCCTCCGCCCGGCGGCGGTAGCCTATAGCCAGGCCCTGTGGGATGTCGCAGCGAATAGTTCGAGCACCACGGCGTGGCTCCGCCTCCTCTTGGTGCCCAAAACCCTCTTCCGCACCTACCGTGGAGGGAAGAAGAAGCAGCTGCTGGCGAAGCGGGCCCGGGAGGAGGCGATCATCCTCTGGCGGGAAGGACGCGCGTCGGAGCTCTGGCGCCGGGCCCGGACGGAAGCCCCGGGCCCGGGACGGGTGGAGGCTGCCCCCACATGGGAGGAGACGGAGGAAGCGGTGGTGCAAGCGGCGAGACAAGGGCGGTATTCGGCGGCGATGGCGCGCACCAGGAGCGCCGGCCTGGCGCCTGCCACCCCTGCCACGAAAGCGAAGCTCCTAGCAATGCACCCGGAAGCGGACAGCCCAGCCATCTCCGCGGCGACGCGGGTAGTGCCCGCGGATGCCACCCCCGCCGAGGTGTTTAAAGCGCTGAAGGGGTTACCGAGGGGCACGGGCGCCGGCCCCTCAGGCCTGAGGGCGGACCACCTCCGGGAGCTCGTCCAGGTGGAGGGAGTGGATGTGCTTCCGGCCCTCACGGCGGTGGTGAATGTCCTGCGCAGAGGCGAGGCCCCCCCGCAGCTGGCCCGGCACATCGCGGGCGCGTCTCTGGTCGCGCTCCCCAAGCCAGACGCGGGGATCCGCCCGATCGCGGTTGGGGAGACCCTCCGCCGCCTGGTGGCCAAAACCCTCACCGCAGACGTCAGGGAACAGGCTGGGAAGCTCCTCCTGAAGGGGAGGCAAGTAGGAGTGGCGGTGGACGGCGGACTGGAGGCGGCCACGGCGGTCGTGAAGGACTTCGCGGCGCGCAACAGGGGGGCGGACAAGGTCCTGCTGAAGATCGACTATGCCAACGCCTTTAACATGGTTAACAGGCAGGCGTTCATCGATGCTGTCAGGCGGGACCTCCCGGAGCTGTCGGCGTGGGTCGAGTGGTGCTACGCGTCGCCCTCAGCCCTGATATACCGTGGCGAAGTGCTCGAATCGCAGAGGGGGGTACAGCAGGGGGACCCCCTCGGGCCGCTCCTGTTCTCCCTGGCCATCCGCCAGCTGACCGAGGACCTAGGCAAGCTGCCGGGGGTGGAGGGCAGCGTGTGGTACTTGGACGATGGCACGCTGATGGGCTCCCCCGGGGCGGTCGGCCACGCGTTCGCGATCCTCGAGCGGCGGAGCGCGGAGCTGGGCCTGGTGGTGGCACGCCGCAAATGCGAAGTGATCTCGCTGAATGGGCACTCGGTGGAGGGCCTCCGGGGAGCGGGCCTTGATGTAGCCGCGACGGAAAAGGAGCGCGCGACTCGCATGGACCTCCTCCACCACAACTTCGAGTTCCTCGGGGCTCCGGTGGGGGATGCGGAATTCTGCGAGCGGGTGATGGATACAAAACTGAGAGAGAAGTTCATCCCGAACCTGCGCCAGCTTCACCACCTCCAAGACGCGCAAGTGGCCATGACCCTCCTGCGACACTGTGAAGGCTTCTGCAAGCTGGTCTTCCAGATGCGCGCAATTGGGTACGCCGGGAGAGAATACCTTCGCCAGTATGACAAGGAAATCGGGATGGTGCTGGCATCTGTGCTCGGGGACAGGGACGGGACCCTCCCTGACGATGCGCGAGACCAGGCGGCCCTGCCCGTCAGGCTAGGGGGTATGGGCATTCGGAGGTCGGAGGACCACATCACCGCTGCGGCTTTGGCGGCGGCTAGCTCCTTCTTCCCCCTATGTGTGCAGCTGGACAGCGGATATCGTTGGGATGCGGATGCGTGGCGCGTGGCAGCGACCGCCCACAACGAGCTGGTGGCGGAGGCGGACTGGGTGGACCCTCACAAGCGCCCGGGCGAGCCCTATCCCTGGCGATCATCAGCCGGCAGCACGAGACCCTACTGGCGGAGGCTGACGTGCTGAGTAAAGGGCGTCAGTTGTCCGCGTCCCTCCCAGGCGCAGGGGCGTGGGTGACGGTGACGCCAGAACAACAGTTTGCGATGGGGAGGGAGGAGTACCAAGTGGCGGCTCGCCTGCGCCTGGGCCTCGTCGTCTTCGCCCCTGGGTCGCGGTGCCACGAGTGCGGGGACGCCATGGACGTCTTGGGCGCCCATGTGTTCAGCTGCCAGGCATCGGCGGACCGCATCAAGCGCCACGACGCGGTGAAGCTCGGGGTGCTGGGGCTGGCGCGGGACGCGGGACTCGGCCCCCAGCTGGAGCCCAACCACCTCCTCTTGGGCGGGGGCAAGCCGGCTGACGTGTTCCTCCCGTGCGGCATAGGTGAGTCGCGGGGCCGGGCGATCGACGTGACCGTGTGGTCGACGTGCGCGGAGTCTGCGAGGCAGGGTGCGGCGAGAGCGCGGGGGTACACCGCGTCGCGGGCTGAAGCATCCAAGCATCGCAAGCACGGGGCGCGGTGTCAGGAGGTTGAGATCGCCTTCTCCGCGTTCGCCCTGGAGCAGTCGGGCGGGATGGGTCCGGAGGCCGTGCGGCTCTTCAGGCACTTGGTCAGCTTCGCGGTGGACCACAAGCTGGGGGACAGGGCCGAGCTCACTCGTTCCTGGGCGGCGCGGATAGTGGTGCCGTTGATGCGGGCGGTGGGGCGGTCGTCGCTCCGCAGGGGGGCGCTGTGCACGGACCTGCGCTCTGGTCAGACTCGGGAGCGGGTCTTGCCGGATCCGCTGGTGGGCGTGGAGCCGGACTACTTCTTCGCGCCTGACACGGACCTGGCCCCCGCGCCACACTTCGACGGGCACATGGACGCGGAGGATTTCATGTGTGACCCGGATGACGCGGCGGGCCCCGAGGAGCCGACCCCTGAACCCGAACCTGCCCCTCCCCGCCGCCCACGCCCGCCGCCTCCCCCCGCGGAGGGGGACCTCCCGCAGCCGGCGGGTGGGGTGGCGGCTGACCCCCTGGCCCAATTGCTGGAGTGGCGCGGCCAGACGGACGGGAGGCTGAGCTTGTCGTCCCCGCAGCAGCAGGCGCGGCTGGGCCTGGTCGAGCCGGACGGGTGGTCGTTCCGGGTGGGGGACTGTGCTTTTGATGCGTTGGCCACGCTGGGTGCCCGATCGGTGAAGCAATCCAGCGGGTGGCTGCGCCAAGAGGCAGTCCGCAGGGCGATGCGCGACCCGGACCTCCGGATGCGGGTGGAGGAGGGTCCGAACCAGTGGGCCGAGCAGATGATGCGCGCAGGGAGCGACGACGTGCGCACCTGGGCGGACTTCATCGCCCTGGCGGCGGCTGCGCGCGTGACCAGATGCGTCGTCCTCGTGCTCATCGACAACCACCAGCCGATGCTTCTGTCCCCAGTAGGTGCGGGTGCAGTGGTGGACGCCCACTGTCTGCGGAGGACGGGGGGGCAACATGGGCACTACGTGCCCCTAGTTATGCCGGAGCCCATGCGTCAGCACCTGGCGGGTCTTCCCCCGAAGCCGATGGCAGCGGATGTCACGGGGTGCGATGGTGATAGTCCCATGCAGATGGTGCGTCAGGGGGGCTCGGCGGGCCAGGTGGAGGAGTGCGAGAAGTGCCGCCGCCCGTTCGACCGCTCCGCGAGGCATCACGCGTGTGGCAGATGCTGGCGCAAAGTGTGCGCGTCGTGCGCAGTGCGGGGTGAGCGGTGCCCAGGCTACATTGACCGGGTGGCGGTGGATGTCGACGCTCCAGACCCTGCGGAGCAACCCGCGGTCACCCCGGATCTGCGGGAGGTCCTGGAGTCCGCCCGGGCGCGCCCCCGCCGGCGGAAGCCCATCCCGAGCCGCATGCACGACACGCCGATGGGGCCCAGGCAGCCGAGTGCCCCGCACGACTCGTCGGGGGCTGCGCACCATCCAACGCGGGTGAAGGAGGAAGTGGCGGAGGAGCCGGTCGCTCCCGGCCAGGACGTGGAGATGCACCAGGGCGGAGGCTCCCAAACCTCAAACACAGCCCCCTCTGGTGCGCCCTCCGCGACCCACGGCCACAGCGTGCCCCCGGCGGAGAGTGCCTCCCGGGCTGCCCCAGCCCCCATGCAGGGGCAGGCCCAACATGCAGAGTGCCCGCCGTCGGGGTCGGGGGCCACAGAGAACCACCAGGGCGGAGGCTCCCAAACCTCAAACACAGCCCCCTCTGGTGTGCCCTCTGCGGCTCCGGTCACGGCGGCAGGCGCCCAGCCGTCTGGCCCCGCTCAGGCCGCGCGGCGCCGCCAGGGCGGAGGCTCCCACACCTTCAACACAGCCCCCTCTGGCACCTCTGGCGGAACAGCCCCCGGTGGGGCTGGCGGGATCCAGGGGGTTGCTGCGACGATGATGCGCAACGCCGCGCAGGCCCGCCGGGACGGGCAGCGCCGCAGCCGGACGGCCGCGTCCTCGAGACGCCTGGAGGAGCTGCGTCAGGGTGACGCGGCGGGCCCCATGGAGTTCGACGACGACCCGGCGAACGTGTGGGAGCCCGAGGACGACCTCCAGGCCATCGACGCCTACGGGGACGACGAGACGCCCGCGGCGAACATCCCCGCTCTGCAGGAGCTTGCGGCGTCCCGTGTCTGGGCCGAGGGGGTGGTAGCGCGGGCCCGCGGCATGGCCCCCTGCGTCTCGATGGGAGGAGCCATCCCCCGCACCGTCGAGGCGTGGAGGCACTGCTTCCACCCCAGCTATGGCCTTTGCCCCCTCTCGCCCAGGGTGGCAGGTGACGTAGCGGCGGAGTGGCTGCAGGCGCGCATCCTGCAAGGGGGCGCGCAGGCCGAGCCCGGGAACCAGACGAGGGAGCCGGGGGTCAGCCTGCGCGTCTACATGCGCAAGCTGCAGACGGAGGTGGAGCGGGGCGAGTAGGCGGAGCAGCGTCCCCACCCCCACCACCCCCCCCCCCCCCCCGGGACCTTCCCCCCCCCCTTTCATAGATGTGTGCAGGTGGCCGTTGTGAATGGTTAGACAGGGGCTGGCCACCCCCTCCCCCGGGCTCTGCACAGCAGGTCTGGGTTAGAAACAACATAACCCCCCCCCCCTTCCTCCCCTCCCTTCCTCCCCCCTCCCCTCCCCTCCCCTATTGATGTCCCCCCCCCCCCTCCCCCAGCGCTTTGCCGCTCGTGTGAGTACCGCCCTGACTGGGAGAAAGGGTAGGGCTGGTTGGGTTGGCGGAGTTGGGCGGATGGGCGAAACGGAAAAATCGACGAGGTCGCAGCGTCAGGGCGTTCTGGGCTGGCTGGTGGTGGTTGGGACAAGACCGACGAGATTAGAAGCGGCACTGGTAGACGGGTTTTGAGGCCCCCCGCCCCCAGGTTCCCCCTGCCCACCTGGACGGACCCAAGTGCCTCACACCGGATCTCTCCCCACCCGGTGGTCCACCTGACGGATACGCGAAAAAAAAAATTTTTTTTTCGGAAAATTTTCGAATTTTTTTTCAGCCATTTTTGGTTAGCCAGGCCTGGGCCCAGCTGGGCCAGGTAGGCCGAAATTTCGACATGTCGAAAAAAATTTTTTTTGGCCAAAAAAAATTTTTTTTTTTCGCCTGGCTCAACAGAATCTGGGGCTCACTGGGGTGCCACACTGAAAAATTTCGGAAAATTTTCGATTTTTTTTTCAGCCATTTTTGGTTAGCCAGGCCTGGGCCCAGCTGGGCCAGGTAGGCCGAAATTTCGACATGTCGAAAAAAAAAATTTTTGGCCAAAAAAAATTTTTTTTTCGCCTGGGGTGCCACACTGAAAAATTTCGGAAAATTTTCGAATTTTTTTTCAGCCATTTTTGGTTAGCCAGGCCTGGGCCCAGCTGGGCCAGGTAGGCCGAAATTTCGACATGTCGAAAAAAAATTTCCGGGGGGCTCCGCCCCCCACGCCCCCCGCCCCCCCCCCCCCCCCCACCTCCCTCCCGGCCGGGGGCCGGTACGGTCGGTCGTCGGCTGCGCCCAAAGGGCGTGCGGTAGCCGACGCCCTTTTGTGCTCGCCTCCTCCCTCCCACACGTATTCGTCCTCTTCATCGCTCTCAGTATTTCCCGTGCCTGCAGCGCATGCATCCACAAGTTTTGTGGATGCATCCACACACAGCCTGGAGCTCCGAAGCCCTGCCTGCAGTGGATGAATGTGTGCATGCCTGCAGGCAGTCATCCATACCCGGTTTGCCTGCAGGGGATGGAATTTTCAGGAAATGTGCCAAGGGCCAGTATGGACACCCCTAAAACCCTTCTGAAACCAAAAAGTCCACGAAAGGGGTTAAAACGGCTTAATTCGTTGATTTTGTGCATTTCCCTGCATTTCCCAGCCAAAAATCGAAATTGGCTGGGCGAGTAGTTGGCCAAAAACGCGAAAAATTCCAAAAAAATTGATTTTTCACAGAGGCCTAGAAACGTGCTCCTGGGTGAATGGGCCCAAAAATCGGCTTTTCGCCATTTTTTTGTCGATTTTCGGGGTTTCCGGCGATTTTCCTGTCCCAAGTCCATAAGCCATTTTTTGACTTTTTCGGGCATCCATGGATGCCGTGGATGCATGCATGGATGCATCCACACCATCCCCGGCCCCACTGAGCTCTGTCCTCTTTCATGACTGACGGGTTCACAGCCCTGCCTCCACGCCCTGACTTCTGTGACCCGCATCCCACGTCTGAGGGAGAGTCTTCCGAGTGCAGTCACCGAGACCAGGCCGCTATCTTCAGTCGGTTTCTGATCTGTAGTTGGAATTACCGTCTGTCAAGTGCACGTGGTGACAATGACTGTGACCCTGTCCCCCCCGCACCCCCCCTGAAACACACCGTCACGGGTTTGTGGCAGGCTCCTTCCCCCCCCCCCCCCCCCCCCCGCACCCCCCCCCGTTTTCAATTGCGACCCGGTTCCCGGGTTGTGTAGTGGCCGTTTCGCAGCGACCGTCTTCTCATCAGGACGGCCGGTTTCCCTGACGCCGCGATCACCAGTGGTGCGACGTTCTTGAAGGAGGTACTTCATCCCCCCCCCCCCCGCTCTGTTGCTTGGGTCTGGGCCTGATCGAAGGATCTGGCTGTGTTGCTTCTTACTCTGTTGTGCCTGTCATCGAAGAACTGTGGGAGGTCGGAACCAAGGAGGAGGAACTGCTGGGACAGTGCTGCATACTCTCTTGATACACCTTGGTAAATCTGCGCTCCACTCGCGGTAACCCTAAACCTGGAAACAGGAGACGTCCATCTGGGAACAGATGATCTTGATCGTGTTACCCATCTTTGCTATGAGCTACGATCAGGTTTTTGTCGTCACATGGGCCCATGAGCCGTGGATCTACTGGTGTTGAAGGACAGGGTGCAGTTCTGGACAATGCATGGTCTGAATCTAAGGGGCTGATGAACCCGTGGGTCTGATATGATGCAGTGCATGATGACTGTATGCAGCTTCACGGCTGATCTGGAAATCCAGATGGCGGGGAGGTCAAAAAAATGCAGATCTCTTTTTCCAGCCCCTGCTGTCCGTATGTGCAGGGGCGGTGCATCCAGATACACCGGGGGACCAGCCGTTTAATGAGCTGCCTGCTCCTCCTCTGTGCGTATTTCTCCTGTCCGTGGCGGCGAATGCGGCGAGGAACTGCGGATTGAGCCCCCCCCCCCCCCCCCCCCCGTCGGCAGGGGCGGAGCGTGGGCAGGCTGACGGGGCAAGGCTGTGGCTGTTGAGCCATCGCTCTGGGAGGTCAGCAAAACCTGGAGGAGTATGTGCCACCCCCGGCCGGGGCGCACTCGCACCCGCTGCACACCCGCAGCAAGATGAGTTGCGGTACCCCGCACAGGTGTTCGAGTGGGCTGCCATGGTCCTGCTCACGACGACCTGCAGGTCACCCGTCCCTGTCGTGCAGGCAGTGCCAGGAGGTGGTGGCCTCGTCAATCTAGCAGTGTTTGAGTTGACCGGGATGAGGCACTCCACTCTGGGTCTGCTGTTTGTGATGTACAAGCAACAAGCAGGTCTGACTGGAGTGGCCCTCCTCAACGGGCACACTGGCATCTGTGCAGCAGCACTATCCCACCCCCGGAACGCCCCGCGTAACACCGGTGGGAAGGACATTGTTCCTGGGCATCTAGAGGAGGACCCGGGCCGTTCGTTGTATTCTTCACAGTCGCAGCCTCCGGCTTGTCGTTGTTCGTCAGCGTTGCGCCCACCCAGCCTGTGCAGAGAACTTGTGCCGTCTTCAACAGTAACTTTTGGCCGACAATTTTTGGGGCATTTTTTCACCAAACAAATTCTCTCTGCTGGCCAAGTCGAAGACTCGTTTGGGGACTTTTGGTGTCCCCAATTTTTCAATTTTCGAAAAATATGCTCACTTTGCTAAACTGGACCCAACTCCCCACACTCTTTTTTTAGCGAAAAACAGCAAATTTCGGC
This sequence comes from Rhynchopus euleeides, assembly GCA_963210315.1. NCBI lineage: Eukaryota > Euglenozoa > Diplonemea > Diplonemida > Diplonemidae > Rhynchopus > Rhynchopus euleeides. Next base: position 1,733,407 of record OY723276.1, read on the forward strand.
CGATTTTTTCTCATTTTTTTTCATTTTTTTTCACCGACTTTTCCATACCCCCAGATGGTGTGATATGGGTGTCGTTGAGCGTTGCGGCACCAGGAGACTTCTTCTGGTGGCCCGGTAATGAGGAGAGAGGGACAGTATTTGTGTTCTGAGGCACACACCACCCACCAGCAGAACACAGCACAATGCGTGCAGCACTCATCACATCATGCGTCGTTCTGGCGGCGGCGCAGCAGCCGCCGGTGCAGGGCACAGGGTGGGCAGGATCGAACAACACCATGCCTGACCCGGCGGGCAAGAATGGCACCGACAGCACGCACCCGTGGAACACGACCGCACCCATGCCCTGGACGTACACTCCTTCCAACGGGACGTACCCCTGGAACACGACTGCACCGATGCCATGGACGTACACCCCTTCCAACGGCACGTACCCGTGGAACACGACCGCACCGATGCCGTGGACGTACGCCCCTTCCAACGGCACTTACCCCTGGAACACAACTGCGCCGATGCCGTGGACCTACACCCCGTCGAACGGGACGTACCCCTGGAACACGACCGCACCCATGCCGTGGACGTACACTCCTTCCAACGGTACTTACCCGTGGAACACAACTGCGCCCATGCCTTGGACGTACACTCCTTCGAACGGCACGTACCCGTGGAACACGACTGCACCGATGCCGTGGACGTACACTCCCTCGAACGGCTCGTACCCGTGGAACACGACCGCACCGATGCCTTGGACGTACACCCCTTCCAACGGGACGTACCCCTGGAACACAACTGCACCGATGCCGTGGACGTACACTCCCTCGAACGGCTCGTACCCGTGGAACACGACTGCGCCCATGCCGTGGACGTACACCCCGTCGAACGGGACGTACCCCTGGAACACGTCTGCGCCGATGCCTTGGACGTACACTCCTTCCAACGGTACGTACCCCTGGAACACAACTGCACCGATGCCATGGACGTACACTCCTTCCAACGGTACATACCCCTGGAACACGACTGCGCCCATGCCATGGACGTACACTCCTTCCAACGGGACGTACCCGTGGAACACGTCTGCACCGATGCCGTGGACGTACACCCCGTCGAACGGCTCGTACCCCTGGAACACGACTGCGCCGATGCCATGGACCTACACCCCTTCGAACGGGACGTACCCCTGGAACACATCTGCACCGATGCCGTGGACGTACACTCCTTCCAACGGTACATACCCCTGGAACACAACTGCACCGATGCCTTGGACGTACACTCCTTCCAACGGTACGTACCCCTGGAACACGACTGCGCCCATGCCATGGACGTACACTCCTTCCAACGGGACGTACCCCTGGAACACGTCTGCACCGATGCCATGGACCTACACTCCCTCGAATGGGACGTACCCGTGGAACACGACCGCACCGATGCCATGGACGTACACTCCCTCGAACGGCTCGTACCCGTGGAACACATCTGCGCCGATGCCGTGGACGTACACTCCTTCCAATGGGACGTACCCCTGGAACACCACCTCCCCTGGCAGCTCGGGTGTGCCGGTGCCGACCACTGACCGCATCGCACAGCAGCGCCTCTGCCTGGCGGAGGAGCAGGCCGGGCTCTTTGCCAACGCGACCACCTTCTCTGGGCAGTGCTGCAGCCTGTTCGACATCGGGTGCCCTGCGCCCTACCAGTGCTTCGCGTCCCCCTCGACGACGTGGGACTCCGCACAGGAGGCGTGGTGCTGCCGTGCGAAGGACACGGGGTGTGCACAGACGTGCGACGTGGATGCGGCGCTGATGGGGACGAGGCAGCGCGAGTACTGCTGCGACCGCAAGGGTGTGGCGTGCAGCGACGCGTGGCAGGCGGAGCAGGCACGTGCGGACGAGGCGCGCGAGGCAGAGGAGCACGCTGCCGGGGTGGCACGGCGTGACCTGCGGCTGAAGGTGGAGGGGCTGCTGTCGGAGCTGGTGGCCAACCCCAAGAAGGTGCTGCGCCGTCTGCGCTGGGCGCTGCTGGCGGCGTCGGCACTGCTGCAGCAGGACCCCACCCGCCTCGTCGTGCGGGGGTTCGGGGCAAAGGCCAACAGCACACACGTGCCCGTGCCGCACGGGTGGAACATGGAGCTGCTGGCGGAGGAGCGTGCCGCCGTGCAGCAGTGGCTGCCGTCTGCAGGGCGCGCCGCGTCTGTGCTGGCCGAGGTGGCGCAGGCGCAGCAGGACGAGCTGTACGTCGACTACGCAGTGACCGGGGCGTCGGAGGCCGCGGTTGTGCAGGCTGTGCAGCAGATCGACACGCAGGCCCAGACGGGGTCGCTGGGCGGCAAGGCCGGCCCCGAGGTGCGCACCCTGGGCGCGTCCCAGCCGTACACGCCCCCCACGTCGGACACCCCGCCCTCCCCGTCCTCCGACAAGGGGTGGGTGTGGGCGCTGGTGGGCGTGCTCGGGGCGCTGTGCGTGGGTGCCGGGATTGCGGCGGTCGTGGTGCACCAGCGCCGCACGCGCAACGACATGTCCATCCACGAGGCGCTGTGCGACATGGAGTGCGTGGACATGGAGAAGGAGCCGGAGTACGTGACCAACCCGTCGGACGCAAGTCTCCGTGTGTAGAGCTTCTTGCCGCGGCCTCAACCACCCGCTGTCGGTGCTGCCCCACCACGACACCAGTGCGCAGTGGAGATCGCACCAAGAGCACGGCAACCTGCTCTAGTGTGTTCGGCACGGCGTCATAAAGATTCACGTGAGTGCGGCAGTGTGAGGCCGCATCCAGAGCCCGAGGCGTGTCCTGCTCTGAACCACACCGTGTGCCTGTGTGCCTGTCGTCCCCATCCTATTCTCCCTCTCTCCTGCCACGTGCCCTGCCGCCGTGCAGCCCCGCTGCTGCCCACGGCAGGGACACGAGGCCCTGCTGCCCTGCTCTCACTGACACGACACGCAAGATAGACCCTCATCATACCACCCCCGCCCCGCCACACCTGCGTCGCAGTGCCTGCAGGCTTGCCTGCACCGCACTGCACGAACGCACATCAGCGTGGGGCAGCAATACTCTTCCTCCCAAGCCTGTCCTCCATGCATGGCCGCACCTGTGTCTGCATGACCCGCCCTACCACGGGTGGTGTACAGGAATTTATTTGTTTGTTAGTTCGGCGTAGCCAACTGGGGAAACTTTCTGTGCCTTTAGCTGGATCGTGCGTCCCCACTCACACCACTTCATCAGACCGGGGTGTGGTGTACACAAAGAGTGGGGTCTGCGTTCCAACAAAACAACTTTTGGCAGTAATTGGTTTGTTGTCTCGTTTTGCTGTCACTTTACGATCCAGCGGGGGGCACAGATAGTTTTTCTTGGCTTGCCACCCGTCCATCCCGTGCTTGACGTTGTGCATATCTGCACCTCCGCCACGGCACAGCGTTCCTTCTAGTCTGGCCACCTCCGGCTCCTCCTGCCGCATGCACAGACCAGCGGTGTGTACTGTGCCATGACGCTCTCGGGGCCCCTCACCCTGTGCAGCATGTGGGGCCCTCCTTTGTGACGGACTCGCCCTGCTGCACTTCAGGGGAAGCCACCCCCACACTGTTGTCATTTCAGTGCACACATGCATGCTGGCAGAGTCCCGCACGTTTCCTGAAACAGCACGCTCGTACAAATTTTCGCCTGAGGCCCTCCACCCCCCACCCACCCCCACCCCACATCCAATAGCGACAGCTATCTCTTTGCAGTGCAGCTCTGGTGTGACCACAGCCTCAGAGGGCGCAGCGGCATGGGTGCCTTGTGGGATCGAGTGGCACCAGCAAGCTGCTTCACACACCCCTCAACCCTCTTCGGGCGAGCCGCACGCCTTCCTGCTATAGGCCTGCTTTGTTGCGCACACAGCACCACCACCACCCCCAACCCCCACCGCAGGCTCTCGAGGGCCAGCCCTGCTGTGCCGCAAGGAGTATGGAGGCAGCGGATGCGGAGGACCGGGCGAAGCGAGAAGCTGTCCAGCAGCAGGCCTTCTCTGCGTTCGACCTCGAGGGGAATGGTCACATCTCTGCGATCGACCTGAGCCCTGCTCTGAGCGCCTGCGAGAGCTTCGAGTCTGTGGAGGTGAGTGCCGATGACATGAACTGGGCGATGCGGAGGCACGGCGTGCAGCGTGGGGGTGTCATGTCGCTGATGCAGTTCAACGGCATCTGCGAGGCGCTGTACAAACGCAAGGTGGAGCCCAAGATACGGAAGCAGAGGGAGTTCGACAGGCTGCGTGAGGAGGCGGAGCGCGAGGAGGCAGAACACGCGCGTCGCGTCGCGATGCAGCGCAGGCAGCGTGTGCTCGCTCAGCAGTACCGCACAGAGCAGGATGCGGTGGCCCGTGCGTTCTACGCATTCGACACAGACGACTCCGGTGAGGTGAGCGGCGTGGACCTGTCGCGCCTTCTCGCCATGTCCGGTGTGAAGGATGTGCCGGATGCCAAGCTGCAGGCAGCCCTGCAGAACCTCCGCAAGGGGAAGGGGTCCCTGTTCACCCTCTCGGAGTTCCGCAGCCTGCACGCGCAGCTGTCGGGGGGTGACGGCTTCGGCGGGAAGCGGGGGGCGGGGGCCAGGGCGGCGGCGGCCCAGCAGCAGCAGCAGCAGGTGCCACCCCCCGCCGCCCCGCAGCAGCCCGTGAGTGCCTTGCAGCAGCCTGTGAGTGGGGCGTCGTCGGGGGAGCGGCGGCAGGCACAGCAGCCGCTCCCTCTGGACCTGCCGCCCCCTGCGTCGGCAGGGTCGGTGCTGAGTACCCCTGGTGTGGCGGAGATTGAGGTGCACCCGCGGCAGCGTTCGTCTGTGCGGTTTATGGTATGCAGCAGCTTGTTGTTCAGCGGAGGTCGCACCGAGCAACGCTCTGGTGCTGTTCCTCCGGCACATGCCTAATTGTCAGCCGTCGGTAATGATATTGTGGTGATTTCATGACCCAGTGGCTTTCAATACCCGGTGGAGAGGGAGGGGCGGTGCCGGCTCGTCAGGAGGCACGCAAGTCAGTCACAGCCCAACCAACCCAACCCAACCACCCCCATCGCCCCCACTGCCCCCTGCAGCCGTCGCAGCAGCAGTCGCAGCCACTGCCCCCTCAGCCGATGCAGATCCCGATGCCTGCCCCGACACCCATGCCGCAGCAGATGGCCAGCGTATGCATCCTGACACCGCCCCCTTTTGCATCAGCTCGCACCAACCCAACTTTAAGGAGCTCTTCTGCCTCCTGGCGGAAGCGCCCTCGCCACCCCCCATCCAATGCAATTCTCAATCCCACACCCCCCACCACAGGCCTCACAGCAGGGCGGACCATCGGCGATGCCCACACCTGCGTCAGCGCCTGGTCACCACCACCACCACCACCACCACCACCATACCCCGCAGCACAGCGTGTGCTTCTCTGGAGTGGACCACCCCCATGCTGTGTACCCCGCATCGGCATCGAGGTCAGCCCCGACGCCGTCGGAGCAGGAGTCGCACCCCGAGACAGACGGCATGACCGTCGGGTCGTCCTGCGGGCTGGACGCCACGGTCGCAGGGCTGCCCCAACAGCAGCAGCAGCAGCAGGCACAGCCCATCCCGATGCCCGCTCCAACCCAGGGTGCGGTTGCCGCCTGCGCGCAGCAGGCAGAGGGGCAGGGCGTGCCCTACGGCGCTGCCGGGCAGCTCCGCCTGCCTGAGGGTGTGGAGGCCGCGCTGAAGCACCACCCCCGCCAGTTCATCTCCGCCGGGTCGCGCCGCTCCCGCCAGCAGCCCTCGCGCGCCGACACCCCCGCGGGGCCCGCGTCTGCCACGTCCGCAACCTCCGCAGCGCCGTCCTCTCCGGCGGCAGCCCCGGCGACGCCCTCCGACGCCCCGCAGAAGGCGCCGCTCCGCAAGGTGCGGGTCATCGGGGATGAAGACCGCCTAAGGGGCATGGTGGAAGGGCACCCGCACATCGCAGGGTGGACCCCGGTGCATGCATCCCATGTCGCGGCGTACGCCGTGGTGCTGCGCGATGTCCCGAAGAAGGACGCTGTGGGGATCCGCTTTCCTGACGGGGAGGTGGCGTGGTACCCCTCGCAGTGCGTTGTGGAGTTTGGGGACCAGCAGCAGCAGCAGCAACACCCCTTTGCCCCGCCCCCGCCGTCGGCGCATGAGCCAGGTGGTGGTGTCGGGTGGAGTGATGTGCAGAATGTGGGCCCCGCTGACGTGCCCCTAGCAAAGCTCTTCGCGGACCTCCCCTCCGGTGGGAGGTGTGCTGGGGGCGTGGGGGAGGACCCGAGCTGGCCGTCCTCCACTTCGGCGAACAGCGTGTTCGCGAAGGACCACCAGCTGATGCAGAACGTCCCGCACCCCTTCAGCCTGCAGCACCACCTGCAGCACGTCGGGCAGCACAACGTGGTGGGGGTCGACGAGTTTGGCGACGATATCCCCGGCGCCGCCCCGGGGGGCGCGCAGCCGGAGCTGCCCCCCTCCGACACCGATGCCACATCACTCCCTCCGTCGCGGCAGCACTCGCGGTACGGGCCTCCCCCGCGTGGAGCTTATATGATGCCGAAGATTCCAAAATATGACATCACGGAGCTGGACACAATCTACCCCTTGGGGAAGAAGAAGCTGGAGGTGAACGAGGCGGAGGTGGAGCAGGTCTTCCAGCTGTTCGACCTGGATGGGGAGGGCGAGGTGGGGAGGCAGGAGCTGCCGACGCTGCTGCGGAGCCTCGGGTATGCCGTGCCGGTGAGGGAGGTGGAGGCGCTGCTGGCGAAGGCCGGGAGGAGTTCGTCCGGCAGTATGACTCTGCATGAGTTCACCCTGCACGTGAGGGAGGTCGGGAGGCTGCACAAGAGGAACAGGCGGCAGTGCGACCTGACTAAGTTTGGGAGTACCCACTCGCGGACCGCAGCGGATAGCCTGCGGAATCTCTTCTTCCTCTTCCACGACGGGGGTGACCACGATACCCTATCGAGGGATCAGCTCGCGGTCTGCCTCAACGCTGTCGGGCTCGAGGATTCCCACGAGGTGGACATATTCCTCGAGGTGGATCGTGTGTTCGGCAACCCCAATGTGAGCAGAGAGGATGTGCGTGTCAACCTGGAGACGTTTCAGCGGCTGATCAAGCAGATGCATGCGAAGCGGTTCACCAAGAAGGTTGCGCAGACGCTGCAGGGGAATCCGCATGCTGCTTCGCGGCATGGATCTCCTGCCATCTCGCATGCATCGCGCAACACGTGATGTGTTGTGTGGTGGGGTGGAGGCGGTTGGGGGAAAAGGGTTTGTATAGGCGCGGGGCAGCTGTCGTCAGGGTTATGCTGCAACGCGCTGTCAAGAATTGTAAGCAAAAAAATCGCCCAGTTTTGCTCGATTCGCTGTTGCATTGCCCGCTTTTGCACATCCCGGGCTGGTCAGGACCTGTCAGTTGCAAAGGCAGGCGTATCTGTATAGAGACGCATCAATAGCGGATTAAGCTTGTGTGTGGCACGCGTGTCTTTCCTGAACGAGGGGGTGGCGCACTGTGGAAAATACGGCCCCGACCTTCGTGACTGCCAGAGCGATGTTCTTCACAAGACAACAGCATGGCAAAAACTGGTAAAGGGGAAGTCTTACCCCTACAAAGATGCTTGTTGAACCATTCGCTAGTGTGTTTGCGGGTTTTGGCTGACGAACATTGCACCACAGGAGCATGCCGGTGCTCAGGGATAAGCGAGGCACATTTTGTCTAAGTCTTGCGCTTGTTGTGTCACCTGTATCGTTATTATAGAGACTTTTGTGATGTAATTATATGCACGTCGGGTTGGGAGCAGACCGCCGCCTTGCCAGCAGACGGGTCGAGGCTTTGGCATCTCTTTTGTAGACTTCTCTCAGACGACCTGCCCCCCCCTCCACCCCCACACCTTGCCCCTCGACAATTTCTGCACACCGGACCCCACCCACACCCGCGCTATTGTCTTCTCCCCCCCCACCTCCAATGCACTGCACATGTCGAAGGCCAACCCCACCCCATCCCACCCCACCTCCCAACACCCCCACACCCCGGAACCACAGGAGGGAAGCGCGAGGGTGCGCTTCGAACCCCTTGATCGCGAGGCCGTAGAGTAGCGAGGGGGGGCGGCGGCGGAGGTGGGTGTGCCGCCGTGCCGGGATGTCGTCGAGTTTGGCAAAGAGGTACGCGGCGCTGCCGCCCCGGAGATACCGGATTTTCAAGCCGCACAGGCTGCAGGGCGAGCTCCCCGATGAATGGATCCGGAGCAAGCCGGGTGTCAACGTCGACGGGAATGAGTTCATGGAGGCGAATGGGAACAGCGACGACACGACGCTCCTGATGCGGCAGAGCCGACTCTTCCACGTGAGGGAGAATGCATACAACGAGGCGCGCGAGGCACAGCTGTCACTCCTGGACAAGCTGGAGAAGGAGAAGGCCATCGAGGCAGTTCCTGACAAATGGAAGCAGGCGATTGATGTCCTCAAGCGGGGGAGCAAGCAGAAGGCAGAGTCAGAATACAACCAGCTGAGCCGATGGAAGGTCCGCACGGAGGAGCTCAAGCCGGACCGCGATGTGTTCGCATACGACTATATTTGGGTGATGCACGCCCTCCGCGCGAAGACGTGCCTCCCCGAGGGCTACACGCAGCACTTCTTCCCCCTCCCCTTCGTCATCTCCGGGATCAAGCGGCTCGCGCAGAAGCTGCTGCTCATCAGCAACCCCCCCGAGGAGGAGGAGTGGTACCGCAACCTGTGCCCGTGGATCTCCATCACCGACCACCAGGTCGAGGGGTATCCCCCGTGTCTCACGCCGTCGCAGGTCTTCCAGATGTTCCGCCATGCGGGGCACCAGCTGGCTCTGGGTGTCAAGGCTGACAACCCTGAGGTGCTCCTGTCGTCCGCATCCATCTACGGCTACATCTTTGAGAGGTTTGCGGCAAGCCCGCAGTATCTCGCGCAGTATGCCGACCACTGGAGCCGGCATCAGCTGTCGTCCAGCGGGGGGCGCTACTTCTTGAACCCGAAGGAGGTGTCCCTGCTGGTGCGGTCGTACCGCTCCTTCCCCGCGTTCAAAATGCAGCAGGCCTGGTGGTACAGCCAGCCGCACCGCCTGCGTGACGAGACCCTGGAGGAGGGGATTTACTTCTACCCCGTGCCGTCGGTGCGGCACACCCTGCAGGCGGGGCTGCCCACCTTGAGGGATGCGTCCTCGGAGCTGGCAGCAGGGCTGCTGTGGGGGCACTTCGCAGAGGAGGAGGGGTTGGATATGTATGTGGTGGGGTGGGGTGGGGTGTGGAAAACGGAGCCTGTGGGGTTCTTGTTCTTTCATGGGTTTGGCGGCAAGCCGGAAGGTTTTTTTTGTCAGATCAGTCCTCACCCCCATGCACCGCCACCACCACCCACAGCACCACCGACGACGTGTACTCCGAGTTCCGCACCGCCGTGTCTGAGGTGGACGACGAGGAGAGCAACCGCGAGGCGTGGGAGCGCGTGTCGGAGGAGCTGTTCGGGGAGGAGTCCCCGCTGGTGCGCACTGCGGACCTGACAAAGATGCCGCCCACCTTCCCGAATGAGCTGTACAACGAGACATACAGGCCCATTCTGCGGTACGAGATCGACCACGCTCAGAGCAACGGCGTGGAAGTCCCTGATTGGTACACCCGCCGCCGCCGCGAGATTGCAACAGGCCCGCATGCTTCCCTTGTGCCCGACCTGACGGCCACTGTGTCTGGGGAGACGCTCGACTTCTCTGACTTCGAGGATGCAGAGCCCGAGCCGGAGCCTGAGGCGGAGGCCAAGAAGGCGGAGGAGCATGAGGACGACGAGTCGCTGGATGGCGCGAAGGAGGTGCGCGACGCTTTCGAGGATGAATCGCTCCCGCTTGTGGAGCGCATGCGTATGGCACGCCTGCAGTCCGCCATCAAGGTGAGCGACGAAAAGAAGATGAAGGAGACCATGAGCGCGCGTGACTACGCCACGCATTACGAACAACTGGACAAGCAATACGTATGCCTTGGTGCCCCCTCGCACCCGCCCCCACTCCACCCCACCCCATGCACCTTTCAAAAAGGGACGACTGTGTCGTGGCCAGATATGGTTAACAGGCTAATGTATATATAGCCAATGTGCCACCACCCCTTCTCTGCAATTCGGGCAGCGTAATTGGTGCCCCTGAAGAGGCCGATATACGTAGTTCTTACGTGGTTGTTCTATGATTTTTCAGGGGCACCAGTGATGTTTGCGATTTTCCCTCTTCGGCATTCCCTCACTCTTCTCAAATCCTGAAGCCCCGTTTTTTCCACACACACAACATACACACACACACCGACACCCCCCTCCTCCTTACACACAGACGAATGCACCGCTTGCCCACCAACGGCGGGAGGAGAAGCTCCGGGAAATTGCAGAGAACAAGGTGCCCCACCCGGTGGATCGCCAGTAAGAATGAAGCGGTGGGGTGGGGGGTGGGCTATTGTGCCATGCATGTGTGCCACGTGCTGATGGGCGGTGAAGACCTCCGCGCAGTGCCGAGGGCAGTGCAGCTGAGGGTGGTTTGGGCTGGTGAGCTCGGCATTGCGACACGCCCTTTCCCGTCACCCACCTGCGCGTGTGGTTTTTTTGACATCGTGGGGTTGCGATGGGAAACAGCCATTTGGCATTTCGGCATTCTCCCCGGTCCGCTCTCCCTCCCCCCGCCCACCCATCCATCATGCTACCCACCACACCACTATCACGGTGGGTATAGCCTGCCTCTTCTGGTTGCACAGGGTGCAGCCGGGATGTTCTGGTTTGCGCCCTGGTGCTCTCTCGAAGCAGAGATCTGAGTAGATATGCTTCACTGCCCAGCCCACCCCCCCCACATCACGAACGCAAGAGTTGTCTCAGCCGCCACTCTGGGTGTCTCATGGAGGAGGGACAGTCGTGGCGGCTCGGGGGGGGTGGGGGGTGGGGGGGGCGCGGTGTTGGCAGCGGTGTGTTATTTATGCATCCGCCGCAACTGGGGGGGGTGGGGGTGGGGGGGGGGGGGGGAGTTGACCCACCATCCCCCCCCCCCCCTCCCTCTCCCTCGTCCCCGTGGCCCCCGCCCCTGTCCCTGAGGAGGAAAAAAAATGGCGGCAAAACAAAATTTTATCTCGAACGCAAATGTTATAAAGAAGTCTTTGCGATACGTATGATTGGCGGGTGCGCTCCCCACCCCCACCCCCCACCTTCATCCCATCTCTCATCCCATGTAAAGTATACCGTATACGTAAATATTTTGGAACGTAAATATTATGGAACGTAATTATTATGGAACGTAAATATTATGGAACGCTGGTGGGTTGGCGTTCCAGATTTTTTTCGTTCCATAATATTTACAGGGCTTTCTGCGACTCGGGGACTTGGACCAGGTGATCGGACGGCATACAGAGTCCCTGACGGGACCTACTCGTGCACTTTTCGTGCGATTCCTGAGGCAAACCATCCTCACCACCGAGTCCCCAACTGGCCCTGTAAATATTTTGGAACGGACCGGGCAAAAATGGGCCCGTTCCATAATATTTACGTTCCATAATATTTACGTATACGGTATTATACCCCTTGTAAAATATATTATACCCCTCGCGATCACTGCAGAGAAGCGGTTTCTTCATGAGGAACCATGTGCCGCTCACCGCGGACTTAGGGACCCGCGAGGCCCCTGCCGGCAGGGAAGCGTCTACATCCCGCATGTCTGGCCCCTTGCCTCCGCCTCGCAATGCATCTGGTGGGAGCGGTATGCGAACCCCTCTCCGTCAGTCTCGTCGCGTGCCTCCGACGAGACCGCACAGGCGACCCCCGTCTCCGAGGGGGCCAGCACCACCTTGGGGTACCGTCGGAGAGCCGCACGGGTTTGGCTCCACCACTTGTTGGCGCCCGCCCTGCACCCACACCACACCGCTAGCGCTTCCAGGTTATCTAGTAAGACCTCCTCAGGTGGTCCGTTGGGCGGGAGTGCGCTGCAATGTGACGAGAGTGTTTGGGGGTCTTCGCTGGTCGACAAACTTCGTCAGTTTTCAGCCAATTCAACAGGAAATGCACCAAAATGCACTGACGATCACCCTGTAGCGAAGACCCCCTTTGATTCCTGCTCAATCACCCCCCCTTGGTTTACAGGACACACCCCCACCCCCACCCCTGCAATGACGGGCCTCTCCATCGACACATGGAAGCCCTCCCGCCCCTCCTCCGGGGTCTCCGCGATGTCCCTCCGCCAGGCAAGGCTCAGCGCCAGCGCGGCGAGCTCCACACACTACGTCTCGAGCACAGCGGCATCCGCGTCTGCCTCCGCAGCCCCCACCCCGCACCCCCCCGCAAAGGCGAGACCCGGGACGCAGGGGACGCAGGGGAGGCAGCTGAGCAGGCCCGGAAAGTCTGTCACCCTCCTGCCGAGGTTTATGAAAAATGGGAAGCACCACTGCATCCGGTTGGTCAGCCGGGGCGGGCGGCGCCCCTCGACAGTCCCTGCGGGGCTTCCGGGGTGCGGCGGGGGGTTGTCACCTCCAACAGCCGAAGCGGAGACCCCGGCTGACCCCAACATCCCGCAGGACGCGCTGTTTGACACCGAGGCAGCGTCAACCCACATCGAACCGGTGCCGGTGCGGTGGCGTTTTGTCGAGGAGGAGGCTGTGCCGCGCGCCCCATGCATCGACCACCCCGGGGGGGTGCAGCGTATGCGCCACCTCTCCGATGCCTCGTGGGCAGTCGGGTCTCGCGCCTGCGTCGGGGCTGCCTCCATGCCACACCACGCCACCCGACCCCCGGAGGGTGGCGGGGGTGCCGCTGCGGAGCACCAGCAGCCGTGTCCCCCCGTGGCGCCTCCCTTCTGCATCCCTGGAGAGGCATGCCAGAGGCAGTACACCCCAAACTACTCGAGGCATATCAGGACTGCGAAGGGGAAGTCGACTCTGAACAACTCTTTCACCAACCCGCTGCCGAGGATTGTGGCAGTTGCGGCGGCGGCGCAGCAGCAGGGGGCTGCCCGGCGAGCCTCGCGGGGGGGGAAGACGCCCGCAAGCAGGCAGCATGAGGGCCGTGGAGGTGGAGGTGTGGCGGGTGGGGCTGCGACACAGAGGGAAGTGGGTGTTTCGCAGAGGTCGGTGCGTGGTGTGTGCTCCTCCGCCAGCACCGCCGCCGCGACAGCGGCGGTTTTGGAGGAGGCGGTGCTGTGTGGGCTCCGCTCTCAGCAGCGGCAGAGCCGCGCTGGGACCCAAGGAGCTCTGTCCGAAATCCCCCCAGCGGGGTCACGCGAAACCACCGCCGGGAGCTGGGGTTACGTTGACTATGGGGATGACGTCGATAACATCGGTGGAGGTCCGGCGGCGGGGCCCGACCCGATCCCCATCGAGCCGATGTTCCCCACAGGGGAGGGCCTGTCGTCGGCGCAGCCGGTGAGGGACGGGGAGGACGAGGAGGGGGCGCACCACAGGGCGGCCATCCCGGAGCAGCGGAGCCGGCAGCAGGCGCAGGGCCTGGGGGGTGGGGAGGAGGAGGGCCCCGACGCCGCTCAGGGGATGTCGCGGTTTGCGGAGGCGTTCACCTCGCCGCCGGCGCGGCCTGCTGGGTGGGGCCCGGGGGGTGGTGGTGTAGGAGGAGGAGGGGGGGGCGGAGGAAACGTGCTGCCGGCCCCCGTTGCGGGGATGGGTGTCGGCGACGTGGGGGATGCTGCGGCTGCCGTCATAGCGCCACCCCCGGTTGCGGTGGGGGTGTGGGAGAGGCGGGCAGGGTCGTTCTGCATGCGCAGCAAGAGGTGCCGCAGTGCCAGCAGCGGCGGGGAGGACACCGGGTGGCAGGCCTGCCACGAGCGGGAGAGCGCGCTGCTCGAGCAGGGCTACCTGCTGGGGGTGATGCCCTTCACCACGTCGGACGGGCAGTTCGAGGTGGAGATCGGGCCCTCGGGTGAGGGACAGATGCAGCACATCGGAGGTGGTCTCTCAGCGCTCCTCCGGCGGACCGAGCAGCGCGTGCCGTGCGGGCCGCTCCCTATGGAGCAGGACGCAGTCACGCTGTGCAAGGTGATAGCGGGATACCACGCCGAGACGCGCGCACCCCCGAGACCATGGGCCCCACAGCCTGACCCACAGAAGGCCCACGCAAGCGAGGGGCTGACGGCGGCAGGTGTGGGGGGTGGCGGTGCGGCACAGCTCTGCAGGCAGTCCAGCGTCGCCTCGATATCTTTGGGGTATACTCTGCAGCAGCAAGCGAGTTTCAGGAGGGCGGGCTCCGGGCTCAGCTCCAACATGCTGTCGCGGGCGGCATCGATGCGCGCCGCAGGTGCCCCCGGAGGGGGTCTGGCGGTGAAGGCAGGTGTAGCGCCTGGCGGGGGAGGGCCTGCCCAGATCGATCCGTCTGCCGCCCCTCCCGCCAGCGATGGGGGTGTTGCGTGCATGGCAGCTGCGCACCGCAGCAGCCGCCTCTCCGCGAAGTGCTCCAGCGGGGCCCGTGGGCTGGTCACCTTCATCACGCGGTCCGCATCCTCCGCAGCGGTTGTGGCTGTCCTGGCGGTGGCGGGGGGTGGCTTGGACCGCCCTGCCGAAGGGGCAGCGGATGCGGCACCCGAAAGGGCGGCAGGTCCCAGCGGCAGCCCCACCCGGAGCCCGCGCGCCAGGCTGGCGATGGAGGGGCTCGGGGAAGGGGGCGCCAGCCCGTCTGGGCGGACGAAGAAGGCAGTCAGCTTTGCGGGGCACCTCCTCAAGAAACGGTCCGCTGCAGCGTCTGACGCGGCGGAGCCCCCCGCAGCGCCGGCGGCAGTGAGTGTGCCGACGACGCCGCCGGGAGGCTCGCTGGGGGGGCGTGGGGGGAAGGGGGTGTCGCCGCCTACAACTTCTCTGAGTTTGGTGCAGGCGCCGTCGTCGCCGCCTGCCTCCGGGGAGATTCTGTACGACCCGAATTCGATTTCCGGGAAGCTGCGGGCCGTGTTTGAGAACCTGCAGGCGTATTGGCAGCACCGGACAGGGGATCCCAACTCCGAGATCCAGGACGTCAACCCATACGACGTGTTCCTGCAGATGAAGTCGGAGAACATGAAGCGGCATCCACTCAGCTCACTCGCTCTGGCGTCGGCGCTCCCGGAGGACCTGCAGAACCTTGCGGCGACTGTGACAGGGCCACACAACTACCTCTACACAGTGTCGGTGCTGCACGGGGACCGGCAAGCGACCCAGGCGTTGGCAGGCTCCAGGAAGCGTGGAGGGGGTGGTGCGGCCAAGGGTCAGGGAGGAGGTGGTGTAGCTGCTGCCGCCGGGAGTACAGGGGGTGGGTGTGAGGCGGAGGGGGGTGGTGGTGGTGGTGGTGGTGGGGGCGATGGCGGTGGCCTCCCGCAGTATAGGCGGCGGTTTGACTATGGGAAGTGGTATCTGCCGCCGGGAGCGTGGGGGAAGGAGAAGTGCGGCGCGGAGTCGGCGTTCCTCTCCCTGCAGGCGATAGCGGATGTATGCCTTGTGGTGCTGTCGTGCTGTCGTGTGTGCACCTTGTGAGGGGGGGGGGGGGGGGCAGATTCACAGACCCCCGCTTTTTGGGCGGTCTTCCGCCCTCGGCAAAATTTCCGGCAAAGTTCTGCGATTGTGACCTACCAACCAGACCAAGTGAATTTCACCATGAAGATGGGAAATGCGCCAAAAGTGCGACGACCCACCATAATCATGTATTTGCACGGCGCACCACACAATGCAGAGCCACCCGCCCAACCCACAACGTCACAGGGAGCTCGTGAACAGCTGTCACAGGCTGATATGCAGCGCCCCGAGGTGGAAGACAACACCGCGGGGATCGTGGACGACAGCACCGGGAAGCCGGCGCTCCTCAACAACCCTCTGTTCACCGGGCGCGACAACAAGTCAGGCGACCGCTTTACCTACCTGGTGGACAAGCAGAGGGCCGCGGAGCACCATTTGCAGAGCAGGGGGCTCATCGTGCATTCGCAGCAACGCTCGATGATGATGTAGGAGTGAGTGGTTGCACAAACACATTGTGGACGCCGGCGCCTTGTTGGCAGCCAAACCCAGTTGGGTCATCCCACCATAGACCTGTGTGGTATCGTTCGGTATCCTGCACGCACAATTCCCACAAGCACAGTTTGCCAAACAAAAAGAACCGAGCCAGAGAGTTTTTCCACGAAGACCCGCCCCCCCCCCCCCCCCCCCATTCTCGTCACAGCTTCTTCTCCTGAAGGAGGGGGTTGGGTGGGAGGGAGTGTCGGTGCTGTGTTTCCACAGCAGCGCACCCACTCGCCTAACCCCCTCCACCCCACACTCGCTGCCCCTGCCGTCCGAATAGTGCCGCTCGCCTGCGCCCCCTTTGGGGGGTGAAAGGCGGATGTGCAACACAAGCCTGCTCGAGGGGCAGCCGGAGTTACAGTTCGAATGCGTTTTGCCCACCCACCTGCGACCCCTCCTTCCGGAGGGCTCGCAGGTGTCGTCTAACCCTTGACAGGATGGGAGCTGCCTGTGCCTCGGGTGCGCAGTGCATCGGGGCTGCCTCCATCGGAAAACCCCGTTGCCGCCCATCTCCCCCCTCCCTCCCCTCCAACGCCGGACTGCACCTCCTGCATGTCGAGTGAAGGGGAGTCCATCCCTAGCTTTTGACCCTCTCTTCTATTTCACTACCCCCCCCACACCCCCCACACCCCACAGGCCGAGCCACGCACCTCGCCCCAGCGGCAGCAGGAGTGGTTCTGTTGTGAGGGGCGGCGCACCCCCTCCTCCCTCCCCCTCCGTAGCACACCATGCCGATCGAAATCCCGCTGACGCCAGATGAGGGGTTCTTTTGGATACTGTGCATCGGCAGCTTCCCCATGTTCCTCAGCGGTGTCAGCGTCGTGACCGGCGCCTGCTTCGCCATGGGCCCCGGCTCCCTCCACAGCGGGGGCAAACGCACCATTCTCTCGATTGCTCTCATGACAGGCTGGCAATACTACGTTTTTATGTACCTCCACCACTACCCGAGGCTCACCGGCTGCACCCAGGGCCTGGGCTGCCTGTTGGAAAACCCGTTCTCCGCCTCTGCAAGCATCGCCTCTGAGGCGGAGGCCTGGCAGGAGTGGCCGCTGCTGTTCTACCATATCTGCATGGCGATGTGGCTGTGGTCGTGGCTGACCGCGATCAAGGCAACCCCGGTCTGCCCACTCCGCACCTCCGAGCTTGCGGAGGGTTACGCCCGCAGCGCGGAGGAGGGCGACGCCGTCCGGCAGCGCCACCGCCAGGCGGGGTGCCGGAGCTGCCGTGAGATCGGGGGTGGCAGCGTGCCTGGTTTCGACCACTACTGCCCGTTGATCGGGAATGCCGTGGGGCGGGCCAACCGGAAGCCCTTCATCCTGACCCTCGTGTATCAGATGCTCAGCGCGGTGGTGCTGCTGGGTGACGGCGTGCCCTACGCGATAGACGCACTGTCCCGCTCGAAGGGGCTCTGGTCTGACGCAAAGGACGCCCAGGTCCTGGTGGGCGTCATCCTCTCGCTGCACATCAACACCGTTTGCCTCTTCCTTCTGTGCACCCAGCTGCTGGTGCTGCCCCTCGGGATAAGCTCGGTGGAGCTGTGGAATTTCTGCCCGTGGCTGTGGGACTCCCAGGTCCTGGTGGCGCAGCGGGGCGTGTCGTTCCCCCGGCTGTCCCACGTCACGCGGGAGCTCGGGCCTGTGTATCGGTGGCTGATCCCGGTGTGATGTGACTGGCAGTGGGGGGTGTTCGGCGATTCCGCATCGAGAAGACGCAGAAGGCAGTAGCCCTCTTCGGCGCTCTGCGGAAGGCTGCAGAAGAGAAAGGCTGTGTGGAGAGGGCGATTGATTCGTTCAAAGTATTCCGCATGGGGCCTGGCGTTTCGTTGGCTAAGAAATCTCAGTGTGCTCTGTGCCCCGTGTGTCCTGTGATTGTTGGTTGTGCACTCCCCGGACGGAGGTACGATAAGGCTTGAGCAGGGGTGGGTGGTGCCCATTGATGTCCATTCCTACCCCAGCCCCTGTGAGGGAGGGGTCGACAGCATGTTTCTTGCATCAGGGGCAGGCGGAGAGGGAGCGGTGGGTTTGGATCACTGCTTCGCTGGCTTTTGTGAACACACAACTTGCCTCTCCTTGCCGTCGCCGCTGCCACCACCCCCTCCAAGCTGGTCTTCCCTTCTTCTGCAAAGGCGGGCGGGGGCTGGGCTGTGTCGTGTCGGCAGCTTTGCTCGCAGCTGTGCGCTCCGTGGGGTCGGTGGGGTGGGTGGAAGAGGGGGGATGGAGCGATGGGGAAGGCAAAGCAGAAGATCAAAGCACCGCCTGGCGGTCACCGTCGGTCTTTTTCAGCACACACCCACCACGACCGCCGCCGCCAGCGTGTCGCCGCTCGCGCCCTGCAGTCGCAGCGCAGCCCCCAGCCCGTTCGCCCGTCTGTGATGTCCGTCCGTCGGGCAGTCCGCCTCCGCGCCCCCTCCTCCCTGCCCTTCGCGAGGGAGGACGCCGTGCGCCGCCACCTCCTCCGCGTTGGAGGAGGCGTTCCGCTTGGAGGAGGTCGTCGCGGCCTCGAGGCGCAGGAGCGGCGCGCCGCCACCAAGAGTGGCGCCGCAGGGCGCAGGGGCCACCGCCGCCCGCCCCGGTGGCGCCGAAGGAGGAGGAGGTCGCGCACTGGTTTGCCGACAGTTGGCTCTTCAGTGCCAGCTCAGGTCGGAACGCAACGGATCCCCCTCCAGGGGGCGTAGATTGTGGCTTATCCTTGAAAGTGCAGCCCTGATTCATGTCTCCAAGTTACCTCGAAAAACTGGTCTGAAACACACACACATACACACCCTGCGCAGACTCAACTCAACACAGCTCAGCTCAGCTCATCAATGCACCAGCTCTACACCTTGGTTGCTCAGAAGAAGGTGGCCGATGTGCAAGATTTGGTGAAGCCGAAGGAACGCTCCGACCCCGGGCGTCTGGAACGCGCCCGCGCCACAGGCAACTGGGCCCAAGCACGCTGCGCCTACCGGCCGCTGCTGGAGGCGGAGGTGTGGCGTGACGTGAGCGAAGCCCTCGGGATGACCGGCCACGCTGAGTATGCCGCCCGCCTGACTTGCGACGACGACCTGTGCGGCAGCCTTTGGACGGTGCAACGCATCTCGAGGCAGCTGACAGGGGTGGTGGTCGCACTGCGCATGGGACACGAGCAGGACTTCCGTTGGCTGGGAGTGTTCGCCAAACAAGACAAGATCGTGCTGAACAGGGGCATGGCCGGCGCGATGGCAGAGGGCGGGTCCGTCGAAGTGACCATCAAGCTTCTCATCTCCATTGTCTCGTGCGAACGCAAGTTCTCTGCGTGTGCCCAAAGCGATGCTGACGTCGCCGCTCCGCCCTTCTGCCAGGAGCTGCTGCAGGGTAGCGTCGATTCGGACCAGCCGGTGCCTGCGGACGAGTGCGAAGGCGATGCCGGTGACGCCAACGCGACGTCGGTGCTCAACAACTCGCAGGAAAGGGCAGTCAGACACTGGGTCGGGGCGGAGCCGACGCTCATGCTGCTTCAGGGGCCTCCGGGGACGGGCAAGACGACCACTGCGGTGGAGCTGCTGTGGCGGACGCTGCGCGAGAGCCAATTGCCAGCAGGCCGCGTCTTGGTGTGCGCGGCACCCTCGTGGACAGCGGCGCACCTGTTCACCCAGGGTTTCCTCCAGCTGCTCCAAAACAAAAAGAAGGGACCTGTTTTCTACAACAGGAAGTGCCGTGTTGCGATGACAGGCTGCACAGATCGCACGCGTGCTGCTGCAGACGAGCCTCCGGAAGTGCGTGAGAAGTCTGTGTCGAGCCTCATGCACGACGTCGAGGCGTGGCTTGAATCGGCGGGCCGAGACGAGAAGACGTGGCTGGGGATCCGGAAGCGCATCAGGGATGGTGCCCCCCGGTTCTACGAGTCGGTCGCAGCTCAGCTCAACAGCAACGTTGAGAAGGCGGCGAAAACGCTGTCAGAGAACAAGAATGCTATCCGAGAGGCGCTGATCGGGGAGGCAACGGTGGTGTTCGCGACGCTGAACGCGCTCGGCGCGCCGCACGTCGCAAAGGCGCTGGAGGGGAGGGCCGAGATGCTCATCGTCGACGAGGCTGGGCAGGCGACGGACCCCGACCTGTTCATTGGCTGCGCGCTCGGCCCGAAGCGCCTGCTGCTGATCGGCGACCACAAGCAGCTCCCGCCGACTGTCATGTCGGAATGGGCAAAAGCCGGCGGGCTGGGCGTGTCGACCCTCGAGCGCCTCAGCGGCGGCAGCAGCAGCAGCGGCATCTCGTCGAGCTTCATGCTGACGACGCAGTACCGCATGCCGGAGGAGATTGTGCGCTGGCCGAACGCGACGTTCTACAGGGACAAGCTGATCTCGTCCCCGAACTGGTGCGGCGAGGAGAAGTGGAACGGCCGGCGCTACCGGCTGCTGCAGGTCGACGGCGAGGAGGCCAAGATTGACACGTCTTTCTGCAACAAGGCTGAGGCAGCGGGGTCGTGCTCGAGGTCCTGAAGCTGCACGAGCTGGGCGCGGACCTGAGCAAGGTGCTGATCATCACACCGTACCGGCAGCAACGCCTGCTCATCGGACGCTACCTGAAGAACACTCTCTACAGCTACGGCATCACGGAGCTGCCAACCGTCAGCACCATCGACGGCTGCCAAGGAGCCGAGCGGCACCACGTGCTGCTGTCCCTTGTGAGGACAGGCGACCGGCTGGGCTTTGCCAACGAGCCGAAGCACCTGTGCGTCGCGCTGACGCGGGCGATGCAGACCCTGACGGTTGTGGGGAACCTGGACCTCCTGAAGAAGCACAAAGGGCTTGTGACGGACCTGATTCGTGACGCGGAGGCGCGGAAGGCGTGGCAGGCCCACCGCCGGATCACCCCGAAGAGAACGAAGGGCGAGATTGTCGGGATGCAGTTCGTGTCAGACGACGGGCTGATGGAGGTCGACATCAGGGAGTTGGGGCTGCGCGTGTGCACGGCGACAAAGTGGAGCTCCTGTACCTCCCGTACGAAGGCGTGGGCACGGCGAGTGCCTCCGGCGAGGGCGGCTGCGCCGTGGTTGACGTCGACGTGGTGTGCTGCTCGTGGCTGAGGACCGAAACGCTGAAGTACCAGCTGGTCAACGACTGCAACGTGTGCTTCAAAGCCCCGACGCGCGGCCACCGCGAGCAGATCCTCAAGCAGCTCCGCGACTACGCGCTGCACGCTGAGCAGGTCGAGGGGAACGCGTCCTGCGTCCGCGAGTGCGAAAGGCAGCCGGTGAACGAGGACTACTTCACGGTGACGGTGGCCGACGGGCTGCAGGCTGAGCGGCTGATGACAGGAAAGGAGGTTGTCAAGGTGTACACCGAAGGGGAGCTGGTGCGCGTGGCGGCGTGCGTGCCGCAGGAGCCGCACTACCACAGGTTCGTCCCTCTCGACGACATGCTGCCCACAGTCCGCGTGCCGACGAAGCAGGTGCTGGACCTGAAGGTCACCTACAACACGACGGTCGAGCTTCAGCTCGAGCTTGAGGCGCAGCCGACCAACGAGGAGGTGTGGTACGCGAACCTCACGGGGGTGGTGGCTTCCTGCGACGAAAAGCAGCAGCCGGTCGAGGCGGACGCAGCGCCCGTCAGCAGCAACGAAGACGCTGACCCGCAGCGGCCGCGTGCTGTGTCCGCGGGCGACGCCTTCACGCTCGACAAGGCCGGGACCCGCGTGTACGACGACGCCCTGTCGTGCCGCCGGCGGGCCGAAGGTGGTTGGGAGCTGAAGCTTCTCATCGCCGACCCTGCCGAGCGCGGCGCCGCCGCGGGCGGAAAGGCGGCCGGTGCTTCGCTGTGCTGCGGTGAGAATAGGCGCTGCCTTGCCGTCACGTTCGACGTGTGCGGCGACGGGGAGGTGGCGGGCGTCGGCTTTGCGGAAGGTGTCGTGGAGGTGCGCCGCAACTTTCACTTCGAGGAGGACTGGCGCTGGGAGGACTTCGTCAACAAGCAGCAGCCTGGCGAAGGGCCGGCGCAGCTCTGCGACGCGGTGGCGGCGATGATGTCCAAGAGGCGCTTCATGCAAGAGGTGGCGTCGCTTTCGTCGACAGCGCCGCGCGGGCCTTCACACCTTCTGCACTACGTGGTGCTGGCCGCGCAGCACGCAGCGGCGCAGCGGCTGGGCAGCAGCCACGACGCCCGCGTCCTGTTCACGAACGTCAGCGTCGCCGTTGCGAAAGCTGCACGCTTTCTCGCGCTCCCCGACAGCCAGTCCGCAGACCTGGTCGAGATGGGGGAGGCGGCCGAGCAGCTGCTGCTCTCCGCAAGGGAGCAGGCCGCTCGCGGGGGCAGCACGCAGGCACTCCTGATTGCGAGCGCTCGGGTCGGGTGCCTGCGGAAGGCCGTCGCAACGACCCACGGCAGGTACTCCGCGGCGACCAGCCTCCTGTCCTTCACAAGCCCGCTGCGCAAGGACACCGACTTCCGCGCGCTGCAGCTTCTGAAGGGCGGCGCGGCGGCGGCAGCAGCGCCGACTGTCGGGGAGCTGCACCGGGAGCGGTTCGAGGCGGAGTGCAGCCGGCAGCGGCGCAGGGAGCGCGAGGCTGCGAGTGTTCCTGCGGCGAGCGCGCCCGTCGCCAAGAAGGAGCTCTTCGAGGTGGTCGTGGCAGACGTTGGCGGCGTGGTCGAGCTGTACTGCCCGAAGACAGATGCGGTGTTCCCTGCGCAGCACTTGGATTTGGACGCTGAGAAGTACAAGCCCTTCGAGACGGTGCTGGTGTCGCGGTTGGTGCGAGCGAACCGCCACTCGTACCTGCGGTTCAAGCGGTACCACATCGTGACGTTTTCTTGGGTGAAGCGAACCACGCGCGGACAGCTGCCGGAGCCCACGAAACCCCGCGCGAACCACGAGCACGGGACGCGCAGGGGCCCCATCCAAGTGGAGTTTGCCGGGGTGTCTTTGCAGAAGCTCCCGCGCGGGAAAGTGTGGGCTGCTGTGGCAGCGTCGCTGACCGCAGACGAAAAGGAGTGCCTGTTTCTCAGCAACGACAAGCATCGCGTGGAGGTAGGGGGGTGGTACCTGCGGCCGAAACTCCTGTGCAACCGCGGCAAAGGCTGCCCCGGCTCGCTGTCAGGGAGCTGCGAATTCTACCACAGCGCTGGCGACCCGGAGGCGTTCTTCTCGGGGTGCTGGGACAGGCTCAATAAAGCTGCACTCGACGCCAGCAAAGACCTCTCATGCCCCGTTTGCGTGGCGCCCCGGAAGGAGCAGAAGCCGTCGGCGCCGCAGCAAGCCCGCCGCCCGGGGCGGCTGTGATGCCGAAGGGAGGAGGGAGAGGCCTTCCCTACCAGAAGCCGCCCTGCAGGCCTGCAGCGTCAAGCAGCGCCAGCAGCCCCGCAGCAAAACGTCGCGGTGAAGGAGCCACCCGGCCTCCGCCCCCGACCCACCGCGCAGGCAGGGTCGGCAGGCTTCCCCGGCTGTGATGCCGAAGGGGAGCCTTTCTCACAGAAGACGCCCTGCAGGCCGGCAGCGTCAGCAGCCCCGCAGCAAACGTCAGGGCAGGCTTCCCTGCGTCGTGCAAAATGTTCTTCTGTTTTTTTTTATACCATCCAAAACACAGCGCAGCATTGTGTATAGGAGGAAATACGATACTAGAAAGGACTGGCGTCATCACCTCTGTCATGTTTCCCTTTCTTCGTGCTCCACCACACCTTCTGTACTTCATTGACAACACAAACACACAATAGCCGGTCGTGAGATTTGTGCAGAGGAGTGGTGGAAGCGGTCAACAAAACATTTTTCTGACCAAAATAGACCTGGCCACCTGTTCCTTGATTGCTGCCACAGCTGAGCCGTGAGCTCCAGGTGCAACCTCACAAAGGCACTTCCACACAAGCGCCCCCGCAGCTGTCTTGCGCTCCAAGAGCACAACCAGCTGTTTTTTCGTGACTCCACAGGTGACCTTTGCATCGCCAGCCGCGCTTTTTCTCCGTGACTTCACAGTCGAGCCCTGAGCTCCAGGAAAACCGCACACACCACTAGCCGTTCCTTGTGCCTCTTTAGTATGCCCTGAGCCTAGGAGCCCATCACAGGAAAAGAAGACCTCTGCACCGCGAGCCGTTTCTTCCTGCGACTCCACAGCGGGCCCTGAGCTCCAGGAGCTGATGTGCATTAGATTAAGACGTGCACCATTTGCTGCTCGTTACGCGACTCCACAGTGAGCCCTGAGCTCCCGGATCTGACCGCAGGAGAGGACCATGAGCTGTTCGCTTCGCGACTCCACAGTGGGCCTTGAGCTCCCGGAGCATGAGAGTATCACGAGCTGTTCGCCTGCGACTCCACAGTGAGCCCTGAGCTCCCGGAGCTGACCGCATGAGACGACCATGAGCTGTTCGCTTTGCGACTCCACAGTGAGCCCTGAGCTCCCGGAGCATGAGAATGTCACGAGCTGTTCGCCTGTTCGCCACAGTGAGCCCTGACCTCCCGGATCTGACCGCATGAGAGGACCATGGGCTGTTCGCTTCGCGACTCCTCAGTGGACCCCCGAGCCCCCGGAGCATGAGTATGTCACGAGCTGTTTCACCTGCGACTTCACGTGAGCCCTGAGCCCCCGGAGCTGACCGCATGAGAGGACCATGGGCTGTTCGCTTCGCGACTCCACAGTGGGCCCTCGAACTCCCGGAGCATGAGAAGATCATCAGCTGTTCGTTCGCGACTCGACCCCCCAGGGCCCCCTCCGATTCGGACCCGCAGAGAGGTGACAACCTGTCTCGCAGGGTTCTGGGTCCAGCACGGCTCCTCCAGAGAGATGCTCGCAGAGAAGGATGCGATGCAGCTGACGACCGTCACTGTGCGCCGCATCGCGAGTTCCTCGCGGAGCAAGACCTGGACAGTGCGGAGGAGATCCTCGGGGGCTGGGCTTCGCCTCCCAGGGGTGACGAGCGCCCTCTGTGATAGCGTGGATAACCGGCGGTCGTATCAGCCGCATATGCCGGATTCAGCGTTTGAGGTGCTGCAGAGCGCGAGGGGGTTCAACCGGGTGCAGCGGGCGCGGGTTGTCCCCGGGACAGGCGATTCACAGACTGAGCCGAGTGGTTTCACAGACATCCGTGCATCGGCATCGATACAGGAGAGGCGGCACCTGATGCCACGAAACGCGCCAGCCGTGTCCACAATGGGAACAACCCACGAGTCCCTCGGGAGGGGGCGGGTATGAGGTGAACACTACCGGCGACTCCTTCGGTGACCTGCCGTTGCACCGCAGCAGGGGTTAACTTTGCACTGCGGATGCACGAGTCACTCTTCACCGTCCCCTGACACCCGTGCGGGTTGGGGTGAACAGCGGACCGGTCGCCTCGGAGGAAGTCGCTCTCACAAGCGTGTCGACTTCTTCGGGCGCACCGTGGACGTCGCGGTGCGGCCGGAGGGTGTGGGCCACTCGGGTGCGGTGGCCCTTCGCGTCGACCTGTGGACCTGCCTCCCTGCAGTGTCGGCCCCCCGAGGAGATGGCGCTGAAGGGGGTGAAGCAGGTGGTGCTGACGACCTGCATCTGGCCCGAAAATCCTGAAGTCCCACAGTGAGCCCTGAGCTCCCGGAACACGAGAAGACCATCAGCTGTATTGCCGGCACTTCCACAGCGGCCGAAGCTGACCGCACGAGAAGATCATGAGCTGGTCGTTCCCCGACTCCACAGTGAGCCCTGTGCTCCCGGAGCTGATCGTGATTAGATGAAGACCTCTACACCACTCGCTGCTGCGCCTGCGACGCCACAGCGGGCCCTGAGCTCACCAGGAGCACCCGCGCGCAAACATTCACCACTCGTGATCCATGAACACCAGAAGCTGTTCGTCGGAGAAGAAGTCCTGTCCGGCACTAGCTGTCCGCCCTGCGACCCCACAGTCGAGCGGGAGAGACTTGGGTTTCCTGAGCTCCAGGAGGTGAAGACCTCCACGAGCCGCTCTTCTTCGACGCCACAGCCGAGCCCGAGTTCCAGGAACATCCGCGCATCTGACTGTTCCTTGCGACTCAACAGCTGAGCTGTGAGTAACCATCCCACACAACTAGTCATTAGTTCATCTGGAGCTCATCGCATGAGAGGAACCCCCGTTCTACCGGCCATCTTCTGCGATTCCGCAGCTGACCTGTGCCCCGAGGGCAAACCCCATGAGCAGAAGACCTCATACACAACTGGGCGTTCTCTCCGTACCACTCTACAGCTGAGCCGTGAGCTCCGGGAGGAACCTTCCGCAGAAGTAGCCGCTTCCTGCGCAGCCGAACCGAGGGCTCCAAGAGCCAAGCCCACCGAAGTTCACCTCTGCATCGGAGCGCCGCGGATGATCTCCAAGGTGCCGGTCTCGAGACCAGGCGTTTTTTGCATTCGACCTGCTGCCACTCAACGCGCATCCACAGAGATCTAAATGGGGAGGCAATGCGTCAAAAATGCCTTTTCCGCTGCGTTGCACACCCAAGGAACCCTAACGGGTCAGGATTTCCACACAACTGCATCACGCCGCAAACCTCGTCGGGTTTTCTCCACCGCCGATACAATGTGGACATCGCCGGTTCCGCACACCGGGTTTCTTCAGCCACGGGAATTTCACCAGGGGCCTCAAGGAGGCCGTGTCGAGGCAAGCTCTCCTGACAAACAACGGGCGAGGTCGACAAGACAGTTTGTTGGGACACGTTCCCTCTTCCTTCTGGCACTGGCGGTCCAGCCCCCCAGGGTGAGGGTTGCGAGGGTCTTCTTGTGGTTCTGCGCCTCAACGCGAAAGCCACCATTTGGCTGGAGTCCGACAGAAGCCGCTGCACCGAGCAATACGAACGTGTGTCAACTGTGGCAGGTCACGGTCCGGTTGATCTCCGCCGCGCCCGCCTGGGCGATATCTAACCACAGAACAGATGTCACCCCTTCTTACGTGGGAAACGTTCACGCAGGTACTGAGGATGAACAAATGGAGAGTTCAATGGAGTGTTTTTCACCCCACTCCCTCCTGGCGAGGCGCAATGTACTACCGAACTACTCTCGCGGCACGCAGCAAGGAAGCGTTCAGGCGCTCATCACCTTGATGACGAGAATCCGAAGGCGAGGGGTCAGCAACACGAACGTGAACATACAGCAAAGCTGCAAAACTCCCCTATCATGTACCGAAGCCGGTTTTTTCGGCACCGCAACAGATTGACTGTTTTCCAACCGAAGTACGACAGTCGAGGGCGTTTTCTGAACAACACGCGTCGTATTGGACACTGACACAACCCACAGCGGCCCCGCGCCATGGGCGACAAGGGACTGGACATTTTGTTTCCGTTATGGGTGCCGAGTCGAAAATTTCCGGGACAATCCGCAGCGCACCCACCGCGGAGGCCGAAACCCGCAGAGGTGAAAGAAGACACGACCTGTTACGTCCAGCCCGATGCGCAGCTCAAAAATCGGAGAGTGACCGACCCCATCGCGAACACAGATACGTAAGCTCCCCATCTTCCCCGAAAAGAGGGCCTCCCCAACCGCCGGAGTTTTTTGGTAAAACACACCCCGTGTGGTAGAGAAAATACGGCAAGAGTCTCGGTGGGTCGGAAGAGCAGATGGTTCCCGCAACAGCTCCCGGGGAGCGGCGGGTATTTCGCATAGGATGCCGGATGTGTGAACACGTTTGTGCGGTTTGCCCTGTGTTGTGTGAACATATGTGTATGTGTGTGTGTATGCTCCACCCAACCCGACACATTTTCTGTACTTCAGACAGGTAAGGTCACTCGACACGCGGGGGGGGGGGGGGTTTTGTTGTGTGTTTTTTCTGCCGGTGGAAGCGATCAATGCAAAAATCATCTGAAAGGAAGACTCGAGAGACTGCTGCTGTATTTTCTCGAGGCGCCGGGCGTCATCTCACCGACACCCCTCCCCGTACCGACGGGAGGAGGTTAAGGTGTTGACCGTGTTGGTGAAAGCCGACCCTGAAGAACTGCGAGCCTCCACGGGTTAACAAGAGGAACGAACGGCGGCGGATGGGGGTTTTATCGAACGACGCCCGAAGGCAAAAATATATCATGGTAGTCCTGAGATGCGACTCCCAAGGTGCATGTACCCATACGTCACATCCTCGACAACGACTGGGTCGTCGCGCCTGACTTCGGTACAGGTGTATGGGACGGCCCTATCGCGCCGAAAGGGCAGCACATCGGATTATCAACTTCATCATGTCCCGGCAAGCACTGGCCACCTTCACCAGCTTCATGGGGCGCCACCAGTCACCGGGTCGACGCAACGGTTTCCAGCGCTAGGCTTCGAGCTCGACCTCACCACCGTTTTTCCGGTCCGCACCAAGTGGGCACGCTCATCAGGCGACAGACGACGCAGACCACAGCGTCAGCAGGGTTCTCGACATACGAAGGTTCAACGACCGAGTCCAAGCCCTTATCTACAGCGCGGATCTGACCGACACCCGCGGGCACAGAGCCCCAGAAGCACATGGCGTTTGCGCTACTTCGAGGCCGGCGTCTAGCAGGACACCGTCTTCGACCGCAGCAATACCCTCGACAGGTACGAAAGCCTGAGATGTGAAGGATCCGGCGCCCCCATCGCGGGGGCGCCCATGGCCGCACAGCGAGCCGACTCCTCACGCGAAGGACAGTGACTACAACAGCCGTACCCTCTCTTCCTAAAATTAAGCGCTTCGCGTCCCTGAGGGTCCTGGGTGGAAGCGGTCAACAAAACATTTTTCTTCGTTCCATTTTTGTGTTTCCATAGCGCCAAGTAAGATATCGACAGAAGGACGTCTAGTACGCGTATTTATACCATCCAAAACACAGCGCAGCATTGTGTATAGGAGGAAATACGATACTAGAAAGGACTGGCGTCATCACCTCTGTCATGTTTCCCTTTCTTCGTGCTCCACCACACCTTCTGTACTTCAGACAACACAAACACACAATAGCCGGTCGTGAGATTTGTGCAGAGGAGTGGTGGAAGCGGTCAACAAAACATTTTTCTGACCAAAATAGACCTGGCCACCTGTTCCTTGATTGCTGCCACAGCTGAGCCGTGAGCTCCAGGTGCAACCTCACAAAGGCACTTCCACACAAGCGCCCCCGCAGCTGTCTTGCGCTCCAAGAGCACAACCAGCTGTTTTTTCGTGACTCCACAGGTGACCTTTGCATCGCCAGCCGCGCTTTTTCTCCGTGACTTCACAGTGATCGTGGTGGAAGCGGTCAACAAAACATTTTTCTTCGTTCCATTTTTGTGTTTCCATAGCGCCAAGTAAGATATCGACAGAAGGACGTCTAGTACGCGTATTTGCTCGCTCCCTTCCTACCTTCTCAACAAGGTACTTCTCAGGCGGAAATGCAGCGATAGGGGAAGTGCTAGGTGCTTGCCGTCACACACAGTCTTATGCGCCTGCCAATCACACACCAACACTTCCGCAGGCAAAATTTTCTGTGTGTGTCGTGCGATCAACGAAAAACTTTTTCTCGTTTACCTTTCGTGTTCCTTCACGAATGATCCTGCACGACTCCAGCCATGTTTTCTCCCCCACCTTCCTCCCCCCCCCCCCCAGCTGTGCCCTCACGGCGCCCTAGTTTCTAGTTTGACGAGTGAGGTAACTAGTTATTTTCTAACTAGTTATCTAACGAGTGATCAATCGAAAGCGCCCTATCACTTCACAGCTACAACCGCTCTGATGAATTTCCTTTTGTTTGTTGCGTTGACGCTTCTACACACACAAAACCCTGAACTGATCACACCCTGAGCCTGATGAAGGGTGGGGTTAGTGTATAAAGCACGTTTGGTTGCAGCTGTGGTGGGGCGCTTTCCACTCACACGAGTGTGCTTAAAAATTAAAGAGCAATCTCTCGTGATCACTCGTTAGGTCTATCACTCGTTAGTCCACTCGTTAGATAACTAGTTATCTCGTCGACTAGTGCGCCGTGCTGCACCCCGGTGGGTTGGGCATGGGAGGACATCCTCGGTTTTGAGTTGATTGATGGGATCGGCGTCTATCCCTCCGTTCCCCAAATGATTGGCGCAGTGCTCGCCCTGCGGACTGTTCCGCACACACACGCACACCCCTCTCCCCTCCCCCGCTCGAATTCTCTGGCTCCTGCTCTGCTTGGAGGCAGCTGTGCGTTTGCATCTGAGATGAGAAGAGGCAAATGATAGTCACCCACCGCACACTTCCTACAGGACACAGCGCGCAGGGCGCTCGCAAGTCTGTACACACACACGCGGGAGGAGAGGGGATTGGTTTCTCGTGATGGACTCAATCATTAAGCTGCTGAGCCCACTGTCCCGGCGCCTGCGTGGACACGGGGAGCTGAAGTGGGGGGTCCTCGTATGCTCGGGAGTGGTCGTGGGGGGTGGGCCTTGAAGGTGTTGCAAAACACCATCGGGGGGGCGGCGAGGAGTAATTTTCCGTTGAGTTCTACTAGTACTCGACAGCTCCGACAGACGGGGGGGAAATGTGTCACAATCCCTTCATCACGGCACCCCGATCGGCAGCCCTTCTCACTCATGTTTTTGTGAAGCGCCACCAGACTCACGAGCATCCGGCGGGGAAATGTAGTTTTCATTCCAGCGTACGTGTCAGACGTGCAGCGGTCTCTCGTGAACTTCTGTACGATGCAGGCGCGCTACCCCCAGCCAAATCATTGCCAAAGCGTACGTAGTGCGAATATGTGTGCTCTTTTCGACACGCTTTGTCGACACACCCTGCCCCCCAACCTTCCGGATTGCCCACCCTCCAACCCCCCTGCAGATCGACAAGCTGCAGGTGCCGATCTACGCAGGGGTGTCTGTGGGCGTTGTCTACTGGATCCACTCAGGCTTCTACACCTTCCAGGAGATCCTCTACCCGAGCCTGTTGGGTTACCTTGAGAAGGACGGCGAGAGCTTAAAGGTTGCGTCGCGCGACAACTGGGCGTTGATGTCGGACCACCACGATCGAGCAGGCAGCATGCGCGATGCGATGCGCAAGGCCTGATGGCCGCAAGCGGATCTGCAGCCCTCCCCACGTCCCTCCTGGCCTGCCCTGGTGACACCCGATGCTTTGAAAAAGAGTCTTGTGTCCCCAACCCCCGCCCCTCGCCTGCCGTGTGCAGCGCCCCCT
Source organism: Rhynchopus euleeides (assembly GCA_963210315.1). Taxonomy (NCBI): domain Eukaryota; phylum Euglenozoa; class Diplonemea; order Diplonemida; family Diplonemidae; genus Rhynchopus; species Rhynchopus euleeides. The sequence goes on from OY723276.1 coordinate 1,764,376, forward strand.
CCGGAAGGCTTCCTGGTTTTTTGTTTGGCCCAACGCGGCGAGATGGTTCAATCCGCTGGGCCGACACTTGCCCCACCGCCCCCGCTGGCCGAGTCAGGTTAGGGGGGGGTGGGTGTTGGCAGCAAGGTGCGATGGCAGGCCGCACCGATGCCTCCCCCCCCTCGGTGATTCAGAGCGCCGTGCAGCGCAGGCTGGAGGCGTTTCACGGGAGAATACAAACGGGGGCCGCGCTTCGCTGCAAACTTCACCCCCACCCCGCCCACCCCCACTCGACGCTAGACGGACCCACACCCCCCCCCTTTCGCACGGTCAGCCAGAAGGCTTTTTTCACACACAACAAGAAGCTTGTCGGTGATTTCAGAAAGCGGTGATGTGGCCCGGCGAGTCCCCCCAAAAAAAGTGGAGACCCGCCACCCAACTCACCCACTCACGGGCGCCCACCACCCATGCACAAAAAGTGGAGACCCGCCTCTGTTTCACGCATGTCGCAGGATCGCCTCTGTTTCACGCACAAAAAGTGGAGACCCGCCACCCAACTCACCCACTCACGGGCGAAAAAATCGCATTGCCCTGGCACAGACCCCCTATATGATGACACCGACCAAAAGCTACATCGCCTTCCCCACAACCCCCATTACATTCACATCCCCCCTCCACTGGCAGGTCCACCGCTGCCCACCCACACCTCCCCTTACACCCCCTGTGTGCTATACTGGTCGGGGGACCTGCAGGAGGGGCGGGGCGGGGCAGGGGGGGGGGGTGGCGGTGGGGCATCCGGGTTGTGCCGACACACCCACACCCACCAGCGCCGCCACCCCTGGGGTGCGGGAGGGGCGGGGGCGGGGGGGCGGGGTGGCGTGTTTGCAGCGCCTTGGGGAGGATTCTTTTTTATGGACAAGATATTCGATGTGTCCGACCACGAGCATATCAAGGCTCTGGAGACGAGGGGCCTGCGGGGCGTCGTAGACAGTGCGCTGCGGGTCCTCTTCAAAGAGCAGCCGAACAACGTGAGGTCCTATCTGGCTGCCTACTTCACAACGGCAGACCCGCCTGCCCTGCCTGAATACTTTACGCCGTTCAGCCAGAGCACTCTCAACACCGCGCCTCGGGGGGACCTCTTCGCTGGGACGATCTCACAGCACGCAGCTCACTCCCTCAGCATCTCTCCGGAGCGACATGACGCAGCACTCCGTGAGTACATACAACGCTCCGGACTCCCGGGTATTGTCGACACAGCCATCCGGCACCTCCTCACGCGCTTCCCCGAACCCGATGACTCTGGGGAGGAGACCCCTCCCCCACCCGACCCATCCGCCGTGCGCGGTGTTCTCCGGGATCACTTCCAGGTGAACCATTACTCGATAAAGGGGACCTTCGATCCCCCTTTGGGGAAATCCGTTGCATCGACGCGGTACCTCGACCCCAGAACGCGGAGCTGGGTTGACGTGTCCTTCCTGGGTCTGGGGATCAGCCCGGAGCAGCTGCAGAGCATCGCGCAGGGGGAGATTTATACGGAGAAGGATAAAGCTGTGCTGCGCGGTGCAATCCAGAAGAGGGATCGGATTAATAAGGACAATGTTGTGATCGAGGTTGTGCCGAAGGACCCTGTCGCGCCTGTTTGCTCTGCAGAGGAGATCACAATCGCGTGGATCGAGCGGGCCCTGAGAGATGGCGGGTATTACACCGTGAGGGTGAAGCAGAACAGCAGGTTCTCCGTCACCGAGACAAGCCCTGCGGGCCCCGGAGGCGTGCAGGGCAGCGGCAGCCCCCACATCATACAGACGCCCTACAGCGCCTCCCCCGCGCGGAACGGCAGGTCCAGCAAAGACAACATACAGGATGCCTTCCACAGGAGGCAGAACTCCTTTAGATACCCCAACATGAGCCAGGTTCTCGGGCGGAGCCAGATGGCAAACGCGGGGTCATTCGCCAACTCCGTGGAGTCTGTCGGGGTTCCCTCCTCCGCAAGCCGCGGGGAGATGTCCGACGAAGGCGTGGCAGGGGAGCAGCAGCCGCAGCAGCCGCAGCACCGGCATGGGTCTGTGTCGGGAGTCCAGCGGGCGGGCAGCATGACAGCCTGTGCGCTTGGCAGGACCCCCTCGCTGCAGCAGGATATGAGCCACTTCCTCGGCTCGCCGATTGCCTCGTCTGCCCCTGGGACCCCGGAGAGTGCGCTCAACGTGACTCTCAACTTCCACCCTGTCGGAGAGCAGGGTGCACAGAGCACCTGCTATCAGATCACCCTCGACATCGACGCCAAAGGGGGTGATGGCAGCCCCCGCGGAGTCGCATCCCCCCGGTCCGACCGCCCGGATGGTGGGGCCAGTTCGCCGTCCGCATCCCCGGCATCTCTGCCTGCTTCGCCTCCCGGGTCACCTCCGGCGTCGCCTGCATCCCCTGCCTCGCCTGCTTCGCCCTCCCGCCCGTCGCGCCACTTCATCCTCAAGGTGTGCGGCTCTAACACAGGTTGGAGCGGTGATGCCGCAGTTGCTGCGAGAGAGATCGCCTTCTATAAAGACGTTGCGCCTCTGCTGCGCCACCTCATCTCCGTCCCGAAGATGTATTGGTGTGGCTGTGCCGGGGACTGGGGGAATCTCCTCATGGAGGACGTCACATCGAATGGGACGGACCAGACCCGCTCCTCCAACATCGGGGATTGGAAGGTTGTATACGAAAGCCTCGCGAAGATGCACGCCTTCTTCCTGAAGTCGCCGGACCACCTCCTCCCGAAGTGGTTCCCCAACTACGAGCTGGAGCCGGACATCCTCACCACGGCGGGCTGCAAGATACCCCACGCAGTCTGGCTCTTTGGACCCTTCGCAGGAGCGCCTTCCTGGCAGGGCCCCCTCACCTTCGCAAAGATAGCCCTCTATCGGGAGGGCCTTGCCAGGCTGGTTCGCTGGGGAGAGGCTGAGGTGGTCATGCTGGAGCACTTCGACCACCTCTTTGAGAACCTCCCGAAGTATTGCGAGTTGGTGGGCCCCGCCCGCACCGTCTGCCGCGGGGACTGCCACCTGTGGAATGCCTTCATCCGGGGGGACGAGCTGATCTTCTACGACTTTGCGGAGTGGTGCACCTGCCACCCCGTGGCAGATGTTGCCTACGCGTGGTACAGCACATGGCTTTCCGACAGGGAGCCCCTGCCTATTGACGAGGTTCTGCCGCACTACCTTGCCGAGTTTGAGAAATACCTTGGCGAGACTGTCAACGAGGCGCAGTTTATGTTTGACTACTCCGTGGCGTGCGTCTTCGCGATAGTCCTCAATCTGCAGTACATCATAGTCCAATGGAGGGATATGTATCTTGCAGATGAGCCCTCTGTCACGGAGCTGGTCCGGAAGGCCGTCAACATCACGCAGTCCTTCCAGGCCTACACCCCGCAGGAGTTTGAGGAGAAATTCGGCGTCGATCTCGACAGGGACCCCCAGCCTGACCACCACGGGGAGGGCTCCCCGCTCCCCAGGCGGCTGCACCGCAGGAAGAGCCGCGGCAGCCAGTCGCCTGGGGTGCCTACCCCTGAGGCAGATGCAGATGCAGGGGATTGCACCCCGGTTGGCTCGCCGGACAGCAGCTCATGGGCGGGGAGCCCTCACGGCGCTGCGCAGGACGCCGCCAGCTCCAGGGGGGCGCGGCCCCCCCGGCGGTACCCCTCGAAGAAGGAGGCGTATGTCATACTGGTGAGCAAAACCGGCCCGCAGCGCGTCTCCTGCATCGAGTCGGAGAGCCGGTTCTTCTACAAATTCCGCACCCCAGGGGATGTCAACCTGGCCGAGCTGCCCGACCCGGAGCCCGGGACGCCGCTTCCCCCCCTGGTGTCCACCGGGGAGGGCGCGCGGGGCTCGGGGCTCGGGTCGCTCCTTCCCACCGCAGGGGTGGGCGGGCAGGCCGGGCAGCTGTGTGAGGCGATCGTGCTGCGGGAGGAGGACCTGCGCCCAAAGTGCCCCCAGGAGTTGGCGATCTTCAGCCCGCTGCGCTGGGAGCGGCGCGGAGGCGGGGGCGGGGAGGGCGAGTGGGAGCCGCTGGACGACCCTGAGGTGGAGGCGGAGCTGCACGCCGCGGCGTTTGAGAGGCGCCCGTCGGCGGAGGTGGGGGGTGTGGTGTACGACCTCACCGACCCGGATGCGCTGCGGAGCGTCCCCCTCACCGCGATCGAGGTGTTCGAGAGGGATGTGCGGGCGAAGTGTGAAATGGTGGATGCCGACGTGTTAGACAGGCCGCTCCGGTTTTACACCGACCTGATCAACGTGGCAGCCCTGCCCATCCGGGAGCACCTGGAGGGGAAGAAGAGGCCGAGGGTCATGGTGCCCAGCAGGCGCAGCCTGCGGAGCGAGAGCATTCCAAACCGGTCCTTCTCGCCGCTCCCACCCCCTCGGGTCAGCAGTTCCGATTCCTTTCACTAGTCAGGCCGGGGGGTGGGGGGGTGGGGGGTTGGAGCGAGAGGGGGTGGAGGCTGCAGGTGGAGGTTGTGTTGGGAAAGAGATAGAGAAAGGGAGAGGGGGGGAGGGGAGGCTGCAGTGGAGGGGTGCATCGAGACTCGAGGTGTGGTGCCTCCGCTAGTATATGAAGATTCGCGTGTGTGTGTGGGGGGGTGGTGGTGGTGGTGGTGGTGCTTTCTGACACTGCCACTGTATCGATGTTGGCTGATAATCCCGTTGTTTCGCACACGTGTTTCTTCACCATTCCCACATCAAAGGCGGTAGGGCCGTTGGTGTGGTGGACAGACGCCAACAATCAAGAATGTCGGAAAAAGAGCACGCAACAGAAGAGCGATACACCCTCCTCCTTTTCGCGGTTAAAAGTCGAACGCTGAGCCACAGCGAGAGAGGCATTCCGCCTTTGCGGCGCCCCTTGCTTCCTTGCGTGCCTTATTACAGCTCGGGCGCCTCCTTTAGGGCCAAATCAATCATTTAACATCCTCAGGGCTGGGTTCGATTTTTCATTCGCAGTTCACGACTACGGCGGTACGGGGGGTGGGGTGGGGTGGGGTGGTGGGTCATTCTATTTCACCACAGACGGAGGGGGGGCAGGCGGGTGTTTGTAGTGGGAGGGGGGGGGGGGTGCGGACAAGTGTGTTTCGGTGTGTTCCTCTTAGGGGGTCTTCGCTGGTCGTTATTCTTCGTCAGTCTTCCGTCAGTTTCCACCCTATTTCAACAGGAAATGCGCCAAAATGCACTGACGACCACCCCGTAGCGAAGACCCCCTTGCACTCTTATGCTCTTATGCCTCAGCCTAGAAGAGTGCCGAAAGTTGCCGACTCTTCTCAACCAGGAAAGTGCAGCGCCTTCTGGCGGGCATTCTGCCTGCCGGTGTGCTCGTCCTCTTTAGGCTGCCGAAGCATGTCATTCGATCGGAACGGGTGCGGCCCATGTGGTCATGCTGCAAGAAGTGAAGGCAAGCATCCACTGTTTATCTAAACCGCCTTGTCTGAACGCCTTGTTTGAACTTGTCAACCGAAACACACTGCAAAGAAGGAGACGCACACTCCGAGACAGAGGGGGGCAGTTTCCCCGACTGCAGAGAGGCATGGCTTCCCCCTGGCTAGCGTTTGTTAGATTTTCCGGCACGTGCCAGGCCATGGGGCTGTGCTGTGTCTGTGAAGATCGTCGTTGTGGGGGGGGGGGGGTTTTCGACCCCCCCCCCCCCCCTTCCTCAACGTGACAAACGGCGAACAAATAACCTGTCAGGGGTTGGCCTGGCAGCTCTGGTCTGTCGGCGGCTTGGCCAGGAGGGAGTGAGTGGGGGGTGGGGGGGGGGGGGCAAGGCCTGCTGTGCCCAAACAAACCCAACCCAAGCAGGCAGGGGGGGAAGAGACTCTGATATGATCCCCGGCTAGGACACTGCAGCCACGGCTCACACATCACCATTGAGGGTTCAGGGCGGGGACGACATTATTGCCACTGCCGAAAGCCCAGTATAAAATGGTGTTCTTCTCTGTCGAGTGCAGCTTTGCCAGCGTGCCGCTGTGGCGGCGTGCTGCCCAGCCTCTGAGGCCCCCAGGCCCCTCCCCCCCCCTGATGATGCAAAGCGCCAAAAATAATTTAAAAATTCTGGAATAATAGGCACGTGAAGAACGAATCACCTATTCCCTCGCTTTTTGTTTTGTTTCGTGAACTTTGCCCCATGGAGGGGGCATGCATCCGGTGGACCGCCACAGGAGGGGCGAGAGGGGTGGGGGGGGGGGGGCGGGGAAGGCACTCCAGCGCGAGACACTGCACCTTTTTCTCCACGTGATCCGCGGCCCACCACCACCACCACCACCGCCCCCCCTCCCTCCCCTCCCCCAAGCTTCGGTTTGGTCATACAATAGAGCCTTGCCCACACGCACTCTCTCCCAGTCAGAAACGCTCCCTGCAGAGTGGGGGTATTTCGGCTTTGACGGGGGGAAGGGAGGGGGGTTTTTTTGCTTCATTCGTTAACAAGGCCCCCCCTTCCCTCCCCTCCCCCCAGCGTGGTGCGGCTTCGCTGTTCCGCCTGGGGGTTCTGTATGTGATATTCTACTGCCGGTGCGATTGATTTCTTTGCCGTTGGGTTTTCTTCGCCGCTTCGCTGAGGTGGCGGAAGGAAACCGAATGGCACGGCCTTGAAGTCAGCAGGTGTGCGTTCTATAAGTTGTGCGGGATCTGTTTATACAGTTGCTGAGCAGAGTGTCCTAACCATCAGGCGAGAAGGGTCGCGATTGGGCATGCCAATGCACCCTCCATGGATGAGCATGCGCTGATCGAAAGTGTGATTCCCACCGTTTGCGATATTTGTTTCGATGAGGGAGGGAGGGGTCTTCGTTCCAACAAAACAAATTTTTGGCAGTATTTGGTTTGTTGTCTCGTTTGCCGTCACTTTACGATCCAGCAGGGGCACAGATAGTTTTCGATGAGGAGGTCCACGACTAGTCGGCTGACTAGTCGGGGCGCCGACGACTGCGTCGTGTGATGAAAACGGTACGCTGTGTCGCATCCCCCACTATTTACTACAGGCGAGAATCGCCGGACTTTATTTTTTACCGAAAAACTTTCTTTTGCCAGACAGCGAACCTCCCCTGATCTTTCTGCGTTCAGAGCGAAGACATTCGAAGGGCGCACACACGACACAAGGTGAGGGCGAGAGGGTAGTTTCTACACATTCGGGAAGGTAAGGAACCCCGCACCACACTCGCTCCCCATTGCAGGGCGAGGGTGTTGTGTGCTGTGGGAACGCCGATGCGAGGCGCGAAGGAGGGAGGGCCAGCTTTTGTCGAAAAATTAATTGCAAACAGATAGCGCCCCGCGGCTGTTGTGTCTTTTGGTTTGTGGTCTCCGAACGGTGCCTGTGTGGGGGTGCATCCTCTGTGTTGTCCTGTAAAAATTCGGACAGATGCAGTGGCACGATCAAATCATATTCTTTACCCGTTTCATTGATTCTGGCAAAAACAAAAACCAGCCCCCCCCCCCTCCCCCCTTTCCGCTCTCTCGAGTTTGAAGCGCCAAGTGAGAGAATGGTTCCAGGGAGGGGGTGGGTGGTGGCGGTGGCGGAGGCAGTTGCAGCTAATCCCCACCGCGATTTGATCATTTTTCAACGCAAAACACTCTCCCCGACGGCATCCGATTCCACCCCCAGTTAAAAAGGAGGTTTCCAGGGCCGGTGGCTCTGCCACACACTCCTACCCCGGAGGGTGGATGGGTGTGTGTGTTCTGGGGTGGGGATGCAGAGATGACACGCATCGCCCCCCAGCGGCACACCTCCAACTAAGTTCCGTGCAAAGTTTCTGAAATACAGACCCTTCCCCCCCCCCCCCCCCCTCCGTCGAGAACACGCCACGCGGCAGTTCGATCCCAGATGACTCTCTGATGTCATGACCGCCCTACCCCACCACACGCCCTGTCCTCACTTGTTGTCTGTCTCACCATCTGGGTTGCTGTGGGCTGACGGCTAGAAGCATGATCTACGGAGCACCTCGAGAAAGTGTGCTGGCCGGTGCCCCAACGGTACTGCGCCCTGCATCTGCCTCGACCGCACCGTTGCGCATGCATCATCACCCTACCCCACCACGGCAGCCCTTCTCAGATCCCGGATTATCCGGATGGCATCGTGTGGTTTGTTTGTGTGTGTGGACACGGCTGTTGGTGTGATGAGGGTTCTCACAGTATATATAGGTCATCCCCCACCCCCCCAGTGCAACTCCGGAGGGAGGAGGAAATCAGACACAACCTGCAAAACGAGTGAAGGGAGAGCCCCCTTGCGCTTCCTTCTACTCCTGAACTAGTCCGGAGGGAATGCTGCGTACAATTTATCTGCCTTGTACAGCATATCTGGTGTGGTGACTACAACAAGGACTAACATTGCGAGAATGTGCTGGGAGACTTGATTTTCCCATTCACTCTCGACAATCAAAACCCCTCCCTCCCCCAGTGCAAGTCCGGAGGGAAGTGCCACCTCCTTGCATGGGCTCATGGATGTACAACCTGAGAAACACTTCGCGGAGGGGGGCGGGAGGAGGGAGAGGCTGGGATCACAGGACATGCAAAAGCCGAATTTCAGTTCTAAGGCACCGTTCTGCCACGTTGATCGTGGCGGAGGGGGGGGGGGGGGGCTGTGGTCGGGGTTGCAAGCCAGCGGTTGGTGGAAGGGGTGGGGGTGGTGGTGGGGGGGTGCTGGACACAGCAGTGATGAAAGGAACCCGCCGGGGGGGTGTGGCAAAGCAGGATTACCCATCACCCACCCACCCCCCCCCCCCCCCCCTAGGGCCCCGGATGTCCATACAAAAAACTGTAATTTTTTTGAAATATCCAGGTCTGGAGGTCAACAGCGCAAAACCACCCCCAGACCCACCCCAGATATGAATTTCCGGAGGTTTTTACCCACTTTTGGGCCCACCAACAATCATTTTTGGCCAGTTTTTGGCTTTTTTTGGCTTTTCTGGGGTGAGTCCTGTGCAGGGTGGTTGCAGGGTCATTTTTGGGTAAAAATGTGCATTTAACGCACCTCTGCTGGTCCTAGAGGCCCTGGATGGTATACAATGTGCCCCAGGGATGCCTAGGGTACGTTTTTCACCCGAAACCCACCCAAAATGGGGTATAGTTGCCCTAATTTTGACTTTTTTTCATGAAATTGGACCTACAACATCGTTGCAGGGTCCTTTTCCTTGGGTAAAATTACGCATTTTCACGTGCTTCTACTGGTCGTAGAGGCCCTGGATGGTATACAATGTACCCCAGGGATGCCTAGGGTACGTTTTTCACCCGAAAAACACCCGAAATGGGGTATAGTTGCCCAATTTTTGACATTTTTTCATGAAATTGGGACTTTTACCCCACATGGGCGAATCCCCACAGTTTTTTCAAAAAATTGGACGGAATTTAGGCAATTCGGTGTCGAAAACCTGTTCCAACAGGCCCGTACACCCCTTTTCGGGTATACCCAGTGGTTTCTGGGTGGTTATAGGGTTGTAGGGTGCCTACAACACGGTTGCAGGGTGTGTGCAGGGTCCTACAACATCGTTGCAGGGTCCACATTTTTGGGTAAAAATGTGCATTTTAACGCACATCTACTGGTCGTAGAGGCCCTGGATGGTACACAATGTGCCCCAGGGATGCCTAGGGTACGTTTCTCAGCCGAAAACCACCCAAAATGGGGTCTAGTTGCCCAATTTTTGATATTTTTTCAGAAAAATTGGGGCTGTTACCCTACACGGGCGAAACCCCCATTTTTCACAGTTTTTTCAAAATATCGGACTGATTTTGGGCAATTCGGTGTAGAAAACCTGTTCCGACAGGCCCATACACCCCATTTTAGGGCATACCCAGTGGTTTCTGGGTGGTTATAGGGTTGTAGGGTGCCTACAACCTGGTTGCAGGGTGCTTGCAGGGTGGTTGCAGGGTGGTTGCAGGGTCCTTTTTTTGGGTAAAAATACGCATTTTAACGCACCTCTACTGGCCCGGGATGATATACAATGTACCCCAGGGATGCCTAGGGTACGTTTTTCACCCGAAAAACACCCGAAATGGGGTCTAGTTGCCCCGATTTTGTCATTTTTTTATGAAAATCGGGATTTTGCCCAAAATGGGCAAAATCCCCTTTTTTCACCGATTTTTCCATAGTTTTCCTTCGCGCGAAGGCCTTTTTTTTCGTGCGTCGGACGCGCGCGACGCGCGAAGAAAAAAAGTGCTCCTTTTTTTCGCGCGAAAAAAAAAAGCACCCCTATGGGGGGTGTCGATTTTTTCGGTTTTTTTCCGTTTTTTCCTTTTTTTTCGTTTTTTCCGCCTGTGGGCGCTGGCTGCGACTTGGTCAAAATTCGACGAAAAAAATCCGAAAAAAAAACGGAAAACGAAAAAACGGAAAATCCCAAAATCGACACCCTGATTTTCCGTTTTTTTCCGTTTTTTTCCCAGTACCAGAAACAGGCAGGGTCGTCGTAAGACCGGCGTGCCAAGGGGGAGGTGCTCGCATTTTTTTTTGGGGGGGTACAGAATGGGTCGTTTTTGGACATTTGAGCCCACTGCGAGCAGTGCCGGGTCCCGGAAACGCTGTTTCAAACGCTCAAAAGGGGATGTCGTGGGCACCAGAACCCAGTACATTTATCACAAATGGTCCCACCCACAAACGGGTTACCCCCTGCCTCTAGGGGTTCCCCCCACCCACAAATGGGTTACCCCCAGCCTCTAGGGGTTCCCCCCACCCACAAATGGGTTACCCCCTGCCTCTAGGGGTTCCCCCCACCCACAAATGGGTTACCCCCTGCCTCTAGGGGTTCCCCCCACCCACTAATGGGTTACCCCCTACCTCTAGGGGTTCCCCCCACCCACAAATGGGTTACCCCCTGCCTCTAGGGGTTCCCCCCACCCACTAATGGGTTACCCCCTACCTCTAGGGGTTCCCCCCAGCCACAAATGGGTTACCCCCTGCCTCTAGGGGTTCCCCCCACCCACTAATGGGTTACCCCCTGCCTCTAGGGGTTCCCCCCACCCACTAATGGGTTACCCCCTGCCTCTAGGGGTTCCCCCCACCCACTAATGGGTTACCCCCTACCTCTAGGGGTTCCCCCCAGCCACAAATGGGTTACCCCCTGCCTCTAGGGGTTCCCCCCACCCACTAATGGGTTACCCCCTACCTCTAGGGGTTCCCCCCACCCACTAATGGGTTACCCCCTGCCTCTAGGGGTTCCCCCCACCCACTAATGGGTTACCCCCTACCTCTAGGGGTTCCCCCCACCCACAAATGGGTTACCCCCTGCCTCTAGGGGTTCCCCCCACCCACAAATGGGTTACCCCCTACCTCTAGGGGTTCCCCCCACCCACTAATGGGTTACCCCCTACCTCTAGGGGTTCCCCCCACCCACAAATGGGTTACCCCCTGCCTCTAGGGGTTCCCCCCACCCACTAATGGGTTACCCCCTGCCTCTAGGGGTTCCCCCCACCCACTAATGGGTTACCCCCTGCCTCTAGGGGTTCCCCCCACCCACAAATCCGCTCCTCGGGCACAAGACGCAGGATGTGGATGTGAGCGCCTGGCTTCCCTTCTTTGGGGATCCTGATCCCAGGACGGACTTCTCCTTCGCTGCCACTGGGTTTCACCCCTGGCAGCTGACAAAGCTCTACGACCTCTACGGCGGGGATAGCGCATGCCCGCGCCGCTGCCTCCTCATCTCCCTGGTGTACCTTCGCCACGTCCCGGAGCTGAGCAACGCCGGTTTCAGGCAGCACCTCCCAGGAGTCTCTCTCGAGCGCGAGACTCTGTCGGCGGAGTACCACAAGGGGGTGATGCATCTCCTCTCCAGCATGGATGAGATGGGGACAGATGTGAAGGGCCGTGAGTGGTTCACCAAGCCCTGGGCTCACCGCTCAGTGAACCACTTCCCCTTCCAGCCCCTCGCGTCGCTTGCGGTGGACGTGTTCCCCGTGTACGTCTGTGCAAATAAGACAGACTACAGTGGGTACTACTCCCGCCACGCGAAGAAGCTGCAGCTGTGCATCACAGCCCTCGGCTTCATTGCGGGGTTGTCGGCGCTGAACCCCGGGCCCCGACCCGATGGGGACATCTGGGGATCCGCCAGGAAGCCCCCGCAGGCCGACACCTACAAACGCGTCCCTCTCCGCGCGAATGACATCGTCCTCGGTGACGGGGCGTATGCTGACGCGGCCTGTGTCGTGATGCCGAACCGCCGCGTCGCGAAGCCGAACGACGAGAACAGGTCGACGGACTTCGACTTCTTCTCCCGCCTGCGTACTCCTGGGTGCGTAGAGTTCAACCGCGCACACGCTGCTGGCCGTTCGCGTGTGGAGAGGGCCATCGCACGCCTGAAGCAGTCGTTCGCGATCTTCCGGAAGATCTGGAACCTGGAGACTGTGAAGGGCGGCCTCAATTGGCTGAACCCCTGCTTCCAGGTGGCCGCCCACCTGCACAACTTCAGGCTGCGCTGGAGTATTCCGGAGATGCCCCTGTGCGGGTACACGCTCCTGGCGAGCAAGCTCACGCGTCAAGCCGACACGGCGAGCTACCCGTGGAGCGATGATGAGGCTGCCGCCTCAAAGACTGCGGCCGACACCCTGCTGGAGTTGTGGGCTGCGAAGGAGAAGAAGGCCAGGTGGCAGACCCTCGCAGCCACGAGGAGGGAGGATTGGGGCGCACTGGGTGGGGCCAATCTGTCGGTGGACCCTGGGCCCTGGAAGTCCAGCAGACAGGTGTGGACTTCCCGCTTCGATAGGGATCGCCTGTTTCTGGATGGTGGGGAAGAGGACGCGGACGGGGCCAGTGTGGGGTCCTCCGAGTGTCGGGATCTGGAGGGCGAGGATTCGTCGGACACGGAAGAAACGGCTGACATCCCCTCTTCCTCTTCTTCCCCGAATACTTCTTCTTCCACAAACACTTCCTCTTCTTCCTCTTCCTCTTCGTCTTCGTCTTCTTCATCTTCTGACGATGTCCCGCCCAAGAAAAGGCCGCGCTCCTCCAAAACCCCACCCCATGTGGAGAACCCCCCTGCGAGACAGCCCCCTGCCGGGAAGGAGGGTTCTGCTAAGAAGCGGCCCTCCGAGAGCTCGCCGCCTGCTGGCAGTAAGGCCCCCGCAAGCAAGAGGGACAAGAAGGCCGCTGTGAAGAAGACCGCTGCGAAGGCCCCTGCGAAGGCCGCTGCGAAGAAGACCGCTACAAACACTTCCTCTTCTTCGTCTCCGTGTGAGAACCCCCCTACGAGACAGCCCCCTGCGGGGAAGGAGGGTTCTGCTAAGAAGCGGCCCTCCGAGAGCTCGCCGCCTGCTGGCAGTGCGGCCCCCGCAAGCAAGAAGTACAAGAAGGCCTCTGTGAAGAAGACCGCTGCGAAGGCCGCTGCGAAGAAGACCACTGCGAAGGGGAAGAAGGGCAAGTGAAATTGCCGGGCAGGGTCGAAGAGATGACGTGTGTGTTCTGTCTCGATTTGTTATGGTGTATGGTTTGCTTCGTTTCGTTATCATGGGGGTTTGAGCTTGCAGGAATCAGTGCAGTTGACAGCTCTGATGGGCTGTGGCTACACTACTCCAATATTCAGTGAAAGGCATGCAGTTGCTTTTGGATGGCTGCGCGGCAGCTTGGAGGGTGGTGGACACCCCTGATTTTGTGCGGCGGCCCGAGGCGTGTCCTCCCTGCCTCGCGGATAATGTGCACATCACCCTGCCTATCCTGGGGTTCTTCGGGGTGTCCCATAAAAAACAGTGGAGAGGACGACCGCGCTGATGATGAGGAATAACCAACACCCCCGCCCCGCCCCCCGCCCCCCCCCCCCCCCCGTCCCCACCCAAAGCTCAAGCTTCCTGGACACGCTCGTTTGAGCAATCTGGAATCTGTAGAAGGCTCGCCGTGTAGGCGGCCTTGGCTATTTTGCCGGCTTGCTGGTCTGCGGCCCAGGATGCGCCTGCAGCGCCGTGTTGTCCCACGTTCTTGAGGCACCAAGCTTGAGGATTCTCTGGCAGATATGTTCACGATGTCATTCACGTCTCAACGGGTTCTTCGGGTGTCCCATTCAAAAAAACACCCGAAAAATATGACGACTTTGCTAAACTGGACCCAACTCCCCATACTCTTTTTTTTGCCATTTTTCAGCATTTTCCCCCGATTTTTCGATTTTTTTTTTTGAAAAAAATTATTTTTTGTCCAGAATCGACACCCCCCTATTTTTCGCGCGAATAAAAAAAGTGCTCCTTTTTTTCGCGCGAAAAAAAAACGCGCCCCTATTATTCGCGCGAATAAAAAAAAACGCCCCTTTTTTTCGCGCGAAGAAAAAAAGCGCACCTATTTTTCGCGCGAATAAAAAAAGCGCATTTGGGGGGTGGGCCACCTGATTTGGCCCAAAGCGGGTTCCGCCGAACGACGCCACACCACCGCCCAACTCCGCCCAACGCCGCCCAACTCCGCCAAACTCGGGTCAAAATCAGCTCCAAAGTGGCGGACACTACCTGTTTTGCCTTCACGGTGGGATCAAAAAAAAAGTAGTACTATTTTTGTCCACTATAAGTTGCCACTATATAGTGACTATATACTGGACACATAGTACTATATGGAAACGGTATACTGGCGAATTTGGCACACTTACTCGCCACATACTGGACACATTCTCAATTATACTGGACACATACTGGGCAAATAGTGGCATGGCGACTATAATAGTCGCCATGTCAGTATTATAGTGACTATTATAGTGGACGTGCGACTATTATAGTCGCATGTCCACTATAATAGTCACTATAATAGTGGCATGCCACTATTATAGTGACTATTATAGTGGACATGCCACTATTATAGTCACTATAATAGTGGACATGCGACTATAATAGTCACTATAATAGTGGACGTGCCACTATTATAGTCACTATTTTTGTGGACCTGCGACTATAATAGTCACTATAATAGTCGACATGTATAGGGGGACCCTTTTCGATTTTTTTCCGGATGGGTCCATTTTGCACATTTGAGCGCCGGGCTGTTCTCGGAGGCGGAGCAGCACGGGGCGTGCGATGGGTGCTCCAGGCTGGCTTGCCCCGACTGCGTACTGGTGGAGGGCGAGCCGATGTGTGTCTGCGCCCCGCCCCAGGGCGTGGAGGCCCCATTTTCTACGCCCCCTCAGCCGGAGCGGCACGACACCCCCCCGCCGGTCTCGGCCAGCACGCGGCTGACGAAGGCGTTGTTGGGGGGCGGTGCCCCACGAGGGACAGCAGGACTGGCGCGGCTGCAGGCGTCGCTTGGGATGCGGGAGCTGCCGGGTTTCTCCTACACCGTCGGGGACTGTTTCTACGATGCAGTAGCTCGGGTGGTGGGTGGTGCGGCAGCAGCGCTTCGCCAACTCGCCGTCCAGAGTGTGGGCCAGGACCCGGGCCTACGCGAGCGCGCAGAGCCGGACTATGCCACCTGGGCGGCAGCCATGTCAGTGATGTCGAGTGCGAACAGTGACACGTGGGCGGACTCCGTGGCAGTACATGGGCTCGCCCTGGGGATGCGCAGGGCCATCGTGGTGCTGTCGGAGCATGCGCCGCCTACAGTGCACCGCCCTCGGACCAAACCTTTCGCAGGGGTGATTGGCGTGAGACACTGCGGCGGTCACTACAGCCCCCTGGACGTCCCCCAGCCGCTGGCGGAGGCCGTCATGGCCCTCGCCCCATCATCTATACTGGAGTCGGCGGCTTGCCCGGGGGCCGAGCAGGGCCTCCCCATGTGCAAGGAGCAGCCCCAGGAGTCGCAACGACGGGTGTACTGCGGGAGGTGTGACGAGTGGGTGGATCTGTCTGTGGAGCACTGGCGGTGCTACGGGTGTGACTGCCGTGCCTGCGCCGGATGCGTCGTGGCAGGTGAGACATGCGCCGCAACTCCGGGCCCAAGTGGCGAGCGAGCAGGACAACCGCCGGACCCGGGTGGTCCCCCCCGACGAGGTGAGGCGCCCCCGCCCACGCATGCTGCGGCACCGGCCCCCGGCTGCTCCGGCCCGACCGCCACCGAGGACGGCTCTCACTCCGCGAAAGCCCCAGCCTCTTCGGTGTCGTCGAAGTCGAAGCGGAAGAGGGAGGACGGCGCCTCGCCGCAGCGTGGGGAGGACCCGGGAGCTGCAGAGGGTGAGCTCTCCACGGTAGCGGCCTGGGAGAGGCGTTTTTGCCCGGAGCTCCATCGCCCCGTGACGGAGCAGGTGGCGGCCCTCAAGGCCCTCCAGCAGTGGTGGAAGGAGCTGCGTGCCGCCTCGCGAGGGGATCGGGTGGATAGAGCTGAGTCGAAGGCGTATAACGCCCTGTGCAGCCGCTTGCGAGCGCGGGGCAAACGCCCGGCGGGCGGACCCGGCGGGGGGTCCCAGGGGAGCGACGCGTCTGCGCGGTAGTGGGTCGGTGGCCGAGGCCCGTGCACTCCCCCCCCCCCGATTTCTCTTCCTGGCCCCCCCCGCGAACCTGGGAGGCAACTCCGGGGTCTGCGGTAGGTGCCGGCTCTCTTCCCCCTCCCTCCTCCCTTTCTCTTCTAGTCTCCTCCCCCCCCCCCCCAGACCTCTTTGCCCCACCCCCAGGGCTGCCCCCTGTGAATGCTAGAACCTAGCCCAGCCCTCTTCTACGCCGCGGCCTCACTGACCACAGCAGCTCAACCCCGGTCACGCGGCTTGTTTGCCATAGAGCATTGTTGTTCGTGTTGTGCATGTCACTGTGCTAAGAGCCCGAAGGAGCAAAAGTAGAACCTGCTGCGCTAGCCCCACCAAGCAGCCTCAGTACGATAGGACGCGCGCAGGCACCGGGCCCCCAAAAAAAACATTTGAGCCCATTTTCGAAGGAATTTTTGGTTTTTGAGCCTGTTTTGAGGCCTAAAACGCATTAAAACGGCCCGCGAATTTGGCCTGTTCGGCCTTGGTGAAAATTCGCCTCAAAAATAGAGCAAAAAAAATACGGCCTCAAAGTCTGGTCCTTGTGATCTGGAACCTTCCATTTTCGAAGGAAGTCGTAGAAACCCCGAGATCTTTGATCCTGATCACACAGACGGTCCCAAAAATGAAGCACATCATGTTTGGGTCATTTCGTGGATTACAGACGGTACAGACGTGTGTCAAAATTGACGGTATCCAGTATGTCAAGAGAATGCATCAAAAGAGCAATGACGACACGGCCATTGCTCAGAACCATAGCTGATTGTCCAGCTATTTTAAACTCCCCCCGACCCTGCCCGGCCCCCCTGACCCTGCCCTGTTCAAGCTCGTGCCCCCACCCATCGCATTGCTCCCTTGTTGCCTTGCTTTGCGCTGCTTTTCTTTTTCAGAATTTTCAGATTTTTAAAGTTCAAGACGGAGTGCTTTTTTGCCGAAAGTTTAGGTGACCCGATGATGAGGATGCAGCACCCCGAGGGTCTTACCTACCGGGCGGTTGGGGGGCGGTGGGGCAGGGCAACTTTGGGTGCAGATTTACGTACACAAAGCGGCGTGAGACTGTGCATGTCAGCGGCCTTGCGTGGTGGCCCCCCTAGGTGACTATGTTCGGATGTCTGGGAATGGAATGAAAACCCCCATATGGCTGCCTGCGCCCTTGTGGAATTAGAGGTGGTCGGGAATCGGTCGGAAACCAGTACTCCTGCTGGCGCTCGTCGTGTGTGTGGAGCATCTGTCGACGCCCGGCAACTCAGCCATCTTGCCCCCGCGCAAGCTCTGCCTGGCCGTGGAAGAGGATGACACACGGTCTGAATCTGGACTCTCTCTCGTGGTGGCACCGAATAACTGTGACTCTAGGTGACTCCACATAAACATACTCCCACTGGTCTGTGGCAAAGGGAGAATGACTATATGCCTTGAGAGAGAGACCTCCGGCCTGAAAGGACAAGCATGAAAAGCCGGAATAGATCAGATAGAGTACAGACTCAGGTGCACGAACCGATCCTTCGGCAGCTACCTGCTTGGTTTGCTGGTGTATGGTTGAGCGCTGCTTGTGTACGTAAATTTTGCTTATATGAACACTCCGCCTTCACCAAAGGTGAAGAACTTCCCAAGACAAGCGGTGTTGCACCCCCGTGGTGTCGCGCCCCTTTGGACATCGACCCCAGCGGTAACCCGCAGGTTGTTGTTTCTTCAAAGAAACACGTCGATTCTGTCCCCCACAGCAGGGGTTTCCCTGCTGACCCATGGATGTTTTCTCATTCTTATTATAACAGTTGATACAATACACTAGCTCGGCAAATGCCTGGAGCCCCACCGGGAAGGTGTGTCGACATATAGCTCGGCACACGCCTGAAGCGCCACCGTGACGAATGTTCGTCTCTGCTGAATCACTCCTACGCAGGGGGGGCTTCCGGTTCCTGTCCATGCAGAGGTTCTCAAGGCAGATAATGCCGAGACTTGCGGTGCGCTCTCGTTTGTTGATCCAGAGACGAAAAATGTGGAACGGCATGCTGCCCGTTTCTTCATTTTTCACCTTGCGGTGCAAGGGGGCCTCCCTCACGAGGGAAAAATGTAGAACGGCATGCTGCCCGTTTCTTCATTTTTCACCTTGCGTTGCAAGGGGGTCGCCCTCACGAGGGAAAAATGTGGAACGGCATGCTGCCCGTTCACTCATTTTTGCCTTGGGAGACACCCATTTGCCAAGGCGTTCCGCAAGGGAAACGCTCCACTTCGGCATGCAAGTAAAATGGCCAGTATATACTGGACATGCCGTCACTATAATAGTGACTATCATAGTGGACCTGCGTGTATGCGACACTATAATAGTGGACATGTTCAGTATTTTCTGGACATGCCACTAAAATAGTGACTATAATAGTGACATGCGTGTATGCGGTCACTATAATAGTGGACATGTTCAGTAAATACTGACATGTTGGCCGCACATCCACTATAATACTGGACATGTTGAGTGCATGTCAGTAAAATAGTCGCAATGCCGGCCATATAGTGGACCAAAAACGCAGTTTACTGGACACTTAGTGACATGTCCTGGGCGTTTACTCGACATGTAGTGGCATCCCATGTTCGAATAGAAGTATGTGTTCACTATGGGGGCCCTCGCTACGAGTCACTGTGAGTCACGAGTCGTCAGTTGTCAGCCAAACATGGCTGACTTCTCACTTTTTCTCACTCAGTCACACTTGGTAGCGAGGGCCCCCTATATACTGAGCACTTACTGACCATATAGTCGACATGGCGACTATAATAGTGACTATAATAGTCGCATGCCACTAGACTTGTCACTATTATAGTTGTAAAAATAGTCGGCGACTATTATAGTGACTATAATAGTGGACAAGTCCACTATTATAGTCACTATAATAGTCGCACGTCACTATAATAGTGACTATTATAGTGGACATGCGACTATTATAGTGACTATAATAGTGACAAGTCCACTATAATAGTGACTATTATACATAGTGTCATAACGGCCGTCATGGAGGGAGTGGATTTTCTGAGAATTCACTACCCCAGTTCCCGCTACCGAAATATAAAAACGGCCGTTTTCATGTTTTGTTGGCGAAAAAACGGCCGTTTTTTTCCCCATCCTATTTTCCTTTGGAGATTCGCCTCCTGCTTACCGTACCGAGCTGAGGAAACACACTTGACAACTCCCTGTTGCCTGCACATGACATTGGGCACTGCGATTCTCTGTCGACTGTACAAAGAAAAATGGCTTCCGCCCTGCCTGTCGCTCGACAAGCAGCAGACACCCGAGAGCAGAGAGGAGTGTAGCAGCCCGGTTCGCCCCCGGGTTGTCCCAGAAATCCAGCACACCCTCGGAACGTGGTGGCCTAGTCGTAGATCACCCAGGCCCTGCTCGTGACCTCCCCGAAACAGAGGGGAGGTGGCACCGGAGTTCTGACACCCCTACGACTCATGCAGCCGTACGTGCTCGGGCACAGACGGCGGACCGCAAACCAGAAGGACTTCCCTGATTCCGTGCCGTCCCACCTTCTGCGCATGCGGTCGCCAGCCCAGGCCAGCTCCCCTGCCAGGGGCACTGGGGGGTCGTACTTCCCCACCTCAGACACTTTCTCGATGACATTCACAATGTCGGTGTGCACTGCGTCGACAGGGGCACGCCGTTGGCGCACCCAGCTGCGCATCGCAGTACTTCTGGAGCAGCGATGCGAGGGGTGCCGTCAGGCGGACGGCGGCCTGCAGGTGGGACTCGAGCCCAGCGATTTCGTGGGCATCTCTGCCAACCGCAGAAGCGACGCACACGTAGCAGGGCCGCTGTCCTGCAGCGGGCCCGGAAGATTGTATAAATGCCCGGGGACGTGGTGCAAGGTGCAGATCCACTCAAGCGGTGCAGGTAGTGTGTGTCGGAGAGAAGCGGGATCGCACGGCCGGTGGTGCCGTCTTGCTCGCCTGCTTCTCCCTCTCAGCTGCGTCAGAGATGTGGCACAGCACATCCTTCAGCGCCAGTGCGGTCGTGAACCCATCCAGCTGGTGCTGCATATTGCCCGGGATGATCGCCCGTGCCTTCGGGAATAAATCAGCGAAGGCGGTGTCCTTCTCATCCGGGGTGCTGTCGCCGATATCAAGGGAAAGCTCTGTCGGAAGAGCCCTGATGCCAGTGAGCGACACCTGCCCACCTCTGCCTGCACGGTCATCCACGACACACGTGCCTAGATTGGCCGCAACCATGTTCAGCCCCTCCTCGGGACACACTTCTTGACAGCATCATGCACCATGCCAGCCGGTGATCCGGTGAACAACGCACCCCGGGCGATCCGAAGTTGCAAGCCTGCCACTGAGGGTATCGCACTCCGACAGCGCCAGCTGTTTCCCTGGCTCTGCACTTTCAACGCTGCGTTCTTCTTCTTCTTGATATGGCGCGGTCCGTCAAAGTGGTCCACGAAGTCTGAACTCTTCGCATCATACTTGAAGGCGCGCTCACAATGCTTGCTGCAGGGTATCCCTTGTAGTGGGGAGGCACTCCTGGTGGTGGGATCTCGCCTGCTGACCCACGCCCCATACAAAATTCCCAGGTAAAAAAAACGGCTGTTTTTTAAAATGCTGAAAATCAGCGGCCGTTTTTGCAAGTCCACAAAATACAAGGGATTTTTTAAAACGGCCGCTATGCAACCATGATTATAGTGACATGGCGACTATTATAGTCACTATTATAGTGGACCTGCCACTATTATAGTCACTATAATAGTCGCAGGTCCACTATTATAGTGACTATTATAGTCGCCATGTCACTATATATAGTACTATTTTTTTCATGATCCCACCGTGTTTGCAAACGGGGGGGGGGGGGAGGTGTTGTACTGAGGGATTTTCGCTCAGAAATGCTGAAGAATGAGCCGCCTCACAATATTGGTGACCCTCCACCATCTTCCCAGCACAACTGGAGAGCCACCCACTCTGCTGCAGTTTGCCGAAGCTAGTACCTGGCGCAATAACCCAGCGCGTTCACTCCATCGACCTGTACAAGAAGCAGCCCAGCCAGTGGCACAAGCCCAGGCCGAAGGGGGATGACGTTCTCTCGGGGTACCCGAGGGAACAGAGAGGTAACAGAGCGGGATATCCGTGGGATGTCCCTCGCTGTTACTCTCGTGTCTTCTGCAGGGTTCCACCTTGGTGTAGGATATCCAACGCGAGAAGCAACATCCCGTGGAGGTTATCCCATAGGATATCCTACCCAAGTTCTGGGAATCGAACCACCACCTACGGTTTTCACGCCCGAATACGCAGGCTCCATGACAGCACATGGCGGACAGCCCAGAATCGAGCGCGGTGGCTCCAGCACATCTCCCGACGGCGTTCCCCCGAGGGGAGCCTCGCCCGGGTGTACTTTGCACAGAGGAGGGGCGACCCGTCTGGGATGTCGACTGCCGCAGTCACGGTGTCGACGACACGCAGCACCTGAGCGGGTTTTGAACCCGGGACCGTCAATTATCAGGCAGGACGTCAGGCCTTGGGGGGGGCGCCGACCCGGGCATGCCTGAGGACTTCCCGACAATACCGTTGAGCGGAATTTGGGGCGGGAAGCTGAGACGGGCAAATCTTGCGCTTCTGCTGAGCCCTATTTCTGGCCCACTTCTTGTACCCGTGCCTGCTGTACCAGGTGCCTGTTCCAGTCATCTGCCTCCCATCAGAGGACGCATCTGAGAGACTCTCGTCTTTCGTCCCTGTGCCACATGCTCACAGGTGAGCACCACACCCAATATCAAGAAGACGATCAATCATGGAGGCATGGAGAAGGCGCATGACACAGTGAGCTGGACGCCAACAATAGTCACACTGTTCACAGCACAGCCACAGGGACAAGGTGCCAAGGGGCCAATTTTTTCGCGCGAAGCGCTTTTTTACCCCCTTTTTTTCGCGCGAAATGCGTTTTTTTTCCGCGCGAAATCCTTTTTTTTTTCGCGCGAAGCGCCTCTTTTTTCGCGCGAAATGCGCTTTTTTTTTCGCGCGAACCCCATTTTTTTTTACGCGCTCGCGCAGGGGTCCGGGGGGTTCGCGCGTAGCCAAAAATCTTCGCGCGAAGGGAAACTATGTTTTTCGAAAATTCTGACCGAAAATGGGCACCTAAGGGGGGTGTCGACTTTTCCCGGTATTTCCCGGCTTTTCCCGGAAATTCCCGGTTCCCTGGTTTTTTTCCCTTGGCGAAAATCCGTGAAAAAATCCCCTCCGGAGGCCGGAAAAACCGGGAATCCAAAACCGGGAATGAAACTGCATCGACACCCCAGATTCCCGGTTTTTCCCGGTTTTCCCGGTTCCCGGTTTTTCGGGCCTGTGTTGTGGTAAGGCCGGGGTTTGTAGGGGGAGATGCTCGCATTTTTTTTTCGGGGCCAAAATGGGTAGTTTTTGGACATCAGAGGGCACTGCGACCACGCACAGGCCTCGGAAACGCGATTCTCGGGCCTCAAATGAGAGACAGGTCCACACGAAAAAACGAATAGTGATGAACCCACAGAGGTTGCCCCATGCCTTGGAACCTATCTGCGAGGTTGCCCCATGCCTGGGAACCTATGTTAGAGGTTGCCCCATGCCTTGGAACCTATCTGCGAGGTTGCCCCATGCCTTGGAACCTATGTGAGAGGTTGCCCCATGCCTTGGAACCTATCTGCGAGGTTGCCCCATGCCTTGGAACCTATCTGCGAGGTTGCCCCATGCCTTGGAACCTATCTGCGAGGTTGCCCCATGCCTTGGAACCTATCTGCGAGGTTGCCCCATGCCTTGGAACCTATGTGAGAGGTTGCCCCATGCCTTGGAACCTATCTGCGAGGTTGCCCCATGCCTGGGAACCTATGTGAGAGGTTGCCCCATGCCTTGGAACCTATCTGCGAGGTTGCCCCATGCCTGGGAACCTATGTTAGAGGTTGCCCCATGCCTTGGAACCTATCTGCGAGGTTGCCCCATGCCTGGGAACCTATGTTAGAGGTTGCCCCATGCCTTGGAACCTATCTGCGAGGTTGCCCCATGCCTGGGAACCTATGTTAGAGGTTGCCCCATGCCTTGGAACCTATGTGAGAGGTTGCCCCATGCCTTGGAACCTATCTGCGAGGTTGCCCCATGCCTTGGAACCTATCTGCGAGGTTGCCCCATGCCTGGGAACCTATGTGAGAGGTTGCCCCATGCCTGGGAACCTATGTGAGAGGTTGCCCCATGCCTTGGAACCTATCTGCGAGGTTGCCCCATGCCTGGGAACCTATGTGAGAGGTTGCCCCATGCCTTGGAACCTATGTTAGAGGTTGCCCCATGCCTTGGAACCTATCTGCGAGGTTGCCCCATGCCTGGGAACCTATGTTAGAGGTTGCCGCATGCCTGGGAACCTATGTGAGAGGTTGCCCCATGCCTTGGAACCTATCTGCGAGGTTGCCCCATGCCTGGGAACCTATGTGAGAGGTTGCCCCATGCCTTGGAACCTATCTGCGAGGTTGCCCCATGCCTGGGAACCTATGTGAGAGGTTGCCCCATGCCTTGGAACCTATGTGAGAGGTTGCCCCATGCCTTGGAACCTATCTGCGAGGTTGCCCCATGCCTGGGAACCTATGTGAGAGGTTGCCCCATGCCTTGGAACCTATGTTAGAGGTTGCCCCATGCCTTGGAACCTATCTGCGAGGTTGCCCCATGCCTGGGAACCTATGTTAGAGGTTGCCCCATGCCTTGGAACCTATCTGCGAGGTTGCCCCATGCCTGGGAACCTATGTGAGAGGTTGCCCCATGCCTTGGAACCTATCTGCGAGGTTGCCCCATGCCTGGGAACCTATGTTAGAGGTTGCCCCATGCCTTGGAACCTATCTGCGAGGTTGCCCCATGCCTGGGAACCTATGTTAGAGGTTGCCCCATGCCTGGGAACCTATGTGAGAGGTTGCCCCATGCCTTGGAACCTATGTGAGAGGTTGCCCCATGCCTTGGAACCTATCTGCGAGGTTGCCCCATGCCTGGGAACCTATGTGAGAGGTTGCCCCATGCCTTGGAACCTATCTGCGTGGTTGCCCCATGCCTGGGAACCTATGTGAGAGGTTGCCCCATGCCTTGGAACCTATCTGCGAGGTTGCCCCATGCCTGGGAACCTATGTTAGAGGTTGCCCCATGCCTTGGAACCTATCTGCGAGGTTGCCCCATGCCTGGGAACCTATGTTAGAGGTTGCCCCATGCCTTGGAACCTATGTGAGAGGTTGCGCCATGCCTTGGAACCTATCTGCGAGGTTGCCCCATGCCTGGGAACCTATGTGAGAGGTTGCCCCATGCCTTGGAACCTATGTTAGAGGTTGCCCCATGCCTTGGAACCTATCTGCGAGGTTGCCCCATGCCTGGGAACCTATGTGAGAGGTTGCCCCATGCCTTGGAACCTATGTTAGAGGTTGCCCCATGCCTTGGAACCTATCTGCGAGGTTGCCCCATGCCTGGGAACCTATCTGAGAGGTTGCCCCATGCCTTGGAACCTATGTGAGAGGTTGCGCCATGCCTTGGAACCTATCTGCGAGGTTGCCCCATGCCTTGGAACCTATCTGCGAGGTTGCCCCATGCCTGGGAACCTATGTGAGAGGTTGCCCCATGCCTTGGAACCTATGTTAGAGGTTGCCCCATGCCTTGGAACCTATCTGCGAGGTTGCCCCATGCCTGGGAACCTATGTGAGAGGTTGCCCCATGCCTTGGAACCTATGTTAGAGGTTGCCCCATGCCTTGGAACCTATCTGCGAGGTTGCCCCATGCCTGGGAACCTATGTGAGAGGTTGCCCCATGCCTTGGAACCTATGTTAGAGGTTGCCCCATGCCTTGGAACCTATCTGCGAGGTTGCCCCATGCCTGGGAACCTATGTGAGAGGTTGCCCCATGCCTTGGAACCTATGTTAGAGGTTGCCCCATGCCTTCGAACCTATCTGCGAGGTTGCCCCATGCCTGGGAACCTATGTTAGAGGTTGCCCCATGCCTGGGAACCTATGTGAGAGGTTGCCCCATGTCTTGGAACCTATCTGCGAGGTTGCCCCATGCCTTGGAACCTATCTGCGAGGTTGCCCCATGCCTGGGAACCTATGTTAGAGGTTGCCCCATGCCTTGGAACCTATCTGCGAGGTTGCCCCATGCCTGGGAACCTATGTGAGAGGTTGCCCCATGCCTTGGAACCTATGTTAGAGGTTGCCCCATGCCTTGGAACCTATCTGCGAGGTTGCCCCATGCCTGGGAACCTATGTTAGAGGTTGCCCCATGCCTGGGAACCTATGTTAGAGGTTGCCCCATGCCTTGGAACCTATGTGAGAGGTTGCCCCATGCCTTGGAACCTATCTGCGAGGTTGCCCCATGCCTTGGAACCTATCTGCGAGGTTGCCCCATGCCTGGGAACCTATGTGAGAGGTTGCCCCATGCCTGGGAACCTATGTGAGAGGTTGCCCCATGCCTTGGAACCTATCTGCGAGGTTGCCCCATGCCTGGGAACCTATGTGAGAGGTTGCCCCATGCCTTGGAACCTATGTTAGAGGTTGCCCCATGCCTTGGAACCTATCTGCGAGGTTGCCCCATGCCTGGGAACCTATGTTAGAGGTTGCCGCATGCCTGGGAACCTATGTGAGAGGTTGCCCCATGCCTTGGAACCTATCTGCGAGGTTGCCCCATGCCTGGGAACCTATGTGAGAGGTTGCCCCATGCCTTGGAACCTATCTGCGAGGTTGCCCCATGCCTGGGAACCTATGTGAGAGGTTGCCCCATGCCTTGGAACCTATGTGAGAGGTTGCCCCATGCCTTGGAACCTATCTGCGAGGTTGCCCCATGCCTGGGAACCTATGTGAGAGGTTGCCCCATGCCTTGGAACCTATGTTAGAGGTTGCCCCATGCCTTGGAACCTATCTGCGAGGTTGCCCCATGCCTGGGAACCTATGTTAGAGGTTGCCCCATGCCTTGGAACCTATCTGCGAGGTTGCCCCATGCCTGGGAACCTATGTGAGAGGTTGCCCCATGCCTTGGAACCTATCTGCGAGGTTGCCCCATGCCTGGGAACCTATGTTAGAGGTTGCCCCATGCCTTGGAACCTATCTGCGAGGTTGCCCCATGCCTGGGAACCTATGTTAGAGGTTGCCCCATGCCTGGGAACCTATGTGAGAGGTTGCCCCATGCCTTGGAACCTATGTGAGAGGTTGCCCCATGCCTTGGAACCTATCTGCGAGGTTGCCCCATGCCTGGGAACCTATGTGAGAGGTTGCCCCATGCCTTGGAACCTATCTGCGTGGTTGCCCCATGCCTGGGAACCTATGTGAGAGGTTGCCCCATGCCTTGGAACCTATCTGCGAGGTTGCCCCATGCCTGGGAACCTATGTTAGAGGTTGCCCCATGCCTTGGAACCTATCTGCGAGGTTGCCCCATGCCTGGGAACCTATGTTAGAGGTTGCCCCATGCCTTGGAACCTATGTGAGAGGTTGCGCCATGCCTTGGAACCTATCTGCGAGGTTGCCCCATGCCTTGGAACCTATCTGCGAGGTTGCCCCATGCCTGGGAACCTATGTGAGAGGTTGCCCCATGCCTTGGAACCTATGTTAGAGGTTGCCCCATGCCTTGGAACCTATCTGCGAGGTTGCCCCATGCCTGGGAACCTATGTGAGAGGTTGCCCCATGCCTTGGAACCTATGTTAGAGGTTGCCCCATGCCTTGGAACCTATCTGCGAGGTTGCCCCATGCCTGGGAACCTATCTGAGAGGTTGCCCCATGCCTTGGAACCTATGTGAGAGGTTGCGCCATGCCTTGGAACCTATCTGCGAGGTTGCCCCATGCCTTGGAACCTATCTGCGAGGTTGCCCCATGCCTGGGAACCTATGTGAGAGGTTGCCCCATGCCTTGGAACCTATGTTAGAGGTTGCCCCATGCCTTGGAACCTATCTGCGAGGTTGCCCCATGCCTGGGAACCTATGTGAGAGGTTGCCCCATGCCTTGGAACCTATGTTAGAGGTTGCCCCATGCCTTGGAACCTATCTGCGAGGTTGCCCCATGCCTGGGAACCTATGTGAGAGGTTGCCCCATGCCTTGGAACCTATGTTAGAGGTTGCCCCATGCCTTGGAACCTATCTGCGAGGTTGCCCCATGCCTGGGAACCTATGTGAGAGGTTGCCCCATGCCTTGGAACCTATGTTAGAGGTTGCCCCATGCCTTCGAACCTATCTGCGAGGTTGCCCCATGCCTGGGAACCTATGTTAGAGGTTGCCCCATGCCTGGGAACCTATGTGAGAGGTTGCCCCATGTCTTGGAACCTATCTGCGAGGTTGCCCCATGCCTTGGAACCTATCTGCGAGGTTGCCCCATGCCTGGGAACCTATGTTAGAGGTTGCCCCATGCCTTGGAACCTATCTGCGAGGTTGCCCCATGCCTGGGAACCTATGTGAGAGGTTGCCCCATGCCTTGGAACCTATGTTAGAGGTTGCCCCATGCCTTGGAACCTATCTGCGAGGTTGCCCCATGCCTGGGAACCTATGTTAGAGGTTGCCCCATGCCTGGGAACCTATGTTAGAGGTTGCCCCATGCCTTGGAACCTATCTGTGAGGTTGCCCCATGCCTGGGAACCTATCTGCGAGGTTGCCCCATGCCTGGGAACCTATGTGAGAGGTTGCCCCATGCCTTGGAACCTATCTGCGAGGTTGCCCCATGCCTGGGAACCTATGTGAGAGGTTGCCCCATGCCTTGGAACCTATCTGCGAGGTTGCCCCATGCCTGGGAACCTATGTGAGAGGTTGCCCCATGCCTTGGAACCTATCTGCGAGGTTGCCCCATGCCTTGGAACCTATGTGAGAGGTTGCCCCATGCCTTGGAACCTATGTTAGAGGTTGCCCCATGCCTTGGAACCTATCTGCGAGGTTGCCCCATGCCTGGGAACCTATGTGAGAGGTTGCCCCATGCCTTGGAACCTATGTGAGAGGTTGCCCCATGCCTTGGAACCTATCTGCGAGGTTGCCCCATGCCTGGGAACCTATGTGAGAGGTTGCCCCATGCCTTGGAACCTATCTGCGAGGTTGCCCCATGCCTGGGAACCTATGTGAGAGGTTGCCCCATGCCTTGGAACCTATGTTAGAGGTTGCCCCATGCCTTGGAACCTATCTGCGAGGTTGCCCCATGCCTGGGAACCTATGTTAGAGGTTGCCCCATGCCTGGGAACCTATGTGAGAGGTTGCCCCATGCCTTGGAACCTATGTGAGAGGTTGCCCCATGCCTTGGAACCTATCTGCGAGGTTGCCCCATGCCTGGGAACCTATGTGAGAGGTTGCCCCATGCCTTGGAACCTATGTTAGAGGTTGCCCCATGCCTTGGAACCTATCTGCGAGGTTGCCCCATGCCTGGGAACCTATGTTAGAGGTTGCCCCATGCCTTGGAACCTATCTGCGAGGTTGCCCCATGCCTGGGAACCTATGTTAGAGGTTGCCCCATGCCTGGGAACCTATGTGAGACGTTGCCCCATGCCTTGGAACCTATGTGAGAGGTTGCCCCATGCCTTGGAACCTATCTGCGAGGTTGCCCCATGCCTGGGAACCTATGTTAGAGCTTGCCCCATGCCTTGGAACCTATGTGAGAGGTTGCGCCATGCCTTGGAACCTCTCTGCGAGGTTGCCCCATGCCTTGGAACCTATCTGCGAGGTTGCCCCATGACTGGGAACCTATGTGAGAGGTTGCCCCATGCCTTGGAACCGATGTTAGAGGTTGCCCCATGCCTTGGAACCTATCTGCGAGGTTGCCCCATGCCTGGGAACCTATGTGAGAGGTTGCCCCATGCCTTGGAACCTATGTTAGAGGTTGCCCCATGCCTTGGAACCGATGTTAGAGGTTGCCCCATGCCTTGGAACCTATCTGCGAGGTTGCCCCATGCCTGGGAACCTATGTTAGAGGTTGCCCCATGCCTGGGAACCTATGTGAGAGGTTGCCCCATGCCTTGGAACCTATGTGAGAGGTTGCCGCATGCCTTGGAACCTATCTGCGAGGTTGCCCCATGCCTGGGAACCTATGTGAGAGGTTGCCCCATGCCTTGGAACCTATCTGCGAGGTTGCCCCATGCCTGGGAACCTATGTGAGAGGTTGCCCCATGCCTTGGAACCTATCTGCGAGGTTGCCCATGCCTGGGAACCTATGTTAGAGGTTGCCCCATGCCTTGGAACCTATCTGCGAGGTTGCCCCATGCCTGGGAACCTATGTGAGAGGTTGCCCCATGCCTTGGAACCTATCTGCGAGGTTGCCCCATGCCTGGGAACCTATGTGAGAGGTTGCCCCATGCCTTGGAACCTATCTGCGAGGTTGCCCCATGCCTTGGAACCTATGTGAGAGGTTGCCCCATGCCTTGGAACCTATGTTAGAGGTTGCCCCATGCCTTGGAACCTATCTGCGAGGTTGCCCCATGCCTGGGAACCTATGTGAGAGGTTGCCCCATGCCTTGGAACCTATCTGCGAGGTTGCCCCATGCCTGGGAACCTATGTTAGAGGTTGCCCCATTCCTTGGAACCTATCTGCGAGGTTGCCCCATGCCTTGGAACCTATGTGAGAGGTTGCCCCATGCCTTGGAACCTATCTGCGAGGTTGCCCCATGCCTGGGAACCTATGTTAGAGGTTCCCCCATGCCTTGGAACCTATCTGCGAGGTTGCCCCATGCCTGGGAACCTATGTGAGAGGTTGCCCCATGCCTTGGAACCTATCTGCGAGGTTGCCCCATGCCTGGGAACCTATGTTAGAGGTTCCCCCATGCCTTGGAACCTATCTGCGAGGTTGCCCCATGCCTGGGAACCTATGTGAGAGGTTGCCCCATGCCTTGGAACCTATGTTAGAGGTTGCCCCATGCCTTGGAACCTATCTGCGAGGTTGCCCCATGCCTGGGAACCTATGTGAGAGGTTGCCCCATGCCTTGGAACCTATGTTAGAGGTTGCCCCATGCCTTGCAACCTATCTGCGAGGTTGCCCCATGCCTGGGAACCTATGTGAGAGGTTGCCCCATGCCTTGGAACCTATGTTAGAGGTTGCCCCATGCCTTGGAACCTATCTGCGAGGTTGCCCCATGCCTGGGAACCGATGTTAGAGGTTGCCCCATGCCTGGGAACCTATGTGAGAGGTTGCCCCATGCCTTGGAACCTATGTGAGAGGTTGCCCCATGCCTTGGAACCTATCTGCGAGGTTGCCCCATGCCTGGGAACCTATGTGAGAGGTTGCCCCATGCCTTGGAACCTATCTGCGAGGTTGCCCCATGCCTGGGAACCTATGTTAGAGGTTGCCCCATGCCTTGGAACCTATCTGCGAGGTTGCCCCATGCCTTTGAACCTATGTGAGAGGTTGCCCCATGCCTTGGAACCTATGTTAGAGGTTGCCCCATGCCTTGGAACCTATCTGCGAGGTTGCCCCATGCCTGGGAACCTATGTGAGAGGTTGCCCCATGCCTTGGAATCTATCTGCGAGGTTGCCCCATGCCTGGGAACCTATGTTAGAGGTTCCCCCATGCCTTGGAACCTATCTGCGAGGTTGCCCCATGCCTGGGAACCTATGTGAGAGGTTGCCCCATGCCTTGGAACCTATGTTAGAGGTTGCCCCATGCCTTGGAACCTATCTGCGAGGTTGCCCCATGCCTGGGAACCTATGTTAGAGGTTGCCCCATGCCTTGGAACCTATGTTAGAGGTTGCCCCATGCCTTGGAACCTATCTGCGAGGTTGCCCCATGCCTTGGAACCTATCTGCGAGGTTGCCCCATGCCTGGGAACCTATGTGAGAGGTTGCCCCATGCCTTGGAACCTATGTTAGAGGTTGCCCCATGCCTTGGAACCTATCTGCGAGGTTGCCCCATGCCTGGGAACCTATGTTAGAGGTTGCCCCATGCCTGGGAACCTATGTGAGAGGTTGCCCCATGCCTTGGAACCTATCTGCGAGGTTGCCCCATGCCTGGGAACCTATGTGAGAGGTTGCCCCATGCCTTGAACCTATCTGCGAGGTTGCCCCATGCCTGGGAACCTATGTGAGAGGTTGCCCCATGCCTTGGAACCTATCTGCGAGGTTGCCCCATGCCTGGGAACCTATGTTAGAGGTTGCCCCATGCCTTGGAACCTATCTGCGAGGTTGCCCCATGCCTGGGAACCTATGTGAGAGGTTGCCCCATGCCTTGGAACCTATCTGCGAGGTTGCCCCATGCCTTGGAACCTATCTGCGAGGTTGCCCCATGCCTGGGAACCTATGTTAGAGGTTGCCCCATGCCTTGGAACCTATCTGCGAGGTTGCCCCATGCCTGGGAACCTATGTTAGAGGTTGCCCCATGCCTTGGAACCTATCTGCGAGGTTGCCCCATGCCTTGGAACCTATCTGCGAGGTTGCCCCATGCCTGGGAACCTATGTGAGAGGTTGCCCCATGCCTTGGAACCTATCTGCGAGGTTGCCCCATGCCTGGGAACCTATGTTAGAGGTTGCCCCATGCCTTGGAACCTATCTGCGAGGTTGCCCCCTGCCTTGGAACCTATGTGCGAGGTTGCCCCATGCCTTGGAACCTATCTGCGAGGTTGCCCCATGCCTGGGAACCTATGTGAGAGGTTGCCCCATGCCTTGGAACCTATGTGAGAGGTTGCCCCATGCCTTGGAACCTATCTGCGAGGTTGCCCCATGCCTTGGAACCTATGTGAGAGGTTGCCCCATGCCTTGGAACCTATCTGCGAGGTTGCCCCATGCCTTGGAACCTATCTGCGAGGTTGCCCCATGCCTTGGAACCTATCTGCGAGGTTGCCCCATGCCTTGGAACCTATCTGCGAGGTTGCCCCATGCCTTGGAACCTATCTGCGAGGTTGCCCCATGCCTTGGAACCTATCTGCGAGGTTGCCCCATGCCTGGGAACCTATGTGAGAGGTTGCCCCATGCCTTGGAACCTATCTGCGAGGTTGCCCCATGCCTGGGAACCTATGTGAGAGGTTGCCCCATGCCTTGGAACCTATGTTAGAGGTTGCCCCATGCCTTGGAACCTATCTGCGAGGTTGCCCCATGCCTTGGACCTTATCTGCGAGGTTGCCCCATGCCTGGGAACCTATCTGCGAGGTTGCCCCATGCCTGGGAACCTATCTGCGAGGTTGCCCCATGCCTTGGAACCTATCTGCGAGGTTGCCCCATGCCTTGGAACCTATGTGAGAGGTTGCCCCATGCCTGGGAACCTATGTGAGAGGTTGCCCCATGCCTTGGAACCTATCTGCGAGGTTGCCCCATGCCTTGGAACCTATGTTAGAGGTTGCCCCATGCCTTGGAACCTATCTGCGAGGTTGCCCCATGCCTGGGAACCTATGTGAGAGGTTGCCCCATGCCTTGGAACCTATGTGAGCCCAAGTGTGAAAAACCGGTTTCATTGGGTCCACAGACATATTTTTGAGGTGGGTACACCCATTTTAGGTGACAATAACCCTTGTTTGGGGTCGGAAAAATTTTTATTACAATTTTTTCCCGTACATCCGGGGCCCTACCCCCCCCCCCCCCCCCCTCCCGGCCCGCCTTTTGGTGGGGCTGTGTCTGAAAGCTTTTTTGTGGTATGCAATGATTGCTGTGCCGAGGCTGTCGCTGCCACCCCCTCCTTTCCAAGGTGACACATCTGGTGGGTATTCTTCGCCACCAAGAGGCTCTGAAGGTTCCTTGAGGTTGAGGTAGGACTTAGAAGGATGCGCCATGCGGCAAGGCTTGCCTTGTTCCTGGCAGCGCATGCCTGTGTGCTGGGAGGTGTCGGGGCATCCGTCCTGCTGAGCACCCTCAAAGCCGGGTTTGTGAATGTCGATTCGACAACGTTCAGTGCGGCGGGAGGGAGGGCGGTGTTTATAGACAAGAAGGCGGAGCTGAAGGTCGTCTCTCTTCAAGATCTGAACGCCATCTCCGAGACAGCATCGATGCCGGTGTCTGACGTCCTGTCGGCGCAACTCGTGTCGGGGTCGACGAAGACTGTCCTTATCACAGTCTATGCACAGAAGGTAAACTTTGCTAGGTTGGACACCCTCCCAGTCTCCGACGGTGACACATGGGGTGACCAGTGGAACCTATGTGAGAGGTTGCCCCATGCCTTGGAACCTATCTGCGAGGTTGCCCCATGCCTGGGAACCTATGTGAGAGGTTGCCCCATGCCTTGGAACCTATCTGCGAGGTTGCCCCATGCCTGGGAACCTATGTTAGAGGTTCCCCCATGCCTTGGAACCTATCTGCGAGTTTGCCCCATGCCTGGGAACCTATGTGAGAGGTTGCCCCATGCCTTGGAACCTATGTTAGAGGTTGCCCCATGCCTTGGAACCTATCTGCGAGGTTGCCCCATGCCTGGGAACCTATGTTAGAGGTTGCCCCATGCCTGGGAACCTATGTGAGAGGTTGTCCCATGCCTTGGAACCTATGTGAGAGGTTGCCCCATGCCTTGGAACCTATCTGCGAGGTTGCCCCATGCCTGGGAACCTATGTGAGAGGTTGCCCCATGCCTTGGAACCTATCTGCGAGGTTGCCCCATGCCTGGGAACCTATGTGAGAGGTTGCCCCATGCCTTGGAACCTATCTGCGTGGTTGCCCCATGCCTGGGAACCTATGTGAGAGGTTGCCCCATGCCTTGGAACCTATCTGCGAGGTTGCCCCATGCCTGGGAACCTATGTTAGAGGTTGCCCCATGCCTTGGAACCTATCTGCGAGGTTGCCCCATGCCTGGGAACCTATGTTAGAGGTTGCCCCATGCCTTGGAACCTATCTGCGAGGTTGCCCCATGCCTTGGAACCTATCTGCGAGGTTGCCCCATGCCTGGGAACCTATGTGAGAGGTTGCCCCATGCCTTGGAACCTATGTTAGAGGTTGCCCCATGCCTTGGAACCTATCTGCGAGGTTGCCCCATGCCTGGGAACCTATGTTAGAGGTTGCCCCATGCCTTGGAACCTATCTGCGAGGTTGCCCCCTGCCTTGGAACCTATGTGCGAGGTTGCCCCATGCCTTGGAACCTATCTGCGAGGTTGCCCCATGCCTGGGAACCTATGTGAGAGGTTGCCCCATGCCTTGGAACCTATGTGAGAGGTTGCCCCATGCCTTGGAACCTATCTGCGAGGTTGCCCCATGCCTGGGAACCTATGTGAGAGGTTGCCCCATGCCTTGGAACCTATGTTAGAGGTTGCCCCATGCCTTGGAACCTATCTGCGAGGTTGCCCCATGCCTGGGAACCTATGTTAGAGGTTGCCCCATGCCTGGGAACCTATGTGAGAGGTTGCCCCATGCCTTGGAACCTATCTGCGAGGTTGCCCCATGCCTGGGAACCTATGTGAGAGGTTGCCCCATGCCTTGAACCTATCTTCGAGGTTGCCCCATGCCTGGGAACCTATGTGAGAGGTTGCCCCATGCCTTGGAACCTATCTGCGAGGTTGCCCCATGCCTGGGAACCTATGTGAGAGGTTGCCCCATGCCTTGAACCTATCTTCGAGGTTGCCCCATGCCTGGGAACCTATGTGAGAGGTTGCCCCATGCCTTGGAACCTATCTGCGTGGTTGCCCCATGCCTGGGAACCTATGTGAGAGGTTGCCCCATGCCTTGGAACCTATCTGCGAGGTTGCCCCATGCCTGGGAACCTATGTTAGAGGTTGCCCCATGCCTTGGAACCTATCTGCGAGGTTGCCCCATGCCTGGGAACCTATGTTAGAGGTTGCCCCATGCCTTGGAACCTATCTGCGAGGTTGCCCCATGCCTTGGAACCTATCTGCGAGGTTGCCCCATGCCTGGGAACCTATGTGAGAGGTTGCCCCATGCCTTGGAACCTATGTTAGAGGTTGCCCCATGCCTTGGAACCTATCTGCGAGGTTGCCCCATGCCTGGGAACCTATGTGAGAGGTTGCCCCATGCCTTGGAACCTATGTTAGAGGTTGCCCCATGCCTTGGAACCTATCTGCGAGGTTGCCCCATGCCTGGGAACCTATGTTAGAGGTTGCCCCATGCCTTGGAACCTATCTGCGAGGTTGCCCCCTGCCTTGGAACCTATGTGCGAGGTTGCCCCATGCCTTGGAACCTATCTGCGAGGTTGCCCCATGCCTGGGAACCTATGTGAGAGGTTGCCCCATGCCTTGGAACCTATGTGAGAGGTTGCCCCATGCCTTGGAACCTATCTGCGAGGTTGCCCCATGCCTGGGAACCTATGTGAGAGGTTGCCCCATGCCTTGGAACCTATGTTAGAGGTTGCCCCATGCCTTGGAACCTATCTGCGAGGTTGCCCCATGCCTGGGAACCTATGTTAGAGGTTGCCCCATGCCTGGGAACCTATGTGAGAGGTTGCCCCATGCCTTGGAACCTATCTGCGAGGTTGCCCCATGCCTGGGAACCTATGTGAGAGGTTGCCCCATGCCTTGAACCTATCTTCGAGGTTGCCCCATGCCTGGGAACCTATGTGAGAGGTTGCCCCATGCCTTGGAACCTATCTGCGAGGTTGCCCCATGCCTGGGAACCTATGTTAGAGGTTGCCCCATGCCTTGGAACCTATCTGCGAGGTTGCCCCATGCCTTGGAACCTATCTGCGAGGTTGCCCCATGCCTGGGAACCTATGTGAGAGGTTGCCCCATGCCTTGGAACCCATGTTAGAGGTTGCCCCATGCCTTGGAACCTATCTGCGAGGTTGCCCCATGCCTGGGAACCTATGTTAGAGGTTGGCCCATGCCTTGGAACCTATCTGCGAGGTTGCCCCCTGCCTTGGAACCTATGTGCGAGGTTGCCCCATGCCTTGGAACCTATCTGCGAGGTTGCCCCATGCCTGGGAACCTATGTGAGAGGTTGCCCCATGCCTTGGAACCTATCTGCGAGGTTGCCCCATGCCTGGGAACCTATGTGAGAGGTTGCCCCATGCCTTGGAACCTATCTGCGAGGTTGCCCCATGCCTGGGAACCTATGTTAGACGTTGCCCCATGCCTTGGAACCTATCTGCGAGGTTGCCCCATGCCTTGGAACCTATGTGAGAGGTTGCCCCATGCCTTGGAACCTATCTGCGAGGTTGCCCCATGCCTTGGAACCTATCTGCGAGGTTGCCCCATGCCTGGGAACCTATGTGAGAGGTTGCCCCATGCCTTGGAACCTATGTTAGAGGTTGCCCCATGCCTTGGAACCTATCTGCGAGGTTGCCCCATGCCTGGGAACCTATGTGAGAGGTTGCCCCATGCCTTGGAACCTATGTTAGAGGTTGCCCCATGCCTTGGAACCTATCTGCGAGGTTGCCCCATGCCTGGGAACCTATGTTAGAGGTTGCCCCATGCCTGGGAACCTATGTGAGAGGTTGCCCCATGCCTTGGAACCTATCTGCGAGGTTGCCCCATGCCTGGGAACCTATGTGAGAGGTTGCCCCATGCCTTGAACCTATCTTCGAGGTTGCCCCATGCCTGGGAACCTATGTGAGAGGTTGCCCCATGCCTTGGAACCTATCTGCGAGGTTGCCCCATGCCTGGGAACCTATGTTAGAGGTTGCCCCATGCCTTGGAACCTATCTGCGAGGTTGCCCCATGCCTGGGAACCTATGTTAGAGGTTGCCCCATGCCTTGGAACCTATCTGCGAGGTTGCCCCCTGCCTTGGAACCTATGTGCGAGGTTGCCCCATGCCTTGGAACCTATCTGCGAGGTTGCCCCATGCCTGGGAACCTATGTGAGAGGTTGCCCCATGCCTTGGAACCTATGTGAGAGGTTGCCCCATGCCTTGGAACCTATCTGCGAGGTTGCCCCATGCCTGGGAACCTATGTGAGAGGTTGCCCCATGCCTTGGAACCTATCTGCGAGGTTGCCCCATGCCTTGGAACCTATCTGCGAGGTTGCCCCATGCCTTGGAACCTATCTGCGAGGTTGCCCCATGCCTTGGAACCTATCTGCGAGGTTGCCCCATGCCTGGGAACCTATGTGAGAGGTTGCCCCATGCCTTGGAACCTATCTGCGAGGTTGCCCCATGCCTGGGAACCTATGTGAGAGGTTGCCCCATGCCTTGGAACCTATCTGCGAGGTTGCCCCATGCCTGGGAACCTATGTTAGAGGTTGCCCCATGCCTTGGAACCTATCTGCGAGGTTGCCCCATGCCTGGGAACCTATGTTAGAGGTTGCCCCATGCCTTGGAACCTATCTGCGAGGTTGCCCCATGCCTTGGAACCTATCTGCGAGGTTGCCCCATGCCTGGGAACCTATGTGAGAGGTTGCCCCATGCCTTGGAACCTATGTTAGAGGTTGCCCCATGCCTTGGAACCTATCTGCGAGGTTGCCCCATGCCTGGGAACCTATGTTAGAGGTTGCCCCATGCCTTGGAACCTATCTGCGAGGTTGCCCCCTGCCTTGGAACCTATGTGCGAGGTTGCCCCATGCCTTGGAACCTATCTGCGAGGTTGCCCCATGCCTGGGAACCTATGTGAGAGGTTGCCCCATGCCTTGGAACCTATGTGAGAGGTTGCCCCATGCCTTGGAACCTATCTGCGAGGTTGCC
The DNA here is from genome assembly GCA_963210315.1 of Rhynchopus euleeides. Lineage (NCBI taxonomy): Eukaryota > Euglenozoa > Diplonemea > Diplonemida > Diplonemidae > Rhynchopus > Rhynchopus euleeides. The sequence continues at coordinate 1,802,139 of OY723276.1, forward strand.
CCATGCCTGGGAACCTATGTGAGAGGTTGCCCCATGCCTTGGAACCTATCTGCGAGGTTGCCCCATGCCTTGGAACCTATCTGCGAGGTTGCCCCATGCCTTGGAACCTATCTGCGAGGTTGCCCCATGCCTTGGAACCTATCTGCGAGGTTGCCCCATGCCTTGGAACCTATCTGCGAGGTTGCCCCATGCCTGGGAACCTATGTGAGAGGTTGCCCCATGCCTTGGAACCTATCTGCGAGGTTGCCCCATGCCTGGGAACCTATGTGAGAGGTTGCCCCATGCCTTGGAACCTATGTGAGCCCAAGTGTGAAAAACCGGTTTCATTGGGTCCACAGACATATTTTTGAGGTGGGTACACCCATTTTAGGTGACAATAACCCTTGTTTGGGGTCGGAAAATTTTTTATTACAATTTTTTCCCGTACATCCGGGGCCCTACCCCCCCCCCCCCTCCCGGCCCGCCTTTTGGTGGGGCTGTGTCTGAAAGCTTTTTTGTGGTATGCAATGATTGCTGTGCCGAGGCTGTCGCTGCCACCCCCTCCTTTCCAAGGTGACACATCTGGTGGGTATTCTTCGCCACCAAGAGGCTCTGAAGGTTCCTTGAGGTTGAGGTAGGACTTAGAAGGATGCGCCATGCGGCAAGGCTTGCCTTGTTCCTGGCAGCGCATGCCTGTGTGCTGGGAGGTGTCGGGGCATCCGTCCTGCTGAGCACCCTCAAAGCCGGGTTTGTGAATGTCGATTCGACAACGTTCAGTGCGGCGGGAGGGAGGGCGGTGTTTATAGACAAGAAGGCGGAGCTGAAGGTCGTCTCTCTTCAAGATCTGAACGCCATCTCCGAGACAGCATCGATGCCGGTGTCTGACGTCCTGTCGGCGCAACTCGTGTCGGGGTCGACGAAGACTGTCCTTATCACAGTCTATGCACAGAAGGTAAACTTTGCTAGGTTGGACACCCTCCCAGTCTCCGACGGTGACACATGGGGTGACCAGTGGAACCTATGTGAGAGGTTGCCCCATGCCTTGGAACCTATCTGCGAGGTTGCCCCATGCCTGGGAACCTATGTGAGAGGTTGCCCCATGCCTTGGAACCTATCTGCGAGGTTGCCCCATGCCTGGGAACCTATGTGAGAGGTTGCCCCATGCCTTGAACCTATCTGCGAGGTTGCCCCATGCCTGGGAACCTATGTGAGAGGTTGCCCCATGCCTTGGAACCTATCTGCGAGGTTGCCCCATGCCTTGGAACCTATGTGAGAGGTTGCCCCATGCCTGGGAACCTATGTTAGAGGTTGCCCCATGCCTTGGAACCTATCTGCGAGGTTGCCCCATGCCTGGGAACCTATGTTAGAGGTTGCCCCATGCCTTGGAACCTATCTGCGAGGTTGCCCCATGCCTTGGAACCTATGTGAGAGGTTGCCCCATGCCTTGGAACCTATCTGCGAGGTTGCCCCATGCCTTGGAACCTATGTGAGAGGTTGCCCCATGCCTTGGAACCTATGTGAGAGGTTGCCCCATGCCTTGGAACCTATCTGCGAGGTTGCCCCATGCCTGGGAACCTATGTGAGAGGTTGCCCCATGCCTTGGAACCTATGTGAGAGGTTGCCCCATGCCTTGGAACCTATCTGCGAGGTTGCCCCATGCCTTGGAACCTATCTGCGAGGTTGCCCCATGCCTGGGAACCTATGTGAGAGGTTGCCCCATGCCTTGGAACCTATCTGCGAGGTTGCCCCATGCCTGGGAACCTATGTTAGAGGTTGCCCCATGCCTTGGAACCTATCTGCGAGGTTGCCCCATGCCTGGGAACCTATGTTAGAGGTTGCCCCATGCCTTGGAACCTATCTGCGAGGTTGCCCCATGCCTTGGAACCTATGTGAGAGGTTGCCCCATGCCTTGGAACCTATCTGCGAGGTTGCCCCATGCCTGGGAACCTATGTGAGAGGTTGCCCCATGCCTTGGAACCTATCTGCGAGGTTGCCCCATGCCTTGGAACCTATGTGAGAGGTTGCCCCATGCCTGGGAACCTATGTGAGAGGTTGCCCCATGCCTTGGAACCTATCTGCGAGGTTGCCCCATGCCTTGGAACCTATGTTAGAGGTTGCCCCATGCCTTGGAACCTATCTGCGAGGTTGCCCCATGCCTTGGAACCTATGTTAGAGGTTGCCCCATGCCTTGGAACCTATCTGCGAGGTTGCCCCATGCCTGGGAACCTATGTGAGAGGTTGCCCCATGCCTTGGAACCTATGTGAGCCCAAGTGTGAAAAACCGGTTTCATTGGGTCCACAGACATATTTTTGAGGTGGGTACACCCATTTTAGGTGACAATAACCCTTGTTTGGGGTCGGAAAAATTTTTATTACAATTTTTTGGTAAAACACACCCCGTGTGGTAGAGAAAATACGGCAAGAGTCTCGGTGGGTCGGAAGAGCAGATGGTTCCCGCAACAGCTCCCGGGGAGCGGCGGGTATTTCGCATAGGATGCCGGATGTGTGAACACGTTTGTGCGGTTTGCCCTGTGTTGTGTGAACATATGTGTATGTGTGTGTGTATGCTCCACCCAACCCGACACATTTTCTGTACTTCAGACAGGTAAGGTCACTCGACACGCGGGGGGGGGGGGGGTTTTGTTGTGTGTTTTTTCTGCCAGCCGACATCACTAGCGCCAGCGAGAAAAAAAAACGCGTGACGAGTGACGGGTTGAGGTGGAAGCGATCAATGCAAAAATCATCTGAAAGGAAGACTCGAGAGACTGCTGCTGTATTTTCCCGTACATCCGGGGCCCTACCCCCCCCCCCCCTCCCGGCCCGCCTTTTGGTGGGGCTGTGTCTGAAAGCTTTTTTGTGGTATGCAATGATTGCTGTGCCGAGGCTGTCGCTGCCACCCCCTCCTTTCCAAGGTGACACATCTGGTGGGTATTCTTCGCCACCAAGAGGCTCTGAAGGTTCCTTGAGGTTGAGGTAGGACTTAGAAGGATGCGCCATGCGGCAAGGCTTGCCTTGTTCCTGGCAGCGCATGCCTGTGTGCTGGGAGGTGTCGGGGCATCCGTCCTGCTGAGCACCCTCAAAGCCGGGTTTGTGAATGTCGATTCGACAACGTTCAGTGCGGCGGGAGGGAGGGCGGTGTTTATAGACAAGAAGGCGGAGCTGAAGGTCGTCTCTCTTCAAGATCTGAACGCCATCTCCGAGACAGCATCGATGCCGGTGTCTGACGTCCTGTCGGCGCAACTCGTGTCGGGGTCGACGAAGACTGTCCTTATCACAGTCTATGCACAGAAGGTAAACTTTGCTAGGTTGGACACCCTCCCAGTCTCCGACGGTGACACATGGGGTGACCAGTCGTACGCTGCTGGCAACTGTGCCTTCACCGCGAGCGGGGGGGCCCCGCCCAAAGTGGGTGTTGTGGTGCAGGCCAACGGAAAGATGGGGTTTGCTTCTGGCGATTGGGACACGCTGATGGCTACCATCCCGGCGCCCTCGCTGGATTGGTCCGCCTACCAAATCCCGGGGTCCAGCGCCGGGTGTGTCCCGGTGGGCGTCAGCAATGCAATCATCATGGGTGGTGACACAAACATTGGGGGCGGGCTGCGAAGGCCACTCTTCCCGCATGGAAGCGTGGTTGTGCCGTTTTCAGGCAACAAACCAGTTGTGGAACCGGTCAGGGGGTATGCGGTGATCGATTACGGTTCATGTGGGGGTTTTCGAACGTGCGTCTTCTTCATCGACTCGAAGGGGGTGATGTCGATGACAGTTGGGGCCACCGGGATCGTGGCTACGTCTCCCGACTACATCGATGGAAATTTCAAAAACATGACATCGCCGATCTCCATACACTCCCACGGAAAATACGTAGTCATTGCGACTGCCCTGAGGGTGTTCTACTACGAAGCAGTCTCAAAGCACGAGGGCACGAAGGACTACCCAGGGCTGATTCTACACGACTCGTATGCCGTCAGGTCACCCCCTTTCGACATCATGACGGCGTCGCACTCCGTGCAAGCACAGCTGATCTCCGACAACGAAGTCCTGGTGATGCTCGGGGATTCACTCAGTGCGGTGCTGATGGGCCTGAATGCCGTCCCCGCCTACAGCCCGAGGGGGTGCTTCAGGGCGGTGCTGTCCCAAGGTCATGCCATCGTGCTGGAGGACAGGGTCTTCGGGAGTGTTACCCTCTGCGCTGAGTACTGCCAGCTGCGGGCATTTGGCGCCCCATTCCACTACTTTGGGCTCGGGGGGGGCGGCATCTGCGGGTGTGCAGACCAACTGACCTTGGGGAACGACATACCTGAGATATGCAATGAGGCGTGCCAGGAGAACAGCGCGGATGTGTGTGGGTCGGCTGTTGGTGTCGCCCCCGATGATGTGGGGTATTCGATCTGGTCCTTCGACCCGGCGACACCGCCCCTCGTCGGCATGGAGTATGTTGGGTGCTTCTTCAACGAGGTGCCGTTGGCAGATAGCTCCGTGTCAACGATGGCGAATTCACCGGCGCTCTGCCTGCAGTTCTGCAAGGGCGTGAACACTGAGTACTTCAGGTTGGAAAAGGATGACTGTGCCTGTGTGAACAGCTACAACATTGTGGGAGCTGCTCTGAAGTGCTACGACGCGTGCACTGCCGATGGGGCGTATTCCTGCGGTGGGGATGGCCAGAGCTCCGTGTACCGGATCCTGGGGGTGACGCCGGCCCCGTCAACGGCAGTGCCGACAGGTGCTCCCGCGACGCCTTTCCCTGAGACAGTGTCTCCTCACACAGCTGCACCGGATTCAGTGTCCCCTTTCACATCTGCACCGGCAACACCTGCGCCGCCTACATTGCCCCCGCCAACGTCTGTGCCGGCAACTGATGCTCCCACACAACCCCCAACGTCTGTGCCGACAGGTGCTCCTGCGACGCCTTTCCCTGTGTCAGTGTCTCCTGACACAGCTGCACCAGATTCAATGTCCCCTTTCACATCTGCACCGGCAACACCTGCGCCGCCTATATTGCCCCCGCCAACGTCTGTGCCGGCAACTGATGCTCCCACACAACCCCCAACGTCTGTGCCGACAGGTGCTCCTGCGACGCCTTTCCCTGTGTCAGTGTCTCCTGACACAGCTGCACCAGATTCAATGTCCCCTTTCACATCTGCACCGGCAACACCTGCGCCGCCTATATTGCCCCCGCCAACGTCTGTGCCGGCAACTGATGCTCCCACACAACCCCCAACGTCTGTGCCGACAGGTGCTCCTGCGACGCCTTTCCCTGTGTCAGTGTCTCCTGACACAGCTGCACCAGATTCAATGTCCCCTTTCACATCTGCACCGGCAACACCTGCGCCGCCTACATTGCCCCCGCCAACGTCTGTGCCGGCAACTGATGCTCCCACACAACCCCCAACGTCTGTGCCGACAGGTGCTCCTGCGACGCCTTTCCCTGTGTCAGTGTCTCCTGACACAGCTGCACCAGATTCAATGTCCCCTTTCACATCTGCACCGGCAACACCTGCGCCGCCTACATTGCCCCCGCCAACGTCTGTGCCGGCAACTGATGCTCCCACACAACCCCCAACGTCTGTGCCGACAGGTGCTCCTGCGACGCCTTTCCCTGTGTCAGTGTCTCCTGACACAGCTGCACCAGATTCAATGTCCCCTTTCACATCTGCACCGGCAACACCTGCGCCGCCTACATTGCCCCCGCCAACGTCTGTGCCGGCAACTGATGCTCCCACACAACCCCCAACGTCTGTGCCGACAGGTGCTCCTGCGACGCCTTTCCCTGTGTCAGTGTCTCCTGACACAGCTGCACCAGATTCAATGCCCCCTTTCACATCTGCACCGGCAACACCTGCGCCGCCTACATTGCCCCCGCCAACGTCTGTGCCGGCAACTGATGCTCCCACACAACCCCCAACGTCTGTGCCGACAGGTGCTCCTGCGACGCCTTTCCCTGTGTCAGTGTCTCCTGACACAGCTGCACCAGATTCAATGTCCCCTTTCACATCTGCACCGGCAACACCTGCGCCGCCTATATTGCCCCCGCCAACGTCTGTGCCGGCAACTGATGCTCCCACACAACCCCCAACGTCTGTGCCGACAGGTGCTCCTGCGACGCCTTTCCCTGTGTCAGTGTCTCCTGACACAGCTGCACCAGATTCAATGTCCCCTTTCACATCTGCACCGGCAACACCTGCGCCGCCTACATTGCCCCCGCCAACGTCTGTGCCGGCAACTGATGCTCCCACACAACCCCCAACGTCTGTGCCGACAGGTGCTCCTGCGACGCCTTTCCCTGTGTCAGTGTCTCCTGACACAGCTGCACCAGATTCAATGCCCCCTTTCACATCTGCACCGGCAACACCTGCGCCGCCTACATTGCCCCCGCCAACGTCTGTGCCGGCAACTGATGCTCCCACACAACCCCCAACGTCTGTGCCGACAGGTGCTCCTGCGACGCCTTTCCCTGTGTCAGTGTCTCCTGACACAGCTGCACCAGATTCAATGTCCCCTTTCACATCTGCACCGGCAACACCTGCGCCGCCTACATTGCCCCCGCCAACGTCTGTGCCGGCAACTGATGCTCCCACACAACCCCCAACGTCTGTGCCGACAGGTGCTCCTGCGACGCCTTTCCCTGTGTCAGTGTCTCCTGACACAGCTGCACCAGATTCAATGCCCCCTTTCACATCTGCACCGGCAACACCTGCGCCGCCTACATTGCCCCCGCCAACGTCTGTGCCGGCAACTGATGCTCCCACACAACCCCCAACGTCTGTGCCGACAGGTGCTCCTGCGACGCCTTTCCCTGTGTCAGTGTCTCCTGACACAGCTGCACCAGATTCAATGTCCCCTTTCACATCTGCACCGGCAACACCTGCGCCGCCTACATTGCCCCCGCCAACGTCTGTGCCGGCAACTGATGCTCCCACACAACCCCCAACGTCTGTGCCGACAGGTGCTCCCGCGACGCCTTTCCCTGTGACAGCGTCTCCTGACACAGCTGCACCTGCGTCAGGGCCCCCTTTCACATCTGCGCCAGCAACATCTGCGCCACACACGTTGCCCCCGCCAACGCCTGTGCCTGCGACAGGTGCCCCGCCCAACGGCCCTCGTATGACACTGCCGCCGAAATTTACACCCACACTTGTGCCGGCAACTGTGGTGCCTGGAACACCTGCGCCGGACACAGGGTCCCCGCCAACACCTGCGCCTGCGACAGGTGCTCCCGCGACACCTTTCCCTGAGACAGTGACCCCTGACACAGCTGCACCGACAACACCCGCGCCGACGGTAGTGCCAGTGCCGCACATAACACCTGCGCCCCCCACAGGGTCCCCGCCAACACCTGCGCCTGCGACAGGTGGTCCTGCCACCGCTTCCCCTGCGACATTGCACCCACCCGGGACCGAGACACCCAATACTGCTGCCCCTGCCACCTCTTTGCCGTTGACGTTGACACCTGAAACGCCGGCACCACCGACACCCCCACCGACAGTGCCTGCCTCCACGACACCTGCGACAGGTGTGCCAGACACCCCTGCGCCTGCGACACCTGCGCCTGTCTTTCCCACATCTGCGGCACCACAATCACCGGCACCACCTCCATCCAAACCTGCTGCCCCAGCAACCCCCTCACCCTCCCAGGTCCTCTCAACGCCAGCGCCCGCCACGCTGACCCCCCGCCAGCTGCCCACACACCCGCCCACGACACCCGCACCCGCAGCCCCGCCGCGGGGAACCGAGACACCCGCCTCTACCTCCACCCCACCCGCCGCCCCGGCCTGGCCCCCACTTGGGCCGACAGCACACCCCCCTGTGCGGCCCACCTTTGCACCGACCCTGGTGCCCAACCCGCACACTGGGCTGCCGCCTCTGCCGGATGACCTGCTGAACGAGACCTCCCCGATCACCACACCGCCAGAGAGATTGCCCCTCCTCACGCAGAGCGCCTTGGAGCAGCAGGAGAACGCGAAGGCAATCGGCGACGTCGCAGGCACCGCAACCCTGGGGCTGACGCTGCTGGGGGGAGCCAGCGCCAGCTCCGCGCCAGGCAACCTGATGGTCATCAGCGGGATTGAGTGCAGGAGCGAGATGGATGACAGCGACAAGATGGACCGCCTGCTGCACCCGCTGGGCTTCCGCATCGAAGGTGTTGCCGGGGCCGGCGCCATCGTTGGCAACGTGCTTCTATGGGGCGGTGTTTCTGCAGTCTTCACCGCAACCGTGCGCCTCCTGCAGGCCCTGGGCTTCGGCACCACCCGCGGTGCCGAGGAGGCCACCCCCTGGCAGCGCTCCGCCGCAGCCCTCCGCTACCCCTCGGTGCTGCTCCCCATTCCGATGCTGCTGTTCGCAGGTGTCGTGCCGCCCGCTTTCGACATTATCTTCAACAGGCATGAGAGCGTGGTGGTCAGCGTCATCGGCGTGTTCGGGCTGATTGCAAGCCTGGCGTTTGTCGGGGTGCTGTGGCACGTCAGCCCTGTCCCGGAGGCGCATGTCGAGGGTGTGCGGGGAAGGCCTCTTCTCCAGCGTATCTTCCTGGGGAAGTCGGAGTGGGTTTCGCACTCGCAGAAGCCGCTCTATGTGGAGCGGTATGGCATCGTGTTCGACGTGCATAACCACCTCCCGTGGGTGAAGGGGAAGTATTTTGCGCTGGAGCTGCTCCCGCTGTACCCCATCGCAGCGCTGGTGAGCATTCGCAGTTCTGACTGGGGGGTCTGCGTCTTCAAGGTTTCGGCGACAGCCTTCGTGATGCTGGTCTGCAGCTGGGTCACCATTGCGAAGCAGGTGTTCCACGTCCCCTTCCTCACCGTGGTGGTGGCGTCAAGCAACATCCTCATGGCGGTCGGGCTGCTGCTTTACGCTGTGGCGTACTCCCTGCATGACATGCACCACTGGACTATCGAGCTCGCCCAGTTCGCCTTCACCATCGCGATGGTTGTGTGCCTCCTCCGCGCGTTGTATGATCTGTGCACCTTCATGCGTGACCTCTGTGGGTGTGACTCGCGTGTCAAGGGCTTAACGCTCGACGATATTCCGCTGGATGCGGTGGCAGAGCCGAGCGACATGCAGCCTGCCCAGGAGCCCTCTCCGATGCAGCAGAAGCAGCGCATGCTGAGCGAGGCGGAGACCTCGCTGCTGGGCAACGAGGTGTTCCCAACCCCAGGGCGGTCGCCGGGCAGCAGCTTCGTCTTCTCCCACACCCTGAGCCCGCGTTCTGTCGAGCTGGCCAATGCGTCTGGCAACACCTCGTCTTTCCGGCGCAGCAGGTATTCGGGAGGGAGGAGCGCTCTGGGGAGTGGCCTCGGGTGGGCGGACACCGTGTCGTCGGTGCGGTCGTCAGATGACGGGGCACATCCCCTGCAGCAGCAGAGCCCGACGCGGAAGCGTGCGTCGACGGGCAGGGGGTCCATGCGGTTCAACGGAGGGGGGTCAGTCTCCCGCCTGCTGGTTCAGCCCACGTCTCCCGATGAGGTGGGCAGTGTCACCACGCCGACGAAGAGGGCTGTTACGTTTGTTTAGCCTTCTGTTGTTTGTGTGGGTGGGCTGTGGCGTGTCGTAAAGATCATGCAAAAAAAGAAATCAAGGGAAATGTTCGGGCCAAGGGCAAGCCGCTGCTTTCGTGGCTTATTTTCGCAGCGCTTTCGTTGTTTCCATCCGTTCATGATCCCAGAAAGCCCTCAAAAAAATCGCATTTCCGGTTGCACAAACAAAGCAAAGGAAAATCGGCAATCCTTTTCTTCCCTCACACTCGTGTGCGCAGCAAGCGACCCACCTCAGCAAGCATCCAAACGTGCTCCATACACCAACCCCACCCTTCACCAGGCTCAGGGTGTGATTATCATTTCAGGGTTTTTGTGTGCGTCAACGCAAAAAAAAATATATCATTGAAGGGTGCAAGACCCCTGGAAAGAGGACTAGGCACCACCACTCCATATGTTAGGGGGCCGCCTCCGGCTCCCCCCTGCCTCTCGTCGCCCCCCTGGCCGCATCCCGGGTAAGCCCCTGTGCCCCATCTTGCAGGGGGGGGGGGGGGGGCACCGCCCGGTCCATCGCCTCGTTCGCCAGCGCATCGGCTTCGGCGTTCTGCCCCCGAGGGATTTGTGTGCGTCAACGCAAAAAAAAATACCGTATAATTGGTGCCCCTGATTTACCCCTTTTTCACTACGCACAAACTACGCAATCTGGGGGGGGGGTCTCGCTTTTTGGTCCCCCCCCAGTTTTTTTTGGTCCCCCTTTCTGTGTGGCTACTGAGACAGGACTGGAGGCACTGCGCTGACCGAGCAAAAAATTATTGCCAGAACTCACTATACACCGTACGAAAGAACGCACGACATGTGGGGCGGGACTCCAGAAACACCTGGGCAAGGTTGCCCCATGCCCAGAAACACCTGAGAAGGAAGTGAGCTCCAGGAGCCGCGTAGAACACCCTCGAGATTGTGAATGATGATACGATCACAGCCTTCAGGGCGCTGCGAGGTGCCACCCTGAAGGTGGCCCTTGACATCAAGGAGAGCGTCGGCCGAGGGGTCGACGAAAAGCTGAAGAAGGCGCTACTGGCACTGGATCCCGCGGGGTATACGGAGGTCACCGCCACACAGGCAACCTCCGCTGACAACGTCCAGGAGACGTTATCCGAGGGGATCACAACGGCACTAGAGATCTGTGTCACGGGATCCAGGCGCCCACTCTCCCTCGACGGTCTGGGGATTGTTGTTGGGTATGGTGTCGTTTCCTGCAGCTGCAAAAAAGCGTAGCAACTGTGCTTCCTTCTTCCTTAATGATGCGTTGACGCTTCCACCCGGAGGAGCTGAAGCAGGCACCGCTTAATGATGCGTTGATGCTTCCACCCGACGAGCTGAAGCAGGCACCGCGCCAAAGGGCACCCCCAAAGAGACCTGCAAAGACTGCGTCGAAACCCGCACCGAAGGCTGCCAGCGCTGCAGCACCTGAAGAACCTGCAGCACCTGCAGCACCTGAAGCGCCTGCACCCTCACTGACCCCGGAACAGCAAGAACTCCTTGAGTTTGGGGTCCCGGCATAGAGACAGAGAATGGCTGAGTAAATCAAAAAATGAGACCCCCCCCCCCCTTTTCACTACGCACAAACTACGCAATATGGGGTCGTCAGGGGCACCAGTATACGTAAATATTATGGAACGGGCCCATTTTTGGCCGGTCCGTTCCATAATATTTACGTTCCAAAATATTTACAGGGCCAGTTCGGGACTCGGTGGTGAGGACGGCTTGCGTCAGGAATCGCGCGAAAAGTGCACGAGTAGGTCCCGTCAGGGACTCTGTACGCCGTCCGATCACCTGGTCCAAGTCCCCGAGTCGCAGAAAGCCCTGTAAATATTATGGAACGAAAAAAATCTGGAACGCCAACCCACCAGCGTTCCAAAATATTTACGTTCCATAATATTTACGTTCCAAAATATTTACGTATACGGTATATCATTGAAGGGTGCAAGACCCCTGGAAAGAGGACTAGGCACCACCACTCCATATGTTAGGGGGCCGCCTCCGGCTCCCCCCTGCCTCTCGTCGCCCCCCTGGCCGCATCCCGGGTAAGCCCCTGTGCCCCATCTTGCAGGGGGGGGGCCACCGCCCGGTCCATCGCCTCGTTCGCCAGCGCATCGGCTTCGGCGTTCTGCCCCCGAGGGATTTGTGTGCGTCAACGCAACAACAAATTGCCAGGCGACGAGCGGTTGCTACTGAACTTTCCACACTCCGTCTTTCAAAAGCATACCCGCTGGCTGTTTCTCCAGAGCCCCTCTCATTGGGTGGCTGCTGTGTGTGAGCCACGCTCATCCCATTCCCTTTGCAAGCTCTCTTCCATTTGTTTATTCTGTTCCTCTTTTTTTTTTTTGCGATGCCTCCCCCAGGGGTGGAGCTTGAAATTTGGGGTTGCGGGCTGGATCGGGTCAGATCGGGTCAGCCAATTTTTTCTCACTGAATGGGTTCCCCCCCGGTTCGTCTCAGAGATCAGTGCTCGGGCCCAGCCTCCCGCGAGGGTACCGAAACTGATATGCAGCCCCGGACGCGCAAGGACTTGGTTACAAGACAAACACATGCCAGGGGGGTCTGGGGGGCGGAGCCCCCAGCCGCCGGAGGCCGCGGTAGTGAACATCTGTGACTTGCGGGCGTACGGATTCTGTGTGAGTTGGCTGCGTCCTCCTGAGGATACTGAGGGCGGTCTGTACTCCATTCCCTGATGTAAGGGCTTGGGTACAAGACAGGCACATGCCACAGGGGGTCTGGGGGGCGGAGCCCCCCAGCCGCCGGAGGCCACGGTAGTAAACGTCTGTTGCACGGTACGGGTTGGGCAGCTTCATTTGTCCTCTATTGTGACTGTTTGAGGCCTGTGCTCATGTCGCTGGGGTCACTTTGCTCACGAAACGCCTCCTGGTCACCTTGAGACCCCAAGGCGAGGAGCCAACTTTTCCGGTTCCCCGAAAATCTATATTTTTTTTTACGCACACTTGTGAGCAGAAAATGTCACTCCACCACAGCCAAACGTGCTCCGCACACCACTAGCCTCCCCCATCACAGGAGTTGAGGTTTTGTGTGTGGAAGCGTCAACGCAAACTTTTTATCAGGGAAGCGTTTAGGACACAGAGGAGGTATATCAGTCAGAAGAGGGGCGCCAAGGGGGCAGAGGGGAGATACTTCAGCGGCTCGCACCGCACAACACGGCAGAGGGGAGATACTTCAGCGGCTAGCACCGCACAACACGGCAGAGGGGAGACACTTCAGCGGCTAGCACCGCGCAACACAGGCAGAGGGGAGATACTTCAGCGGCTCGCACCGCACAACACGGCAGAGGGGAGACACTTCAGCGGCTAGCACCGCGCAACACAGGCAGAGGGGGGATACTTCAGCGGCTCGCACCGCACAACACGGCAGAGGGGAGATACTTCAGCGGCTAGCACCGCACAACACAGGCAGAGGGGAGATACTTCAGCGGCTCGCACCGCACAACACGGCAGAGGGGAGACACTTCAGCGGCTAGCACCGCGCAACACAGGCAGAGGGGGGATACTTCAGCGGCTCGCACCGCACAACACGGCAGAGGGGAGATACTTCAGCGGCTAGCACCGCACAACACAGGCAGAGGGGAGATACTTCAGCGGCTCGCACCGCACAACACGGCAGAGGGGAGACACTTCAGCGGCTAGCACCGCGCAACGCAGGCAGAGGGGGGATACTTCAGCGGCTCGCACCGCACAACACGGCAGAGGAGAGATACTTCAGCGGCTAGCACCGCACAACACAGGCAGAGGGGAGATACTTCAGCGGCTCGCACCGCACAACGCAGGCAGAGGGGAGATACTTCAGCGGCTAGAACCGCACAACACAGACAGAGGGGAGATACTTCAGCGGCTAGCACCGCACAACACAGGCAGAGGGGAGATACTTCAGCGGCTCGCACCGCACAACACGGCAGAGGGGAGATACTTCAGCGGCTAGAACCGCACAACACAGACAGAGGGGGCAGGCATCAGGAGATGGCAAGCTTCGACGCCGCCACGGCTGACTGGGACCGTATCCCGATTCCCCCGTTGGCCAAGACCGCAGCCGTCGCACCCCGGGCGGGCTGCGTCTTCCCCACCTGCGACACCATCCACGGCGGCGGCGCCACAGCCCATTCGTGCCACACGTGCGGGCGTACGACGGTGCCGTCATGCCTGAGGAAGCGCATCCCGACGGCGGCGGCGAACGAGTGGCTGGAGATGTGGGGGGAAGTCGGGTGGACTTGCCCCGTGTGCACGTGGGAGGCCCTCGAGAGGGAGAGGGACGAAGCAGACGCCGAGATGTGGGACGGAGAGGAGTACGACGAGGAGTCCTCCAGCGAGAGGGTACCGGCGCCACCACCCAAGGAGGACACGAACGCCGCGGCTCTAGCCACCATCCTGCAGGAGATCCGGGAGCTCAGGAGCGAAGTGACAGGCCTGAGGGGGACGGTGGAGGAGCAGAAGAAGGAGATAGCTGAGCTGAAACTCAGCCAGAAGAAGGCCGACCAGGACCTCCCCGCGGGTTTCACGGCGCACGTCGTCTCGACTTGGGGAGACGCGCTGACAACGGCGAGCGGGCAGCGCCTTGTGAAGGCGGAGGTGACGCGGGTGTTCCGCAAGGCGGAGCTGGAGAGCGGGCCAGACGCCCCCGATTGGCACCACGAGATGGCGTCGCGTTTCGAGCGGGTGTACGAAATGTTCGACCTAATCAAGCAGACAAACGATGTTGCCCCCTTCGTGACACCACTCCACAAAGTCATCGTCGAGATGAACAGCTACGCACTGCTGCGAGGCCGCGCGGGGGCGCGCCACTACCAGGGGAAGGCGAAGGCCCTATCACCCTCCGACTACACGGTTGCCCTCCACAGGAGGTTCATCGAAGAGGGCAGAGCCAAGCAAGAGGCAGTGTGGGCAAAAGCGGAGGCGAAGGCCGAAGACAGATCGGAGCCATACCGGCTCCCAAGCAAGGGCAGGGGCCGGAGCGCGGGAAAGGGACGCGCGTCGAAGGGACTCGGGAAGCGGAACTGACCGGACAAGGGGGGACACTACGGCCTGCTGTACCAGGAGGCCGTGCCGACCCTCCCCCCGACCGGTCGGGGGCGGCCGTTGAAGAAGGGCACCCGGCTGACACCCCAGAAGTGCAAGGAGATCCGCGACTCTTTCCAAAAGACCCTGACACACGCCCTCGCCCCGACCTACTGGAAGACACTACGCAGAGCATACGACCAGTACACACAGTTCCGCAGGCAGTGGGCAGACACAGCGGGGAGAATGCCGCCACACGACGAGTGCGCGATGCTATGGGCGACCAGCCAACGTTTGGGGGGCCTGTCGACGTCCTCGACCCTGCAGTACCTGAACAACATCGCAGGGGCCCTCAGGAGATTCGAGGGCTACCCGCTCGACAGTGTCCAGGTCCTCAGCGATTACCGCCGCGCGCTCAAGCGGCAGGGAGCGCTGAAGCCGAAGCGCCAGGCACAACCCGCGACCCCACAGGACATTCGAAGGGCGATCGAACGCGAACCGCGCCGACTGGTACAGCTGCTGCTGGGCATCATGTGGAGGGGGGCTGCGCGCGTGTCAGATGCACTCCGCCTCGACGTGAAGGATGTTCAGCCGGACCCGGACAACGACGTAGTCAACATCCGCTGGACGCAGTCAAAGTCGGACCCGTTCCGTGTCGGGCACATCACAGGCATCACCCTGCAGGCAGGCCTCCGGAAGATCCTGGAGCGGCGTCTCAGGCAGGCAGAAAAACGCAAGCAGACAACCCTGTTCCCCCCAAGTGTAGGGTACCGCTGTGCGACAAAGGCAATCAAGAGAGCCAGGGCGACTCTGACTACACACTCCCTCCGCCGCGGCGCGCTGACACATCTGGCGAGGAAGGGAGTGCCCCTGGAGGAAGTCAGGCTGCTGTCACGACATGCCACAGTGGACGGGGTGATTCGCTACGTGTCGGCGGCGGAGAATGCGCGCGCGAGAGACACGGCGAGGATATCAGCGAAGATCGACCAGTGAGGAGGCGTCGGCGGAGACGAACGAAGCGGGGAGGGGACCCGCAGACATCATCATCACACTTCCCGGCAAAGCTCCGACGCCTGATGGCGCCACAGGAGGCTTATCAGGAAGTGGGTCAGACCGAAGACGACCCGGACACCGACGAGTCGTACGGGCCAGGCATTGAAAACGGGTATGAAAGCGACCTCGCGGTGTGCGCGGGAGACAAGCTGCTGCGGCCGGCAAAGGAGGGGCGTGATGCGGGGACACACGGTGAAGCCATCGCACCGATCTGCAAGACACGGCTCGACCTCGACAGGCTGGTGGAGATGGACACGGCAGGGGAGTTGGACGGCGTGATAGATCTGATCCGGGAGCCGAGGGTATTTGAGAACGCGCTGCTGCCAGGCGCAAGGGAGGCGTTCAGACGCCACCGCAAGGTATCCCGACACATGCTGCAACACCTCGACGACCTGGAGGGCTTCGGAGTGCTGAAGGAGGCGGATGCTGCCGCCTACCTCACCCTCCCGGCTTTCACCGTGTCCAAAAAGTCGGGAGGATTACGCTTCATCGTCGACGCCAGGCCGCTCAACAAGCACATGGTTCGACCCCCGGACATGCGCCTGGACGACATCATCGAGGTGACGCGACGCATTGCTCTCGCAGAGTGGGTCGTGATGGCGGACGCGCGGAGCTGGTTCTACCAGTTCCCAGTGCAGAAGGAAATCCAGCGCTTTTTTGGAGTCTGGGTCGGGGGAGAACGCGACGAGTTCATCAAGACATTCCTCACCGTCATGTGCATGGGCTGGTCGCACTCTCCATCCATCGCGAACAGGAGCGCAAGGGTGCTGCTCCCGCCCAGCCAGGGGATCTGCTGGATCGACAACTTCGTGGTGCTGGGGCGAACCCGAGAGGAGGTGGCGAACCAATACGCTGCTTTCCTCGGGCGGTGCAGGGAAGTCCGAGCGGCGCTGAACTTCGACGACCCACAGCACGGAAGACCGACACAGCACTTCTCCGTGTTCGGCATCGAGTTCGACTTACAACGGCACACTTTCAGGATGGACCCGGCCTGGATCCGAAAGATCACCGAGCGCAGCGAGCTGGGGGCACTGCTCGAGGGGAGCTCGACGCCGCGCGGGGTGTTTCGGGTGTTCGGTGCGCTCGTGTGGCAGTCCTACGTCATGCGCGCCCCAATGTGCTACATGCCGGCAGCCCTTTCATTCATCCGACGAGTGGCGAAGCGGGCACACGCGGAAGGGGGTACGTGGGATGCAGTATGCACAGTACCCACCTCGGTGCAGCGTGAGACTGTGGACCGTATGCGCTTCATCGCAGTGAACGACTGGCGGGCCGCGACTGACCCCCCCTCCGTGGTATCGCTATGGACAGATGCATCATCGCGCGAGTGGGCCGCCATTCTAGTCAGGCCAGAGGGGGAGACAGTCGCACAGGGAACGTTCCGCGGAGCGGACGAGGGGGCGCACATTTTCCTAAAGGAGGCACACGCCGTCTGGCAAGGCCTGCGACTGGCTCAGAGGTATACAGACATGACCGTGACATGCTACATCGACAACCTCCCCCTTGTGTTCTCGATGCGCAGGGGCCACTGCTCCAACTTCCGCGGCAACCTGGTGTTGCAGGAGATCTTCACCATCGCCCGGAAGAATAGGGGGCCACCCCGCACTACCTGCATTTAGAGTGACAGCGGGAGGGGAGGGGGGGGGTCAAATCTCTCTCTCTCTCTCCATCACTCTCACTCTCACTGGACCTTACTCTCTCGACTTTACTATTCCTCCCCAACCCCAGCCCAGCCCAGCCCCCCTCGAATGACTTTTTTTTGGCCCCCCCCCCCCCGTCGCACACTTCGCTTCGAACGGGAATCAACACAAGAGTTCTGCTCGTGGGGGGGGGTTCAGGGAGGGGGGGGGGGTACTTTGTGCGTTTTCTTTGAAAAATCTGTTAGTGCTGATGGTATATCCGGGACAGCTCAGACGTTATCACGCCTGGGGCTGCAACGGCGCGGGAGGCGCGGGGCGCGGGGGGGAGGGGTGGGGTGGGAGTCGGGATGCTTCCCCAGCCGCAGTGGTTTCTGTTGCTGGCGGAGCGGTGATTTTTCCTGTGGGTGTGGGTGTGTGCAAAAAAATTGACTTGGTTGTCGCAGCAGTGTTCCCACTGGCCGATGCGAAAGCCGTCATTTTTTTCGTGTCCGCACAAACAAACCCCGGACTCCTTTGTATACGCCACGTGTTGCGTGTAACCGCCCCCCCTTCTCCTGCACACCTTTACTACCCCCGACCGCAGTGGGTGGCTTCCCAGGACCAGAGAGCTGACGAATACACCCGGGGTAAGCAAGCGGCAGACCCGGCTTTCCTGGAGACACGCCCGATACCCGGCGCGTAACTTCCGCGGCCGTCCCGAGAGACCAGGGACGGCCACGTCCCTCCGGATGAGGGTCCTGAGTGGAAGCGTCAACGCATCACAAACAAAATACGAGTAAAGAGCGGCTGTACTGGAGTGACATTTTTTCTTTTTACCCCTGACCTGATTTTTTGTGAGGGCCTGCAGAAAATCAGGTCAGCTGACCCGAAAAAACCCCCAAGCTCCACCCCTGGCCTCCCCCACCCCCCATTGGGTGCCCTCTCGTGTGGGGTTGTTTACACGCTTGCCGTTGTGAGAGCCTCGCTGTATATCACTCACTCACTCACTCCCGTGCCCCGCAAATCTGCACACTCTGAAGATGTGTTCCGTGGAAGGGCCAGCGCAGTCGCCAAGACCGGCTCCAAGGAAGAGGGGAGGGGGGGTGAGTGATGGCGAACATCTGTCGCGAGCTCCGAGGGGTGAAACTTCAAAAGTGTCTCTGCGCTTTGGTCGGCACTTTTTGCTATGGTTTATCTTTACTATGTTTTCTTTTTGCGTTGACGCTTCCACACTCTACCCTCGTCCGAGGGGCGCTGTCGTGGAAGACAGCGGTCTGGTCGCTTGTGGTTTGTCGAGAGGTGTGGCCTCGTGGGATCGGCACCGGGTGGGTGACCCCTCTGTAGCCCTCCGCGCGCTGCTCTGCCGTTGGACCCCGACCGCATCGAGCGTGATGTTCTTCGGTGTTGCCGTGTTCACGATGTGGTAGCTGGACATCTCCCCGAAAGTTGATGCAGTGTCCCTTCTACGATGCAGTGCCCCAGCGGCGGGTTGTCGATGTCGCAGCTCACTGCGCACCCGCTCGGTGACGAGTCTGAGTCACTGGAGCGTAAGTCTCCTTGAGAAGAGATAGGCGGAGAACGCTCCTTTCGTCCCCTCTCCGACGTCCCCTCGACTGCGATCGCCCACGCTGCTCGACGCGTCACTCCAGACCGAGGCGCATCGTGGCACACAATGCCCGCCCACTGCGTTGACGCTTCCACACTCACACTCCTGCTGATGATGGTGTCGTGAGTGTAGAGCACAAGGGCACGAGCAAAGCGCGAGAAACTTTCCACCCACATTGAAGTGTGCGGGAAAAAAAATGAACTGCGAAGCCACGAAATATCGGTGCTGTCCGCGCGGGTAGGGTGCAGCTACCTTATAAAACACCCAGCTCGGAACATTTTTTGGTTTTTGAGAGTTGTGGTTTCCTTTATATCCCTTTTTGGTCCTTTTAGCCTTTTGCCCTTTGCCCCTTTTGTTCTTCATTACGCACACTGCCTCGAGGCAGGGAGGGGCCCCCCTCCGCTCTGCCGACCTGACTGTGACCCGCAGTGCGGGCTCGGCTCTGAAATGCGAAAGTGTAGGGGGGTGGGGGGGAATGGGGGTTTCCCAAAAGATGTTCGCAAACCCCGTCTCTTCGGCTTGGAATTTTCTCTCCCTCTCTCTCTTCCTCTCTCGCTCCCTCTCTTTTCGGACCGTGCCGGGAAAGACACGGGTATTGTATTGATTCTGCTGAGTGCTCCCTCCCACTTGTGCTTGATTCTTGTCAAAGTATGCGAGACCCATATTACGGCTTTCTGGGGGGTGTCGATTTTTTCGGTTTTTTTCCGTTTTTTCCTTTTTTTTCGTTTTTTCCGCCTGTGGGCGCTGGCTGCGACTTGGTCAAAATTCGACGAAAAAAATCCGAAAAAAAACGGAAAACGAAAAAACGGAAAATCCCAAAATCGACACCCTGATTTTCCGTTTTTTTCCGTTTTTTTCCCAGTACCAGAAACAGGCAGGGTCGTCGTAAGACCGGCGTGCCAAGGGGGAGGTGCTCGCATTTTTTTTTTGGGGGGGTACAGAATGGGTCGTTTTTGGACATTTGAGCCCACTGCGAGCAGTGCCGGGTCCCGGAAACGCTGTTTCAAACGCTCAAAAGGGGATGTCGTGGGCACCAGAACCCAGTAAATTTATCACAAATGGTCCCACCCACAAACGGGTTACCCCCTGCCTCTAGGGGTTCCCCCCACCCACAAATGGGTTACCCCCTGCCTCTAGGGGTTCCCCCCACCCACTAATGGGTTACCCCCTGCCTCTAGGGGTTCCCCCCACCCACAAATGGGTTACCCCCTACCTCTAGGGGTTCCCCCCACCCACAAATGGGTTACCCCCTGCCTCTAGGGGTTCCCCCCACCCACTAATGGGTTACCCCCTGCCTCTAGGGGTTCCCCCCAGCCACAACTGGGTTACCCCCTGCCTCTAGGGGTTCCCCCCACCCACAAATAGGTTACCCCCTGCCTCTAGGGGTTCCCCCCAGCCGCAAATGGGTTACCCCCTGCCTCTAGGGGTGCCCCCCACCCACAAATGGGTTACCCCCTACCTCTAGGGGTTCCCCCCACCCACAAATGGGTTACCCCCTGCCTCTAGGGGTTCCCCCCACCCACAAATGGGTTACCCCCTGCCTCTAGGGGTTCCCCCCAGCCACAAATGGGTTACCCCCTGCCTCTAGGGGTTCCCCCCACCCACTAATGGGTTACCCCCTACCTCTAGGGGTTCCCCCCACCCACAAATGGGTTACCCCCTGCCTCTAGGGGTTCGCCCCACCCACAAATGGGTTACCCCCTACCTCTAGGGGTTCCCCCCACCCACAAATGGGTTACCCCCTGCCTCTAGGGGTTCCCCCCACCCACTAATGGGTTACCCCCTGCCTCTAGGGGTTCCCCCCACCCACAAATGGGTTACCCCCTACCTCTAGGGGTTCCCCCCACCCACAAATGGGTTACCCCCTGCCTCTAGGGGTTCCCCCCACCCACTAATGGGTTACCCCCTACCTCTAGGGGTTCCCCCCACCCACAAATGGGTTACCCCCTGCCTCTAGGGGTTCCCCCCACCCACAAATGGGTTACCCCCTGCCTCTAGGGGTTCCCCCCACCCACTAATGGGTTACCCCCTACCTCTAGGGGTTCCCCCCACCCACAAATGGGTTACCCCCTGCCTCTAGGGGTTCGCCCCACCCACAAATGGGTTACCCCCTACCTCTAGGGGTTCCCCCCACCCACAAATGGGTTACCCCCTGCCTCTAGGGGTTCCCCCCACCCACTAATGGGTTACCCCCTGCCTCTAGGGGTTCCCCCCACCCACAAATGGGTTACCCCCTACCTCTAGGGGTTCCCCCCACCCACAAATGGGTTAGCCCCTGCCTCTAGGGGTTCCCCCCACCCACAAATGGGTTACCCCCTGCCTCTAGGGGTTCCCCCCACCCACTAATGGGTTACCCCCTACCTCTAGGGGTTCCCCCCACCCACAAATGGGTTACCCCCTGCCTCTAGGGGTTCCCCCCACCCACTAATGGGTTACCCCCTACCTCTAGGGGTTCCCCCCAGCCACAAATGGGTTACCTCCTGCCTCTAGGGGTTCCCCCCACCCACAAATGGGTTACCCCCTGCCTCTAGGGGTTCCCCCCAGCCGCAAATGGGTTACCTCCTGCCTCTAGGGGTTCCCCCCACCCACAAATGGGTTACCCCCTGCCTCTAGGGGTTCCCCCCACCCACTAATGGGTTACCCCCTACCTCTAGGGGTTCCCCCCAGCCACAAATGGGTTACCCCCTGCCTCTAGGGGTTCCCCCCACCCACAAATGGGTTACCCCCTGCCTCTAGGGGTTTCCCCCAGCCGCAAATGGGTTACCCCCTGCCTCTAGGGGTTCCCCCCACCCACAAATGGGTTACCCCCTGCCTCTAGGGGTTCCCCCCAGCCACAAATGGGTTACCCCCTACCTCTAGGGGTTCCCCCCACCCACAAATGGGTTACCCCCTGCCTCTAGGGGTTCCCCCCACCCACTAATGGGTTACCCCCTGCCTCTAGGGGTTCCCCCCAGCCACAACTGGGTTACCCCCTGCCTCTAGGGGTTCCCCCCACCCACAAATGGGTTACCCCCTACCTCTAGGGGTTCCCCCCACCCACAAATGGGTTACCCCCTGCCTCTAGGGGTTCCCCCCACCCACAAATGGGTTACCCCCTGCCTCTAGGGGTTCCCCCCAGCCACAAATGGGTTACCCCCTGCCTCTAGGGGTTCCCCCCACCCACTAATGGGTTACCCCCTACCTCTAGGGGTTCCCCCCACCCACAAATGGGTTACCCCCTGCCTCTAGGGGTTCGCCCCACCCACAAATGGGTTACCCCCTACCTCTAGGGGTTCCCCCCACCCACTAATGGGTTACCCCCTGCCTCTAGGGGTTCCCCCCACCCACAAATGGGTTACCCCCTACCTCTAGGGGTTCCCCCCACCCACTAATGGGTTACCCCCTGCCTCTAGGGGTTCCCCCCACCCACAAATGGGTTACCCCCTACCTCTAGGGGTTCCCCCCACCCACAAATGGGTTACCCCCTGCCTCTAGGGGTTCCCCCCACCCACTAATGGGTTACCCCCTGCCTCTAGGGGTTCCCCCCACCCACAAATGGGTTACCCCCTACCTCTAGGGGTTCCCCCCACCCACAAATGGGTTACCCCCTGCCTCTAGGGGTTCCCCCCACCCACTAATGGGTTACCCCCTACCTCTAGGGGTTCCCCCCACCCACAAATGGGTTACCCCCTGCCTCTAGGGGTTCCCCCCACCCACTAATGGGTTACCCCCTGCCTCTAGGGGTTCCCCCCAGCCACAAATGGGTTACCCCCTGCCTCTAGGGGTTCCCCCCACCCACAAATGGGTTACCCCCTGCCTCTAGGGGTTCCCCCCACCCACTAATGGGTTACCCCCTACCTCTAGGGGTTCCCCCCAGCCACAAATGGGTTAGCCCCTGCCTCTAGGGGTTCCCCCCAGCCACAAATGGGTTACCCCCTGCCTCTAGGGGTTCCCCCCACCCACAAATGGGTTACCCCCTGCCTCTAGGGGTTCCCCCCAGCCGCAAATGGGTTACCCCCTGCCTCTAGGGGTTCCCCCCACCCACAAATGGGTTACCCCCTGCCTCTAGGGGTTCCCCCCACCCACTAATGGGTTACCCCCTACCTCTAGGGGTTCCCCCCAGCCACAAATGGGTTACCCCCTGCCTCTAGGGGTTCCCCCCACCCACAAATGGGTTACCCCCTACCTCTAGGGGTTCCCCCCACCCACAAATGGGTTACCCCCTGCCTCTAGGGGTTCCCCCCAGCCACAAATGGGTTACCCCCTGCCTCTAGGGGTTCCCCCCACCCACTAATGGGTTACCCCCTACCTCTAGGGGTTCCCCCCAGCCACAAATGGGTTACCCCCTGCCTCTAGCGGTTCCCCCCCACCCACAAATGGGTTACCCCCTGCCTCTAGGGGTTCCCCCCAGCCACAAATGGGTTACCCCCTACCTCTAGGGGTTCCCCCCACCCACAAATGGGTTACCCCCTGCCTCTAGGGGTTCCCCCCAGCCACAAATGGGTTACCCCCTGCCTCTAGGGGTTCCCCCCACCCACTAATGGGTTACCCCCTACCTCTAGGGGTTCCCCCCAGCCACAAATGGGTTACCCCCTGCCTCTAGCGGTTCCCCCCCACCCACAAATGGGTTACCCCCTACCTCTAGGGGTTCCCCCCAGCCACAAATGGGTTACCCCCTGCCTCTAGGGGTTCCCCCCACCCACTAATGGGTTACCCCCTGCCTCTAGGGGTTCCCCCCAGCCGCAAATGGGTTACCCCCTGCCTCTAGGGGTGCCCCCCACCCACAAATGGGTTACCCCCTACCTCTAGGGGTTCCCCCCACCCACAAATGGGTTACCCCCTGCCTCTAGGGGTTCCCCCCACCCACAAATGGGTTACCCCCTGCCTCTAGGGGTTCCCCCCAGCCACAAATGGGTTACCCCCTGCCTCTAGGGGTTCCCCCCACCCACTAATGGGTTACCCCCTACCTCTAGGGGTTCCCCCCACCCACAAATGGGTTACCCCCTGCCTCTAGGGGTTCGCCCCACCCACAAATGGGTTACCCCCTACCTCTAGGGGTTCCCCCCACCCACAAATGGGTTACCCCCTGCCTCTAGGGGTTCCCCCCACCCACTAATGGGTTACCCCCTGCCTCTAGGGGTTCCCCCCACCCACAAATGGGTTACCCCCTACCTCTAGGGGTTCCCCCCACCCACAAATGGGTTACCCCCTGCCTCTAGGGGTTCCCCCCACCCACTAATGGGTTACCCCCTGCCTCTAGGGGTTCCCCCCACCCACTAATGGGTTACCCCCTGCCTCTAGGGGTTCCCCCCACCCACAAATGGGTTACCCCCTACCTCTAGGGGTTCCCCCCACCCACTAATGGGTTACCCCCTGCCTCTAGGGGTTCCCCCCACCCACAAATGGGTTACCCCCTACCTCTAGGGGTTCCCCCCACCCACAAATGGGTTACCCCCTGCCTCTAGGGGTTCCCCCCACCCACTAATGGGTTACCCCCTGCCTCTAGGGGTTCCCCCCAGCCACAACTGGGTTACCCCCTGCCTCTAGGGGTTCCCCCCACCCACAAATGGGTTACCCCCTACCTCTAGGGGTTCCCCCCACCCACAAATGGGTTACCCCCTGCCTCTAGGGGTTCCCCCCACCCACAAATGGGTTACCCCCTGCCTCTAGGGGTTCCCCCCAGCCACAAATGGGTTACCCCCTGCCTCTAGGGGTTCCCCCCACCCACTAATGGGTTACCCCCTACCTCTAGGGGTTCCCCCCACCCACAAATGGGTTACCCCCTGCCTCTAGGGGTTCGCCCCACCCACAAATGGGTTACCCCCTACCTCTAGGGGTTCCCCCCACCCACAAATGGGTTACCCCCTGCCTCTAGGGGTTCCCCCCACCCACTAATGGGTTACCCCCTGCCTCTAGGGGTTCCCCCCACCCACAAATGGGTTACCCCCTACCTCTAGGGGTTCCCCCCACCCACAAATGGGTTACCCCCTGCCTCTAGGGGTTCCCCCCACCCACTAATGGGTTACCCCCTACCTCTAGGGGTTCCCCCCACCCACAAATGGGTTACCCCCTGCCTCTAGGGGTTCCCCCCACCCACTAATGGGTTACCCCCTGCCTCTAGGGGTTCCCCCCAGCCACAAATGGGTTACCCCCTGCCTCTAGGGGTTCCCCCCACCCACAAATGGGTTACCCCCTGCCTCTAGGGGTTCCCCCCACCCACTAATGGGTTACCCCCTACCTCTAGGGGTTCCCCCCAGCCACAAATGGGTTAGCCCCTGCCTCTAGGGGTTCCCCCCAGCCACAAATGGGTTACCCCCTGCCTCTAGGGGTTCCCCCCACCCACAAATGGGTTACCCCCTGCCTCTAGGGGTTCCCCCCAGCCGCAAATGGGTTACCCCCTGCCTCTAGGGGTTCCCCCCACCCACAAATGGGTTACCCCCTGCCTCTAGGGGTTCCCCCCACCCACTAATGGGTTACCCCCTACCTCTAGGGGTTCCCCCCAGCCACAAATGGGTTACCCCCTGCCTCTAGGGGTTCCCCCCACCCACAAATGGGTTACCCCCTACCTCTAGGGGTTCCCCCCACCCACAAATGGGTTACCCCCTGCCTCTAGGGGTTCCCCCCAGCCACAAATGGGTTACCCCCTGCCTCTAGGGGTTCCCCCCACCCACTAATGGGTTACCCCCTACCTCTAGGGGTTCCCCCCAGCCACAAATGGGTTACCCCCTGCCTCTAGCGGTTCCCCCCCACCCACAAATGGGTTACCCCCTGCCTCTAGGGGTTCCCCCCAGCCACAAATGGGTTACCCCCTACCTCTAGGGGTTCCCCCCACCCACAAATGGGTTACCCCCTGCCTCTAGGGGTTCCCCCCAGCCACAAATGGGTTACCCCCTGCCTCTAGGGGTTCCCCCCACCCACTAATGGGTTACCCCCTACCTCTAGGGGTTCCCCCCAGCCACAAATGGGTTACCCCCTGCCTCTAGCGGTTCCCCCCCACCCACAAATGGGTTACCCCCTACCTCTAGGGGTTCCCCCCAGCCACAAATGGGTTACCCCCTGCCTCTAGGGGTTCCCCCCACCCACTAATGGGTTACCCCCTGCCTCTAGGGGTTCCCCCCAGCCGCAAATGGGTTACCCCCTGCCTCTAGGGGTGCCCCCCACCCACAAATGGGTTACCCCCTACCTCTAGGGGTTCCCCCCACCCACAAATGGGTTACCCCCTGCCTCTAGGGGTTCCCCCCACCCACAAATGGGTTACCCCCTGCCTCTAGGGGTTCCCCCCAGCCACAAATGGGTTACCCCCTGCCTCTAGGGGTTCCCCCCACCCACTAATGGGTTACCCCCTACCTCTAGGGGTTCCCCCCACCCACAAATGGGTTACCCCCTGCCTCTAGGGGTTCGCCCCACCCACAAATGGGTTACCCCCTACCTCTAGGGGTTCCCCCCACCCACAAATGGGTTACCCCCTGCCTCTAGGGGTTCCCCCCACCCACTAATGGGTTACCCCCTGCCTCTAGGGGTTCCCCCCACCCACAAATGGGTTACCCCCTACCTCTAGGGGTTCCCCCCACCCACAAATGGGTTACCCCCTGCCTCTAGGGGTTCCCCCCACCCACTAATGGGTTACCCCCTGCCTCTAGGGGTTCCCCCCACCCACTAATGGGTTACCCCCTGCCTCTAGGGGTTCCCCCCACCCACAAATGGGTTACCCCCTACCTCTAGGGGTTCCCCCCACCCACTAATGGGTTACCCCCTGCCTCTAGGGGTTCCCCCCACCCACTAATGGGTTACCCCCTGCCTCTAGGGGTTCCCCCCACCCACAAATGGGTTACCCCCTACCTCTAGGGGTTCCCCCCACCCACTAATGGGTTACCCCCTACCTCTAGGGGTTCCCCCCACCCACAAATGGGTTACCCCCTGCCTCTAGGGGTTCCCCCCACCCACTAATGGGTTACCCCCTGCCTCTAGGGGTTCCCCCCACCCACTAATGGGTTACCCCCTGCCTCTAGGGGTTCCCCCCACCCACAAATCCGCTCCTCGGGCACAAGACGCAGGATGTGGATGTGAGCGCCTGGCTTCCCTTCTTTGGGGATCCTGATCCCAGGACGGACTTCTCCTTCGCTGCCACTGGGTTTCACCCCTGGCAGCTGACAAAGCTCTACGACCTCTACGGCGGGGATAGCGCATGCCCGCGCCGCTGCCTCCTCATCTCCCTGGTGTACCTTCGCCACGTCCCGGAGCTGAGCAACGCCGGTTTCAGGCAGCACCTCCCAGGAGTCTCTCTCGAGCGCGAGACTCTGTCGGCGGAGTACCACAAGGGGGTGATGCATCTCCTCTCCAGCATGGATGAGATGGGGACAGATGTGAAGGGCCGTGAGTGGTTCACCAAGCCCTGGGCTCACCGCTCAGTGAACCACTTCCCCTTCCAGCCCCTCGCGTCGCTTGCGGTGGACGTGTTCCCCGTGTACGTCTGTGCAAATAAGACAGACTACAGTGGGTACTACTCCCGCCACGCGAAGAAGCTGCAGCTGTGCATCACAGCCCTCGGCTTCATTGCGGGGTTGTCGGCGCTGAACCCCGGGCCCCGACCCGATGGGGACATCTGGGGATCCGCCAGGAAGCCCCCGCAGGCCGACACCTACAAACGCGTCCCTCTCCGCGCGAATGACATCGTCCTCGGTGACGGGGCGTATGCTGACGCGGCCTGTGTCGTGATGCCGAACCGCCGCGTCGCGAAGCCGAACGACGAGAACAGGTCGACGGACTTCGACTTCTTCTCCCGCCTGCGTACTCCTGGGTGCGTAGAGTTCAACCGCGCACACGCTGCTGGCCGTTCGCGTGTGGAGAGGGCCATCGCACGCCTGAAGCAGTCGTTCGCGATCTTCCGGAAGATCTGGAACCTGGAGACTGTGAAGGGCGGCCTCAATTGGCTGAACCCCTGCTTCCAGGTGGCCGCCCACCTGCACAACTTCAGGCTGCGCTGGAGTATTCCGGAGATGCCCCTGTGCGGGTACACGCTCCTGGCGAGCAAGCTCACGCGTCAAGCCGACACGGCGAGCTACCCGTGGAGCGATGATGAGGCTGCCGCCTCAAAGACTGCGGCCGACACCCTGCTGGAGTTGTGGGCTGCGAAGGAGAAGAAGGCCAGGTGGCAGACCCTCGCAGCCACGAGGAGGGAGGATTGGGGCGCACTGGGTGGGGCCAATCTGTCGGTGGACCCTGGGCCCTGGAAGTCCAGCAGACAGGTGTGGACTTCCCGCTTCGATAGGGATCGCCTGTTTCTGGATGGTGGGGAAGAGGACGCGGACGGGGCCAGTGTGGGGTCCTCCGAGTGTCGGGATCTGGAGGGCGAGGATTCGTCGGACACGGAAGAAACGGCTGACATCCCCTCTTCCTCTTCTTCCCCGAATACTTCTTCTTCCACAAACACTTCCTCTTCTTCCTCTTCCTCTTCGTCTTCGTCTTCTTCATCTTCTGACGATGTCCCGCCCAAGAAAAGGCCGCGCTCCTCCAAAACCCCACCCCATGTGGAGAACCCCCCTGCGAGACAGCCCCCTGCCGGGAAGGAGGGTTCTGCTAAGAAGCGGCCCTCCGAGAGCTCGCCGCCTGCTGGCAGTAAGGCCCCCGCAAGCAAGAGGGACAAGAAGGCCGCTGTGAAGAAGACCGCTGCGAAGGCCCCTGCGAAGGCCGCTGCGAAGAAGACCGCTACAAACACTTCCTCTTCTTCGTCTCCGTGTGAGAACCCCCCTACGAGACAGCCCCCTGCGGGGAAGGAGGGTTCTGCTAAGAAGCGGCCCTCCGAGAGCTCGCCGCCTGCTGGCAGTGCGGCCCCCGCAAGCAAGAAGTACAAGAAGGCCTCTGTGAAGAAGACCGCTGCGAAGGCCGCTGCGAAGAAGACCACTGCGAAGGGGAAGAAGGGCAAGTGAAATTGCCGGGCAGGGTCGAAGAGATGACGTGTGTGTTCTGTCTCGATTTGTTATGGTGTATGGTTTGCTTCGTTTCGTTATCATGGGGGTTTGAGCTTGCAGGAATCAGTGCAGTTGACAGCTCTGATGGGCTGTGGCTACACTACTCCAATATTCAGTGAAAGGCATGCAGTTGCTTTTGGATGGCTGCGCGGCAGCTTGGAGGGTGGTGGACACCCCTGATTTTGTGCGGCGGCCCGAGGCGTGTCCTCCCTGCCTCGCGGATAATGTGCACATCACCCTGCCTATCCTGGGGTTCTTCGGGGTGTCCCATAAAAAACAGTGGAGAGGACGACCGCGCTGATGATGAGGAATAACCAACACCCCCGCCCCGCCCCCCGCCCCCCCCCCCCCCCCGTCCCCACCCAAAGCTCAAGCTTCCTGGACACGCTCGTTTGAGCAATCTGGAATCTGTAGAAGGCTCGCCGTGTAGGCGGCCTTGGCTATTTTGCCGGCTTGCTGGTCTGCGGCCCAGGATGCGCCTGCAGCGCCGTGTTGTCCCACGTTCTTGAGGCACCAAGCTTGAGGATTCTCTGGCAGATATGTTCACGATGTCATTCACGTCTCAACGGGTTCTTCGGGTGTCCCATTCAAAAAAACACCCGAAAAATATGACGACTTTGCTAAACTGGACCCAACTCCCCATACTCTTTTTTTTGCCATTTTTCAGCATTTTCCCCCGATTTTTCGATTTTTTTTTTTGAAAAAAATTATTTTTTGTCCAGAATCGACACCCCCCTATTTTTCGCGCGAATAAAAAAAGTGCTCCTTTTTTTCGCGCGAAAAAAAAACGCGCCCCTATTATTCGCGCGAATAAAAAAAAACGCCCCTTTTTTTCGCGCGAAGAAAAAAAGCGCACCTATTTTTCGCGCGAATAAAAAAAGCGCATTTGGGGGGTGGGCCACCTGATTTGGCCCAAAGCGGGTTCCGCCGAACGACGCCACACCACCGCCCAACTCCGCCCAACGCCGCCCAACTCCGCCAAACTCGGGTCAAAATCAGCTCCAAAGTGGCGGACACTACCTGTTTTGCCTTCACGGTGGGATCAAAAAAAAAGTAGTACTATTTTTGTCCACTATAAGTTGCCACTATATAGTGACTATATACTGGACACATAGTACTATATGGAAACGGTATACTGGCGAATTTGGCACACTTACTCGCCACATACTGGACACATTCTCAATTATACTGGACACATACTGGGCAAATAGTGGCATGGCGACTATAATAGTCGCCATGTCAGTATTATAGTGACTATTATAGTGGACGTGCGACTATTATAGTCGCATGTCCACTATAATAGTCACTATAATAGTGGCATGCCACTATTATAGTGACTATTATAGTGGACATGCCACTATTATAGTCACTATAATAGTGGACATGCGACTATAATAGTCACTATAATAGTGGACGTGCCACTATTATAGTCACTATTTTTGTGGACCTGCGACTATAATAGTCACTATAATAGTCGACATGTATAGGGGGACCCTTTTCGATTTTTTTCCGGATGGGTCCATTTTGCACATTTGAGCGCCGGGCTGTTCTCGGAGGCGGAGCAGCACGGGGCGTGCGATGGGTGCTCCAGGCTGGCTTGCCCCGACTGCGTACTGGTGGAGGGCGAGCCGATGTGTGTCTGCGCCCCGCCCCAGGGCGTGGAGGCCCCATTTTCTACGCCCCCTCAGCCGGAGCGGCACGACACCCCCCCGCCGGTCTCGGCCAGCACGCGGCTGACGAAGGCGTTGTTGGGGGGCGGTGCCCCACGAGGGACAGCAGGACTGGCGCGGCTGCAGGCGTCGCTTGGGATGCGGGAGCTGCCGGGTTTCTCCTACACCGTCGGGGACTGTTTCTACGATGCAGTAGCTCGGGTGGTGGGTGGTGCGGCAGCAGCGCTTCGCCAACTCGCCGTCCAGAGTGTGGGCCAGGACCCGGGCCTACGCGAGCGCGCAGAGCCGGACTATGCCACCTGGGCGGCAGCCATGTCAGTGATGTCGAGTGCGAACAGTGACACGTGGGCGGACTCCGTGGCAGTACATGGGCTCGCCCTGGGGATGCGCAGGGCCATCGTGGTGCTGTCGGAGCATGCGCCGCCTACAGTGCACCGCCCTCGGACCAAACCTTTCGCAGGGGTGATTGGCGTGAGACACTGCGGCGGTCACTACAGCCCCCTGGACGTCCCCCAGCCGCTGGCGGAGGCCGTCATGGCCCTCGCCCCATCATCTATACTGGAGTCGGCGGCTTGCCCGGGGGCCGAGCAGGGCCTCCCCATGTGCAAGGAGCAGCCCCAGGAGTCGCAACGACGGGTGTACTGCGGGAGGTGTGACGAGTGGGTGGATCTGTCTGTGGAGCACTGGCGGTGCTACGGGTGTGACTGCCGTGCCTGCGCCGGATGCGTCGTGGCAGGTGAGACATGCGCCGCAACTCCGGGCCCAAGTGGCGAGCGAGCAGGACAACCGCCGGACCCGGGTGGTCCCCCCCGACGAGGTGAGGCGCCCCCGCCCACGCATGCTGCGGCACCGGCCCCCGGCTGCTCCGGCCCGACCGCCACCGAGGACGGCTCTCACTCCGCGAAAGCCCCAGCCTCTTCGGTGTCGTCGAAGTCGAAGCGGAAGAGGGAGGACGGCGCCTCGCCGCAGCGTGGGGAGGACCCGGGAGCTGCAGAGGGTGAGCTCTCCACGGTAGCGGCCTGGGAGAGGCGTTTTTGCCCGGAGCTCCATCGCCCCGTGACGGAGCAGGTGGCGGCCCTCAAGGCCCTCCAGCAGTGGTGGAAGGAGCTGCGTGCCGCCTCGCGAGGGGATCGGGTGGATAGAGCTGAGTCGAAGGCGTATAACGCCCTGTGCAGCCGCTTGCGAGCGCGGGGCAAACGCCCGGCGGGCGGACCCGGCGGGGGGTCCCAGGGGAGCGACGCGTCTGCGCGGTAGTGGGTCGGTGGCCGAGGCCCGTGCACTCCCCCCCCCCCGATTTCTCTTCCTGGCCCCCCCCGCGAACCTGGGAGGCAACTCCGGGGTCTGCGGTAGGTGCCGGCTCTCTTCCCCCTCCCTCCTCCCTTTCTCTTCTAGTCTCCTCCCCCCCCCCCCCAGACCTCTTTGCCCCACCCCCAGGGCTGCCCCCTGTGAATGCTAGAACCTAGCCCAGCCCTCTTCTACGCCGCGGCCTCACTGACCACAGCAGCTCAACCCCGGTCACGCGGCTTGTTTGCCATAGAGCATTGTTGTTCGTGTTGTGCATGTCACTGTGCTAAGAGCCCGAAGGAGCAAAAGTAGAACCTGCTGCGCTAGCCCCACCAAGCAGCCTCAGTACGATAGGACGCGCGCAGGCACCGGGCCCCCAAAAAAAACATTTGAGCCCATTTTCGAAGGAATTTTTGGTTTTTGAGCCTGTTTTGAGGCCTAAAACGCATTAAAACGGCCCGCGAATTTGGCCTGTTCGGCCTTGGTGAAAATTCGCCTCAAAAATAGAGCAAAAAAAATACGGCCTCAAAGTCTGGTCCTTGTGATCTGGAACCTTCCATTTTCGAAGGAAGTCGTAGAAACCCCGAGATCTTTGATCCTGATCACACAGACGGTCCCAAAAATGAAGCACATCATGTTTGGGTCATTTCGTGGATTACAGACGGTACAGACGTGTGTCAAAATTGACGGTATCCAGTATGTCAAGAGAATGCATCAAAAGAGCAATGACGACACGGCCATTGCTCAGAACCATAGCTGATTGTCCAGCTATTTTAAACTCCCCCCGACCCTGCCCGGCCCCCCTGACCCTGCCCTGTTCAAGCTCGTGCCCCCACCCATCGCATTGCTCCCTTGTTGCCTTGCTTTGCGCTGCTTTTCTTTTTCAGAATTTTCAGATTTTTAAAGTTCAAGACGGAGTGCTTTTTTGCCGAAAGTTTAGGTGACCCGATGATGAGGATGCAGCACCCCGAGGGTCTTACCTACCGGGCGGTTGGGGGGCGGTGGGGCAGGGCAACTTTGGGTGCAGATTTACGTACACAAAGCGGCGTGAGACTGTGCATGTCAGCGGCCTTGCGTGGTGGCCCCCCTAGGTGACTATGTTCGGATGTCTGGGAATGGAATGAAAACCCCCATATGGCTGCCTGCGCCCTTGTGGAATTAGAGGTGGTCGGGAATCGGTCGGAAACCAGTACTCCTGCTGGCGCTCGTCGTGTGTGTGGAGCATCTGTCGACGCCCGGCAACTCAGCCATCTTGCCCCCGCGCAAGCTCTGCCTGGCCGTGGAAGAGGATGACACACGGTCTGAATCTGGACTCTCTCTCGTGGTGGCACCGAATAACTGTGACTCTAGGTGACTCCACATAAACATACTCCCACTGGTCTGTGGCAAAGGGAGAATGACTATATGCCTTGAGAGAGAGACCTCCGGCCTGAAAGGACAAGCATGAAAAGCCGGAATAGATCAGATAGAGTACAGACTCAGGTGCACGAACCGATCCTTCGGCAGCTACCTGCTTGGTTTGCTGGTGTATGGTTGAGCGCTGCTTGTGTACGTAAATTTTGCTTATATGAACACTCCGCCTTCACCAAAGGTGAAGAACTTCCCAAGACAAGCGGTGTTGCACCCCCGTGGTGTCGCGCCCCTTTGGACATCGACCCCAGCGGTAACCCGCAGGTTGTTGTTTCTTCAAAGAAACACGTCGATTCTGTCCCCCACAGCAGGGGTTTCCCTGCTGACCCATGGATGTTTTCTCATTCTTATTATAACAGTTGATACAATACACTAGCTCGGCAAATGCCTGGAGCCCCACCGGGAAGGTGTGTCGACATATAGCTCGGCACACGCCTGAAGCGCCACCGTGACGAATGTTCGTCTCTGCTGAATCACTCCTACGCAGGGGGGGCTTCCGGTTCCTGTCCATGCAGAGGTTCTCAAGGCAGATAATGCCGAGACTTGCGGTGCGCTCTCGTTTGTTGATCCAGAGACGAAAAATGTGGAACGGCATGCTGCCCGTTTCTTCATTTTTCACCTTGCGGTGCAAGGGGGCCTCCCTCACGAGGGAAAAATGTAGAACGGCATGCTGCCCGTTTCTTCATTTTTCACCTTGCGTTGCAAGGGGGTCGCCCTCACGAGGGAAAAATGTGGAACGGCATGCTGCCCGTTCACTCATTTTTGCCTTGGGAGACACCCATTTGCCAAGGCGTTCCGCAAGGGAAACGCTCCACTTCGGCATGCAAGTAAAATGGCCAGTATATACTGGACATGCCGTCACTATAATAGTGACTATCATAGTGGACCTGCGTGTATGCGACACTATAATAGTGGACATGTTCAGTATTTTCTGGACATGCCACTAAAATAGTGACTATAATAGTGACATGCGTGTATGCGGTCACTATAATAGTGGACATGTTCAGTAAATACTGACATGTTGGCCGCACATCCACTATAATACTGGACATGTTGAGTGCATGTCAGTAAAATAGTCGCAATGCCGGCCATATAGTGGACCAAAAACGCAGTTTACTGGACACTTAGTGACATGTCCTGGGCGTTTACTCGACATGTAGTGGCATCCCATGTTCGAATAGAAGTATGTGTTCACTATGGGGGCCCTCGCTACGAGTCACTGTGAGTCACGAGTCGTCAGTTGTCAGCCAAACATGGCTGACTTCTCACTTTTTCTCACTCAGTCACACTTGGTAGCGAGGGCCCCCTATATACTGAGCACTTACTGACCATATAGTCGACATGGCGACTATAATAGTGACTATAATAGTCGCATGCCACTAGACTTGTCACTATTATAGTTGTAAAAATAGTCGGCGACTATTATAGTGACTATAATAGTGGACAAGTCCACTATTATAGTCACTATAATAGTCGCACGTCACTATAATAGTGACTATTATAGTGGACATGCGACTATTATAGTGACTATAATAGTGACAAGTCCACTATAATAGTGACTATTATACATAGTGTCATAACGGCCGTCATGGAGGGAGTGGATTTTCTGAGAATTCACTACCCCAGTTCCCGCTACCGAAATATAAAAACGGCCGTTTTCATGTTTTGTTGGCGAAAAAACGGCCGTTTTTTTCCCCATCCTATTTTCCTTTGGAGATTCGCCTCCTGCTTACCGTACCGAGCTGAGGAAACACACTTGACAACTCCCTGTTGCCTGCACATGACATTGGGCACTGCGATTCTCTGTCGACTGTACAAAGAAAAATGGCTTCCGCCCTGCCTGTCGCTCGACAAGCAGCAGACACCCGAGAGCAGAGAGGAGTGTAGCAGCCCGGTTCGCCCCCGGGTTGTCCCAGAAATCCAGCACACCCTCGGAACGTGGTGGCCTAGTCGTAGATCACCCAGGCCCTGCTCGTGACCTCCCCGAAACAGAGGGGAGGTGGCACCGGAGTTCTGACACCCCTACGACTCATGCAGCCGTACGTGCTCGGGCACAGACGGCGGACCGCAAACCAGAAGGACTTCCCTGATTCCGTGCCGTCCCACCTTCTGCGCATGCGGTCGCCAGCCCAGGCCAGCTCCCCTGCCAGGGGCACTGGGGGGTCGTACTTCCCCACCTCAGACACTTTCTCGATGACATTCACAATGTCGGTGTGCACTGCGTCGACAGGGGCACGCCGTTGGCGCACCCAGCTGCGCATCGCAGTACTTCTGGAGCAGCGATGCGAGGGGTGCCGTCAGGCGGACGGCGGCCTGCAGGTGGGACTCGAGCCCAGCGATTTCGTGGGCATCTCTGCCAACCGCAGAAGCGACGCACACGTAGCAGGGCCGCTGTCCTGCAGCGGGCCCGGAAGATTGTATAAATGCCCGGGGACGTGGTGCAAGGTGCAGATCCACTCAAGCGGTGCAGGTAGTGTGTGTCGGAGAGAAGCGGGATCGCACGGCCGGTGGTGCCGTCTTGCTCGCCTGCTTCTCCCTCTCAGCTGCGTCAGAGATGTGGCACAGCACATCCTTCAGCGCCAGTGCGGTCGTGAACCCATCCAGCTGGTGCTGCATATTGCCCGGGATGATCGCCCGTGCCTTCGGGAATAAATCAGCGAAGGCGGTGTCCTTCTCATCCGGGGTGCTGTCGCCGATATCAAGGGAAAGCTCTGTCGGAAGAGCCCTGATGCCAGTGAGCGACACCTGCCCACCTCTGCCTGCACGGTCATCCACGACACACGTGCCTAGATTGGCCGCAACCATGTTCAGCCCCTCCTCGGGACACACTTCTTGACAGCATCATGCACCATGCCAGCCGGTGATCCGGTGAACAACGCACCCCGGGCGATCCGAAGTTGCAAGCCTGCCACTGAGGGTATCGCACTCCGACAGCGCCAGCTGTTTCCCTGGCTCTGCACTTTCAACGCTGCGTTCTTCTTCTTCTTGATATGGCGCGGTCCGTCAAAGTGGTCCACGAAGTCTGAACTCTTCGCATCATACTTGAAGGCGCGCTCACAATGCTTGCTGCAGGGTATCCCTTGTAGTGGGGAGGCACTCCTGGTGGTGGGATCTCGCCTGCTGACCCACGCCCCATACAAAATTCCCAGGTAAAAAAAACGGCTGTTTTTTAAAATGCTGAAAATCAGCGGCCGTTTTTGCAAGTCCACAAAATACAAGGGATTTTTTAAAACGGCCGCTATGCAACCATGATTATAGTGACATGGCGACTATTATAGTCACTATTATAGTGGACCTGCCACTATTATAGTCACTATAATAGTCGCAGGTCCACTATTATAGTGACTATTATAGTCGCCATGTCACTATATATAGTACTATTTTTTTCATGATCCCACCGTGTTTGCAAACGGGGGGGGGGGGGAGGTGTTGTACTGAGGGATTTTCGCTCAGAAATGCTGAAGAATGAGCCGCCTCACAATATTGGTGACCCTCCACCATCTTCCCAGCACAACTGGAGAGCCACCCACTCTGCTGCAGTTTGCCGAAGCTAGTACCTGGCGCAATAACCCAGCGCGTTCACTCCATCGACCTGTACAAGAAGCAGCCCAGCCAGTGGCACAAGCCCAGGCCGAAGGGGGATGACGTTCTCTCGGGGTACCCGAGGGAACAGAGAGGTAACAGAGCGGGATATCCGTGGGATGTCCCTCGCTGTTACTCTCGTGTCTTCTGCAGGGTTCCACCTTGGTGTAGGATATCCAACGCGAGAAGCAACATCCCGTGGAGGTTATCCCATAGGATATCCTACCCAAGTTCTGGGAATCGAACCACCACCTACGGTTTTCACGCCCGAATACGCAGGCTCCATGACAGCACATGGCGGACAGCCCAGAATCGAGCGCGGTGGCTCCAGCACATCTCCCGACGGCGTTCCCCCGAGGGGAGCCTCGCCCGGGTGTACTTTGCACAGAGGAGGGGCGACCCGTCTGGGATGTCGACTGCCGCAGTCACGGTGTCGACGACACGCAGCACCTGAGCGGGTTTTGAACCCGGGACCGTCAATTATCAGGCAGGACGTCAGGCCTTGGGGGGGGCGCCGACCCGGGCATGCCTGAGGACTTCCCGACAATACCGTTGAGCGGAATTTGGGGCGGGAAGCTGAGACGGGCAAATCTTGCGCTTCTGCTGAGCCCTATTTCTGGCCCACTTCTTGTACCCGTGCCTGCTGTACCAGGTGCCTGTTCCAGTCATCTGCCTCCCATCAGAGGACGCATCTGAGAGACTCTCGTCTTTCGTCCCTGTGCCACATGCTCACAGGTGAGCACCACACCCAATATCAAGAAGACGATCAATCATGGAGGCATGGAGAAGGCGCATGACACAGTGAGCTGGACGCCAACAATAGTCACACTGTTCACAGCACAGCCACAGGGACAAGGTGCCAAGGGGCCAATTTTTTCGCGCGAAGCGCTTTTTTACCCCCTTTTTTTCGCGCGAAATGCGTTTTTTTTCCGCGCGAAATCCTTTTTTTTTTCGCGCGAAGCGCCTCTTTTTTCGCGCGAAATGCGCTTTTTTTTTCGCGCGAACCCCATTTTTTTTTACGCGCTCGCGCAGGGGTCCGGGGGGTTCGCGCGTAGCCAAAAATCTTCGCGCGAAGGGAAACTATGTTTTTCGAAAATTCTGACCGAAAATGGGCACCTAAGGGGGGTGTCGACTTTTCCCGGTATTTCCCGGCTTTTCCCGGAAATTCCCGGTTCCCTGGTTTTTTTCCCTTGGCGAAAATCCGTGAAAAAATCCCCTCCGGAGGCCGGAAAAACCGGGAATCCAAAACCGGGAATGAAACTGCATCGACACCCCAGATTCCCGGTTTTTCCCGGTTTTCCCGGTTCCCGGTTTTTCGGGCCTGTGTTGTGGTAAGGCCGGGGTTTGTAGGGGGAGATGCTCGCATTTTTTTTTCGGGGCCAAAATGGGTAGTTTTTGGACATCAGAGGGCACTGCGACCACGCACAGGCCTCGGAAACGCGATTCTCGGGCCTCAAATGAGAGACAGGTCCACACGAAAAAACGAATAGTGATGAACCCACAGAGGTTGCCCCATGCCTTGGAACCTATCTGCGAGGTTGCCCCATGCCTGGGAACCTATGTTAGAGGTTGCCCCATGCCTTGGAACCTATCTGCGAGGTTGCCCCATGCCTTGGAACCTATGTGAGAGGTTGCCCCATGCCTTGGAACCTATCTGCGAGGTTGCCCCATGCCTTGGAACCTATCTGCGAGGTTGCCCCATGCCTTGGAACCTATCTGCGAGGTTGCCCCATGCCTTGGAACCTATCTGCGAGGTTGCCCCATGCCTTGGAACCTATGTGAGAGGTTGCCCCATGCCTTGGAACCTATCTGCGAGGTTGCCCCATGCCTGGGAACCTATGTGAGAGGTTGCCCCATGCCTTGGAACCTATCTGCGAGGTTGCCCCATGCCTGGGAACCTATGTTAGAGGTTGCCCCATGCCTTGGAACCTATCTGCGAGGTTGCCCCATGCCTGGGAACCTATGTTAGAGGTTGCCCCATGCCTTGGAACCTATCTGCGAGGTTGCCCCATGCCTGGGAACCTATGTTAGAGGTTGCCCCATGCCTTGGAACCTATGTGAGAGGTTGCCCCATGCCTTGGAACCTATCTGCGAGGTTGCCCCATGCCTTGGAACCTATCTGCGAGGTTGCCCCATGCCTGGGAACCTATGTGAGAGGTTGCCCCATGCCTGGGAACCTATGTGAGAGGTTGCCCCATGCCTTGGAACCTATCTGCGAGGTTGCCCCATGCCTGGGAACCTATGTGAGAGGTTGCCCCATGCCTTGGAACCTATGTTAGAGGTTGCCCCATGCCTTGGAACCTATCTGCGAGGTTGCCCCATGCCTGGGAACCTATGTTAGAGGTTGCCGCATGCCTGGGAACCTATGTGAGAGGTTGCCCCATGCCTTGGAACCTATCTGCGAGGTTGCCCCATGCCTGGGAACCTATGTGAGAGGTTGCCCCATGCCTTGGAACCTATCTGCGAGGTTGCCCCATGCCTGGGAACCTATGTGAGAGGTTGCCCCATGCCTTGGAACCTATGTGAGAGGTTGCCCCATGCCTTGGAACCTATCTGCGAGGTTGCCCCATGCCTGGGAACCTATGTGAGAGGTTGCCCCATGCCTTGGAACCTATGTTAGAGGTTGCCCCATGCCTTGGAACCTATCTGCGAGGTTGCCCCATGCCTGGGAACCTATGTTAGAGGTTGCCCCATGCCTTGGAACCTATCTGCGAGGTTGCCCCATGCCTGGGAACCTATGTGAGAGGTTGCCCCATGCCTTGGAACCTATCTGCGAGGTTGCCCCATGCCTGGGAACCTATGTTAGAGGTTGCCCCATGCCTTGGAACCTATCTGCGAGGTTGCCCCATGCCTGGGAACCTATGTTAGAGGTTGCCCCATGCCTGGGAACCTATGTGAGAGGTTGCCCCATGCCTTGGAACCTATGTGAGAGGTTGCCCCATGCCTTGGAACCTATCTGCGAGGTTGCCCCATGCCTGGGAACCTATGTGAGAGGTTGCCCCATGCCTTGGAACCTATCTGCGTGGTTGCCCCATGCCTGGGAACCTATGTGAGAGGTTGCCCCATGCCTTGGAACCTATCTGCGAGGTTGCCCCATGCCTGGGAACCTATGTTAGAGGTTGCCCCATGCCTTGGAACCTATCTGCGAGGTTGCCCCATGCCTGGGAACCTATGTTAGAGGTTGCCCCATGCCTTGGAACCTATGTGAGAGGTTGCGCCATGCCTTGGAACCTATCTGCGAGGTTGCCCCATGCCTTGGAACCTATCTGCGAGGTTGCCCCATGCCTGGGAACCTATGTGAGAGGTTGCCCCATGCCTTGGAACCTATGTTAGAGGTTGCCCCATGCCTTGGAACCTATCTGCGAGGTTGCCCCATGCCTGGGAACCTATGTGAGAGGTTGCCCCATGCCTTGGAACCTATGTTAGAGGTTGCCCCATGCCTTGGAACCTATCTGCGAGGTTGCCCCATGCCTGGGAACCTATCTGAGAGGTTGCCCCATGCCTTGGAACCTATGTGAGAGGTTGCGCCATGCCTTGGAACCTATCTGCGAGGTTGCCCCATGCCTTGGAACCTATCTGCGAGGTTGCCCCATGCCTGGGAACCTATGTGAGAGGTTGCCCCATGCCTTGGAACCTATGTTAGAGGTTGCCCCATGCCTTGGAACCTATCTGCGAGGTTGCCCCATGCCTGGGAACCTATGTGAGAGGTTGCCCCATGCCTTGGAACCTATGTTAGAGGTTGCCCCATGCCTTGGAACCTATCTGCGAGGTTGCCCCATGCCTGGGAACCTATGTGAGAGGTTGCCCCATGCCTTGGAACCTATGTTAGAGGTTGCCCCATGCCTTGGAACCTATCTGCGAGGTTGCCCCATGCCTGGGAACCTATGTGAGAGGTTGCCCCATGCCTGGGAACCTATGTGAGAGGTTGCCCCATGTCTTCGAACCTATCTGCGAGGTTGCCCCATGCCTGGGAACCTATGTTAGAGGTTGCCCCATGCCTGGGAACCTATGTGAGAGGTTGCCCCATGTCTTGGAACCTATCTGCGAGGTTGCCCCATGCCTTGGAACCTATCTGCGAGGTTGCCCCATGCCTGGGAACCTATGTTAGAGGTTGCCCCATGCCTTGGAACCTATCTGCGAGGTTGCCCCATGCCTGGGAACCTATGTGAGAGGTTGCCCCATGCCTTGGAACCTATGTTAGAGGTTGCCCCATGCCTTGGAACCTATCTGCGAGGTTGCCCCATGCCTGGGAACCTATGTTAGAGGTTGCCCCATGCCTGGGAACCTATGTTAGAGGTTGCCCCATGCCTTGGAACCTATGTGAGAGGTTGCCCCATGCCTTGGAACCTATCTGCGAGGTTGCCCCATGCCTTGGAACCTATCTGCGAGGTTGCCCCATGCCTGGGAACCTATGTGAGAGGTTGCCCCATGCCTGGGAACCTATGTGAGAGGTTGCCCCATGCCTTGGAACCTATCTGCGAGGTTGCCCCATGCCTGGGAACCTATGTGAGAGGTTGCCCCATGCCTTGGAACCTATGTTAGAGGTTGCCCCATGCCTTGGAACCTATCTGCGAGGTTGCCCCATGCCTGGGAACCTATGTTAGAGGTTGCCGCATGCCTGGGAACCTATGTGAGAGGTTGCCCCATGCCTTGGAACCTATCTGCGAGGTTGCCCCATGCCTGGGAACCTATGTGAGAGGTTGCCCCATGCCTTGGAACCTATCTGCGAGGTTGCCCCATGCCTGGGAACCTATGTGAGAGGTTGCCCCATGCCTTGGAACCTATGTGAGAGGTTGCCCCATGCCTTGGAACCTATCTGCGAGGTTGCCCCATGCCTGGGAACCTATGTGAGAGGTTGCCCCATGCCTTGGAACCTATGTTAGAGGTTGCCCCATGCCTTGGAACCTATCTGCGAGGTTGCCCCATGCCTGGGAACCTATGTTAGAGGTTGCCCCATGCCTTGGAACCTATCTGCGAGGTTGCCCCATGCCTGGGAACCTATGTGAGAGGTTGCCCCATGCCTTGGAACCTATCTGCGAGGTTGCCCCATGCCTGGGAACCTATGTTAGAGGTTGCCCCATGCCTGGGAACCTATGTGAGAGGTTGCCCCATGCCTTGGAACCTATGTGAGAGGTTGCCCCATGCCTTGGAACCTATCTGCGAGGTTGCCCCATGCCTGGGAACCTATGTGAGAGGTTGCCCCATGCCTTGGAACCTATCTGCGTGGTTGCCCCATGCCTGGGAACCTATGTGAGAGGTTGCCCCATGCCTTGGAACCTATCTGCGAGGTTGCCCCATGCCTGGGAACCTATGTTAGAGGTTGCCCCATGCCTTGGAACCTATCTGCGAGGTTGCCCCATGCCTGGGAACCTATGTTAGAGGTTGCCCCATGCCTTGGAACCTATGTGAGAGGTTGCGCCATGCCTTGGAACCTATCTGCGAGGTTGCCCCATGCCTTGGAACCTATCTGCGAGGTTGCCCCATGCCTGGGAACCTATGTGAGAGGTTGCCCCATGCCTTGGAACCTATGTTAGAGGTTGCCCCATGCCTTGGAACCTATCTGCGAGGTTGCCCCATGCCTGGGAACCTATGTGAGAGGTTGCCCCATGCCTTGGAACCTATGTTAGAGGTTGCCCCATGCCTTGGAACCTATC
Source organism: Rhynchopus euleeides (assembly GCA_963210315.1). Taxonomy (NCBI): domain Eukaryota; phylum Euglenozoa; class Diplonemea; order Diplonemida; family Diplonemidae; genus Rhynchopus; species Rhynchopus euleeides. The sequence continues at coordinate 1,844,467 of OY723276.1, forward strand.
TGCGAGGTTGCCCCATGCCTGGGAACCTATCTGAGAGGTTGCCCCATGCCTTGGAACCTATGTGAGAGGTTGCGCCATGCCTTGGAACCTATCTGCGAGGTTGCCCCATGCCTTGGAACCTATCTGCGAGGTTGCCCCATGCCTGGGAACCTATGTGAGAGGTTGCCCCATGCCTTGGAACCTATGTTAGAGGTTGCCCCATGCCTTGGAACCTATCTGCGAGGTTGCCCCATGCCTGGGAACCTATGTGAGAGGTTGCCCCATGCCTTGGAACCTATGTTAGAGGTTGCCCCATGCCTTGGAACCTATCTGCGAGGTTGCCCCATGCCTGGGAACCTATGTGAGAGGTTGCCCCATGCCTTGGAACCTATGTTAGAGGTTGCCCCATGCCTTGGAACCTATCTGCGAGGTTGCCCCATGCCTGGGAACCTATGTGAGAGGTTGCCCCATGCCTTGGAACCTATGTTAGAGGTTGCCCCATGCCTTCGAACCTATCTGCGAGGTTGCCCCATGCCTGGGAACCTATGTTAGAGGTTGCCCCATGCCTGGGAACCTATGTGAGAGGTTGCCCCATGTCTTGGAACCTATCTGCGAGGTTGCCCCATGCCTTGGAACCTATCTGCGAGGTTGCCCCATGCCTGGGAACCTATGTTAGAGGTTGCCCCATGCCTTGGAACCTATCTGCGAGGTTGCCCCATGCCTGGGAACCTATGTGAGAGGTTGCCCCATGCCTTGGAACCTATGTTAGAGGTTGCCCCATGCCTTGGAACCTATCTGCGAGGTTGCCCCATGCCTGGGAACCTATGTTAGAGGTTGCCCCATGCCTGGGAACCTATGTTAGAGGTTGCCCCATGCCTTGGAACCTATCTGTGAGGTTGCCCCATGCCTGGGAACCTATCTGCGAGGTTGCCCCATGCCTGGGAACCTATGTGAGAGGTTGCCCCATGCCTTGGAACCTATCTGCGAGGTTGCCCCATGCCTGGGAACCTATGTGAGAGGTTGCCCCATGCCTTGGAACCTATCTGCGAGGTTGCCCCATGCCTGGGAACCTATGTGAGAGGTTGCCCCATGCCTTGGAACCTATCTGCGAGGTTGCCCCATGCCTTGGAACCTATGTGAGAGGTTGCCCCATGCCTTGGAACCTATGTTAGAGGTTGCCCCATGCCTTGGAACCTATCTGCGAGGTTGCCCCATGCCTGGGAACCTATGTGAGAGGTTGCCCCATGCCTTGGAACCTATGTGAGAGGTTGCCCCATGCCTTGGAACCTATCTGCGAGGTTGCCCCATGCCTGGGAACCTATGTGAGAGGTTGCCCCATGCCTTGGAACCTATCTGCGAGGTTGCCCCATGCCTGGGAACCTATGTGAGAGGTTGCCCCATGCCTTGGAACCTATGTTAGAGGTTGCCCCATGCCTTGGAACCTATCTGCGAGGTTGCCCCATGCCTGGGAACCTATGTTAGAGGTTGCCCCATGCCTGGGAACCTATGTGAGAGGTTGCCCCATGCCTTGGAACCTATGTGAGAGGTTGCCCCATGCCTTGGAACCTATCTGCGAGGTTGCCCCATGCCTGGGAACCTATGTGAGAGGTTGCCCCATGCCTTGGAACCTATGTTAGAGGTTGCCCCATGCCTTGGAACCTATCTGCGAGGTTGCCCCATGCCTGGGAACCTATGTTAGAGGTTGCCCCATGCCTTGGAACCTATCTGCGAGGTTGCCCCATGCCTGGGAACCTATGTTAGAGGTTGCCCCATGCCTGGGAACCTATGTGAGAGGTTGCCCCATGCCTTGGAACCTATGTGAGAGGTTGCCCCATGCCTTGGAACCTATCTGCGAGGTTGCCCCATGCCTGGGAACCTATGTTAGAGCTTGCCCCATGCCTTGGAACCTATGTGAGAGGTTGCGCCATGCCTTGGAACCTCTCTGCGAGGTTGCCCCATGCCTTGGAACCTATCTGCGAGGTTGCCCCATGACTGGGAACCTATGTGAGAGGTTGCCCCATGCCTTGGAACCGATGTTAGAGGTTGCCCCATGCCTTGGAACCTATCTGCGAGGTTGCCCCATGCCTGGGAACCTATGTGAGAGGTTGCCCCATGCCTTGGAACCTATGTTAGAGGTTGCCCCATGCCTTGGAACCGATGTTAGAGGTTGCCCCATGCCTTGGAACCTATCTGCGAGGTTGCCCCATGCCTGGGAACCTATGTTAGAGGTTGCCCCATGCCTGGGAACCTATGTGAGAGGTTGCCCCATGCCTTGGAACCTATGTGAGAGGTTGCCCCATGCCTTGGAACCTATCTGCGAGGTTGCCCCATGCCTGGGAACCTATGTGAGAGGTTGCCCCATGCCTTGGAACCTATCTGCGAGGTTGCCCCATGCCTGGGAACCTATGTGAGAGGTTGCCCCATGCCTTGGAACCTATCTGCGAGGTTGCCCATGCCTGGGAACCTATGTTAGAGGTTGCCCCATGCCTTGGAACCTATCTGCGAGGTTGCCCCATGCCTGGGAACCTATGTGAGAGGTTGCCCCATGCCTTGGAACCTATCTGCGAGGTTGCCCCATGCCTGGGAACCTATGTGAGAGGTTGCCCCATGCCTTGGAACCTATCTGCGAGGTTGCCCCATGCCTTGGAACCTATGTGAGAGGTTGCCCCATGCCTTGGAACCTATGTTAGAGGTTGCCCCATGCCTTGGAACCTATCTGCGAGGTTGCCCCATGCCTGGGAACCTATGTGAGAGGTTGCCCCATGCCTTGGAACCTATCTGCGAGGTTGCCCCATGCCTGGGAACCTATGTTAGAGGTTGCCCCATTCCTTGGAACCTATCTGCGAGGTTGCCCCATGCCTTGGAACCTATGTGAGAGGTTGCCCCATGCCTTGGAACCTATCTGCGAGGTTGCCCCATGCCTGGGAACCTATGTTAGAGGTTCCCCCATGCCTTGGAACCTATCTGCGAGGTTGCCCCATGCCTGGGAACCTATGTTAGAGGTTCCCCCATGCCTTGGAACCTATCTGCGAGGTTGCCCCATGCCTGGGAACCTATGTGAGAGGTTGCCCCATGCCTTGGAACCTATCTGCGAGGTTGCCCCATGCCTGGGAACCTATGTTAGAGGTTCCCCCATGCCTTGGAACCTATCTGCGAGGTTGCCCCATGCCTGGGAACCTATGTGAGAGGTTGCCCCATGCCTTGGAACCTATGTTAGAGGTTGCCCCATGCCTTGGAACCTATCTGCGAGGTTGCCCCATGCCTGGGAACCTATGTGAGAGGTTGCCCCATGCCTTGGAACCTATGTTAGAGGTTGCCCCATGCCTTGCAACCTATCTGCGAGGTTGCCCCATGCCTGGGAACCTATGTGAGAGGTTGCCCCATGCCTTGGAACCTATGTTAGAGGTTGCCCCATGCCTTGGAACCTATCTGCGAGGTTGCCCCATGCCTGGGAACCGATGTTAGAGGTTGCCCCATGCCTGGGAACCTATGTGAGAGGTTGCCCCATGCCTTGGAACCTATGTGAGAGGTTGCCCCATGCCTTGGAACCTATCTGCGAGGTTGCCCCATGCCTGGGAACCTATGTGAGAGGTTGCCCCATGCCTTGGAACCTATCTGCGAGGTTGCCCCATGCCTGGGAACCTATGTGAGAGGTTGCCCCATGCCTTGGAACCTATCTGCGAGGTTGCCCCATGCCTGGGAACCTATGTTAGAGGTTGCCCCATGCCTTGGAACCTATCTGCGAGGTTGCCCCATGCCTTTGAACCTATGTGAGAGGTTGCCCCATGCCTTGGAACCTATGTTAGAGGTTGCCCCATGCCTTGGAACCTATCTGCGAGGTTGCCCCATGCCTGGGAACCTATGTGAGAGGTTGCCCCATGCCTTGGAATCTATCTGCGAGGTTGCCCCATGCCTGGGAACCTATGTTAGAGGTTCCCCCATGCCTTGGAACCTATCTGCGAGGTTGCCCCATGCCTGGGAACCTATGTGAGAGGTTGCCCCATGCCTTGGAACCTATGTTAGAGGTTGCCCCATGCCTTGGAACCTATCTGCGAGGTTGCCCCATGCCTGGGAACCTATGTTAGAGGTTGCCCCATGCCTGGGAACCTATGTGAGAGGTTGTCCCATGCCTTGGAACCTATGTGAGAGGTTGCCCCATGCCTTGGAACCTATCTGCGAGGTTGCCCCATGCCTGGGAACCTATGTGAGAGGTTGCCCCATGCCTTGGAACCTATCTGCGAGGTTGCCCCATGCCTGGGAACCTATGTGAGAGGTTGCCCCATGCCTTGGAACCTATCTGCGAGGTTGCCCCATGCCTGGGAACCTATGTTAGACGTTGCCCCATGCCTTGGAACCTATCTGCGAGGTTGCCCCATGCCTTGGAACCTATGTGAGAGGTTGCCCCATGCCTTGGAACCTATCTGCGAGGTTGCCCCATGCCTGGGAACCTATGTTAGAGGTTGCCCCATTCCTTGGAACCTATCTGCGAGGTTGCCCCATGCCTTGGAACCTATGTGAGAGGTTGCCCCATGCCTTGGAACCTATCTGCGAGGTTGCCCCATGCCTGGGAACCTATGTGAGAGGTTGCCCCATGCCTTGGAACCTATCTGCGAGGTTGCCCCATGCCTGGGAACCTATGTGAGAGGTTGCCCCATGCCTTGGAACCTATGTTAGAGGTTGCCCCATGCCTTGGAACCTATCTGCGAGGTTGCCCCATGCCTGGGAACCTATGTGAGAGGTTGCCCCATGCCTTGGAACCTATCTGCGAGGTTGCCCCATGCCTGGGAACCTATGTGAGAGGTTGCCCCATGCCTTGGAACCTATGTTAGAGGTTGCCCCATGCCTTGGAACCTATCTGCGAGGTTGCCCCATGCCTTGGAACCTATCTGCGAGGTTGCCCCATGCCTGGGAACCTATGTGAGAGGTTGCCCCATGCCTTGGAACCTATGTTAGAGGTTGCCCCATGCCTTGGAACCTATCTGCGAGGTTGCCCCATGCCTGGGAACCTATGTTAGAGGTTGCCCCATGCCTGGGAACCTATGTGAGAGGTTGCCCCATGCCTTGGAACCTATCTGCGAGGTTGCCCCATGCCTGGGAACCTATGTGAGAGGTTGCCCCATGCCTTGAACCTATCTGCGAGGTTGCCCCATGCCTGGGAACCTATGTGAGAGGTTGCCCCATGCCTTGGAACCTATCTGCGAGGTTGCCCCATGCCTGGGAACCTATGTTAGAGGTTGCCCCATGCCTTGGAACCTATCTGCGAGGTTGCCCCATGCCTGGGAACCTATGTGAGAGGTTGCCCCATGCCTTGGAACCTATCTGCGAGGTTGCCCCATGCCTTGGAACCTATCTGCGAGGTTGCCCCATGCCTGGGAACCTATGTTAGAGGTTGCCCCATGCCTTGGAACCTATCTGCGAGGTTGCCCCATGCCTGGGAACCTATGTTAGAGGTTGCCCCATGCCTTGGAACCTATCTGCGAGGTTGCCCCATGCCTTGGAACCTATCTGCGAGGTTGCCCCATGCCTGGGAACCTATGTGAGAGGTTGCCCCATGCCTTGGAACCTATCTGCGAGGTTGCCCCATGCCTGGGAACCTATGTTAGAGGTTGCCCCATGCCTTGGAACCTATCTGCGAGGTTGCCCCCTGCCTTGGAACCTATGTGCGAGGTTGCCCCATGCCTTGGAACCTATCTGCGAGGTTGCCCCATGCCTGGGAACCTATGTGAGAGGTTGCCCCATGCCTTGGAACCTATGTGAGAGGTTGCCCCATGCCTTGGAACCTATCTGCGAGGTTGCCCCATGCCTTGGAACCTATGTGAGAGGTTGCCCCATGCCTTGGAACCTATCTGCGAGGTTGCCCCATGCCTTGGAACCTATCTGCGAGGTTGCCCCATGCCTTGGAACCTATCTGCGAGGTTGCCCCATGCCTTGGAACCTATCTGCGAGGTTGCCCCATGCCTTGGAACCTATCTGCGAGGTTGCCCCATGCCTTGGAACCTATCTGCGAGGTTGCCCCATGCCTGGGAACCTATGTGAGAGGTTGCCCCATGCCTTGGAACCTATCTGCGAGGTTGCCCCATGCCTGGGAACCTATGTGAGAGGTTGCCCCATGCCTTGGAACCTATGTTAGAGGTTGCCCCATGCCTTGGAACCTATCTGCGAGGTTGCCCCATGCCTTGGACCTTATCTGCGAGGTTGCCCCATGCCTGGGAACCTATCTGCGAGGTTGCCCCATGCCTGGGAACCTATCTGCGAGGTTGCCCCATGCCTTGGAACCTATCTGCGAGGTTGCCCCATGCCTTGGAACCTATGTGAGAGGTTGCCCCATGCCTGGGAACCTATGTGAGAGGTTGCCCCATGCCTTGGAACCTATCTGCGAGGTTGCCCCATGCCTTGGAACCTATGTTAGAGGTTGCCCCATGCCTTGGAACCTATCTGCGAGGTTGCCCCATGCCTGGGAACCTATGTGAGAGGTTGCCCCATGCCTTGGAACCTATGTGAGCCCAAGTGTGAAAAACCGGTTTCATTGGGTCCACAGACATATTTTTGAGGTGGGTACACCCATTTTAGGTGACAATAACCCTTGTTTGGGGTCGGAAAAATTTTTATTACAATTTTTTCCCGTACATCCGGGGCCCTACCCCCCCCCCCCCCCCCCTCCCGGCCCGCCTTTTGGTGGGGCTGTGTCTGAAAGCTTTTTTGTGGTATGCAATGATTGCTGTGCCGAGGCTGTCGCTGCCACCCCCTCCTTTCCAAGGTGACACATCTGGTGGGTATTCTTCGCCACCAAGAGGCTCTGAAGGTTCCTTGAGGTTGAGGTAGGACTTAGAAGGATGCGCCATGCGGCAAGGCTTGCCTTGTTCCTGGCAGCGCATGCCTGTGTGCTGGGAGGTGTCGGGGCATCCGTCCTGCTGAGCACCCTCAAAGCCGGGTTTGTGAATGTCGATTCGACAACGTTCAGTGCGGCGGGAGGGAGGGCGGTGTTTATAGACAAGAAGGCGGAGCTGAAGGTCGTCTCTCTTCAAGATCTGAACGCCATCTCCGAGACAGCATCGATGCCGGTGTCTGACGTCCTGTCGGCGCAACTCGTGTCGGGGTCGACGAAGACTGTCCTTATCACAGTCTATGCACAGAAGGTAAACTTTGCTAGGTTGGACACCCTCCCAGTCTCCGACGGTGACACATGGGGTGACCAGTGGAACCTATGTGAGAGGTTGCCCCATGCCTTGGAACCTATCTGCGAGGTTGCCCCATGCCTGGGAACCTATGTGAGAGGTTGCCCCATGCCTTGGAACCTATCTGCGAGGTTGCCCCATGCCTGGGAACCTATGTTAGAGGTTCCCCCATGCCTTGGAACCTATCTGCGAGTTTGCCCCATGCCTGGGAACCTATGTGAGAGGTTGCCCCATGCCTTGGAACCTATGTTAGAGGTTGCCCCATGCCTTGGAACCTATCTGCGAGGTTGCCCCATGCCTGGGAACCTATGTTAGAGGTTGCCCCATGCCTGGGAACCTATGTGAGAGGTTGTCCCATGCCTTGGAACCTATGTGAGAGGTTGCCCCATGCCTTGGAACCTATCTGCGAGGTTGCCCCATGCCTGGGAACCTATGTGAGAGGTTGCCCCATGCCTTGGAACCTATCTGCGAGGTTGCCCCATGCCTGGGAACCTATGTGAGAGGTTGCCCCATGCCTTGGAACCTATCTGCGAGGTTGCCCCATGCCTGGGAACCTATGTGAGAGGTTGCCCCATGCCTTGAACCTATCTTCGAGGTTGCCCCATGCCTGGGAACCTATGTGAGAGGTTGCCCCATGCCTTGGAACCTATCTGCGTGGTTGCCCCATGCCTGGGAACCTATGTGAGAGGTTGCCCCATGCCTTGGAACCTATCTGCGAGGTTGCCCCATGCCTGGGAACCTATGTTAGAGGTTGCCCCATGCCTTGGAACCTATCTGCGAGGTTGCCCCATGCCTGGGAACCTATGTTAGAGGTTGCCCCATGCCTTGGAACCTATCTGCGAGGTTGCCCCATGCCTTGGAACCTATCTGCGAGGTTGCCCCATGCCTGGGAACCTATGTGAGAGGTTGCCCCATGCCTTGGAACCTATGTTAGAGGTTGCCCCATGCCTTGGAACCTATCTGCGAGGTTGCCCCATGCCTGGGAACCTATGTTAGAGGTTGCCCCATGCCTTGGAACCTATCTGCGAGGTTGCCCCCTGCCTTGGAACCTATGTGCGAGGTTGCCCCATGCCTTGGAACCTATCTGCGAGGTTGCCCCATGCCTGGGAACCTATGTGAGAGGTTGCCCCATGCCTTGGAACCTATGTGAGAGGTTGCCCCATGCCTTGGAACCTATCTGCGAGGTTGCCCCATGCCTGGGAACCTATGTGAGAGGTTGCCCCATGCCTTGGAACCTATGTTAGAGGTTGCCCCATGCCTTGGAACCTATCTGCGAGGTTGCCCCATGCCTGGGAACCTATGTTAGAGGTTGCCCCATGCCTGGGAACCTATGTGAGAGGTTGCCCCATGCCTTGGAACCTATCTGCGAGGTTGCCCCATGCCTGGGAACCTATGTGAGAGGTTGCCCCATGCCTTGAACCTATCTTCGAGGTTGCCCCATGCCTGGGAACCTATGTGAGAGGTTGCCCCATGCCTTGGAACCTATCTGCGAGGTTGCCCCATGCCTGGGAACCTATGTGAGAGGTTGCCCCATGCCTTGAACCTATCTTCGAGGTTGCCCCATGCCTGGGAACCTATGTGAGAGGTTGCCCCATGCCTTGGAACCTATCTGCGTGGTTGCCCCATGCCTGGGAACCTATGTGAGAGGTTGCCCCATGCCTTGGAACCTATCTGCGAGGTTGCCCCATGCCTGGGAACCTATGTTAGAGGTTGCCCCATGCCTTGGAACCTATCTGCGAGGTTGCCCCATGCCTGGGAACCTATGTTAGAGGTTGCCCCATGCCTTGGAACCTATCTGCGAGGTTGCCCCATGCCTTGGAACCTATCTGCGAGGTTGCCCCATGCCTGGGAACCTATGTGAGAGGTTGCCCCATGCCTTGGAACCTATGTTAGAGGTTGCCCCATGCCTTGGAACCTATCTGCGAGGTTGCCCCATGCCTGGGAACCTATGTGAGAGGTTGCCCCATGCCTTGGAACCTATGTTAGAGGTTGCCCCATGCCTTGGAACCTATCTGCGAGGTTGCCCCATGCCTGGGAACCTATGTTAGAGGTTGCCCCATGCCTTGGAACCTATCTGCGAGGTTGCCCCCTGCCTTGGAACCTATGTGCGAGGTTGCCCCATGCCTTGGAACCTATCTGCGAGGTTGCCCCATGCCTGGGAACCTATGTGAGAGGTTGCCCCATGCCTTGGAACCTATGTGAGAGGTTGCCCCATGCCTTGGAACCTATCTGCGAGGTTGCCCCATGCCTGGGAACCTATGTGAGAGGTTGCCCCATGCCTTGGAACCTATGTTAGAGGTTGCCCCATGCCTTGGAACCTATCTGCGAGGTTGCCCCATGCCTGGGAACCTATGTTAGAGGTTGCCCCATGCCTGGGAACCTATGTGAGAGGTTGCCCCATGCCTTGGAACCTATCTGCGAGGTTGCCCCATGCCTGGGAACCTATGTGAGAGGTTGCCCCATGCCTTGAACCTATCTTCGAGGTTGCCCCATGCCTGGGAACCTATGTGAGAGGTTGCCCCATGCCTTGGAACCTATCTGCGAGGTTGCCCCATGCCTGGGAACCTATGTTAGAGGTTGCCCCATGCCTTGGAACCTATCTGCGAGGTTGCCCCATGCCTTGGAACCTATCTGCGAGGTTGCCCCATGCCTGGGAACCTATGTGAGAGGTTGCCCCATGCCTTGGAACCCATGTTAGAGGTTGCCCCATGCCTTGGAACCTATCTGCGAGGTTGCCCCATGCCTGGGAACCTATGTTAGAGGTTGGCCCATGCCTTGGAACCTATCTGCGAGGTTGCCCCCTGCCTTGGAACCTATGTGCGAGGTTGCCCCATGCCTTGGAACCTATCTGCGAGGTTGCCCCATGCCTGGGAACCTATGTGAGAGGTTGCCCCATGCCTTGGAACCTATCTGCGAGGTTGCCCCATGCCTGGGAACCTATGTGAGAGGTTGCCCCATGCCTTGGAACCTATCTGCGAGGTTGCCCCATGCCTGGGAACCTATGTTAGACGTTGCCCCATGCCTTGGAACCTATCTGCGAGGTTGCCCCATGCCTTGGAACCTATGTGAGAGGTTGCCCCATGCCTTGGAACCTATCTGCGAGGTTGCCCCATGCCTTGGAACCTATCTGCGAGGTTGCCCCATGCCTGGGAACCTATGTGAGAGGTTGCCCCATGCCTTGGAACCTATGTTAGAGGTTGCCCCATGCCTTGGAACCTATCTGCGAGGTTGCCCCATGCCTGGGAACCTATGTGAGAGGTTGCCCCATGCCTTGGAACCTATGTTAGAGGTTGCCCCATGCCTTGGAACCTATCTGCGAGGTTGCCCCATGCCTGGGAACCTATGTTAGAGGTTGCCCCATGCCTGGGAACCTATGTGAGAGGTTGCCCCATGCCTTGGAACCTATCTGCGAGGTTGCCCCATGCCTGGGAACCTATGTGAGAGGTTGCCCCATGCCTTGAACCTATCTTCGAGGTTGCCCCATGCCTGGGAACCTATGTGAGAGGTTGCCCCATGCCTTGGAACCTATCTGCGAGGTTGCCCCATGCCTGGGAACCTATGTTAGAGGTTGCCCCATGCCTTGGAACCTATCTGCGAGGTTGCCCCATGCCTGGGAACCTATGTTAGAGGTTGCCCCATGCCTTGGAACCTATCTGCGAGGTTGCCCCCTGCCTTGGAACCTATGTGCGAGGTTGCCCCATGCCTTGGAACCTATCTGCGAGGTTGCCCCATGCCTGGGAACCTATGTGAGAGGTTGCCCCATGCCTTGGAACCTATGTGAGAGGTTGCCCCATGCCTTGGAACCTATCTGCGAGGTTGCCCCATGCCTGGGAACCTATGTGAGAGGTTGCCCCATGCCTTGGAACCTATCTGCGAGGTTGCCCCATGCCTTGGAACCTATCTGCGAGGTTGCCCCATGCCTTGGAACCTATCTGCGAGGTTGCCCCATGCCTTGGAACCTATCTGCGAGGTTGCCCCATGCCTTGGAACCTATCTGCGAGGTTGCCCCATGCCTGGGAACCTATGTGAGAGGTTGCCCCATGCCTTGGAACCTATCTGCGAGGTTGCCCCATGCCTGGGAACCTATGTGAGAGGTTGCCCCATGCCTTGGAACCTATCTGCGAGGTTGCCCCATGCCTGGGAACCTATGTTAGAGGTTGCCCCATGCCTTGGAACCTATCTGCGAGGTTGCCCCATGCCTGGGAACCTATGTTAGAGGTTGCCCCATGCCTTGGAACCTATCTGCGAGGTTGCCCCATGCCTTGGAACCTATCTGCGAGGTTGCCCCATGCCTGGGAACCTATGTGAGAGGTTGCCCCATGCCTTGGAACCTATGTTAGAGGTTGCCCCATGCCTTGGAACCTATCTGCGAGGTTGCCCCATGCCTGGGAACCTATGTTAGAGGTTGCCCCATGCCTTGGAACCTATCTGCGAGGTTGCCCCCTGCCTTGGAACCTATGTGCGAGGTTGCCCCATGCCTTGGAACCTATCTGCGAGGTTGCCCCATGCCTGGGAACCTATGTGAGAGGTTGCCCCATGCCTTGGAACCTATGTGAGAGGTTGCCCCATGCCTTGGAACCTATCTGCGAGGTTGCCCCATGCCTTGGAACCTATCTGCGAGGTTGCCCCATGCCTTGGAACCTATCTGCGAGGTTGCCCCATGCCTTGGAACCTATCTGCGAGGTTGCCCCATGCCTTGGAACCTATCTGCGAGGTTGCCCCATGCCTGGGAACCTATGTGAGAGGTTGCCCCATGCCTTGGAACCTATCTGCGAGGTTGCCCCATGCCTGGGAACCTATGTGAGAGGTTGCCCCATGCCTTGGAACCTATGTGAGCCCAAGTGTGAAAAACCGGTTTCATTGGGTCCACAGACATATTTTTGAGGTGGGTACACCCATTTTAGGTGACAATAACCCTTGTTTGGGGTCGGAAAATTTTTTATTACAATTTTTTCCCGTACATCCGGGGCCCTACCCCCCCCCCCCCCTCCCGGCCCGCCTTTTGGTGGGGCTGTGTCTGAAAGCTTTTTTGTGGTATGCAATGATTGCTGTGCCGAGGCTGTCGCTGCCACCCCCTCCTTTCCAAGGTGACACATCTGGTGGGTATTCTTCGCCACCAAGAGGCTCTGAAGGTTCCTTGAGGTTGAGGTAGGACTTAGAAGGATGCGCCATGCGGCAAGGCTTGCCTTGTTCCTGGCAGCGCATGCCTGTGTGCTGGGAGGTGTCGGGGCATCCGTCCTGCTGAGCACCCTCAAAGCCGGGTTTGTGAATGTCGATTCGACAACGTTCAGTGCGGCGGGAGGGAGGGCGGTGTTTATAGACAAGAAGGCGGAGCTGAAGGTCGTCTCTCTTCAAGATCTGAACGCCATCTCCGAGACAGCATCGATGCCGGTGTCTGACGTCCTGTCGGCGCAACTCGTGTCGGGGTCGACGAAGACTGTCCTTATCACAGTCTATGCACAGAAGGTAAACTTTGCTAGGTTGGACACCCTCCCAGTCTCCGACGGTGACACATGGGGTGACCAGTGGAACCTATGTGAGAGGTTGCCCCATGCCTTGGAACCTATCTGCGAGGTTGCCCCATGCCTGGGAACCTATGTGAGAGGTTGCCCCATGCCTTGGAACCTATCTGCGAGGTTGCCCCATGCCTGGGAACCTATGTGAGAGGTTGCCCCATGCCTTGAACCTATCTGCGAGGTTGCCCCATGCCTGGGAACCTATGTGAGAGGTTGCCCCATGCCTTGGAACCTATCTGCGAGGTTGCCCCATGCCTTGGAACCTATGTGAGAGGTTGCCCCATGCCTGGGAACCTATGTTAGAGGTTGCCCCATGCCTTGGAACCTATCTGCGAGGTTGCCCCATGCCTGGGAACCTATGTTAGAGGTTGCCCCATGCCTTGGAACCTATCTGCGAGGTTGCCCCATGCCTTGGAACCTATGTGAGAGGTTGCCCCATGCCTTGGAACCTATCTGCGAGGTTGCCCCATGCCTTGGAACCTATGTGAGAGGTTGCCCCATGCCTTGGAACCTATGTGAGAGGTTGCCCCATGCCTTGGAACCTATCTGCGAGGTTGCCCCATGCCTGGGAACCTATGTGAGAGGTTGCCCCATGCCTTGGAACCTATGTGAGAGGTTGCCCCATGCCTTGGCACCTATCTGCGAGGTTGCCCCATGCCTTGGAACCTATCTGCGAGGTTGCCCCATGCCTGGGAACCTATGTGAGAGGTTGCCCCATGCCTTGGAACCTATCTGCGAGGTTGCCCCATGCCTGGGAACCTATGTGAGAGGTTGCCCCATGCCTTGGAACCTATGTGAGCCCAAGTGTGAAAAACCGGTTTCATTGGGTCCACAGACATATTTTTGAGGTGGGTACACCCATTTTAGGTGACAATAACCCTTGTTTGGGGTCGGAAAATTTTTTATTACAATTTTTTCCCGTACATCCGGGGCCCTACCCCCCCCCCCCCCTCCCGGCCCGCCTTTTGGTGGGGCTGTGTCTGAAAGCTTTTTTGTGGTATGCAATGATTGCTGTGCCGAGGCTGTCGCTGCCACCCCCTCCTTTCCAAGGTGACACATCTGGTGGGTATTCTTCGCCACCAAGAGGCTCTGAAGGTTCCTTGAGGTTGAGGTAGGACTTAGAAGGATGCGCCATGCGGCAAGGCTTGCCTTGTTCCTGGCAGCGCATGCCTGTGTGCTGGGAGGTGTCGGGGCATCCGTCCTGCTGAGCACCCTCAAAGCCGGGTTTGTGAATGTCGATTCGACAACGTTCAGTGCGGCGGGAGGGAGGGCGGTGTTTATAGACAAGAAGGCGGAGCTGAAGGTCGTCTCTCTTCAAGATCTGAACGCCATCTCCGAGACAGCATCGATGCCGGTGTCTGACGTCCTGTCGGCGCAACTCGTGTCGGGGTCGACGAAGACTGTCCTTATCACAGTCTATGCACAGAAGGTAAACTTTGCTAGGTTGGACACCCTCCCAGTCTCCGACGGTGACACATGGGGTGACCAGTGGAACCTATGTGAGAGGTTGCCCCATGCCTTGGAACCTATCTGCGAGGTTGCCCCATGCCTGGGAACCTATGTGAGAGGTTGCCCCATGCCTTGGAACCTATCTGCGAGGTTGCCCCATGCCTGGGAACCTATGTGAGAGGTTGCCCCATGCCTTGAACCTATCTGCGAGGTTGCCCCATGCCTGGGAACCTATGTGAGAGGTTGCCCCATGCCTTGGAACCTATCTGCGAGGTTGCCCCATGCCTTGGAACCTATGTGAGAGGTTGCCCCATGCCTGGGAACCTATGTTAGAGGTTGCCCCATGCCTTGGAACCTATCTGCGAGGTTGCCCCATGCCTGGGAACCTATGTTAGAGGTTGCCCCATGCCTTGGAACCTATCTGCGAGGTTGCCCCATGCCTTGGAACCTATGTGAGAGGTTGCCCCATGCCTTGGAACCTATCTGCGAGGTTGCCCCATGCCTTGGAACCTATGTGAGAGGTTGCCCCATGCCTTGGAACCTATGTGAGAGGTTGCCCCATGCCTTGGAACCTATCTGCGAGGTTGCCCCATGCCTGGGAACCTATGTGAGAGGTTGCCCCATGCCTTGGAACCTATGTGAGAGGTTGCCCCATGCCTTGGCACCTATCTGCGAGGTTGCCCCATGCCTTGGAACCTATCTGCGAGGTTGCCCCATGCCTGGGAACCTATGTGAGAGGTTGCCCCATGCCTTGGAACCTATCTGCGAGGTTGCCCCATGCCTGGGAACCTATGTTAGAGGTTGCCCCATGCCTTGGAACCTATCTGCGAGGTTGCCCCATGCCTGGGAACCTATGTTAGAGGTTGCCCCATGCCTTGGAACCTATCTGCGAGGTTGCCCCATGCCTTGGAACCTATGTGAGAGGTTGCCCCATGCCTTGGAACCTATCTGCGAGGTTGCCCCATGCCTGGGAACCTATGTGAGAGGTTGCCCCATGCCTTGGAACCTATCTGCGAGGTTGCCCCATGCCTTGGAACCTATGTGAGAGGTTGCCCCATGCCTGGGAACCTATGTGAGAGGTTGCCCCATGCCTTGGAACCTATCTGCGAGGTTGCCCCATGCCTTGGAACCTATGTTAGAGGTTGCCCCATGCCTTGGAACCTATCTGCGAGGTTGCCCCATGCCTTGGAACCTATGTTAGAGGTTGCCCCATGCCTTGGAACCTATCTGCGAGGTTGCCCCATGCCTGGGAACCTATGTGAGAGGTTGCCCCATGCCTTGGAACCTATGTGAGCCCAAGTGTGAAAAACCGGTTTCATTGGGTCCACAGACATATTTTTGAGGTGGGTACACCCATTTTAGGTGACAATAACCCTTGTTTGGGGTCGGAAAAATTTTTATTACAATTTTTTGGTAAAACACACCCCGTGTGGTAGAGAAAATACGGCAAGAGTCTCGGTGGGTCGGAAGAGCAGATGGTTCCCGCAACAGCTCCCGGGGAGCGGCGGGTATTTCGCATAGGATGCCGGATGTGTGAACACGTTTGTGCGGTTTGCCCTGTGTTGTGTGAACATATGTGTATGTGTGTGTGTATGCTCCACCCAACCCGACACATTTTCTGTACTTCAGACAGGTAAGGTCACTCGACACGCGGGGGGGGGGGGGGTTTTGTTGTGTGTTTTTTCTGCCAGCCGACATCACTAGCGCCAGCGAGAAAAAAAAACGCGTGACGAGTGACGGGTTGAGGTGGAAGCGATCAATGCAAAAATCATCTGAAAGGAAGACTCGAGAGACTGCTGCTGTATTTTCCCGTACATCCGGGGCCCTACCCCCCCCCCCCCTCCCGGCCCGCCTTTTGGTGGGGCTGTGTCTGAAAGCTTTTTTGTGGTATGCAATGATTGCTGTGCCGAGGCTGTCGCTGCCACCCCCTCCTTTCCAAGGTGACACATCTGGTGGGTATTCTTCGCCACCAAGAGGCTCTGAAGGTTCCTTGAGGTTGAGGTAGGACTTAGAAGGATGCGCCATGCGGCAAGGCTTGCCTTGTTCCTGGCAGCGCATGCCTGTGTGCTGGGAGGTGTCGGGGCATCCGTCCTGCTGAGCACCCTCAAAGCCGGGTTTGTGAATGTCGATTCGACAACGTTCAGTGCGGCGGGAGGGAGGGCGGTGTTTATAGACAAGAAGGCGGAGCTGAAGGTCGTCTCTCTTCAAGATCTGAACGCCATCTCCGAGACAGCATCGATGCCGGTGTCTGACGTCCTGTCGGCGCAACTCGTGTCGGGGTCGACGAAGACTGTCCTTATCACAGTCTATGCACAGAAGGTAAACTTTGCTAGGTTGGACACCCTCCCAGTCTCCGACGGTGACACATGGGGTGACCAGTCGTACGCTGCTGGCAACTGTGCCTTCACCGCGAGCGGGGGGGCCCCGCCCAAAGTGGGTGTTGTGGTGCAGGCCAACGGAAAGATGGGGTTTGCTTCTGGCGATTGGGACACGCTGATGGCTACCATCCCGGCGCCCTCGCTGGATTGGTCCGCCTACCAAATCCCGGGGTCCAGCGCCGGGTGTGTCCCGGTGGGCGTCAGCAATGCAATCATCATGGGTGGTGACACAAACATTGGGGGCGGGCTGCGAAGGCCACTCTTCCCGCATGGAAGCGTGGTTGTGCCGTTTTCAGGCAACAAACCAGTTGTGGAACCGGTCAGGGGGTATGCGGTGATCGATTACGGTTCATGTGGGGGTTTTCGAACGTGCGTCTTCTTCATCGACTCGAAGGGGGTGATGTCGATGACAGTTGGGGCCACCGGGATCGTGGCTACGTCTCCCGACTACATCGATGGAAATTTCAAAAACATGACATCGCCGATCTCCATACACTCCCACGGAAAATACGTAGTCATTGCGACTGCCCTGAGGGTGTTCTACTACGAAGCAGTCTCAAAGCACGAGGGCACGAAGGACTACCCAGGGCTGATTCTACACGACTCGTATGCCGTCAGGTCACCCCCTTTCGACATCATGACGGCGTCGCACTCCGTGCAAGCACAGCTGATCTCCGACAACGAAGTCCTGGTGATGCTCGGGGATTCACTCAGTGCGGTGCTGATGGGCCTGAATGCCGTCCCCGCCTACAGCCCGAGGGGGTGCTTCAGGGCGGTGCTGTCCCAAGGTCATGCCATCGTGCTGGAGGACAGGGTCTTCGGGAGTGTTACCCTCTGCGCTGAGTACTGCCAGCTGCGGGCATTTGGCGCCCCATTCCACTACTTTGGGCTCGGGGGGGGCGGCATCTGCGGGTGTGCAGACCAACTGACCTTGGGGAACGACATACCTGAGATATGCAATGAGGCGTGCCAGGAGAACAGCGCGGATGTGTGTGGGTCGGCTGTTGGTGTCGCCCCCGATGATGTGGGGTATTCGATCTGGTCCTTCGACCCGGCGACACCGCCCCTCGTCGGCATGGAGTATGTTGGGTGCTTCTTCAACGAGGTGCCGTTGGCAGATAGCTCCGTGTCAACGATGGCGAATTCACCGGCGCTCTGCCTGCAGTTCTGCAAGGGCGTGAACACTGAGTACTTCAGGTTGGAAAAGGATGACTGTGCCTGTGTGAACAGCTACAACATTGTGGGAGCTGCTCTGAAGTGCTACGACGCGTGCACTGCCGATGGGGCGTATTCCTGCGGTGGGGATGGCCAGAGCTCCGTGTACCGGATCCTGGGGGTGACGCCGGCCCCGTCAACGGCAGTGCCGACAGGTGCTCCCGCGACGCCTTTCCCTGAGACAGTGTCTCCTCACACAGCTGCACCGGATTCAGTGTCCCCTTTCACATCTGCACCGGCAACACCTGCGCCGCCTACATTGCCCCCGCCAACGTCTGTGCCGGCAACTGATGCTCCCACACAACCCCCAACGTCTGTGCCGACAGGTGCTCCTGCGACGCCTTTCCCTGTGTCAGTGTCTCCTGACACAGCTGCACCAGATTCAATGTCCCCTTTCACATCTGCACCGGCAACACCTGCGCCGCCTATATTGCCCCCGCCAACGTCTGTGCCGGCAACTGATGCTCCCACACAACCCCCAACGTCTGTGCCGACAGGTGCTCCTGCGACGCCTTTCCCTGTGTCAGTGTCTCCTGACACAGCTGCACCAGATTCAATGTCCCCTTTCACATCTGCACCGGCAACACCTGCGCCGCCTATATTGCCCCCGCCAACGTCTGTGCCGGCAACTGATGCTCCCACACAACCCCCAACGTCTGTGCCGACAGGTGCTCCTGCGACGCCTTTCCCTGTGTCAGTGTCTCCTGACACAGCTGCACCAGATTCAATGTCCCCTTTCACATCTGCACCGGCAACACCTGCGCCGCCTACATTGCCCCCGCCAACGTCTGTGCCGGCAACTGATGCTCCCACACAACCCCCAACGTCTGTGCCGACAGGTGCTCCTGCGACGCCTTTCCCTGTGTCAGTGTCTCCTGACACAGCTGCACCAGATTCAATGTCCCCTTTCACATCTGCACCGGCAACACCTGCGCCGCCTACATTGCCCCCGCCAACGTCTGTGCCGGCAACTGATGCTCCCACACAACCCCCAACGTCTGTGCCGACAGGTGCTCCTGCGACGCCTTTCCCTGTGTCAGTGTCTCCTGACACAGCTGCACCAGATTCAATGTCCCCTTTCACATCTGCACCGGCAACACCTGCGCCGCCTACATTGCCCCCGCCAACGTCTGTGCCGGCAACTGATGCTCCCACACAACCCCCAACGTCTGTGCCGACAGGTGCTCCTGCGACGCCTTTCCCTGTGTCAGTGTCTCCTGACACAGCTGCACCAGATTCAATGCCCCCTTTCACATCTGCACCGGCAACACCTGCGCCGCCTACATTGCCCCCGCCAACGTCTGTGCCGGCAACTGATGCTCCCACACAACCCCCAACGTCTGTGCCGACAGGTGCTCCTGCGACGCCTTTCCCTGTGTCAGTGTCTCCTGACACAGCTGCACCAGATTCAATGCCCCCTTTCACATCTGCACCGGCAACACCTGCGCCGCCTACATTGCCCCCGCCAACGTCTGTGCCGGCAACTGATGCTCCCACACAACCCCCAACGTCTGTGCCGACAGGTGCTCCTGCGACGCCTTTCCCTGTGTCAGTGTCTCCTGACACAGCTGCACCAGATTCAATGTCCCCTTTCACATCTGCACCGGCAACACCTGCGCCGCCTATATTGCCCCCGCCAACGTCTGTGCCGGCAACTGATGCTCCCACACAACCCCCAACGTCTGTGCCGACAGGTGCTCCTGCGACGCCTTTCCCTGTGTCAGTGTCTCCTGACACAGCTGCACCAGATTCAATGTCCCCTTTCACATCTGCACCGGCAACACCTGCGCCGCCTACATTGCCCCCGCCAACGTCTGTGCCGGCAACTGATGCTCCCACACAACCCCCAACGTCTGTGCCGACAGGTGCTCCTGCGACGCCTTTCCCTGTGTCAGTGTCTCCTGACACAGCTGCACCAGATTCAATGTCCCCTTTCACATCTGCACCGGCAACACCTGCGCCGCCTACATTGCCCCCGCCAACGTCTGTGCCGGCAACTGATGCTCCCACACAACCCCCAACGTCTGTGCCGACAGGTGCTCCTGCGACGCCTTTCCCTGTGTCAGTGTCTCCTGACACAGCTGCACCAGATTCAATGTCCCCTTTCACATCTGCACCGGCAACACCTGCGCCGCCTACATTGCCCCCGCCAACGTCTGTGCCGGCAACTGATGCTCCCACACAACCCCCAACGTCTGTGCCGACAGGTGCTCCTGCGACGCCTTTCCCTGTGTCAGTGTCTCCTGACACAGCTGCACCAGATTCAATGCCCCCTTTCACATCTGCACCGGCAACACCTGCGCCGCCTACATTGCCCCCGCCAACGTCTGTGCCGGCAACTGATGCTCCCACACAACCCCCAACGTCTGTGCCGACAGGTGCTCCTGCGACGCCTTTCCCTGTGTCAGTGTCTCCTGACACAGCTGCACCAGATTCAATGTCCCCTTTCACATCTGCACCGGCAACACCTGCGCCGCCTACATTGCCCCCGCCAACGTCTGTGCCGGCAACTGATGCTCCCACACAACCCCCAACGTCTGTGCCGACAGGTGCTCCCGCGACGCCTTTCCCTGTGACAGCGTCTCCTGACACAGCTGCACCTGCGTCAGGGCCCCCTTTCACATCTGCGCCAGCAACATCTGCGCCACACACGTTGCCCCCGCCAACGCCTGTGCCTGCGACAGGTGCCCCGCCCAACGGCCCTCGTATGACACTGCCGCCGAAATTTACACCCACACTTGTGCCGGCAACTGTGGTGCCTGGAACACCTGCGCCGGACACAGGGTCCCCGCCAACACCTGCGCCTGCGACAGGTGCTCCCGCGACACCTTTCCCTGAGACAGTGACCCCTGACACAGCTGCACCGACAACACCCGCGCCGACGGTAGTGCCAGTGCCGCACATAACACCTGCGCCCCCCACAGGGTCCCCGCCAACACCTGCGCCTGCGACAGGTGGTCCTGCCACCGCTTCCCCTGCGACATTGCACCCACCCGGGACCGAGACACCCAATACTGCTGCCCCTGCCACCTCTTTGCCGTTGACGTTGACACCTGAAACGCCGGCACCACCGACACCCCCACCGACAGTGCCTGCCTCCACGACACCTGCGACAGGTGTGCCAGACACCCCTGCGCCTGCGACACCTGCGCCTGTCTTTCCCACATCTGCGGCACCACAATCACCGGCACCACCTCCATCCAAACCTGCTGCCCCAGCAACCCCCTCACCCTCCCAGGTCCTCTCAACGCCAGCGCCCGCCACGCTGACCCCCCGCCAGCTGCCCACACACCCGCCCACGACACCCGCACCCGCAGCCCCGCCGCGGGGAACCGAGACACCCGCCTCTACCTCCACCCCACCCGCCGCCCCGGCCTGGCCCCCACTTGGGCCGACAGCACACCCCCCTGTGCGGCCCACCTTTGCACCGACCCTGGTGCCCAACCCGCACACTGGGCTGCCGCCTCTGCCGGATGACCTGCTGAACGAGACCTCCCCGATCACCACACCGCCAGAGAGATTGCCCCTCCTCACGCAGAGCGCCTTGGAGCAGCAGGAGAACGCGAAGGCAATCGGCGACGTCGCAGGCACCGCAACCCTGGGGCTGACGCTGCTGGGGGGAGCCAGCGCCAGCTCCGCGCCAGGCAACCTGATGGTCATCAGCGGGATTGAGTGCAGGAGCGAGATGGATGACAGCGACAAGATGGACCGCCTGCTGCACCCGCTGGGCTTCCGCATCGAAGGTGTTGCCGGGGCCGGCGCCATCGTTGGCAACGTGCTTCTATGGGGCGGTGTTTCTGCAGTCTTCACCGCAACCGTGCGCCTCCTGCAGGCCCTGGGCTTCGGCACCACCCGCGGTGCCGAGGAGGCCACCCCCTGGCAGCGCTCCGCCGCAGCCCTCCGCTACCCCTCGGTGCTGCTCCCCATTCCGATGCTGCTGTTCGCAGGTGTCGTGCCGCCCGCTTTCGACATTATCTTCAACAGGCATGAGAGCGTGGTGGTCAGCGTCATCGGCGTGTTCGGGCTGATTGCAAGCCTGGCGTTTGTCGGGGTGCTGTGGCACGTCAGCCCTGTCCCGGAGGCGCATGTCGAGGGTGTGCGGGGAAGGCCTCTTCTCCAGCGTATCTTCCTGGGGAAGTCGGAGTGGGTTTCGCACTCGCAGAAGCCGCTCTATGTGGAGCGGTATGGCATCGTGTTCGACGTGCATAACCACCTCCCGTGGGTGAAGGGGAAGTATTTTGCGCTGGAGCTGCTCCCGCTGTACCCCATCGCAGCGCTGGTGAGCATTCGCAGTTCTGACTGGGGGGTCTGCGTCTTCAAGGTTTCGGCGACAGCCTTCGTGATGCTGGTCTGCAGCTGGGTCACCATTGCGAAGCAGGTGTTCCACGTCCCCTTCCTCACCGTGGTGGTGGCGTCAAGCAACATCCTCATGGCGGTCGGGCTGCTGCTTTACGCTGTGGCGTACTCCCTGCATGACATGCACCACTGGACTATCGAGCTCGCCCAGTTCGCCTTCACCATCGCGATGGTTGTGTGCCTCCTCCGCGCGTTGTATGATCTGTGCACCTTCATGCGTGACCTCTGTGGGTGTGACTCGCGTGTCAAGGGCTTAACGCTCGACGATATTCCGCTGGATGCGGTGGCAGAGCCGAGCGACATGCAGCCTGCCCAGGAGCCCTCTCCGATGCAGCAGAAGCAGCGCATGCTGAGCGAGGCGGAGACCTCGCTGCTGGGCAACGAGGTGTTCCCAACCCCAGGGCGGTCGCCGGGCAGCAGCTTCGTCTTCTCCCACACCCTGAGCCCGCGTTCTGTCGAGCTGGCCAATGCGTCTGGCAACACCTCGTCTTTCCGGCGCAGCAGGTATTCGGGAGGGAGGAGCGCTCTGGGGAGTGGCCTCGGGTGGGCGGACACCGTGTCGTCGGTGCGGTCGTCAGATGACGGGGCACATCCCCTGCAGCAGCAGAGCCCGACGCGGAAGCGTGCGTCGACGGGCAGGGGGTCCATGCGGTTCAACGGAGGGGGGTCAGTCTCCCGCCTGCTGGTTCAGCCCACGTCTCCCGATGAGGTGGGCAGTGTCACCACGCCGACGAAGAGGGCTGTTACGTTTGTTTAGCCTTCTGTTGTTTGTGTGGGTGGGCTGTGGCGTGTCGTAAAGATCATGCAAAAAAAGAAATCAAGGGAAATGTTCGGGCCAAGGGCAAGCCGCTGCTTTCGTGGCTTATTTTCGCAGCGCTTTCGTTGTTTCCATCCGTTCATGATCCCAGAAAGCCCTCAAAAAAATCGCATTTCCGGTTGCACAAACAAAGCAAAGGAAAATCGGCAATCCTTTTCTTCCCTCACACTCGTGTGCGCAGCAAGCGACCCACCTCAGCAAGCATCCAAACGTGCTCCATACACCAACCCCACCCTTCACCAGGCTCAGGGTGTGATTATCATTTCAGGGTTTTTGTGTGCGTCAACGCAAAAAAAAATATATCATTGAAGGGTGCAAGACCCCTGGAAAGAGGACTAGGCACCACCACTCCATATGTTAGGGGGCCGCCTCCGGCTCCCCCCTGCCTCTCGTCGCCCCCCTGGCCGCATCCCGGGTAAGCCCCTGTGCCCCATCTTGCAGGGGGGGGGGGGGGGGCACCGCCCGGTCCATCGCCTCGTTCGCCAGCGCATCGGCTTCGGCGTTCTGCCCCCGAGGGATTTGTGTGCGTCAACGCAAAAAAAAATACCGTATAATTGGTGCCCCTGATTTACCCCTTTTTCACTACGCACAAACTACGCAATCTGGGGGGGGGGTCTCGCTTTTTGGTCCCCCCCCAGTTTTTTTTGGTCCCCCTTTCTGTGTGGCTACTGAGACAGGACTGGAGGCACTGCGCTGACCGAGCAAAAAATTATTGCCAGAACTCACTATACACCGTACGAAAGAACGCACGACATGTGGGGCGGGACTCCAGAAACACCTGGGCAAGGTTGCCCCATGCCCAGAAACACCTGAGAAGGAAGTGAGCTCCAGGAGCCGCGTAGAACACCCTCGAGATTGTGAATGATGATACGATCACAGCCTTCAGGGCGCTGCGAGGTGCCACCCTGAAGGTGGCCCTTGACATCAAGGAGAGCGTCGGCCGAGGGGTCGACGAAAAGCTGAAGAAGGCGCTACTGGCACTGGATCCCGCGGGGTATACGGAGGTCACCGCCACACAGGCAACCTCCGCTGACAACGTCCAGGAGACGTTATCCGAGGGGATCACAACGGCACTAGAGATCTGTGTCACGGGATCCAGGCGCCCACTCTCCCTCGACGGTCTGGGGATTGTTGTTGGGTATGGTGTCGTTTCCTGCAGCTGCAAAAAAGCGTAGCAACTGTGCTTCCTTCTTCCTTAATGATGCGTTGACGCTTCCACCCGGAGGAGCTGAAGCAGGCACCGCTTAATGATGCGTTGATGCTTCCACCCGACGAGCTGAAGCAGGCACCGCGCCAAAGGGCACCCCCAAAGAGACCTGCAAAGACTGCGTCGAAACCCGCACCGAAGGCTGCCAGCGCTGCAGCACCTGAAGAACCTGCAGCACCTGCAGCACCTGAAGCGCCTGCACCCTCACTGACCCCGGAACAGCAAGAACTCCTTGAGTTTGGGGTCCCGGCATAGAGACAGAGAATGGCTGAGTAAATCAAAAAATGAGACCCCCCCCCCCCTTTTCACTACGCACAAACTACGCAATATGGGGTCGTCAGGGGCACCAGTATACGTAAATATTATGGAACGGGCCCATTTTTGGCCGGTCCGTTCCATAATATTTACGTTCCAAAATATTTACAGGGCCAGTTCGGGACTCGGTGGTGAGGACGGCTTGCGTCAGGAATCGCGCGAAAAGTGCACGAGTAGGTCCCGTCAGGGACTCTGTACGCCGTCCGATCACCTGGTCCAAGTCCCCGAGTCGCAGAAAGCCCTGTAAATATTATGGAACGAAAAAAATCTGGAACGCCAACCCACCAGCGTTCCAAAATATTTACGTTCCATAATATTTACGTTCCAAAATATTTACGTATACGGTATATCATTGAAGGGTGCAAGACCCCTGGAAAGAGGACTAGGCACCACCACTCCATATGTTAGGGGGCCGCCTCCGGCTCCCCCCTGCCTCTCGTCGCCCCCCTGGCCGCATCCCGGGTAAGCCCCTGTGCCCCATCTTGCAGGGGGGGGGCCACCGCCCGGTCCATCGCCTCGTTCGCCAGCGCATCGGCTTCGGCGTTCTGCCCCCGAGGGATTTGTGTGCGTCAACGCAACAACAAATTGCCAGGCGACGAGCGGTTGCTACTGAACTTTCCACACTCCGTCTTTCAAAAGCATACCCGCTGGCTGTTTCTCCAGAGCCCCTCTCATTGGGTGGCTGCTGTGTGTGAGCCACGCTCATCCCATTCCCTTTGCAAGCTCTCTTCCATTTGTTTATTCTGTTCCTCTTTTTTTTTTTTGCGATGCCTCCCCCAGGGGTGGAGCTTGAAATTTGGGGTTGCGGGCTGGATCGGGTCAGATCGGGTCAGCCAATTTTTTCTCACTGAATGGGTTCCCCCCCGGTTCGTCTCAGAGATCAGTGCTCGGGCCCAGCCTCCCGCGAGGGTACCGAAACTGATATGCAGCCCCGGACGCGCAAGGACTTGGTTACAAGACAAACACATGCCAGGGGGGTCTGGGGGGCGGAGCCCCCAGCCGCCGGAGGCCGCGGTAGTGAACATCTGTGACTTGCGGGCGTACGGATTCTGTGTGAGTTGGCTGCGTCCTCCTGAGGATACTGAGGGCGGTCTGTACTCCATTCCCTGATGTAAGGGCTTGGGTACAAGACAGGCACATGCCACAGGGGGTCTGGGGGGCGGAGCCCCCCAGCCGCCGGAGGCCACGGTAGTAAACGTCTGTTGCACGGTACGGGTTGGGCAGCTTCATTTGTCCTCTATTGTGACTGTTTGAGGCCTGTGCTCATGTCGCTGGGGTCACTTTGCTCACGAAACGCCTCCTGGTCACCTTGAGACCCCAAGGCGAGGAGCCAACTTTTCCGGTTCCCCGAAAATCTATATTTTTTTTTACGCACACTTGTGAGCAGAAAATGTCACTCCACCACAGCCAAACGTGCTCCGCACACCACTAGCCTCCCCCATCACAGGAGTTGAGGTTTTGTGTGTGGAAGCGTCAACGCAAACTTTTTATCAGGGAAGCGTTTAGGACACAGAGGAGGTATATCAGTCAGAAGAGGGGCGCCAAGGGGGCAGAGGGGAGATACTTCAGCGGCTCGCACCGCACAACACGGCAGAGGGGAGATACTTCAGCGGCTAGCACCGCACAACACGGCAGAGGGGAGACACTTCAGCGGCTAGCACCGCGCAACACAGGCAGAGGGGAGATACTTCAGCGGCTCGCACCGCACAACACGGCAGAGGGGAGACACTTCAGCGGCTAGCACCGCGCAACACAGGCAGAGGGGGGATACTTCAGCGGCTCGCACCGCACAACACGGCAGAGGGGAGATACTTCAGCGGCTAGCACCGCACAACACAGGCAGAGGGGAGATACTTCAGCGGCTCGCACCGCACAACACGGCAGAGGGGAGACACTTCAGCGGCTAGCACCGCGCAACACAGGCAGAGGGGGGATACTTCAGCGGCTCGCACCGCACAACACGGCAGAGGGGAGATACTTCAGCGGCTAGCACCGCACAACACAGGCAGAGGGGAGATACTTCAGCGGCTCGCACCGCACAACACGGCAGAGGGGAGACACTTCAGCGGCTAGCACCGCGCAACGCAGGCAGAGGGGGGATACTTCAGCGGCTCGCACCGCACAACACGGCAGAGGAGAGATACTTCAGCGGCTAGCACCGCACAACACAGGCAGAGGGGAGATACTTCAGCGGCTCGCACCGCACAACGCAGGCAGAGGGGAGATACTTCAGCGGCTAGAACCGCACAACACAGACAGAGGGGAGATACTTCAGCGGCTAGCACCGCACAACACAGGCAGAGGGGAGATACTTCAGCGGCTCGCACCGCACAACACGGCAGAGGGGAGATACTTCAGCGGCTAGAACCGCACAACACAGACAGAGGGGGCAGGCATCAGGAGATGGCAAGCTTCGACGCCGCCACGGCTGACTGGGACCGTATCCCGATTCCCCCGTTGGCCAAGACCGCAGCCGTCGCACCCCGGGCGGGCTGCGTCTTCCCCACCTGCGACACCATCCACGGCGGCGGCGCCACAGCCCATTCGTGCCACACGTGCGGGCGTACGACGGTGCCGTCATGCCTGAGGAAGCGCATCCCGACGGCGGCGGCGAACGAGTGGCTGGAGATGTGGGGGGAAGTCGGGTGGACTTGCCCCGTGTGCACGTGGGAGGCCCTCGAGAGGGAGAGGGACGAAGCAGACGCCGAGATGTGGGACGGAGAGGAGTACGACGAGGAGTCCTCCAGCGAGAGGGTACCGGCGCCACCACCCAAGGAGGACACGAACGCCGCGGCTCTAGCCACCATCCTGCAGGAGATCCGGGAGCTCAGGAGCGAAGTGACAGGCCTGAGGGGGACGGTGGAGGAGCAGAAGAAGGAGATAGCTGAGCTGAAACTCAGCCAGAAGAAGGCCGACCAGGACCTCCCCGCGGGTTTCACGGCGCACGTCGTCTCGACTTGGGGAGACGCGCTGACAACGGCGAGCGGGCAGCGCCTTGTGAAGGCGGAGGTGACGCGGGTGTTCCGCAAGGCGGAGCTGGAGAGCGGGCCAGACGCCCCCGATTGGCACCACGAGATGGCGTCGCGTTTCGAGCGGGTGTACGAAATGTTCGACCTAATCAAGCAGACAAACGATGTTGCCCCCTTCGTGACACCACTCCACAAAGTCATCGTCGAGATGAACAGCTACGCACTGCTGCGAGGCCGCGCGGGGGCGCGCCACTACCAGGGGAAGGCGAAGGCCCTATCACCCTCCGACTACACGGTTGCCCTCCACAGGAGGTTCATCGAAGAGGGCAGAGCCAAGCAAGAGGCAGTGTGGGCAAAAGCGGAGGCGAAGGCCGAAGACAGATCGGAGCCATACCGGCTCCCAAGCAAGGGCAGGGGCCGGAGCGCGGGAAAGGGACGCGCGTCGAAGGGACTCGGGAAGCGGAACTGACCGGACAAGGGGGGACACTACGGCCTGCTGTACCAGGAGGCCGTGCCGACCCTCCCCCCGACCGGTCGGGGGCGGCCGTTGAAGAAGGGCACCCGGCTGACACCCCAGAAGTGCAAGGAGATCCGCGACTCTTTCCAAAAGACCCTGACACACGCCCTCGCCCCGACCTACTGGAAGACACTACGCAGAGCATACGACCAGTACACACAGTTCCGCAGGCAGTGGGCAGACACAGCGGGGAGAATGCCGCCACACGACGAGTGCGCGATGCTATGGGCGACCAGCCAACGTTTGGGGGGCCTGTCGACGTCCTCGACCCTGCAGTACCTGAACAACATCGCAGGGGCCCTCAGGAGATTCGAGGGCTACCCGCTCGACAGTGTCCAGGTCCTCAGCGATTACCGCCGCGCGCTCAAGCGGCAGGGAGCGCTGAAGCCGAAGCGCCAGGCACAACCCGCGACCCCACAGGACATTCGAAGGGCGATCGAACGCGAACCGCGCCGACTGGTACAGCTGCTGCTGGGCATCATGTGGAGGGGGGCTGCGCGCGTGTCAGATGCACTCCGCCTCGACGTGAAGGATGTTCAGCCGGACCCGGACAACGACGTAGTCAACATCCGCTGGACGCAGTCAAAGTCGGACCCGTTCCGTGTCGGGCACATCACAGGCATCACCCTGCAGGCAGGCCTCCGGAAGATCCTGGAGCGGCGTCTCAGGCAGGCAGAAAAACGCAAGCAGACAACCCTGTTCCCCCCAAGTGTAGGGTACCGCTGTGCGACAAAGGCAATCAAGAGAGCCAGGGCGACTCTGACTACACACTCCCTCCGCCGCGGCGCGCTGACACATCTGGCGAGGAAGGGAGTGCCCCTGGAGGAAGTCAGGCTGCTGTCACGACATGCCACAGTGGACGGGGTGATTCGCTACGTGTCGGCGGCGGAGAATGCGCGCGCGAGAGACACGGCGAGGATATCAGCGAAGATCGACCAGTGAGGAGGCGTCGGCGGAGACGAACGAAGCGGGGAGGGGACCCGCAGACATCATCATCACACTTCCCGGCAAAGCTCCGACGCCTGATGGCGCCACAGGAGGCTTATCAGGAAGTGGGTCAGACCGAAGACGACCCGGACACCGACGAGTCGTACGGGCCAGGCATTGAAAACGGGTATGAAAGCGACCTCGCGGTGTGCGCGGGAGACAAGCTGCTGCGGCCGGCAAAGGAGGGGCGTGATGCGGGGACACACGGTGAAGCCATCGCACCGATCTGCAAGACACGGCTCGACCTCGACAGGCTGGTGGAGATGGACACGGCAGGGGAGTTGGACGGCGTGATAGATCTGATCCGGGAGCCGAGGGTATTTGAGAACGCGCTGCTGCCAGGCGCAAGGGAGGCGTTCAGACGCCACCGCAAGGTATCCCGACACATGCTGCAACACCTCGACGACCTGGAGGGCTTCGGAGTGCTGAAGGAGGCGGATGCTGCCGCCTACCTCACCCTCCCGGCTTTCACCGTGTCCAAAAAGTCGGGAGGATTACGCTTCATCGTCGACGCCAGGCCGCTCAACAAGCACATGGTTCGACCCCCGGACATGCGCCTGGACGACATCATCGAGGTGACGCGACGCATTGCTCTCGCAGAGTGGGTCGTGATGGCGGACGCGCGGAGCTGGTTCTACCAGTTCCCAGTGCAGAAGGAAATCCAGCGCTTTTTTGGAGTCTGGGTCGGGGGAGAACGCGACGAGTTCATCAAGACATTCCTCACCGTCATGTGCATGGGCTGGTCGCACTCTCCATCCATCGCGAACAGGAGCGCAAGGGTGCTGCTCCCGCCCAGCCAGGGGATCTGCTGGATCGACAACTTCGTGGTGCTGGGGCGAACCCGAGAGGAGGTGGCGAACCAATACGCTGCTTTCCTCGGGCGGTGCAGGGAAGTCCGAGCGGCGCTGAACTTCGACGACCCACAGCACGGAAGACCGACACAGCACTTCTCCGTGTTCGGCATCGAGTTCGACTTACAACGGCACACTTTCAGGATGGACCCGGCCTGGATCCGAAAGATCACCGAGCGCAGCGAGCTGGGGGCACTGCTCGAGGGGAGCTCGACGCCGCGCGGGGTGTTTCGGGTGTTCGGTGCGCTCGTGTGGCAGTCCTACGTCATGCGCGCCCCAATGTGCTACATGCCGGCAGCCCTTTCATTCATCCGACGAGTGGCGAAGCGGGCACACGCGGAAGGGGGTACGTGGGATGCAGTATGCACAGTACCCACCTCGGTGCAGCGTGAGACTGTGGACCGTATGCGCTTCATCGCAGTGAACGACTGGCGGGCCGCGACTGACCCCCCCTCCGTGGTATCGCTATGGACAGATGCATCATCGCGCGAGTGGGCCGCCATTCTAGTCAGGCCAGAGGGGGAGACAGTCGCACAGGGAACGTTCCGCGGAGCGGACGAGGGGGCGCACATTTTCCTAAAGGAGGCACACGCCGTCTGGCAAGGCCTGCGACTGGCTCAGAGGTATACAGACATGACCGTGACATGCTACATCGACAACCTCCCCCTTGTGTTCTCGATGCGCAGGGGCCACTGCTCCAACTTCCGCGGCAACCTGGTGTTGCAGGAGATCTTCACCATCGCCCGGAAGAATAGGGGGCCACCCCGCACTACCTGCATTTAGAGTGACAGCGGGAGGGGAGGGGGGGGGTCAAATCTCTCTCTCTCTCTCCATCACTCTCACTCTCACTGGACCTTACTCTCTCGACTTTACTATTCCTCCCCAACCCCAGCCCAGCCCAGCCCCCCTCGAATGACTTTTTTTTGGCCCCCCCCCCCCCGTCGCACACTTCGCTTCGAACGGGAATCAACACAAGAGTTCTGCTCGTGGGGGGGGGTTCAGGGAGGGGGGGGGGGTACTTTGTGCGTTTTCTTTGAAAAATCTGTTAGTGCTGATGGTATATCCGGGACAGCTCAGACGTTATCACGCCTGGGGCTGCAACGGCGCGGGAGGCGCGGGGCGCGGGGGGGAGGGGTGGGGTGGGAGTCGGGATGCTTCCCCAGCCGCAGTGGTTTCTGTTGCTGGCGGAGCGGTGATTTTTCCTGTGGGTGTGGGTGTGTGCAAAAAAATTGACTTGGTTGTCGCAGCAGTGTTCCCACTGGCCGATGCGAAAGCCGTCATTTTTTTCGTGTCCGCACAAACAAACCCCGGACTCCTTTGTATACGCCACGTGTTGCGTGTAACCGCCCCCCCTTCTCCTGCACACCTTTACTACCCCCGACCGCAGTGGGTGGCTTCCCAGGACCAGAGAGCTGACGAATACACCCGGGGTAAGCAAGCGGCAGACCCGGCTTTCCTGGAGACACGCCCGATACCCGGCGCGTAACTTCCGCGGCCGTCCCGAGAGACCAGGGACGGCCACGTCCCTCCGGATGAGGGTCCTGAGTGGAAGCGTCAACGCATCACAAACAAAATACGAGTAAAGAGCGGCTGTACTGGAGTGACATTTTTTCTTTTTACCCCTGACCTGATTTTTTGTGAGGGCCTGCAGAAAATCAGGTCAGCTGACCCGAAAAAACCCCCAAGCTCCACCCCTGGCCTCCCCCACCCCCCATTGGGTGCCCTCTCGTGTGGGGTTGTTTACACGCTTGCCGTTGTGAGAGCCTCGCTGTATATCACTCACTCACTCACTCCCGTGCCCCGCAAATCTGCACACTCTGAAGATGTGTTCCGTGGAAGGGCCAGCGCAGTCGCCAAGACCGGCTCCAAGGAAGAGGGGAGGGGGGGTGAGTGATGGCGAACATCTGTCGCGAGCTCCGAGGGGTGAAACTTCAAAAGTGTCTCTGCGCTTTGGTCGGCACTTTTTGCTATGGTTTATCTTTACTATGTTTTCTTTTTGCGTTGACGCTTCCACACTCTACCCTCGTCCGAGGGGCGCTGTCGTGGAAGACAGCGGTCTGGTCGCTTGTGGTTTGTCGAGAGGTGTGGCCTCGTGGGATCGGCACCGGGTGGGTGACCCCTCTGTAGCCCTCCGCGCGCTGCTCTGCCGTTGGACCCCGACCGCATCGAGCGTGATGTTCTTCGGTGTTGCCGTGTTCACGATGTGGTAGCTGGACATCTCCCCGAAAGTTGATGCAGTGTCCCTTCTACGATGCAGTGCCCCAGCGGCGGGTTGTCGATGTCGCAGCTCACTGCGCACCCGCTCGGTGACGAGTCTGAGTCACTGGAGCGTAAGTCTCCTTGAGAAGAGATAGGCGGAGAACGCTCCTTTCGTCCCCTCTCCGACGTCCCCTCGACTGCGATCGCCCACGCTGCTCGACGCGTCACTCCAGACCGAGGCGCATCGTGGCACACAATGCCCGCCCACTGCGTTGACGCTTCCACACTCACACTCCTGCTGATGATGGTGTCGTGAGTGTAGAGCACAAGGGCACGAGCAAAGCGCGAGAAACTTTCCACCCACATTGAAGTGTGCGGGAAAAAAAATGAACTGCGAAGCCACGAAATATCGGTGCTGTCCGCGCGGGTAGGGTGCAGCTACCTTATAAAACACCCAGCTCGGAACATTTTTTGGTTTTTGAGAGTTGTGGTTTCCTTTATATCCCTTTTTGGTCCTTTTAGCCTTTTGCCCTTTGCCCCTTTTGTTCTTCATTACGCACACTGCCTCGAGGCAGGGAGGGGCCCCCCTCCGCTCTGCCGACCTGACTGTGACCCGCAGTGCGGGCTCGGCTCTGAAATGCGAAAGTGTAGGGGGGTGGGGGGGAATGGGGGTTTCCCAAAAGATGTTCGCAAACCCCGTCTCTTCGGCTTGGAATTTTCTCTCCCTCTCTCTCTTCCTCTCTCGCTCCCTCTCTTTTCGGACCGTGCCGGGAAAGACACGGGTATTGTATTGATTCTGCTGAGTGCTCCCTCCCACTTGTGCTTGATTCTTGTCAAAGTATGCGAGACCCATATTACGGCTTTCTGGGGGGTGTCGATTTTTTCGGTTTTTTTCCGTTTTTTCCTTTTTTTTCGTTTTTTCCGCCTGTGGGCGCTGGCTGCGACTTGGTCAAAATTCGACGAAAAAAATCCGAAAAAAAACGGAAAACGAAAAAACGGAAAATCCCAAAATCGACACCCTGATTTTCCGTTTTTTTCCGTTTTTTTCCCAGTACCAGAAACAGGCAGGGTCGTCGTAAGACCGGCGTGCCAAGGGGGAGGTGCTCGCATTTTTTTTTTGGGGGGGTACAGAATGGGTCGTTTTTGGACATTTGAGCCCACTGCGAGCAGTGCCGGGTCCCGGAAACGCTGTTTCAAACGCTCAAAAGGGGATGTCGTGGGCACCAGAACCCAGTAAATTTATCACAAATGGTCCCACCCACAAACGGGTTACCCCCTGCCTCTAGGGGTTCCCCCCACCCACAAATGGGTTACCCCCTGCCTCTAGGGGTTCCCCCCACCCACTAATGGGTTACCCCCTGCCTCTAGGGGTTCCCCCCACCCACAAATGGGTTACCCCCTACCTCTAGGGGTTCCCCCCACCCACAAATGGGTTACCCCCTGCCTCTAGGGGTTCCCCCCACCCACTAATGGGTTACCCCCTGCCTCTAGGGGTTCCCCCCAGCCACAACTGGGTTACCCCCTGCCTCTAGGGGTTCCCCCCACCCACAAATAGGTTA
Source organism: Rhynchopus euleeides (assembly GCA_963210315.1). NCBI lineage: Eukaryota > Euglenozoa > Diplonemea > Diplonemida > Diplonemidae > Rhynchopus > Rhynchopus euleeides. Next base: position 1,877,956 of record OY723276.1, read on the forward strand.
CCCCCTGCCTCTAGGGGTTCCCCCCAGCCGCAAATGGGTTACCCCCTGCCTCTAGGGGTGCCCCCCACCCACAAATGGGTTACCCCCTACCTCTAGGGGTTCCCCCCACCCACAAATGGGTTACCCCCTGCCTCTAGGGGTTCCCCCCACCCACAAATGGGTTACCCCCTGCCTCTAGGGGTTCCCCCCAGCCACAAATGGGTTACCCCCTGCCTCTAGGGGTTCCCCCCACCCACTAATGGGTTACCCCCTACCTCTAGGGGTTCCCCCCACCCACAAATGGGTTACCCCCTGCCTCTAGGGGTTCGCCCCACCCACAAATGGGTTACCCCCTACCTCTAGGGGTTCCCCCCACCCACAAATGGGTTACCCCCTGCCTCTAGGGGTTCCCCCCACCCACTAATGGGTTACCCCCTGCCTCTAGGGGTTCCCCCCACCCACAAATGGGTTACCCCCTACCTCTAGGGGTTCCCCCCACCCACAAATGGGTTACCCCCTGCCTCTAGGGGTTCCCCCCACCCACTAATGGGTTACCCCCTACCTCTAGGGGTTCCCCCCACCCACAAATGGGTTACCCCCTGCCTCTAGGGGTTCCCCCCACCCACAAATGGGTTACCCCCTGCCTCTAGGGGTTCCCCCCACCCACTAATGGGTTACCCCCTACCTCTAGGGGTTCCCCCCACCCACAAATGGGTTACCCCCTGCCTCTAGGGGTTCGCCCCACCCACAAATGGGTTACCCCCTACCTCTAGGGGTTCCCCCCACCCACAAATGGGTTACCCCCTGCCTCTAGGGGTTCCCCCCACCCACTAATGGGTTACCCCCTGCCTCTAGGGGTTCCCCCCACCCACAAATGGGTTACCCCCTACCTCTAGGGGTTCCCCCCACCCACAAATGGGTTAGCCCCTGCCTCTAGGGGTTCCCCCCACCCACAAATGGGTTACCCCCTGCCTCTAGGGGTTCCCCCCACCCACTAATGGGTTACCCCCTACCTCTAGGGGTTCCCCCCACCCACAAATGGGTTACCCCCTGCCTCTAGGGGTTCCCCCCACCCACTAATGGGTTACCCCCTACCTCTAGGGGTTCCCCCCAGCCACAAATGGGTTACCTCCTGCCTCTAGGGGTTCCCCCCACCCACAAATGGGTTACCCCCTGCCTCTAGGGGTTCGCCCCACCCACAAATGGGTTACCCCCTACCTCTAGGGGTTCCCCCCACCCACAAATGGGTTACCCCCTGCCTCTAGGGGTTCCCCCCACCCACTAATGGGTTACCCCCTGCCTCTAGGGGTTCCCCCCACCCACAAATGGGTTACCCCCTACCTCTAGGGGTTCCCCCCACCCACAAATGGGTTACCCCCTGCCTCTAGGGGTTCCCCCCACCCACTAATGGGTTACCCCCTACCTCTAGGGGTTCCCCCCACCCACAAATGGGTTACCCCCTGCCTCTAGGGGTTCCCCCCACCCACAAATGGGTTACCCCCTGCCTCTAGGGGTTCCCCCCACCCACTAATGGGTTACCCCCTACCTCTAGGGGTTCCCCCCACCCACAAATGGGTTACCCCCTGCCTCTAGGGGTTCGCCCCACCCACAAATGGGTTACCCCCTACCTCTAGGGGTTCCCCCCACCCACAAATGGGTTACCCCCTGCCTCTAGGGGTTCCCCCCACCCACTAATGGGTTACCCCCTGCCTCTAGGGGTTCCCCCCACCCACAAATGGGTTACCCCCTACCTCTAGGGGTTCCCCCCACCCACAAATGGGTTAGCCCCTGCCTCTAGGGGTTCCCCCCACCCACAAATGGGTTACCCCCTGCCTCTAGGGGTTCCCCCCACCCACTAATGGGTTACCCCCTACCTCTAGGGGTTCCCCCCACCCACAAATGGGTTACCCCCTGCCTCTAGGGGTTCCCCCCACCCACTAATGGGTTACCCCCTACCTCTAGGGGTTCCCCCCAGCCACAAATGGGTTACCTCCTGCCTCTAGGGGTTCCCCCCACCCACAAATGGGTTACCCCCTGCCTCTAGGGGTTCCCCCCAGCCGCAAATGGGTTACCTCCTGCCTCTAGGGGTTCCCCCCACCCACAAATGGGTTACCCCCTGCCTCTAGGGGTTCCCCCCACCCACTAATGGGTTACCCCCTACCTCTAGGGGTTCCCCCCAGCCACAAATGGGTTACCCCCTGCCTCTAGGGGTTCCCCCCACCCACAAATGGGTTACCCCCTGCCTCTAGGGGTTTCCCCCAGCCGCAAATGGGTTACCCCCTGCCTCTAGGGGTTCCCCCCACCCACAAATGGGTTACCCCCTGCCTCTAGGGGTTCCCCCCAGCCACAAATGGGTTACCCCCTACCTCTAGGGGTTCCCCCCACCCACAAATGGGTTACCCCCTGCCTCTAGGGGTTCCCCCCACCCACTAATGGGTTACCCCCTGCCTCTAGGGGTTCCCCCCAGCCACAACTGGGTTACCCCCTGCCTCTAGGGGTTCCCCCCACCCACAAATGGGTTACCCCCTACCTCTAGGGGTTCCCCCCACCCACAAATGGGTTACCCCCTGCCTCTAGGGGTTCCCCCCACCCACAAATGGGTTACCCCCTGCCTCTAGGGGTTCCCCCCAGCCACAAATGGGTTACCCCCTGCCTCTAGGGGTTCCCCCCACCCACTAATGGGTTACCCCCTACCTCTAGGGGTTCCCCCCACCCACAAATGGGTTACCCCCTGCCTCTAGGGGTTCGCCCCACCCACAAATGGGTTACCCCCTACCTCTAGGGGTTCCCCCCACCCACAAATGGGTTACCCCCTGCCTCTAGGGGTTCCCCCCACCCACTAATGGGTTACCCCCTGCCTCTAGGGGTTCCCCCCACCCACAAATGGGTTACCCCCTACCTCTAGGGGTTCCCCCCACCCACAAATGGGTTACCCCCTGCCTCTAGGGGTTCCCCCCACCCACTAATGGGTTACCCCCTGCCTCTAGGGGTTCCCCCCAGCCACAAATGGGTTACCCCCTGCCTCTAGGGGTTCCCCCCACCCACAAATGGGTTACCCCCTGCCTCTAGGGGTTCCCCCCACCCACTAATGGGTTACCCCCTACCTCTAGGGGTTCCCCCCAGCCACAAATGGGTTAGCCCCTGCCTCTAGGGGTTCCCCCCAGCCACAAATGGGTTACCCCCTGCCTCTAGGGGTTCCCCCCACCCACAAATGGGTTACCCCCTGCCTCTAGGGGTTCCCCCCAGCCGCAAATGGGTTACCCCCTGCCTCTAGGGGTTCCCCCCACCCACAAATGGGTTACCCCCTGCCTCTAGGGGTTCCCCCCACCCACTAATGGGTTACCCCCTACCTCTAGGGGTTCCCCCCAGCCACAAATGGGTTACCCCCTGCCTCTAGGGGTTCCCCCCACCCACAAATGGGTTACCCCCTGCCTCTAGGGGTTTCCCCCAGCCGCAAATGGGTTACCCCCTGCCTCTAGGGGTTCCCCCCACCCACAAATGGGTTACCCCCTGCCTCTAGGGGTTCCCCCCAGCCACAAATGGGTTACCCCCTACCTCTAGGGGTTCCCCCCACCCACAAATGGGTTACCCCCTGCCTCTAGGGGTTCCCCCCAGCCACAAATGGGTTACCCCCTGCCTCTAGGGGTTCCCCCCACCCACTAATGGGTTACCCCCTACCTCTAGGGGTTCCCCCCAGCCACAAATGGGTTACCCCCTGCCTCTAGCGGTTCCCCCCCACCCACAAATGGGTTACCCCCTACCTCTAGGGGTTCCCCCCAGCCACAAATGGGTTACCCCCTGCCTCTAGGGGTTCCCCCCACCCACTAATGGGTTACCCCCTGCCTCTAGGGGTTCCCCCCAGCCGCAAATGGGTTACCCCCTGCCTCTAGGGGTGCCCCCCACCCACAAATGGGTTACCCCCTACCTCTAGGGGTTCCCCCCACCCACAAATGGGTTACCCCCTGCCTCTAGGGGTTCCCCCCACCCACAAATGGGTTACCCCCTGCCTCTAGGGGTTCCCCCCAGCCACAAATGGGTTACCCCCTGCCTCTAGGGGTTCCCCCCACCCACTAATGGGTTACCCCCTACCTCTAGGGGTTCCCCCCACCCACAAATGGGTTACCCCCTGCCTCTAGGGGTTCGCCCCACCCACAAATGGGTTACCCCCTACCTCTAGGGGTTCCCCCCACCCACAAATGGGTTACCCCCTGCCTCTAGGGGTTCCCCCCACCCACTAATGGGTTACCCCCTGCCTCTAGGGGTTCCCCCCACCCACAAATGGGTTACCCCCTACCTCTAGGGGTTCCCCCCACCCACAAATGGGTTACCCCCTGCCTCTAGGGGTTCCCCCCACCCACTAATGGGTTACCCCCTACCTCTAGGGGTTCCCCCCACCCACAAATGGGTTACCCCCTGCCTCTAGGGGTTCCCCCCACCCACAAATGGGTTACCCCCTGCCTCTAGGGGTTCCCCCCACCCACAAATGGGTTACCCCCTGCCTCTAGGGGTTCCCCCCAGCCACAAATGGGTTACCCCCTACCTCTAGGGGTTCCCCCCACCCACAAATGGGTTACCCCCTGCCTCTAGGGGTTCCCCCCAGCCACAAATGGGTTACCCCCTGCCTCTAGGGGTTCCCCCCACCCACTAATGGGTTACCCCCTACCTCTAGGGGTTCCCCCCAGCCACAAATGGGTTACCCCCTGCCTCTAGCGGTTCCCCCCCACCCACAAATGGGTTACCCCCTACCTCTAGGGGTTCCCCCCAGCCACAAATGGGTTACCCCCTGCCTCTAGGGGTTCCCCCCACCCACTAATGGGTTACCCCCTGCCTCTAGGGGTTCCCCCCAGCCACAAATGGGTTACCCCCTGCCTCTAGGGGTTCCCCCCACCCACAAATGGGTTACCCCCTGCCTCTAGGGGTTCCCCCCAGCCGCAAATGGGTTACCCCCTGCCTCTAGGGGTTCCCCCCACCCACAAATGGGTTACCCCCTGCCTCTAGGGGTTCCCCCCACCCACTAATGGGTTACCCCCTGCCTCTAGGGGTCCCCCCAGCCACAAATGGGTTACCCCCTGCCTCTAGCGGTTCCCCCCCACCCACAAATGGGTTACCCCCTACCTCTAGGGGTTCCCCCCACCCACAAATGGGTTACCCCCTGCCTCTAGGGGTTTCCCCCAGCCGCAAATGGGTTACCCCCTGCCTCTAGGGGTTCCCCCCAGCCACAAATGGGTTACCCCCTGCCTCTAGGGGTTCCCCCCAGCCACAAATGGGTTACCCCCTGCCTCTAGGGGTTCCCCCCACCCACAAATGGGTTACCCCCTGCCTCTAGGGGTTCCCCCCAGCCACAAATGGGTTACCCCCTGCCTCTAGGGGTTCCCCCCACCCACAAATGGGTTACCCCCTGCCTCTAGGGGTTCCCCCCAGCCGCAAATGGGTTACCCCCTGCCTCTAGGGGTTCCCCCCACCCACAAATGGGTTACCCCCTACCTCTAGGGGTTCCCCCCAGCCACAAATGGGTTACCCCCTGCCTCTAGGGGTTCCCCCCACCCACAAATGGGTTACCCCCTGCCTCTAGGGGTTCCCCCCAGCCGCAAATGGGTTACCCCCTGCCTCTAGGGGTTCCCCCCACCCACAAATGGGTTACCCCCTTACGAACGACTTTAGTCGAGTGGCTTCGCCACGGTAAGGGAGATTTAGAATAGGGAGGAGCGGCGCGCGCGAGGTTTCTGTTGCTGTTTGCTTGCTGTTTTTGCTGTGTTGTTTCTCATCACTGTTGCTGCATAGTGCAGTTTCCGCCACGTGCGTTGCACGGTTGGACGGGGGCGCGACCACCACCACCCTTCATCAGGAAATCGGGTTGTGTGTGCGTTGGTGCTCGGCCCCTCTCGCCTTTTAAACACCCGCACACACACACAACAATGACAGAGTGCAAGACTCTGGCCGAGCTGGAGGCGCACCTGGAGGGGGGGAAAGGGCAGTCGTACGACTGGTCCCCCCCGACCGCGCAGCTCGCGGCGGTGAACGTCGACGTGGTGCAGGCGGGCCTCGTCCGGCAGAAGGTGCCGTACCCCGCCCTCCTCGGCACCCTGAGGAGCTTGCTCGCGGAGGCTGCGACGAAGAACATCGCGCAGGACCGCATCCTCCCGTCGGCCCTGGACGCGCTCGTCCAGGGGGTCGGCGACTGGTCGGGGATCGCGCTGGTGAGGCTGCTGGCGACGGTGCAGCTGTGCACGGGGCGGCTGGGGCAGGCGGAGTCGGTGGCGCGCCTCCGCGGGGAGTCCACGGCCCCGGTGGCCTCCTCCTCGGTGGCCCCCCAGCAGCCGGCGGCGGGTGGGGGCATGGGCGAGGTGATCGCCCTGATGCACCAGCAGCAACGCCAGAGCATGAAGTTGCTCGAGGCGATGGTGCGCAAGGTGGGCCGCCGCCAGGGGGACAGCGACAGCGAGGGGGAGGCGGAGGAGCCGCAGCGCGCGGTGGGGGCGGAGGGGGTGTTGCGGTGCCCGGGGGAGTGGCGACGCTTCGTCGACGCCCGGAGCTCGCACGCGGACGAGCTCGTCCGGTCGCTGCGCGACAGGCTGCCGAGGCGTGAGGGGGTGGCGCGCGACGGGGCGGAGCTGGCGGTGGAGGCCATCGCGCTGGTCCTCCGGGGGAGCCCGGAGGAGTCGGTCCTCACGAAGCTCGAGGACGCCCTCAGCTATTTCGCGTGGCTGGGGGAGGGGGGTGAGGCGGCCGCCAGGGCGCACCGGCAGCGGCTGGTCCTACAGGACCACATCCCCCCCGAGCGGCGAGCGGCGGAGGCGGCGGCGCGGTCGGCGGCCCGGCAGGGGCCAAAAAACGGCGGGGCCGGGGGCGGTGGCGGTGGGGGTTGGCGCCCGGGGGGGGGCGGCCAGCAAGCCGACCGGGTCGTACGGCGGGGGGGGCGGCCCGCCAACCACGCGCCGCCTGTTCGGCCGCCGCTGACCGGAGGAGGAGCAGGCGCGGGGGGCCCAACCGCGTCTGCGAGCCGATGGGGGTGTGTCCCGACCGCCCTCCCCGCCAAGGCAAGGGTACATGTGGCGGGGCCCTGGCCAGCGAAGGCGCGCGTCCTCGCCCAGACCGCGGCCGGCGGAGCCAGCGAGCGAGGTTGGGGGCGTGCCGGGGGAATTGGGTGCGCCGGTGCGGGGGGTGCCGGAGCGTGCGGATGCGGGGCCGGATGCGGCGGGGCCCGGGTTGACGCGCGCGCGACGTGTGGAGTTGGAGGACGAGCTGTTCCGGGAGCGGGACGGAAAGCAGCTGGGGCGGGCCCTGGCCGAGAGCGTGCAGTGGGACCAGCTGCACACCTTCGCGGTGGGGGTCCGCGGTGCGACGGAACGCGACTGGCTGCGGCGGGCGTACGCGGCGGTGGAGGCGGAGCACCCGGGCGCGCCAGCGGACGAGCTGGTGCTGCGTTTCGCGTGGGGAAAGCTGCGGGGGGGCGCGGCGCCGGGGACGGTCCGCGACTACGTGGGTCGTCTGCTGCGGGCGCTGCAAGCGGATGGGGTGCGGGGTTTGCGGACGGCGCGGGTGTTGGGTGTGCAGAAGGCGCTGACGCGCTTTACGATCATGCTGAGGCCGAGGCAGGCCCCCCCGGTGGACACGCCCGTCGTGCTGCGGACGGTGCGCTCGCTGCAGGAGGCGGGGCACGAGGGCGGGGCGGCGTGCGTGGCGCTGACGTGGGTGACGCGTGCCAGGCTGGCGGACGTCCGCTACACCGTGGTGGCGGACGTGGCGGAGGTGCTGACGGACGACGGAACGGGCCTGGAGGTGTCCATGCGGGAGAAGCAGGCTTTGGCGTGGCGGCCGGTGGTCTGGGTGCCGCCGGGGCCGCTGACAGAAGTGGTGCGGGGTTGGTTGCGGACGAGGCGCCAGGCGGGGGCGCGGGAGTTGTTCTGCGCGACGGAGGGCGAGTACGCCGGGCTGCGCAGGAGGGTGCGTGCGGCGTTGCCGGAGGGGTCGTGGACGCACAGTCTGCGGCGGGGGTCGGCGCAGGTGTGCGAGGAGGACGGCGCATCGTTGGAGGAGCTGCGCGACCTGCTGCGCCACGCGTCGTCGAAGACAACCCGCCGCTACCTGCAGTCGACGTCGACGGCGCAGCGGAAGCGGGAGGCCCGTCTGACGGACGGGCTGCAGCACGCTTATTACTGAGCGTGGTGTTCGGTTCGGGTGCTGCGGCGTACGAGCCGGAGGTGTCCGGTGGCGGGGGCTCCGCGGAGCCGGATGTGTCGCGGGTGCTGGAGGAGATGGCGGGTGTGCGGGAGCCCGGTAGGGGCGAGGGGGTCGAGCTGGACAGGTTCCCGGTGGGGATCCTCGACTTCGACGTTTTGGAACGGTACGCGCCGGAGCGCCGGGGCCTGTTCGCGGTGTGTCGGAGCGTGGGCGCTTTCCGGGCGGAGCTGTTTGCCGACCCGGTGTTGCCGGGGAAGCCGTCCCGTGTCGGGGATGCTGGTGTGGGCGTTTTTCGCGTTGGGAGATCGGCTGTGCGACGTGCCAGACCTGATGGATTGGGTGCGGACGCAGGGTAGCCGGGTGGCTGAGGGTTTGTGCGATTGGGAGTCGGCGGTGGCCGTGCCGGGCGCGGTGCGGCGGGATTTGAAATGGGCGGCGGCGGTGCGGTTGGCGACGGATGTGTTTCGAGCACCACGGCCGGTTGTCGGGGCGGAGTCGCTGTTCGACGCGGTGGTGTACACTGATGCGAGCGACGGAGGATGGGGTTGGGTGGTCCAGCTGCGGGCGCAGTGGGGTGCGCATCGGCGCTGGGGCGTATGGGGGCGGCCTGAGGGCATTTTCCTGTTGGAGATGCGCGCGATGGCTTGGGGCGTGGCGGCCGCGGTATCACGCGGCGCCCGGCGTATTCTGGTTGTTGGGGACAACGCCGCCGTCACGGCGGTGTTGGGCAAAGGGCACTGCGCTCTTCGGGTTGGGAATGGGGTCCTGCGGCGGTTGTTCGACCGCTTGGACGGGGTTGGTGCATGTGTGTTCAGTGTGTGGATGTCGACGGATCGGATGCCCGCGGACGAGCTGTCTCGCCGTCTGTGCCGCGGGTCCGACAGAACTCCGTATGTGACGGAGGGGGTCGACGTGCGGCCTGGTGGGTTTGCGTGGGTGGGCTGAGCGGCGCGGAAACTGCGACCCTTGGGTTGTGTGTGCGTTGGTGCTCGGCCCCTCTCGCAGATCTTGACTAGGCAGGCTGTCCCCCCTCCTCTCTCCGGCCCTCTGGGCAAATTATTGCTTTGTTGTGTTTCTCGCGTCGCGCGAAGATACTTGCTCCGCACTATTCACTAAATCTCCTACGAACGACTTTAGTCGAGTGGCTTCGCCACGGTAAGGGAGATTTAGAATAGGGAGGAGCGGCGCGCGCGAGGTTTCTGTTGCTGTTTGCTTGCTGTTTTTGCTGTGTTGTTTCTCATCACTGTTGCTGCATAGTGCAGTTTCCGCCACGTGCGTTGCACGGTTGGACGGGGGCGCGACCACCACCACCCTTCATCAGGAAATCGGGTTGTGTGTGCGTTGGTGCTCGGCCCCTCTCGCAGATCTTGACTAGGCAGGCTGTCCCCCCTCCTCTCTCCGGCCCTCTGGGCAAATTATTGCTTTGTTGTGTTTCTCGCGTCGCGCGAAGATACTTGCTCCGCACTATTCACTAAATCTCCGCCTCTAGGGGTTCCCCCCACCCACTAATGGGTTACCCCCTACCTCTAGGGGTTCCCCCCAGCCACAAATGGGTTACCCCCTGCCTCTAGGGGTTCCCCCCACCCACAAATGGGTTACCCCCTGCCTCTAGGGGTTCCCCCCAGCCGCAAATGGGTTACCCCCTGCCTCTAGGGGTTCCCCCCACCCACAAATGGGTTACCCCCTGCCTCTAGGGGTTCCCCCCACCCACTAATGGGTTACCCCCTACCTCTAGGGGTTCCCCCCAGCCACAAATGGGTTACCCCCTGCCTCTAGGGGTTCCCCCCACCCACAAATGGGTTACCCCCTGCCTCTAGGGGTTCCCCCCACCCACAAATGGGTTACCCCCTGCCTCTAGGGGTTCCCCCCAGCCACAAATGGGTTACCCCCTACCTCTAGGGGTTCCCCCCACCCACAAATGGGTTACCCCCTGCCTCTAGGGGTTCCCCCCAGCCACAAATGGGTTACCCCCTGCCTCTAGGGGTTCCCCCCAGCCACAAATGGGTTACCCCCTGCCTCTAGGGGTTCCCCCCACCCACAAATGGGTTACCCCCTACCTCTAGGGGTTCCCCCCACCCACAAATGGGTTACCCCCTACCTCTAGGGGTTCCCCCCACCTACCAATGGGTTACCCCATACCTCTAGGGGTTCCCCCCACCCACTTATGGGTTGCCCGTGCCTCTAGGGGTTCGTCTCGGTGTTCGGCGGCTCTAGGGGTTCGTCTAGGCGTTCGTCTAGGGGTTGCGACCCACTAATGGGTTGCTACCTCTCGGATATTCTTCGGTCGTGTGTGCTTCGGTCATAGGTTCTCTGGTGTGCGATGTCCGTCGTGCCGGTGCCCGCGCTCCCCCCCCCCCCCCCCCACCCTCTCCAGCCTCGCCCCCGCCTCTTGGTAGCTGTTTCGCTTTTCTTTTCCGTGTTGTTGTGCCGCACATTACCTCACCACACACCGCCCCCCCCCCCCCCCCTGTAGAGCGCTGTCGGTTCGTTTCACCTCCTCATCATGTCGCTCGGATCTCAGGTTGAGAGCAAGGTGCGTAGCCTCCAACCAGTGTGCCGTACCAGCGAGCTTCCCGCTATTGTGCACGCTGCCGTCAAGCGGGACGGGGCCCACACCTGGTTGAAGGTGAGAGCTGTTTCTCTGGCCCTTGGGGTGCTGTGCAGAGAGTCCGGAGTGGAGATTTATGCGGATGAAGAACGGGAAGGCACTCCTGTCCTCTGGTGTTCTGGCCTGTTTACGAGGCATGTCAAGGCCGGAAAGAAAACTTCCGGTTTTGAGTATTGCGTGCATGTCGGGTGCCGCCACTGCCCGTGCCTGCCGTCGTCTGCTCTTCCCCCCGCACCCGCATCGACTCCGCCTGCTGCCCACCCATCGACTCCGCCCGCTGCCCCCGCTCCTATGCCCGCCTCGACTCCGCCCGCTGCCCACCCATCGCCTCCGCCCGCTGCCCCCGCTCCTATCGCCTCGACTTCGCCCGCTGCCCCCCCGTCGACTCCGCCCGCTGCCCCCGCTCCTATGCCCGCCTCGACTCCGCCCGCTGTCCCCGCTCCTATCGCCTCGACTTCGCCCGCTGCCCCCCCGTCGACTTCGCCCGCTGCCCCCCCATCGACTCCGCCCGCTGCTCCCCCCACATCCACTCCGCCTGCCCCGCCCGCTCCTCCTGCGGCCTATGCCCCGCCGTTGCCTCGTGGTATCCACAACATCGGCAACACATGCTACCTTTCGAGCATCCTCCAGATGTTCTGGCGCTGCCCGATGGTGCATGAAATTATTACTGCGGGTAATAATGCAGGATGTGGCGTCCGTGAAGAGCTCTCGCTGCTGTTCGGGTCGGGGGGCTCAGCTGCGTGTCCGCGGGGGCTTTTTACAGCCATGGGGCGGAGGTTCACGATGTTCACCCGGAACATCAACGAGATGTACGACGTCTGCGAGTTCCGGGATTATCTCCTGAGCGCGTTGCCAGAGGCTGTGTCTGACCTCTTCACGACACAGTTCGTTGACAAGGTGACGTGCAGGGACTGCCGGAAGACCTCGCAGACGCCGTTCACCTTCTCGTTCAACGACGTCCGCCTCCCCACAGACGGTTACTTCCCTCTGGAAGAACTCCTTGAAAAGGAGTTCGGGGATGACACTCCCTTGGCAGACGCAGAGAACCGCTACGAATGCGGGAAGTGCGGTGGCCCTCGCCTTGCTGACAAGCAGCGCTCCCTCTTGTGCACGTCGCACTACTTCGGGATGTCCCTGAGCCGCTTTCGGCATGGGGCTGTGGAGGTGACGAAGCTGATGACGCGGGTGTTGATCCCGCGCTTCATCACTCTGCACCCTGACGGTTGTGAGGTGAGGTACCGCCTGCGCTCCTGCATTTTGCATTCAGGAGAAAGCTCAGGGGGTGGCCACTACTACGGCTACTTCCGTTGCGCTGGAGGGTGGTACCTTCTGGATGACGCCGTCGTCCAGCGCACCAGCGAGGCAGACACCTTCGCTGCCCTCAACGAGGAGGACGGAGCCGCCACCCCCTACCTGCTTCTCTGGGAGAGGGTGAGTTCGCTCCGCAGTTCGGACGACGTCCCTCGTGCCCCGCGACTCGCACCCCCGACGCCATCCACAAGCGTGCAAGGGAATTCCACAGCCCCCGCCGCCCCACAGCCCCCGCCGCCAAGGGCCCCGACACGACTCCCCAAGACGTCGCCCCCCGCACCACCGACTGCATCCCCAGCTCCGCAAGGTAATTCCACACAGGCCCCGCCCAAAAAAGAGGAGTCGGTATCATCACTCTCGCTCTTCACCGGGGTTAAGTGCACCACCCTCAACCCCATTGCTGCTGCCCTGGTGTGGGCCGTGTACAACCGCCTGCAGGAGCAGACCCCGACCCTCTCAGCCAACGCTTGCCGCGCGGCCACCCGTGCGAAATTTCAGCAGCCGCCTTTCTCGTGGCAGGTGGGTTCGTGGTCCGACGCCGCTGGGGTATTCCGGCGGGCCATCAATAACACCGACGCAGCCGCCTCGATGCACTACATCCCCCGCGACGCCTTTGACTTCGCTGTGTCGGAGACCACCGAGGACGTGCTCGAGAAGCACATCCGGGATTTTGTCCAGGGTGTGCACAACCTGCCCAGCATGGTGCAGCAGGGGTCGAGGAGCTGGACTCACCAAGAGTTCCACACCCACCTCGTGACAAGGTACTTCTTTGAAAAGGACAGTACCTTTGTTCACTACGCGTCGACGTACTCCGGCCGGCTGAAGCTGGACTCTGGTGCCAGCCGGAGTGGTACACCCTCTGCGGCCCGTGTGGCCCCTGCGACCCCTCTGTCCCGTGGGACTCCTGCGCCCCCTGCGACCCCTCTGTCCCGTGGGACTACTGTGCCTGCGACCCCTCTTTCCCCTGCGACCCCTGTGGCCTCTGCGACTCCGATGACACGCCACGCCACCCAGGACTCCAGCGCTACGAGCGTAACGTGGGACCGGGCACCCGACATCGACCAGCCCGAGTCGCCGTCCCCTCTGCCTTTGGCCCGCAACCTCTTGGGCCCTCAAGGCACGTCTCTGCCGAACCTCTCACCGGCACAGATCGCGGCTTACGTCCAGTTGTTCCACTGGATGTTACTGCAGGGGAGTGCCAGCGCGTCTGGTTTGCCGGCTCCCCCAGTCCCTCCCCTGCCGGAAGCACCCCTGCCACAGGCACCCCTGCCGGAAGCACCCCAGCCACAGGCACCCCTGCCGGAAGCACCCCAGCCACAGGCTCCCCTGCCGGAACCACGACCCCAGCAGGCTCCCCAGCCACAGCCTCCCCCGCAGATGCCAATCCCACCCCCCAAGAAGCGCAAGGAGCCGACGCCTCGCTCGGCACTGGGTGAGGACGACGTGCACCGGGACACGCCGTCCTACGAGCGGCTGAGCACGAAGGGTCGGGCCTTCCCCAGCCAACCCACCCTCGACTCCATGGCAGAGAAGGAATCTGTCAGGAAAGCGTTCGAGGCGGACTACGACACCCGGTTCATGGGGCTAATGGGAGAATTCCCCCAGATGAACGGGGACGGCCTGCTGGAGTCCGTCCACCCGCGAGTGCATGCCACCATCAACGGGCACGGCCGCCGCGATTTCCTCGAGCAGTACCGCGAGGGGACTGTACAGTTCCTGAGGGGCACGGGGTTCTCTGCAGATCTGCAGCACATCCTGACCGCACTTCGCCAGGGTACGATGCCGAGGGGGTGCACCCAGGCTTTGTCTGTGGGGGCGGGCAAGGCGATTACACGCCTGCGGTACCGAGCAATGCGGCGTCGTGTCGCTGCGGACCGGAAACGTCGCCACGCAGCAGCGGAGGCGGCGCGCAGGGAGGAGGTGGGGACTGCCCCTGACCCCGACCGGGATGTGGTTGTGGGCGCTGGGTGCGGGACTTCGCAGACAATGGAAGAGGCATTTGTGGCGAAGAAGGAGGCGAAGGAGTTCGGGAAGGACGCGCGGCAAGCGGCTGGCCTGAACCGCCGCGGCCGCCCCGCCAAGCAGGCCGTGGTTGAGGCGGAGGAGAAGGCGGTGGAGGCGCGATCCGAGGAGGCGAAAACCACGGGGTATGCCGAAGCGTGGCAGGACCACGACGCCAACCGCGTCCACCGCTACCTGGACGAGGCTGCCGAGATGCGCCTGAAGATGGCGGATCTGCGGAAGACGCAGGGGGAGAAGGATGCGGACCACCCGCTCCTCGGGCACAAGACGCAGGATGTGGATGTGAGCGCCTGGCTTCCCTTCTTTGGGGATCCTGATCCCAGGACGGACTTCTCCTTCGCTGCCACTGGGTTTCACCCCTGGCAGCTGACAAAGCTCTACGACCTCTACGGCGGGGATAGCGCATGCCCGCGCCGCTGCCTCCTCATCTCCCTGGTGTACCTTCGCCACGTCCCGGAGCTGAGCAACGCCGGTTTCAGGCAGCACCTCCCAGGAGTCTCTCTCGAGCGCGAGACTCTGTCGGCGGAGTACCACAAGGGGGTGATGCATCTCCTCTCCAGCATGGATGAGATGGGGACAGATGTGAAGGGCCGTGAGTGGTTCACCAAGCCCTGGGCTCACCGCTCAGTGAACCACTTCCCCTTCCAGCCCCTCGCGTCGCTTGCGGTGGACGTGTTCCCCGTGTACGTCTGTGCAAATAAGACAGACTACAGTGGGTACTACTCCCGCCACGCGAAGAAGCTGCAGCTGTGCATCACAGCCCTCGGCTTCATTGCGGGGTTGTCGGCGCTGAACCCCGGGCCCCGACCCGATGGGGACATCTGGGGATCCGCCAGGAAGCCCCCGCAGGCCGACACCTACAAACGCGTCCCTCTCCGCGCGAATGACATCGTCCTCGGTGACGGGGCGTATGCTGACGCGGCCTGTGTCGTGATGCCGAACCGCCGCGTCGCGAAGCCGAACGACGAGAACAGGTCGACGGACTTCGACTTCTTCTCCCGCCTGCGTACTCCTGGGTGCGTAGAGTTCAACCGCGCACACGCTGCTGGCCGTTCGCGTGTGGAGAGGGCCATCGCACGCCTGAAGCAGTCGTTCGCGATCTTCCGGAAGATCTGGAACCTGGAGACTGTGAAGGGCGGCCTCAATTGGCTGAACCCCTGCTTCCAGGTGGCCGCCCACCTGCACAACTTCAGGCTGCGCTGGAGTATTCCGGAGATGCCCCTGTGCGGGTACACGCTCCTGGCGAGCAAGCTCACGCGTCAAGCCGACACGGCGAGCTACCCGTGGAGCGATGATGAGGCTGCCGCCTCAAAGACTGCGGCCGACACCCTGCTGGAGTTGTGGGCTGCGAAGGAGAAGAAGGCCAGGTGGCAGACCCTCGCAGCCACGAGGAGGGAGGATTGGGGCGCACTGGGTGGGGCCAATCTGTCGGTGGACCCTGGGCCCTGGAAGTCCAGCAGACAGGTGTGGACTTCCCGCTTCGATAGGGATCGCCTGTTTCTGGATGGTGGGGAAGAGGACGCGGACGGGGCCAGTGTGGGGTCCTCCGAGTGTCGGGATCTGGAGGGCGAGGATTCGTCGGACACGGAAGAAACGGCTGACATCCCCTCTTCCT
This sequence comes from Rhynchopus euleeides, assembly GCA_963210315.1. Taxonomy (NCBI): domain Eukaryota; phylum Euglenozoa; class Diplonemea; order Diplonemida; family Diplonemidae; genus Rhynchopus; species Rhynchopus euleeides. The sequence goes on from OY723276.1 coordinate 1,893,672, forward strand.
CTTCTTCCCCGAATACTTCTTCTTCCACAAACACTTCCTCTTCTTCCTCTTCCTCTTCGTCTTCGTCTTCTTCATCTTCTGACGATGTCCCGCCCAAGAAAAGGCCGCGCTCCTCCAAAACCCCACCCCATGTGGAGAACCCCCCTGCGAGACAGCCCCCTGCCGGGAAGGAGGGTTCTGCTAAGAAGCGGCCCTCCGAGAGCTCGCCGCCTGCTGGCAGTAAGGCCCCCGCAAGCAAGAGGGACAAGAAGGCCGCTGTGAAGAAGACCGCTGCGAAGGCCCCTGCGAAGGCCGCTGCGAAGAAGACCGCTACAAACACTTCCTCTTCTTCGTCTCCGTGTGAGAACCCCCCTACGAGACAGCCCCCTGCGGGGAAGGAGGGTTCTGCTAAGAAGCGGCCCTCCGAGAGCTCGCCGCCTGCTGGCAGTGCGGCCCCCGCAAGCAAGAAGTACAAGAAGGCCTCTGTGAAGAAGACCGCTGCGAAGGCCGCTGCGAAGAAGACCACTGCGAAGGGGAAGAAGGGCAAGTGAAATTGCCGGGCAGGGTCGAAGAGATGACGTGTGTGTTCTGTCTCGATTTGTTATGGTGTATGGTTTGCTTCGTTTCGTTATCATGGGGGTTTGAGCTTGCAGGAATCAGTGCAGTTGACAGCTCTGATGGGCTGTGGCTACACTACTCCAATATTCAGTGAAAGGCATGCAGTTGCTTTTGGATGGCTGCGCGGCAGCTTGGAGGGTGGTGGACACCCCTGATTTTGTGCGGCGGCCCGAGGCGTGTCCTCCCTGCCTCGCGGATAATGTGCACATCACCCTGCCTATCCTGGGGTTCTTCGGGGTGTCCCATAAAAAACAGTGGAGAGGACGACCGCGCTGATGATGAGGAATAACCAACACCCCCGCCCCGCCCCCCGCCCCCCCCCCCCCCCCGTCCCCACCCAAAGCTCAAGCTTCCTGGACACGCTCGTTTGAGCAATCTGGAATCTGTAGAAGGCTCGCCGTGTAGGCGGCCTTGGCTATTTTGCCGGCTTGCTGGTCTGCGGCCCAGGATGCGCCTGCAGCGCCGTGTTGTCCCACGTTCTTGAGGCACCAAGCTTGAGGATTCTCTGGCAGATATGTTCACGATGTCATTCACGTCTCAACGGGTTCTTCGGGTGTCCCATTCAAAAAAACACCCGAAAAATATGACGACTTTGCTAAACTGGACCCAACTCCCCATACTCTTTTTTTTGCCATTTTTCAGCATTTTCCCCCGATTTTTCGATTTTTTTTTTTGAAAATTATTTTTTGTCCAGAATCGACACCCCCCTCTGTTTCGTGCCTCAAAAAAACACGGAAATGCGGATCCACACCACCCTTTCTCCTGATTTGTATCCACAGGCCCTTCTGTGTGTCTGAGGAGCCCGCCTCAGGGCCACTCTGGCCCAACATGCAAACCATGCATTCCATCGGTGATCGCACCAAGATCAAGGGGTTTCCGTGCTGTACTACACTCCACTCCTGCAAACAAGATTCACGTGATTGCAGGTGCCTGTTTAGTTCTGGAGGGTTTCTTTTGCGTGAAAGTTCGGTGCACTCACGGATTCTTAAAACCCTGTGCCTGGAATTTTGTCCAAAAAATAACACGTTTTCGCACAAGGCATAAAATGGTCAAAAAACCCGAAAATCGGGTTTGTAGGGTATATGTCCCCTGTCTGAAAATGCAAAATATGGCCCCGCAGGTGCCCCCAGAGTGATTTAAAATTGGAAAATCGACATTTTCCACCTACGGGAAATCCCCCAAAATAGGGGGTCCCCAGTCACGAACCCCAAAAAAATGTCCCGCGCGCCTCTAAGGCACTCTGGATTTTTATTATGTCATCCAGATGTCACATCTGGGTCCAGGAACACCGGTTTTTGGCCTCAGGAAGTCGAAAAATATGTGTGGAAATTTTTATTCCTGACCAGGATCCCCTAAAAGCCCGATTTCCCCTGTTTACACATGGGGGATTTCTTGCAACGCCCGCTCGTGTGCTGAGTGTGTTATCCGCGACGTGGATGCGGTCGCCCTCTTCCTCCCAGAAGCCACTGATCTTCCTCATCCAACTTCACCTCTGGATGTACGCGGCACGTGCTTGGGTTGTCCTGTCGCAGTGCAGCAGAAGGTCCCCTGTGCACTGCTGCCCAAGCCATTTCGGCTGCACGGAATACGCCACGCAGAGTAGCGTGGTATCGCGTGACCAGCTCGTGAGGCTTGTGCCCCGAATCGAATCGATTGGCTGCGAGCTGCATTGCCTCGGTCAGTTGGTGTCCTTGTGTGTGCATTTTTGTGCACAACAGTCCCTTGGGTATCTGCAGCGCAGGTGCCTGCACTGGACCAGGACTCCTGATTTGCCTCTGGCACTTGTGATCGGAACGGATGCGGCGACATGCCACGGTGCCCATGAATAGCCATGCCGGCACGAAGGTACGTTCACGACGGATGATTACCATTGCCGCACTCTGTCAGAACCAAGGGTCGCAGCTCACCTGAACGCCCACCAGGCCCCCCAACAGGGGGTGAAACCAAAGGGTCCCCCCTGGGGTTTTTTAACCCAAAATTTTCGAATTCGACATGTCCCCGGGATTTCCACTATGTCGCAGATTTCGACCATTGGGTCAAGAAAACCTAAAAATCTAGGGGGGAGGTGCTGAAGGATTGCACTGAAAATACTACGAGAAACACTTGGCCTCTATGCTGTGAGTGTTGCATTGGACGCTTCCACCGTTAAGGTTGCACACAGCCCCGCCTGTGCTGCAACCACCCGCTCTTGGCTGACCCCCGACGTCTGGTGCGTTTCCCACTCCGGGTATTTGAATCCTCACCCTGTACCTCTTCGGGATCCTCCATCCCCTGGGGAACCCTTCCCCTCGAGGCTTCTTCACGTCTCCGACATATTGGTGTGTGCCCACATGACCCTTCTTCCTGACATCCTCGATGTCGTTTTGCACCCCGGGCGATGCACTGAGACGGCCGTATCCAGGTAGTCAGTGGCCATGCCCAGCCCCTCAGCGTGACAGTCCTCTGGTGCGCTCCCAGCACCACCACCGCGACGCTCGTGCATATTCAGCCACCATGACCCGGCAGCTCTCGCCTGGGGACAGGGCTCGGCGGATCGAGAAATCACAGTCTGAAACTCGCCTCCCAGCTCCTCCGCAGCAGTCTACTGTCCGGCCGTCTTAAACTCTCGCCCTTCGGGAGCCCGGCCAACACCCGGTGCTTTCCGGCGTGATCTCGATCGCTCTGTGGCTCTCTGTGTCCTCTCCGGTCTTCGCTGGCTGCGAGCGAGTTGCGGGGTGAAGCCCAACGCGCCTCTTCATGGCGCACTGGAGACGCTGCATGGAGTGCCCAGGGGTAGGTGTGAGAGGTGCCGGCCCTTCTGGGTGAAAGAGGGCGATCGCGCGCACTGTCGTCTCCTGAACTCCGCTCGAGCGGTGGACAACACGTTCCTGCGGCCCCCTTCCCACTGGGCTGATCCCCACTGTACCTGCCCCATCGCCCGCCTCGTAGACAGCGCATCAAACGGAGGCCCTGTGGCCCCACGTGGCGTCGATTCAGTGGTAACGCCCGGACTCAGTGTGGAGGGCGTATTTCCCGGTGCGTGAGGAAATTCGAGGCCCTGGAGGTGTGGGCATGCCAGAAGGATTCTCGGAGTCGCCTTCTTAATGAGAGAGGTGAGTCCCCGCGGACCGGAGCTTGTCGCACGCTGCAGTCGCTGTTCGGGCTTGTCGAGTAGGCTGCTGGGTACTCGGGAAGACTGGCCGACTGCCCCCCAACCTTGTGGAATGATCTCGGCCCGCTGCCATGGCTGCGGTTTCGGTGGACCCCCTCAGCGGCGGCACCGCTGACACAGGCGATGCGGACGCGTCTCTCAGTCGCTGCTTCTTTTGCTCCCCGAGCAGTGCAGCTTGGGAGAGCGTCTCGGCTGTGTTGGATACCTGATCTCTGTGTATGTCCCACGGCACCTCGCAGGTGTCCAGTCAGCAGCTCCCCTTCCCTGCATGGAACTGTGAGGTCGTACGTCTCAACACCGGGCCACAGACGCCCGGAACTCCCCCTGACCCCTGTGAATAATGCAGGCTTGAATGTGTGTCCCCCGGCAGGGAGACTATGCTTCGACGGAGTATGCCCCGCTTGGGGCGTGTGCGGGCATCCGCTTGACGCCGGGGTGCGCGTAGTCGGCATTCGCGCAGATAAGCTGGGCACGACAGACGTGCCGGCTTCTCGGGGGCGTGTCCGGGGGCGTTGCATTGGTACACGAAAACTGTCGCCCTCGGAAAGCTCACGTCGCGTCACCGTGCTCGAGCTGGATCTGGCAGGCTGTGTGTGACAGGCCACCCTTCCGCCTTCAGGTGCCGTCGCTCGGGCAAAAAAGGTGTATTTCTCAATCAAGAGAGTATGCCCCTCACGATTGTGGCACGATTGTGTCTCCCCGGGTCAGGCTCGGTATTCCAGTCGAAAGCGTAAATGCCCCTCGGCACTGTGCTGGGCGGGGTTGTGTCTCGGTCAGGAGAGGAGGTGCCCCTCAGGCAAAATCCTGCGTCTCGCGGTCGGGAGTGAGTGCCCCTCGGCAGGAATGTGTCTCGGCCAGGTGTCCCTCAGGCAGGGAATGTAATGTCTCGGCCCGGTGTCCCTCGGGCATGAATGTGCGTCTTGGCCAGGTGCCCCTCAGGCAGGGTGCCCCGTAGGCGGAAGTGTATGTCGCGGCCAGATGCCCCTCAGGCAGGGTGCCCCGTAGGCGGAAATGTATGTCTTGACCAGGTGCCCCTCGGGCAGGGTGCCTCGTAGGCGGAAGTGTATGTCTTGGCCAGGTGCCCCTCGGGCAGGGTGCCTCGTAGGCGGAAGTGTATGTCTTGGCCAGGTGCCCCTCGGGCAGGGTGCCTCGTAGGCGGAAGTGTCTGTCTTGGCCAGGTGCCCCTCGGGCAGGGTGCCTCGTAGGCGGAAGTGTATGTCTTGGCCAGGTGCCCCTCGGGCAGGGTGCCTCGTAGGCAGAGGTGTCTGTCTTGGCCAGGTGCCCCTCGGGCAGGGTGCCCCGTAGGCGGAAGTGTGTGTCTTGACCAGGTGCCCCTCGGGCAGGGTGCCTCGTAGGCGGAAATGTATGTCTTGGCCAGGTGCTCCTCAGGCAGGGTGCCCCGCAAGCGTAAGCTGTAGGTATGTCGTGGCCAGGTGCCCCTCAGGCAGGTAATGTCTCGGCGAGATGCCCCTCGGGCAGGAAAAATGCGTCTCGGCTAGGTGCCCCTCAGGCAGAAGTGGGTGTCTCGGTCCGATGCTCCTCGGCAAGATCGTGTCTCGGTCAGGAAAGTAGGAGTTGGATATCACTGACGTCACTTTGCTGCATCAGTATCGACCCATTTATCAGCACCCGACTGTTGCTCTTGGTCCCGCCTTTGTCAGCGCCTCTGTGACGGAACCTCCAGCTGAAGTATGCGTTTGGAAACCTTGAGCGCGATCAAGCGTGAAGCAGGTTTTCGGCGAGGCGCGGTGATAGTCTCGATGGCTGATGGGAATGTCCTCAATCCGCTGCGGCCACGGGCGCAGCGCTGTCCCGCTGTCACGTTCATAAGCGGCGGAGGACCACCTTGAACACCACGGCGTCATCATCCCCATCTTTTTGCGCCCCTCCTTCGTGCTGATCCCCCCGTGCACCTCGCCGTCATTTATTAGAACCAGTGCGTGGGGGTGTTGTTGTCCTCAACCGCGGCTTCGGCCCTCTTGAGACCTGACACGAGCATGGTGTGAGGGTCGTCTTCTCGGTCGGGATTTGGTGCCCCTCGGGCAAGATTGTGTATCTCTCGGTCGGGAGAGCGGGTGCCCCTCGGGCAAAATTATTGTCTCGGTCAGGAGAACAGGTGCCCCTCGGGCGAGATGCTGCGTCTCTCGGTCGGGAGAGTGGGTGCCCCTCGGGCATAGTTTTGTCTCGGTCAGGATAACGGGTGCCCCTCGGGCAAAACTGCGTGTCTCTCGGTCGGGAGAGTGAGTGCCCCTCGGGCAGAATATTGTCTCGGTCAGGAGAACAGGTGCCCCTCGGGCGAGATGCTGCGTCTCTCGGTCGGGAGAGTGGATGCCCCTCGGGCAGAATATTGTCTCGGTCAGGAGAACAGGTGCCCCTCGGGCAAGACTGCGTGTCTCTCGGTCGGGAGAGTGGGTGCCCCTCGGGCAAATTTTTTGTCTCGGTCAGGAGAACAGGTGCCCCTCGGGCGAGATGCTGCGTCTCTCGGTCGGGAGAGTGGGTGCCCCTCGGGCAGAATATTGTCTCGGTCAGGAGAACAGGTGCCCCTCGGGCAAAACTGCGTGTCTCTCGGTCGGGAGAGTGAGTGCCCCTCGGGCAGAATATTGTCTCGGTCAGGAAACCAGGTGCCCCTCGGGCAAGACTGCGTGTCTCTCGGTCAGGAGAGTGGGTGCCCCTCGGGCAGGGTAGAATGCTGCGTCTCTCGGACGGTCAGATCGTGTGTCCCTCAGTCAGGAGAGGAGGTCTCGGTCGCTAAAAACGCGCCCCCTCGGGCAGAGTGGTTGTGTCATCGCTGTTGTGTCACACCAATTGCCTCTCGGGCGGTGTGTCTTTTTTGATTTGACAACTCCGGTTTGGTGTACCTCGATGAGCTTACCTTACCTTGTCGTCGGACACAACATATCATCGTTGTCCCAAACCCCGTAACCCACGTGAAGTGGATCATCTGAAGTGCAGAATGAGGTGGAGCAGGTGGAGCACGAAACATAAGTAAACCATAGCAAGAGAGGCCAGCAGCAGTCCCGAGTCCATCGCGTTCCTCGTAGCATTTCCCGTACCACACAGGTGTGTTATGTGCAAAATTTTATCTAACTCGGTCAAAATTCCAGGCACAGGGTTTAATTGAAAACTGCTCAAAAAACCCCCCGCACCGCCCCACCCCCCGAACGGGCTGTTTCTTGTGGTGCGTCTCTGGAGCCTCACTGCGATGCAGACGGAGTTGAGACCGTGTACAATTTTTCATTTTCTTGTGGCTCACAAATCACAAAAAATGGGGAGTAACAGTGCCAGAGGGGCACAACGGTTTCTATGCCCTCTCTGTGTCAAGCCCTTTGCAAATACTGTATGTGGTGCAAGTCTGGAGGAGGCGAGAGAATATTGGGAGAATGCCTGAAAGGGTTGTTGGGAGGTTGACGCTGATTGACGGCGTCAGCTTCTACTCCGGGCTTTTTTCGGGCGTGCGAAATCGTTTAGCAACGATTCCCGCTGGCTTGCTGTAATGCCGTCTGCAAGCATTTCCGGAGCGCGGTGACGGGGAGGACGCGGTGCCCGCGTGGAGTTTCCAGACAAAAGACGGCATCCCCGCCACCACCCACCCACCCACCCCTTGCCGCAGTGGAGGACACGCCTGCATTTTTCTTGGCGACGCACCAACTTACTCACACACAGCCCCTGCCCCTTGTACACACCCCCCCCTTTTCCCCTCTCTCTCCACTCGCTCGCAATGAGTTTCCACGGGAACACGACGCTTGGGACGTGGGACAGCCGACAGGCGCTGAATATTGTGTCACGGCCGCCTTCTTTGCAAGCCTGTGGAAACGCTGTGCCTGCACCGTCACTCTATGCGAGGATGCTGTCGCGGATCTCTGTTCTGCTGGAGGTTCCGGGGGAAACGGAGCTTGAAGGGGGGCGGAAGCAGCGTGCGTTTGTTGGCGGTGTGATCGGGCTGCTCCTGTCATTTTCTGCGGTTGGAGCAATGCGGACGCACACCCTTTACCGCGACCTGTGTGTCTCCCTGGTCTTGATCCCGAGCATGACGATGCTTGCGTTCGTGCTGTGCACCAAGACGGCACCTGTGCTGCTGCTTGAGTTTGTAAACTACTCCTGGGTCGCGTCCATCCTGCTCGCTTCGTACGCCAGTACGGTGGCCGGTTACGAAGGCCCGTGGGTGTTCATTGTGATCTTCCTTGATTTCTGCCTCGTGAACCAGTTGCCAAAGCGTGCGGCAGCGGTGGTGCTTGGTGCGAGCAGCGTGTGGCTTATCTTCCTGCAGGTAGTCTTGGCGACAGGTTGGAGGCTGCCCGACTTCGCGAGCTACACGCATGTGTGCGACTGCGACAGCCCCCCGTGCCGCCCGAGGGTATTGACAAACGTGCTTCTGGTGGTGCAGAACATCGTGGTGCTGCTTTGGGACTACTGGCTGACGCGGGGATTTGCGCAGCGCGTGCTGGAGGAGTCTGAGCGGATGCGCTCAACAGTGGATACGGTGCAGCGCATCGCGCTGCGGCTGTCGGAGTACGACGTGGACAGCGTGACGGAGATCCTCGATACCAGCGAGAAGAGCTTGCCCCCCGAGATGGCGGAGGCGCTGCGGGCGCTCGAGGCGAACCTGCGACAGTACCGGCCGTACCTCCCTGACGCGCTGTTCAACAACCAGCAACGGGGGCCAGACATGCCCCTGAGGGCCGCCCCCGGGCTCGACACACGCGAGGCCACCATCGTGTTCACCGACATACGCTCATCCACCACCATCTGGGAGGCAGTGCCTGAAGCGATGAAGAAGGCGATGCGGATCCACAACTCCGAGGTCCGACGCGTCACCCAGGGCTGCGGTGGGTACGAGGTGAAGACTGTGGGCGACGCCTTCATGGTTGCCTTCGACAGCGCTGCTGCTGGGATGAACTTTGCGCTGGGTGTGCACAATGCGCTGTACGAGGCGGAGTGGCCCCCCTCGCTGCTGCAGTTCCCTCTCTGTGCCGAACGCAGCGGCCTGTGGCGTGGGCTGACGCTGCGCATCGGCGTCAACAGCGGACCTGTCACACCTGAAGAAAACGAGGTGACTGGACGCATGGACTACTTCGGACACACCGTCAACGTGGCTGCCCGCCTCGAGAGCGCATGCCTCCCAGGCGCCATTGCGGTGCAGTCCGACCTGTGGGACGAGGTGCGCCACCTCTGCGAGGCACACACAGGCGACAAGGAGTCCATCCTGCTGAAGGGTGTGAAGGACCCTGTCGTGATGTGCTGTGTGTGGCCACCCGCACTCCAAGGCAGGCGCCTGCACTCCTTTGAAACCTCTGAGGTCTTCAGCGCCACCTCCGTCCGCACCATGTCGCAGCGCTCCGGGCTTGGTGCTGACACTGCCAGCCACGGGCGTTCTCAGATGTCGGTGTCGCACGCAACAGTCGGGGTGGTCAACATCGTCACCGACACATTTGTCTGTGTGGGGGTGCATCTCAGCCGCAGGCTGGAGGTCCTTTCTCTGGGGCTGACCTGCAGCGGGGGCACGCTGCAAGCGCTTCTCGGCAACCACGTCGCTGTCGGGTGGAACACGGGGCGTCCCCTTGAGTCGCACGCCGAGAGTGCGCTGCGCTTTGCACGCATGCTAGGCAGTCAGGACCATGTGGGCCTTGCGACAGGGATAGTGCACCACGGCGACATCGGGACCTCCCTCCAGCGCTTCGTGACAGTCGTGGGTGAGGCAGTGTGCTTCAGCTGGGAGCTCAGCAGCGTTGCGGAGCAGAACCACATGCCGTGCCTCTATGCGTGGATCAGGAACACAGCGGACCCGATCTCCCCGCGCACCCCGCGCACCCGTGCAGCCCCCACTGCTGTTCCGAAGTTCCTCCGCGATACGCTGGAACCCAGCGGCATCTCGGTGCCTGGCATTCCGCCGAATAATATATTTGCCGTCCCTCCTGACAACTGAATGTCTGTTGTGTTTAGCCTTTGCAGCGCACTGCTGTGGGTGGAAAGTGTCATGTTGGTTCATGTCCCGTGTGCTCCTCGTCGCAACACCATCATGACCGTCGTTAGGAGTGTGTGTGTGGAAGAAAATGTGCAGATCAAAGTGACACGTATTGCGCAATGGGAGTATATTTTGAATCCAAAGATGATGTTACGGTGACGCGTGCGTGCACAATTTCTCCGGGATGATCCCGAAGCGTTCTTCAAGGTCCGAACTGTTCACGTAAGTTCGGTGTGGCCAACTGGGGGCATTCCGTGCCTTGAGCCGGACTTTGTGACCCCCACTCATGCCACTTCATCACACTGGGGGATACAGCAAAGATAAATTTCGGCATGCATTGGTCTTTGTTGTCACGTTTTGCTGTCACGATCCATCGGGTACAGGGTCGTTGTCATGGAACTCGCCCTGGCTTTGCACGCAAGCAACCAAGCGATATTCCCCTGAGCTCGAACCATTGCCCTGAAGGCATATTCCTTCACTGGGTCGTATGGACACGGCCCGCCATCGTTCAAAATTTCGTCCTCGTTGTGAGCATCGCACTCAGGCGTGCCGTCGATATTGACATGTCAACGGCAAGCTGATCACCGGATGGCATGCCTCGCTTCTGCAGTCCATGCCTTCCGGACGGAACCACACGGGAACCATGGTGGGGGTGCGGGCAGGATCACTCATACGAAGAATACGAAGGGGAAACAAGAAACGTGTGCGAGGGGTCCCCCGTACGTACTCCTCTTAGTGGACGATATGAGCGTCCGCTTGGTCATCGAGAAGGGCCATGCCAAGACACGCCTGGGCAACGCGTTGCTGCGGGGCGTATTCACGGTCTTGGCCGAGGAGGACATCCAGCTTGTGTGTCGCTGGATCCCCACGGCTACTATGCCTGCTGATGCCCCTTCGCGACGGTCAGTCGTGACCGGGGGTGGCCTCCACCACATATCTTTGTGTTTGTCGCATGTGGAGCACGTCGACGCGGGGTTGCGCATTGTTGAGCCCATTGAGGACAGCCTACGTGATTAATGCGGTTTCCTCACGGGTCCCCCGTACGTATCGACAGTTCTACTGCAGACAACTTCCCTCCTCACCCCATCCATTGTTGCCCTCTGATTCATACCGCCTCCTGAAGTGACCCCCCCCCCCCCTCTCTCTCTCTCTCTCTCTCTAGGACGACTAGTCGGAGTTTCTTCGAAACGTCCTGGGGGATATGAGTGGTGTGTCGCCCCGGAGGGACCCGCCTGGGGGGTGATGGTAGCGGTGACAGCATGAGTGGAGGGTGGGTCAACTTTGCATTTGTTGCTTTGTGTGCCGCCCCTTCGGGGCGGAGTTGTGTTGTTCTAGGCTTTCGCCTCTCCTCGTGGACCTCATCGGTCTGCGGCTGGAAGGGCAGCTCTAACCTGCTACACCGCCCTACTTCGCAGGTTTCGCCTCGTCTGTGTGCAGAGAGGCTGTTTCGCGTGCTCTTGCACGACGCTGCCCCACCACCAAATAGCGTGCTGAAGTCCTCCCCGCCCCACTCTCCCTTGGTCGAGGCGTTGCGCCTTCGTCACTTGCTCTTTGATGTCACTGTGCTACCACACCTCCCAGGCAGGGTCCCGACGGGGCGTAACACCACTTAGCCCGATCGGCGATGCGTGCGATTTCATGTGTACAAACGTGCAGCTGTCACCGAATGTACACGTGCGGGCCTGCTTCCGCAGCTCTGATGGGAGATTCCATTTGTGGTTCTCGCAGAACGCGAAGTGGAATCTTTTCCCCAGTCCCTCAACATTTTCCACATCGCCCTTGTTCACGGCATAACTGGCATCCCGGTATGAGCAGTACACCAGCAGCAACGGTGTGTTGTGCTTCAGAGGTGCCCTCGTGGCACCTGGCGTTGTGACTCGTGGCTTCTTCTCCAGCTCTGCGTTCTGGTTTTGGAGCGCCTGAATTTCAGCACCCCTGTTCTCGAGCTTCTTGGTCTGCGCCTGGACTTCGCGTTCCAGGCGTGTTGTGGTATTTGCGCACCTTTTGCACGGCAGACTCTTCTCGATTTTAAGCAGCTCCAATTCGAAGGGATCCGTTGTATTGGCCTCTTTATCCTTCACTGAGAAGGATCCATCGATCAGGCCCTGCCTCATCCGGAATACATGCCGTCCTTAGGGACTCGGAGCCGGTACTCCAAATAGCCTTTAGTTGTTCCATCGTTACCTCTCTATACTAAATATAGGTGCTGGGAGACTTACTTTTCCATTCACTCTCGACGATCAAAACCACCCCCCCCCCCCCTAGGGCAGTGATTAAAAATTCGTGTTATTCGAATACGAATATTAGGAGGGTGTCCGGTACTCCGGATTTTCCTGATTTTTCCCGATTTTCCGAAAGTTTTGCCACTGGTTGACACAAGGGCAAATTTCGAGCAAAATCCGAAAATCAGGAAAAATCGGGAAAAAACAGGAAATCCAGGGGGGGCCACCGGAGACCCTCCCCGAAAAAATCCGATTTTTTTGGGTCGAAAAAAAATTTTTTTTTCCGACCCGAAAATCTGTATCTGCGGACTGCCACACTCTGAAAAACCGAAAAATTTCCGAAAAAAATCGAAAATTTTGGCCTTTCCTGGCCTGTGTGGTCCCAAAGGGTCCAGGTTGCCCGGTTTTTCTCCCAAAAACACCCCAAAAAATTTTCCGCCGCCCTTCGGGCGGCGGATTGGCCGCCTTCGGCAGCGTCGTCGTTTCACTCTGTACTAAGGACGTCGGTAAAGCCGAGCCCTTTGTACAACCGTTTCACTCTGACTTCTGTCTGTCTGTCCTGTGTGCCATCAGTGTGTCCCCGTTCCAGTGATTCCGCTCCATCCCATTGAGTGTCTCTCAGTTCTGCTCGTTCTGACAGTGGAGGTGGTCTCCTGCGACTGCGTCGGTTTCTTGGCTGCCCCGTGTCTGCAGTTCCACTTGTGTCATGGACTCGTTGTGGTTACTGGTGCTCTGCAATATTTTCGCTGCTGCTCGTTAGTTCCGTCCCGTTTCATTCCCAGCTGCTCAGGGAGAGCTGCCCTGTGTTTGCCGCAAAGGGCGCTGCTGATCCTTGTTCCTCATCGCGTTGTGACTCCCATTCAGCCTGGCGGGGCAGTCTTCAGCGTTCAAACTACCTGATAGTTCCCGAAGTTCGCCGATTCCGCCGCTCATCTTGCACCATATGGGCACCAAGCCGGCAACGATAGCCTGTGGCGTTGAGGCGCCATCGGCTGTCTCCCGGAGCATTTCCAACCTCACATCCGTGAGGCCACCCAGGTTTGTGGGTTCCATAAAGAACTCAGGCGGGTGCCGCTCTCGTACCCCCGCATGCCTCACCCGCCGCGAACGAGGGAGGCCGCCACGCATGAGGAGCTTCTCTTCGCCACCTCCCGCTGCTCGTCAGTCAGGGAGCTACACCCCGTTTTTTCGGTTGAAGTTTTTTCTGATCAGAGTTGCACCCACCGTTTCTCTCCGTCCAGCCCGAGAATGTCGAACCCTGAAACATCGACAACACCCCACATCCTGCACCTGAGACGCGGCTTCCTTATCTGAGGGGCCGCGTCCAAATACACGGACTTTGCTAAACTGGACCCAACTCCCCACACCCTTTTTTTTGCCATTTTTTCAAAAAATCCCCCAAAATTTTCCAAATTTTTCAAAAATTTCCTAAATTTAGGACACCCTCCTTATTCGAATAATTTCTCGAAAAATTTTCGCCACGAATAATTCGCGAATTATTCGTGGGGTTTTACTGGGGTTTCTCTACTAGGAATAGGACCTACTGCCCACACTCGGGTCGTGGGCGCAGCCCACGACCCCAGTGTGCCCTGAGGGGACGTGCAATCACTACATTGTGATGATGCGACGCCGAGAATCATCATCTGCAGTGCCTGGAGGAGTACGCTGCACCGTGCATTGAAGACAACAAGCGCTAAGGGGAGTGGGCACCGTCGCGCTGGTGGGACCATTATGGTGCCAGGCGGCCGCTGTTGCACTACGGGGCTGTACCTGATGGGGAAATCGTCATCCGCGATCCCTACCGAACTTGCGTGGAGGGAGCGGAGCCACCTGGGTCACTCAAAGGTGGAAGCACTACCCCGGTGCCCGAACCTGGGATACATTGTGCGTGCTTTATGCTGTTCCTGTTGTGCAGTTGGTGACTGGCAGGATAGCAACTGCCTCCTTCAAGATCCCTGTGGCGGAGACCTCCACGCGTGAGTGAGGTGCTGCCGATGCAAAGGGATCACCACACCTGTGTGCCGTACGGTCAGACATACGTGTGATGATTCATGAGGAAAGCAAAGCCTGAGGCGCTCTGCGGCGCTTTCCCTCGGTTTGCACTGGAATACACGTGGTCTGACGCCTCTGCCCCTACACAAACCCACAGAAACTTCACGAATAATGACCGAATAACACATGGCCATTTATTCGCGAATAATGCCATTATTCGTATTCGAATACGAATATTATTCGAATATGTAACTCTGAAAATCGGAGATCACGAATTATTCGCGAATAGTATCTTCACTGCCCTAGGGGGGGTCTACTGCACCTAAAAAAGCGTGTACATTGGCCAAATTTTGAGAAACGAGTTTTTGACCCTCAAAAGGTGATTCTGCTGGCAGAAAGTGCCCAATATGCTCCGGAAACTCGTTTCCGCCCACTCCCAGGGGGTGGTATGCCCCCGACGATGCTTTTTTTAGCAACCAAAATTTTTGGGACAGAACTTGTACCTGGGGCTATTTGTGCAGTCTGCTTATTTCCGCTGTTGCCCTTTGTATTACCCTCAGGGACTGCCAGCGGCGCCGGATGGCCCTCAGGAGGTCCGTCCGTAGTTCTGGTACGTGAACTGCGCCCTGCACAACACCCTGCTCGTCGGCGAGAGCAATCAGGTCTGGTTTCCTCTTCCTTTGAGAGACTGGCCCGTATCTCAACTGTAGACTCCGTCGACTCCCTCAATCCAGTCATTTGTGGCACCCAATCAGCCTCCCATTTGACAACGCAGCCATGCCTGAGCACTTCCCGACAATACCGTTGAGCGGAAGTTGGGGCTGGAAGCTGAGACGGGAAAATCTTGCGCTTCTGCTGAGCGCTATTTCTGGGCCACTTCTTGTACCCGTGCCTGCTGTACCAGGTGCCTGTTCCAGTCAGCTGCCTCCCATCAGAGGAGGCATCTGACAGACTCTCGTATGGCGTCCCTGTGCCACATGCTCACAGGTGAGGCACCACACCCGAGGACGCGCTCCCTGGCAACGGATGCGCCGTGCCACACAGACCCAGCTGCCGTAAGCTCCCAAGAACAGCGTCAAATGGGACACGAACTGTACCATACTTCTCCCACAACTGTTCCTGGCGCGATTACCTCATATTGGCTTGCCTTTTGGCCTCTGGAGGGCACCGAGAAACTGATATGTTTCAGAACAATCAACGACAACAGTTCTTCTGTGCATCTGGCAGGTTGAGGTGTGTTTGCTCTGCTTGATGTGTCCTGTGGAGTGCAGCCCAGGTACAAGTTCTGTCCCAAAAATTTTGGTTGCTAAAAACGGCATCGTCGGGGGCATACCACCCCCTGGGAGTGGGCGGAAACGAGTTTCCGGAGTATATTGGGCACTTTCTGGCACCAGAACGACCTTTTTGGGGGTCAAAAACGTGTTTCTCAAAATTTGGCCAATGTTTCCCCCAGTAGACCCCCCCTACCCCCCCCCCCCCCCCACCACTGATCAGCAAATTTCACCACCACCACCACCACCACCACACCGCAGCAACGTCTTCTCCACTCCACCACACCCGGGAGTCGACGAGGCCCCCTCCCCTTCCCCCCTCCCTCCCTCCCACTATCCATGGCCGTGCACTGAACAACTCACCCCCGCCCCTCCCTTCTGGTTGGGGAAAACGTTGCGAGGGAAGGACAGAGAGCTTCCAACAGGTGAAGGGGCCCCCCGCGCCCCCCCCCCCCCTCCCCCTTGCCCCAAACAGGTCGAATTTGAGTGTGTTGTAACCCACCGCCGCCACCGCCACTCTCCCCCCAAGCGGTAGCAATGATGCCCGCTGGCCCCCGTTCGGAATCCGGCGGGAGCGGGGTGCTGGGGAATGGAGGAGGCGCCTGGCACACCCCGCACAACCCTCCGCATGCCGAGGCGCGGCACCGCCCCCCCTCCACCGCCACACCCCCACCGGTGTCCGGATGGGTGCCCCTCACTGCTGCCTCCGGCGGCATTGCGCAGCCCTCTGCGGGATCTTCATCTTCAGGTGTCGCACGGCACTCTCCAGAGCTGCCCCCACCCCAGCGCGCACATCACAGGGAGGTGGTGTGCGTTGCGGACATCGTCACGCCTCCTGATGAGGATCTCATCGCAGCGGCTCTGCCAGGCACGCCCCCACCAGCCCTCGACGAGGCGGAAGGTGTTGCCTACATCCAAGAGACCCGCCTCAACACGCTGATCGACACAATGATCCGCGAGCTGCTTCTGGCCCACCCCAGGCCTGTCAACCCCGGGAAGTGGATTTTGCAGCATCTGAAGGACCACCTCCAGGCGCATGGCACCGGCCGGCCTGGCGAACACCGCTACATCCCCCCGAAGCTCTGGGTGTCTGTGGGGACGCATGGGGGTGAGCACCTCGGGGGGCTCTATCGGCTCCACTCGGAGGAGGTGCACAGCATGCCCTGTTGGGACAACGGGCACAACTGGGTTTTTAGCACGGCGAGTGGGTATTGGCTTATAACGGACCACAAGGACAAGATGTACTCCAACAAGGGCCTTGTCTCCTCCTCGTCGAAGCATGGGTTCACCCAGATGCCCCACCGCGTCTCGAGCTGGCAGGTCAGTGACGGGGGGATGTGGAAGGACGCGCCGGTCCGCGTCTCCGACTCGCTGATGTTCGAAACCCCCGCGATACACCACACCCCGGAATCCTCCCACCCGAACGACCCGGGCAGCCCGCCGTCACCTCACAGCCCCTCCTTTTCCCCGGGCCGTTGGGAGAGCCCCGCCTCGACAAAACCCGCCGGGGCAGTTCCAGGGTCAATCTTTCTCCCAGGCGCCCTCACGGCAAAACCTGTCCACAGACTCCACGGGGATCAGTTTGAATCGGCATATGCGAGCCTGCAGGGGTGGCGCGCCTATATGGAGGACTCCACGGTCCACAAGGTGTCGCGGGATGACAGCAGCGTGTCCTTCTTCATGGTGTGCGATGGGCACGGCGGCAGCGAGGTGGCGCGCCACGCGACACTCCACCTCCCAGACCTCATCCTCTCCTCAGAGGATCCCTTCCCGGGGGGCGAGGCGGCGGCACCACCCCCGGCAGGGGATGGCGACGGCCACCCTCTTCTTCCGGTTCTCCCCCACCGCGCCGTCGCCGCGGCAGTGCGGGAGTTGGATGAGGACATGCTGTCGCTTTACCACGAAGGAGGCAGCACCTCGGCGTTCGTCATTCTGCGAAGCCCGTCCGGAGAGGGGGAGGGGGGTGGGGGCGATGCCCCCTACACAGCTCTCGTCGGGAACATCGGGGACAGCCGTACCGTGGTGTGGGGGAGCGGGCAGCGCGGGGTTGTGTTTGAGACTGTGGATCACAAGCCTGACGAGCCGGGGGAGCAGAGGCGCCTGCGGGAGGCCGGGTACGACTACGGCAGCAGGTTGGATGGGAATCTGGCGGTGTCGCGCGCGTTTGGGGATCGCGATGAGAAGAACGTCGGGCTGATCGTCGACCCCGAGATGGTGGATCTCCATCTCCACAGAGGGGATGTTGTGGTGATCGGGTCTGACGGTGTGTTTGAGCAGCTCTCGTCTTCCGCGGCGGCGTCCATCGCGGTTGACACGCTCGGCTCCAGCGATGGCGACTGTGGGGCGGCGGCGGCAGCTGTGTGTGACGCGGCGCTGAGGTGCGGCGTCACGGATAACATATCCTGCCTTGTCCTGCACCTCACAGGGCATCCCGCTGCCACCTCACCGACAGTATGTTCAGGGATCAGTGGGGTGGAGGAGGCGGGAGTGGGAGAGGGGAGAGAAGGTGAAACTTGTTGTGCCTTTTTTGATGCCGCGTTGGGTGGGCGGGGGGGGTGGCCAGTGGTCACCCGGCATCGGGTGGGGCTCACCTCCCCCATGCAGGTTCGCATACCCCCTCCCTCCATCAACTCCCTGCCGCAGGTGTCCCTGCCGCGCGTCGAGTGTGTGCCAGGGCCGTACACCTGTGCTTGGGACAAGAACTTCCGCGACGGTTACCTCTCAGCAGTGCATGAGGGTGGGGCCAATCTTCCTGAGGCACTGGCCCGGCGATACGCAGATGTGGGTATCCAGCTGTCTGCTGTATGTGATGTTTGCGGTATTGTTTTGGCCCTGGTTGTGCAAACAGACATGAGTGTTAATCAAAACAAACGAATCCCGGCAACGTTCCCCGGTTGGACAGACTCGGTGAAGCTACTTTCTTGGTTGGCTGCCATACACCACACACAACAGACCCGAGAGGACGAAACGAGCATCGATGCGATTGCGCTCCGAGATGAGTTTGCCCTGTTCCACAACAGCAACGAAGAGGTGAACCGATTGCGGGCAGCGCGCACCAGACAGGAACGCCTGAACTGGTTTGAATCGTGGTCACAAAGCGATGCGGTTCTAAAGAAGCCACACGAGTGATCACTGCGCTCCGAAATAAGCGACCTTCCGCGGGCAACTATTTCTGTGTGTGGGTCTGCGCCGCACAGTCTCAAAGCTGGTGTATCCCCTCCTAGTTGAACGAGGGGGCCGTCGAGCTTTGTCGATAATCTGTCGATGGCGAAGACCCATGTGAGGACCCCAAGGTGACGAAACGTTATAGATAGTTCGGCGCAGCCCAACCGGGGAAATCTTCTGTGCCTTAGGCGTCACAACAGAAGATTCCTTCCACATCGCACCTCATGCCAACCTGACGAAGGGTGTTCGGGGTGCTTGCGGCGACCTGAATCTCTCTTACTGTGTGCCCAGCTCTGTCGTGTTCACAGGCACCACCCACATCAAGACAGCAGTCAATTGAGTGGTGAATCCGCGGGTTGTCACGACACAGGCCGACCTCCTGACTGCGTCGGGCGTGTCTTGAGTGAAGAGGCAGATCTTGACCGGACACCGGTTCTCTCCGTCACTAAACCCCGCCCCCACACCTACTGTTCCCACAGAGCCAATTTCCCCGTTGTACTAACAGCACGACACGACATGGTAACGTTCGATCTCCCGGTCGATTTGGGCCTCTCCGGCGTGCCTCTGAGTGGCTGCCGAGACTGGGCCCTCTCGCTCAGCGGTGCTTTGTTCATTTTTTTCCAATAGACGTAGATTCGGGCCGCTTGCTGACGGATGTTCCAAACGCGCCTGACAACTGCGCCCTGAGGGGGCTCTCCTCGAGGGGGGATCTTAAAGTGTCTGTACGCTCCCCCCTCGGTCGACTCAGGTCGCCCTGCAGAGCGTGGCGCTCCTGGCTTTGTTGATGGGGCAAATGAGGTGGCCTGGTCGTCAGTAGTGACCTGTGTTTGTGAATACAGGATTATCCCTGCTCTGGCGACGTTGTTGTGTTGCACCTTGAGTCACAAAAACGGATTGCCGGGTGTGTTTTGTTTTGTTTATGCAACCTTCTGGTCACACGCGCGTTGGGGCGTGGAGTGATAGGTGAGCAGATCACTGTTCCCATAGCCCTTTCAGATCCGAACACTCTGCATGAGCACGGTGTGTTCATCACAAACATCTGCATCTCCTCTGTGCCCCAGCGTGGTGTCCTGACAAATTGGTTGAAGGCGGGAAGACCCCATGATTCAAAGCTTGCACGTTCGGAACGATCCATCCCCCCAGAGTGGCCTGCATGGTGGTCGGACCGATCACAGTGTTCCAACACACATCGGCGGGGTAACCCACCTTAGGTGTCCTCAAAATTGGAATACCCGCCTAAGTTTGTACCCCCACCGTGTGTGTATACCCCACCGATCTTTGTTGGGACACCGTGTGCTGCAACGCGTTGTCAAGAAGATACGCAAACACATTACGGACGCCAGTTGCTATTTCCCTCATTGCTCTGTGGGCAGGGTGGGCCTGGGGAGGTGTGTGTGGGTGGGGGCTCAAGTGTACAAGCGTGTGGCTCATGCAGGCAATGCCGCGATGGGGGCCTCTGTAAGGAACCCCAGAATGGGTCACCCACTATTCGCCCCGTGCCGTCGTGTCCATGTGTGTGTGGCGATGCCTGCACGTGCAGCAAACAAAGGCGGGAATGGATAAGCAAAAGAGCAGAACGTACAGAGAAGTGGCAAACGAAGGAAGCTGTGTGCTCTGCACCTTGTGCAGTCTGACAACGTGCGACCCGCCTCTGGTGTTCCCTGCTGTCGTGATGAGCAGCTGCCAGGACTGCTGCGCATTGCCAGAGCGAAGGTTCCCAAGAGCTTTATCTTATCGGCCTCAGCAGGGACACCATCTGTGCTTCCTTGTTGATTCTCCTTCACTACCCCCCTCATGCGCCAGGCATTCTGCTCTCCATCCTGACACCACCACCCCACGGCAGGACAGGGCAGGGCTGCACAGCCGCGGCTGCGTGCATCCAGACGTCACCGCATTGCAACGATGGACGTGACTGTGACACACACGGGGGCCGGGCACAGCTGTGTGGTCGAGGTTGCGGACAGCGACACGGTGTTGGACCTGAGGCGGAAGGCGCTGGAGCAGATGGTCGCGGGTGCGCCCAGCACAGCCACACAGGCTGACAGGCTGTCGGCACGCATCGGCGGGGTGGAGGGGGAGGCCGGCGAGCTGGACGACAGCCAGCACATCTCCGACACCCTGCTGGAGGCTGGGGGCAGCGTGCACCTGGTGACGCACTCCTCGGTGCAGGTCAAGTCGCCTGCTGAGTACCCGGTGGGCCGCTATAATGTCGCCTGCATTGCCCTGTCGGACTGCGGCAGGCTTTGTGCAGTTACCATCGAGGCTTTTGTCCAACGCCTGTTTGTATTCGACACCACCACCGCACTCCAGGTGGCAGACCTCAAACCACCCGTCCCCTACACCACCCAGGTTGCCTTCTCCAGGTGCGGCAGCTGGCTTGCTGTGTGTTACTCGTTGGGCCACCCTGCCTCCGTGTGGAGCACAGCGACGTGGCAGGTGCACAACACCTTACAGGGTGCAGCCCCAGTAGCGTGGGCGCCCTGCGGGCGTTTCATTTGTGCTGGTTGCATCGAGCTCTCTGTCTGGGAACCCACTCTCCGCGAACGCATATCCGTTATGGATGATCGCACCTCGCGTGTCTGTGCCATTGCCGTGTCGCACACCAGCATCTACAGCGCGTCAAAGGAGGGCACGACGATCCATGTGTGGGACCTCAACAGCCTCAGCCACACCGCCACCCTGGTTGGTCACACAGGCAGTCCGGCGGGCCTCGCCCTCACCAGGGACGAGAGACAGCTGGTGTCATGCTGTTCCGACAGGACTGTGAAGGTGTGGTGCACCTCCTCGTTGCAGTGCCTGAGGACGCTGCCGACACGCCACATCCCTTCCAGAATATCCGTCTCGCAGGAGGGCGATGTGCTGGCGGTGTGCCACGAGGGCGGCGTGACGGTGATGTGCTTCAGCACAGGGGCGCGCATCCGAGAGGTTGCTGCACCACCCCGCAACACCGCACTGGCGTTGAGCGCGTGTGGCAGGTGGCTCTTCACACCATCAGACTCACCCCACCCGTGCGTGGCAGTGGCTGACCTTTGGGACATGCCGGCTGAGGCCCAGCTCGGAGACACAGGCTTTCTGGGGTTGTTGTCGGGTGGCCAGAGCCACAGCGTTGGCGGGCCCTGTGGCATGGTGTCGGGCCTCCTGGCCCTCTTCCCCGGCGCCCTGTCCTGCGGCGCGTCGCTCGCTCGAAGCTGTTCGGCAGCCCTGTGTTGCAGCGCCAGCAACATCCCAGACCAGGACCTCTACCTCACCCAGCGGCAGGACCATGCTGAGTGAAGGCGTCTGGGCCACCAGCAATAGGTGCGGGCGGTGAACACCCTCAAGGAGGGGAGCAAGCTATTGGATTGGGTGGTTGAACCGTCAACGCCTTGGATGAAGCCACATCGGGCCGGTGCGGTTGGCAGCCCAAGAATGAGCTGTGGCGACACTACTCCAAGCAGGGTTGCTACGCTTTTCTCACCTTAGAGCTATGCTGCGAGGTCCGTCGTCTTGCCCCTGTCTCCCTGACGAAATCGACCCGCATTTGAGTGAACTCCGCTCTCGGCTCTGCATCCCACCTTTCTTGCTTCTATTCATTGTGTTACCAGTGAGGAGCAAAAGAGGCGCTCGAGCCAACATACATCCTTTCTTTACAGATCGCATTTCTCCTTGTAGGTTCGCACCTTACCCGTCGAACGCGCATCGTATTGTGTATCCTCGAGAGAGAGAGAGACGGGACGAGGTCACAATTATGATAGAGCTAGCTACCGTTCGATGTGGGGGGAGGGGGCGAACCCGACATGTGTTGGGCCTGAAATCGGAAGGACATCACGTTGGGAAGGAAATCGGACGACTGAAGCTTTTGGATTAGCACCTTCATGCCACTTCACAGGGCCTCAACACAGCCTTGAGACAGCAAGTGTGCGCTCAACAAAGTCCGGAACTGTTCTCCCACAGTTGCCGGACAGGGTGCCTATAATAAAGCGAAATGAGTACGATTTCTGAACGCCTTCCGTGAGCACGGTGCGTTTGACACAAAAAAGAAGTTGTAGGGGAGCTTGCGACGGCCCTGCTTCTTGATTGCCTCTGGCGCCTGCTGACCATGCCCTCTTCTCGTTTCTGCGCATCTCCGATGATCTCGCTACGAAGTGATGAAATCGTCCTGAGCACGACGGGATCGATTGCCACCTTTCACGGACGAGAGTACCAACCCGATACACCTATGATTCCCACCCTTGTCCCATGCCATACTCTGCCGCTGCCTTCTCCCTGCCCACCCTTCCCTGCCAGCCTCCCTCCAACAGGCACACATCGCCCTGCTCTGCACAGCGCCTCCTGTCCAGAGCCGAAGACCACACCCCGCAGCACCCCTCCTCCACAAGGCGCGACACTGCCGCCCTAACAGCATATGTGCGCTCCGCTGCTCCCAAGGGTGGGTGTTTAACCATTCGAAGGCGAAGCCCGTGGAAGCCACACACGCTCCCCACCCGCCCCACGCTGTGCCTGGCGGCAGCATGCCGGCATGGGCTTGCGGCACCTCCCCGTGCTGCTTCTGCCGCTCCTCACGACACTGGCGCTGATCGTGCGGTGGATGCCTGAGCTGCACGGTCGGCACGCCGGAGAGGTTCGCAGGCACCACCACCACCACCAGCAGCAGCAGCACCCTGCCACCGCCCCACTCATCCTGGAGGCATCCACGCCACTGCCGCAGGGGACGCACCCCAGCAGCACCGCCCCACAGCGCCAGGGCCACCGCCTGCCACCGCTGCTGGGCGCCACCACCACCACCCCCGCCACACTTGATGGGTTGCAAGGAATATCAGCTGCTGCCGGCGACACCCTCCGCCCCTCCCCCTCCCCCTCCTCCCCGCAGGCGCTGGGCACCACCGGCACGGCGGGCTCCTCCATAGCCCGTCCTCTGTATCCTATCCGCGACTCTGCCTCGCTTGGCCACGCCCTGGACGCAGCGGCTGCAGGGCTGGATCTGGACGCCCCGTGGGCGGCACTGGCTGCGGAGCAGCAGCAGCAGCAGCAGCCCACCCGCCGCAGCAACGCGACATGCAGCGGGCCACCCAACCGCACCCCGCGCCGCATCGAATACCCCCACCGGCGGCGGCGGGGCGGCGAGCTGGGCAACGCGGCCTTCCTCCAAGCCCTGCAGGACGACCCCGCTGTGGACCGCGTGGTCCTCCTCCTGGGCGGAGGGGGCGGCCCCCGCACGGGGGGCTACCCCGCGGTGGTCAACACCAGCCCTGTGAACCTCAACGGCGCTGCGTACAACATATCCAAGCCCTTCGGCAGGTGGCGGGCGAAGTTTCTCCAGAAGCCACGCGACGACCTCCTCCGCCTGGCGCACGCCCAGCCGGACCAGCCGGGGCTGCTGAAGGAGCCGCAGTTCTTCCCTTGGCAGCCGCCTGCCTACGTCGCGGTGTTCCGAGATACGTGGGTCGGGCGCGGCTACGCCATCCTCTGCGACCGGATGTACGGCACTGGGGCCTGCCTGTGGGAGGCGCCCAAAGGGGTCCCCGCCGTGTTCCGCAACTACGACGTGGGGGCGGTGGTGTGCGACTCGTGGTGTGGGGGTTACTTCCACTGGACCCACGAGCATCTCCCGCGGGTCGCCCTCATTGCTGCCGCCCTCCGGCAGAACCGCGAGATGAAGCTGGTGCTGCCTGTGAAGGCGGGGTTCCAGTCTGATTTCCTCTCGCTGCTGGGTGTGGCGAAGTCGCAGCTCCTCCGCCCGGGTGACTACAGGTTTGCACGGCTCCTCTTCCCGCAGCCGCAGAGGTGTGGGAATGTGTTCGCGCCAACTCTCTACATCATGCGCAGGGAGATCCTCCGGGCGCTCCGCCTTCCAGCATCGTTCAACGCAGGTGCGGATTGGACAGAAGGTGCTCCCGGTGCCGCCTGGTCTGCCGCAACGCCCACAAGTTTCACCGGTGACTTCACGCAGGTGGTGCTGGCAGAGCGGAAGAAGGGGTCGAGGATGCCTTCCAACTATCAAGCTGTACGGTCTCGGCTGGCGCTGGATTACCCCAAGCTGCGGTTTAAATGCCATTTGGGCCGCCCCGTTGCAGAGCAGATCAAGCTGTTCAACAGCGCGTGGATTGTCTTCGGGCCGCATGGCGCCAACTTGGCAAATATTCTCTTCGCTAGGCTCGGGGGTGGGCACCTCATTGAAATGATCTCATACAATGTGGCGAATCTGTGCTATTACACGACAGCAGTGAGGGTGGGGATGACGTACCACATGGTCCCGTTCAGAGGGGGCGGTGCGTATGTTGTCAACTACACAGAGGTTGCCAGTCATTTTGACCTGGCTCTCGATGACGCGCGTGCCAAGTGGCGTGTCTCGCTTTAAGGCTTCCCGTCTCCAGCCGGAGGAGGGGGTTGCTGTGGTTCCTTTGTGAGGCAGCACTGCTTGCCAGTCAGGGCGCCTTCTACACCGGTCAGGGGGGGCGGTGTGTCGTCTGCAGAAGGGGCCCGAAGGGCGCAACGAGGTGATGCTACAGAGATGGGCACCAGCTTTGTTCGGGATGGGGATGTGAACCGCTTTTGGGCCGGCTTCTCTCTCATTGTCCTGTGGGCAGGGTAGGCCAGTGTGTGTGTGGGTGGTGGTGGTGGGGATCGAGTGTGCATGAGTGTGCCGCATGTCGGGTTCGATGCCTGCACGTGCAGGCAAACAAAGCTAGAATGGGATAAGACAAAAGAACAGAACGTGCATTAAGTGAATGAGTGGTACACGTGGTGTTCGCACTGGTCAGGCCGCAACACGTTTGCCAAGAAGTGAGAAGTGGCAAACGAAGGAAGCTGTGTGCTCTGCACTTTGTGCAGTCTGACGACGTAGAGCGTCGCCCCGAGTGCATATTCGAAACGTGCAATACTACACACACAGCCAGGACCGCATTCAGCTGCCACGACTGCGGTGGGACCACGGTCAGGACGTGCTTGAGAGAGCACATCCCGGCGCACGTCGTCCCCGAATGGCTCGAGGGCGCAGGGGACAGGGGCTGGGTGTGCCCCGAGTGCGCATGGGTCCGGCAGGCAGTCGACGAGGAGACCGCGGCGGACCTGGCAGCAGCGACGGGCGAGCTAGGCGAGGACGGGGAGTACAGCGAGGCGGACAGCCAGAGTGGCACGGGCCTCCAGCACAGGGACGCACACCACCCCGCCGACTCGAACACCGATCTCCGCGTGGCGAACTCGCTGGAGTACCTGCTGAAATTGACAGGCCGGCTGGAGAAGGAACAGAAGGAGCTGAAGAAGACCGTGGAGACGCAGGCGAAGCAGATCGCCACCCTGCAGAAGGCGCTGCAGCGGACGGAGGCCGAGCTGCCCGCCGATTTCTCCGCCCACATCGTGTCGACCTGGGGATCGTCGATCGCCACTGTCCCCGGACGCAGGTTGGTGAAAGCTGAGGTATCCCGGGTTTTCCGACAGGCGGAGCTCAGCGATGCCCCGAGCTCACCAGACTGGCAACACCAGCTCATCCAGGCCTTCGACGCTCTGTTTCAGACAATGGGACTGATCCGCGACGACGATGATCCGGATCGCTTTACCGAGGCCCTCCACAAGACAATCGTCGTTATGAACTCGCACTTTCTCCTGAAGGGGCGCGCGGGCGCCCGCCTCTACCTGGCAAAGGCGAAGATTATGGACCCAGCGAAGTACGATGCGGTGACACACGGGCGCCTACTCCGGGAGGGGCGGGCCACGCAGGACGACACACAGGAGAGGCGGGCCGCGTTTCAGGAGCGGTTCCTGCAGGAGCGTAACACGCAGGACCGCCCCGCGCCCTACTCGGGAAAGGGCCATCACAAAGGACGGGGGGGGAAAGGCAAGCGACAGTGACTCCCCGACACCAGCAGGGGACGCCCGCGGGCCACGACCCTCCCCCCCGCCGCGGTAGTGTATGTGAAGGCAGTACCATCTGCCCCCCCGTCAACAAGAGGACGCCCCCGCAAGACCGAGACGAGCGTGACCCCGGAGGAAGCAACCACCATTCGCCAGGAACTGCAACACACCCTGGCCCAAGCCCTCGCACCCACATACTGGGGGGCCCTCCGCCGCACATACGACAGGTACTCGCAGTTCCGGGAAGGGTGGATGAAAGCGGAGAGGCGAACACTGCCACACGACGAAGGGGCGGTGCTGTGGGTCACGAAGCAACGGAAGGACGGGCTATCAGTGCAGTCCGCCCTCCAGTACCTCAACAACCTTGCAGCAGCACTCAGACGCTTCGCAGCGTTCCCCCTCGACGGAAAACAAATTGTGGCGGACTACAGGCGGGCGCTGAAACGGGGAGGAGCACTACGACCACTGAAGCAAGCAGAACCAGCAACAGCCCACACAACATCCGGGAGGCGCTAGCGAAGGAGCCACGTCCCCTCGTGAAACTGCTGCTCGGCATCATGTGGGGGGGTGCGGCAAGGGCCTCGGACGCACTGCGCTTGTATGTGAAGGACGTCACAGCGGAAAAGCGCAGCGAGCCGATATACGTGCGCTGGACCCAGTCGAAGGCGGACCCCTTCCACATGGGTCACATCACAGGGATCTCCCTGCCGAAGGACCTACACCGTATCCTCCGACACCGCCTCCGCAGGGCGCGCAGAGCAGGAGAGACGAGACTGTTCCCGGCGGACGTCACCTACCGGACCGTGGTAAAAGCCGTCAAGCGGGCACGGAGGGGGCTCACGGCACACTCTCTGCGGAGGGGGGCACTCACACAGCTTGCGCGAAAGAACGTTCCACTGGAGGAGGTGCGCCTCCTCTCGAGACACGCGACGGTCGACAGTGTGATGCGTTACGTATCAGCGGCGGAAAACGCACACGCGCGCGAGACAGCACAGGTGTCGGCGAAGATCGAGTGGTGAAGAAAAAACGACAGCAAGGGGGGACGACGCGCACACAGCCAAAACCCCTGACAGCAACCCACTTCCCGGGGACCACGAGGCTGTTCGCAGCGCGCCGCTACTACGAAGATGCCACACCCGACGAAGCCGCGTCCGACCCACCACCCAGTGATGAGGAAGCGTGGAGCGAGGTGGATAGCGCAGAGTCGTACGGTCCGGGTGTCGAGGACCTCTACGGGGAGGACTTGGGTGTGTGCACGGGGGGGAAGGTGATACGGCCAGCCAACGCGAAGACGGAGCTGTCGGAGGAAGAGGACTACATCGCGGAGATCTGCACCTCGCGCCTCAATCTCAAGGAACTGCGACGGTTGGACAGCGAGGGTGAACTGACGGGGGTCTTGGACCTCATCACCAAGCCAGCCGCTTTCGCTGACGCACTGCTTCCCGAGGCCCGCCAAGAACTACGTAAAACGGGGAGGAAGGTATCACGCCACATGTTGCACCACCTGGACACCTTGGTTGAGTATGGCGTCCTGACGGAGGCGGATGCACACCCGTACCTCACGCTGCCAGCGTTCACCGTGTCCAAGAAGTCTGGGGGCCAACGTTTCATCGTCGACGCAAGGCGGCTAAATGCACTGATGACACGCCCACCGGACATGCGTTTGCAGGACATCACGGAGGTGACACAGCGAGTGGCCGCGGCGAGCTGGGTGGTGATGGCAGATGCACGCAGCTGGTTCTACCAGTTCCCCGTACACAAGGAGATCCAACGCTATTTCGAAGTGCGCCTAGGCGGGGAGAGAAAGACATTCGTGAAGACCTTCCTGACTGTCATGTGCATGGGGTGGTCACATTCCCCGGCAATCGCGAACCGCAGCGCACGCGTGCTGCTCCCGCCAGAGCACGGAATAGTCTGGATTGACAACTTCATCGCTGTCGGAGACTCCCTACCAGAGGCACAGGCGAGGTACGCCGACTTCATCAGCCGCTGCGAGAAGGTGGGGGCCGCCCTGAACTTCGACGACACACAACACGGCGTGCCGCTGCAGGACTTCACAGTGTTCGGGATCCACTTCGACCTGACGCGACACCGTTTCCACATGGACACAGCCTGGGTGCAAAAAGCCCTCGGACGGGAAGAGTACAAGGAAGTCGTCAACGGCCACACGACACCACGCAGGGCGTTCAGAGTATTCGGGTCTTTCGTCTGGCAGTCGTATGTGATGCGGACACCGATGTGTTACATGCCAGCCGTGTTGTCCTTCGTGCGGCGCATCGCGAAGCAGACGCACTCAAACAACGCCCGATGGGACTCCAGGGTCGCAGTACCTCCGTCGGTGCAGGCGGAGACAGTGGCGCGGGCACGCCTCATCGAGGACAACGAGTGGTATACGCCGCAGAACCCGCCACCGACCATTGAGCTCTGGACAGACGCGTCATCCACGGCGTGGGCGGCGGTGCTCGTGCTGCCGGGAGGGGAGTCAGTGTCCCAAGGGGCGTTCGAAGGGAGCGACGCGGACACGAACATCTTCCTGAAGGAAGCGTATGCAGTGTGGCAGGGGGTGCGCATGATGCAGCGTGTGAGGGAGGCAAGCGTAACCTGCCACATAGACAACCTCGGCCTGGTGTTCGCGCTCCGGAAGGGCCACTGCGCCAACTACCGAGGCAACCTCCTGCTGCAGGAGATATACACAACAGCGCGCCGCCAGCAGATACGACTTATTCCACACTGGGTTGCGACCCACGACCAACGCGCAGACGCGTACACGCGAGGGACGCAGGCCACACACCCCGTGGAGTTGCCACCAGTGTCGATGCCACCTACACTTTTACCAGCGCGGCCGCCTCGTTGAGAACGAGACGGACACGTCCCTCCGGATGAGGGTCCTGGTGTAGAAGCGTCAACGCAACAAACAAAAGGAAATTCATCAGAGCGGTTGTAGCTGTGAAGTGATAGGGCGCTTTTTAAGCACACTCGTGTGAGCGGAAAGCGCCCCACCACAGCTGCAACCAAACGTGCTCTATACACTAACCCCACCCTTCATCAGGCTCAGGGTGTGATCAGTTCAGGGTTTTGTGTGTAGAAGCGTCAACGCAACAAACAAAAGGAAATTCATCAGAGCGGTTGTAGCTGTGAAGTGATAGGGCGCTTTCTTCGCTAGGCTCGGGGGTGGGCACCTCATTGAAATGATCTCATACAATGTGGCGAATCTGTGCTATTACACGACAGCAGTGAGGGTGGGGATGACGTACCACATGGTCCCGTTCAGAGGGGGCGGTGCGTATGTTGTCAACTACACAGAGGTTGCCAGTCATTTTGACCTGGCTCTCGATGACGCGCGTGCCAAGTGGCGTGTCTCGCTTTAAGGCTTCCCGTCTCCAGCCGGAGGAGGGGGTTGCTGTGGTTCCTTTGTGAGGCAGCACTGCTTGCCAGTCAGGGCGCCTTCTACACCGGTCAGGGGGGGCGGTGTGTCGTCTGCAGAAGGGGCCCGAAGGGCGCAACGAGGTGATGCTACAGAGATGGGCACCAGCTTTGTTCGGGATGGGGATGTGAACCGCTTTTGGGCCGGCTTCTCTCTCATTGTCCTGTGGGCAGGGTAGGCCAGTGTGTGTGTGGGTGGTGGTGGTGGGGATCGAGTGTGCATGAGTGTGCCGCATGTCGGGTTCGATGCCTGCACGTGCAGGCAAACAAAGCTAGAATGGGATAAGACAAAAGAACAGAACGTGCATTAAGTGAATGAGTGGTACACGTGGTGTTCGCACTGGTCAGGCCGCAACACGTTTGCCAAGAAGTGAGAAGTGGCAAACGAAGGAAGCTGTGTGCTCTGCACTTTGTGCAGTCTGACGACGTGCGACCCGCCTCTGGTGTTCCCTGCTGCCCTGATGAGCACTGCCAGGACTGCCACTGCACATGCATCCCACAGGCCACACCCCCCTGTACACACTGTCATGTTGACCCCAGCAGTGCTCCTTATGGCCGCTTACTCTGGGTTGGGGTGTATAGGGTGGCGCGCGACAGGTGGGTGTTCGCCAGACGGGCCACGCGAGCCGGACGACGACGGGGTGTGCGCGATGTCGGTCTTTCCCGGGCTGTCAGGGTACTGCGAGTGTGAGAGTGGGGTCACAGTCGGTTTCGACTGCCAATCAAACACATCCTTCACTTGCCGAGACCAGTGTGCGGACATCGGACCCCCGGCACTTCGACAGACGATTCCACACATCTCGACGGATTGCATTGGCATCACACTTCAACAGCACACTTCGATGTGCAAGGGAGCATACCGGCCTATCCGTGTCACCACCGCTGTTTCATGCATGGATTATCTCTCCGGGCAGCTCCGTTCAGAACATCTGCAGTTCGGAATGTTAGCTGAAGGCTGGTCCGTGTGGGTGGACTACAGCTGCCCAGTTAACGTTGCGACAAGCCAATGGCCCGGGGCCGGCTCATTCTGCGAGCCAGCCCCCTCGGTCGTGGTTCCCATCGTGTCTGTTCTTGTGGTGTTGGCAGTTCTTGTTGTGGCAGTGCTGCGGCGGGCACACCGCACACCACAGCTGGACAGCAGCGCCGGGCCGCTTCTTCCCGGCACCTCCGTGCCGATGACGGTGCAGCTGTCGACGTGGAAGACGCACGACGCGACCCTCCTGTCGTTGCTGTGTGCGGCCCTGGGCGGCACGCTGCTGCTCACCACCATGGCAGGCTACCGCGGTGGGGAGGCCTCGACATGGGACACCAGCAACCTGATTGCGGCGGTCGCGTCATCGTGTGCGCTCGGCTTACTCCTGCTTCTGGGCTGGGCAGTGCGGGCAGCGTGTGTGGCACAGGTGCCTGGCTGGGCGGGCACGCCGTCCGGGGTTGTCGCAACCGTGCTGATCCCGAGTATCTTCGTCGCAGTGGTGGTGTGGGGTGCGGGTGTTGCGCGGCTCCTGTCTGGCGCAGAAGACATCAGCACTGCCACGCAGCTTCTCGGTGCGGGGACGGTGTCCCTGGTCATGCTGTGTGCGATTGCGTTGGTGGTCCTGGGAGATGCGCTCATCAGGGGCAACCAGGCGCATACCGCCGCGACGCTGCTGCACCTCTGCGGACTGCTGCTGTTCGAGAGCCTCTCCGTTACCGGCAGCGCTGTGGCGATGCTGCAAGACAACAGCACTAGCACTGTGCACGACATGCAGTCTGGTCTCGTCACACAGATCAGCGGCGGGGCGGCGGCGATGTGTGCGGTGCTGCTGCTAATAGTGATGTACTTGGTGCTGCCCGGCATCCGGATGCCTGCCACTGCACTGCTTGTGGGCGGGGTGGTGGTTGCGGAGGCGGGACGCATCGCACAGACGGCTGGGGACGTGCCCATCCTCACGGGTGTGTCCGCCACTCAAGGGTACGTCCACGCCCTCAACGCGGTGGCTGTCGTTGCGCTGGTGCTGTCGCGTCGGGATGAGCAGGCGTGCCACAGCGACGGCGTGTCCCTCCTGCCCGCCCAGCCGGCAACAGGCACGGCTGTGCCGCGCACCGCACAGGACACATCGGCTCACGAAGGCGGCATCACACGTCAGAAGGTAGGGATAGCCGCCGCCTACGTCGCCATCATCGTGTGGATGCTGGGCAGCTTCGTGACGCAGGCAGCACAGGGTGGACGGGCGGAAGTGTGGCCGTCGGTGTGTGTTCTGATCGGGGCCGGCATTGTCGTGATCGCGTTGCGGCCCTGCCTGACAACACCATTCTCAAGCATTCGAATCACCCGAGTCCGACAGATCAGCGAGGTCGCAACACTGGTTGCACTGTGCGGCATGCTCGTTTGGTCCTGCGGCACCATCAGCTTCGTCATGTTGTTACCCGAGCTCGTCCCGCTCGCTGATGGAGCCTCTGCCTACTCGACCTACCGGGACAGGAAGTACGTGGCAGCTGGACAGGTGGCAGGCGTCTTCTTGATGTTCATCGGGACCAGCATCGGTCACATTGGTACTATGCGCGGCAGGCCGACGAGCTTGCTGATAGGTACGGCGTGCTGGGTGTTCGGTATGTTGGCGTACTATACCCTCGCCATGTTGTTGGGAAGCGATGGGCTGTCCTCGGTCGCCGTGGTCGCAGACGAACACAGTAAGACAGAAGCCACCAGCGATGGGATCATCAGGTGGGGCTGTTACGCTATCGGGGGTCTACTCTGTGTGCAAATCTTCGCCTTGTTGCTCCGGTTGCGTTACTTTACGCTCACATCCCTTCTCCCCGGCGTGTCGAGCGTGCTGACAGTTGCAGCATGCATGGTGGTCCGGGGAGGAAGGATCTACCGCGTGCATGAACTCAGTCTACGAACCGAGGTGATGTGTGGCGTCGTCTCGCACTGCATCGCAGACGTGCTGTTCCCGACTGCACTGATGCTGCTCTGGAGGGCGGCGGCACCAGACCCGCGCATTGCTCAACGCATCGCTGCGAACCACCCTGTGCCCAGTGCGTCGCCATACAACATGTTGCCACCTGCCGCACCGTCGCCTCTCCAGCCGCAGTCACAACAGCCTCCGCCATCCGCCGCCATCTGGCCACCGATGGCGGTGCAGCCTGCAGACCGCACACCACTCCCCGTGCTCGTCGCGCCCGGCCAGCCGGCAGGCTACGGCACGGCTGTGCCGTAGCACACCACGCACGGTCATGTCTGGTGGCTGGAGGAAAGGGTGAGGGTGGAGGTGGGTGGGGTCAGTGTGATCAGCTCCCGTCGCCAGTCCCTGAACCAGACACCCCTTTCATGGATGAGACCTGGCACGTACACCCCAACGGACCAGTACAGTAAAAGGCACTTACTTTCGTACGAATTATGTCTAATATGAATATGTTTCGTACGAAAATCGTACGAACTTTTTTCGGACGAAAACAAGTGCCTTTTACTGTATTCAAAGTAACGGGTGTGCCCTCCCCTTTTCGGGCCCATCCATACCATCTACTGAACCAGCCATCTTCATCCCCCCCCTCCTTTATTTCAGCACATGAATCTGCCCCATGAACGGCTACGGGTATTACCTGGTCCGGTAATACCCGGTTATAGCCCGGGAGCGCTACCGAGGATTTTCCATGGCGATTCCGTATGCGTGAAGCGTATAAGTGTGGCAACAGGCTAAAAGGTGGTGGAAGCGTCAACGCATCAAATAAGGATTAATCACGATTGCTATGACTTCCCGTTTCGTGACTCCTTGTGGCCTCTGTGTGGTCTCCTCTGGCAGCGCGCTCACCGATTGGGAGCGGGCATTGTCAGGGTGCGTAACGGCCCCAAAGGAGACGACTCAGGTGAATATCGAGGCAGCCTTGCAGAAGTGTTCTCGCGTGCGTTGTGCGCAACTGAACGAAAACGATGGTTCCGGAGGTCCGTAAAAAGTGCGATTGCTTCAGCATGACCCTGCTCGTTTCTGTGTCTCGCTGTACTGCCAACGTTGCCAAACCCGCCAGAAACTCTGGCGAACCTGAGTAGCAAGCGGCCAGCGAAATCCCGCTTTTCCGTTTTTGTTTTCTGCAACTGTGACACACAGGACAGGTCCTGACCAGCCAAGGGTGTTAGGGGAAATACACCACCGCGAAGACAG
Organism: Rhynchopus euleeides; assembly: GCA_963210315.1. Lineage (NCBI taxonomy): Eukaryota > Euglenozoa > Diplonemea > Diplonemida > Diplonemidae > Rhynchopus > Rhynchopus euleeides. The sequence continues at coordinate 1,927,424 of OY723276.1, forward strand.
ATCCACGACACGAATGAGTTTCCGATGTCTTCTTCCTTTGCGCCCCGCCACTGACACCCCCATTTTCTCCGGTGGAAGCGTGCAATGCAACAACTGTCGGAGAGGATCGAGCGGAATGGATGCATTTTTACCTACCACCCAGGCTGTGCCCTGACACCAAATTCTGGTTTTCCCCCAAAATCTTGATCAACACGTCGTCTCAGCATGTAAGAGTGCCCACGACACCCCACCCCTCAAAAGGTGTGTATATGTCACCCCCCCCAGCAGCCTGGGGGGGTGACATAAGCACACCCCTTTTGGGGGGTGACATACACGGGGGGGGGGGGGGGGGTAGGTATCCCCTCTATTCGCTGTTCTCTTGTGTGCTCTGGCCAGTCTGCCGCGCGGGAATTATCCTGCATGTGATGGTCACTGCACCCTTTGGCTGCACCAGGTGCTGCCCTTCCGTGTGCTGTTTCGTGTGACGGTCGTGGCCTTGCTGTTCCATTGTCACGATCATTTTCCTATTGTCATTCCTAGAGTGGTCATCAAGCCGTCTGCCAGCCCCAGAAACTGCATCCCGCTGAAACAGTGTAAGATGGCAGACCCACTGTGGTGTAGCGTCGCGCCTGACTGGCCCGAAGCACACAGGTGTGGTCAGTTCAGCAACCTGCCGCCTTCAGCAAGCCCCTCGCAGAGGGCTGATGACCGCCTGTGTTGAGCCTCCTCCCTTTCCCGCACCACGAAGTGGAGAAGTGATGCCACTTCCATCAGCACTGAGTATTGCACGCCCACCTTCACAGGGCACATCCTTGAGGCACGAAGGGTTGCCTCCTTGATCCCACTTTGCGGCTCTGCCCCGCTGCAGTCTGCCTAACGTGCCTGACCACGCGAGACACGTGCGATGATCAGGGCGTGGTGGGGCCTGGGATCGACAACCACCCGGGGGCAGTAGGGCAGCGATGCCTGCAGACGCGGTCACAACGCGTCTGCAGCAAATCGGCAGACGTGCAGACGTCGGCACCTTTTGCCCACCCTCCTCCGGTATGGTTGCAAATAACTTGCACGCGCGTTTGGAACTGCACACCCCGGTGCAAAATACATCTTTCGACACCACCACCAATCCCACCCTTGTTTGCTGCACTCGTGCAGGCAGAGCCTGACCCACTCTTGCACACTTGAGACCGGAGACCGCCCACATACACGAGGTGTTGCGCCCACCTTGTGGACTGGCATAAGGATGTGAGCTTGTGAGCAGACTGCGGCATGCCGCAATGCAGTCACGACAAGAAAACTGTAGAAGAGAACCGAATCCCCCCCCCCCCCCCCACGACCCCCACCGATGCATGCGGCAAAAGAAAGGGCACACCCGACTGTGTGAGAAGGTGTTGGGTGAATCGCTTGCCCGTCTTTAGTCTCAACTCCCTACAACCACACCCACACCCCCCCCCCCCCCCCCCTCACACACACACCTACAGGTCCCGGGAGGCAGGCGGGGGTGACACAGGCACAGACAGGGAGGGGTGAGTGGGTGGGTCTCTGGGGCACGCGAACCCCGCCTCTCTCTTTCCCACACCCCCCCCTCCCCCCTCTCCCTCTCTGATTTTGTTTTCAGAAGTTTGTTCGGGAAATTCTTGAGGATATCCGTTTGGGGGGGGGGGAGTGGGGAAGGGGGGAAGGGGAGGGGGGGGTATTTTTTCACTCATTCACTAATTCACTGAAACTCTTCCCCCCCCCTCTCTCTCTCTCTCCCCCCCCCCCCTCCCTCCCTGCAGCCACCAGCCATGATATCGCCAACCGCACGGCGCAATGGGGAGCGCCGAGGGGCCTCCCCGCTTGCCCCGTCGTTCCGGACGCAATCCATTGTCGCCGCATTCCTGGCAGCAGTGCTCTTCCTGTGGGCTGCACTCATCTACATCTACTACCCGGCATCCCCGTCACCCACAGCCGCGGTGGTGCGGCCGGGCTACGCAGCTACTCGCGGGTCGGGCATGCCGCCCCTGTCCCCCTCCTCTGCTGTCAACGCCTCGCGAGCCGCAGAGCAGGCGCTGTCCCTGGTGGAGGCCGAGCTGCTGAACATATCCAAAGGGCAGCACAACCGGCACCACGTCGACCACGAGGCGATACGGGCAACCCTCACGGGTGTCTGGGGGCGGCTCCGCCACAGCGCCGCTGGGAGGGCTCTGGGGGGAGGCGACGCTGGGGTGCAGCAGGGGGGGCAGGGGCGTGCCTCCGCAGCTGGAGGCACACCGCTCCCCGCCTCCTCAGGCGGAGCGCATCTCAGGGGGCAGAGCGGCGGTGGTGGTGGTGGTGGGTCCTGCTGGCACACCGATGCGTTGCAGCCGTGCCGGTTTCCCTTCCGGCTTGCCGAAGGTGGGGATTGGTTCGACTCCTGCGCCACCCCGGAACAGCTCCGCGCCGCGCGATTCGCAGGGCCTGAAGACAAGCTGCGTGGCACCTTCTGTGCCACATCGATCAACCTCTCCACAGGAAAGGCCCTCGGGATTGGCAGCTGCGCCCCTGTGACGCAGTGCCGGCAGGCAGACACCACCATCGCAGCTCGCCCCGGGTCCCCCGTGGAGCGTGTTACGAAGGACGGGCGGGATGTGTGCGACTGCGGAGGCGGGGCTCTGCTCGAGCTGACCGACCCCCGCATCGAATGCGGCACTGTGTGCGACGTGGGGCTGCAGAGGATGGAGCACCTGCGCTTTGCCTGGCGCCCCATCCCCCCTGCGGGCAGCCTGCAGGACACAGAGCAGAAGTGGAGCCGCAGGCACAGAGAGGAGGCTCTGGAGGGCGATCTGGTGCGGCTCTGCGAATCTCTGTTCAACAGCATCATATCGCAGGCCCCTTCGGACACTGCGGATCTCGGTGCGGCGAAGAGGTACACCCCGCCCGGCTGGGAGGGGGTGCGCCACCACTTCCGGGGTGCTGGTGTCGTCTTCAGCACCGGTGCTGCGCGTCTCCCCTCTGCAATCGCTTCTGCGCTCTTCATGCGTCTCCGCCTCGGAAGCACCCTCCCTGTCGAGATCTGGTTTGAGGAGCACGAGCAGGAGCCGGGGCGTGAGATGGTGGCGGTGTGCCAGTCGCTCAACATCTTCCTCCGGCGGATCCCGGAGAGCTACGGTGTGTCGCAGTTCCACTGGGAGAGGAGGTGGAAGCACATCGTGGTGAAGCCGAAGTCGGGGGATCGTGTTGAGGAGAGCGTCATGCCAGAAGGGGCGAAATTTATGGCGCTGAAGCCCCTTGCAATGCTCCTCTCCTCCTTCGACACGGTGGTCTTCATGGATGACGACGCGATCCCCGTGTCGGATCCACTCTACCTGATTGACTCGCTCCGGAAGCGCGGCATCAGCGCCCTCTTCTTCCGCGACCTCTGGAGCCTGTTCCACGACGCAGAGATCTGGAAGGTCGTGGATTACCCAGGCGGGAAGCCCACCTCGGACAAGCCGCACCCGCCCGCACCCTCCCAGGACAGCGGCGCGGTTGTCATCTGCAAGTCATGCAACGGGGGGGAAGGGTTTGCCGCACTCTCACGTGCAGTCTACCTCAACGCACACCACATGACGTTCTACCCCGCAATATACCAGGGCGGTATGTGGCATGTCCCGGGTGGACACATTGCCTTTGGGACTGGGGACAAGGACACGTTTCAGATCGGGTGGATGCTGCAAGGCGCTGCGTTTGACCTGATGGGTCCGGTGAACCTGGTTGGAGGGAGGAGGGGGCGCTGCGGTGCGACGCTCGGGCAGCCGGGGCCTGACGGAAAGGTTGTGGTGATCCACATGAACTCCATCAAGCTGCACTACAGGGATTGGAAGGAGGGGAAGTGGGACCTCAAAAACAGGTTCAAGAAGCACGGCTTCCTCCTGTCGAAGGTCCACCGCCTGAAGTCGCAGCTGAGTGCAAACTCTGCGGATGGACAGACACGGAAGGTCATCGTCTGGGGCGGTGTGGCTGGATCTGGTGCGGCGCGGTGCATCCGGTTCTTCCACCCCTTCACGGAGACAGACTTCCATGCCGAAATGGGGTATAACGTGGATGAGGAAGTGCGGAAGATTTTCACCGAAGCTTTCCAACAGCCGTGGGTGGAGCAGTACATGTCTCGTGTCCTGAGGTGAGAGGTGCGGTGAGTTGAGGGCAGGACGACGGTGGTGTTGGGAAGGGGAGACCATTTCCTTAGTTTCCCACACACTCGCTTGGGGCAGAAATGTCACTCAACCACGTCAAGGGGTAACATAGAGTGCTGGAGTGCGACAGACCGATGCGAGGACTCTCCATCGAAGGCTGTGTTTGGTGTGTGCTGGTATGTTCGACTCTCTTTCTGCAAAGAGATTCACGTGTGAGTGGAGGCGGGCTGTAGAGTGGGGTGGGAGGGCTGGGCAATCCACCTGCCGGGGGTGAGAGGGGGGGGGGGGGGAGGGTGTGTTCTGAATGTGGTGTGACACTGTGTATACAGAAGTCCAACTAAGGTTGGTGGGGTAATAACCCACCAAATTTTTCTGGGACCCCCAAATCCACCAAAGTTTATACCCCACCAAACAATTTACCCCACCAACCTTTGTACCCCACCAACATTACTCGCAATGCTACTACTTCCTCTTGCGTGTCGGCGGACTGGCGAGCTGCGCCCTCACGATGCCGTCCATGTTGCACCCCAACCCAATCCGACTCTCACCCCACCGTCACCCTCCCAACGGTGTACCAACCTAGAGGAGGGCAGATGTGCATAGGTGAAAAATGAACACCATGGTGTGTGCAACAGTGTGACAGGATTGGGCTGTGCTGCGTCCGCGCCCCCTGACTGGGCCACCCTCCAAAAATCGACAAGTCTCACGGGTCAACCGTTATAAAGGTTGGTGGGGTAGAAACCCACCAAATTTTTCCGGGACCCCCAAACAAGTATGAAGCTAAATGTGGAGTCCAAGTCCAGATTCAGGATTGCACTTTTTTTCTCTTTGGGTTTTTATAGGGAGGGAATTTTTTTTTTCTCCTTGGGGTTTTTAGGTGGGATTTTTTCCCCACAGGTTTTCTGGGTGAAGTTTTTCGGGGGCAGGTGGTATTCTAGTGGGGGATGAGGATGAATCCTCCGGACACCCGCCCTTTTTTCGGTTGTTCCAGCCAAAACCCGGCGTTGTTCCCCAGTCAAGAGCCAGGCGTTCACTACCGTGGCCTCCGGCGGCTGGGGGGCTCCGCCCCCCAGACCCCCCTGTACCACTAGGCTGGAGCGTGTGCCTGTCTTGTAGCCAAGTCCTTTGGGTTCACATCAGCGAATGGGACCCAGACCACTCTCAGTAGCCTCAGGAGGACGCAGCCAACAATCTGTACGCCCGCAACTCCCACGCGCTCCCACTACGGCGCAAGGAACAGATACTCACTACCGTGGCCTCCGGCGGCTGGGGGGCTCCGCCCCCCAGACCCCCCCTTATGTCGAGCAACCAAATCCTTGAGCTTGTGCCACTGGGCATAGGAAAGGGTCGTTACAATAACGCCCCGAAAACCCATTTTTGGCACCCCTTGCCTGGCATGTTGCTGTTGTGTTGCCACTATCTCTCATCACACAGGGCGTCCAATACCCACACACCACACTCACACTGGTTGTGTGGTGGGGATGGGGGGATTTTCTTGCCCGTGAGGGGGATTGCGCGCCATTTCCCCCCCCGAAAACCCTTGGAGAAAAAGTGGAATCCCGACCCCTTTTTGGGCCCAAAAAGGCCAAAGTCCCAGGCATACTTGCCCCCAAATCCACCAAACTTTGTACCCCACCAACCTTAATACCCACCAAACTTTGTTGGACTTCTGTAATGGAGAGGAGCGGGTCCCGCGGTGCAAACTGAAGAGAATACCGGTAGTTCAAAGGGCGAGGGAGGGGTGTTCATCGATCTCCCGCTCAGAGTATTCGCGGGTGGTGGATGCTCTTCAGATTCAGTTTCGGGAGGGTTTCCTGGCCAGGTGATCAGGATGACCGGAGACACGTCACGTATTCTATACTTTTTTCGTACAATCGATCCCACTGGCTGCTGCTGTTGATGCCCCATCCCACCGTGTTCCGAAACACACACCCTGCAGGGTGTGAGTCACGAAACAAAGCCAAACACGAGGCACAAGAACCCGGGTGTATAAAGGTTTCGCTGTCAACTCTCTCCCGCTTGGGTTTGTTTTAGGCGCTGCCGCTTCCAACCCCCTCGCCTTGTGTGAAGATGTGCGAAGATAGCGCATCAGTTCTCGTGCGTTAGTCTTTCGTGGACTTTCTGTACGACGGGTCCGCTAATCCAACATAGAAAACGTGAAGATGCGGATCATGGTGAGTGAGTCCTGGCGAGGGTCCATCCGCCGGGTCAGCGTAGAACAATGCCTTTCGCGGTGGCGTGAATCAGCCAGGGCAATCGGTTTCAGAACAGGCGCAGAAACGCGCCTCCTGACCTGCCCTATCCCGTTTCTTTTTATCTGCACGAATTGCCGGTTGCCCCATTAGCATGATCGGTTGCGAGATCGGCTGAGTCCCGGAGGCTGGGTGCCACGTTTCTCTGCTGCTTCAAACAACTCCTGCTTCCGGAGGGTAGTGTGCGTGTCTGATTGCCCTTCCTGATGGTGTTGAGCACTTCGCATGGGCCTGAGCGTGCCATTTTCCTCGTCTCTGTCTTTCTCTACTTTCAAACAAGCATTGGGGGGGGGGGGGGTGTGGGGTGCGTGTGTGTCCTCATCCAGATCCGGCGGAAATGCCCAACATTTCCCACATCGGGGGTGGACCAGTCCGAACTTTGAGCCCGAACAAACCAACCAGCCCTCGTAGGTGAAGGGGGCAAATGAACTCGCCCGAGTTTGCCTGTCTGCCTCTTTCAGAACCACTGTGGCCACACGGTGTCTCTACACTGTGCGTACCAATTTTCTCTCTTTCTCGTATGCCTGTGTGGGGAGACATCCCGGGAACAGGCCGGCAGCCCCTCCACTCATGCTTTCACGTGGTGTATCAGGACACGCACTCTCCCTGTCTGCGTGGTACCCCTGCCCTTGCAGAACTGCCCTGGCCGTGGGATGATGTGTCCCTGTTCCAGAAACTGAGTATCTCAGCGAATGGACTTGGCGTTCCTTTCTTCTTTCGGCCCAGGGTGGGTTTGCCAGAAGAGCGTGTGCACCACCCTTCCCGGCAGTTTTCGTGGAGTGTTCAATGCATCAACACGAACGGGGGCTGTTGTTGGTGTTCATATTATTTTTCCCGGCTGGACTCTCAACTCAAAACCTTGCCCGTGCCTCAGCACCCCTCGTCTTCACCAGGCGAGGAGGGTGTGCGTGTGTGTCGGGACAGTGGAGACCGCGTTGAGAGGATGTTCCCGGTGAGTTCTCTGCTTCAAAGAGACGTCGTCACGTGTGCGTGGAGACAGTGGAGATCACATCAGTACTCGGTGTGTTCTGCACTGCTGCAAACCAATTCACGTTTTTGTGTGTCGGAAGCGTTAGTGGAGGAAGGGGTCTGCGTTCCAACAAAACAACTTTCGGCAGTAATTGGTTTGTTGTCTCGTTTTGCTGTCACTTTACGATCCAGCGGGGGCACAGATAGTTTTCCCCGGATGATGATGCAACACGTATATTGTCAAGGAATATGGGGTTACGTATCGCAAGTCAGGCTCGTGGCGGTTGTCGGTACCAAACGAAAATCAGAACTTTACGACATGCCCTTCCTGATGCATGCCAACAGAACGAACTCTGGCGTTGGTTGCTGTGCGCCGCCATCCGTGGCCAGGTGTCCGGGGGATCACCACGTGATCGGGACGGCCAGTGCACGCACCCAATGCCAAATGCAATTTTTCGAACAAAAATGTGGGTGGCGTTGTCATTGCGAATATTAATTTCGACTACTGCCATCCCAGCTGCAACTGCCCTCGACTGTCGTCTTGGACGTGTGGTGGGGAATGCTGCTCTTGATGATCCCTTCGGTGCCGAAAAATCATGTCGTCTCGGCATCGCAGTCTGCATTTGTCTTGCCGCGTGAAGGGCTGCTCCACTTTCTCGCATAGCAGAGACAGAAGGTCGGCCATCTCTCGAACGATTGAAACAGTTACGAAGTGCGTCGGGTTAGCACCCCTCGTTGCCTTTCGACACATTGAAGGATCACCCAAACGCCGGATGCGTTTGAGGAACGCCTTCAGGTATTTTCCCGCTCTTCCTTGCTTTGATCGCGCTGCCTGCTACTTTGGTGCATACACGCCCCAGCAATGTGGACCTCCTGGCCGGGAAGCCATCCCACGAAGCCAGTGACCCACGATGCTGATGTGCGTGAACCCCCTCCCTTGCGGGAGTCCCAGCAACCAGGCCAGCTGGAGAGCAAGTGGAGGATACGCTGCCAGAGATACAGGGATTCCTTTTCGAACTGACTGCCAATGCTCATATGCCCCGGGAGTTTGGACGTCCCAGAAGTTGAAGTATGCAGATGCACAGTTGGTGCACAAGCAACTGTGTTGTGATGTGGGTCGGAAAGCTACGCGCTCTGTGTCCACACCCCGACCCGCTCAGGCGTGTGAGGATCGCAACGCCAAGGCAACAATGCAACTCACAGATATTAATAATTACCTACCACCCCCCGTGTATATGTCACCCCCCAGGTGCAAAAATCGGGAGGGGGGTGACATCAGGCCTCTGGCTAATTCTGGGGCCGGACTTAACGTTGGGCCGGAGGGGGGGGGGGTAGGGGGGGTCAAATGCCACCCTTTTACGTGGACAAACACGATTTTTCAAAAAACCGGCGCAGAGGCCCCAAAGCCCCCGTAAACCCTCCAAACCCCCCCAGATCGGTCCGGAAACCCATCGAACCCCACTTTTCCACCATTCCGGGCACCTCAGGTGCCCGAATTGGGGTACCTAAATTTTGTGCCACCGTTTGGTACCGGACAGTGCCACTGTGTGGGAGGTTGGAAAAGAAAATGCCCCAACACACCACATCTGAGGGTTGCAATGCATGTTGCTTGCCAACCACGTCATCCGGTGGGTGTCAGGCGCTATGTAGGTGGCATTAGCCAGGTCTTCGATGAGTTCTGGCTTGTATATGTACCTCCCTGCCACCATGCACCGGGAGGCTGCCTGTAGGTACGGAACAAGTCCAGATGGTCGTGTGATTCCTGTGCAGCAGTGCTCCACAACCGGGATGTGTTGACAACGACTGTTGCAACACGAGCTGTACATTCCGGGAACACACGAAGTGCGCTGTCGTGGTACCCATTGTGCCAGAATTGGTACTTGCTGCGGTCTACTTTGCCTGGCCCAAGAGCACTGGTACTGAACAGTGCAATATGCGTGGCGAGGTGAATGCAACGGAAGCGCGCAAAGTCAATACAGCTCTCGGATGGCGGGTGGTGGTGTCACTAGTGTGTGACGTTCACTCGAGGATACAACGCATCACAATGAATCAGCAACCGTGGACCGAGTACAATACGCTCTCTGTGGCTGGTGTGGGGGACAAAGGCAGTGCCTGTGCCGCAGGCAGGGAGGTACATATACAAGCCAGAACACATCGAAGACCTGGCTGATGCCACCTACATAGCGCCTGACACCCACCGGATGACGTGGTTGGCAAGCAACATGCATTGCAACCCTCAGATGTGGTGTGTTGGGGCATTTTCTTTTCCAACCTCCCACACAGTGGCACTGTCCGGTACCAAACGGTGGCACAAAATTTAGGTACCCCAATTCGGGCACCTGAGGTGCCCGGAATGGTGGAAAAGTGGGGTTCGATGGGTTTCCGGACCGATCTGGGGGGGTTTGGAGGGTTTACGGGGGCTTTGGGGCCTCTGCGCCGGTTTTTTGAAAAATCGTGTTTGTCACCCCCATTTGACCCCCCCTAGGCATACTTGTCCCCCCATATGGGGAACCCCCTAAATCTGGGGGAAATATGGGGGGTCTCAAAACCCCGCCCCCATATGGGGAAAAAGGCTGAAAATATGGGGAAAACCCGGTAAAATATGGGGGAATATGGGGGAAATATGGGGCCCATATGGGGGGATATGGGGGTATTCGTGCTGCAACGGGAGAACATCAAACCACTCAGGCACGCGAAGTGCGCGTCGAAACCGGCCTCATGCCTTGTTGGGGATCCTCCAGGAGTCCGATCCTGGGGAGGTGCGCGCTCGTTCAGGTGTGGCCAGGTCTGGCCCCCCCCTGGAAGATCCCCCAGGTGGGTCGCACCGACCTCCTGTTCCTCTCCTGCGCCGACACAGCGGCAGCGGAGAGCGAACGCTTCCCGGTTTGGCGGGGCACCGCAGTGACAGCGGCAGCGATGGTGGACACATACGCACAGACACACATAGCGCGTTCAGGGTTAACAGCTCCTCACAACACACACTCTTGTGTTTTTAAGTCCTCACTCTCACACTCGCTGTCCTCCTCCTCTGGTGTGTTTGTGATTGCGAACTGCCCCCTGGGGTCCTTAATTAGACAAGGGAATTCACAAGCAGTGCATTCTGGGGTGTCAGGCGCTTCCGCCGCTTTTGACCGCTCCGAGCGCCGAAAAGTCGGAGTCGACGCTCGTCACCAGGCAGCTTGACATATTCAAGCTGCATCTGCCGGGTGGAATGAGACCTGTGAAGGCCAGTACAAGGACTGGCTGCAGGACGCAACTGTTCTGCCAGCAAAGACAGGACTACTGGACAGCATGCTCTGATGACAGCTACTCAGACTTGAAGAAAGTGGCGGTCGGCACTCTCACAGCACCTTTTGTGGTCTGACTCGAGCACTTCAGCCGGGCGTTTCCTCTCTGCAGAAAGCGACGAGGTGAGATGGCTCTGCAAGGTGCTAGACGTCCCCTGTCAGTGGCTGACTTCACACCCTGTGAAAAGCAGAACGAAGAGAACTGTTTGCTGACTGCTTCCACCTGAGGAACCCCTGGGTTTTCCCCCATATATCCCCCATATGGGGGAAATATGGGGGAACAGGACTTGAAAAACCCCCCATATTCCCCCCATATTTTCCCCATATTTTTGGCCTTCCCCATATGGGGGTACAAGTATGCCTAGGGGGGGGGGGGGTAGGGGGGGTCAAATGCCACCCTTTTACGTGGACAAACACGATTTTTCAAAAAACCGGCGCAGAGGCCCCAAAGCCCCCGTAAACCCTCCAAACCCCCCCAGATCGGTCCGGAAACCCATCGAACCCCACTTTTCCACCATTCCGGGCACCTCAGGTGCCCGAATTGGGGTACCTAAATTTTGTGCCACCGTTTGGTACCGTACAGTGCCACTGTGTGGGAGGTTGGAAAAGAAAATGCCCCAACACACCACATCTGAGGGTTGCAATGCATGTTGCTTGCCGACCACGTCATCCGGTGGGTGTCAGGCGCTATGTAGGTGGCATTAGCCAGGTCTTCGATGTGTTCTGGCTTGTATATATACCTCCCTGCCACCATGCACCGGGAGGCTGCCTGTAGGTACGGAACAGTCCAGATGGTCGTGTGATTCCTGTGCAGCAGTGCTCCACAACCGGGATGTGTTGACAACGACTGTTGCAACACGAGCTGTACATTCCGGGAACACATGAAGTGCGCTGTCGTGGTACCCATTGTGCCAGAATTGGTAGTTGCTGCGGTCTACTTTGCCTGGCCCAAGAGCACTGGTACTGAACGGTGCAATATGCGTGGCGAGGTGAATACAACGGAAGCGCGCAAAGTCAATACAGCTCTCGGATGGCGGGTGGTGGTGCCACTAGTGTGTGACGTTCACTCGAGGATACAACGCATCACAATGAATCAGCAACCGTGGACCGAGTACAATACGCTCTCTGTGGCTGGTGTGGGGGACAAAGGCAGTGCCTGTGCCGCAGGCAGGGAGGTATATATACAAGCCAGAACACATCGAAGACCTGGCTAATGCCACCTACATAGCGCCTGACACCCACCGGATGACGTGGTTGGCAAGCAACATGCATTGCAACCCTCAGATGTGGTGTGTTGGGGCATTTTCTTTTCCAACCTCCCACACAGTGGCACTGTACGGTACCAAACGGTGGCACAAAATTTAGGTACCCCAATTCGGGCACCTGAGGTGCCCGGAATGGTGGAAAAGTGGGGTTCGATGGGTTTCCGGACCGATCTGGGGGGGTTTGGAGGGTTTACGGGGGCTTTGGGGCCTCTGCGCCGGTTTTTTGAAAAATCGTGTTTGTCACCCCCATTTGACCCCCCCTAGGGGGGGGGGGGGCCCTACCCTACCCTACCCTACCCTACCCTACCCTACCCTACCCTACCCTACCCTACCCTACCCTACCCTACCCTACCCTACCCTACCCTACCCTACCCTACAGCACGTCGGGGGTACCCACAACCCGACCCAACCCTACCCTAGGGTGAGGGTTGGGTACCCATAACCCGACCCAACACGACCCTACCCAACCCAGGGGTCAGGGCCAGGGTTGATCCTAGACCCAACCCAACCCAAGGGTTAGGGTCAGGGTTGACCCCAGACCCTACCCAACCCTAGGGTTAGGGTTAGGGTTAACCCTTGACCCAACCCTAGGGATAGGGTTAGGGTTGACCCTAGACCCTACCCTAACCCTAGGGTTAGGGTCAGGGTTAACCCTAGACCCTACCCTAACCCTAGGGTTAGGGTTAGGGTTAACCCTAGACCCTACCCAACCCTCGGGTTAGGGTCAGGGTTGACCCTAGACCCTACCCAACCCTAGGGTTAGGGTCAGGGTTGACCCTAGACCCTACCCTAACCCTAGGGTTAGGGTTAGGGTTAACCCTTGACCCAACCCTAGGGTTAGGGTTAGGGTTGACCCTAGACCCTACCCTAACCCTAGGGTTAGGGTCAGGGTTAACCCTAGACCCTACCCTAACCCTAGGGTTAGGGTTAGGGTTAACCCTTGACCCAACCCTAGGGTTAGGGTTAGGGTTAACCCTAGACCCTACCCAACCCTCGGGTTAGGGTCAGGGTTGACCCTAGACCCTACCCAACCCTCGGGTTAGGGTTAGGGTTAACCCTGGACCCTACCCAACCCTAGGGTTAGGGTCAGGGTTAACCCTAGACCCTACCCAACCCTAGGGTTAGGGTTAGGGTTAACCCTTGACCCAACCCTAGGGTTAGGGTTAGGGTTGACCCTAGACCCTACCCTAACCCTAGGGTTAGGGTCAGGGTTAACCCTAGACCCTACCCTAACCCTAGGGTTACGGTTAGGGTTAACCCTTGACCCAACCCTAGGGTTAGGGTTAGGGTTAACCCTAGACCCTACCCAACCCTCGGGTTAGGGTCAGGGTTGACCCTAGACCCTACCCAACCCTCGGGTTAGGGTTAGGGTTAACCCTGGACCCTACCCAACCCTAGGGTTAGGGTCAGGGTTGACCCTAGACCCTACCCTAACCCTAGGGTTAGGGTCAGGGTTAACCCTAGACCCTACCCAACCCTAGGGTTAGGGTTAGGGTTAACCCTTGACCCAACCCTAGGGTTAGGGTCAGGGTTGACCCCAGACCCTACCCAACCCTAGGGTTAGGGTTAGGGTTAACCCTTGACCCAACCCTAGGGTTAGGGTCAGGGTTGACCCCAGACCCTACCCAACCCTAGGGTTAGGGTTAGGGTTAACCCTTGACCCAACCCTAGGGTTAGGGTCAGGGTTGACCCTAGACCCTACCCAACCCTAGGGTTAGGGTTAGGGTTAACCCTTGACCCAACCCTAGGGTTAGGGTCAGGGTTAACCCTAGACCCTACCCTAACCCTAGGGTTAGGGTTAGGGTTAACCCTTGACCCAACCCTAGGGTTAGGGTTAGGGTTAACCCTAGACCCTACCCAACCCTCGGGTTAGGGTCAGGGTTGACCCTAGACCCTACCCAACCCTCGGGTTAGGGTTAGGGTTAACCCTGGACCCTACCCAACCCTAGGGTTAGGGTCAGGGTTGACCCTAGACCCTACCCTAACCCTAGGGTTAGGGTCAGGGTTAACCCTAGACCCTACCCAACCCTAGGGTTAGGGTTAACCCTTGACCCAACCCTAGGGTTAGGGTCAGGGTTGACCCTAGACCCTACCCTAGGGTTAGGGTAGGGTATAGGGTTAACCCCAACCCTGATCCGAGGGTTGGGTCGGGTCTAGGGTTCACCCTGACCCAAACCCGAACCCTAGGGTAGGGTTGGGTCTAGGGTGAACCCTAACCCTAGGGTCGGGCAGGGTCTTGGGTTAACCCCCAACCCTAACCCTCGGGTTGGGTAGGGTATAGGGTTAACCCTAACCCTAGGGTTGGGTTGTGTATAGGGTTAACCCTAACCCTAACCCTAGGGTAGGGTTGGGTCTTGGGTTAACCCTAACCCTAGGGTTGGGTTGGGTATAGGGTTAACCCTAACCCTAGGGTGAGGGTAGGGTATAGGGTTAACCCCAACCCTAACCCTAGGGTTGGGTAGGGTATAGGGTTAACCCCAACCCTAACCCTAGGGTTGGGTAGGGTCTAGGGTTAACCCTGACCCTAACCCTAGGGTTGGGTAGGGTGTAGGGTTAACCCTAACCCTAGGGTCGGGTTGGGTTAACCCTAACCCTAGGGTTGGGTTGGGTATAGGGTTAACCCTAACCCTAACCCTAGGGTTGGGTTGGGTCTAGGGTTAACCCTGACCCTAACCCTAGGGTTGGGTAGGGTATAGGGTTAACCCCAACCCTAACCCTAGGGGGTCTTCGCTAGCCGGTGCAAAAAAGTGCAGGCTGGTGCAGGGCAAAATGGGCCGAAAATGGGCCAAATCGGAGGCAAAAAAAAGGGCGGGGAGTTGGGTGGCCCCTAGCTGGGAGCACGCATTTGGACCCAAAAAATAATGTCGAGCGGTCCATGTGCATTGTTCAGCCCTCACAGGACGAGAAGGCACGGCGGGGCCCGTGTCACGGGTAAACATTGAGATCAACCTGTCATCCTGGGCCAAGCCAAGATGGGAGCTGGCCGCCTGGGGCAATGCAGGAGCAACGGCTAGTGCTCGTGCTGGCACGAAGCGGAGCCAGGCAGTGCTGTCCCGAGAACGGGCCGAGCCAGACAGTGCTGTCCCAAGGGTGGGCCGAGCCAGACAGTGATGTCCCGAGAATGGGCCGAGCCAGGCAGTGCTGTCCCAAGGGTGGGCCGAGCCAGACAGTGCTGTCCCGAGAACGGGCCGAGCCAGACAGTGCTGTCCCGAGAATGGGCCGAGCCAGGCAGTGCTGTCCCAAGGGTGGGCCGAGCCAGACAGTGCTGTCCCGAGGGTGGGCCGAGCTAGGCAGTGCTGTCCCGAGAATGGGCCGAGCCAGGCAGTGCTGTCCCAAGGGTGGGCCGAGCCAGACAGTGCTGTCCCGAGAATGGGCCGAGCCAGACAGTGCTGTCCCGAGAATGGGCCGAGCCAGACAGTGCTGTCCCGAGAACGGGCCGAGCCAGACAGTGCTGTCCCGAGGGTGGGCCGAGCTAGGCAGTGCTGTCCCGAGAATGGGCCGAGCCAGGCAGTGCTGTCCCAAGGGTGGGCCGAGCCAGACAGTGCTGTCCCGAGAATGGGCCGAGCCAGACAGTGCTGTCCCGAGAATGGGCCGAGCCAGACAGTGCTGTCCCGAGAACGGGCCGAGCCAGACAGTGCTGTCCCGAGGGTGGGCCGAGCTAGGCAGTGCTGTCCCGAGAATGGGCCGAGCCAGGCAGTGCTGTCCCAAGGGTGGGCCGAGCCAGACAGGGCTGTCCCGAGAATGGGCCGAGCCAGACAGTGCTGTCCCGAGAACGGGCCGAGCCAGACAGTGCTGTCCCGAGGGTGGGCCGAGCTAGGCAGTGCTGTCCCGAGAATGGGCCGAGCCACGCAGTCCTGTCCAGAGGGTGGGCCGAGCCAGGCAGTGATGTCCCGAGGGTGGGCCGACATCACATCCGGTCTCGGCCCGCTGTCTGGACCGCAGCAACAAGAAATCTGCGCTGCATGCACAGGAGCAGGGGGACTTGGCCCGTCCGCACTCCGACATTGCACCGCGCTGCCCCAGCGCTCCAGATCACAAGGCCCCCTGTGCCGCAGGAGGTGGAGACGTCGCACACCAGCAGGATGACGTCGCAGACCAGTTCACCACCCCCAACAGTAGGTCACACTCCGCCTCGCCTGTAGGCCGTCTACTGTATGCAGGAGTCTGCGTGTGTTGATAAAGACACACACGCCCGGCACACCTGATTCTATGGGCAGCGCTCGTAACTCTCTCGGCGCCAAGTCGAAGCTGAGCAAGATTTGGTTGGACGGTGCAAATATAGCTAGCCTTGCGGGCTCGCTAAGACACTCTCCGAGCTAGCTACATGAACACAACATTGCACATCGCACGGTTTCGAAGGATGGGTACGCGATGCGGGTTTAGGTCTTGTGCTAATGTTACACACAGCAAGATCCCTGACGGAGGGGATCGATGGAGGCACTGAGGAGATCATGACTGGGAAGGGGTCCTGCATCGAACCCCCTCTGAGTGGAGCAAACACTCGGTACTCCGGGCGCCACGTTCTGCTCGGCTGGACATCACCCCAAGGTCGTGGCCACGGCCCCCGACCACTCACTGCGGGGAGCTTCCCGTCCAGACAGTGTCTGGACATCACTCCTGGGCTCGACCCACTGGGCCGAGCCGACGAGTCGTGTCCAGACACTGGGCCGAGCCCAGGAGTGCTGTCCAGACACTGGGCCGAGCCCAGGAGTGATGTCCAGACCCTGGGCCGAGCCAGGGAGTGGTGTCCAGACACTGGGCCGAGCCCAGGAGTGATGTCCAGACACTGGGCCGAGCCCAGGAGTGATGTCCAGACCCTGGGCCGAGCCAGGGAGTGGTGTCCAGACCCTGGGCCGAGCCCAGGAGTGCTGTCCAGGCACTGGGCCGAGCTCAGGAGTGCTGTCCAGTCCCTGGGCCGAGCCCAGGAGTGCTGTCCAGGCACTGGGCCGAGCTCAGGAGTGCTGTCCAGTCCCTGGGCCGAGCCAGGGAGTGGTGTCCAGACCCTGGGCCGAGCCCAGGAGTGCTGTCCAGACCCTGGGCCGAGCCCAGGAGTGATGTCCAGACCCTGGGCCGAGCCAGGGAGTGGTGTCCAGACACTGGGCCGAGCCCAGGAGTGATGTCCAGACACTGGGCCGAGCCCAGGAGTGATGTCCAGACCCTGGGCCGAGCCAGGGAGTGGTGTCCAGACACTGGGCCGAGCCCAGGAGTGATGTCCAGACACTGGGCCGAGCCCAGGAGTGATGTCCAGACCCTGGGCCGAGCCAGGGAGTGGTGTCCAGACCCTGGGCCGAGCCCAGGAGTGCTGTCCAGGCACTGGGCCGAGCTCAGGAGTGCTGTCCAGTCCCTGGGCCGAGCCCAGGAGTGCTGTCCAGGCACTGGGCCGAGCTCAGGAGTGCTGTCCAGTCCCTGGGCCGAGCCAGGGAGTGGTGTCCAGACCCTGGGCCGAGCCCAGGAGTGCTGTCCAGACCCTGGGCCGAGCCCAGGAGTGATGTCCAGACCCTGGGCCGAGCCAGGGAGTGGTGTCCAGACACTGGGCCGAGCCCAGGAGTGATGTCCAGACCCTGGGCCGAGCCAGGGAGTGGTGTCCAGACCCTGGGCCGAGCCCAGGAGTGATGTCCAGACACTGGGCCGAGCTCAGGAGTGCTGTCCAGTCCCTGGGCCGAGCCAGGGAGTGCTGTCCAGACACTGGGCCGAGCCCAGGAGTGATGTCCAGACCCTGGGCCGAGCCAGGGAGTGGTGTCCAGACCCTGGGCCGAGCCCAGGAGTGCTGTCCAGACACTGGGCCGAGCTCAGGAGTGCTGTCCAGTCCCTGGGCCGAGCCAGGGAGTGCTGTCCAGACACTGGGCCGAGCCCAGGAGTGATGTCCAGACCCTGGGCCGAGCCAGGGAGTGGTGTCCAGACACTGGGCCGAGCCCAGGAGTGATGTCCAGACCCTGGGCCGAGCCAGGGAGTGATGTCCAGACCCTGGGCCGAGCCAGGGAGTGGTGTCCAGACCCTGGGCCGAGCCCAGGAGTGCTGTCCAGACACTGGGCCGAGCTCAGGAGTGCTGTCCAGTCCCTGGGCCGAGCCAGGGAGTGGTGTCCAGACACTGGGCCGAGCCCAGGAGTGGTGTCCAGACCCTGGGCCGAGCCCAGGAGTGCTGTCCAGACACTGGGCCGAGCCAGGGAGTGATGTCCAGTCCCTGGGCCGAGCCCAGGAGTGCTGTCCAGACACTGACGATGTCCTGCCTCATACCCGCCATGCCCGCAATGCACTTCCGGATCACATGGTTGTGGATTTTTAGCGCCTTCCGCATTCCCTCGAAAGACTTCTCCAAGCAGAGGGTCGAGGCCTGCACGTCTGTGACCACGAGTGTCGTGATCTTCGTCTCTGTGGAGTAGTCATCGAAGAGCAGCGCCTGCTGGCTGTCTTCGTTCAGCATCCTACGACTAGGCCGGCTATGGGCCGATCTCGCCCGTACTGGGCCGGACATGGGCCGATCTCGGCAGTACTGGGCCGGCTATGGGCCGATCTCGGCAGTGCTGGGCCGGCTATGGGCCGATCTCGGCAGTGCTGGGCCGGACATGGGCCGATCTCGGCAGTGCTGGGCCGGCTATGGGCCGATCTCGCACGTACTGGGCCGGACATGGGCCGATCTCGGCAGTGCTGGGCCGGCTATGGGCCGATCTCGCCCGTACTGGGCCGGGTCCAGGAGTGGTGTCCAGACCCTGGGCCGACCCAGGCTGTGGGTGGTGCATTTTGGTGCATTTTCCGTCGGTTTAGGTGAAAATTGTCGAATTTTGTCGAAATTTGACGACAGGTGACGAACAGCGAGAATCCCCGAAAAACCGGTTTGACAGAATTCTGCCAGAATTTCACAGATTCTGGCAGATTCTGGGGATTTCAGATTTTTCAGAATTTTCAAAATCTGAGAAAATCTGTCCAGATTCTGGACAGATTTTTCCAGAATTTTCAGAATTCTGGAAATTCTGAGAAATCTGGAAAAATCTGAGAATTCTGGAAAAAATCTGGCCAGATTCTGGACAGATTTTTCCAGATTTTTCCAGATTTCTCAGAATTCTGGAAAATCTGAGAAATCTGGAAAATTCTGAGAAATTCTGTCAGAAATCTGGAAAATCTGTGGGGGGGACCTTTTCGAATTTTTTTTTGGGGTGGGCCTATTTTGGACATTTGGACCCATTTTCAAAGGGATTTTTGAATTTTGAGCCCATTTTGAGCCCTAAAATGGCTCATCGAAATATTTCTGCAAAAAATCCGGGCCAGAATGCCAAAATCTGAAAAATCTGAGAAAATCTGGAAAATTCTGGAAAATCTGAGAAATCTGGAAAATTCTGAGAAATTCTGCGGGGGGGACCTTTTCGAATTTTTTTTGGGGGGTGGGGCTATTTTGGTCATTTGGGCCCGTTTTCAAAGGAATTTATGAATTTTGAGCCCATTCGTTGCCCTAAAATGGGCCCGCGAATATCTAGCTCCTGAGGACCTGGGTACATGGCCAAATCAGCCAGAAATCTCAGGTTTTCGCATTGCAATTTGGGTTCGCGTGCTGGTATCGCAGACTGGCCCCGAGGGTCGGTTTTCGTCAGCTGAGTGAGGGTGTGATATGAGGGTTCTATCCAACAAGGATATCAAGGCGGCACTTCAAAGTCCTGCCAAGGACAGCGCCACGTGGGTGTGTGCTTCTGATGTACGTTATGTCATCATGTGAAACCCTCCCCAGCGTGTGCCAACATCCCTGACACGCTCACGAAAAGCATGACACGGAGAAAGCAGGTGCCGAAACAACCTGCCGAGCACACGGGTGGTGCCACGTTGATCCACGCAGCGATCTCCCATGTCAGGAAGCCTTGTCGCCACGGCAGCGTGCCGCAGACTGTAGGAGAGGTGTCGCCAGTCACCTTGAGGTTGCAGTGTGTCATCAGACTAAAACCCGTGCCTTGTTCACCCTGTTGTTCACCCCTGTGAGGTTGATCCCATATCGTTGCCATGTTTTTAATAATTAATAACCATGTTTTTAATTCATTTGGGGGGGGGGGGGGGTCTTCGCTGACGAAGTTTTTGTCGAAGACCCCTGTCGTCGTCGTCAGAACACTGCCGTCTTCGGTGAAAAACCCCCTGAAACAGCCGTTTTCCTAATTATGTGACGAACGACGAAGTTTGTCGAAGTTTGTCGACCAGCGAAGACCCCCCTAGAGTTGGGTTGGGTCTAGGGTTAACCCTGACCCTAACCCTAGGGTTGGGTAGGGTATAGGGTTAACCCCAACCCTAACCCTAGGGTTGGGTAGGGTCTAGGGTTAACCCTGACCCTAACCCTAGGGTTGGGTAGGGTGTTGGGTTAACCCTAACCCTAGGGTTGGGTTGGGTTAACCCTAACCCTAGGGTTGGGTTGGGTATAGGGTTAACCCTAACCCTAACCCTAGGGTTGGGTTGGGTATAGGGTTAACCCTAACCCTAACCCTAGGGTTGGGTTGGGTCTAGGGTTAACCCTGACCCTAACCCTAGGGTTGGGTAGGGTATAGGGTTAACCCCAACCCTAACCCTAGAGTTGGGTTGGGTCTAGGGTTAACCCTGACCCTAACCCTAGGGTTGGGTAGGGTATAGGGTTAACCCCAACCCTAACCCTAGGGTTGGGTAGGGTGTAGGGTTAACCCTAACCCTAGGGTCGGGTTGGGTTAACCCTAACCCTAGGGTTGGGTTGGGTATAGGGTTAACCCTAACCCTAACCCTAGGGTTGGGTTGGGTATAGGGTTAACCCTAACCCTAGGGTTGGGTTGGGTCTAGGGTTAACCCTGACCCTAACCCTAGGGTTGGGTAGGGTATAGGGTTAACCCCAACCCTAACCCTAGGGTTGGGTAGGGTCTAGGGTTAACCCGAACCCTAACCCTAGGGTTGGGTTGGGTCTAGGGTTAACCCTAACCCTAACCCTAACCCTAGGGTAGGGTTGGGTGTAGGGTTGGGTTGGGTATAGGGTTAACCCTGACCCTAACCCTAGGGTAGGGTCTAGGGTTAACCCTAACCCTAACCCTAGGGTTGGGTAGGGTGTAGGGTTAACCCTAACCCTAGGGTAGGGTTGG
The DNA here is from genome assembly GCA_963210315.1 of Rhynchopus euleeides. Taxonomy (NCBI): domain Eukaryota; phylum Euglenozoa; class Diplonemea; order Diplonemida; family Diplonemidae; genus Rhynchopus; species Rhynchopus euleeides. The sequence continues at coordinate 1,948,377 of OY723276.1, forward strand.
GTCTAGGGTTAACCCTGACCCTAACCCTAGGGTAGGGTCTAGGGTTAACCCCAACCCTAACCCTAGGGTTGGGTAGGGTGTAGGGTTAACCCTCACCCTAACCCTAGGGTTGGGTAGGGTATAGGGTTAACCCTAACCCCAGGGTAGGGTCTAGGGTTAACCCTAACCCTAGGGTGAGGGTAGGGTCTGGAGTTAACCCCAACCCCAACCCTAGGGTTGGGTAGGGTCTAGGGTCACCCGTAACCCTCGAAATCGGGCCCAAATCGCCAAAATGGGCACCCCTCGAAAAAAAAAATTCGAAAAGGTCCCCCTACCCACACCTGGAAATTACCAAAAAATCTGGGACCCCGGCGGCCCCAACCCTAGGGTAGGGTAGGGTAGCCCCCCCCCCCCCCCTCCCCCCCCGGCACGGAGAAACTTAACGTTCGACCCGAATTAGCCAGAGGCCTGGGTGACATGAACACACCTTTTAGGGGGTGACATATACACGGGGGGTGGTAGGTTAGTGTGTGTCACCCCCCGCCAGGGCCGCCTGGGGGTGACCTAAACACACCCCTTTTGGGGTGACATAGTAGAGGAAAAGGGGTGAGGTAAACATTCTGAGATCTCAGAGAGAGTGGTTGAACTGTGTGAGGTGGTATGCCTTTGTTGCGCTCCAGACCTGTCTACGATGTATACTCTTGGCAGCGGATGTGGTCACCCATGTACCCGCGCAGGCAACGAACCAGGCGCGAGCAATTGGGTCGGGAGGGGGGTGGGGGAATAACGCGTCGCGCACAACGAGCGGGCGGCGGAACTGTTGTTGAAATAAAACAGAAAACGGAAAACGGAAAGAGAGGGTCTTGCGCGATCGGCAAAAATGTTACTACTATTCCGGCAAAAGCTCAGCGGGATTTCACCTATAAGCAGTAGGAATTTGGACCGAAAAAAATGCACCAAAGAAAGCGCACCGCCAACGGCACCCGCAGCGGAAGATCCTCGAAGCGAAGAATAAAAAGCTCGCCACCCCCCCCCCCCCCCCTCTCAAACAACACAACGCAGGCAGGCCGTTCGCTATCGTCCACAGATCCCGTGTGGGGTGGACGAAGTTTTATTTGGGATTTTGGGATTTTGAGATTTTTTTAACCACAGGGAGGCGCCCCTCGGGGGCGCTTCGCGCCCCCTCGGGAGGTACACATTGGCTACAGGCCCGCTCCTTTTTACATGGTATGACAAAGGTCTTAATAAGAAAAGGATCTTTTCACTTCTTTCTTAAGACGTCTTAATGCAGGTGCTGCATTAAATTTCTTAAATTAATGACCCCCATTATTTTTAAGAAATGCAGGATTTCTTAAGATTTCTTAATGAAATGATGGACATTATTTCCATATCTCCCAGTATTAAAAATGTCCATCATTCTGAAAAAGATCTTTTAAGATCTTTTTCAGAATGATGGACATTAAAATGCTAGGCATTAAGAAACACGTCTTAAGAAATCAGTAAGAAATCTTTAAGAAATAGCCCTTTCGGCATTACATTAAGACGTCTTAAGAAATTTCGAGATTTCTTAACATTTCTTGCAAGATCTTTGTCATACCATGTTTTTAGTGGGCTCTTAATTGGATAATTTGTATTAACCCGGGTTCCTATTTAGTGAATATTTAATAATTTTTCGCACCGCAAATTTTGTCGAATAATTAATTATTTTTTGCGGCGGTCCCTCCGACGGTACGGTGTATTGGTCGTGCGAGAAGTGCATAAGACACACGGAGTTCCTAGGGTGACAGGTGTGGTGAGTAACAGCAACGCAACAGCAAACACATCAGCAACACACAAATTGAGGCAAGGAGGTGGGGGTGCTTCTCTCCGCTCTGATCAGTACATTCATCTTCCCCACCCACCCTTCTCTTCACTCTCGAACCGCACTGTGGTCTGCGGGTGCCTGCGGGCTCAATCATATCCTTTTTCCCCCCGCCCCCAGCCCCAGGTTGCAGATTCACACTTCGTCGAACTTCCTCTTTCGGACGATCCCCAACAGGGTCGGCTGGTTCTTCGGGGGGGGCTTTTCCTTAGTCGGGGGACGGCCCGGCCCGCGTTTCTTCGGAGTAGGCTTTGCGGCTGCTTTTTGGCCAATCTTTAGGGCTGGCTTTGAAGCGGGCTTTGCGGCCACAGCAATAGCCACAGCCGCCTGTTCTGCAGCAGCGGTCGCTTCCGAGGGGCCAGCAGGGGCCTGCGAGGCGGCCGCGGCAAGTTCTGCCTGTTCATCGAGGTCATCCCATCCCTTCTCCTCGTCGAGCAGTGCCTTGTACCGGTCGAACAGTACCGGCACCACCATGCCTCCCGTCTTCACGGGCTGTGGCAGATTCATGCAGCGGTGTACGCCGCACATGGCCCACGATTCGACGACGGCACTGGGCTGCAGCAGGTCAAGTGCTTTGCTCATGCACCTGTAGGAAAGTGTGTAGGCACAGACTATGGAAAGAAACACCATACCTGTACTTCACACTCTTTTTATACGCCACCTTCGACCAGGTGGGGGCGCCTCCTGTCGGTCCTGGGGGAGGGGCATTGCCCGCCAACACAGCCGCCGCCACCTCGTCGCTGTACTGTGCCACCGTCTCTGATATCCATCTGTTGTACGCAACATTAGACAGCTGCTTGATACCAGAGATGATGAACTGGTCAGCGGGCTGGTAGACATGGGTGAGGGAGGGAGGGATCTGATGCAAGCGGAGCCAGGCTGGCAGGTCGAGGGCCTCGACACTGTGCTGTGGAGCAGCGTCTATCAGTAGGTGCACGATGCTCCCGAGGTGCGGCCCGAAACCTGCAGGCGGTTCGTTGTTGTTGTTGTTGTCGCTGCCAGCCTCTCCAGTGTCAGCGGCTGGCACGGCGCGTTCAGCCGCTTCGATGGCGGCGCCGAGGTGCGGAACCCCCTGCTCCTGCAGCGCCAGCAGCGAGTTCAGCTTCGCCAGGGCTTCGGCTCGTGCTGTCGGAGGAGGCCCTGGGGGTGGTGGGTCGTCGGCACGGCTGGCAGCCTCGTTCATCACCGCCTCCCGTACCCCACTTGCGTGCCGCACGAACACCTCCATCCACGTTCGAAACGTGTCGGCGTTCTGGAAGTGGGATTTCTCCCGGTGCTGCTGCAAGATTTTGGGGTTGACGTCCCCCGCTTCCACCCTGGCGTGGCTCGCCGACGTGGCCCCTTTCCAGATGAGCTGCAGCAAGGGGCACTCACCTGCCAGGGAGCTGAGGATGCTCGCTGTGAAGCCTAGCCGAGCATCCTTCACCACCACCGCGTCCTTCGCTCCCCTCTCGACACGTTCCCATGTCCACCTGTGTTCTGCCTCCAATCGTACGAAAAACTCGTCGACATTGAAAACAAGCCGGGGGTCCACCCCGCGCAGCTCCTCCAGCTCCTGGAACCAGCGCTCCCCCTCCTCAACAACCTGCTTGGCCGTCACCGTCCGCGATGTGGTGGCCGCGCGGACTCGGAACCCGTGCTTGTGCATCTGCGTTTTTGCCCACGAGGCCGAAAACTGCTCCACCCCCGGCACATTGCTGAGACTGCCACGCGACTTCAGCGTTACGCCACGGGCCAGCGCCGAGAAGCGGGCAGCTGTGATCGGCCACCCGAGCGCGCGGGTCCGCTGCGTGAGATTCAGCACCTTCTCCATCTCACCGTCTGTGAGGAGGGGCTTCGGTCCCCGCTGCCTGGGCACGTAGTAGTCGCCCGTATCCACCTTGTGCTTTACATATTTCGAAACCAGCGCGGCGGACACCTTCTTCTCGCTGTTCTTCTCATTCCACTCCTTCACCGCGTCCACTTGACACTCCCTCTGTTGGGCGAGGTCAGTCAGGTGTACGATGTCCGCCACAGAAAGGGTGGTGCGCTGCGACTGCTTCTCAAGTACTTCCTCCACAAGAGCCACGTTGTCCGCCTCCTTCTGGGCAGCCTCGGAAGCCGCAGCCGCTGCCCTCCCCGCCTCCTCAAGGGCCACGTCGATGGGGGTAACTGTTCCGCTCATTGTGATGGAGGGTCCGGGATATGTTCTCGCTTCCTGGTGTGTGATTCGTGTCGTGTATTGGAGTGATTCGGAGGGAGGGGGTGGGATGAACGGTAGTCAACTAGATTGTGTGGGGCGCGATTAAACGTGGTTTTTATTTAGTGAATAATTAATTTTTTTTCGGAGACTTCACTAAATAGAAACCCGGATTAATATGGTCGGGCCTGTACCTCTCCTTGAGAGGGCAGATCGCTGCACTTCTGGCAAGGCTGTTAGTACCTCCGGAGGCACTAATAACCTTGCTTATGAGCGAAACGCCCGTGGATTGGCAGGGACCGCTGTGCCACACAGTTCGGCTGCCAGGGGGGTCTGGGGGGCGGAGCCCCCCAGCCGCCGGAGGCCACGGTAGTGAACATCTGTTCATTGCGGATGGACAGATTCATGTAACTTGAAAGGACTTGGGCACCAGACATACGCCACAGGGGGTCTGGGCGGAGCAATACATCGTACTTTGGGGAAGGTCGTTGTGGTCTCCTTCTGACACTTCCTTCCTCGTGCATTCCCCATCCCCTGAGCCTCATGATCCCGTGGGCTCTTTCACCACCCACCCCCCCTTCGGTGGGTGGGGGCCGAGCAGGCCTGGGCGGGGAACCAGCCCTTTTTCCGGGTTTTTTGGGTCGGGGAACCAGGTTTTTTCTAAGAATTTTTACAAGGGATTTTTTGCTCACCCCCCCACAGGTTTCAGGCGCGTGCCCGTCAGGCGGGACTTTTTCTATGATTTCTACGATGAAAACCACCCCCCCGCCCCCACCCCCCCCCCCCTTCTAAGAACGATGATGGCTCACTCGGAAGTTTCGGCGTCCGAAACGTACGCCCACTCTCCCCAATCCTCCTCCATGTCGACATCGATGTCGACATGGACGCGGGCCCTTTTCTCCTGGGGCTCCTCGGGGTGCGGCCCAACCTCCCTCCTGCGCTCTGCCGGTGCCGCCTGTGTGGGAGGCAGCTGCGGCGGTTCTTCCGGCTGAGGTGTGGGGAGTGTCGATGGGGTGCCCGGGGTCGATGAAGCGGGGAGCTGGAAGGTGACATGTTGCAGGGTGGCTGGAGGCACGACGGGGGGTGCGGCATCTGCAAGCAACGAAGTGAGGAAGGGATCCTCAGGGACTTCCTCCACGAGGCTGACAATCGACAATGCATCGGCGTTGTCATCTTCCCAGCTGCCGTCCGATTCCTCATCACAATCCTCCACGCCAGCAAATAGAGAACCCATGGCTGCATCGAGGTCAACGAGCTCCACGGTTGTCAGAGTTGGAAGAGGCGTCAGGGAACGCGCAGTGAAGCGGCGCTTCTTGTTGGCGAGGAACGTGTTGACTGTTTCTTCAACGATGATCTTGCGCGCCGCGTCATCATGTGACAGCTCTAGAGTGATGCCCAGTTCTTGAGAGATGCTTGCGGCAGAGAGTGCCTTCCGGAACGATCCCCTCATGCGCGTTACAACTGAAAAAGCAGCCTCCACAAACACAGTCGAGGGTGACAGTGCCACCATGGCCTCAAGCACTATCGCAAACGTCGAACTCTCGGATTCCAGCAAGAAGTCGACGACAAACTCTTTCAGAAGGTTCCCCCTGAGATCTGTGCATTCCAACCGCAGCTTCACCCACTCCATGCCGATGCTGAGAATCTCTGCCTGGTCGTAACCCAAGCGAGAAGCGAGCGCCATGAGGCACTCGCACGTGCTGTCCTTCCCACTTGTCGCGAAGAAAGAGCTGAATGAGCGGCAGGGATACTCCTCCCACCTCTTGGCCAGGTCCTTGTAGATGGTGTGGCAGAGCTTTGAGCGCCAGGAAGTCATCTCGGCAACTACCCCCGGAGGCAACGATGTGGTTCCCTGGTTCTCATAGAACTTGGCTTCGTGCTTGCCAGGCTGGCGCGCCAGCACCTTATGCACTGTCAGTGCATTCTGCAGGATGCTCTCCATCGACGAGAGCGACAGGTCTCGCTTCTGCAACGCCTCGCTCACCCCTTTATTGATGTCGAAGACGTCAGCCAAGATGCAAGTCGAGAGGGAATACTCGGGGGTGAGCTTGTGGAAGAAGAACGGCGGCGGCTGGATCTCCCCGAGCATAGCGACAGTGAAGTCAAAGTTCACCACAGCCGCGTTCAGGCGACGGAACGTTGCAGCTGCCCAACGCACGGAGTGCTCCTTCGGGAAGGAGAGACATTTCCCACCGGAAATGATCTGCAGAGACTTCTGCCTGGCGGTTGATCTGAAGAAGGCAAACCAGTGTCGGAGGAGGCGGCTATGTTCAACAACCTTTCGTGTCTTCTTGATGAGGCCGACGGACAGCTGGTGCATGTGGGCAGCATCATGCACATCGATGAGAGTGCATCCCCACGCGATCTCGAGCTTCCCCCTGAGACTCTTCATCGTTGATGCCCCGTCTGCCGCGAATCCCTTCAGCGAACGCCGCGCCCACTGCGACAGCTGGAGGCTGTCGAACAACTTGACTAGCTCGTCCTTCTGCGACTCTGCGTCAGCTTTCTTCAAGTCGACTGTGCCCACACACCAATCTTTCATAGCACAATCCGTCCTGCTGATCCCCGAAACGATGACGATCATCAAGTCGATGCGGGCGAACGTGGTACCGTCCACCTTCAGGGTTGCCGCCCGACACGCACGCACCGCACCCACCACTCCCCTCAGGAGCACCTCCCAGAGTATCGTCTGGAACTCCTTCGCGACTTTTCGAGAGTAGTGGGTGTCCAGGACATGCAGCCCCTTCCGCTTGTCGTCCTGCAACCTCGCACCCACACTGCTCAGCCCCTCCGCCCGTTGCGTCGCCGTTGCCACGTTGTACACCAGGTTGACCAGACTTGTGTACTGCTCGCTGGTCACCTTCACCTTCGCGCACAGCGTCTGCTTGGGGATATCTGTAGCTGTCACATTGGTGTTTTCACTCCCAGGCGTGGACAACTGCACTGCTCTCTTGTGCGCCGCACCACCCATGTGGCGGCGGATATTGCTTTGCTGGCGCCCAACTGTCGTGGCAGACATAGACGCTTCGCCGCGTGCATACCGGAGCAAGTGGGGTTGCTCCGAGAACTCCCCCTCCAGCTGCACCAAGAACGGTGCACACGTGGTGCACCTCCACCTCCCATCAGGGAGACGCACCACACCGGAGGCTGCAGCGTGGATCTTCCGCTGCTGCTTCTCCTGTATGGCGAGCTGTGCCTGCCGCTGCTGAATCCGAAGGAGACCGTTCACCATTGAGCCCTCTGGCACGTACTTCTTGTTTGCTGCCATCAAAAGAAGGAAGTGCGCCTTTGCTGTGTCGAAGACAAGCCGCAAGGGGTACTGGGCCATCAACGACGGAAGAAGCAAGCCGAAGGTGCGAGGCTGTGTGGTGTCGACGATAGAAAAGTGAACATTTAAACCGCGGGATGTGCGGAAAGTCTGCAGGGCCACTGACGCGGTGTTGGTGTCCAACTCTTCGTCCACGAGGAATCTCGTATCCATCAATCGCGGACGCCTGAGCTTCACCGTGAGGGCCTCCGCTTCGGGGGAGTCAACGCCCTCCAGAAGCGCCGCAGCACTGGTACGCGTCGGCTCCGTAATGGGAATTGACCTTGCTAGGCAGTCAAGCACTCGGAGGCAGTAGTGTCCAGAACTGTATAGATCCCGTTGAACCCACCCTGGTACAAGCCCAATGTTGACGCCTCCGGTTGATTGGGCGAGCTTCATGGCGGTCAGCCATGGGGACAGTCGCCCGGCGCTGTCGAACGCGGCGACGTGGCACGCCCCTTCCCCGGTGTAGAAGGCGGCGTGGGGTGCAGGGGCGACAGGGGCGGCGGTGGTAGCTGCAGGAGAGGCGGCCAGGGGATCCGGAGGAGGAGGCGGCGGCGCATCATGCGAAGCATCGACGTCGTGCCCGTCACCGTCCGATGCCTCACGTGCGTACAGCACGAGTGCTGGCTTCGCGTTCGCACGATTGAACGGCGCCACAGAGCAATCCGTCACACGATCAGTCGTGATCGACTTCCACTTCAGAGTGGTGGCGGGGCCACGAGCGCACAGCGTCTCCCAGGCGATCCCCTTCGCGAGGGTCAGCCCGGACTTTGTGCACGATGCACCGACAAACCGGTACCGGTGATTCACCGGCTGCACCGTGCCCACCTGCACCACCCCGTTGCCGTCAACGCCAAGCTCACGAAGGGCGGAGAGGTCTCTTAATTCCTTGACGTTGACGGTTTCCGCAAGCTCCGTCAGGTGCTTCTGCTTCTCGCCGGATGCAGAAAACCGCTGCGTCGAGAGGAACAGGAGGTGCGGGGCCTTCTCGACGCAGAACTGCGCAGCCCGGACAGCACCACATGTGCACGGACCTTGCTTCTCCATAAATTGAGAAGCAACGCGCTGCACCTCGTCCTTCACGACGCCCAACATCACAACCATGCTGTCTGTAATAGCTGTGCGGAACTCACCACAAGATGGGCAGCTGTAGACGGTGGCGCTTTTGGTGGTGCAGAGGTGCTTCAGGTGCGGGTGTTTGTGTCCGAGGGCGGAGAGACTGACGTCAGGGTTGGGTCGCTGCGGGTCCTGCGAGGTGATCATCTGGGGCTCGTTCTCATCGGGGGTTGTGCTCCGCAGGGACTGGAGGAGGTTGCTCAATACACCTTGGCACTCCCGCAGTACTGTACATGCCAGCAGCTGGAGGATAGTTACAAAGCTGCCACTCCCCGACGCCACCCCCCTACTGGCCCCTTCAGGCCTGAAAGCCCAAAAGCTCCCGGAGATTTTTGCAGTGGTGCGCACCATATTCGCGGAGTACGTGAGGTTGGGTGAGTGTGAGGTCAGGGTCCTGTCGAAGGGTAGTCGAGTGGGAATAAATAGGGAGGTCCTCAGGAGTGCAATACAACAGCAATACACAGGCAACACACCAGCAACACGCAAACCGAGGCAAGAGGAGGTGGGCGGGGTCATCCTGCGGAGTCTCCAGTTGGCCAGCAAGGCGAACTGTACGGGGGAGAGACTTCCCTTCCATCCTTGTGTGCGCCCTGTCGACTGGGAAAATCTTAGAAAATACTACGAGAAACACTTGGCCTCTATGCTGTGAGTGTTGCATTGGACGCTTCCACCTGTTGAACGGGCTCCACCTCTTGCACTTTGAAAAACCCCCCCCCATATTTTTTTTTTGATTTGACAACTCCGGTTTGGTGTACCTCGATGAGCTTACCTTACCTTGTCGTCGGACACAACATATCATCGTTGTCCCAAACCCCGTAACCCACGTGAAGTGGATCATCTGAAGTGCAGAATGAGGTGGAGCAGGTGGAGCACGAAACATAAGTAAACCATAGCAAGAGAGGCCAGCAGCAGTCCCGAGTCCATCGCGTTCCTCGTAGCATTTCCCGTACCACACAGGTGTGTTATGTGCAAAATACTACGAGAAACACTTGGCCTCTATGCTGTGAGTGTTGCATTGGACGCTTCCACCCAGGACCCTTAGGACCCAAGGACTTAGGGACGCCGCGCGAACGGTCTACTATTGAAGTGATCAGGCTCCGTCGCCCATCGTATGCATCCCTCCGATGGTAATGTACCGCTTTCTACGTTGTCACGAGCACCTTGTACGGAAAACGATCGAACCTCACTCGCTGAGGGGATCCGCCTGCCTCGGCCGTGTGCCGCCGTCGTGTGGTCAGCCTCGTGATTCTTGGTGTGCCCTATCGACAACATGCCTGTCTCTCCAGTTGCCGCACCCGGCGAGAGAGTTGATGCGTCTCAACCCGGCGAAACTAAGGGGGCAAAGGTTGCACACCAGCCCCGCCTGTGCTGCAACCACCCGCTCTTGGCTGACCCCCGACGTCTGGTGCGTTTCCCACTCCGGGTATTTGAATCCTCACCCTGTACCTCTTCGGGATCCTCCATCCCCTGGGGAACCCTTCCCCTCGAGGCTTCTTCACGTCTCCGACATATTGGTGTGTGCCCACATGACCCTTCTTCCTGACATCCTCGATGTCGTTTTGCACCCCGGGCGATGCACTGAGACGGCCGTATCCAGGTAGTCAGTGGCCATGCCCAGCCCCTCAGCGTGACAGTCCTCTGGTGCGCTCCCAGCACCACCACCGCGACGCTCGTGCATATTCAGCCACCATGACCCGGCAGCTCTCGCCTGGGGACAGGGCTCGGCGGATCGAGAAATCACAGTCTGAAACTCGCCTCCCAGCTCCTCCGCAGCAGTCTACTGTCCGGCCGTCTTAAACTCTCGCCCTTCGGGAGCCCGGCCAACACCCGGTGCTTTCCGGCGTGATCTCGATCGCTCTGTGGCTCTCTGTGTCCTCTCCGGTCTTCGCTGGCTGCGAGCGAGTTGCGGGGTGAAGCCCAACGCGCCTCTTCATGGCGCACTGGAGACGCTGCATGGAGTGCCCAGGGGTAGGTGTGAGAGGTGCCGGCCCTTCTGGGTGAACGAGGGCGATCGCGCGCACTGTCGTCTCCTGAACTCCGCTCGAGCGGTGGACAACACGTTCCTGCGGCCCCCTTCCCACTGGGCTGATCCCCACTGTACCTGCCCCATCGCCCGCCTCGTAGACAGCGCATCAAACGGAGGCCCTGTGGCCCCACGTGGCGTCGATTCAGTGGTAACGCCCGGACTCAGTGTGGAGGGCGTATTTCCCGGTGCGTGAGGAAATTCGAGGCCCTGGAGGTGTGGGCATGCCAGAAGGATTCTCGGAGTCGCCTTCTTAATGAGAGAGGTGAGTCCCCGCGGACCGGAGCTTGTCGCACGCTGCAGTCGCTGTTCGGGCTTGTCGAGTAGGCTGCTGGGTACTCGGGAAGACTGGCCGACTGCCCCCCAACCTTGTGGAATGATCTCGGCCCGCTGCCATGGCTGCGGTTTCGGTGGACCCCCTCAGCGGCGGCACCGCTGACACAGGCGATGCGGACGCGTCTCTCAGTCGCTGCTTCTTTTGCTCCCCGAGCAGTGCAGCTTGGGAGAGCGTCTCGGCTGTGTTGGATACCTGATCTCTGTGTATGTCCCACGGCACCTCGCAGGTGTCCAGTCAGCAGCTCCCCTTCCCTGCATGGAACTGTGAGGTCGTACGTCTCAACACCGGGCCACAGACGCCCGGAACTCCCCCTGACCCCTGTGAATAATGCAGGCTTGAATGTGTGTCCCCCGGCAGGGAGACTATGCTTCGACGGAGTATGCCCCGCTTTGGGCGTGTGCGGGCATCCGCTTGACGCCGGGGTGCGCGTAGTCGGCATTCGCGCAGATAAGCTGGGCACGACAGACGTGCCGGCTTCTCGGGGGCGTGTCCGGGGGCGTTGCATTGGTACACGAAAACTGTCGCCCTCGGAAAGCTCACGTCGCGTCACCGTGCTCGAGCTGGATCTGGCAGGCTGTGTGTGACAGGCCACCCTTCCGCCTTCAGGTGCCGTCGCTCGGGCAAAAAAGGTGTATTTCTCAATCAAGAGAGTATGCCCCTCACGATTGTGGCACGATTGTGTCTCCCCGGGTCAGGCTCGGTATTCCAGTCGAAAGCGTAAATGCCCCTCGGCACTGTGCTGGGCGGGGTTGTGTCTCGGTCAGGAGAGGAGGTGCCCCTCAGGCAAAATCCTGCGTCTCGCGGTCGGGAGTGAGTGCCCCTCGGCAGGAATGTGTCTCGGCCAGGTGTCCCTCAGGCAGGGAATGTAATGTCTCGGCCCGGTGTCCCTCGGGCATGAATGTGCGTCTTGGCCAGGTGCCCCTCAGGCAGGGTGCCCCGTAGGCGGAAGTGTATGTCGCGGCCAGATGCCCCTCAGGCAGGGTGCCCCGTAGGCGGAAATGTATGTCTTGACCAGGTGCCCCTCGGGCAGGGTGCCTCGTAGGCGGAAGTGTATGTCTTGGCCAGGTGCCCCTCGGGCAGGGTGCCTCGTAGGCGGAAGTGTATGTCTTGGCCAGGTGCCCCTCGGGCAGGGTGCCTCGTAGGCGGAAGTGTATGTCTTGGCCAGGTGCCCCTCGGGCAGGGTGCCTCGTAGGCAGAGGTGTCTGTCTTGGCCAGGTGCCCCTCGGGCAGGGTGCCTCGTAGGCGGAAGTGTATGTCTTGGCCAGGTGCCCCTCGGGCAGGGTGCCTCGTAGGCGGAAGTGTATGTCTTGGCCAGGTGCCCCTCGGGCAGGGTGCCTCGTAGGCAGAGGTGTCTGTCTTGGCCAGGTGCCCCTCGGGCAGGGTGCCCCGTAGGCGGAAGTGTGTGTCTTGACCAGGTGCCCCTCGGGCAGGGTGCCTCGTAGGCGGAAATGTATGTCTTGGCCAGGTGCTCCTCAGGCAGGGTGCCCCGCAAGCGTAAGCTGTAGGTATGTCGTGGCCAGGTGCCCCTCAGGCAGGTAATGTCTCGGCGAGATGCCCCTCGGGCAGGAAAAATGCGTCTCGGCTAGGTGCCCCTCAGGCAGAAGTGGGTGTCTCGGTCCGATGCTCCTCGGCAAGATCGTGTCTCGGTCAGGAAAGTAGGAGTTGGATATCACTGACGTCACTTTGCTGCATCAGTATCGACCCATTTATCAGCACCCGACTGTTGCTCTTGGTCCCGCCTTTGTCAGCGCCTCTGTGACGGAACCTCCAGCTGAAGTATGCGTTTGGAAACCTTGAGCGCGATCAAGCGTGAAGCAGGTTTTCGGCGAGGCGCGGTGATAGTCTCGATGGCTGATGGGAATGTCCTCAATCCGCTGCGGCCACGGGCGCAGCGCTGTCCCGCTGTCACGTTCATAAGCGGCGGAGGACCACCTTGAACACCACGGCGTCATCATCCCCATCTTTTTGCGCCCCTCCTTCGTGCTGATCCCCCCGTGCACCTCGCCGTCAGTTATTAGAACCAGTGCGTGGGGGTGTTGTTGTCCTCAACCGCGGCTTCGGCCCTCTTGAGACCTGACACGAGCATGGTGTGAGGGTCGTCTTCTCGGTCGGGATTTGGTGCCCCTCGGGCAAGATTGTGTATCTCTCGGTCGGGAGAGCGGGTGCCCCTCGGGCAAAATTTTTGTCTCGGTCAGGAGAACAGGTGCCCCTCGGGCGAGATGCTGCGTCTCTCGGTCGGGAGAGTGGGTGCCCCTCGGGCATAGTTTTGTCTCGGTCAGGATAACGGGTGCCCCTCGGGCAAAACTGCGTGTCTCTCGGTCGGGAGAGTGAGTGCCCCTCGGGCAGAATATTGTCTCGGTCAGGAGAATAGGTGCCCCTCGGGCGAGATGCTGCGTCTCTCGGTCGGGAGAGTGGATGCCCCTCGGGCAGAATATTGTCTCGGTCAGGAGAACAGGTGCCCCTCGGGCAAGACTGCGTGTCTCTCGGTCGGGAGAGTGGGTGCCCCTCGGGCAAAATTTTTGTCTCGGTCAGGAGAACAGGTGCCCCTCGGGCGAGATGCTGCGTCTCTCGGTCGGGAGAGTGGGTGCCCCTCGGGCAGAATATTGTCTCGGTCAGGAGAACAGGTGCCCCTCGGGCAAAACTGCGTGTCTCTCGGTCGGGAGAGTGAGTGCCCCTCGGGCAGAATATTGTCTCGGTCAGGAAACCAGGTGCCCCTCGGGCAAGACTGCGTGTCTCTCGGTCAGGAGAGTGGGTGCCCCTCGGGCAGGGTAGAATGCTGCGTCTCTCGGACGGTCAGATCGTGTGTCCCTCAGTCAGGAGAGGAGGTCTCGGTCGCTAAAAACGCGCCCCCTCGGGCAGAGTGGTTGTGTCATCGCTGTTGTGTCACACCAATTGCCTCTCGGGCGGTGTGTCTTTTTTGATTTGACAACTCCGGTTTGGTGTACCTCGATGAGCTTACCTTACCTTGTCGTCGGACACAACATATCATCGTTGTCCCAAACCCCGTAACCCACGTGAAGTGGATCATCTGAAGTGCAGAATGAGGTGGAGCAGGTGGAGCACGAAACATAAGTAAACCATAGCAAGAGAGGCCAGCAGCAGTCCCGAGTCCATCGCGTTCCTCGTAGCATTTCCCGTACCACACAGGTGTGTTATGTGCAAAAAAAAATTTCCTCTGCGAAAAACCCTTAGAAAAAAAAATTTCCCTTACAAAATTCTTAGAAAAAAACTTTTTTTCCCCGTACAAAAGTTCTTAGAAAAAAAGTTCAGAATCCTGAAAGTGGGGAACCAGCCCCCCAGTTAGGAACAGCCCTGGGGCCGAGCCCAGAATTTTTTTATCCCGACTTCGTCCCCTTGGGCGAAGTTGGGACGAAGTAAATCTGAGGAGGTCACCCCAAAATACCGAATTTACCGTTTTTACCGTTTTTACCGCTAGTTTACCGCTGGGCCTTTGTCACAAAACCGGTTTTTTTATGTAGCCTCATGCAATGAAGGAGGAAATGGAACACAGAGAACGCAGGTCCGATTTGAGTTTACGGCACGCGTAGTGCCGTAATTGCAGAGCCACATCTCACCTCATCACAGGTCGAGGTGTGTGCGTTTCACCACCACTCTCACAACCTCTCCCAAACAACCAAACAACACAATGCCGGACCGGAACGCAACCGTGATCATCGACCAGGCGTGGATCGATGTTCCGACCCCGGTTGTTCCGGGAAACGCAGCGGGGGTGGACGGCACCCCCGACTGCGTGTTTCCGGAGTGCGGGGCGCTGCACTCCGACGCGCACTCGTCTGTGTGTCGCATGTGTGGAAGGCGGACGACGAAGAGCTGCCTGAAGGCCTACATGGAGGGCACGGGGGATCAGACGGTCGAGAAGATGACCGACCAGTGGATGGAGCCACACTGGGTCTGCCCCCTCTGCGCGCTGTATCTCCACAATGGTGAGGCAACATGGACCCTCAAGGAGGAGGACGAGGGCGACGCCGATGCCAACATGAGTGACGCTACGCCCAAGGTGAGGGACCTCTGGGAGTTGATGAGGGGTGTGGATAACCCAAACACCAAGGCAATTCTGGAGGAGGTCTTGGATGATATGCAGAGGAAGGAGCGGCAGGCGAAGCTGGAACGCGGGGGGCTGACCGGCACCCGCATCACGGTGGTGGAGCAATGGCGCCACCGGATGCAGTCGCCAGCGCTGCACGCAATGGCCATGAGGGCACTGCGTGATCGTTTCGGGAAGGGGGCGGACGATGCGGCTGCGGCAGCGACCGGGCCCCAGCACGAACTTCGGGTCGCGCTCTCCGTGTTGGACATCCTGATCCCCATCGTGTCGACGAAGCCTGAGGCAGTGCAAGCTGCCCACAACCTCCTGGTCCGCTTGGAGGGGCTGCGCCTCCGGGAGTGGTACGGGCTCGCGGCGCAGCTGCACTGGGAGCGGCGGCTGGAGGGCATGCCGGCAAGCGCGCTGACGGAGCAACTATTCAGGTCGCTCCAGAGCCAAGCCCAGAGCGAGGGCGAGAAGGAGAAGGCCAACAACAAGCGGCGCCGCACCGAGGGCGCGTGGGACGAGGAGGAAGAGAGGCCAGTGGTGCCGAAGGGAGGTAAGGGGGAAAGGGATCCAACAAGGGCTTCAACAAGGGCTTCAACAAGGGATCCAAGTGGGGCAAGTGACAAGCCACACCTGCGCAGGGAGAGCCGGGGTTGTGCGGGCCGGCGACACCTCCCTCAGACACACCGCCACTGCACACACAGTCCACACTTCAAGGGGAACCAGCGGTGCCACAAGCTCAAGGGGAGCAGAATTTACGCATGCCGTGGCGAGTAAAAGCGCAAACCTGTGTGTGCGTTTCACCACAACCTCTCCCCTCCCCATTCCCCCGTGTTGAGTGACATGTGTCGATAGTGTTCCATTTCCGGTAACCGGACATGGGACACGCGGGACAGGCGGACCGGTAAAACCGGTAGGTGGCACCGGTTTTTTTGTGTCCCCTGGGGGTCTTCGCTCCATCCGCCAAAAAAAACCAAAAAAAACCGGAAAAACCCGTGAAAAAGTCGGAAAAAAAGAGTGTGGGGAGTTGGGTCCAGTTTAGCAAAGTGAGCTTATTTTTCGAAAATTGAAAAATTGGGGACACCAAAAGTCCCCAGAAAAATCTTCGACTTGGCCCGCAGAGTGATTTTTTTTGGTGAAAAACGATTTCAACAGTTGTCCAACAGTTGCTGTACAAGACGGCACACCGTTCTCTGCGCATGGGCTGCTGCACGTGAATCATTTGGATGTCCGAGGGGCTATCGGAACGAGGAGGGCCACGAGCCTGAACTACCCGCCAGCAGTGATCCCGTGCCAGGGCTGGCAGGGGGCCGCGGCCCCACCTCCCTTTTTCTGTAATTGTTTGGGAGGGTGGGCCGCCAGGGGTGGCATGGCCCTACCCTCGGCCCTACCTCCCGGGTCAGATTTTGGGGCTTTTGGGTTCGGCCTTGTGGCCGAGTTTTCATGCGCCGCAGCGTATGAAAACCCAACGGCATGCTGGGGGCTTGATGGTGTTCATCGAAGCGCACCTCATCATGCCCCAAGCGAAGGACCATCCCCGCCTGGAATGTGCAACAGCACCAACCGGTGTGGGGACTAGCCTTCGAAGACTTTCAGGATGTTCACTACCGTGGCCTCCGGCGGCTGGGGGGCTGGATTCCTGATTTTTGATCCAGCAGGACGACCAAAGGCAGCAACATCCGGTGCCTCTCGAATTGGGTGAAAATGTTCTGTGGCCGTGCATTCGATCCTGTTTGCATCATACCACGGGAAGTCGGGGCGGGGTTGGGCTGCACTTTTTTTCTCGCGAGCTCGGCCACCCTGTGCCCGACCTCTTTTTTAGTTTGCCCGACCCCCAGCGAGATCACTGGCAGCCAGACCTTGTTCAACATAAACAGCAGACAAGAGAGCAGCATGGAGTGTGGGGCAGCTGCCGTGCTCCCACAAAAACATCGCACCTCTCGCGCTGCCTACACGAAAGGGACGGGTAACCTGCAGGTCACCCACAGCAGCCTACTGCCTACGTTCTATACAAGATCGGCGCCGACCACACGAAAGGCTGTTCGATCTGCGGCGCAAGAAGAAGCTCCGGTGGGAACAGAACTGAGCGGCAACAGGATGCAATGCAGGCCCACATCCGTTGCCCTGCGGCAAGAGCAGTCACATCGATTTCGTTGACAGGGCCTGCCCACTGGTGTGTGACGGGGTGACCTGCAGATGGTGAGCTGGCCCACGGGAGAACACCTGGGACGGGGGATGGCTGCGACTGGGCAATACCTAACTCGTCATGATGCAGGACTGCGAACAATTGGTCCAAGAGAGCAAGTATGGCTCCCGCTCAGCTCTCACTGAAGCTGAACCAGATGCAAGTGGTGGGAGGAGGAGGGGGTCCCAGGGGAGGACACACCGGGCGGCAACCCACGAGGACTGGCCCGTCCCAGTCGACAGAAGAACAAAGCAGGAACACGGAGTCACCTGAAACGACACACTGAAGTGTGGGAGGAGGAGGCGAGCACAAAAGGGCGTCGGCTACCGCACGCCCTTTGAGCGCAGCCGACGACGACCGAACCGGCCACCGGCCGGGAGGTGCGTGTGGCGTGGGGGGCGAAGCCCCCCACGCAAGGGGGGACCGGGGGGCGAAGCCCCCCGGAAAAAATTTTGGGGTTTTTTGGCCTATTTTTGGCCATTTTCCGCTGCATTTGTTTGATTTTGGGTCGGGAAAGGTATGGCCAGGAAGTGGGAAAAATTGAGGAAAAAGTCGGAAATTTTCAGGTTTGCCCATATAAACCATGGGTCACAGATTCCGATTTTTGGGTCAGACTCCAAGTTTGACACAAGGGAAAATAGGCAAAATTTTTCACCTATTTTTGGTCACCTAAGGGGGGGGGCTTCGCTCCGGGTCACTGACCCAAGCTGACCCAGATTGACCCGGAGCGAAGCCCCCCATTTTCCTAAGGTGAAAAACCCCAGGGTGACCCAAATTGACCCGGAGCGAAGACCCCCATGTTCGTTCCCATAGGAAAAATTTTGGGGTTTTTTGGCCTATTTTTGGCCATTTTCCGCTGCATTTGTTTGATTTTGGGTCGGGAAAGGTATGGCCAGGAAGTGGGAAAAATTGAGGAAAAAGTCGGAAATTTTCAGGTTTGCCCATATAAACCATGGGTCACAGATTCCGATTTTTGGGTCAGACTCCAAGTTTGACACAAGGGAAAATAGGCAAAATTTTTCACCTATTTTTGGTCACCTAAGGGGGGGCTTCGCTCCGGGTCACTGACCCAAGCTGACCCAGATTGACCCGGAGCGAAGCCCCCCATTTTCCTAAGGTGAAAAACCCCAGGGTGACCCAAATTGACCCAAGTTGACCCAAATTGACCCGGAGCGAAGACCCCCATGTTCGTTCCCATAGGAAAACTTTTGGGGTTTTTTGGCCTATTTTTGGCCATTTTCCGCTGCATTTGTTTGATTTTGGGTCGGGAAAGGTATGGCCAGGAAGTGGGAAAAATTGAGGAAAAAGTCGGAAATTTTCAGGTTTGCCCATATAAACCATGGGTCACAGATTCCGATTTTTGGGTCAGACTCCAAGTTTGACACAAGGGAAAATAGGCAAAATTTTTCACCTATTTTTGGTCACCTAAGGGGGGGCTTCGCTCCGGGTCACTGACCCAAGCTGACCCAGATTGACCCGGAGCGAAGCCCCCCATTTTCCTAAGGTGAAAAACCCCAGGGTGACCCAAATTGACCCAAGTTGACCCAAATTGACCCGGAGCGAAGACCCCCCCTCAAAACTTTTTTGGCGGTTTTCTGGTGGACCGTCTATAGGGGGACCCTTTTCAAAAAATTTTCCGGGGTGGGCCTATTTTGCATATTTGAGCCCGATTTCAAAGGAATTTCTGAGTTTTGAGCCCGTTTTGAGGCCTAAAACGCGTCATCGAATTTCCATTTTTCTGCCCATACGGGCACGGACTTGGCCAAAATAGCTCAAAAATTTTTCCGGGGGGCTTCGCCCCCCGGACCCCCCATGTGGGGGGCTCCGCCCCCCGCCCCCCCCCCCCCCCCCCCCACCTCCCTCCCGGCCGGGGGCCGGTTCGGTCGGTCGTCGGCTGCGCCCAAAGGGCGTGCGGTAGCCGACGCCCTTTTGTGCTCGCCTCCTCCCTCCGACACCTCGTCGATCTCTTTCCTGCTTGGTCGCCACCGAAGCCGTCACGCCCTGACTTCCAGAGTTGGAGAGGGTTGCGAATGTGCGTGCCGGGGGGGCAACCGTCAGTGAGTCATTGAGTGAGGGCGTAGGGCGCAGCAGCTGTGGCAACGCGGAGCAATGTGTCCCTTCAGCGCCACCGCGAAACCTCCCGTTGGTTGCCGTCGGCCACCAACGGGCGGTTTCGCGGGAATACTGCTGCAGACGAACGAACAGTGGCGGCGGCTCCACATACTCACCGGAGTCGACACGTGGACCCCCCGTGGTACTCAGCGTGCCGCCGTCAGTCTCTTCGCGGTCGACTTCACCTTGGCGAAGCGGAGGTGTGCCCCTCACAGGTGCCACCATCGCATGCCGCATCGTGGTGGATGGTGGAGCGTTGCAGTGCAGTGTGCTCCTCAACTTTGTGTCACGCTTCCTGCACCTGGGTGTGGACAACGGGTGCGCTCACTTCTCGCAGCATCTAGCTGGCGGTGGGTGGCACGTGCTGGAGCGACTTCCAGGTTGATCTGGTGCAGACCTGAGGATGGCGTGGCTGACGCAGGGCGGTACAGTGGGATGCCCGGACCGGCACTCCTTAGGCCGTCTGCCATGTCCTCCCCCCGCGCGCCCGGGCGGTGCCTTCGCTTGCTGTCGAGCGACCGAGTCTCTGGGGTACGGCTTCAAAAGTAGACCGTGCCTGGCACCAACGACCTGTGTCCGTGCGTTACTGACCGTGCACTGCTCTCGTTTCGAGTCCCTATCAGCAGCACCAAGTCGTACATCGCCGTACTGGCCTGTGCCGGTCCCCTAACCCCGTCCCCGTGTCGCAGGGGGCAGTGGGTGACCACGGGGTGGATTCCCTAACACCCCACCCGCGAGGCCGGGTACAGGAAGCGTCCCCAAAAATTCTGGAATTTGAAAAATGAGCTCACTTTGCTAAACTGGACCCAACTCCCCACACTCTTTTTTTGGTCATTTTCCCCGATTTTACCGATTTGTCCCCGGATGTCCCCCCGTGTCCCCCCGTGTCTTAAGGTGACCTCCTGAAGATTTATTTTTTTAGCGAAGTTGGGCCCAACTTCGCCCCGAGCGAACGGCCTGAACGCAGGCCGGAAAAAAACACTGGATCTCAGACACAACCTGCATAACGAGTGAAGGGGGGGCCCTCGCTACCAGTCACAGCTCGTCAGTCAGTGAGGGGAAGTGGGCCGTGGCTCACTTTTTCTCACCCAGTCACATCTGGCAGCGAAGGCCCCCAAGGGTGATCATTCTTGTGATCCCTTCTACTTCTATTTCACTACCCCCCCCCCCTCTCTCTCTCTGTCCCCACCCCAGCAGCTGCATCATGTGGATCAACAACCGCATGCATTCCACCTCTCCCTTCCCAGCATCACACCGCCGGCAGCGGTGGTGGGTGTTCTGAACAGTTCGAGCATCACTGTGCATGTGCCCCGCCCAACGGGAAGGGCGGTTTCTGTGTGCGACAACCCCGTTATGGCTCTCTTTGTCTTCCAACAAAAAGTTCTTTGCCAGGGCGGGGTGTGGCAATGGGGAGAAGTGCTCGGTGCTTGCCGTCACGTACACAGTCTCTTGTGTTCTGCCAGTCGCACACCACACTTCCGGAGGCAAGTTTCTTCTGCGTGTTTCGTCGGCGATCGACGAAAAAAACACCCCCCCCCCCCCCCTTTTTCTTCGGATAAATTACCGGATCTCAGACACAACCTGCATAACGAGTGAAGGGGGAGATCATTCTTGTGCTTCCTTCTGCTTCTACTTCACTACCCCCCCTTCTTTTTTTTCTTACGCACACGACTTTCGCGCGGAAAGTGTCATTCAGCTCTGCCAAACGTGCTCTACACACCACCCCCTTCATCAGGCAAGTGGGTTTGTAAGTGTGTGTGGAAGCGTCAACGCACATTTATTTTTAGTGAGAAGAGTCAGAAGCAGCGAAAAGGGACGAGCGGAGCCGCCAAAGCGCGTGAACAAAAGCAGCGGGGACGCGTGTGTTTTACAGGACCGCCAAAGCGCGTGAACAAAAGCAGCGGGGACGCGTGTGTTTTACAGGAGCAGCGGGGTGAAGGAACAGCGGTGGTGAAGGACAGCAGAGCGGGTGTGTTTTGAAGGGCCGCCAAAGCGCGTGAACAAAAGCAGCGGGGACGCGTGTGTTTTACAGGAGCAGCGGGGTGAAGGACCAGCGGTGGTGAAGGACAGCAGAGCGGGTGTGTTTTGAAGGACCGCCAAAGCGCGTGAACAAAAGCAGCGGGGACGCGTGTGTTTTACAGGAGCAGCGGGGTGAAGGAACAGCGGTGGTGAAGGACAGCAGAGCGGGTGTGTTTTGAAGGGCCGCCAAAGCGCGTGAACAAAAGCAGCGGGGACGCGTGTGTTTTACAGGAGCAGCGGGGTGAAGGACCAGCGGTGGTGACGGACAGCAGAGCGTGTGTGTTTTACAGGGGCGCCAAAGCGCGTGAACAAAAGCAGCGGGGTGAAGGATCAGCGGGTGTGAAGGACAGCTAGAGGCGTACGACAAGCAGAGTAGTGAGGAAAGATGGACGTCGACTGGGCTTTGGTCGAGGTGCCGGCCCTCTCTATGGAGCCCGCAGCGGAGCCGATGCAGCCCCTGCACCGCATCGTGTGCGAAATGTCGGCTCTGGCCTGCCTCACGGGGTATGTGGCACGTGCCTACTACGAGCACAAGGCGAAGAACATCCCACCCCTCACGTTCTCGGCGTCTCTGCACCAGCGGCTGGTGGGAGAGGCGAATGATGCGCAGGCGAAGGCGAACCCGCGCCGTTTGGTACCACCGCGTGTGCAACAGGGGGCTGACCCGCGCTACACGCCGTACCCCACCGGGAAGACGGGAAAGGGGGCGGAGCAGAGGGCAGTGGGAAAGGGGTCGAAAGGGCCCCGCGGGGGACAGTGACTCCAGCAGACCACCCACCCAGGAACCAGCCCAACGCCGCCCACACCATCCCCATACGAGTTCATCCTGAAAGAAAAGAAGCAAACCAACAAGGGCCGCCCCCGCATCAAGCAACAACCACTGTCGAGCGAGATGAGGCTGATCATCATGGAGGCCACGCAGGAGGCTTTGGGGAACGCACTGTCGAGTTCGTACTGGACGGCTCTGCGCAGGAGCTACGAGAGGTACCGCGAGTTCAGAGAGGAGTGGTGCAGGGGGAAGGGCCGCACACTACGACACGAGGAGGGGATCACCCTGTGGATCACACACCTGCGGCTCAACGGACTGTCCGCCCCATCGGCGCTGCAATACCTGGGCAACATCATCGCGAGCCTGCGCCGCTTCGAGTCGTGGGAACAGGAAGGACACGTGCTACGGGACTTCAAGCGAAGCTTGTGCCGCAGCGGGGCATTGAAGCCAGCACAACAGGCGCACCCCGCGACTCAAGAACAGGCAGCACAGGCAGTGGCTCAGGAACCGCGGCCGCTGGTGCGTCTGGCCGTCGCAATGATGTGGCACGGGGCGGCGAGAGCGTCGGATGTGCAACGATTGTCAACGCGGGACATCCAGACGGAAGCAAAGTCAGACCAGATCACCATCGTGTGGACCACCACGAAGTCGGACCCCTTCCAGCTGGGGAAGACAACGGGTATGTCACTGCCACCGGAGATGCTGAAGATCCTGCGGAGCCGTATGAAAGAGCTAAAGACAGAAGGGAGCCTGTTTCCCCCGAGCGTGACATACCGATGCATCGCGGCGGCGGTGAAAAGGGTGGATGCCCGATTGACGCCGCACTCCCTCCGGAGGGGGGCCCTCCACCATCTGGCACGCAACGGGGTGCCAGTCGAGAAGCTGATGATGCTGTCGCGACATGCGACCCCCGACGCGGTGTTTCGATACATACCAGCAGCAACGACACAGCGTGTGGCAGACACAGCGGCACTGTCCAAAGAGCTGGCCAAGAACGCGTGAGACACAGGGGACCAGAGTTTAGCACACATTTCCCGTACAAAAGGAGGCGAGACATCACACGTGAACTACGACGGTATGACTACCCGACAGGGGGCGGCGCAGCAGGGGTCGGTGGAGGAAAGGACGGTACCGGCGCGGGGCCCGGGCCGACTCACAACGATGACCCGACACGCGCAGGGGATCCAGCCGCACAGCCGAGAGAGCGCCCAAAGACATACCACAGGCCTCAGCTCTCCATCCAAGTATACCAACCTCCTGAAGAAAACGACAGCTCCGACGACACGGCGGACACCGACTCAGAACACGGACCGGGCATAGACGCCGATCTCTACGGGGAGAGTGTCGGCGTGCACCACAAAGGACATATCGTGCGACCTGCCCATGAAAGGCAAGACCCATCTGAAGACGACCGCCTTGCTCCGATCTGCGACACGCGCCTCAACCTGGCGCGACTCCGCGAGCTGGACTCCAACGAGGAACTGCGAGACGTGTTGGACCTCATTACAGACCCCGAAGCCTTCAGAAATGCGTTGCTCCCCGGAGCACGCGACCACTTCAGGAACAAGTGGAGGATGATATCACGCCATACATTGAAACATGTTGACGACCTCATCGCCTACGGCGTTATCGCTATAGCCTGTACTCATGCGATACTCACCTTACCAGCCTTTACCGTGCCGAAGAAGTCAGGGGGGACACGCTTCATCGTCGACGCACGTACTCTGAACTCGTACATGGCGCGACCGCCAGACATGAGATTGGACGACATCCTGGAGGTGACGCGCCGCATCGCTGAGTCAACTTGGGTTGTGCTCGCTGACGCGAGGAGCTGGTTCTACCAGTTTCCGGTGGAGGAGGAGATCCAGCGCTACTTCGGAATCCGCTTCGGGGACAAGCGGGACGAATTTGTGCCAGCGTTTCTGTCGGTGATGTGCATGGGGTGGTCACACTCACCAGCAATTGCCAACCGGAGTGCGAGGGTGCTCCTCCCTCCAAGAGACGGCATCGTCTGGATAGACAATTTTGTGGTCACAGCCGAGACACTGGACGAGGTGCAGGCGAAGTACAGGGTCTTCCGCGAAAGGTGCGACTACGTCAACGCGACCCTGAACCTCGACGATGCCGACCACGGGATGCCGACGCAACGTTTCTGCACGTTCGGGATCCAGTTTGACCTGGTGGAGCACAGATTCCGCATGGACCCTGCATGGGTGGCGAAGGTGGCACAGCGGGAGGAGCTGGCGGAGACGTTGGAGGGAACAACAACGCCGCGGAGGGCCTTCCGCATCTTCGGATCCATCGTCTGGCAGTCATACGTCATGCGCGCGCCACTGTGTTTCGCTCCCGCAATCCTCTCTTTCGTCCGGCGCCTAGGACGCCGGGCGCACGACAACAACGCGGCGTGGGATGTCAACACACGAGTGCCGAACTCAGTGATCCGGGAGACAGCAGCACGGATGGAGTTCATGCGCGATAACAATTGGCACCACCAGGCAGACCCAACATCGCGGGCAACGCTGTGGTCCGACGCGTCATCGACGGAGTGGGCGGCGATACTCGAACTGGGAGAGGAGACGGTCACACAAGGGGTGTTCACCGGGGCAGATCGGGATGCGCACATCTTCCTGAAGGAGGCCTTCGCCGTGTGGCAAGGGCTACGCATCATCAACTCACAGGACATCGCTGTGACGTGCAACATCGACAACCTCCCCCTAGTATTTTGCATGCGGCGAGGGCACTGCGCGAACCACAGAGGCAACCTGCTACTGCAGCGCATATTCCTCGTGGCACGGACGAAGCGACTGCGGCTCAACCCCCAGTGGGTGCCAACCGACGAGCAGCGGGCTGACACCTACACGCGCGGAACACGAGCCGAACGGGCAATCCGCCTCGAGCCAGCACATATACCAACACGCAGCACCACGTAACCCGCACTCGGCACCGTATGATTACATGACCAACCGGTGCGCGAGCACGTCCCTCCGGAAGAGGGTCCTGGGTGTGGAAGCGTCAACGCATCAAACGAAGTATCAACAGTAGAGAAAGAGCGGCAGAGTTGAAGTGACACTTTTTACGCACACGACTTTCGCGCGGAAAGTGTCATTCAGCTCTGCCAAACGTGCTCTACACACCACCCCCTTCATCAGGCAAGTGGGTTTGTAAGTGTGTGTGGAAGCGTCAACGCATCAAACGAAGTATCAACAGTAGAGAAAGAGCGGCAGAGTTGAAGTGACACTTTTTTTTGTAAGTTCGGCGTAGCCAACTCAGGAAACTTTTCACCGTGCGGATCCTTGCGCTTCGCACGCCCGGCAGGCTGGTGGGGTGTTCTGCGTTCGAAGAACACAAACTGTCGTTGCTACCTTCTCTCTTGAGATTCACTCGGTTGCATTAGTTTTCGGTATTCTTTTCGTTTTTCTCGGGGGGGTGGGGGTGGGGTGGGGTGTTTTTGTTCCTGAGGGTCCCAGAGCTGTTCTCGCGATCGACGAATACCCCACTGGTTCTTCTCCCCCCTGACTGATTTGCAGACGCAAAGTTTCACATGTCCTGCAAACTCAGTTGAATTGTGTACCGCAGATGTTTATTTTTCGCCGTGCCATGAAGCAAGCGCTGCCAACCTGCTTCGGTGGGTCCCCTCACACCGAGTCCTGCGACTCGACAATCATGCCATCATACACGGTGGACTCCAGCGGGGGTAGGGTAACCCTTTTCGGGAGTCTCAACTAGCGGGAGTCTCGGACTCCCGCTAGCGGGAGTCTTTAGCCTAAATTAGCTGGAAAATAGACTCCCGCTAGCGGGAGTCTCCAGTGCATACTGCAGAAAAAGACACCCTCTCAGACTCCCGCTAGGGTGGCTGGAGTCCACCGTGTAAGAATGACTGTGAGAACAAACCAATGCATGTGTCAGGGTACTGGAGCGACCAAGCTGCAGGGGTAGGTTGGGTGGGTGGGAGTCATTCGGACACCAGCACCCCACGGCACGCTGATTGTTGCGGCGGATAGATGGGGGAGGGGGGGGGGGCAATTCGATCATGCCCACCACAATGACACTCCCCACACCCCAACCCACCCCACCCCACCCCACCCCCCCCAACTCCCGGAGGGCAGCCCGCCCTCGGCCCTACCGCACGGCGTTCCGAACCATTGCTTTGGGTCCTGCAAGGCGTTCCTGGAGGTTAGGATGTACGAGAGTATCACATTTGAGGACTGCCTTTATTACATCAGAGGCCCCAGCAACACACAGCGCACTGCGCACAACTGCCACACTTTCCAGGAAGGCCTGTTTGGTATTGTGAGCTTTCAAGGGGTGGGGGGGGGGAGACAGCCCAGTCTCAAAATGGATGTGACTGTTCGGCATGCTGACACCGGGCACAGGTGTGTCGTCAGTGTTCCGGAAGGCGGGACCGTGGTCGAGCTGAAGGCGGATGCGCTGGAGATGGTGTTCGCGGGTTCTGTCGACGCATTCCGTGAGGCTAAAAATGTGGTAGCACGCATCGAAGGGTGTGAGGAGGAGCTGGACGATGCACATCGCGTTGCCAACACGGGTCTGGAGGACGGGGGTGCTGTCAAGCTGGTCCCGCGCTGGCCCACCGTCAAAGCACCCGCAGTCTACGACGCCGGGCATGGAAGGAACATGATGTTGTACTGCATCACACTGTCGAGGTGTGGGACGCTGTGTGCAGTGGGGTACTCCAAAGGACACAGCACCGTGTTTGACACCATCACCGCTGATGTGGTGGCGGACTTAACACACGGCAGCGATGCGATTGCTCATACTGCGTTCTCAGTCTGTGGGACCTGGTTGGCGATCTCCTCTGAGGACGGCACCATCTGCGTGTGGCTGACATCAACCTGGGAGCAGGTGTGCATCCTGGACCATAGCAACACCAGAGTGCGCACTGCAGCGTGGACACACTGCAAACGTCTGGTGTCCGGAGACACCGAAGGCACAGTGTGTGTGTGGGAATGGAATGGCACACCGAGCACGACAGTGCTGGAGGGCCACAGCGATGCTGTCCAGAGCATTGCTGTGTCGGGCACCTGGATTTTCAGCGGGTCACATGACAAGACCATCCGTGTGTGGGACATCAGCACCCTCACACACGAACACACCCTGGAGAAGCACACCGGTGCGGTCAGGGGTATCGCCCTGACCAATGAAGAGCGTCGCCTTGTGTCATGCGCTGACGACAGGTCTTACAAAGTGTGGTGCACAACCTCACTCCGCTGCTTGCGTAATGTGCAAGCGTGCCTGTATCCCGACTCGCTTGCTGTGTCACAGCCAGGTGATATTGTTGCAGTGCTGACGGCTACCACTGGCACGACCAAGCTGTTCCGCCTCAGCACAGGCGAGTGCCTGGGGAAGGTGGAATCCGAACATTATGGTGTTGCCCTCAGCCCCTGCGGGAGGTGGCTCTTCAAACCGAACCGCACCCCTGTCACTGTGTGCGCCGTGTCTTCCGTTTCCCCCTGAGTGCCTTCTCAGCATCAGTAGAATGCCCAGTCAGGCGGACGACTGCTACTGTATTCATTTCCCCCGAAGTGCTGTGTCTCTGAACCTCCCCATGCTTGCCGATTTCTGCACCTTCCGCAGTGCCAGGCGTTATGGGTTGGGATGGTACTCTGGAGGAAGGCATGAGGGGCTGGGCTGGGCTGGGCTGGGGTGGGTGGGTGGGTGGGTGGGTGCTCAACAAGGCACAAGGCTTCTGCGCTAATGCGTACTTTCAGACTCACGTGTTCTGGGGTACGCAACGGGCTTGTGCAACCAACCACCTTTCACGGCCGCTCTTCTTGTCGAGAAGCAGTCACAACGAACGGAGAGGGACGGGAGGGGGGTGCGTGTGTCCAAGAAAATGTATCCCTTGATTGGTGTGGTCATATAGGCGTTCTGTGCCAGTTCTGTGCCGGTTCTGTGCCAGGTCTAAGGAATCCTTCGAGAAATGTGCCCTGGGGAAATGGTAGCTAACTTGGCCCCAACATGGGGCTGATCCTCGCAATCCTGAGGGCCTGGGGCCTTCAGCACCAAGTATGTGGGTTTGGCGTGTGTCGGAGACTGGGAGAGTTCACTTCTTGTGACAGGGTCAGTCGGGCAGCCAACACCCACCCAGACCCAGCGGGACCCCCAGGCGGACAGCCGTTATGGACTGCACCTACCCACTGACGTGACCCAGTAGTACCTCACCCTCGGTTTTTCCAACCCCTGTTCAGTTGAATCTTAGGAATCTGTGCGTATTGTGATGGGGTCATTTGTCCATGGGGTGCCGATTCGCACCCATAACTGGCCTTTCGTCACTGGGGCTCACCACAAGGTTTGTTTGTGGTCTCTCGACCCACTACAGGGCCACTACAAACCTGCACGGACATTTCCTGAAGGATTGTGGACCGGTGTTCTGTGCCAGGTCTGTGCCAGTCTGGGGTTCCATGATCACACCATTGAAGGCTTCACACTTTGTTGTCAGAGGCAGTGCCGCCGAGCCGAGTTATCCGCGTGCCTGACCCGAGCGGTTCGACTACACATCCATTCCGTTGTGTATCCCTCCACGACGCGGTCTCCACCTTTCCGGGTACCCGGATCCGGGCTACCCAGCCGGGTACCCGGCCGGATACCCCGGGTACCCGGGTAGTTGGCCGCCCACCCACGACGGGAGGAAAAAAGAGTGAACGGGCAGCATGCCGTTCCTCTTTTTCCCCCCGTGAGAGGGCGGGCCCCCCCCCCACCAGGCAAGGTGAAAAAATGAAGAAACGGGCAGCATGCCGTTCTACATTTTTCCTTGCAAGGCAGGGAGGGCGCCCCCCATGCCAGACAGCAGCCACCCCTGGAGGGGCAACAACTGACGGGCATGGGGGAACGAGGTGGGTCTGGACCCGACACCGCCACCACACGCGCAGTGCACCTTTCGGATACACTGTCGTGAGTGGGGTGTGGGCAGTTCCCCTATCCTGTGAGCTCCTTTCGGACGAAGTGGTGCAGCGGTTATCTGCAACCTTCGTCCTGGACTTGCCTCGGGGGGAACGCCACGGTTTACCGCGGGTCCCGACGAGGGCACTCAGGCAGGATCTTCACGCCACCCCGCACCGAGGTCCCTTCTCACGCGGCGTGTCTCCCAGGTTCATGGCGGCGTCATCAGGTCAGGCTTTGTAGTCTCTACACCATCAGTAGTAAGGGAAATCCTAAAACCATACATGAAATCCACCTTTTGGGCCGCTGGTGTACGAGGCTTGTTCCTCCAATTGAATCATGTTTGCTGTGTCAGGCAATATCAATACAGCCGCTGAAAGAAGTCGAGGTGTTGTGGATCTGCTGCTCACAGGAAGGATTCAGGGTGGATCACAAGACTGACCACCCTCTTTCCTTTGTCAAGTACCCTGTAAAGCATCAGAACACCAAGTATCTTCCAACACTACATGTTCAAAGAGAGGAATCAGTGGAATCGGAAGGGGTCACCTACCACACGGACACAGTTCCCGCGACTAATAAATGCCGAGAGTTCCGGTGTCCGACCACCTGGTATTACTTGGCTCCATCCACCCAGTCATTACGAGGGGGCGTCCCTTGAAGCCAGTTCCGCAGAACTCAGGCCCCCTTAAAACCAATGTCCTGTGTATACAACTACTTAGCCTGCCTGATGACGACACCAATTCGCTGGGAGAGAGGCCGCGGTCCAGGACCCCAATGGGGATGACGTGGCATTGTTTGACCGGATCGGTTGTGTAAGTGTGTAGCCCCCTCCGCCCTCTGTCCCTCCCCCCAGGGTGGTGTGTGGAGGCGAGAAGCGCAAACAGCAGCAATGCAGGCATAGCAAAAAGTGGATCCCTGCAGGTAGACCCTCGGGGTACATCCCTATCATCGGGTCACCTGAAATTTCCCAATTTGAAAATCTGCAACAAGGCAACACGGGATGGGATGGGGCACATGACCTTGCACAGGGGTGGGGGGCAGAAGGCAGTCCAAATACCCCCAAAAACCACCCAGACCGCCCCCAAATACTCCCAGGGGCCGGGGTTTCAAGTTTACAGCCATTTTATGCGTGTTCCTCGCCTACCTACCACCCCCCGTGTATATGTCACCCCCCCAGGGCTGCTGGGGGGGTGACATAAACACACCTTTTGGGGGGTGGGGTGTCGTGGGCACTCTTACAGGCTGAGACGACGTGTTGGTCAACATTTTGGGGAGTAAATGGCCTCATCACGGTGGCCAGGACTGGGACCTCCCATGTGGGATATCCCAATGGGGTCTCCCACACGGGTGATGGTCACTATCCCACAGGGGAGGGCACGTGTTCCCCCCTGGGAGAACGTACGGTACCGACCTTGTCCATGGGAGACCCGATTGGGTCACGTAGGTTCTCCCAGGGGACATCCTGTCCTCCCATGCGACATCCCATGGGACGGATGGGATATCCCTAGGTGTTCGTATTGCATCTTGGGTTAGCATGCTGGCATCGCAGCAGTGTCCCCTCGAGTCCACTCAGTGAGAACCGATCCCGCTCTCCTACTCCTGCTCTACGTGACACCACACATCGCTCTCCTCCTCATTGCGCTGGAAAGGAGGGGTGACACACACACACACACACACACTGGAAGCCGGGGATTGCCTGCTGATACTGAGACGCAATCTTCGCGACGACGCGTTGAAGAGAGCGCGGAATAGCCGCCGAACGAAAGATGGTGGGAGAGGGGATGCAGCGGGTGCGCTTTGGAACCGCACGTATCACCTGCTTCCGGAGGAAACGGGAACGAGAAGGACAGACAGTACGTGTCTTGCGCTCCAGAAAGACCCAACGCAGGCTCTTCAACACGGACAATGCGGGGTCTCTTCAACTTCAGTGCCACCTGCTCGCCAACGCTGTGTTGCAGGTTGCTTCACGTGTCGGATGGGTGACCCAGCACTTCACCTGCAGCGCAAGCATTTCAACATATTGCCCAACGACGACCCATCCAAAGTGAGAGTACGCGGTGCTCCTCCTCGGTTATTCTCGGTGATGCGCTGTCCGTGCCATTCATGTAGGTTGTCCGGACGGACACGCTTCTTGTGCCTGACATGTGAGCTTGAAGTGTTTGTCTCGCAATAACGGGACACCATGTCCTGTCTCCTCCTCCCCTTCCACCGGGGATGACATCCAGTTCCCTGTCCTCCCGACAGGCCAACCTGGAGTGCCAAGAGACGCCCCCCGAGCGTCTCTTGGCACTCCAGATTGGCCTGTGAGAGGGCTGAGGTGTGCGCGCGTGTGCGTATAGGGCCTCAAAGGCAACCACCCTAAAAAGGTGTGTTTATGTCACCCCCCTCCCGATTTTTGCACCTGGGGGGGGGTCACATATACACGGGGGGTGGTAGGTATGTGAAAAATCCCGTAATTTTTCCCCCTTAAGGTTTTCCCTACCCCCCCCCCCCTTAGGCCCCTGCATAGCCCCCGATTTTTTTTTTGCGGCCTGTGTGGTTGTCTTCGTCGTTTTTCTTCTGCGACCGGACATCCCCTTCTGGAGACACCGATCTACACTATGAACCGCTAGCTGATGCTGGAGCTTTCGGGAGCCTCTGCGAGTGGGTGGCCACGTTTTCTTTGGTGGACGCATCCAAAAGGAAATAAAGAAATAAAGAACCCGAAAAGAGGTCGAGGCACCCGCTCCACACCAGCATCTTGGGGCTGGGGGTTCTCAGTTCACACAGGTGAGGATCAGTCCTCTGTGAGGCGCTTATCCTGAAGACGTTCCAGTTCCCCAGTCGGTCTCCAGAAACTCGGGCCGCGTCTGGCGCTGTATCGCCTCGGCGGGGCTGTCGTCCCTTACAGTCTTCTCTGTACGAGGTCATCCACAGGCTGCACACCTGCCCCGCGGCTGTGTGGCAGTCTTCGCGGAGTGCAATGCGAAGGTCTGGCCTGACGTGGTGTGACTATTTAGACTCCAGGTGTCTCCACCCTTCCTGGTCTGGGGAGCCTCGGTACCCAAGCCGTTTTAGGTCATGCTCCGGACCACGGCCGTGCTAGACTCCTGGTGCAGGCACCCGTCATGGTCCGGGGACGGCCCCCCCAGGCAGTTTAACGTCTTACCCAGGACTTGGTAGCAGAGGTAGGTTCCCCCGATTTTCTGTCACAAAACCAAATTTTGGCCATTTTTCAATTTTTGGGTCCAAAATACCCCCCAAAACACCACCAAATGACTTTTGTGGGTCTCTCCCACCTGTTTCCCACCTTTCCACCCCAATTTTCCAGCTTTTTGGGGGGTTTTTCGGGTATTTTTGCCGGAAAAAGCCCCTCCGTTAGGTCGCTTTTCTCCTGTATATCACCCAGGAAATTCACAAACCCACGTTTGAGTATGGATGGGATCTCAGCACCTAGTTCTGCTGCAAATTCCTGGAGTTCATTCCTCGTGAATAGATTCAGAATCCCTTCTTGGTGATTCTTGAGTCTGGCAACATTGAATTCTGCCTGACTGTCTGCCCGGGTGTCGGATCTCGGCTGCAGCTGAGTGTGCTTGTGCGAGCTCGTTTTCTCGTTCCAGAGTTTTGCCCTGCCATCGTCACCCTGCTGTTTGCCGCCTTCTCCCAGCCCCTGTTCGTCCTACAGACACACCGGTGTCACACATGGGTCTCTTCTGCGGGCACTGCACCTGATGCCATGTTCATTTCATAGTGTGTGCCCACTTTGCCTGTATATGCTAGGGGGGCTACTGTTACGCGACTGTGACTGGCCGTTTGCACATGTGGATATCACTGAAATATTCCGTAGTTTTGACCCGAACACAGGGTACTCCGCCCAATTTGGGCTCCCGGAATCAATTGCGACCGGAATTTTTCACTTTGGTGACGATTTTGGCTGATAGTTTGGGTGATTCATGCCCACCCTGGTCACACCCCCTAAAAGCAAGGGATTTGTGGGGTTATGGGGGGTCTCCCACGAGAAACCTCTTTCAGACCGCCTCTGGGCGTCACAAGGCCACCAAAACCACTAAAAACCACCCAGTAACCTACCTCAGGGGGTATCTGTGTGGTTGTGGGGTGTTTGGAGGCCTTCTCTGCCTTCTGGAGACCATATCTCGAACCGTGCCAAAACAGCTGAAAATTGGGGGGTTACTGTGACGCTACTGTGACGGTCCCGGAAATTCCCGAAAATTCTGGGAAAAGGCCGCATTTTTGACCCGAAAACAGGGTATTCCACCCATTTTGGTCTGCCGGAATCACTTCCGCGTGGAATTCTTCATTTTGGTGACGATTTTGGGTGATATTTCGGATATTTCGTGTAGATTTCAGCCCCCAAAAACAAGGGTTTTTTAGGGAAATTATCAAAATTTTCCACGAGAAACCTCTTTCAGACCGCCTCTGGGTGTCAGAAGGCCCCCCAAACCACTAAAAACCACTCAAGAACCTACCTCAGGGGGTATCTGTATGGTTTTGGGGTGTTCAGAGGCCTTCTCTGCCTTCTGGAAGCGATTTTTTTGACCGTTACAAATCAGCCCAATAGCGTTACAAAAGCGTTACACTTTTTCGGGGGTTTTTCAGGAAAAAACGCCAAATAATTCGAATGGATCGACTTTCTCGAGGGTGTCCGCTATTTTCTCGGGTTTTTTCAGTGATCCCCCACTGGATTTTTGGCCAGGTACGCCCATTTTGGTGGAGTTTTTGGCCCAAAATCGAAAAAATCGTGTTTGTGACAGCCCTAAACAGAGATTTAAAGGACCGTGCAGGGGCCTACCCCCCCCCCTGTCGGTTCTGTTTGTTCACATTTATGTTTACTTTTGTACGCAACACGGCCCCTTTCACCCCGGAACGTCTGGGACGAAGCGTCGCGAAATCACGAAGTAACGAAGGGAAAGTCACTTCACCATTCAGCAGCAACCGCTCTTAGCCTGTATTTTGTTTGTTTGATGCGTTGACGCTTCTACACACAAACCCTGAAATGATAATCACACCCTGAGGGGGCCCTCGCTACCAGATGTGACTGAGTGAGAAAAAGTGAGCTCCAGCCCACTTCCCCTCACTGACTGACGAGCTGTGACGAGCTGTGACTGGTAGCGAGGACCCCCTGAGCCTGATGAAGGGTGGGGTTAGTGTATAGAGCACGTTTGGATGCTTGCTGTGGTGGGTGACTTTCTGCTCACACGAGTGTGCGGAAAAAGAATTGTACAACCCAAAGCTTGAGGATATGCACCTTCATGCCACTTCACACGGGGCCTCGCAGCCTTGATGCAAAGTGCAGACTCAGTCCGAGCGCTTCTCAGGGACGGGGAGAAGGAGAGAATCGGAATCGCCGAACTGGCAGCCCCATCAAACCTGAACAAGCGTAAAGTTCCGGAAGATTTACCCGCCGGATGACCCCCTCCCCACCCTTTCTCTCGACGACTGCACCCTTCACCCTCCGCCGTGCACAGCAGGGGGTCGCATTGTTTCATCGCATGTCTTTATGTTGTGTCTGGGCGGCCAACGGCCCTCCCATCCGCCCTCGGCTCCTTACCGCCTCTTGCATCGCAACCCTCCTGTGTCGTCATGTGCAGGTCAAGTAGTGCCCCCAGGCCTCTGATAAAGATTCTCAGCACAGCGCCACTGCGGGCGCTGGACAGGCCTCTGCTGCACAAGCGGGTTATGGAGATCTTCAAGACACCCGCGGCAGGCGTGCAGATCATCCAGGATCCGACTGTAGCTCTACCCTGATGGCGTGTTTGTCGAAATGCGGGCAAAGAGCAAGCCGGGGCGTGACGCTGTGTGGATGCACCCTCCCCCACCCTCTTCCGCAACCACACCCACACGGCCCGTGCATCACACACACCTCAGGCCTGCCCCTTCAGGGTTGTTGTTCTCCAGCTTGCCTTCAGGCTTCCCACTTCGCACACACACAACAGTGCGACGTCGTGAGTTGTTGCGGCTGAGAACGGAGGCGCTGACGCATTGCGCATTCTCATCATGGAAGGACAAGCTGATGTGAACAATACCAGGGATGACGGTGCAACGCCGTGTTTTGTTGCGGCCCAGAACGGGGGGCGCAGAAACTCAGCAAGACGAACAAATCACCAGAAAAAGGACATTGCTGCTCCCCTACCCCACCCGAGGCAGATACACTTTTTTATGTGGGGAGGAAACCAGCCAAGAATACGGAGGAGGGAAGCGCCCCTACACCGGCAGCCTGCCCAGCCCCCCCCTCCTGGCCCAACGTTAAGTCCGGCCCCAGAATTAGCCAGAGGCCTGCCCCCCCCCCCCCCCCCCCCTCTCTCTCTCCAGGAGTTCCACCCCACCACAGGACCCCACCCCCTCCCGCACATCCTGCTCTTATTCGTACAAAACACAACGATACAGGGGCACAAAGTATATGGTGTCAAGGAGAGACTACGTATTCCGTACAGACACCTGGTTGTGTTTTAGTGATACTGTGTTGCGGTCCAACCACCAAGCCACTGACAGACAACTGCTACACACCCTCCCGTTGTGCATTGATCTGCCTTGTACAACATATCTGGTGTAGTGACTACAAAAAGGACTAACATTGCGAGAAGGTGCTGGGAGATTTACTTTTCCATTCACTCTCGACGATCAAACCCCCCTCTCTCTCTCTCTCTCTCTCCAGGAGTTCCACCCCACCACAGGACCCCACCCCCTCCCGCACATCCTGCTCTGAGTGAACCGAGAGCATCCTTCTGTTTATAAAGCACACTCGCGTGCGTGAGCGGAAAGCGCTGCAACCAACTCGGGGTGTGATCAGTTCAGGGTTTTTTTTGTGTGTCGAAGCGTCAACGCAATCGGGCGATTTCCCTCTAGTTCTACTTCTTCTGCTTCATTGCTCGCTGCCCACCCACCCTCCCCCCTCCCTCCGACACCCGACATGGAGGAGGAGCAGGAACTGTCATCCGATGAGGGCTGTGCAGAGCCAGCGCTGCGCCCGAGGCCACCCTCAGGCGCGGACCGCACTGGCTATGTCCTGGAGGCGCTGCGCAGGCTTGGCATAGATGCCTCTGAGCTGGAGGGGGTGACCAAGGCGCAGCTGATGGCACAAGGCATGTCTGAAGAGGCTGCCTCCCGCAAGGCGATGCTGAAGGAGAGGAGCCGGATCCAGCTGCTCAGCCGGGTGGAGCAGGAGGTGGCGCGGGTCAGCGCGGAGAATGCGGGTCCCCGAAAGCACTACGCCAGGTCACGCCCTCAGGTGCAGATGCTGACTGATTCGAAAAGCGGTAGGCGGAGCTTGAGCCGGGATACCTCAGTCATGTCGTTCAATCTGGGGCATGGGACGGATGAATCCGATGGGACTTCTGAAGACAGCGACGCGCCCCCAGATTCGAAGAAGGACAACCACTCCGACCGGAGCGAGGATGACGACGACGGGACAGACCACCCCCGGAAGAAGAAGACGAAGGATAAAAACGCGGGCATCTTTGTGCTGACACCCAACTTCTTCAAGCCGAAGCGGTCCCCCCTGAAGCGCTATCTCGCCAACGGGGCTGTTGTGACGAAGGAGATGACCCTGACTCAAATCGCCGGGGCACGCCTGGCGATCTCCAAAGGGAACGTCACGCAGAAGCTGAAGATGTCGATCTCCCGCAAGACGGAGGACCTCCTGAAGGAGCAGCGGGCCTGCGAGGAGGAGCGGGCGAGGCTGCAGGAGGCGCACAGCAGGCGCAGGGCGCAGCGGGCTGCCCAGCGCGACTTGGATCAGAAGCGGGTGGAGCGGATGCAGGCGGAGGAGGTGCGGAAGGAGGCGCTGCGGGAGCACCACGAGATGAGGCAGCGTGAGGCGGAGGCGCGTGTCGTGGAGAATGAGAAGAAGCGGAAGCAGGTCGCGCAGCGGCGCTGCGGCAACCTGGTGAAGCGCGCGCGCGAGGCGCAGAGGGTGATTGTGATGAGCCACACTGCGAACGGGCGGAACAAGCAGAAACAGCTGGCTCAGGATGAGGTGCGTGCCCGCGAGTCAATCAGGCACGAGGAGGAGGTGCGGTTGAAGGGGAGCAACGCGGTGGCGGAGCGGGCAGATCACTGCCATGACAACGCGCAGGCCCACCGGAGGCACATCGAGGAGACGCAGGAGCGTGCGTCGCAGCATGCGGCGTGGCGTGCCCGGCAGCACCGCCTGCGGAGGGAAGGCGAGGAGGTGCGGTTCCGGCGGTGGAACGAGATGTGCCGCAGCGCGAACAGCCACCTCGCGAAGTCGTACCGCGATTCGGATTCCCACCGCAAGGAGGTGTACGCACGGCAGGGGATCCTGG